>CM062921.1:9657588-10907588 GCA_031878705.1 Tapirus indicus | reverse complement strand
GTAACTTGGCTATGTTGGCACATTCCTCAGTCTGACCTCAGCTTTCAGGGCCAGGGGCTGGATGTACCCACTGTCTAGAGACAATATCCACCACTCAGCAAAGGACTCTTGCTAACTACAACTGTAAAATGTCTATTCAGTAATTTATACAGGTCCTTCCACTGACAGGAATACTCTAATAATACATCCCCTCCATCCCAACCCCTTCTATTTCTCATCAGTTGTTTGCCTCATGAATACTGATTTAGAGGCAAGAGTAAGACAGTCTTTGTGAGGATGAGATAAGATGAAACAGGATATGTGTGTAGCACAACGCTTGGACCAATAATAATCACCACAGCCATCACTGCTACCACTATTACATCTTCCAAAAAGAAGGAGTGGCAGAGCTGGAGTGAGAATCCAGTCCCTTCCCACCCCCAGCTCCTCAGTTCTCCCATACTAGTGTTTTTCAAATTGGGGGTGGTAGTGGTTATGAAATCAGTGGATGGATGGTAATGGATCATGACCAACATTTCTTAAAGAATTAAAAAACTAGAACAAATTCAAAAACACTAGAGTGCATCGCACGAGTATTGTTCAGCACATTTTTGTTTCAGCTGTGTGCGTGTTTGTGAGCAGGTACGTGTGGAAATGTGTACTGTGTCACAAGGTAAAAGGCATTTCTTACAGTGGACCGCAGCTGAAAGTTTGGAAAACATTATCTTAAACTACTTGGCCTCTCCCGAAACTACAACTTTAATCTTCTGATCACAACAGTGAGGAAGGGAGAAGGTAGATGAAAAGGGTCAGGGTAGTGAAATTCAGCACAATTATGGAAAACGTTACAACTAAGTGCACATTAACTTGAGTGCTTCAGAATCATATACCTTACCATTGTGTAATGCATTTTAGTTTTCAAGCAGTTTGATCTTCACAAAATTCAAAGGTTCAGTGGTCACAAAACACACTAAGATCTCAACTTTATGTAGTCTGATTTCCCACTCCACAGATAATGAAACTGAGGCTGAGATTTGTGACCTGTCTAAAGTCACAAAGCTAATATGTGGCTAAACTAGAACCTTTGTCTTTAGATTTCTAGTTTAAATATGAAAATAATGTTAGTTGGCGTTCATGCTCCAGTTACCTGCTATTATACAGTAGTAATGATTAAATATTAAGTGTAAAGTTAATTGATTTTGGAAGTTGTGAATGAACAGTCAGAAAGTGCTATGAAAGATACCTAAAATTCAACTGGATATAATATCACTGAAATCTTAACTTGAGTGATCTTAAGAATACGACAATGCAGGATTCCATCAAGTTCAAAGATCTTTAGTTAGATGGGAATCAATGACATATCTTAAGACCTAAATGCAATACAGATGTCAGTCAAGATATAACCTTTTGGGCTTGAAGGATGCAAACTTCAGTGAGTAGACCAAATAATTAGGTAAGGGAACACTTGGCTGTGTGACCATCTCTTTGGGACATGGAGTCATTGACAAGGCACTGTAAATAGGCTTCAATTTGTGTCTTTCAACCTAGAAAAACTCTGAATTAAGAAGGAAAATGTTTGGGAATAAATACCATGGTATTAATAATGGTGTCAAGAAATCTGAGCATATTTGCTATTTTCTGTACTTGTAATGTTTGATAGAACTGGGCCCATTAGAATAACAACAACTCACTCCCATGACTTCATTTGTCACCTTAACAATTTTAAGTTTTCAGCCCATAAACATGATAAATCTCTCCATTGTTTAGGTCTCTGAGCATTACTTTGTAGTTTACAGTGTAGTGGTCTTAATAAATATATTTCTAAGTACTGCATGTTCTTTTATGCTATTGTAAGTGAATTTAAAAAAAATTCATTTTCCAATTGTTTGCTGCTAGTATGTAAAAATACAATTGATTTTTGTATATTAAACTTGCATCCTGTGACCTTGCTAAAATTCACTTATTAGTTCCAGTAGTTGTTTAGCAGACTTCTGGAAATTTCCTATCTAAATAATAATTTGTATCTCCAACAGGAAATGCATAATTAAATAACTGATTTAGACTTGTGATTTCAAACTAAGTAAAAATTTAGGTTCATTACGTCTATAAATTTATTAGATTTATAAGAGTACTTTGTCAGACAATTGAATTAAGAGGGAAATTGAGGACATTAGATTTATAAAAGAAGTTTTAAAATGTTTAAGAAATTTAATTAGCATTTTGTAAATGCAATCAAACATTATTCAAAAGCCCCTTAAAAATGACTACAAGACTTATACATTGAAAATAAGATTTGTAATCTGAATTTAAATGTTTAAAGAAGAAACAGACATTACTTTAATGAATTGAATAATAATTTCTGAAATTAAAGTGAACCTTAGAACTGCCTCTCCTGCAAATGAAAATCATGGTCATGGGCACCAAAAACGTAATACTGAACAGTTAATACCTACATGCCCACAAATCTGAAAACCTACTAGATACCTCTAAACATTGAGATAAATCAGCATCTTTAAACACTGCAGGTTGTGATCTTTTAATGGGTTGTGAAATCAATGTAGTGGGTCAAGACAGCCATTTTCTTTTTGATAGAATAGCAAAGAAAATGGAGTGCATCACATCTACAGAGGATAAATACTATTTCATGAAACTTTGGTTTCAATTTTATATCTATAATATATACACAATATGTGCACACATGCTTGTGTGCACGTACTGTGTACTAGGCAGACATATAAATTGTATTTCTTTCTATGAGGTGTAGTTAAAGCTGTTTGAAAAACACCAAGATAGATAACCTGAAGATCACCATCTATACAAAATGAGCTTTTTCTAAAAAACAGTGTTCTATTTATTCTCTATCATATACTGATACACAGGAGGCACTTAATCTTGCATTTACGTTTGGGGGTTAGGAGCATTAGATTTATCTGGTAAGTGAAAAGGAGCTTCATTTAAGGACATCACCACTCATATCTAAATGGCACCAAGGAATGAAATCTCTGACAGGTCCATCTTTCGCTAAACAACGTGGCTGTCATCTTGGCTGCTTCAGAGTCTTTTCAGTAACTCGTATCTTAATTCTACTTTAGCTTCCAAACCCAAGGCCACAGCTCGTGATCCCTCTGAAACAGTAGAATCGGAAACTTTCTCTGCACTCTCTCTCTCTGCACTATCCATTCCCTATCCTTCCCGCCTGTTCAGTTATCCCACTACCCTAGTTCTCACAGAGACTTCCAACCCTTTGACACTTTCTATGACATTTTCCTCTATTTATCCTATCTTCAGTTCCTTCCTAACTGAATCCAGATGCCATTACCATATTTCAACCATTTCTTTATCAACAGCCTTAAATTCTTGCCCTCCCACTGCAAAAAGCCTGGTAAGTTCTCACCCTGGAAACAACAGAACTGTCTGCCTTCTCCAGGCTGCTCAAGGAGCATCCCATCTACACAACTTCACCAGCACCAATTTTAACAAAGACTGGCAATCAGCTATCTCCCATTCTTCTCTTACCCAGTCACCTCCTCCTTCAGCAGCACCGACTTCAAATGAAAAGAAAAGGCATCAGGTAAGAAAGCTCTCAACTTACTATCACACCACACCAATATATAGCTGTTTTCGCTTGCACTTAAGCCCTTCCTCATCCTCTCCTACAACAGAGGAAGTGTTCTTACTATCTAAGACTAATCTTCCATCTGTACTCTTCATCTTTTCCATGCTTCATCTCAGAGACCTTGATATATTGATTTTCACCTCTCTTCTATATCCTTAATCTTTCTCTCCCCTAACTCTCATCAGCTTTTAAAAATGCTCAAACCTCCCCCCTCCTTTTTTTTAAAGGCCTTCCTCCATCAGACTTACCTCTCTAGCTAGTGTCTTCAAACATCAAATTTGATTATGGTCACTTTCTTAACTTCCACTCAATTTTTAAGCCATGACACTATTTCATTCTCACCAAAATGACAACAGGTCTTTGCCACAATCCTCCAAGGGTGCTTCTTAAGTCCTCTCAGCAGAATCTGACACTGCTACTGCTCTCCACTTCTTGAAAATGCTTCTTGTAGCTTTCTTGACCCCACACTCTAATCAGACGCTTGGCCTCTGATGGGGCTCTTCTTCATCTACTCAGTCATTACATGTTGGGGATCCTCAGAGTTCTCTCCGAGGACCTCTGTTTGTTCTTCACTCTAGGCAATCGCATTCACTCGTAAGACTCCCATTCATATCCTAGTGCCTCCCAAATCTCTGCCTCCTTCCCAGATCTTTTATCAGAATTTCAGATCTCTGTGTTCAACTGCCTCCCAGACATCTCTACTGGATGTCTCCAAACACCTTAAATTCCGCATGTCCAAAGCTGAACTCACCATTCTTCTCCTTCTCCACAAAATCTGCTCCTCTTCCACGTTCCTCATTTCAGAAATGAAGGCAGCATTAATCCAGTTCATGTCAGAACCTATACAACTCTTTGGACAAGTATCTCCTGCTCACCTTTACTATACACAACTAACTACCCAGTTCTGTGGATCCTACCTCCTGGATCCTTTAGCATCCTTTCCCTCCCTCTCTATTCCCAATTGTTACCTTCCTAGTCCAGCCACTGTCATGTTTCGCTTAGAGTACTGTATGCAAATCCCTCCTAACTGGACTCCCTACCTCCAGTCTTAACTAAGTCCCATTCATTCTCCATATGTGGAGTAGAAATGACAAATCTGCTGATGTCACTCCAGTGCTTAAAATCCTTTCATGGCTTTCCAGGGCTTTCAGGAGAAAAATCTAAACTCCTTATAATGATTCACAAAGTCCTTTACTAACCAGCTGCATCTCCCCCCATGTAGCCCCCTCCCACTCTAAACTCTATCTCTGTCCCCCTGCCCCTGGCCTCTGACTATGCTCCTCTCTGCCTGAAGCTCTTGCATTCTCTCCCTTTTAAAAGTCTAACTTAGATCACTTCATGTAAGAACGTTCCTTGCCCTCCCACACCCGTCCAAATCTGGGTTGAGGACCTTCCTATGTGGACTAACTTTATCTCCTATTTCCCCCCAATATATTACTTATCACACTTTACTGAAACTGCTTGATAACTGTGTCCTCCGCTAAGTTCCCTGAGGGCTGGAATGAGTAATTTACACCCCTATCATAAAGCACAATGCCTGGCTTAATAAATACTTGTTGAGTGAATGATTTTATGAATTCTTCAAATTTATATTTCTAATTCTTGGTTGACTCCTCCGACTACTTCAAATTGAGCCAGCATTTTTTTTTTTTTTTTTTTTTTTTTAAGAAAACACTACTTTCTCATGTTTATGGTCCTTACTCTCTCTGCCCCAATGCAACTGACATGGTCAACTGACCTCTGGGACATGCCACCTCATTCTGTACTTTTTCTATATTAGACACCTCTTAGACATTGCCTCTTACCCCTCAGCCTCACCTCTGACTCATGCCATGACTACAGTGTATGGTTCTGGGAAGGAAGATCGGCAAGGTCTGTCTCTCTCGCTTCCTGCCTTTCACACGCAGCAGCCTGCTGTGCCTGTAGGAGCCAGATCTGCATTTGTTATGTACAAATTGAAAGTGCAGGGGCATTAACACCCAGAGAGACAATCATTGGCCAGCAGAGAATGGAAACCAGTGGATATGTACTTTTTCCTTTGATCCCTCAGGCGGCCAATTCTGAAATATAGACCAGAAGGTTTCTCAAAGGACTGAACTCCACTCCTTAAAGCGGTGGATCACACAATAACACATCCTTATATTGTCTTTTCCTCCTTCCCTAGTTCACTCTCTCCAGTCCCCTAGTCCTGCTCCCCAAGACCATTTCCCAAATAAATTATCTGAATGCAAGCCCATGTTTCAGGAACTGCTTCTGGAGAGAAATCAGGCTAAGACAGTCTCTTTAGCATTAGAAGTGCTTAGATTTTTATTCTTGTTTTCTTATTTTGATAGACGTTAGTAAAGCAGGTAATTTTAATTCTTTCTCTATTGTCAATATGTCCTTCCTACTTTGAAATTTCATTTTATTATCAGTGAACACTCCACAGAAGCATGAACAACTCAAGTGTCCCCTAAATGACGTCTATTTCAAATGAATGGCAGCTAGGAAAATACATTTCTTACAAGAACAGGAATTATACCCCAGTTTCCATGTTTATAATAAAAACATTTTGCTAGCATCACATAAAAGAATACTCATAAACAGATCTTCTCATACCTTCATGTTACGGCTTGCTTATTTTTCTGCAGAGAGACTAAATATTAACAACCACAAAAGAGAATCTAAACAGTTTAAAAATACCTTGCAGACAAATGCAGATTCTAATCTTACACTGAAGTTGGGTGTGAATGATTTAAGAAAGCTTTGGATTATTATGTTTGTCTTTGGGTCAGTTCCTCCAAAAGCTAGTAGACACTGTATTGAATATCAAATGATGTAGGTTCCAAAATATAGCGTCAAGTAACCTTTATGAATTTTTCTCAATTAAGTTAATAATTCATGTTCTGTTACTATACAGCCACAAGTTAAACCAAGAATATTTACTGATAATTCACAAGGTAGGAAAATATTCAATCAATTGGAGATTATTTTAAGGCTGATGACAAGCTTGATGACATCCCGGGATACCATCTTTTGCCTCTTCTTTATAATCTTTAATCAATCCATCAATTGTCAGAGATCACTGAATTTATTAGCTAAGCAAAGTTTTTAAATTCTCTACTTTTATTGCCTACTTCCAACATCAGACAAAGTTTTTAGAACTTTTAAAATTTGTTTAAAACCTGGATGCATGAAGATCATCAATGCTGACAGAATTTCAATGCCTTTTAGGTAGTAAAAAGGTTTTACTTTCATTACAATAAAAAAGCCTTGTCTACATGTCTTCTCAAAATTTTCTAAGTACCTAGATCAGAGTATTAAAAGAACTCTATTATTATCATCAATCGATGATAATAATCTTATTTTTATATGAAAGTACCTTAAATCAATGCCTTCCAACTCTGATACATAAGCGCCCACTCCATCTATAATATATTTAATGCCTAGAATTAAGACACCACAAAGCTCCCTAATACATAAAAACAAGTAACATTCTACAGCTTTGCCAAGTATCATGATGTATAGACTGAATCTCTATGTTAAGAATCACGTTTTTACACATTCTGACATTTCTGAAACCCAGAGGCATCTGACAACTGTGGAGTCTTGGTCTAATCAGCAACATTTTTTTCTTTCTTAGTGGTACACAAAATAAAGGACTTAAAATTGATGATGTCTCATATTCAACAGAACATCATAGTTCAGCGAGCACTTAAACAGCAGGTATAGGCTTTATTTTTATTCTTTAACTGACATTTTGGACAACCTCTTCATTACATTAAAAAATACCAGTTTTTCATTCAAACAAACAAAGTAGCACTGTAAGATGCCACACATTAGAATCAAGCAGAACTAGCATTTATAGACATGTTTGAAGCATCATGATATTTTTGAACCTGCTGGAATGATACAGAAATGATTTTTTATTATTTAATCACAGGATTAATTAAATTAAAAACTGAGTGATTGTAAAAGGAATTGTTTGTTTAAAAAATTTTATCTAGTCTATAATAAAAGAGAAAGGGATCAGAGAAACATTTCTTCAATAGCTAAATGGAAATCTTAAGTCTGCTTTTCAACCCTTTAAGAGGTGTTTTAGTCTGTCTCTGGCTGGGGCTCTAACACTTTTCAGTCACTGGCTCACTGCTCACACAACAGCTTAGTGAGCAAAGACTGAGTGGTAAAAATTTGTAGAACAGTATTTGTAAAATTTCTCTGCAAGACTGGCTTTAAAATATCCTTAAAGTGGTTGGCCCGGTGGTATAGGGGTTAAGTTCGTGTGCCCCACTTTGGCAGCCTGGGGTTCACAGGTTCAGATCCCACGCATGGACTTACACACTCCTCATCAAGCCATCCTGTGGCGGCATCACACATACAAAATAGAGGAAGATGGGCAGAGATGTTAGCTCAGGGCCAATCTTCTTCACAAAAAAGAAAAAAAAAAGGAAGAACAGTCATTAATAACTGTTGACGTTTACCTTAGTAACTCTTAGTTTCACATTTTTTTTTTTTTTTGTGTGAGGAAGACCAGCCCTGAGCTAATATCCACTGCCGATCCTCCTCTTTTTGCTGAGGAAGACTGGCCTGGGCTAACATCCGTGCCCATCTTCCTCCACTTTATATGGGACGCCACCACGGCATGACTGACAGGCAGTGCGTCAGCAGGCGCCTGGGATCCGAACCCATGAACCCCGGGTTGCCAAGCGCGAACTTAACCGCTGCACCACCAGGCGGCCCCGTCTTAGTTTCACATTTTTAAATAGACAATGCAAATAAAGTTATAATACTTCAGCCTTATGCACAAATATTGTAGGAAAGACTTGTTTTTTTCATTCCTTAGAGTCCTCATTAAAAGACCATGCAAACTAGGGAAATTTAGTTTCTAATTTGCAAACCAGGAGTCGCATTAGCACTACACTAACATTTGGATAAGAGAGTATCTCTGAAAAAGAGGTAAGTGGGAAAAGATAGTAATAATGTAATAAAGTGATATTTTGAAGTGGTGAGTGAGTGAACTGAAAAATTAGGAGACTGTAATGTTCTACATTTTCCATATGGAAACACATTCTCCAGATTCACCAAACATAAAAGCCAAATTTCCAAAGATGTTTTCTTGGTTTGATGCCTGTCTCCTTTACGAAATGTAGAAGGCTACAATTGGTTCTGTCTCCAGCTGGCTACATCCAAGCACCACATCTTTACTGGCAACAAAGAATTTATGTTTATTAAGTATCCAACAAACAACGTCATGCATTTTGCAACTTCAAGTGGGTAGGTCAACCTCAAATCTAGATTTGAAAAGACTTTTATGCACAGAAGTATTAAAAGAACAACAGCTTAATTCTACATCTAAAATAATTAAGAAAGACACTGTCTGCTTAATCCTAAATTATCACTGCAGCATATTTTTAGGGGCCCTAGGAAGTTCTGGTAGATTTGCTTTCTCATTAGGCATTGCTTCCCAGTGATTAAGATGACATTTTGGCTGAGGTACGCCCTTGTGAGGGAACATACACACAACATGGAGGAAGTGACACCAGGCTTGGAGAAACAGGCAAGCGAACACCAGACAGAGCTCTTTCTGAACCTGGTTATTTCATACACATAGGCCTGGTCAGAGTGGGACTTGCTTTTTCTGTGGGCATATGTGACAGAAACTACAGAAGTATAGAAAAAATGCCAGGGAACCATATCAACAAGAAAGAAGAATGGAGTAAAGAGAGAAGAAAAGAGATAAATGAAACAACATAAAATAACACAGATCAGAGCCTCAAGAGTTTCAGGGGATTAAACTAGGAAAAATCTTCTTAATATTAGTTTAGATTTTTCAGCAACAGCTGGGAAGAGTTGAGGTGTCCTAGAAATTCTCTAACCTGGATAAATACATAAAGGACTACACCAAAATTTGGTGTTGTTATTGTTAAAGCAAATTTAAATTCAATATCCTTACTAATAATTTATGACTTAGATTAAAGACAAATTAGGAAATTTCTTACAAACACTTCAAAATATGTATCAAAAAGAGAGACTGAAATCTAGACTAATCTCTGGTAAAATGTATACTACTGTAATTATAAGTAGAAATAGAAATAAAGATCATTCTAATTAGCACCTTTGAAATAAATACTAAAAATAAGAGGTTATAAAAATTATAGAGCAATACTTGAATTAAAACAAAACCAAATACTAGCTGTTACTGTCACAACAAATAATATCTGAGGGGTCAATGACAAAATAATATTATGTTCTGAGGATAAACTGAGGTAACACGGGAAAACATAGGACAGTGCTTGGGAAATAGCACATGCTCAATAGAGTTTTAATTTTTTAAAATCCGGAACCAAAAAGATTTTACTACCAACAACAAATAACACAGTACTTGTCAACAACATTAAGAGTCAAGTCAAATCATAGTTTATCATGGCTTTAAAACCAACTCCAAAACATCTGGTTTACTCTTTCAATGATGCTTGTAAAATATCTATATTAGAAACAGCCTGTATCACATAAGTTTGCTGAATGACCAAATTAAGAGTCAAGGAGTTCTTACCTTACTAAAAGTAAGAAGCCACACAAAGTATTAAGTAAAAAACAACAACCAAGTTTAAGCAAAATAAGTCAGACGGAAAGTGAAATACTGTATGATTTCACTCATCAGTGGAAGATAAAAACAACAAACAACAACAACCAACAAACACATAGATACAGAGAGGTGGTTACCAGAGGGGAAGGGGGGAGGGGTGGGGGTTAAAGGGGTGACAGACCACATGTGTATGGTGATGGATGGTAATTAGTCTGCGGGTGGTGAACATTACACAGTCTACACAGAAACTGAAAAATAAATGATGTCCACCGGAAATTTATATAATGTTACAAACCAATGTTACCTCAATAAAAAAAAAAGGCATGAAGCATGATTTCTGTTTTGTTTTTTAAAAGATACAGATACATGCATAAAGAAAAGATCAGAAGGAAAGCATAAAAATATTAACTATGATTACTGCTGTATGATGAGACTATGGGTGATCTTAATTTTGTTCTTAGTAGTGGTTTTAGCATTTGGACAAATTTTCTACTAGTGTTCTCAGTAAATTTTTTTTTTTTTCGTGAGGAAGATTGGCCCTGAGCTAACATTTGTGCCAACCTTCCTCTATTTCATACGTGGGACGCCAGCACAGCACGGCTTGATGAGCAGCATGTAGGTCTGTGCCTGGGACCTGAACGCGTGAACCCTGAGCCACTGAAGCAGACTGCGCGAACCTAACCACTATGCACAGGGCCAGACCCCCAGTAAATATTTTTAAAAAATAATTTAAACAAAAAAGGTACAATGTAACTGTGATGCAGAATTTTTGATATCTATACATATCCAACTATCAATTAAAAAGCAATCTAACAGACTTTTACTTAAAAATCTTTTGAGAAACTTTTGAAATCCTTTCTTCAGAGTAGGCAGGGGTCTTGAATTGAAAAACAAAAGACCTATTTGTGAACAAAAGGATTTCTTTAGAATTTTCCAAGTTACTTCAGTTTGTCAGCCCCTCCCCACGTAGTATGATAAAGCAATAAATACAGTAGATTTTTATTGTTACGCAGACTTCCTAGTTGAGCCAACAAGCACAGAACGAAAAGCTCTAAAATGTGGGGCTTTGGGGAGGTGTCAAGGGTACGGAGGAATAGGATTTCCAGAGGCTTACAGCAAGTCAAGATAGGGGAAAACGTAATTTTTCTGACAAGTGGCCACTGATGCACCTTGTGGCCAAACTTTTACAGAGAACCTGTGGTGATCAGCTGTGCCTTTTGCAGAGTAATTTAACTACTGAACAGCTGGGAGGAGAAACAAGATTTTGTGGAAAAAAAGCACCATGCCGACTAACAATATTGCCCATATTAAGCTCTGTATTTTCTCTGAGTCAGTGTGGGTCATGTAAAAGTAAAACTGGCCCCAGAGAAGAGAACAGTTTCTCACAGATTGCCATTTAAATCTCAAATGACCATTTCACAGCATGCTCGATACATTCCAGCATGTAACTGCATTTTAATTTCCTAAAACCACAGGATATAAGTCTGATTTCAAATAGTGTCCTGACTGTGATATTCAATACTGATAAAACTGTATGGTGCTCTCTTGAAAGATCCAAAGATTCAGCATATGGAAAAGGATCTTCATTTTCTTCGAAGCACTATTCTCAAAGAAATTGACTCCTCTGACTTTTGTAAATGAATCCTAAACAACACATATGAACAGCTAAAGCTATTGCCAGAAGAAATGTAACTGAGATTACAGGGAAAGCACATGCTCTATATTCCTCACTCACCACGGTGTAGGATGCACTTGACAAACCAGTCAAGGTGAGACTAAATTTTCTCTGCCACCAAATGCTCATTAGTGCTTACTCTGGAAAATGAATTTAAAATCTACTAATATGAATGACTCTTTACTTAAATGTCCACTCAGTGCATGGAAATTATTCAGTAACCTTTTCAATTTTATAAAATGGGGAGAGTCTTTGATTGCTTTAATCTGATTGTTTCATCAATGAGGTGCAACTTAGAACCAAATAATGAAATTCTGATTAACAATTTCAGGTGCAAGAACTATAAAGCCCTGGTGGTTCTATGAAACCTAAATATCTAGAAAACCTGGGGCTAACCTTGGGTACCTAGGGCCACTGTTCCTCAGATTCTAAGGTCTTCACATATAAGAGGTGCCCACCCCTGATCTCATAACAGCTTTTCAAGATAACCAAATACAGTGGTACATGAACTAATTTTTTTCAATAAGAAAAAACCTGATTTGTGAAAAAAAGTGCACATCTTAGAATGGAAGAAATTACTGCATTTCTTTCCTTGCCCATTTTGTCTTCCAACTTGATTTTCCATTTACTCCCTTCCCCTCTCCTGGCCTTTCCATTTCTCTTCCCTTCTTTTTTCCCAAACTTAGACCATGGGTGGCTAGTAGAAAAATGTTTGTATTCTTAAGAAGTGCGTGTCAGGCATCTCCTCTGGTGGCCTGTGAGGACTCAAAGGTCAATGAAGCGAACATGGAGCATCCAGGAACTTCAGTCTGGGGGAGACACGCATGACAGCGTAGTCCAACCCATCATGAGAGCATCAC
Organism: Tapirus indicus; assembly: GCA_031878705.1. NCBI lineage: Eukaryota > Metazoa > Chordata > Mammalia > Perissodactyla > Tapiridae > Tapirus > Tapirus indicus. The sequence goes on along the minus strand of CM062921.1, from coordinate 10,894,893 downwards.
ACTCGTGCCTGACTCACAAAGCTGCAGTGGAACGCAGTGAGCATGAGGAAGGCTGTGTGAAGGAGGACTGCTATAGACTGTGCGTGGGATCTAGACGACAGGGAGGTGAATAGAACTGCCATTTTTTCTGAGAGAGGGCAAATAAAGGCATATGCAGACGAAAGCCTGAGGCATATATGGGATGTAGCATTCTAATTTGCCCAACAGTCACCAACATAACAATAATAGGGGGCTAGTCTCAGCACATTTGTCTTATTTTAATCCTCATTACAGCTCAATATGGTAGATCTTATTATTACCTTAATTTTGAAGGCCAGGAACCTGAGGCTAGGAAGACTATTAAATTGCGTAAGGCACACAGCTTACCAACTGATGATGGGACTAGGGTCTGAATGCAGGAAGTCTGACTCCAGGGCTGTACTTTCAGTGTCTGCACATACCACTTGAGCAGAGTATCCGAAGGAGAATAATAAGAGATAAAATATGTCTGGGGTCATACTGGGCAGGAGATGGAAGAAGGAACAGAAAAGGAGAAGTACCAGAGATGTAAAAGGAAAGTACTGTCATAAAACCCATCACAGCCTATTGACCCCCAGGAAACCATTCCACAACTTTATTCACTCCAATTGGTCAATATTTCTATCTTCTCTACATTGGCCAAATAATCTAGTGAACTATTTTTACGCACTGTGATAGTTGTAAAAGAAATAGCTAATAGTGTCAGTCCTCAAAGCATGTAAAAACTAATCTAATGGGAGAAGCTGGGTCAGTAAGTAGCACAAGTACATGAGGTTTCTGCATTTGCAAAACTGTGAGCCAGTGTTGTGTATGTGCACATGTGGTATCTCCCTCTCTTACAAACACACACATACACACACACACACACGCATGCACTCATGCACACTCTACAATATATAAAAAGCTACTGGGACGCTGTTAAGAGCCACAGCCACACACACACGGATTCTAAAAACAAAGCCAACAATTTCCGGCTGAGCTCTGCTTCACACATACCTGCTTCTGGGTCCTGGTTGAAACGGCAATACTTTGAGTTCTCAAGCGAAGGCAGGCACTGCTCAATGGGTACCCACACATATGTCTCAGGACACAGCAAATCAGAAGGTCTATACTGACCCTAAAGAGAAGCGAAGAAAAAAGGCACAGGCATTACTAACCAGTAACTTCCTGGTTACAAAGCTCTAGAGTGCCAGGAAAGGTTTTAATCACAAATTTTAAACAAAGTCAACCAGAAACTGCTCTACCGTAAATACTAAGCGACTCTACTAGTAATTGCTTTCCCATCTCAAGAATGCACATGTGATTCAAAGACTCTCTAAAAGTCACACATCGGGGGCCGCCCGGTGGCGCAGCGGTTTAGTCCGCGCTTGGCAGCCCGGGGTTCGCGGGTTCGGATCCTGGGCGCCCGCCGACGCACTGCTTGTCAGCTATGCCGAAGCGGCGTCCCATATAAAGTAGAGGAAGATGGGCACGGATGTTAGCCCAGGGCCAGTCTTCCTCAGCAAAAAGAGGAGGATTAGCAACGGATGTTAGCTCAGGGCTGGTCTTCCTCACAAAAAAAAAAAAAAAAAAAAAGTCACACATCACCACTGGGGATGCCTGTGTTGATTTGGAAGATTTGATTTTCCACTTTATTTTGGAAAAAATATTTAACATATGATTCTCGCTGAGTTGATTGCTAAGAATACCCAGTTTCAAAATCTCATTGTTTTTTAAATGCTAGTTAATAACAAAGTGAAATCTCTTTTCATATACGAAACGATTCTAATTTATATATGAAGTGAACTTATTTCCCAAAATGGAATTTCACTATCTCTAGTCACAATTTTTTCATTTTGTAGACTCAGTTGATAATATTCATTACATTCTAATGTGTTAAAAAGTACTGTCTTGTCCACATACTTCCATGAGCAATCTAAACTGATAAACGTAAATAAGGATAATTTTTAAAAAATTACAGAAATTTGAGGGAAACAGCTGTGATAATAATCTTCTAAAGTTTCCTTTATATATTTATAACCCAATTATGTACCCCATCTAAAACAAAGACTATACAATAGATGCTGAAGAAAAAAATCATTCACCTAAGGGTAACTTGATAGACTAACAGAGGATGGTACAAATTATGTGAAATCATTTAGTGAAAATTTTCAGAAATATCAAAGTTAATTAAAATTCCAAAAGTCTCTTCTCTAAACTTTAAAATTCAAAATTCATTATAGAGGTTAAAATCTAGTATAGTCATGCGTTGCATAATGACATTTCGGTCAACGATGGACCACATATATGGTGGTGGTCCCATAAGATTAATACCATATAGCCTAAGTTTGTAGTAGGCTATACCATCTAGGTTTGTGTAAGTACACTCTATGATGTTTGTACAACGAAGAAATCGCCTAACAATACATTTCTCAGAATGTACCCCCATCGTTAAGAGATGCATGACTGCACAGTGTTTTTCAATTTTTTTTACTACAACATACAGTAACAAATACATTTTACATCACAATCTAGTAAACATATATACAAATATAAAACTAATAACAAACCTTTTACTAAAGAATGCTTACTCATGTTATGTAATCCTTTATTTCCTATTCAACTCTACTTCATTTTTAAAAAAAATGATGCTCTTGAACCCACAAAACTGTTTTCACAAACAGCAACTGGGTCACAACCTCAGAGTTTGAAAAAACACTATCTAGTGCAAAACCCTTCACAAAGATTCCTGCTGCTTAAGGGTTTAGTGCTGTTATATAGCTTTACATCAGAAAGGCACTCCATAACCCGCCTGCTATGTGTGAGTCAGTATTTGAAGCATTACTTAGATATAAAACGAACACCACGCCTTCTCGGCATTCGAAGCATTCAGAAGTCTGTAAGCTAATGGGGGGAGACTGTACATAAAATGTGCACAAACTAATTCCTGCTTGAGAGGCTGGGAGAGAGCTCAAGGAGGATATGGAGTTTTACTGGGGACTTAACAGATTGACTGGATTAAGTTTAGGGCAGGATGAAAAGGAATGAGAACAATCTAGATGGAGAGAACAGCATAAACAAAGATGCAGAGTTGGGCCCCTTGAACAAAATAACTCTGAGGACCAGGAAACAGCAGGGCATTGCAGAAATGGAAAGTTAGGTTGGGACCAAATACTGTGGGGCCTCAAAAATCACGTTTTGGACTTGATTCTATATGAAATGGGAATGCTTGCTGGCTAAGAGAGAAAGCATGGCAGGATGTAACCAAAACTCAGGTCTCTGACTGATGTTCCGAGAGTGTTCACCGCATGGCTGACACCTTACTGCCCCAGAGCACTAAAGGTCATCCACAAGGGGCAGCTCCAGGTGGTCCGCATACTCACCTAACGTTAAAATTCAAACACAGGATTCTTTAAAAATGAATTAATAATTTACTTAGTAAGTGTAATAAAGCCAGATATTCCACTGATATCTGTCTTATCAAAAGCAACGTCATTCTCTCCATTAATTTAGAAACTGTTTTATTGGTGGAGAGGGGCAGCATGTGATGCTGTCCATATTATTAACAAATCTGAAAAACTAGACAGCAGTCTAAAGCAGTGGTTCGAAATCCTTTTTTTCCCTTTTGGGTTACAGACAATTTTGAAAATCTGATGAGAAAAAAAGCTAAATATAAAAGCTAAAGATATAAAACATCTAGAGACAAAAAAGAACATTTTCTTGACCTTGGAAGTATACAAAGATTTCTTGGTACACAAAGGACATTAACTATAGGAGAAAAAACTGACAAATTGGATTTCATGAAAATTTTATACTGTCTTCAAAAAGTTATTAAGAAAATAAACAGGCAAGTCAAAGACTAGGAGAAAATATTAACAAAACATTTATTAGAAAACAGATTTGTATCCAAAACAAACAATTTAAGAACTCAATAATAAGAATAAACAGTCTAATTTTTTAAAAAAGGCAAGAAGACTTAAACATTTCACCAAAGATATATGAACACCTAATAAACACATGAAAAGGCGTTCAACATCAGTTACCAGAAATTCAAATTAAAACCATAATAAGATAGTACTAAATACCCACTAGAATGGCTAAAATTAAAAAGACTGAAAAACAAGTTTTGGAAAGGATTTGGACTATCTAGAACTTGGATACTGCTGGTTTAAAATGGTACAACCATTTGGGAAAAAATTAATATTCTTATACATATATAATTTGTGAATATGTCTAGCATAAATTCCTTGAATTGGCATTGCTAGGTATAAGAGTTTTAAGTTTAATAGCATAAAACTATCTTCCATAACAGTTGTGCCACTTTACATTTCCATCAGCAATGTTACGTATGCAAGTGCTAATTTCCTCACATCCTTCTCAACACAGTTACTATTGAAACTTCTGATCTTTTCCAATCTGAGAAATGCCAGTGCATTGTGGTTTTAACTTGCATTATGTATCTTTCCATATGCTTAAAGGAATTTGTATTTCCTTCTCCATAAAGTTAGCCCATTTTGTTTTTAGATTTCTGATTATTAATTGAAAAACTCTTTATATATTAAGGAAATTAACCCTTAGATTGTAAAATACACTGTATTTTCTAGTTTATCTGTCTTTTGACTCTATGCCATGCTTTTTTTTGCCACATGGAAATCTGGTAAGTGGTCAAACATCATTTTTTTAAAATGGTGTCTGGGTTTTGCAATATAATTAAAAGGGCCACCATCACTTGAAGCTTATAAAAACATTTTCATGTTTTTTCCTAGAACTTTTATGGTTTTATAATATTACATTTACGCTCCATCTGGAATTTATTTTGGTATAAGATAGAAGAAAAGGATCCAACCTAATTTCTTTCAGATGTTTACCAAGTGGCCTCAACATCAGTTTTTGAGCAATTGTCACTTCCCCTACTGATTTAAAAAGTCTTTTTGATAACATACTAAATTTCCATATATGTTTAGATCTCTTTCTGGACTTCCTATTTATTCTGTTACACTAATCGGTCTACTCATGTGCCAGTACCACATAGTTTTAACTATTAAAGCTTTATATGTTAATATTTGATAGATCTAACCCCTCCTCATTGCTCTTCATTTGCAGAATTTTCTGGTTCTTCTTGCTTAATTATTCTAGGATTCTGGATTTACTACAAAAATATTACCAATATGAACAAGGAAACAGTAATAAAAATGGAATGGTGTATCTTGTATATTGTCATGGCAGAAAGTAAAAGAAGAGAATCCCAATCTCAAGAATGTCTAGTAAAAAGAAAATACATGTATCACCTTAAGTTAAAATAAAAAAAAACAAAAACAAAATAAAACCCAAAACACACAAATGACACCATTTTCTAATTTAAGGTGGAACTAAAAGATGACTGGCTAAGATGTACAGATCAAATATTTGGGAGGGAGGATTAAGCATCAACTTTTAAGGTTAAAACAGACATATTCCATGCATATATGCAGATTCATCAATAGCCACCCGAACCCAGAGCCTGGATTTAACAATGATGCTGACAATCAAAAATATTCATTAAATGAATATTAAAAACATTAAATGAATCCTCACTATGTGACAGGCACTAGGTGCTGGGACAAAAAAGACATATCAATGCATGCCTCTAGATAATTCACAATCTACTGAGAGTGACAGACCGGGACAAAGATGAAGTACACATAAAAATAGTGATCATGTACAACTGTCCAAAGTTTCTAAATTTTCAGAATGTTCTTTTAAGGCAATACTTGCTCATAACAATGGGTCAGATATTCTTTAAATACTTAGTTTATCTCACTGAAAAACCATAAATATACATATTTTAATTTCTGCTCATCATTCAAAACCAAAGTTTTAGATTAGGTTAAAACATTATTTTTCTCCTAAGCACAGGCTTATTTCAATGCTTAAAACATTCTTTTAAGCCATCAAGGAATGCCGAGTTTTATGAAATAAACCACTTTGAAATGTTATGCTTTCTAAACTTAGCTGGTTGAAAGTTAAGTGACCAAAGTGCTTACAGCTCCATTTAAAGTCGCCATCACACAAATGAGAAACGCAGGGGCTTGAGATCTACCCCGCCTTTTCAGCTAGGGTAAGAATATGAGCAATGTCGGTATTAAGAATGTAATTACTTAAGGATTTGGACATACTTTCCCGTGGTCAGAAGAAAAAATATTTAATCAGCCTCTAAGTACATTCATTCATATTGGAACAAAGAGGTAAAAGCAGATTAATTCTTTCCTAGGGTGCTGACTTTTTGTAAATAAGAAATCTGAGTTACCACGTATTTCTCAAGTACTCAAAATTTTGAATGTAATTGGTCTGATAGGGCTTATCTTACAATTTTTTAGAGCATTTTTTCAACTTAATCTACACTTTAGAAGATGAGCTCTAGACTCCCCAACACTGTCTCAAAGAAACCACCCTACAAGGACAGCCCCACAATGAAATCTTCCCAGGCAAGAGCACCAATTTCAAGAGGGGAGGCTACAGGAGAGGATAATGGAGTTCAAGATAAGATGCCTGGAAAAGGTAAAGGCTATCTTCTAAAAGGCCTCAAAAGAGGGGAGGGCATGCATATTTTTCATTATTAAGTAAACATTTCTGGTGAGGGATAACCACTCAACTCAAGGTCGTCAAAAGGAAAGAAGTTCAGGAAACTGTGATCCATAACGTCATCAACGGTTATAGCTTCTGTAGCTTTTGCATATTTTGAGTTGCCAAAGAAGAGTGAATGTTTTGCTCAGAGTATGACTGTAGTCTTCAATGGTTTTATGTTTTTTAAAGAAAACCATTTAGACTATTCGTAAAACCCAAATTATACTACACTTCCCCCCATGAGAAAAAAAAGAGAAAAAGAAAAATATGGTCATAATATTTCAATCAACTTTACTAGGCTGTCATAGATTGAAATTTGAGGAAATGCCAAAGTTAAATCTAAAGCACTGGGGAAAAAAACCCCCAGCTAAACACATTTCCTGCTCTACTTCTATTAAAAATAACTGCTTCTTCTGGAAGAGAAGATCATACAATTTTGCTTTTTGGTCAATGGAATATATAGCCATTCTTTTCACCTGCATGCTTTTAGACCATAATTTGAAGAGTATTATCATATTGATCTAATTTTTTACCCTATACAAGAACCACAAAATAAAGTTATATGGAGAATATCTTAGTTTAGGAACACATAATAGAATTTGGCCTAAAAATTACATTCACTTTGATAGCCAGAGGTTAAAAACATCTCACCATCATTTCTTACTGAGTAACAGTGAACAAAGGTATCTAAAGTGCATATAAAACAAGTGAGTATCTGGAAAAGTTTGATTTCACAATCATTAACAATTTCAGCAAGGATACTTGAAAATAGATTAACATTCTTTACTTCTAATGAAAACACAGCCAACAACACTAAGAGACTTTCCCTCAGTTAAGGTATAACTAGTTAGAAATCTGAATTTTCAAAGGCAAAAGCTACATTAAGTAGGTGGAAGAGGGGCAAAAAATGGTTCTAGCAAGCCCTGGCAATCAAATTTTTTCGAGATGTAATTCACATACCATAAAATTCACCCTTTTAAAGTACACAATCCAGGTGTGTTTCGTATATTTGCAAGGTTGTGCAATCAACACCACTACCTAATTCCATAACATTTTCATCATTCTAAACAGAAACCCTGTACCCATTAGCAGTCACTCCCCATTCCCTCTCCCCTAAGTCCCTGGCAACCACTAAATCTATTGGCCACCTGTTTTCAAATGGACTATTTGTTTACATTGCCACACTTCCTAATTGAGGCACAGGACAAGCCAAAACCATGACGAGCCTTACGAGGCCCCAAGTGATGTGGCCCACATTACCTCTGTGGCCTGTCTTCTACTCCTTTCCCCTCCTCCATCAGGCCACACAGGCCACACTGGCTCCACTGCTCCTGGAACACATCAGGCCTTCTCCCATTCCAGGGCTTCTCACTGACTGTTCTCTCTTCTGGTCTTGTAGATACTCCCGTGACTAACTCTGTCATCCACTTCAAGTTCTTTCTCAAATAACACCTTCTCAATGAAGCCCACCTATCCCCCCTACTATTTTTCTTCCATAGGACTTATCACCTTCTAACACTCTTGTTAATTTACTTCTTTATTATATCTATAAGAAACACCTTCCTAGAATGTAGGATCAGGGGTGATTTAGTATGATTTGTTCACTGACATATCTCCTCCAGACCTGCTCAGTAAATAACTGTTGGATGAATGAACAATGAATCCAGTCCACTCTACCCTCCCTTTTCTACTTCCTTCTCTGAACACAGTATATGTTACTTTAATACCCTCTGTCTCGGACATTATCATGGCACACAGGAATCAATCAATACTGACTGAACTTGTATTTATGATGCAGCTTCACCATAGTTCTCAACCTTTGAGAATTCATGAATTATCATCGAATAGTAAAAGTATAAGAACATTATCATGACAGGATCTGTAAGATTTACCTAAATTAAAAAGGGTGTTCTCATGCTCAAGAAAGTTAGAAACTACCAGTTCATGTCAATTTAGTTTTTCTTTCCACGAAGCTGAAAATATTTCTTTCCTATTTCACTGGCATACACTTTCTTTTAAAGAAAAGCATAGCTTTTCATATTGTTTCATTTAAAAAAAAAGGAGGAGGAAATGAGACCTGAGCAAAGGCCTCTTGATCTCTTCAGAGGTGAGCAGCGTCATTTTGGTGATGACAATAACAATGAGTTCTCCCTGTTTGTTAAGAACATAGTCCTCAACAATTTTACATTTCATCTGAGTTAAATCTCTGAATACTTAAAAAGGTAATAAAAACAGACATTATTTCTATTGTACAGATAAAACAATCATGTACTGGTAGTGATGAACTCAGAACTAGACTCCTGATTCCTATTCTCTTTCTATACCTAAATTTAAAAATATTCACAATTCTTTAAGTATTTTCAAAATAACTTCCAAAAATCCTAAAAGTCACAACTCAGTTCAATATGCACAAGGGACTGTGCTCAGTATCAAGGATGAAAAGATGAAATGAGCCTTGCGAGGCCCTCATCACCTGCTGGGGAAAGGAGGTTGTTATGCTCCAACAACTTTCGTAACCAGCGGAAAACGCAGGGTGGTGGGTACTTGGTGCTTGGGAAGCACAAACGAGCTGCAGCAGGAGACAACATGGGCCACAATACTGTGAGGAGCAACTAGGACTATAAACAAGCTGTTGGTGGAACACAAATGTCAAACAACCAGCTTTCTCTGGAGATTCCTCAGAAGAGACCCCCTCTGCAGTGTGTCCTAAAGTGTGAGTAGCACCATCTTTGGAAAAAACATTAGGCACTGATCAAAAGCAAATACAGATTCTAGACCTACACAGCTATCTCCCTCCTAAGCTCCCAAATACACGTCTGTCAAAACTGCACCAAAAAGGGAATGAAATGAGAAACAACTGTGTCAGCTCCACAGATTGGTATGTGGTCCCGTGTCTATGTGGTTTGTGGAAGCATCAAAAATAAATGTATCTTTAGCCTTACCTTCAAAATGTTAACGTTAGATCAGTTATAAACAGTGACTCCATCTTTTCACTGAACAAATGCCAATTTCCATAAATTCAAATTTATTACCAGTAGGTATCTTTCTTTTTAATACAGAATGATGTATTCGAAGCCACTTTCAAGTTAGTGAATGGATCCCTGTAACCTGGTATTAGCTGGAGAAATGTTATGAAACCTATAGTTTTAAAATTACATTCTGGTTTCTTTTATCGTATTACATCTTCCTATATTACTATAGAAGTAGTTCTTACAATTGAATGTACAATTGATCAAAAATAAAAGCTTATTATTTATATTATAATAGAAAATTCCCTATAACAATCCTGAAGAAACCACTGAAATTACTAACTACTCCTTTTTAAACAAAATCACAGTGTTAAAAGGTCCACTCTTTGATTATATTAAGTCCAGAAATACATGATTTTAATTTCTAAAAGGCTTTAACAACTTTCTAAAATCCTTTTTTTTGCCTTTGGTCTTTATAAGAAGACCCCTCTGCATTTAGGACTACGGATGTTTGCACATCTGACATATAAGAATTCTCTTTGAATGTTACATTTTTCTTTGTATGAGTTTAAACAATATACAAATGAGAAGTTATTTCTTTAATTAAAGTTAAAGGATTTGAGACTTATTTTTCTCAGAAAAAAAATATTAGAGAAAAGTAAAGAAATGCTTTCATATGCTATTCACCCAAGTTAGCATTCTTGGCTTTTAATTGGAAACATCTGGGGATGGGCTTGGCATATTGCAATAAAATTGAAGTTCCCAATTCACACTCTGCCATTTTGAGGGTATTTTGTTTTTACAGTTTTCAAATTAAAACCAAAAGGACTTTCCTTTGAACTCTGGTCCTGAAGCAAAGATCTTTATGAGATTTCACTCTTAACAATACTTTATAAATATTTTGAAAAATATGAAGGATTTCGTGAGTATCTGAGAAGAGGATAAACTAGCAGAGTTTGTTTTGAAAGTTCAAGTTAAATTAAAATGTAAGAACATTAAAAAGACAATATTATTTAAATACACATACACACACACACACACACACACACACACACACACACACACACAGTGAATACCAGTAGCACAGAACAAAAAAGAAAGATTAACTGGACATTTAAGTCTTTTATCAGGTAAAGTTGATATCGGTACCCTGTTTTTCTACAATAAACCTATTGATTTTACTAAAACCAATTGCTTAAAGAGAAGCTCTAACACTACATAAACAAAAATAGTTCAAAATAATCCATTAGAGTGGGCTCTAGCTCCAGAGAAAGAGAGTAAGAATAAGGGCTTATTAAATCCAGTCTTCTCCCTGAAAGACAACACCAATGGAATCCCGTCCACAAAGTACTACAGCAGACCCCTTGCTCCCTGATTTCATTACATAAACAGAGATTGACTTTATCAGTCCCCAAGAGAGTGCTTGAGAAGTAACTCTAGCTGCTCTGTTTTCAGAAACTGTGTTTGGATTGTGCCACGCTCAGTTGGCGAGGTGAGCTGAGACCAGTGAAGACAAAGGGCCTAAACATCTGAATCCATTTGTGTTCCCCAAATTCTGAAAGCCAACAGATGTACTCCATGTGCTGCTAGGCTAAGCTTTGAAAATTTAAAAATACATATTTTTTCCACTGACAAACAGAAAGTGATGGTATTCTGTGTTTCTTTAATTAAAATCCAAGGGTTTGCAAAAGCTCCAGGACTTACTTTAAAGCTTCCTTAAGACTGGGCTATTTATTTTACTATTAGCAAATAATAGAGAATAAAGATTCTAATTCAGTTTTAATCACAATCTTTGCTTTTATTTTGGAAACCCTGGTTAATCTTTTTCTTCTAGAAAATACAAAGAAAGCTTGTGAAGAAAAGATTCAGGGAGTCAACTTACAGCCCAAATTTAATTTCAAACTGAAGGGTCATAAGTTGAAATGGATGAAGGACAAAAAAAAAAAAAAAAAGAAACAGAATGAAAGATGAAGACAAAGAAAATAAAATAGTAAAATCCAAAGCTTCTTTAATTTCTGTTAAAGATTAAATATTCATATGAATATTCATGTATGTATGTGTATATTAAACTCGGCCTTCACCGTATCGGTAAGAACAGTTTACGTGTTTGCTTTTTTAGGCTATTGCTTGGAAAACAGCATTTAGAATCAATGGTTCTGCCACTGTTCTAGATGAAGCCATCCTTCACCTGGATGGCAGTGAGAGGGGCTGATTCCAAGTTCTCCCCGCTTGAATCCATCCTCCTACGGCTGTCAGAGAGAACTGATTTGTAAATCCTCTATTTAAAATGCCCTACTGGCTCTCCAATATCTATAGTACAGTAAGATGATCCCTTTTAAAAGTAAAAAGATTTCATAGGCCTTTATAAGATAGCGTTATAATTTTAGTTACAGCTGATGAGAAATTACACAAGATAAAAAGCCACCATAAATTTATTAGACAGCCCTGGTGGTCTAGTGGTTAAGATTTGGTGCTCTTGCCGCTGTGGCCCAGGTTTGTTTCTGGTCAGGGAGCCACACCACCTGTCTGTTGGTTGTCATACTGCGGCAGCTGCACGTTGCTGTGATGCTGAAAGCTATGCCCTCAGTATTTCAAATATCAGCTGGGTCACCCCTGGTGGACAGGATTCAGCAGAGCTTCCAGACTAGACAGACTAGGAAGAAGGACCTAGACACCCACCTCTGAAAAAACTGGCTATGAAAACCCAGTGAATAGTGGTGGAGCATTGTCTGATACAGTGCCAGAAGGTGAGAGGATGGCACAAAAAGACCAGGCAGGGTTCTGCTCTGCTGTACACAAGGTTACTAGGAAATCTACTTGACGGCACTCACAATGACAAATTGATTAATGCTTTTAATGAGTTTGAATTTTACTAATCACAACAGAACCTACATATGTTTGTAAAATAACAGTACTATACTCATGTGCTTATGAGTCTATACCCACAACGTACATGTGGATTTATAGACTTCTTGCTCCCTGGTTTAGAGATACCGCATATCTTGAGTGTATGGCACAAGATCTGCTTTCAGCCTACTTACCCCTAGCACACTCACCCCAGGGCACTCACATCTAGCCACAGGCTGCTCTTCTGCCTGGGTGACTACTCTAAACGCCTACTGCACTTTTGAAACTGAACCTAAACGCAGCCTGAGACCTCCCTAATTAGTATCCAGTTTCATCCAGTTTCATTTTAATATTTAAAAAGTCAGGGGGGAGGGAGACAGAAAAGTTAAGGCTTAATTGACTTAAGGCCAATTACCGGTAAACCAAGATTAGCTCCATCTCAATATTCTTTTTCTGTTAAAATTCCCAAGCTAAAACCAGACATAAGTACGAACATCTTAAGTGTGTTAGCAACGTCCTATGTGTTTGTTTATGAAAATTTGCCGAATTAGAATCATTTAGGATCTGGACCCTTTAGAAACATTACTGGCTTTATTTTTTAACATTCTTTTTTAAATTGATATGCCATGAGTCAAACAAATGCTAAAAACAGTTCACGACAAATACACAGCTTTAATAAAGTCAGTAAGCTGTCTCTGATTGATCGTGTCTCTAACTGGAGCTATTATTTTTTTTCAGTAAACATTTTTCAATGCCTGAAAACCTTAATCGTAAAAGTCTGTTTAATTACACCCCTGAGGGAAACATGAAGTTAGCTATAACTTCATATTTATCCCAGGGGTGTGATCTTTGGTAATCATTCCTTTTTTTCTGCCTGATGGAAAATTCATCACAAATGACTTAAATGTTTCAAGTTTAAGGATAATCTTTTCCCCCTCAACTGTGTAGCGGCAGGAGTCCCAGTAGAATTTACGTCCTATCCCTTTGGATGTCATCGGTATTCTGTGTCTCTCTGCAAGGAGGAACTTGGTAGAAGGTTAATGTGGCTTTGTGGAGTGCCGACACTTCAGCAAGCTCAAAAGATACCTAATAGATTATTTCCTCCCTTTCTAAAGGATCAGTTATGTAATTAGAAAGAACACAACCACTTTTAACTTAAACATAGTTAATCACAGAGTAAGCAAATCAAGTCCACAGAATTGTAGATAAATTATCGTGGAGAATTTATTATGTTACAAACACCAAATAATCTTGGATGACAACTTGAGAAACCTTACTTGTTCATTTCTTCTAAGACATCCAGCCTACAACAACATATTGGTCCAAACTCAATTAACCATGTCGTTAGAACTTTAGAGTTAAAAAGATCTTCGGGATCCTAGTAATCATTAATGTCTCTGTAAACGTTATAATTTTATCCATTTTTTAGCCCACTACAAAACCACGTATGTACTAAACACAAAAAATCTTTATGATGTAAGGATTTCTAATATTTTCATGCATGGTTTGAAAGTGTTATTTAGGACTTAATTTTAAAATGTATGTATATATAAAGGGAAGGTTTTCAATGGGTACATCATTAAAATAAAGTTCTTCTATAATGGGATCTTTGATTTTACACAAAAAATACATTATCCTAAAATTTTAAGAAGCCAATCATCACCCTTCTATCCAATTAACAGTTTGAAGAAATCAAAATAGCATAATTGTCAGAACTCTCTAGAAATAGTACAAATAAAATTGAAGTTGAAATCTACAACTTCCAGGTGTGGGAAAGTATAATTTTGACAAGTTACTATTATGCAGGGCCTGAAATTATGGTATTGAATGGTTTTGAGCCTAAAAGTGTGGCACACTGAGTATGCTTGGAAGCTATTGATCTACCAGCCGTCCATAGGCTTCTGGTGATGTAGTATCTAAGTAATACAATGTGGTACATAGCACAAACTCTAGCAATGATTCTTCTGTATCATTAGGAGCTCAGAGGTCTAAAGATATTTAATGTGCTTCAATCCACTGCAGTTATCCTTTTGATGCTCAAACAGCCCATATTTTTGGGCAGGGGGAGTCAATTTAAGCTGGCTCCTGAGAGCTTCTGACATAACCCAAATAGTTTATGATAGCTTCCACGCTTGCTAGCTTCATTTTATCTTCACATAGACTGTTTATGAAAGGAGTTTTAACTATCCTCAAACTTCACTGTGTGTTTTTGAGCAATGGGTTTGAAAATCTATCACTAAACCAAGCTTTCATCTAGTTATTTAACTTTAGTCTTGGGGAACAGTATATTCTATGAGCATCTGAGTCTCCTTCCTATAATAACAGCATGAAGTACTTACAAAATGACTGCAAAGAATCACACAAGACAGAATTAAAAGTAAGCTTTCCAAAGCACTTTTAGCAAAATATCTAGCCTCAATTGAAGAGCATATAAAAAAACACCTAAAAACTAGAATATGTCAAATGCATTGGGAGCAAAAAAAGGAAATTAATTATATTTTCGAGTCAAATTTGAATAAAAGAACTAAATAAACAAATGTTTATTTTTCTCTTTCTATAACTTGAAGTCACTAATTTTTTATCAAGATTATGTCTATATATATAATTAAATAAGAACTTCAGAATTAATAAAAATAACAACAATAAGCTAATATTTACTGAATGATTACTATGAGCTGGGCTCCATACTAACTACTTTACACGCACCACCTCATTAATCTTCACAATTATCCTATAAGGAGTGATGATTAGTATCCTCATTTTACAAGTAAAGACACAGGTTGAGAAAGTCTGCATATATAAGGCATGAAACCAGAATATGAACTTAGCTCTTTTGTCTTTGGGAGCTCAATCTCAACTCTGCTTTCTCCTGATGAAATGGTAATCAATGTTTAAATTCTATTAGGAAATATATTTATAGTCCAACTTTCAACAGCATATCACTAAAAGAATGCAAAAATATTTAAATTTTAAATGTTTGCAAACAACTGGAATTATGGAATATGTTTTTCAAATCCTAACGTTCAGAAGAAATTGTGAAAAAGAAAAAGATTCTACCACTGGGTAAAAGGTTGGGGGAACAGGATACTCACAGTCTCCAGGTATGACCCCACAGATTACTTACTAACTGCAAAGGGAAAAAAGCAGTTCTAAAGTGGAGAAATCTGGTAGATTCCACCTGAACCCAGTAAGCAAACTTATCATCACCTATTATAACAGGACGAATTGACTTTAAGGGACTCCAGATGTGATGTCCTGAGACTGACACAGCATCACCTGGGTAGTGTTCCACCCAAGAAAGTCTTATCTGAATAAAATTATGAAGAAATAATCAAATTCAACTTATGAGACACTGAACTCTTCAAAAATGTCAGTGATGTAAATGCAAAAAAGCAAAGTTACAGTTCTAGATTAAATGATACTTTAAAAACCCATAAAACTAAATGAAATGTATAATCTTCGATAAGATCTCAGATTGAGGGAAAAAACTAAAAGATAATAATAGGACAACTGGGTAATTTGAATATTGATTGTATATTTGATTGTATTATTGTAAGAATATTAAATTTCTTGAGTGATAACAATATTATAGTTAAGTATGAGAGTATCCTTGTTCTTAGGAGATCCATGTGCAGTACTTAGGGTGAAATGTCATCATCTCTGAAACTTACTTTCAAATGGTTTAGCAGGAAAAAAAAGGCACACAAACATACATTTAATTACATATGTATACACATAAAGAGATAAACGTGGCAAGATGATGATAACTGGTGACTCAAGATGAAGGTTTATGGGCATGCACTGTATTATTTTAACTTTTCTGTAAGTTGGAAATTTTCAAAATTTGGGGGAAAAAGATTTAACAAACAGATATTTCTTTCTACCATGCATCTGTACTCCCACAGTTGTCTGTTCCCATCTTCTAGTACTTACCACATTCTATCTTGCAGGACAGTTTTACAAATGTTTAACCTGTCTAAGAGCTCCTTGCAGACAGGGCCTATGTCTAATTCATCAGCACCAGTAGACTGACTGACATACAGGTCCTCCAAGTGCCTCACTCAGAGCAGGCCTAGTAAATGCTGGTGGAACTAAATATTTGCTTTTTCCAAGATACCACCATGTGAGTGAAAATAAACGCTTTTTAGCAATACCATAAAGCCCTCACAACAGAGTTATCTCATGACTGATAAACTATACTATACAATCCTTTAAACTCAGAATAATTTTTAAACTGTTAAGTATCTGGAAATTAAATTAAAAAACAAAGGAAAAGTAAACAAAGGTAATCAAACAATCACCATTATGTTTGGTCTGTAAACTACTATGGAATAACTCATGGTTTATTATCTCATATAGTGTAAGTTTAAATTTATGTAGGTAAGAATCCATTTTAAAATTTGTATCCCAAGTTAGTAATATGTATTCCTGAGACACCAGGGCAATTTTATCATTGAACTTCACATAGCAAATTGTCCCGATAGTTAGGTTTTGTGATTGTAGGAGCATGGCTATAATGTGCTAGATGATGAGGATGATAATGATGTTAATCTAGACGTGTATAGGCTGGATTAGCAGGAGAGTAAGCTAAAAGTACGTTACTGGCATACTGGAAAGGAGGGAGGGGTTAGCAAACTATAGACATGGGCCATATTTGGTCTGCTGCTCATTTATGTACAGCCTACAACCTAAAGATGGTTTTTACATTTTTTAATGGTTGAAAATAAGTCAAAAGAAGAATAATACCGTGTGATATGAAACTTATATGACATTCAACTTCCAAAGTACATAAGTAAAGTTTTACTGGAGCACAGCCACGCCCACTTGTTTACCTATTCCTACCGTTGCTTTCACTGCGATGATAGACCAGATGGCCTGTAAACCTAAACCATTTACTATTTGGCCCTTTACAGAATGACTGCCAGGGAAAGAAATTTCAATTTCCAGTAGGCATGGAGAACCCATGGGCATGTTTATCTTGTGATGTTCATGGGACTCAAAACTTTTGTGCACTTTTCTATACTTGTAGTATGCCTAAATAAAAGGTTTCTTTAAAAAAAAAAACCCTCCTATTATTGCAAATTTAAGGATATATGAGAGGTAACATTCTGATAATGTTTCCAAAATTAAACATGTAAAATAGTGATTTTTTTAAAGCCATTGCCAGAACCAGGGTTTGATTTGATAAAGAGTCCAGACTATGGATGGCCAGATATGGAAACTACAGAAATAAACTCAAGCAAGTCATTTAGAGAAGGTTCCAGAAAACTAAAAGCAACGCAGGCAAACAGAGAGTAACAGCAGGATCCAACTCAAGTAACAGACACACCAACACAGATCAGGGTTTAACAGCAAGATTCCAGGATCTAGGAGGACTGGAAGAGTGAGGCAAATTAACACAGCTTTGATTTAACACTTAAGTGGCAACTATGGAAGTGGACAAGCACAAAGCCATTTCAACTACTCTCAAATCCTACTAACAGGCCAAGATGGAAGGCTTGCAAACTTTTCAGCAATATTTACTTGTTAGACCTATTTAATCACAATTTGGTTGGCATTTTCAACTATAAATATTACCACCTTATCCAAAGTGAACAGGACTAGTGGCTAATTAACTGAAAATGCCTATTACAGTGTGTGTGTGTGTGGGGAAATTCATACAAACATGTATACCTTAAACACTTTAAGTTAAAACATGTAACTGCACATTCATTAGCCATTCTTTGATTTAGGACCCAGCCTTTTCTTTGAGGATGCATCACTACGACTCTCAGTTACCGGTTCTTTAAAGTGCAGTGAGAACTTAAATACTTAGGAAAGTGAAGAATCTCTCCAGATTTTTATGAGTTTTTTTTTGTTGTTGTTTGTTTGTTTTTTTTTTTTTTGTGGGGAAGACCAGCCCTGAGCTAACATCTGTTGCCAATCCTCCCCTTTTTGCCGAGGAAGACTGGCCCTGGGCTAACATCCGTGCCCATCTTCCTCTACTTTTTTTATATGGGACGCCGCCACGGCATGGCTGACAGGCAGTTCGTCAGCGGGCGCCCGGGATCCGAACTCGCGAACCCCGGGCTGCCAAGCGCGGACTAAACCGCTGCGCCACCGGGCGGCCCCCATAGATTTTTATGAGTTTTTTACCCCAAACTCTTTTAGTTATCTCATCCACAACTAATTTGGCAGCAATTTTTTTATGACTCATCTTTGAGTCTATCCAAAGCATTCAAATTAAGTTGAATGCAAGGAACTATTTTTGAAACATCACTCATCAGTTTACTTGATATTTAATTAAATTATATCATTATAACAAGGAAAACTGGCATAACAAATCTGATGAAAACAGACATGTACTTATTACTCTAGTGTAGTCTACCAGCCATAAGCATTCAGACCGCCACGGGCATTGCTGGGTAAGTTTTAGGGAGGAAATGGAAGACATCAACAAGTAAACTGAAAACATGAGGAACAGACTTGAGGCACTGGGCAGGGAGAAGGCAGCCAGAGCCCGGGCTACTAAACGAGGACACGATGCTGATCCAGCACACCAGAGATACAGGGTTCTTATGTTTCGGGGACTGAGGGCGATAGTTGAAAAGGTGCGTCTGCAGGAAGACTAGGTGACCCTACTCAGGAGTTGAAAGAAAAAATTGGAAGGACAGAGCCACTGTTGCATTGCAGATGGCCTAAGAGTAAATAAAGCTAAAGAAGGGAAAAAAGAACAAAAATGGCAAAAGACAATTATCTATTTTCATATTATTTGAGGTATTCCTCATTTTTCCTGCTAAACTGTTCTCCTAAGAGAAATAAATTTAAAAAGAGGACTTTTATTTCCCTTATTACAAAGGGGGCCGACATCACTGACTTATTCAGTTTTCCTTATAATTCTCTTGAGAACTTGCACACGAAGGCTGGGAAGTACTGAGAGAACAGCAGTCACCATTTAGAACATCAACTTGACATTAAAACAGCCACCAGAGACCAGCACTACTGACTCCTAAAAGGTAGTATAAATGTTATCAGTACCTAAATAAATCCAAAAAACTGTAGGAACAGGGAGATAAACTTACATCTTATCAGTTTATAAAGAACTAAAGGCAGGAAAGTCAAGTGAATTTTTAGTTTAAATTTCAAGAGAAACAGAAAAATTAAAAGAGAAAATCAGCTGGTCTATTTCCCTAAAACAGGGAGTATCCTTTGATATGTTCCTGTGTATGTTCTCCAGTCTAACTTTAAGTAGCTCTAGTATCTGACGTTGCTCTATTCTCCTTAGAAGAAAACTTCCCAAATGAACAGACACAATAGGGATGGATTCCTTACATTTAGCATGAATGTGAAAAGAACTAATTCCGTGATAATGTCTCAAAAACAAATATACAAAAAGACGTTTGCCACACATTATGTATAACAAAAAGAAGTGGAAAGAACTTAAATGTACAGTGATAGCTCAATAAATTTGGCACATTATTATATTACAACATTTACAGTCACTTAAAATCAGGGGTATATGACAGATGAAAGGAAAATACTCATGAAACAAGTGGAAAAAGGTAGAAAAGAAAATTGTATATATCACCTAATAACAACTGTGAGAAAAAAAGAAATGCATTTATATTTACAAAAGCCCACGGAAATACAGCAAAATGTCAGCAGTGATTAGCCCTGGGTGAGAGAATTATACGCAACTTTTATTCTTAATACTGCCCTTATGTATTCCCTTTTCCACAAGAGGAATTATTTTTAAAATTAAAAGAAAAGAATCAAACGGGGGGAAGGGCAAATAGAAGAAGGAATCAATCATTTCAAGGAAGGTAATTCTGCAATTGCACAAGTTATTCTACTCAATCAACTTTAATAATTCTCACAATCCCAGAAGTGACACAAATTCAAACAGTTAAGGAGATTTTAGATGTCTTTTCAGAAATATTTATAGATTTTATTTGTGAAAATTTAGCATATCTGGTCTTTAAGCAGGTCTACAATATTAAATAAAATGCAATAGCCCTTGGAGCTGGTAATCCAGAATATCATTTTCCTTTTCAAGTGCAGAATGGAAAACACACACATACCAGAGTGGCCACCACTGATACAGTGCCAAGAGGCTTCAGTTGTCCAAGCACACCACCAAAAATAACAACCAAGTCTGCAGACATATGTTATATAATGACAGCTACATCACCATCCATTGTAAGATACACACCCAGGATTTTAAAATGTGAAAATAAGAAAAAAAATGCATGTCTTAGAATAGATGAAATATGGACTTATATGGCCTGTGAGAACTCAGAGTGCTTTTAAACCTACGTGAACATGTTCACATGGGAAGTTTCCTACAAGAGAAGCAGCACAGCAGGGCCTCAGTCCACCTGCATGTGAATCTTCCAACATTCACTAGCTGTATGCCCCTAGACAAGTTATTTATCCCTTCTCTGTCCCAGGCTTCTCATCTACAAAATGGTGAAAATAATAACACTCATGTCTAGGATTGTTGTGAGAATTACTTGAGCTAATAATGATAAAATCCTTACTTATAAAATGTATCTGGCACATAGTAAGCGAAGTATTTTGCAGTCAAGAATCACACAATACAATTAACTTACTTTCAAATGATGTGTGCATGTGTGTAAGTGCATAAACACACACGTTCACAAATCTATGTACGTATGAGGGGGGTAGGGGTAGAGAAGGAACAACAGACACAGCAAATAGGGTAAAATGTTACCAATAGGTGAAGCTAAGTGAAGGGTATACAAGTATTCTCTGTATCATGTTTATTATTGCAACTTTTCTGAAAGCTTGAAAATATTTCCAAATAAACAGTTAAATAAAAAGAAAGTCTACCATTTGGCTATTAATTATAATACAGTAATATGGAACTGAGCCCTCTGGTTTTACTATCTCACTTAGAATACTAACTAAGGACCTTGAGCCATGTCTGGAAATGGCAAGGTTTCCAAAGCAGAGATGGATTAACAAAACTATACATTTACCCCATACTCACAACACAATTAAAACTGCTTTCCAGACTCTCATTTAAGACTCACCAATCCCACTAAGCTGACCCCAACAGAATTTAACAAAGCCCCTGGGAATGAGTTTATTAGATCTAATCTGAATTAAAGCAATAAAAATTCTTAGCATCTCTATAGATTCTTCTTTCTAGGATTCTGTATCCAAAAATATGAAAAAATGTTTATCATTCTCATGATGTTTTCCTGCTGAGCCAGGAGCAGTGCAACTACATGGTGCTGCACTGGCATATGGGACCCTGAATACAGAGAGGGCAGAAATTTCCCTTCTATGAGCCTCATTCCAAATTCTTAACTAAAATAGGTAGCTACAGTCTACGTGGCTCCATGACAATGCCAGAGGCATACAAGCACCCCAGGGTGTCCTTTGTAATTTTTCCTCAGTTCACCTAAAACTGATGGGAAGAAAATTAAAAAGTAAATCAATGTGATAACAAAGAAGGGAGAAATGGATCTAAAAAAGGAAGGTCTATTTTCCTAAGTCTCCCTCTAAGTATTTACGATTCCTGGCCCATCAAGATGGCCATGCAGCACTTTAAAACTTTTCCCACCTTGAAATTCAAAGAAATGCAGCTCATTAGTTTAAATAAGTTATACATTTCTGATTTTCATTGTTTCAACTTATTATTTTGTTCCATAAGAAAATTATTAAGGAAAAGAATAAAAACTTTATTGGGGAATTAGTGAAAAAAAAATTGTTTGATTTTCTATATAATGCCCTTTCCCTTCTCTTCAATCCTTCGCCATAACCTGGTTTGAAAAACAAGTTCAAAACTTTGCCTAGCCAAACATGCAATGAAGCAGCAGCAAATCCCTGGAAAAATTACTGCTCAAATTAAGTTACACTTGGGTAGTTTCAAGTCACAAAAGCAACTATTACATGTCCTAGGAAAAACCATAAACTCATTATCACCACCTTTGTCTCAGTTTTCATAGATTTGGGCCAAAAGAGCTAAGATGGTCCTCTCTCTGTCTCCAAGGTGTGAAGGTCAAGCATCTCTTTCGTGACAACAAAGATCTGTTTGTCATCATTTTGTTTTTTAAAATTTTCGGGGAAGAAAATTCTCCACCTCGGTAATCTGTTTCGGTATTTTAAAACTTCAGATAATATTCTCTACCACCTGTGACATTTATCTCACTAAATACTCCAAGCCCAGATATGAACAAGGTTAAACAACCACTCTTCTGAACACTCCATCACAATCCTAAGGACAGCATCTTGGAAATAGAGGATGAAATGTTTCACTGATGGGAAAGACTAAAAATAAAAACTATTCCTGATACGGGATTTTTCCAAGTCCTGTCTATCCAAAATATTTTACCAGCTCTTTCCCTCCTTATTTTCCACCTCAACCTTGGGTGAGCAAGTGGTTCATTTATGTGGAGGCACCTATGTAGGTACTGACCACAGTACCGAGTACCCAGGGAAATGGCGTGCTGTTGCCTCTCTAACGCATCCATGTTGCTGGAAGACGAACTTTACTAGCTTGGCTCTTTGGGTTGAAGGAATGAAGACATTCACTCAGGTGACCCAGTAAATGGCTGGTACTAATGGTGGAGGGGTCACAACATTTTAGGGAGGAGCATAGGAAAATGAGGGCAGAAATATTACCCATATAGGGTCAGGCTTCAGAGAATTACAGGCTATCCAGGGAGAGGAGGAAACCCAGGCTAGATGAAGGCCTCAGGATAAGAGATGATAATTGAAGAACTGGCAGGCAGGTCTAACAGGAGGTTATCTATGTCCCTTCAGGAGCAGGAGGCTCCAATCTGTATTTCCATCTGCTCTTCACTGTCTCTGCTTCTGCTCCTCCTACCATCTCACCACTCTCTCATCTTGATATCTTCTGAATCACAGACCCCTTTGAAAACCAGATGAAAAAAATCTATGAACTCTAGCCTCAAGATAAATGTGCATGTGTATAAAGTTTGCCTATAATTCAAACTTTATAGATCTGTGTTTACGGAGCCCTAATCCACCTCTGAGATTTTGTTTCTGTTTCTCTGGGTGGCTCTCTGTATGAAGACCCCCACTAACCACTGATTTTCCCTATAGTCTCAATCCAAATGTCCTTAAAAAAGAGGATCTGATTGGTTTGGTCACCCAGTATTCAGTGGGAAAAGCTTTGATGTTGAGCCTTATGTAATACGAATCTACTCTGGACTGAACCACCTTTGGGTCAGGCACCTAAAGGCCTAGTCCAATTAACAGTGGTTAAGATAGCAGGGTCACTCGGCACTAAGCATAGAGACTTAAACTCAAAGGCTGCATTTCCTTTGGCAGAATCTATAGGAACAGCAATTTCCCTCAGAAAAGGGGTATGGGCATGGCAGACATCTGAGTGCAATGGACTTCTCTGTATAGGACAAGCATAAATGAAAATAAAGGAGGGGATAATTGCAATCACCACACGGGCCACAGATGAAATTATAAATTATATGTTATTTATATATATATATATGACTAAATAATGTCTGAAGGGATGCCAAAAAAGGATGGTAAAAGTAGGGTAAGATAGACTATTAGAGTCTAAAATTTAAATTGTATTTTACAAAGAGAAGAGAAATGAACTGGTGGAAAGAATGATATCCTGATGGGCAAAGGTATATCTAAAGGCAGACAGTGAGGAATCAGGAAGAAAAGGGAACCCCTGAACCCAGCATAGGAATCTGGGTTTAAGAGAATTATGTGAGACACTGCAGATTTTCTAGCAAAATGATTCTCTCACAACGTAAATCATCCTTAACAATTCTGTGGTTGAGGTTGGACACAGGACAGGAGGGAGTGAGGCAACAATGACTAGCAAGGTCCTCCGGCAGTGGACACTGGGATTTCTCTGCTTCTCAGCATCATCGTTTTCAACTTACTGCTGTACATCCAAGATAATTACTCAAGGCTGCTTCCCTTTAGCTAATGCCACAAACAGACAATAAGGCTTTTGAAAGTGTCAGGTATGAAAATCTTACAGTTATCTTATTTTTACAGAATGAAGATATAAGAACCAAGAGAACATGTATAGATACAAGAAGGAAAGAAGACCTGAGCTGCGATGGAGAGTCCCGGAGCAGTGGGGGAAGGGTGGGACTTGGTTTCATTCTAACATCTACACCAAGGTAGAATACCAGGCAAGAAAAACAAGTTAAACACATCACATGTGCTTCTCTAAAACAGCTTAAGTTTCAACCATGCTACGTTGAAGCACATGAGCATAGGATGTGCCAAACATCTCTGTTGCAGTCAAGCTGAAAATAAGTATAACCTCCCATCCTAAAATGTATATACCAACACTGTGCTCTTTGTACTAAAAAAGATGAAATGAATTCAGCTGCTAAGAGTAATTCAATTCACTTGGTTTTTATGAAGCTGGCAAGTTTCTTTTCATTTCTACAATAACAAGGAAAACAGAATGATTTATAAATACTAAAGGCAGACCTTACCATGCGCATCAGAACTAGAAAAAGAAAGCATCACGTTTTGGAAATTTTAACGTTATTTGTTGTTGCTGCGGTTCCTTCTAAGAGACATCATGATTTGCTAGATGTATCTCATTGTACAGAAGCATTAAATTATCCTTAAGTTGACATGAAGGTCACCCATAAGCCCCCCAAAGAAAATTTAAGACAGTCCTGTGGTCATCAATGAGTTTACGGCTGTACTGGGTCATGAATTAGACACGAGAAACTTCTCTCTAGTGTGTCATACAAGATAGTTTATTTCAAGATTATTATGGTGAACCCAAAATTAATCTTTCTGGCAGTTCCCTTTTGACAGCAGTAGTCAAATTACCCACAGAAACTCGGCAACCGTAAAGCCCTACAGACTTCAATGGTAAGTGGGTAACCCTTTAAACAGTTTCTCAACCTTGGCACTACTGACATTTTGGGCTACAGAGCTCTTTATTGAGAGTGGCTGTCCTGTGTACTGTAGAATGCTTAGCAGCATTCCTGGCCTCTATCCACTAGATGCCAGGAGCACATGCACCCCTCCCCCATGGCCCCAGTTGTGACAATCCAAAGGGTCTCCAGATATGGGGGGGAGGGGGGGTGGGGATTGCTCCTGATAGAGAATCACAGTTGTAGGGAAGTCAGGAATAGGGAGTCAGAGTGGGAATCCCCTTCACTGCCCTACTACAGCTAATATGTTAGATCATGAAACTAATGTTAGCTAAAATAGTGTTTAGATTATAAACTTACACTACAATCTAAACATTACATTACATCTAAAATCATACTCCCTAGAAGAAAAATATTTATATTGTACTCTGTTATTTCAAGGGTTTTACTTATAATGAACTTTATTCAATTAGATACATTTCTAAATCAACTTATTTAAGAAAAAATCATTAATTCAAATATAAACCACATATAATATTATATAGGACTATCATTTCAGATTTACAAATGTACTAAATTATTTGCAATGCTTTTTCAATTTGAAGAAAAATGCAAATACAAGAATATCTTCACTGTTCATCCGACAACTAAAACATAACAACTTTCTCATTAGTTTAAAACATTCTTTAATAAACTTATCTCCAATTAATATTGCTGAAGTTATAAAAAGATCTATGCTGTAGAAATGCCAAATGATGCCACTTTATTTGGCACAGATATGCACTTTCCCCTCAACCAATGATCAAATGATTCATTATTCTCATATCTCCATCCATCCATCCACATTTACTATAAATCAGGGATTGCTGCCAAAATAAGTAATAAATGACCTCAAAGTCCCTCTCTCGAGAAGCTTAGAGTCTAAAGAGACAGACAGATGGGAAAACAAGCAGTTGTAATACAATGCAATAAATGTTAGGTACTAGCATACAAGTAGCAATGAAAACATACACTTGTGTCCAGGAGAGTCGGCAAGGTCTCAGTGGAAGTAAACCTGAGACAAATCTTGCAAGGTGAAAGGAGTAAAGGGAGGATTATTATTTTAATGTGTGGGTAGAGAAGGTCATTTAAAAGCATGATACAGAAGATAAGAAGCCGTAAAGGAAAAGGATTAATACACTGGGCTACATAAAAATTTAAAAATTCTGTACAATTAAACAAATATACATAACACAATGATATAAGGTAAATGAGAAAATGGGATGTGACTGGCAAACGATAAATGTTTGATATCACAACTGTTAATACATAAAGAGCTCGTCATTGTCTTTTAATCATTCTCTTAACTGAATTTCCATAAAATGTATCATCCTGTTTTAATTAAAGAGGTTGTCTGAAGCTTTTATTAAGTTATTTGGAGGAAATGTACAAGAGCAAGTGACTTATTTGCACACCCTTCAGTACTTACATCAAACATTCCTTACAGAATAGACTGGCCAATATCATTCTATAGGGAGAAACCTAAAATTAAATGATTAATTTGCTCATTTAAGGATAGCTCTAAAAAGGGAAAGCTGGGAAATTTTATCATAATACAAATATAATGACATAGAAATAATTTAACTGAAATATACTTACTAAACTAATACATGCAGGGCAATGCCCTTAAGAAACTAAAAGTAATTATCCATCTGGGGGAAAAAAAACAGTCTTGACCCCTTGATCAACCATACATAAAAATTAATTTGAGACGATTATTGAATTGTGAAAGGTAAAACTATAAAATTCACAGAAGAAAATAAAGGAAAATATTTCAATGGCCATAGAGTGGGCAAAATTTTCCTGAACAAGACACAAAAGCACTAAACATAAAGGAAAACAATTTTTAAGTGGGACCACATTAAAATTAGGAATTTCTGCTCATCAAAAGATACCACTAAGAGAATGAAAAGGCAAGCAGTGAGTGGAAGAAGATATCTGTAAAACATTTATGCAACAAAAGATTCTTACCAAGAAAACCACCTATTGCTATACATAACCACACGGATAAATCTCACAAATATACTGTTGAGTGAAATAAGTCAGTCACAAAATAAAATCACATTGAGTGATTCCATTTACGTAAAGTATAAAAACAGGCAAGATTAGCCTATTGTGGTTATCTTTGGGGGTGGGATAGTAATCAAGGGGAGCATGAGAGAGGCTTGCGGAGGGGCTGGAATGTTCTGTGTCTTGATCTAGGTGAAGGTTGCACAAGTGTGGTCACTGAAAATTTATCCAATTGTACAATTAAGAACAGTGTACTTTTCGGGGCCACCCGGTGGCGCAGCAGTTTAGTCCACGCTTGGCAGCCCGGGGTTCGCAGGTTCGGATCCCGAGCGCCCGCCCACGCACTGCTTGTCAGCCATGCTGTGGCGGCGTCCCATATAAAGTAGAGGAAGATGGGCACGGATGTTAGCCCAGGGCCAGTCTTCCTCAGCAAAAAGGGGAGGATTAGCAACGGATGTTAGCTCAGGGCTGGTCTTCCTCACACACACAAAAAAAGAAGAGTGTACTTTTCTGTACATACATCACACTTCAATAACAAGGTTACTTAAAAAAAACAGGTAGATAGGGAAAAAAACACAGGTAGGTAGAAGAGGAAAGAATTCACAGAAAGTATAAACTGTACTACTGAGATGAGACTTGTAAATTTTTCCTAAGCCCAATGTTTCAACTAGAAAGGCCTGTGAAGAAGGCCAGTTCCCGGCAGTTCTCACTCACTACTTTCCTTCACTCCTCAGTTTTATCCACACAGATAGACGCCTGCCTTCCACATGCAATGCATGTCTATAAACTCACTGAGCACCTTCTATTTGCCAATTAATTTGCTGGGCACTGGGGTCAATGACAGATAAGACATGGTTTGCTCAAGGAACTGACAAGCAGGGACCATGTCCGATCATCCTCCTCTTGCCTTGGCATCTAGCATGATGTTTTATACTATCCATATAGCATAAAAATTAAATGATTTAAAAGCTATCCATAAAGTTTTATACTATCCATACTTCCATAAACGTTGACTGATCATGTACACCTACAAACAACTAGAGCACAAGGAGAGCTACAGATAAAGCACTTAGAGATTACAAGAGTTCACAGAACTGGAGAGGTGACCTCTAGCTTGAGCATGCAGGCAGTAGAGTGGGTGAGAGCTAAATTAGAGACCAGAGAATGGCTTCACTGAAGAACGGGTGTATGAGCTATGAAAAACTATGACTTACATGTGCGGGACAGTGAAGACCCTTCAGGTGTGAGAGATAGCACAAAGCACGGAGGGGGAGAAGTTCAAGAGTACGTAAAACAGTGCCTGGCAGCCAGACAATGGGGCTGTGGAAAGGAGGGAAGCAAACTTTCTTCTTCAGTACATCAGGGCAGAGCTCGGACATTAGTATTTGTCAAAAGCTCCAAAGATGATTGATATTTTTCAAAGGTAAGGAATCATGTACTATACCAAGCTTTCTATTTCACTGTGGAGAGAGAAAGATACGAAGAATGGGAAAAGTAAGGCACCTGATTAAATATGTTTTTATTCCCCAGTTAATATTTACCTTTAATTAATATGCAAGTATTTTAGGATTCTCCAAAATTAAAAGTTATATACACCTCATCATACATCTGATAAACAATGCCATTTATATGAATTTCAATTCTTCAAACTCTCCTTCATGTTGCTAAAATGTGAGTTAATGCAAACTCCAGGCAAGTTAACCATATTGAGCTTCAATTTTCTCATCTGTAATGACAAGCTTAGAACATGTGACCCTAAGGAACTGCTTTTGATTCTGATGTGGCAAAACTCCACATGTGACAACTTTAGAAACAAGAATTTGTGATGAGTATATGAATTCTTTTACCTCCCACTGCCTGTAGGAGGTATCAAAAATCCCTTATTAAAATTATTCTGTGGTAATTTTTTCTACTGACCATGCCTAATTCATTGGACATCAAGAAAAATACAAAACACTGAATGAAAAACTCCAGTGTTTTGTGCTGTGCTGTGGGTAACTGATGAGATCATCTGTATTTCTTTCAGACCAGCAGTAGCAAAGTCACTACCACGTGTACCCAAATCCATCACCCTGGGCTGCAAGACTGGAGTAAAATAACACTTGTTAATTTGTCTGGTCGGGAAGTTTTGAAAAGCTTGGGAGCTTCGGGATTTCAGCAGCATGCGATTTTGCAGATTCAGCTCCATAAATTCCAATTTTTTTTTGTAGGTGTGTTTATAACAGTAACGCCAACTACCTTCTTTCAGGCAAACTCCTACAGAATTCCAGGGGTACTGTTTGACCACAATCAAGCTGAGGCACTGAGTTTAACAACAATTAATCACAGATGAATTAGCCTTCTGTTTTTTTCCTGACATTTCCGAACCCTCTCTGATGTTTCAACTATCTGATGTCTGGCCATGTCATGATACCAAAGCAGACTGCCTGAAATCACTGTTTACTTTGGCCCACATACAAATCTGGATAAAGAATTCAGTCAAAACACCTCCTTCAGATCACAGAATGGCCTTATAGCAGCACTCTGACAACACGGAGAAGAAATTTTTAAAATTACACCTAACACCATTTCTATACACTCCAATTTTCACTTTCAAAGGAAACTGAATAGTTTTGAAATGTATAGGAAGGAGTCAAAACAGAGAATATAAACTAAGCTTTACCTGCAAATATTAATCATTTTGAAAGCACAGGAAAATTCATTTAAAAAAAGGTTCAGAAAACAAACTAAATATATTTAAACAAACAGCTTAATTTTAAAGAGTATATATAATAATGATATATAGGTAAACTACATAACCTATATAAATTACATAATACATATATAAAATAAATAAATACAAACCAACAGCTCGGTTAAAAAAAAATACTGGTTGTCAGCAGAACGAAAACAAAAAAACCTGTTCAGGTGTTCACCCTCTGCAATGCCATGCGTTCCAGGAAGGGACTCGCCCATCACCAATCACAGCTGCCCTAAGTTAATTCCATTCCCCTTGCCAGTGATTGACTCATGCATAGGTTAGATGTACAACTCTGACAAATGAAATGAGTGAAGTGGGCTAGGAGGCTTCTTAGTAAGGTTTTCCTTGATCTTAAAAAGAGATACAGGGGCCAGCCCAGTGGTGCAGTGGTTAAGTTTGGTGCACTCCACTTCAGCCTCCCAGAGTGCGCAGGTTCGGAACCTGGGCACAGACCTACATCACTCATCAAGCCATGCTGTGGTGGCATCTCACATACAAAACAGAGGGAGATGGGCATAGATGTTAGCTCAGGGCACCCTTCCTCAGGCCACACCTGGAAATAGGTATTAGCTCAGAGCCAATCTTACTTACAAAAAAAAAGAAAGAGAGAGAGATACAGCCCACTTGACACATATTAGGATAGCTACTGTCAAAACAAACAAAACCAGAAAATAAGAAGTATTGGCAAGGATGTGGAGAAATTAGAACTCATGTGTGCTGTTGGTGGGAATGTAAAATGGTACAGCCACTATGGAAAACAGTATGGAGGTTCCTCAAAAAACTAAACATAAAATTACCATTTTATCCAGCAAGTCCACTTCCAGATATATACACAAAAGAACTGAAAGTGGAGACTTGAACACCCATGCTCATATCAGCATTGTTCATAATAGCCAAAAGGTGGAAGCAATCCAAGTGTCCACCAATGGATGAATGGATAAACAAAATGTGGCAGAGCATACAACAGAATATTATTGTCTTAAAAAGGAATGAAATTCTGACACCTGCTACAACACAGATGAACCTTGAGGACGTTGTGCTAAGTGAAACAGTCACAAAAAAATAGATACTGTATGATTCCACTTATATGAGGTACCTAGAGTAGTCAAATTCATAGAGAAAGTAGAATGGTGGTTGCCAGGGGCTGGGGGGAGGAGGGAATGGGGTGCTATTGTTTAATGGGTACAGAGTTTCAGTTTTACAAGATGAAAAGAGTTCTGGAGATGGATGGTAGTGATGGTCGCACAGCAATGTAAATACACTTAACACTTTTCAACTGTACACTTAAAAATGGTTAAAATTATAAATTTTGTAATATATATTTTACCACAATAAAAAATAATTTTTTAAAAAAGGGAGACACAGGAGAGGACATTCTTCTTTTCTGATTCTAGCCACTGCTGGTGGCCTGTGATGCCTGAATGGGCAGCAACCACCTTGGAACTGTGAGAGGAGCAGACCAAGAAGAAAAGCAACACTAAGGATGGCAGCCAGAAAACTATACTAACCCCCCTTGCTTTAGCTAACTCCAAGAAGATCTTCTAAGTTGAAAATACAATTTCCATTCATTTCAGCCAGTTCCTGAGTTCTGAAATTGGTACTGATTTATGCTAAAACAGTACCAAGTCCCATTAAAATGGCCACAATTATTATAATAGTTAATGTGAGCAACAATAACGCAACATCTCAAGACAATTTCCTTTCATTAATGACTATTTTCCAGTTCTTGTTAAATTCTACTGTGACTATCCTGATCCTTACATCTAAGACTATGGCCACAGACAAACATATCTAACTACGGAATGTTTATGTAAATCGACCTTTATTTAACGCGCGCACACACACATACAAGGAACAGTAAAACCAAAAGAATTCAGTAAAAAGGCATTTTAGGGAATATGATGCACAAGAATATAACTGCTAGAAACTAGTAAACCATGAGTACTCTGAGAGGAGAATTTATTGCCAGCACATGCCCTCTATGTAACTATGAAGATGACCACACAGTGATTTTCATCTTGCAGTGCTCACCATTAGCAAGACAAACAAAATCAAAATGTCATCATGTTAAGAAATGCCTTGTAGGCCCAAGTCAGGGTATTAAATGAAACACCTTATACAGATGAATTCTCATAAGCCAAAAAGTCACATCTCTATGGAAATTAAGAGACTGTGCCAAAACTTTCTCACACTGAGCCATCAGCAACTTCCCAGACCAATTCAGCTCGATTCAGGACATGAGTCTGCACAGTTCAACACAGAATGATGTCCACCTACATAAAAATTTACATCTTTATCTAGTGATTTCCATCCTACACCATATGTTTCAGTCATCATGAGTAACGAACCACCCCAAAACTTAGTGGTTTAAAACAACAATAATTTATTCCTCATGATTCTGTGAGTTGACTACAGCTCAGCGAGGTAGTTCTCCTGCCAGTCTCTCTTAGGCTCAATCATGCAGCTGCATTCAGCCAGAAGCCTGGATGGGGCTGAAACATCCAAGATGGCCTCTCTCTCCAGCAGGGTAGCTGGACCTTTTGTACGATGGCTGGCTCCAAAGAAAGCTGCCAGTCCTCTTAAGGCCTAGGCCTGAAGTCCCAGACAGTTATTTCCATGGTATTCTATTAGTCAGTGCAAGTCACAAGGCCAGTTCATCCAGGGTGAGGGAAACAGAATCTAGCTCTGATGGATGGAACAGCATGCACTACAGGGTAAGAGGAATTGATGATGGTCACCCTTGGAAATCATCTATCAAACCAAGGTCTTCCCTACACATAAAGACAGACTTGTCATTTCAGCATGCCTTCATGATAGCTCACTACTCAATAAAAGAAAGTGGGTAAAACCAGCTCTTTTGTGTATCTGAGACGTGATGTTAAGTACTTTAATTTGCTCTACATCATACAATAAATGTATTACATGGTGAAGATTGTAACTTAACATGTCTAAATCTACACAAGAAAATCCAAATGAAACATTAGTTTCTAGTTTCTAGTTTCTAGTTTCAGGTACAGTTTAAAGTCACTTGATACCACTTTATGTACTGTATTGTAAGTGCCTACATGCCCCCTTGGCTGTAACCTCTCTCAGGGCAGAGCCCACACTTACAACTGTATTCCCAGTGTCTAGTGTGTACCAGGCATCTAAGAGACTGTTCCTTCTTAGTTATTAAAAATATTTTTATTTTAAAATATATTCCTTTTTCCTTTAATACCAGATCGAAAATACTTTTGTAGATTCTTCCATGTATATTTTACAATGTGGCAAAAATATGCCATTACTAATTCTTTCAACACTTAGTTATGCTCTAAGAAAAAAGATACAATTTTAACTATTATTGTAATTATATACTCAATTTAGCCTCATTCAATCTTGAAAATGAGAGATTTTACAATAGTGCACAATTTGTTTTCTGTGAGTTATCTTTTGCTGGTCTCTAGTTCCAGACCTTCAACTTGCAATGAGAAGTATTCACGCTTGGAGCAACATCTATCTTACAATTTTGAACAGCGCATTTTCCAACTAAAAATTCCCATTTTTATAAGTAATTGTGCTATTCCTTCATAACTGAGAGCTCTCATTTGCTCAAAATATAATAAAAGTCTTAACTGAAATGAAAATATCTTTATTCCTTAGTTAACCTAAAATGACTTATCTTCAATCATAATGCAATGGAAACAATTTTCTTAAACAAACATAAAAATTAAAACCAACATGTTCTTGAGGACCTAAAAGTGTTCAAACAACTATGCCAGGAAAACACTAGCTTTATGAAATTAATTTGATATTCAGATATTTTATCATTATCACCTCACAAATAACTGCAAAATCACTAACTATACTACAAATTTTCAGAATTGCCTCTCCCAAGAAGATATAATGTATATACAATATATTGGAAAAAATTTAAAGTTTCATTGGACTGGTTAAACTGAGTCACCTCTTTCCACTTCGGGCTGTAACCTGGTTTTATAGGTTTCAATATTCCCAAGAGATACTAATTTTTGGGATTTGGAAATAAGGAATTGGGATTCCTGAAATCACAAGTTGTTGTATTCTTAAAATACTTCCAATATTCTTCATACTCTTCACTCATTAATATGGATATCTTAAAAATTATTTAATAAGAAATATCAAGTTTAGCAGTATTTACAAAGAACTTTAGCATAGAGACAATATTAACACACTGGAAAATGCCAGCAAACATTACTAGGTATTATTTCCAATAACCTAACATTTGGATCTCTTAGCATGCACCACGTGGAATCATAAGTTGAAATTACCAACTTATGAACTTATTTTGCTTCCAAAACTTATTTGTTGGAACACCACTCATATATATACTTTGTATAGGAACTGATGAATATTTATTATATTTACATTGTTAACAGCAGACAGAGCCACAAAACACACTCATAACATGGCTCCAGCTACAAGCAAGACCGACTAATTAGATCATGACTGCCCTCCTCCACACTCCTGTCTTTCTTCCTACAAATGTCAATCTTCTTGTTTTCGACTATATGTTGATGGATTTCCTCAAACCACATTCTATGTTGGTTACTCAGCTTTAATTCTTGTGGCAGAATTATAACACTTTCCCCCCAATTTCCTCATTTCTCAGCTGGTTTTCCTCAGGACTCAAGATTTGAAAAAACATATAAATTGATCCAAAAACACCAGGGAGAAATTCCCACTTGGAAACACTAGCTTTCATGTTAGCTTTACTCTATTACAAGCAGGACCAATCTGCTTTTGAAGTCATTTCTATCCACCTGTACCTGCTACGAATACTAGGAAATGTAGTCAAAGTTACCAGCACTCCTTTTATAATGACACTTGTTGCTCTAAGCTCTTCTAGAGACACACTTACTATTTTAAAAACAGGTATGAAATAGCTTTAATTTATCATGACCATAAATTATTGCCTATCTTTATCCTTAAGAAAACAGAAATCACAGTCTTAGTTTCTGATACAACATGAGGAACAGGGTGACCTGGTATTCTGTCACACACCCTGACTAGTCCTCCTTAAATTCAGTGGCTCAGTTTGTGGGATATGTAGGAATACTACATTTAGGCTAGCAAATAAAAAGATGCTCTTTTCTGACATAAATGGGCTTGAACTGCACATTAGTCAGACTGTCCTTAATGATGACATGCAGCTTGGAGTCCTGGCACAAACACACCAAATTCTCCTCCCTTTAATGGAGCAAAATAGCCATTTTATTCCACCAACAAACATCTGAGCTCTGAGACTTTTTCTGCCCTGAATGATTAAGGCCAAAATCAACAGACACTGTGGCACAACGCAGGATTTATTACTGAGAGGATCACCATGTTGTAGCACCAACCCCAAGAGAGTTCAGTGCCATTTTCCTCCAAGCAAAAGACAAGTGTCCCCACTTCTGTGAATTTTCATAAAGGAAGGGAGTACTGATATACACTAGCAGAAGCCTCTACTTTTCCCCAGCATCTGAACTAAACTAAGAATTCTGGCTAATAGCACAAACAGGCCATTTAGAAGTTTGGGTGCCATTTGACAGCATACAGACACAGACCCTTCACAGGTCCCAACAAAAATGAGATGATTTTGTGACTGCTACCCAACTGGGTAGGCTCTATCCTATTAGTCAGTGCAAGTAGACTCTACACTCAAATTGAGAAAAAAACACAGTACTTCTCATTTCTACATCACTCCCATTTACAGTTGCAAAAACCAAGACCAGCTGTAGTTAAGAAGCAACTTCTCCAAACTGTTGCACACTCCTGTGTCACGAGCTCCCTTTGCTATCAGAGTACTTATCACACTCCGTGATACCTAGTCACATTCTAGTAGAATTGTGTGTGTCTAAGTTATAACCTAGTTACAAAGTAGAAGTTGTCCTATTCACACTCAGTAAATATTTGTTAAACAAATGAAAGAGTTTCAGGGGCCGGCCCGGTGGCGCAGCGGTTTAGTCCGCGCTTGACAGCCCGGGGTTCGCGAGTTCGGATCCCGGGCGCCCGCTGACGCACTGCTTGTCAGTCATGCCGTGGCGGCGTCCCATATAAAGTAGAGGAAGATGGGCACGGATGTTAGCCCAGGGCCAGTCTTCCTCAGCAAAAAGAGGAAGATTAGCAACAGATGTTAGCTCAGGGCTGGTCTTCCTCACAAAAAATAAATAAATAAAATAAACAAATGAAAGAGTTTCTCACTATTCTACAAACTTCTTGATCCTCAGCATTAGGATTTCTCGTCATTAATTCAATAAATGTCTATTAAGAACTAAACATCTACTGTGTACCAGGCACACTGGTAGGCACCTGGTATACATGATGAAGATAAAAGCATCAGATTCTCACAGGAGACAGACGTGAGTTTTGGGAAGAAATGCAGAATGCTACAGGAGCTGGGGGCGGGGGTGGGTGGTCAAATCTAGTCTGAGGGTCCAGTATAGACTACTGGAGAAAGTGACTCCTAGGCTGAGAAATGGATGAGGAGCTTGCAAGTATCGAGGATGGGCAGAGGAAGGGAGAAAAACAAGAGAACAGTATGGGTAAAGGCCCTTAGGTGGGAAAACCCAGCTGAAAGACTCTGGTCAGCCTTCTATGTTCCAGGCCCCAGATAAGTAAGTGTAGATATGAGCTACTTCAATATGAGTGATTTTGAATTTAATAAACAGAAAATAGCAAACTTAAAAATGAAAAATAGTCATCTTTCCGGTTTATCATTAGGTTCTGAGATATGAAAAATTAATCCAGTGCAGTGGTTCTCAGGCCTGATTCACATTAGAATCTCCTGAGCATGAAAAAAAAAATCTGATGCCCATGGTTGAAACCCAACCAGTTAATCAAAATCTCTTAAGATGGACCCAACTATCAGTATTTTTAAGTTCCTCAGGTCATTCTAAAGTACAGCCAAAATTGACGACAGCAGCAACTCAAAAGCTAAGCAGCACTGCACTGGCTGTCCCCTCAGTATCTTGCTGAAATGACCCCTCATCTTCCCATTGGCTGACTTCTTGTCAACCAAATCTTAGCCTAAACATTACTCCTCAGAGAGACCCTCCTTTACCCCAATCTAAAGTAGCCAGACCTACTAAATGTTCACCACCTCACACAGTACTTATCTCTATCTGACGTTTGTCTTCTTTATTAATTTATCGCAGGTCCCACTAGAATGGAAGTTCCATGAGACTAGGAATCTTGCCTGTATTGTTCACTGCTGTATTGCCAGTAGGAGCTCACTAACTATTACAGGGATGAAGGAATAAAGTAAGCCAGAAGACAAGTAGGCATGGGAGTATCTCTCATGCAAATGGAATTTAAAAAATAATATCCTGAAGCTATAATATTGACAGATTTAGACTGAATATGATTAAGCCAAATTGAACTACATGGAGGGCGTTTTTAAAATCCTTAACTAAGAACTAGATATGAGCCAGACTTCCGTTTCCAAGCAGAGCTTTACCTAGGAAGGAGACTGAAGAACATAACAATATTTAGTCTGGACTGGGGTCAACAAAGGTGTGATTAAAAGTCTTCACACAGAGGAAAGGGTTGATGAAACTATGGTCAATATTTCCACTAACAACCAGAAAAAAGAAGAAATGGGTTAAAATATAGAGCCATTTAGATTTTAGCTTAGGTATAAGGAAAAACTCACCAAGAAAAATGCTATGACACTGGAATGGCTATTAAAGACAGGAAGTAAAAGTGAAATTTCTACAAGTCCCTAAGACTAAATAAATAAATAAAATACTTCCGTTTAGAATGGGTCATGCACAAATATATAAAGGAAGATGGATATAGAGGGTGGCCAGAGTTTTGAGTGTTATAATTGTATTACATTATCTTGAGTACTTGAGTTTCCTACTCTGAACTAATTTAGAGTTAGTACCACAAAAATGAGCTAGAAGGAAAAAACGCTAGTAAAAACAGTACCATATAAGAATTTTAGGAAAACAGAAATATATTCATGCTTTTCCTTCTGTACAGAATATGTTTAGACCTATAAAGTAAATTATTAATTCAGAGATCAAGAAAAATTTTGAAAACCAATTCAGAAGTTATCTACAATGTACACTTAAACATGAGATCAAAAGAGAACCTCCAAATGCCAGCAGGACAGCTCGACCAGACTATCCGGGCTGACAACACAAAACCAGCAAGGTACCATGAATCACCCTCCTCAAAGCCAATTCGACTTTTAGAATCCACAATTTCTAGCAATGGACTCATCACTTCCCTGGCCTTTCAGTACTTAACCTCAAAGCTTTGGAGCCATTCTTGATCATTCCCACATTTAGTTAATCACCAACTTCTGTGGATTATTCTTTTGTAAGGCGGAGAAAAAAGAGGGAGGGGAAATTTATGGATTAAAAAGATTTACGAGACAAAGCAACCAAATATAATGTAGAGATCTTGCTTGGGTCCTAAGTCAAACAAACTTAACTGTAAAAAAATATTATGAGACAACTGGGGAAAGATGAACACTGACTAGGTATAGGACGATATTTAGAAATATCGTTAATACTTTTGAGGTGTGATGATGAGAACGTGGTTATTCTTTCACAGTGCCTTTACCTTTTAGAAATATATACTAAAATATGTACAGATGAAATGATATCCTAGATTTGTTCCAATAATTCAAAAGATGATGGAGGAGGGAATAGGGGTGAAAGAACAGATGAAATAAGATGTACTAATAATTGGTGAAGCTGAGTAATGGGTACACAGGGGTTCAATTACACTTCTCAATTTGGCTTATGTTTTAAAAATTCAAATAATTAAAAAAAATAATTTATACATATGAATGTTCTTATATTTTTTGATTTACACATGCCATGCTGTTGGCTCTGAAACTTTCAAAGACTCCCAACTGCCTAAACACCTTAGACTAGCTTTCACAGTCCTTTGGTTATCCTTTTATGTATGAATACGTCATGGGCGTGGTCACCTCTGAATCCTTAGATGTTCCTTCTCCTTGAAATGTGCTTCCCCATCATACCTACTCTTTTCTTGGGCCTCTCCTGCCTTTTAGTTAAACCCTTTCCTCTTCCACACCTTGTGTAGTAAACCCCACTGCTGTCTTAACAGTCACTTAACAGACCACTGTACTGACCTGGTTTTATGAAAAATACCCCTAATCTTCACCTAGATTACAAGTTTTAAGAGGAAGATTCATGTTTACATCTTTTCGCATCTTCAGAGCTAAAGCAATTCTCTAAGTGGAGCAGAGGAGTTTGGTTACTGCTGTTATGATGGGCAGGATGTAGAGTGTCTGCTCCTTTACACTGCTCTATACTTTCCAGAGTTTTTACAGTGGGCTATTAATACTTAGAAAACATCAGAGAGTTTCATTAAAGAGAGTCATAAAAGGTAAAATCTTTTTTTAAAAGGGAAATTCTGAAATATACTTAAATCTCACAATAATACAATGAATTACAAAGTAAGAGCAGTAGAGGCTATGGTTTTCACTACAGAAAGCTTCATTTCTGAGGCAGCAAAGAAATTTCCTTAATTAACCCATTTGTCCCCCCCTCCAGAGCTCCAAATCCCGTGCCATGAGATAAAAATCATATTAAGGATTCATTGTTCCATAGTGAAAACCTTACAAGCATTTGCAAATATTATATTATTGAAAATATATCACTGTTTACATTGAGCTCAAGTTTTTCTGGACTGTGACTGGGTCCAGAGGAAACAAAGCCAAACCTAAACGGAAGGAGAAAAAAAATGGAAGGGGGGGGAGGGTTAAAATGTACCCAGAGAAGGCAGATTTCTTAGTGGGCAAACTGTGCTACCCCAATTAAGTATGGCCCCACTGAAAGTTTCAGAATAGCTGGGACTTCTATATATTCAGTTTCTTTCTACATATTAACACATATTGAACAAATATTAAGTGCCTATGTTCAGGCACTGTTCTAGGCAATGAACAAGCTAGATTCTATGAAAAGTTTAAGATATATTTTAAAATAATTCGTGATTTACATTAGAAATGTACAAGCAAGTTAAACTAATATGATGAGAAACTATGAAAGCACTAATTTTTATAACTTGAATCTATAGCAGACACGTGTGAAAATCAACTTTACCTTATATTTCATCTTAGGACATGAATGAATGTAGAAACCCATATAATAATAGCTGAGTTGAGATGTTTTCTCATGAAGTTGCTTAGTAAAAGCAATTTCTCTGCCAAAAGAAGAATAAAAATGAAGGTACAGTTAAGTCCAGTTCCAATATTCAAAGTACTATGAAATTTGATGACAAATATTTGATAAAATCTGATATTAAGCTATCAAAAAAATCCAAGTGTTGGAAGACAAAACAATTTTAAAAACTCTGTAAGATGATTTTTATGAAAGAGATGTCAAAAAAAACTCTAAATTATTTTGAACAAATGCATCTAAGTTCAGGTTTTACACTTTATTGAGAACAGTAGTTGACCTAAACTTCAAGTAACATAAAATTAAAGAGAT
This sequence comes from Tapirus indicus, assembly GCA_031878705.1. Classification (NCBI taxonomy): domain Eukaryota; kingdom Metazoa; phylum Chordata; class Mammalia; order Perissodactyla; family Tapiridae; genus Tapirus; species Tapirus indicus. The sequence continues at coordinate 10,854,365 of CM062921.1, read as the reverse complement.
CTGTTAAATACGGTTTCTTGTATTATTCATTATCCCCTGGAGTTCTCAAAGACTGGGTTTACCAAGTTAAAAACAGGACAGCAAATTTTAGAGAACTCAAAAGCCAACAAATTTCAGGAAGAATAACTATTATTACGACCATTTACATGCAGATATTTTCAACTGTATATAACATCTGGACATTGCTTTAATATTTATTTTCCCTAAAACTAAAGAGGGGGGAAATCATGTTATTCACCCCTTTTTCTCTATTTGTTGGTGTAGGCGAGGATTAACTGAACAAAAAAGCTGTCAGCAATGCCTATGCTTGAAGTGGTTTTAATTTGTATCCAGATAAATCTGGGCACAGAATTTCATCCTACTTGCCCAACTGACTGGCTGTGTTTTAAGTTTTAATCAAAACTTCAGTACATTTCTAAAATATGAGAAAAGTTGTTTGTTTTGTTTTACGTTTGTTTCTCAAAGGTTTTCTTTACGATTTCTTTTTTTTTTTAGTAGCAATGGATGCTTGAAATTCAAAGAGAAATTTACTTTTTAAAGGAATAGTCTTGCATTTTGAAAGTTTAAATCGTTGGAAGGTCGTTACCCTAAAAATTCATCCTTACAATAAAAGTAGTTCTAAATTCAAGCAGAGTGACCATTATTAGGCTATAACAGGATAAATCCTACTCTTCCCAGAACTAATCCACTTTCAAGGTTCAAACGGAGGAAGAATGCACTGATACAACAAATGCAGGACCACCCAACTCTGACAAGGACTGCCCAGCCACAATGGCACTCCTTCACTTGGCCTGTTCATCTCAGTTAACTGTATCACCACTCCACTCCCCCAGTTTTCAGGCCCCAAAGCTATGAGTCATCCTTAATTGTTCTTTTCCCCACACCCCCATGTCCAAGCCATCCACAAGTCCAGTTGGCTCTATCTCCCAAATATACCCTGAATCTGACCACTTCTCACCACTTCCACCTCAGGTAACCTGGTCCAAGCCACCATTATGGTTCCCCTGGACAATGGCAGTGGCCTCCCAATTGGTTTTCCTGTTTCCACTCCTGCCCCCCCATAACCCCAGAGAGCAGTCGAAGTAGTCTTTTACAATATTAACCAGATAAGGTAACCTCCCCAAACCCTTCCCCCTTGCACTGGGTTGGTATCACACTTAAGATAAAATCCAACCTCCCTCCCATGACCTACAAACCCTGCTCATCTGCCTCCCCTCATCACCACCACCTGCCTCTCTGCCCACCATGCATAACACTGCCTACACCCTACCCCACATTCTAGCCCATAAGACCTTCCTTTCCTTTATTCTGACCCCCTCAGGGCACTTGGACTGATATCTGTACCTGGACTTCTACCCTCAGATTTTTACATGGCTGGCTCCTTTTCTTCTTTCTTGGCTCCTCAGATGTCACCTGTTCAGAGAGGTCTTTCTTGACGACCCGATATAAAAAGGGCCCTATGTCTACCACCATGATTTTATTTTAGTCACAGTGCAATGGAGTATCTAAACGTATGTGATCAGTTTTCTAATTTACTGTCTGCTTTGACAAAGCTGGAAACTCTGTCTGTCTTATTCACATCTACGAATGGTACCAGGACACACAGATTGTGCTCAAATAAACATCTGTTAAACAAATTAATTATATTTCTAAAATTCATCTTGCTAAAAAAAAAGTAAATAAATGCCATGCTCATGATCCCCAATTCAAACATTTTTAAATCTGCAGACTAGATTACAGAAAAATCTACAGTGATTATAGATTAAAATATTAAAACTCTACATTGAGGGGCCACCCGGTGGCGCAGCAGTTTCGTCCGCGCTTGGCAGCCCGGGGTTCGCGGGTTCGGATCCCGGGCTCCCGCCGACGCACTGCCTGTCAGCCATGCCGTGGCGGCGTCCCATATAAAGTGGAGGAAGATGGGCATGGATGTTAGCCCAGGGCCAGTCTTCCTCAGCAAAAAGGGGAGGATTGGCAACGGATGTTAGCTCAGGGCTGGTCTTCCCCACAAAAAAAAAAAAAAAAAAACTCTATATTGATAAGAAATAGAGGAAAAACAACCTAAAGAGGTTTCACCAAAATACAGTAAAATCAATATTAGAATCGGCAACTTGTAACCTACTCTCCTCAATCTTGCTTTGAAACGTTAATCTCCTGGCTGCCCTTCCTCTTGTATAAACTCAGCAACTTGAATTCTCAAGAGCACTAAAAGGAAGTGACAAGACTTCAGTGCAGTGGCAATCTCCCCACTCTCAAATGACAACTTTCATGCTCTCAGGCTCCTCTGCTACTTCCTCAAAGTTCTCCAACTCTAGAATTTTTCAAAAGATATACCAAGCAATAAGTAGAGCTCTTTCTAATTTCGCTGGGAATTGATTATTTACTATCTCAAATGCAGTAGGATTTCTAAACTCTCTCTTAGTTTATTGAGATGTGAAATGATTATTTCATACATAGGCTAGGATTTATTATGTAGGAATAAATATCACTGTTAATATTTATCTGAGAAGTATAGAAAAAATCCATAGCTACACATTGTAAAGTAATAGATATAAAAATAAAACAAGAAAGAAAATGTCAATAATTTCAAGGTATAACCTGATTTGGTAAAAAGAAAATCTATCTTTTCTGAAATAAATATACACTTCTAAAGTTACAAAACGTGAATGCTTTAACTTACCAGTTCCAACTTCAGTGACATCACCAAGAGTCATAAATATTTTAATTAGTTTACATAAAATGCAATTAAAGACATAAAAATAAAAGATTATTACGAATATCAGTTGTGAACATTGTGTAATTGTGAATTTGTTATATCTTGGCATTAAGAGACAGGTCAGTTTGAAAATACCAAGAGAGAGAACGTCTGTATATTGTCGGCCGTTGAGACACATAGAAAAATCAGTTATGGACCAGATTTTAAAAAATCAATTGATGATTAAAGAAAAATATCAACTCTTCTACTTTTATAAGTCAGAAAAAAGCACATACACAATGTATAAAATAAACAATCTCAAAGTATATTTCACTGTGATGTGAAAATGTGACCATCGGGCAAAAAGACTGGGAAAAGTAAAGAAAAAAACCATACAGTGACAAAGAGGGAGAAAAAGAGAGACTCAAGCTTCAGGCAAACAGTAGAAAAATAATTCTCAATCCTTCTTCCCTCCTCTGCCACATCTGTACAAAGATAAACAGGAGTAAAAATAGAAACAAACATCTTCATGGAATAAGACCCCAATCTTTTTACCATTACAATAATGCACATAAAAATATTTGTGCTGTGTTGCAAATATTTGCAGCCATGGACATAAAAGAGAAATCATCTTTTGGTGAGGGTCACAGAGTCAAGTGGACAGTCACGGACTCCCTAGCCCTGTTCTACATATTTTATACAACTGTATTTCTTCCAACAGACTCACATTGCTTTAAGTCATTTACACCAGATTCATTTAACCTTTAATTATGAAAAAATATATATATTAGCAATGACAAGAAAAAAAAATATAAAGAATATAACATTTATGGAAGATTAAGTGCTTCTGATGGGGAGCTTAAATAAACGCATAAACTAAACAATAAAAGCATTCCACAAATACAATGACTTCCCACACTAGACTAGATGGATACCTAAAAAGGCTAGGGAATTACCATCAGACATTTGCTTCAGTTCTAAAAGTGGTATTTCTAAATATCAATATATAAGAGACTACAGTAGCAACAAATTATTATGCACTATCAAACAGGATTTCTACTGTTACATGATGAAATATAATCAAATAAGGAATTATTTGAAGTTTTATATGCCCCATTACAACTGTCAAAAGCAATCTTACCGGAGCGCAGAGTAGACACCCAAAGACAGAAATGAATAATCAGGATCGTAGTACAAATATACAGACGACACACAGTATGGAAGGATGTCAATCACCCCCACAGCAATGATCTTTCCATCGAGCCAATACTGCTGGTGAAAGGAGCCATAACCACAATCCGGTCCATTAGGGGGATTCTCTGCCTGTGAAAAAGTATACACACAAACATGAACAGTTTGTCATTTTTCTCTTTATATTACAAATCTTAAGTTAACCTATTATACTTCTATTTTACTCAGATTAGTAAGTCCTAAAATTTCCACTTAGTTGCCATTATCTTCTGTAGTTACATCCTGCAAAACTTTTTACTCGTAGAAACACTGACCAAAGAAAAGAATGAAAAAGAAAATCAACAACATTTTTTCAATTTGTTTTAAAATTTGACAGTAGGAAATATCAATTTTACAGGATAAGTAAATAACTATTAAACTATATTTTTCTGTTCCACACAAAAGTTGGGAAAGAAATGTGAATGAGAGAAAGATGGAGAACATAAAAGGAGAGGGCTGGGCGAGAATAGGAGAACTGCCCCCATACTGCCAGCCAGGCCTTGATCTATGACTACCCTGCACTGGTAAGGCATGTGATCCCATTATTTTTTCTAGGCAAGAGTTTCTGTGTACATACACAGAGTTATGACATTTCTCCCTATTAGCTAAAGGAAAACAAAGTTATTTCCTTATCATTACCTTAATGTAACTGTAATCCTATGGAAGAAATTTAGAGATTTCAGAGTACAATCATTTTTCTGTAATTAGTTGAGTGATATTTCTCATTTTAAAATCCAACATGATTTTAAATATAACTGTTGTATAATGGAAATTATGAAGCAGCATAAAAAATGCTTTGCTAGAGACCAAATGGATGTTAGAGATTAACAATTTAAGTTGAACAAAACTTGAAACAAAACTTGTATATCATTTTCACACAGTTAAAATTACAGAGAATGTATATGGAGAAAAGCTAGAAGGGAATGAAGAAAAATAAAAAAGGCAGATTTGCTAATATTAAAACCAGGAAAAGACATTACAAGATAGGAAATCTACAGATCAATATCTCACAAAGATAGGTGTAAAAATCCTCACCAAAATATTAGCAAATCAAATCCAACAATGTATAAAAAGAATTATACACCATGACAAAGTGAGAGTAATTCCAGGTATGCAAGGCTGGCTCAACATTAGAAAAGTAATTTAAAAAAGAAAAGCAATTAATGTAATCCACAATAAAAACAGTCTAAAAGAAAAAATCATATAATTGTATCAATTGATGCAGAAAACACATTTTACAAAATCCAACATCTATTTGTGACTAAAAACTCTCAAGAAACTAGAAGTAGAAGGGAACTTCATCAACCTGATAAAGAATGTGTACAAAAAATCTACAGCTGACATTATATTTAATGGTAAGAAGCTGGATGCTTTTCCCCCTAAGACTGGGAACAAGGCAATGATATCTTCTCATCATTCCTATTCAACACCATACTGGAAATCCTAGCCAGTGTAATAAGACAAGAAAAGGAAATAAAAGGTATACATACAGATTGGGAAGGAAAAATAAAACTGTCTTTCTTGACAAATGACATGACTTACTGTATAAAAATTGCAAAGAATCAAGAACAACAACAAATGGAACTAATAAGCGATTATAGCAAGGTCACAGAATACAAGGTTAATATACAAAAGTCAATTGTTTTCCTATATACCAGTAATGACTGGAATTTGAAATTAAAAACACAATACCTTTATAAAATCACCAAAAAAATTACATACCTAAGGATAAATCCAACAAAACATGTACAGAATTCTATATGTAGAAAACTACAAAACTCTGACAAAAGACATCAAGGATGATGTAAATATGGAAAAATTCTACACACTTATAGATTGGAAGATTCAATATTGTTAAGATGTCCCTTCTTCCCAAGTTGGGTCTACAGATTTAATGCAATCCCAATCAAAATCCTAACACATTATTTTGTGGATATTGATAAACTGATTCTAATGTTTATATGGAAAGGCAAAAGACCCAAAATGGCCAACACAATACTGGAAAAGAACAAAGTTGGAGGACTGACACTATCCAATGTCAAGACCTACTATAAAGCTACAATAATGAAGACAGTGGGATATTGGTGAAGAACAGACAAATAGAACAATGGAACAGAATAGAAAGACCAGAAATAGACTGACCACAGTCAACTGACCTTTGACGAAGGAGCTAAGACAATTCAACAGAGAAAGGATAGCCTTTACAACAAATGGAGAATTGGACCTCTAAATGCAAAAAAAGCAAAATCGAGACAGAGACCTTACATATTTAGAAAAAAATTAACTCAAAATGGATCATATACCTAAATGTAAAATGCAAAACTATAAAACTTCTAAATGATAACATAGGAGAAAATCTAGGTGACCTTGGGGTTGGTTATGAGTTTTTAGATACAACACTAAAAGCACAATTCGTGAAAGAAATAACTGATAAGCTGAACTTCACCAACATTAAAACTTCTGCTCTGCTAAGCACACTATTTAGAGAATAAAAAGTCAAGGCACTGACTCCAGAAAATCTTGCAAAACATACCGATAAAGGACTAGTATTCAAAAAATATAAAAGGATCGGCTCTTGGGGGTGGCCCGGTGGTATAGCGGTTAAGTTTGCGCACTCTGCTTGAGCGGCCTGGGGTTCACAGGTTCGGATCCCAGGCGCCGATCTACACACGGCTCATCAAGCGATGCTGTGGCGGTATCCCACATACAAAATAGAGGAAGATGGGCACAGATGTTAGCTCAGGGTTAATCTTCCTCAGCAAAATGAGGAAGACTGGCAACAGATGTTATCTCGGAGCCAATCTTCTTCACCAAAAAAGCCAGAAAAACCAAAAACTCTTAAAATTCAACAATAAGAAAACAACTTATTTGAAAACCAGGCAAAATATGTGAACAGACACCTCACCAAAGAAGATGCAAAGATGGCAAATAGGCATATGAAAAGATGGTCAACATCATTTGTTGTTAGCAAGCTGAAATTAAAAAAACAATGACAGTAGTACACAACTATTATAATGGCCGAAATCCAAAAATCTGAATACCAAATGCTGGTGAGGCTGCAAAGCAACAGGAACTCTCATTCAATGATGCTGGGAATGTAAAATGGTATGGACACTTCGGAGAACAGTTTGGGAGTTTTCTTTTACAAAGTTAAACATAGTCTTACCATACAAAATAGCAATCATGCTGCTAGGTATTTACGCAGTTAGTTTGAAAACTTAGGTCACAAAAACCTGAAGGCCTGCATGAAAATGTTTACAATAGTTTTATTCATAATTGCTCCAAACTGGAAGCAATCAAGATATTCTTCAATAGGTGATAAACAAACCATGATACATCCATACAATAGAATATTCTTCATCAATAAAAAGAAATAAGCTATCAAGCCACACACAAAATGGAGAAACAAATGCATATTGCTGAATAAAAGAAACCAGTCTGAAAATGCTACATACTGTATGATTCTAATTACATTCTGTAAAAGGCAAAACTATTGAGACAATAAAAAGATCAGTGGCTGCAAAGAATTCGAGGGGAATAGGGAGGGATGAATAGATGAAGCACAGGAGACTTTTAGGGTGAAACTATTCTGTATCATACTGTAGTAGTGGATACGTGACATTATGCATTTGTCAAAACCCACAGAACTTTACAACACAAAGAGTGAACCTTAATGGATGCAAAATAAAAGAAAACCATTTAGGTTAAGGGATCCTAGGAAGGAATCCAGATGGTGACAAAAGAAACTATTACAACTGTATGAAACAATCCTACTGAAAGAGGTTGGGGAGGGAGAGGTATTGACCTAAGTAACTTTTGGGGTCAATAAGCATGAAGGCAAAAGGAAATCAGCACATAAGCACTGTATTCTACCTGATAAAGTTGTTTCTCATGAGGACTACAGGTTACAATTCTGACACTGATATACATATACACTGGAATTGAATGAGTAAGTAAATGGATGACGGATGGTAGGAAATAGGCTGCTCACTGCTGGAGTGGAAATTTACATTCAGGTTAGAATGATCCATGTGGTAATGGATTAAAGTTGGAGACATGAGTAAGAATTCATGTTTAGCTTAATATAGACATAGATGGTTACATACAGAAACATTTATAGGTATGTATATATCATAGATATGTTCATGCAATAAAAGAGTATACACACATATATTTCTTTGCTCTGTCAGACGAGAAGGCCTGAAAGAAATGACACCCCAGTAGCAACAAGCTCATCTATCACTCAGATTTTGGCTTCTAATATCATTCTTTAATAAAAAGAACCAGGGCTCCTTGGAGAAATGGCTGATTCCAGGACTGAGGCAGGAAATATACAAGATGAGCCTAGAGCATCTTTTTTGTGTGTGGGGGGGGGGCGGGGGAGACCAGCCCTGAGCTAACATCTGTTGCCAATCCTCTCCTTTTTGCTGAGGAAGACTGGCCCTGGGCTAACATCCGTGCCCATCTTCCTCCACGTTATATGGGACGCCGCCACAGCGCGGCTGACAGGCAGTGCGCCGGCGGGCGCCCGGGATCCGAACTCACGAACCCCGGGCTGCCAAGCGCGAACTAAACCGCTGCGCCACCGGGTGGCCCCGAGCCTAGAGCATCTTAAGTGCCAAAAGTAAGGAAGTACTTGAAAATAAAAAACAAACCCACACTGATGGAGGTACATCAAAGGGGCGCAGGAGCCAACTGAAAGAGCTCCCAATGACAAAGCTGGAACAATGCGAGCAACAAAATAAAGTAGCATTGGATTACAACCCAAAGTATAAAATAAATATGTATGAGTCCATACTGATATATACGACTGAATAAATAAATCAGGAAGAAGAGACAAATCTCCCATGCAGAAGAATTCCAAAAAATTTACATAGATACTCTGCGCTAAAAGCAGGACAGCATAACTAACTCCCTACTACTTAAGTGTGGGCTGCACAAAGTGACTTCTTTCCAAAGAGACAGTACAGGAAGGGGTAAAAAAGGTGACCAAGGTCAATAACAACAAACAAGAGAGGATTTACTAAGACATTAGCAGTATCAGTGACTTCTAAAACTTCTACTGCTGTAGTTAAAATGTTGTTTGGGCAATAAATATACTTTTAAACTTCTAAGAGCTTCCACCAACTATAATAATAAATTATGTCAAACCCTGGTTTTAGCATCGGCTGTCACATACAGCATTGCTCTTAAAAAAAGTCATTACTATTTCCCTAGAAACAGATATAGTTTGAAGATTAGAACAGGTAAACAAATAGAAGCATTAACCAAAAGGAAAATGGAAAGGATATTAACCTGTCATAACTACAACATCTGACTTGATACCGATACTCTAAATTGCTAAATACTCTAAATTGAAGCCTAATCACCTGTTTGAGAAACGGAAATGCTCCAACTATGTAATAAGAAATAAACAAATTCCTATTTATTACCAAATTTCCTGAAATCCATCTTTTAAATGCAAGCCCTGAGGCTCATAAGAATGAAGCTCTTTGTCTTTAAAAATAATCGTGCAGGAGAGCAACCCCTGCAGTGACACAGAGAAAAGCTGTCAGTTCATGATAGGTAAGGTGGGGAGCCTGTCAAATGCCAGAAAATCTCCAAGTCAAAAGTTAATTGGATGACTTTGAAATGAATCTAAGTTCTTCTATGATTTCAGTTTAGTGCATCATTCTAGGACTCATTAAATCTGATGTGGGTATTCGTTCATTCAAAAACGTATTTATCAAGGACATAAAAAGTATGAACTCAGTAAGTATATTCTCGATAAATAAATAACCAATATATTCTGTTAACCCTAAATATAAATCAGTCCTACTTGTTGTACCAGCTTGAAATATTTTTTCAAACTGCAATTACCTTCTCAGTTTCCAGTCTTCATCATTTCTATCATTCCCTGGACCTCCCACTTAATAACCTAATTCCATTCATTTCACTGGTTTGTTCTCCCATGAGTCCAGTCGTGACCAATTTTTCCTACCACAGGCATTATTCCCATCTCCTAATTCATGTGAAAGTTGGGGGTCTTCTCCTTCTGCAAAGTAGTTTATATAGACATAGGCTGGCTTATAATTACTTAGCAAAGAATAAGCCATATAACTATCTATTCTGACCCCCATCACGTCACAGATGAGGAAACCTGAAATCCAGGAGTCAATGAAGCAATCAAATGACATTAAAACCATAGGGTCATAAACTGACTCACAAACTGGCCTCCTAGCCCCTAGCTCAATGCTATTTTTACAGTATAAAATCAGCTAACCCAATACATTTAAATAAACTCACTTTTTTAATATCCCTTATATATCCAAGTCAGTAAATACAGCAACATGAAAAATGAAGTATTTCAATGCATGGTTTTAAAACAATTTTTTCTTAAGACTTCTTTTGCTGTACTCCTTTTCTTTCCAACATGTCTTCTGACAATTAAAATATGAATGATTTCCTTTTCTCCCTTGTGGGGCCCTCACTGATCTAATTTTAAAAAACAGATTTCAAAAATGGAAGATGATCCAAATAAAGGCAGATAAAAAGCTATTTTCCTAAAAGTATACCTGGTTGTCTCAGCACTATTGGTTAATAATGGTCAGCTGTCCTCAATTTGGTTAGTACATCAATCAAAACTTTCAAGTTTTTCAACAGGTACCCGGCAGCTGTGGAAAACGGGTTGGAAGTGAACCTGAGATATTGATTCTCTCGGCTCTCCCTGTAGGTGGAACCAAAACAATTCAGTGCCTACATGTTTCCAATACCATAAACTGAACTGATTTAACTAATGTGCCTTGACGTTTGTCTATATACACACACGCATCTGTTGAATCAGTTCCATCCTTCCACCTGACATGAAACTGCCATAGGAGAATTTCTTTCCCTCAAACACAATCCCTTAATTCAAATTAACGCTTTAAAACATGGAAAGAATATAGGAGTTTGAGGGACAGAGTACAGGAAAAACAGAAAGAACAATAATTAAATCTGTGAAATCAGAAATCAGCAGAACTCTCAGAATGGCTCCCCAATCATGCAATAACATCCTTGAAACCCAGACTCACTGCATTTTATCATGCCATATGCTTCAATATGCTATTATCTAGACACCCGTTGATCACACGTGGGTAAATGAGCAGCAACCAGAAATTATCTTTATGGCAAAGGTATATATTTAACTATCAGCTAACATAGATTTGTCACCCTCACCTCCAGTAAGTCAGAAAGAGCTACATCTTACAACAGTCCCTTTGCTTAATTCTCCCAGGGGCTCAGTCCCCCAGTATTAGAGAGGCCTCCCCAAGTCACTGACTATTCTCTATTTACTGCCTTGAGAACCCTATTTCAACACTTGGGATTGTTGCATTTCTTTAACTTCTTCCTTAGCAAAGGCCTTTTAATTGTTAATGCTCTTCAACTGTCACTTACAAACACAGAAGGTGAAATAATTACAGATTATGCAGGAAAATACACTATTTGGGAAAGGGAAAGTAACAGAGGCGCTGCCTCAATGACAGTGTAAATCAGCAGCTCTCAAACTTCTTGGTCTTAAAACCCCTCTACACTTAGAAAAGTTATTGAGGACCCCAAAGAGCTTTTGCTTATTTGACTATATCTGTAGATATTTATTGTATTAGGTATTAAAACTGAGACTTTTAAAAATACTTATTTGGTAATTCAGTTGAAAGTAACAACAAACTCAGCCAGCCCCGGTGGCCTAGTGGTTAAGTTCGGCCCACTCTGCTTCGGCGGCCCAGGTTCGGTTCTCGGGTGCTGATCTACACCACTCGTCTGTCAGTGGCCATGCTGTGGAGGCAGCTCACATACAAGACAGAGGAAGACTGGCAATAGATGTTTGCTCAGGGCGAATCTTCCTCAGCAAGAAAGAGGAAGGCTGGCAACAGATGTTAGCTCAGGGTGAATATTCCTCAGCAAAAAACCACAAAAACAAAACACAACAACAAAACAAACTCAACAACAAACTCATTACATGTTAAAGTATTTTGTTAAAAAAAAAAAACTATATTTTCCAAAACAAAAAAAAATGTAGTGAGAAAGATGGCATTGTTTTATATTTTTGCAAATCTCTTTAAGATTTGGCTTAACAGAGAAGAGCTGAATTCTCATATTTGCTTCTGCATTCAATTTTTTGCCATTATATAGCCTCTGGAAAACATCCCCATACACTCACTCATAAGAGAATGAGAGTGAAAAAGGCTAATAAAATTATTTTTACCTTGAGGACCCCCTGAAAAGGCCTCAGAGACCACCAGGGGTTGTAGCATCACACTTTTGAAAACCACTCATACAAATGAATTTTTAAAATATAGGTAGAGGAAGAGTCTCTAAACTGTAAGCTGCAAACAGAAAGGGAGCAGGTTACAGTGACTTGAGTCCAGAATTTGGAATCAAAATATCTGGATTTGAGATCTAACTCCACTGTACACTTTCTGGCTATTTTACCTTAGCAAAACAATAATTTATCCTCTTTTAAAAGTATCAATTTCTGCATTTTTAAAACAGGAATCATATTATTAATCACCCTCAAAGGCAGTTGTGAGAAACAAATGACAATGTACAAACAAAAGCACTTTGCAGACTGTGAGCAAATTTGGGTCAGCGTTTGCTTTTGGTTTCCACAGATCTGAATGGCACTTCTTAAAAGATTATGTCTATGAAATTACATCAGTAGCTCATTTAATAGCAAAGTTATTTAAACTAACACCTGCTATCTTTAATTTCCTCATAAATAAGTCAGTGATGTGATTAGCAACACTTAATAGTTTACCTTGCTCATGCCTGCAGTTTGCAGTTTTGGATATGTGAAAGAATTAATAAGTAAAGTTATTTTTCAGAAGTTCCTCAATTTCAAGGATTTAGCTGATAACAGGAAAAATACAATAAAGCTCACCGCTAGCTACACAAAAGAAAAAAAGTCTTAAATGTTGGGGAAGGACGGCATGGCTTCTGTGATTAATGAGCTATGCAGTACAATACCAAAGGCACTATGTAGAACGACATCAATATTAATATGCCAATTTTGGCTTCCAGCCAAACTGCTCCCCAAATGGATGTATATTTACTCTGATAAAGTACACCTGTCTTCTGACCCACCCGCCCCCATGTACCTCAACTATGCTTAAAACAAACATTGTTAAGACTCAAAGGAAGAGGTAAAGGGGGAGTCATACGCCAGGCACCAGGGACAGCACTTGGGGGTACTTAACCACGGGGTTCAAAGACAGGAACAGAGAAAGTCTTCAGGGGCTTTAAGAGAGCAGAACCTGTGTTCTCTTCTCTTCCAAAGCATCCAAAAGCATCTCTCCCGAATCACTTATTCACACAAAAATCTACGATTAGACAATTGGTGTTCTGAATTTTTTTTTAACGATAGTTTATGGTGGCCCCCAAAGGTAATCATTTTAAGCACCTCATTAAAGTCTCTATTGTTTTAAAATAACATTCCTGCAATTGTTTTGCCTTTTGTTAATAGTTTCATGAAACACTGCACTAAAGTTCAGGTTCACTTCAAAAATGGAAACCCAAACGTGTGCTAAACCCACTATGCATCAAAATCTACATAATTTCTTTAAAAAAAACTCAACTAAATTTGAAAATTTGAAATAATATAGTCTATAATTAAGGAAAAGAAAATAAATTTGGAAAATGCAAATAGCAATACTCATGGTTAATATATCACTTAATTTTGTATAAGTGATTTAAAAATCAAACGCAACCAATTCCTAATTTTCTGGCAATCAGTACACTAAAGATGGCCATCAAATTAACACATTTTCTGGTTCACAGCTATACTGTATGGTAGATATAAGATAATCTGTCTGGAAAAAGACTCCAACCCTGTTTATAGTTAATGCCCAAAGTATGTGAATTAAAATACTTTAAGGGCCAATTTTGAGGAAACATGTGGTTGGACACGTAGTTCCCACCAAAGAACATTCCATTTTGCTCTAATCAGAATCCTCTAAATGTCCACGAAAAGGAGAACATCCCCATAACCATGCACTTCCATTCACTGACACAACACTAAGGCAGCTCTCCTGGTGGTGAGAGAATGGTTCTTACCACAAGGTCTGCTATTCAATGAGTCCCTGTTCCCCTGTAAAATCCCCCCTCTTGAAAAGACAACTATAACCTGAACTAGGCTGGGAACATTACCTGATGGGTTTAGCTACCAATATTCACTATAATCTCCAGCAACAAGAAATATTTTAAATTTCAAGGTTACTTTTTTTCTTTGCTGATTCTGACAGTAACAACAATTGCAAGTACTCTGATTTGATATCATGCTAGATTTATCAATATTTTGTAGCCCATTTTATATTAAAGGAGCCAAAATTATTGATCATAGCCTTCAAAACATTCAATTATCTTAGTTATATATATTTATAAATTAAATAATGCTAACTCTGTAACAAGACTGCACCAAAATTTTTATTTCTTGCAGGCTTATTCTAATGTGATTATTTCCAATCACCACCTATATTTTAATCCAAAGACAATTAAGTTTAAATAATCCTAATAAAAGGGAAAAAAAGTACATGTAAAAGTAACATTTTCTGTTATTCTATTTTAAGCAACATTTTCTCTGCTCACAGAGAATATATATGTTAACTTTACTAAGTAACATAAATGATAATTTTATAGCCTTATGATCAGGAAGAATCCATTTGATGTTCCTCTTCACACAATTCTCTCAAGTTGCTATGCAGTACTTCAAGCTGGGCAAGCTTCTAAATGCCTCAGTTTCATCAGGATCTCCGAGTTGAAGATTATCTAGTCATTAGAGAGGAAGAAACCATACTATCTGCCTCACTTTCTGCTGAGAATCTCAATAAACAACACTCAGTAGTGTCTGACTTAAAAATTTTAATCAGCTCATACTAAATAAAGCTATGACATTGATAGCATGACAACTTCTATTCACTTCCAAATTAGGGAGAAAAAAGCAAATTAAACAAAATTGTCAAATAAAATAAGCTAATTACAGTACATTCATATGGAACTATTATGTAGTAATTAAAAAATTATTTTTACCAAGACTTTTTAATAACATTATAAACATTTCTCCAAGTTAAGTAAAAATACAATATAAAATGGGATGTATGATTCCAACCATATGAAAAATTTCTCTCTGTATATATAGAGATAGGTACACATATATATAAACTTGTAAAGATGGGAAAAAACATCTAATGTGGTCAGTAAAGAGTTTATGAGTGATTTTTTCTTATTCTTTTCTCTATTTTCCATATTTTTTAATAAACATGCATTAATGTTTAATCAAAAAAGAGTTTTAAAAACCAAGGTTGAAGAATTACTGGTAAGCATTATATAGAATAGATGGTATCTGAAATTTGACAATGGACAAATAATGACTGGGTGTTCTTTAAGTGCAGTTCTGGGCTTGATTTTCTATTGACTGGGTTATTGTACAATTTGGTTGGGGCAGAGGTTAAGTGAGAGATTTCTGTCCAGTGGAACAAATAACTGGTTCTCTTCCGACCAGTAAGTTATTCCCATTAGTGGCAGCAATGGTTGGATTTGGTTTATGGTCTCTGGTGGATAGATGATGGAATCTATTATCTGTTGGATGAGAGAAGACAGAGAATCTGGTTTGTTAGTTTTTGTTTGTTTCTTTGTGAGTTCAATCAATTAAGGAGAACAGTTCTTTAAGATCTGAACAAATGAGTTTCCGTGTTTACTTCTGATCTGTAGCTGAAGTTGTAGAACTGAAGCCACGAACTCTCTACATGTTTGTAAATCTGTAATTCAGAAAAGTTCTTTACCTCTTGTTGTTATGCGAAATATTTCCCTACCTCCAGAGGGTATTAATAAATCACACTATTACATCTCTTAATTATAGGAGCTCTGAAAAATTGATTTAGAGATAAGTAAGCACTTATATAAATCAAATATTGTCCAAATTCACAGAAAATAAACTCCTTACAGAAATCACTAGCTCAGAAACATTTTAAAGATAAATCAAACTGGCTTAATAATTTTAATTTAAGAAAGAAAAAAGTTACATCTTTTCTCAGATTTATTAGTATTAAGTATAATATGAGTGAATTTTTAAAATAATATGAGTTTGTTTTCTAATGAAGAGAATAGTTTAAACTTTCAAAACTACTCATTGGTTTACTAATCAAAAAAGTTAACATTATTTCTTCATAATGCTTAAGATTTTGAAAAATGTAAATTTGTGTTCAACCGAATTGAATTATAATTCTGACATTTTAAAATATTTTTTAAATTGTGGTAAAATATACATATAACTTATCATTTTAACTATTTTTGAATGTACAACTCAGTGGCCTTAAGTACATTTACATTGTTGAGCAACCATCACCACTATTCATCTCCAGAACTTGCTCATCATCTCATACTGTAACTCTGTATCCATTAAACAGTAACTCTCCATTATCTCCTTCCCCCAGCCCCTAGCAACCAACACTCTGCTTTCCATCTTTATGAATTTGACTACTCTAGGTACTTCATACAGTATTTGCCCTTTTGTGACTGGCTTATTTCACTTAGCACAATGTCCTCAAGGTTCATCCATGCTGTAGCATGTGTCAGAATTTCATTCCTTTTTAAGGCTGAATAATATTCCACTGTATGTATATACCACATTTTGTTTATCCATTCAACTATCCATAAACACTTGGGTTGCTTCTACATTTCAGCCATTGTGAATATGCTTCTATGAACATTGGTGTACAATATCTGTTTGAGTCTCTACCTTCAATTCATTTGTGTATACACCCAGAAGAGGGGAATTGCCGGATCATATGGTAATTCAATTTTAAATTTTTTAAATTAAAATAGAACCACCATAAATTTACCAGAACCACCATACTGTTTTCCGTAGAGGTTGCACCATTTTACGTGCCCACCAGCAATGCACAAGGATTCCAATTTCTCTACATCCACGCCAACATTTATTGTTGTCTGTTTTTTTTGATAGTAGCCATCCTAATGGATATCAAGGTGACATCTCCTTATGGTTTTGATTTGCATTTCCCTAATGATTAGTGATGTTGAGCAACTGACAAACATTTTTACATATTATGATGTTTTGTGTTGGCTTAAACATAATTTCTAAGATTCTCATATATTTTAAAATGTGGAATAATGTAAATCAACAAATTTAACGAATAACCTTTGGACACCTAGGTAGTTTCTAAGTAAGAATGAACACTAAAACAATGAGCATAATTTTAAGTTTACATCTTTTTACTTCTTATTTATAAATGCTACAGAATAGCTATATCTTTGGGTCATGGCAACAAATACGTTCATCTTGCCACTCTGAGAAGGTGTAAAAGGGATGTTGAAGAAAGCTGTGATGTCTGTATTTACGCACTTTTCTCAGTCTGCTAAAATGCTTATATAGGAATAGGTAGTTCTCAACTACCTACACCTCCTAAGTTCTATGAAACAGAAGTTACTACTTTATTAAAGGAGACAACTAATATGAATGGTTGAGACCATATTAAGGGCAAAAATAAGAGAAATACATTTGTATATGCAAGGTAATAGGATAAGACTCGTTTTTATTAAAAAAAAGGTGAGTAGAATTGTTCTAAGTAAAGTGTCAGCTTGCTCCAGAACATAAAAAAGCATAGTAAAAGACAAAACTTGAGGAACTATAGCAAGTTGTAGGTTGGGGGAAGTGTACTTTATTTGCCTGGTTTATAATAGCTGAGTCTGAAAAGAAGCTATAAAATATGTTTAAATATTGGCTAAGTTCACTCAGTTTTTTGGGATGTCTTCATCTGAAATACTCTTGCTCACTTTAAGTGAGGAAGTGAGGGTCAGGGTGATTAAGGGACATGCCCAAGGTCACAAAGCCAATTTAGGAGAATGCTAAGAAGGACCAAAACCTGGAATTCCCAACTTTCAGTTCAGTGTTTTTCTCACTGGACACTGCTTCTGTGGTCCACCACGCTAAAACACAATCACGATATATTAACATAATGAATTAAGTTACTTCAGCAATTTTCTGAACCAAAGGACAAGTCAAGAAATGTATTTCTCAACCACATAATTCTTAGGAACTGAAATGCTTCAAAGGAAGCAAAAAAGTTTACCCTAACATTTACAGCTTAAAACTAGAAGCACTGTAATGACAAAAATTTGAACTTTACAAAGCATAAGTGAGGAAAGATATACAGTAAATGCTTCTAATAAGTGTGATAGGAATAAGAAAGGAATTTATTTCTGCGTTTTTACTGCGGAATAGATAAAAATTAGGATGTTAATCTGTTTACTTTACTTTGACATTTCCTTATATTTTAAATCCTAATTATCCAACAAAACGACTGTTAGTGAGGCACTATCTAAATGCTCACAAGGAAAAGTAACAGAATCCTAAACTTCTCAATTCTACAGAGCAGTCAGTACTTATTGAGCACTACAACAAACACCTTAACGTGAGCCCTTATTTAATGTCAGTTCAATTTGAGACCCCTGCTTTTCCAATCTTTCTTATGGGGGGGGGGGGAACATCCCACAGTGACAACCCAAACTGGTATTTTTATTTAGAACTCAATGACTGCCAACATCAAGCAAGACTGACATCCCCATGGAAACTAATCCACCCCAAGATTTACCATTCAAACATTTTCTGAAGCAATTATGCACATCTAATGGGTAATGAAAATTGTCACGGCAGATGACCCTAATTTCGAACATAGATGAAAAGATCCTTAGAGTAATGTTAAATACCACTACTTGCTAAAGACTAACTTGGCAAAAAGATATCTTGAATGGACCTAGATTTTAAGATGCTAAACTAATCCAAGTCCATGCAAAAAAATTTTAACAAGGAAATTTATGGCATTTTTCTATTTAATATTTGGTTTTCTGTTCTAGTGTGCTTTCTTTTATTCTCAATCAATTTTGATATTTTTATCATATGAGATCAGTTTCCAGGAAAAGACTTACAGTTGATATAATTTCAGTATGAAATATACGGTTTCAACTTACAGTGGCTCAACTATTATGTGATATCCAGAAACTAATTGGAAGTAAGTTCATTCATCAACTCAGTCAACATTTACTGAGTGCCTCTCTGAGTCTAGGGAATGCTACGCTGACTACCACATAAAAGATGTGCAAGTACTATCGAAGCGAATTGAAGGCAAGGAATAATGCCTTCAGTTCAACTGGTTTTTTGTCAGCAGCTGCATCCCAGCCAACAGCCCTCAGACCCAAATGAAGGCGAAAACAATCAAATGACATCCCCAATGACTTGGGGGATTTGGCTCCAGATTCTGACTGGTGCCTCTGGCCAACACTACCTTGCCTACTCAACCTGTGATGCTACAGCATGGGGCTCAGCCTGAAAACGACATGACTGTTTCCCAGCCCACCTAACTAGAAAAACAGCAACCTTCACTCCTCTTCCCACTTTTACCCAGTGGATCAAACCACTGCCTAGCTTTCCATTTCTGATTATTCAGTACGAATAAGACTGACAACCATTCTCCAAGGGGATCTAGCTCCCCTTTAGTTACCTCTGTCTGCCCTGGCCCTTTAAACACAGCTGGTCCTCCCAAGCATTATACCAGAGAGCAGGTAAAAGCTTCCCCCAACTCACCAGCTCAACCTCTTCTTAGCCTTACCTCACAGTGCTCCAATTCAGGCCAGCTCTCTGGATATCTGATTCTCAGTGTCCTCCTTACTCGTTAAAATTGTTTGAATTCCCTTCCCAAGTTTAGCAACTCAACCTTCTGCCCATCTTACCCCTCCACTGCTACCTCTGCAAGCTCCCTTCATTTCTACAAGACCCAGTGTGGGTAACAGCCATTCTCTCTTCCAAATTCTGGCCATTGGAGATATCCTGATATCTACCAGAGCTACCCAAGCACTGATATTCCATATGCTGACAGACTGAAGAGATGGTTAGGTTTTTATGGTCCTTTTTTTCCTGACAGCAAAACAGATGCTACCACTACTATAAAGCCAGTAACTATGGTAGATTCGCCACTCCTGCTACCTCAGCTTGAAATCAGTGTACATACAAACACACACACATACACACAACCAAATGTACACATATTATCCCAGTCTAGCTTCAAGTGAGAAGCAAATAGTTCCCAACCCCCCCCAAAAAAGCTCGGAAAGATGGTTTTACAAGCTACCAAAAAATACTAATGGCTAAAATTATTTAATATTGAGTATTAACTAGTTACTATTTAAATATTAATTAAAACACACCTATTTCAATACACAATATTATCTTGGCAAGCACTAAACTATGCAAACACCTGTATCACAACTAGGGATGTAGTACTAAAGCAAGACGCCAAGCTGAGTCAGGTCTTTTCTACAGCATTTTGGGAAATGAAAGGATTAAGAAATGAAAAATGCTTTTTTTTTAAATAGCTTTATTGATGTGTACTTAACATATGATAAAATTCATCCATTTTAAGCGTAGAATTCTGTGATTTTTAGCAAATTTATAGAATTGTGAAACCATCACCACAATCCAATTTGGGAACATTTCTATCACCCCAAAAAATTCCCGCAAGTCCATCTGCAGTCAGTTCTCCACTCCTACCTCTTATCCCAGGCAACCACTGATCTGCTGACTCTACAGACTTCCTTTTTTGGATAATTCATACAAATGGAAACACACAATATGTAGTCTCCTGTGTCTGGCTGGCTTCTCTGACCTAGCACCATGTTTTTAAGGTTCATCCATGAGCAGCAGGTAATAAGTTTGTTCTTTTTATTGCTGCATAGTATTACATTGTATAGAAATACTATATTTTGCTTATCCATTCACCAGTTGATGGACATCTGAACTGTTTCCAGCTTTTGGCCATTATGAATAATGCTACTACAAGCATTCACATATGAGTCTTTGTTTGGACGTATGTTTTCATTTCACTTGGGTATATTCCTAAAAGTGGAATTTCTGGGTCATATAGTAACTCTATCTTTAATATTTTGAAGAACTGTTAAACTGTGGCTATACCACCCTATATACCCACCAACAAAGTATCTCCACATCTTCCCAAACCTTGGTACTGTGTGTCTTTTGATTATAGCCATTCTACTATCTCATTGTGGTTTTAATTTGCATTTCCCTTACTGATGGTGACAACTTTTCATGTACTTATTAGCCATTTGTATGTCTTCCCTGGTGAAATACACAATTCAAGTCTTTTATCCATTTTTTAACTAGGTTGCCTTATTATTATTATTGAGCTATAAGAGTTCTTTTTGTTATTGATGCCAATTTAATTCCATTTTGAGCAGAGATGATTTCAATCCTTTTCAATTTATTGAGATTTGTATAATGGTACAGCAGATGATCTGTCTTGGTGCATCTGAAAAAAATATGTATTTTGTTGTCGTTGGGTGTAGCGTTCAATAAATGTCAACTAAATAAAACTGTATTGTTCAAATCTATATTTCTCCTAATTTCTTCTGATTTTTCTACCAATTATTGAGAAAGTAGTCCTAAAGTCTCCAACTATAACTGCGAATTTGACTATTTCTCCTTTCAGTTCCATTAGTTTTTGCTTCATGCATTTAGAGGCTCCATTATTAAGTGTATCACATTTCGGATTACGGTGTCTTCTTATGCAAACTATTTTATCATTATGAAATGTCTCTCTTTCCTTCCAGTAATACTTTTTGCCCAGTCTATTTTGTTAAATATGAATACAGCCACTCCAACTTTCTTCTGATTAGTATTTACATAGTATGTCATATTCTGGCCTTTTACTTTTCTTTTTTTGGTGAGGAAGATCAGCCCTGAGCTAACATCCATTGCCAATCTTCCTCTTTCTGCTTGAGGAAGCTTGTCACTGAACTAACATCTGTGCCAATCTTCCTCTATTTTGTATGTGGGACACTGCCACAGCATGGCTTAATGAGCGGTGTGCAGGTCTGTGCCCAGGATCCGAACCTGCAGACCCCTGGCCACTGAAGTAGAGTGCGCAAACTTAACCACTATGCCACCGGGCTGGCCCCTGGCCTTTTACTTTTAACCTATTCAGGTCTTTATATTTACGGTGGATCTTGCTTTTTTTCTTTTATCTAGTCTGACAATCTCTCACTTTTAAATGGAGTGTTTAGACTGGTACCAT
This sequence comes from Tapirus indicus, assembly GCA_031878705.1. NCBI lineage: Eukaryota > Metazoa > Chordata > Mammalia > Perissodactyla > Tapiridae > Tapirus > Tapirus indicus. The sequence continues at coordinate 10,832,324 of CM062921.1, read as the reverse complement.
CCAATAGGATAGCCACTGGCCACATGTGGCTACGGAAGTTAACTAAAATTTAAAAAATTAAAAATTCAGTTCCTAAAGAGCTCAGTAGCTGTGATGTATATATTGGCTACATATATGTTTTAGACAGCACAGATGCAGAACATTTCCATACAGCAGAGTTTTGGTTTGGATCATTTATATTTAATGTGATAATCAATATGGTTGGATTTAAGTGGATCATCTTGCTATTTGTTTTCTATTTGTCTCACTTGTTCTTTGTTTGCCTTTCCTTCTTTTTCCTGCCTTTTGTGAGACTGTGAAAATGTGTTATCATTGCTATCATCTTCACTATTGGATTATTAACTCTCTCTGCGTTTTTTTTTTTTTAAGGATGTTCTAGGGCAGCAGTTTTCAACACGAAGCCATTTTACCCCCTACAAATATCTGGCAAGGTCTGGAGACATTTTTGTTTGAACTCATGGGAGAGGGTGCTACTGGCATCTGTTGGGTAAAGGACAGAGATGTTACTAACCATCACACAATGCACAGGATAGCAACTACAAAAAAAGATTTATCTGAACCCAGATGTCAATAGTGCCAAGGCTGAGAAACTGTGCTCTGGGTTTACAAAATACATCTCCAATTTATCACTCTCTTCCTTCAAATAGTATTATCACTTCATGTAATGTAAGAACCTTACAGCATATTGTTGCCACATACTAGTAGCTATAATACTGAGCTCAACTAATCCACCCCTCTAGGCTCAATTTTCTTCATAAGTAAATTGGGAATATCTACCTCATGGATATTCTGTGAGAGTTAAATAATGTAAGCAAAGAGCTTAGCATAGTACCCATACACTATAGGTGCTAACTTCTCAATAAGTTATTATGACAACTGTTAATGAAAAAGATTTTAATTGATCTGAAATGAAGGAATAGAAGGACATACCTGAAGAGAAACCTAAGTAAACTACATTCCCACATGGTTTAACTTTTCTTACAAATGCCTCTCCCGTAGCTCCCTACCTCCAAAATGACGATGAGATTGCACCCTACTGGATTGGCTGGCAAAGTCTGACTCAGATGAGAATTTCAAGAATCTTTTAGCCTCTGATATATAATCCCTTTTATTTACCTACATTTAATCGAAGACATCTGTAGGTGGTGCCACACAAAATGTAATTCGGACTTAGAAATGTCAATAAAAATGTCTGTAAGGGAGAGTTCTGATGTAAACCTAGCAGGGGAGTGCACATCAGCAGCTACAGAGCCACACGAAATTAGGAGTATAGTGGAAATATGTTGCCTGACTTGACGAGGTGATAAAAGCTCTTTTCCCATAAAGCTTAATGAGCTCTATTAGTCTTCAGCTTACAGGAATGTAAAAGGGTCAGCCCCACAGAGGGAAGTAACTGACTTTCCACACATGGCTCCATTCAAATGACAGCAGATCAAATTACTGGAGTAATCACTATAACCTGACAATTTTGTTAGATTCATGTGGCAGTTAACTGTTTAGGACTTACAACAAAGGGACATCGTTCATTCATAGTAGTTTTTGTGGACAAAGTGGAATTTAAAGTCTCCTTCATTTTCAACTGCTAGTCTCATGCATTTTATTGTCTCTACCAGAATTATTTTTCTTTTATTCAAAATTAGGGAAGGTGTTTGGGTATTTACCACATTTGTAATTTTCCTTCTCCAGCTAAAGCATAAGCTTAAAGCCAAGATTACACATTTAGAGACTCCCAACACTCCCCTGCCTTGGCTTTGCTTTGGTTCTCAGGCCCTGTGCAGTGGCAAAGGAACAGAATCCCAAGCTCAGTGCTGCTGGAGATTTAGGTGTAGCAGCCACTAACCACGCCATCGGGTGGCCCCCATGAAATTCCAGTCTAGAAAAGTATCAATAGAAGGTCCTCAAAGTATTTCCCAACATACTTCAAGAAAAGAAAAGCACATTAGTCATCTTTAATTTTGATTTGTTTTCCTCCTCCATGTCCATAAGCCCAGTAAGAAAAAAGATCAACTTAGCCATGGCAAAATACAACTCCAGATCATTAAGTGGAAAAAGCAGATCACACAGAAAATGACAAAACTATCACTAAACTTGGATCATGATACTTTCCCTTCTCTTTTTCACCGAAGATTAAACCTTCCACACACAGATTGCCAATTTAACCAGCATAGCAAGATGTAATTTAAAAAAAAATACTTGTTTGGCACAACTCTAGGTGTATGATTGGTACACTCCAAGCCCTACCTACACTTGAGAGCTTCCAAAGATGAACAAGACAAAGCTCCTGGTCTTACATAGTTACAGTCTAGCTGGGAAGACCACACTGTTAACCACAGCAAAACATAAATATTAGACCTTTTGTGCTTTTAGCTGAGTCCTGCCAAATTAGGGATAAAAGCTTGCCCCTCTCAGCCTCAGCTCCACCTAGCTTATTTATTCATTCATTCATTTATTCAACAAATATTTATTCGGTGCCTCCGATGTACTACTCACTATACAAGAATGGAAACACAAAGAAGCAATAAAAACAGGATCCTCCCTCACTGAGTTTACATTTGAGAGAAGTCTGTCCCTGAGGTCTATTTAAAGGCATCTCTGCCATAGTTTAGTAACATCCTCAAACTGCTACTTGACCCAGTGAAGTGGACATCAAACTCCAGCCGCCTTATTTACTCCTTGTGCAGGTAAGCCACTCCAACCTAACTGCCTTCTCTTCAGAACCCTATTCCTGGTTACTCCTCTAAGCTTTTGCTGAAATGAGAGTCCAGCCTTAAATATTATCAACATTATCTCTTCATCTAGGCTCCTGCTCGTCCCCTTTTCTTTCTTTTTTTCAAGACTAGACCCTGTTTCCATATCAGTCAGAGACTTCCCTGATGTACATCCTGGTCAAACACTGATTACAACAGGCATCACCAAAAACCTACCAATGTACCTCTTCTCCCCACTGTGGCTCCTTCATGGAAGAGCAAAGGGTAAAACAATTTAACATTTTGTGTATCGCCTTCCTAACTAATTTCTGTACACTTAAATTCTTTATAAATTGAGATCTGCATATATAATTTTGCATCCTGCTTTTACCTCTTAATATAGCAAAAGTATTTTACACTGTTATTGTTCATCAGTATATACTCATGAACATATATGCATGATCCCCATTTAACGGCTATAGGGTGTTGCATCATATGGCTGGTGTACCATGATTTATTTGACCTTTTCCTGGTTTTGGACATTTAGGTTGTTTATAAATTTTTTGCCATTAATAATAATGCTATAATAAACATATTTATGCAAGTTTTGTCCCCATCTTAGATTATTTCTCTGGCAGTGATTCTTAGACTAGAGTCACTCAACCACAAGGTATGAATTTATGTAAGGTCTTTAATATAAATAACCAAACTGATTTCTGCAAAGGATGAAGTTTAAAAATATCCTATCTCATCACATCTTCCCAAGCATTTACTTAAAAAAAAGATACCTTGATAGGTAAAAAACTAGGTATCACTATTGTTTTACTGCAGTTCTTTGATTACTTATAAGGTTAAACTTTTAAAACATTTATTATACCATTTGTATTTCATCTCATTAACTAGCTGATAAAATCCAACCAAATATTATATAAAAGAAAACAGTACATTTTTAAATGGATTCTAAGAGATCACTATTTTAAGTATAATAACCTTTCTATCACACTTTCCCCAAATTGCCTTTTGACTATATTTGTTATCATGAACAAATTAAGGATATTTACAGAATCAAATCTAATTTTCCATCCTTTCCTTGTGATACTTCTCATTCTTCTATGCTTGGAAAGCACTTCATCAGCTGAACAGTAGATTATGTAATTTATATTTCTTCAAGTTCCTTATGGTTTAGTTTTTTTACACTAAACTTTATTTAAAATTCTGCATGACAGGCACTGTGCTCAGTGTTTGCCACACATTACTTACTTCATTGTAATACCCCTGCAAGTAAGTATTCTTATCTCCATTTTTAGATTATTTGAAAGACTCGCTCATGGGCCAACCAAGTCTCTCTCATTTCAAAGCCCAGAATCTTTCCACTATATAGCTTTGTTTCCCTCTTGATCCTGGACAGTTAGAAAATGTAACCAAGCCTGGATGGTACTAGCCTCTCTGGTCTGGTCAGTTTCCCCCTGGCAATCATTCAAACTAGCCATGAGGAGTGTTCGCGTGCCAGGCTGGGCTATACCACATAACAATGACAGTTTCCATAATCGTGTGAACACGATGTTATAAAAGCAGAAAAGGGAACAACTGCCTCCATGTGGAGAGGTCAGAGAGGGCCTCGCAGAGGACAGCATCTAGGCTCAACCTGAAGAAGGATATGATTTGAACAAGGTGGGAACGGGCAAGGGAACATAAAGTGAAATAAACAATAGAGGCAAAAGGAAGAACAAGTGAAGGACAGGAACAGTCTTACTGCGTGGGGCTGAAGCACAGCCTAAGAAGAGAACACAAAATATTACTAAGATTTGAATAGCACTTTATAAACTGTTCCCATGCCCACTGCCTCATTTGAGAGGTAGGAATTATTATTTGCATTTTAAAGATAAGAAAACTGAGGCTAAGGGAAGTTGCGATTTGCCCAGTGTTAAGTGGCTAATAAGTGAAGACATGATCTTGAACCCAGGTCCAATCGTCTCCACACACTCCGTGGCCTCCCCTTTCCTAATCCTTTCTCAAAGTCCTGCTTGTCTTCTACGAGTTGTTCCTTATCAACAGCAGCTCACAATGATATCTGGTTCTCTGAATATCTAATGGTTTTTCTTTATCTCACAATTTTACCACTGGATTCTCAGTTGCACATTGCAGAACCACTATGAGGATGAAGTGAGAAAGTGAATGAAGCACCTAGAATAGTGTCTTTGTTATAAAAGAAGCTCAATAAAAGGTAAGTCCTTTGCTCTTCCCTAACCAATTCATTGATTTTAAAACAATCTATTGAAGCGACTGAAACCTTCTCAATGACAGCCTCTGCCTATGACTTCTCCAGCTCTTTTTACATACCAGGGCAGTTTATAGAGAACAAGGCTGATGTTAAACAGTTACGGAAGTAACAGAGACACAAGAAGGCTCTTTAAAATGCAGGACTGATTTCACTCTACCTTAAAAAATGTACTTTAAAAAGTACATTAAAAAAATGTACTTAAAAAGAGGCAATGACCTGTTATGAAGGTGAATAGCTCTGTAACTTATAGGAATTCTATCAAACAAGGTCTGCATTCATCTCATTACTATTATTTAAGAATATATGTGTCACAACAAAATGATCTCTCCTAAATTATCAAATAAATGCCTCACAAAAGATACCAAGAGTGACGTTAAACTAGTGATTCCAGTGTTAAAGTCAATGAGTAAACTCTTACCTCCAAAGGTGAGTTGCAAAGGAATCTTGTGAACTGTAGAGTCACATTTGAATAGAATCAGTTTCATCCAATAAATGGGCAGTAAAAGAGAACACACAGAAAAAGGAAAAATTATTACATAATTTTTCAATAATAGCATCTAAAGTAAATCTAAAAGTCTATATAAAATTAATGTTTTCATCCATTGTATAATTCATCCAGAGTATATAGAAAAGTTCAATCTAGCCCATAGTGGGTACCCAACTATTTGAATTAGTTTAAAAAAACATTTTTTTAAAGTTGTACAAAAGTAAATAAAGCACAATAAATTAGTCCTGAAATATGTCATTTTTAAAGTTTCATCTCACAACCCCCATATAATAAAACATCCTTTAAGGGAGGAATCAGCAATCTTCCTGATGATAAATGCTACAGGCAAAGTTAAGTAAATGCAAAGAGAAGAATAAGATATAAACCAAAGAGGGAACCAAGAAGAGAGAGAAATACAAGTCAAGACCAAGAGAGCAGGCTGGGTGAGAGAGTGAAGAAAGGGACAGAATGAAGAAAGGGACATCACATGTCCACAGTTTGGTACCTGGGCTGTGGTGTTTACCCTGCTCTGCCCTATCTTTCTCTTTTTCTCAGCCCCATATGCATTATTTTTTCTCTCTGCTCTGTTTCTTTGACACTCATAGAGGCTTACAAAATTTTATCTGAAACTAAGTGTTATATGCTGACTGTTTCTCAGTATTTAAATAAAGTAACATAAATTCTGTGTGGGGAGGAGCCATGAACAAATGACAAAGCAAATTGCAGGTTAGCTCTGAAATGAGGACTGTCACATAACTTCATACATATTCATGATGGTAATTCATAATGTTTTCTTAGATGTTATTTACAAAATCAACATTTCAAATCCTGTGAGATTCACTGCAATAATAAAATACCCAAGCAGTATAAACTCTTGATCTTTCTAAATGCAAATTAACTACAATAAAATGCAGTGACAAGCCTGTTTCCAAGCACTCTTAAACTTCCTCTCCACAACAAAGCTAGCGAGTACTCACAGGGAATACAAATAATTTGATTCTCTTTTAGAGATACGCATTGAAATATTTCTCAGTGAAATTATATGATGTCTGGGATTTCCTTCAAAATCATTGGGGGGTCGGGAGGGAAGTAATGCGGGGAAGTGTGTAGATAAAAATGAGACTGGCCATTAGATTAAATTAGTGAGGACAGGAGATGAATATATGAGGATTCATTATACAATTCTCTTTACTGTGTGAATCTTTAAAGTTTAAAAAATATATCAGACACTTCCTCCCCCCAAAACCAAAGCAAATACAATCCTAAAATATTACCAGTGCACACCAACGCCACATAATTAACTAGTGTCATGTAGGCCCTAGATGATGAGTGTACTAAAATACAAAGACCACAAGAATTTTTCCTTCATTTAAATGATATCAATATGCAATTCAATTATATTAACTGTTAAGAGAACTTTCTGAAAGTGCAAGATATACCAAAATTTTAAATTCTCATAATGCTGATAGGAAACAAATAATTCTATTAAAATTTAAAGTGCAACCTTTATAGTTTTGGATTCTTTTTACAGGAGTCCAAGATCAGACAATGCCTACTCTTCCTCCCAACAGTAAAACGTGATAGTTGAAATACTAGCCAGTTTTAACAGTGGAGAAAAACAAGGCATGGTGAATTTTTATTTTAAAGTAGAAATTGCTATTGTAGAGTTTCCACGTTTTCCCCCAGTATGTGCACGTTAACTATATTACAGACATTATATTTTAGAAGTCAGAAGTAGTTCTGGTTTTGTAGTAACTGATGTATCAAAAAGGATGGAAGTTCCTTTAAATAACAAAAACAGAAGCATATAAATACTTTCCAAGAAAACTAATGTCTCCTTGAAGCTCCAATAATCTACATACATCTTTGTCATGTGTATACTTAACACTCCTATCACAGCTTTTTCAAAATAGATCTAAAAATTCTTGTCCTGTTTGAAGCTGCCAAAACATGAAACACATAAATAAAAGTTCTCAATCCCCAAAGCAGTAAAAACAGAATAACAAATCACAAGACACTCTCCTATTCACAGGACATGAAACAGGTCCAAAATTGTTGCTTCTCAATTGTTGCACCTGAAAAACCCATTGCTATTTCCCTTCAGTTAATTACTTAGTAAATTTTTTCATAATGAAATTACACATATTCAGTACAAATGGTAACACTTTCAAACAGAACAACTCTAAAAAAGCAAATATAATTGCAAAATACATTTTGTATATACACGGAAACTGACAGTAGAAATAAATTCCTTTTAACAAATACGACCATGATGTTTGCTCAGTATAAAAAATGGCTCAATTTTGCTGTGAATCTAAAATAGCTCTAAAAAATAAAGTCTATTGTAATAACAACAATAAAGGCTACGGCCACAGCTGGTAGTCCACATTAATACCACTTTTCTAGTGTGGCTGTTCAAAAAATGCTGTGTAATGGGTATAGTTAGTTAACAGGTTTAAGAGAAAGATCCTATTCTAGATATTTAGGCATAATGGTGAGAAAATAAAGAATTTAATATATTTTACAAAATATCTTACTGATTTTACAGACAGGAATATACTTAATCATTCCAGAAACAACTGGAGGCAAAACACATCCAGAGTCTCTATCTTTCTATGTATCTATTTTAAAGATTACATCTAGGAAACATCTCAATTTAACACAGTTGAAAACAGAAACAACCTGCCTGACATTTGGCTTTTCAAACTTAAATAGGTAAGTTTCTTGTCAATAACAATATTAATAACATTATTAATTTGATTCACTTGATAAAATTCATAAAAATCTTAAATGTCAACTATTCTGTCTAGTCTTGAATTTTTTAAAAAACACAAGGACTATATGTTCTATAAAATACCATTTTTAAAATCTTTCAGACCTCCAAGAAGAGAAAAAGGATACACACAGACCAGTGCCTGTTCCACAGCCACTGACCTACTGTGCTTCTCTCAGAGCTTTCTTCCCCAGCATTCCTGGCATTCTACTCTTGTTCGTCACTGGTGGCCTGTCTCCTAGCACCTTCTCATTCCTTCCAGGTAAGCACTTAATGCTTACCTAAATTTTCTAAACAGTTTTCTAAGCACACAAAACTGTAGCTAAACCTGTCAGTTACAATTAGTAAATTCTTTCTTTTTTCAAGACTTGTTATTAGCATGCCAGTTACTGGGGGGAGGGGAAGCAACAAAAAGTAAAGAATACACACTACTAATTTTGTCAAAATATCTCAGTAAAACTGTAATTAATTATACATCTTTGTAATATAAAATATTCAACACATAAGTAATTTAAGCTACTATGTTCCTGAAAGGCCTTTTCTGTTTAATAAGGAACCATGTTAATTCTCACATTTTAAAGAAAAAGGTACACTGAACAGCAATTTTTACAAGATAAGCCACAATTTTTCTCTAAACCTAGGAATATCAGAGAGGTGTACCTATTTCTCTAAAGGTGTCTAATTTGTCTAAAATTTCAAGTCTTATAACTGCTCATATAGATTATCCAAAATCTTCTTGCAGTAACAAAATTCTTCTGCTGGTCCTATTTTTTTGGGCTTTCACCCTAGCACATGGTACTTACTATCTTACAAACTGTCAGGGGACAGGTCTGACTATTTTAGACTATAATCTAATAAAATATTTATTTAAAATTTTGTAATTATCAATCTAAATCATACCTCAGTGTAAAATACTAAGTATTTCTATCAGGAACTTGGAAGCTTTAATTACGAGTCTAAAGTGTGTTAAGTTAAATAATGTTTTAGATTCCCTTCCCACCCCACCCCCCAAATTTCTGGTACATATATTTACACTATTTTAAATTGACTGTTTTAAGGCAGTATAAAAACTAAGTTTTATGTTAAGAATGTGTCTCATAAATCTACAATTCTTAGAAATTGATTCCACAAAAGATTCATTATTTCATATTTCACTACAGAAAAATGAAACCTTCAAAAGCAGCCTAAAAACCTAGCTAACACCCACCTAGAAAGTCATCAACACAATGAAAATTAAATCTGTTCTTAACAGGGAGTGAAAACTAAAGTTTGAGAACTAAAATCCTGTGTATCCTAATTTTAGTGGGGAGAAAAAAGAGCAGTTTCAGGGAATTCCTTAAATTTATCTTTACAGTGATTCTCTATTCAGTTTGTTAGCCACACAGCTGAAAAGACTAGCCAGTTGTACTTTGTCTTTTATTTACACCTACAACCTTGGATAAGATGTTAAAGTCTCAATAAATCTTAAAAGGTGACAATGAAAATCTTATTTACATTCTAACATATTTAAACCTGTCTTCTAAGCCATTAAATCTTTTTTGCCGTTGCAAAGAACAGTGATCTAAGAGACAGTCTGGAATCTCACTAGCTCTATCTACTTGAGCAACAAAGTACTTGGGCCTTAGTTTTCTATCTGTAAAATGATTTCAGCCTAACTACTTTCACCAACTAGTATTCTACAGTACACCAAGTTCCTGAGACACTCTCTATAAAATGACTCCATGGCCAAATGCCAGGCTCCTGAGAAACCCTCTAAAAAATGATTCCATGGCCAAATAAGTTTGGGAAATGCATATTATTGTTGTCTCACTTCTCCTTCCTCATCTTAGAGAATTACAAAGTATACTAGTAAATTAAAGGCTCTGAGAATTTGTGCAGTTAAAAACAAAAAACTCTAGAAGATGAATAAGTTCTGAGGATCTAAAGTACAGTGCTTTGATTACAGATGACAACACTGTACTACATACTTGAAAGTTGCAAAGACAGTAGATCTTAAATGTTCTTATCGCACAAGAGAAACGGTAATTATGTGATGTGATGGAGCTGTTAGCCAACACTATGGTGGTAACGATACTGCAATATATAAGTGTATCAAATCAACATGTTGTACACCTTATGTATGTCAATTATATCTCAGTAAAGTCAGAAAAACAAAAAACCCTTCAACTTCACGTAATCTAGTGCTTTCCAAAGTTACATAACCAGGTTTTGTTTGTTTGTTTTTTGGTTTGTTTTTAATTTCATGTAGCATTGATTAACATTCCACAAAACCAATTTTCCCTAAAACTAATTCTAGGAAACACTGGTCCCTGCCAGCTGACTTGTTTTCCCCAATCTGTACTTAACAGAAATGCTCACTGAAAATACTCAGTATGGCTGTTTACACGGTCAGAAAAATCTCATATGAACTATCAATGAATCATTGGCCCTTTTTTGTCCCCTTTAAGAGTTATGGTTCCTACTCAATAACATCCCTCAAGGGTCTCTTTGGAAGATTTAGCACTTTGGAGTGGTGAATGAGCGAACGCTCACACCGACACCATGGAAGGAACTGTAATAAAATGCCTCCTAAAGGATTCTGGTATCTGCCCAGAATCTCAAGAACTCATAACGCTAATACAGAGAACGAGATATAAATGTTTTGCTCTAAGTGTTGATTTCACAGTTTGCTAATGCACATCCTAATTAGTGAGCTACTTCAATGCATTATGTTTTTACCATGTACAACTTTCTCTCCAGTTTCTAAGAGCAACATGGATTTGGGCTATAATTAAGTCAATCACTAACACCTACTTCATGTGTTCACTATAATAACAATTGTATGTTTTATAAATAGTGGCTTTATATCTATCAACACAAATAGTATACATCTGAACTTATTAAAAATTCATTTATTATTTACTACCTCCAACTCTGTTTTTATTTCTAAAATTAAAAGGTGAAGTTTGCAGTATGAATCTACAAATCCAGATAAGAATATAATAATTCTATAGCCCGAAGAGCTATACTCAAAGAGAATGGAATCTAAAAGAATTTTGTTGCTTTTCAACATTACCAGCAGCAAACAATATTACCATAAACAGAGTTCCTATCAAAATGCAAAGAAAAGGAAGTTCTTGGCAAAGTCACCAAAAGAAGCATCCACTAAAGAAAGACTAAAGTGCTAGGGACATCATGTGCTGAGTCCAGAATCATTTGCTTCTCTAATGGGAGAGTCATTTTGCCACAGGACCCTAATGACCTAAAGACATGCTTGTTTACACATTAAGTAAGTAAAGGACCAGCACAAAATACTAAAATAGCTCATAAGAAATGTGCAAATAATACCTTAAGACTTTTTTAAGTCAACATTGGGACCCAAATTTCATATAAGAGAAATCTTTAAATTTCTTTCTTTTCTAAGCTGAGTGTTCAGGAATGCATCAAAACTGTAAAGTTTTTAAAATTGCATTCTTTCAAAAATAACATTTTCCTAAGGATTGAGTATAGTTATTTCTAGATTGGGAAAAGATATTTAGAATATACACAGATGTGAGAGGATTCATATCCAGAGAATATAGGGAACTCTCACAATCAATAAGAAGACATGAGAGCCCAATTTTTAAAAGATGGGGCAAATTCTTAAACAGACACTTTACAAAAAAGATGATATTCAAATGGCCAATAAGTTTATGGAAAAGTGCTCACTTAGTCACCAGCAAAAGGCAAATTAAAACCCCAATATAATATCACTATATACCGACCAAAACGGCTAAAATTAAAGTGTCAGACACTACTAGGTGTTGGTAAGGTTGTGGGATGAGAATTTTCATATGGTACAACCAATATGGAAAACTGGCAGTATTTACAAAAACTAAGATATGTTTACCCTAGGTAACTCCTAGATATATATCCAAGAGAAATGCGTATTATGTTCATCAAAAGGTATGTACAAGAATGTTCATAGCAGCTTTATTTACAATAGCCAAAAACTGGAAATAACCCCCATGCCCATCAGTAGAAGAAGGGACTGCTTGAGCTATATCCATACAATGGAATATGACACAGGATTGAAAGAAAACTACTACTGCATGCAATGTGGATGAATCTCACAGACAGAATGTTGAGTACGAAGACACAGAGTATAAACTGTATGATTACATTTATATGAAGCTCAAGAACAGGCAAAAGTAATCTATGGTGATAGAAGTCACAATAGTAGTTCCCTTTGGGTGGGAGAGTACTGACTGGGAAGGGGCATGACGGAGCCTTCTAGCATGCTGAAAATGTTCTATTTCTTAATCTGAGTAATGACTACAAAGAGTATATACGTATGTAAAAATTCAACAAGCTGTATACCTAAGATTTATGCACTTTACTGTATATAAATATAAAAATTAATTTTAAAAAAAGATAAAAAGAAGAAAAAACTATTGAGTTCCTCCTGGGGATTTTTCCTAAAATCACTGAAACCACAGAATTTTATAGCTAAAAGGAATCTTGTCAATTATCTAGTCCAATTCCTTTAGTTTACATTTAGATAAACTGAGGTCCAGAAATGTTACATTATTTTACAGTCAGCAGCAGAAGTGGGGTTAGAACCTAGAAGCCCTTTTCCAATCCACGGTTCCCTTCATTATACCAAGGACTTAACACCACCCTTCATTAGAATTCACCAAGGCAGCAATAAAACCCAGAGATACCAGGTATCAGTGGTTTAAAACAATACTAAAATATGGTGGCAAATAGGTGTTCAGGTAGCAAGAAAACAAAGTAATTATCAAGTCTACAACAAAATACAGAAGTTTTATGATAATGACAAATTCCACCAATGAATGGCAAAAAGAAAGGAGGGGATTAAAGAAAATCTTTCACAAGCGACACAGGTAAGAAAGGAGATGCCCCATGCCTTGTTTTCCAGCCTCACCAGTGTCACTGCTATTCTGTGAACACGTCATGCACTGTTCCCACGGACCTGAAATGCACCTCTCCCAGATATGCACAGGCGCATGCTCTTCATCCAGGTGTCTGCAGAGAAGCCCCTCTTGTCAGAGCCTCTTCCGGATATCCTTATCTAATTATCATCCTTCCCCAACCCTGCTCTCCATCCCTCACCTCCTCTTCATTTTTCTTGTTAGCACATATTACTCTGATAATATACTGCATACTTATTTGTTTATTATTTCTCTTCCTCACGAGCATATCATCTCCCTAAGGGCAAGAACTTTTCTGTCTTGTTCACAGTGCTGCATCCCCAGTTTAAATTCCCTGGCACATAGTATGGACTCAAATATTTGCTGCTTAAATGCCTAGATGCATTCATTCATTTATGAATGGGATTAATTAATTCATAAACACATAAATGAATATTCACATTCTTTTCTTTCTCCCTACGTCTATTCATGGCCCCTGGTTACTGTGTAGAACTGTGTCAGCTAGTCAAGGTGAGATGCCGTAAACAGAGAGAAGCAGTCACCAGTAACCAGGAGCTGGTATCACGGAAGAAACAACCTGCGCCCTTCTCGTTAGATCTTCTTAGGAACACCCGTGTACTCCAGGCATGTCTTCAATATCCTGCAGGGAAACTTCCAGTAAGTCTTATTTTTGAGGAGCAACTACTTAAGAGATTCTGAGGACAAAACTAGGTATCATTTAAAAGACACTAAGTTGGGTAAAAGAATTCAAATTGACCTTGAAAAATTGGGTGCCTTCCAAAAATCTGAATGACATGTATTAGGGATAAGGAAAAACACCATAAAACCTAGCAATAAAAATTAGCAGGAAACCACAGTCAAGACAAAATTTATTTTAAAAGCCCTCTAGTCAAAAAACTAAGAAATAGAATATATTATTGGCAATTTAATTATTATTAACAACTAATACTTGATTATATTAACAAACATATTAATAAAGATTATAGATACTGCTTGCAAACTTATCAGACCAACTGATTCCAAGCAAGATCAATCTCGACATCATGCCAGTACATATATTTCCAATAATTTTTAATATTATTATTTTAACATTAATGCACACCTATGAAAAGAAGTTTTTACAAGTATTTTAAATTTCACTTTATTTGTTAGCTAAAATGTGCAAAGGACCATGTCCTATTCATCTATGCATCCCCAGGACCTACCACAGTGACTGGAACATGCTCGGAATTAAGTATTTATATGACTGGTTGAATAGAAGAATCACATTTCTCCACAGCCCAGGAGAGAGAAAAATGGAAGCCATTCTAAGTATAAAATTTTGAGCTATTTCTAGAATGACTGTCGCAGAAAAGCTAACATATATATTTATCAATATTTACAGACCTACACAAATAAATTCCTAAGTTTTACATATTCTTAAAGGCAGAATTATGTTCTGGATAAATAATCGTGTATTATATATAATTTTACTTTTATAACTATTGACTAGAAGAAAATCAACTGCTTCTTAATCATGCAAGTAGTTACCTAAAATTATTTGGCATATCAAATGAATTACCACAGCAAAAACACAAACTTCCCTTGTTTAGACTAGTCATCAATAGGTAGTATTGTTCACTTGTCAAGTCATTAGGAGGAGGTCATAAAACTTGAGGCTCCTCAGATTTAATGGAAAAAGCAGACCTAAAATACAAAAACTAAAGACAAATGGCACTCACAACAAGATTATTCCTATCACATGAGCTTTGCATGCACTAAAATGTGCTTAATTTGTTGTAGGTAAATTTCTCAACACTCTCAGGAAATTAAAAGCAGCTTTTACTTATTATAGAAGGACAACCATCAAGAGCTTTTGACATCATTTGAATTTTCTTTTTTGCTTCATGTCACAAGTTTCAACGACACTATTTTCTTTCTGAGTAGTTTTCCATTTGGCAATGAGAGTTCTCTGTCCAGCTGTTTCTTAAGAATAGTCAACTCAGCTGCTTATTCATTCAATGAATGTTCACTGGGCATCTACTCCATTCCAGGTACTCCACTGGGCATTGTGGATTACTTCTGATTGGCACAGTATTTTTATAAGTTGGTGTAACAACACAAAGAATGCTATAGGTTATGGTAGCCTAATATAGTTAATTTTTCAAAAGGAGACATCTACTCTAAGAATAAGCATGAAGCTCTATCACCAGAGTAAAAAAATACCCAGTTCTTTTGTCTCCAGTTCTAAGTAAAGCAATTAAGAAATATACATATAAATCTTCACCGAATGATACCTTTTGGATTCTGAAGACTAAAATTACATGTTGATGAACCAAACTGAATGGTTTTGAATAGCATTACTTTTTTCCTTTGAAAGGACTAATAGTAATTTAACATTAAAATTTAAAACACGTGATCTTTTAATTCAAATATTTGAATTAACATGGAAAAACAAAACAAGAAAAAATACAATTTCACTTGCAAATGCTGGTTGGCTGGACCAGGAAGTATGACTCATTTGCCCCTGACCTCAGCATCTCTGATGATTCCTAAAGGGTTATCATCACCCACATCCCGGCACTAAAGTTGAGTCAACAATTATTTACCCAAGCACCTTCACTTTTATTGAATCCTCACAACAAATCTTGTTGTACTATTTTCCCTCCATGTTTAAAAATGAGGAATCTGAGGGAAGAAAGCTGAGGAATCAGAACTGGCTCAAAGCCACACAGATAATAAGTGGGGAAGCTGAGTTTTAAGGCAAGAATGCCTAATCAGAGCTCACACCATCACCCTTGATGCTGTCAATATTCTTTTGTGTCGTCAATATTTTTACTCAAAATGTATGGAACTATAAACATAACAAGCACTCTTTGGTAGTACTGGTATTATCTTTGCACTGTTCAACCCAAGTAATTTATCACTGGGCACATCTGTCCTCATGCACGTGGTTAATCAAGAATCAACATCCATTTCATGCCAAACATTCCATTTGACACCTAACATTTCATTTCATTGTCTCATTCCCCAGCTTTCAGAAAATATATGTACATATTAACCAAAATAGTTATTCTTATACTTACATTAAGTTATACCTTAACTAGGGGTTAATTATCAAGCTACTCCAGAATCTCAGACATTTAACCAATTATTTCCTAATGCTTATGCCCCCACCTCAGAGAAGAATTGCTCAAGCTCCTTTTCCCATGTTCCTCTTGACTGTTACTTTACTAACAATAAACTTGGTGATCTAGTTTTCAAGCCAATGACTGATACTTACCTCCTCCCTCACACCTACTCTATTCTTCATTAACACTTATCCCCTGCTAACCTATTATATAATTCACAAATTTATTATGCTTATTGTTTATGACTATCTCTGACCACTCCCTCCCACCTCAGAATGTGAGCTCCACAAGAGCAAAGGATCTTTCTCTGACTTATTCACTCACTTGCTAACTGTACCAAATGCCTCTCGAACAGTACCTGCCACACAGTATGTGCTCAATAAATATTTTAACTAACACAGAAACCACAAATTAGAAAGGGAAAGAATGCTAAAACTAGACAAATAACACAGCAAGAATTGACAGCTAAGAGAAAGGAAAAAAGATTAAAATAGAGCAACTTTAGAGAAAAAAGCAGTAGTGTGAGGGCATGTAGCACACCGAAATATAGCAAGAGCAGAACACTCCTGAGGGAATGTGAGGGCCATCATCAACAGGCAGGCCTGCTCCGCATTCTGTTTGAAAACGCAGGGAAGAACACACTACATTTGAGAAAGCCTGTCATTTTAAATGATTACAGTAGATAACATCTTAGCAATAAAAATGTTTATTATTTGCAAAATTTGCTTATGTTGAACGTTTCATTCACTGATGTCAGTTATTCTACGTCAACCATTTAGGCCCTCTTTAACTTTTGCATACAGCAACACTGCTGTCAAGCAAAAAAGCACTGAAATTTGTAGATACTGCTCTGTCACTAACCACCCATGTTATCTTGGACAAATTACTTTAATTCTCTAAATAAGAGAAGTTGATCTACACAATCACTAAGGTCCTTTCATCTCTAATGTTGTATGATGCTATGATTTTATGTTTTAAGTTTTTGGAAATTATTGACCAAAAGAAACGAAGGAAAAACACTCCCAGTGCTAGTAGTTTAATTTATTTAACTCCACCACTTTGCATCTCCCCCAGAATTAACACTGTGCTGGTGGAATGGAAAAATTCAGTTTTCTACCTGTGTAGGGAAAAAGCCAGTTCTTCTTTACTATGTCTTTCTCCCCTGTGAGTCTCCTTTACCACTCACACAGAACACTTCACTTCTGACGCTTCTGGTCACCAACGTGGAGGTTTCTCCCCACAAGCAATCTCTGTGACAGCAGCTGGGTGTCCTACAATTTAACTCAGTTCTGACACTATCTACCTGGAGATAGTATTCGATTCCACAAGATAAGGGTCGGTCCCACAAGACTACCCCCTACACACACACACACTCTCTCTCCCCCTCTCTCTTCAGATGCCAGTGGCAAGCCCAGCTTATTTTATCATCTGTGTTTCTGACCTACCGGCTACTACAGAGCAGAGATTCCAACAATCCCCTCCTCCCTGGGTTCAATTAATTTGCTAGAGTGGCTCACAGAACTCGGTGAAACACTTACAATTACCAGTTTATTAAAGGATATGGTAAAGGATATACATGAACAGTCAAATGAAGAGATACATAGGGCGAGGTCTGGGAGGGTCCCAAATGCAGGAGTTTCTATCTCCATGGAGTTGAGGTATGCCACCCTTCCAGTGTGGATGTGTTTGCCCACCTGGAAACTTCCTCACAAAGGCATAATCAATTATTAACTCTATTTCCAGTCCCTCTCCCCTCTCCAGAGGATCGGGGCGGGGGCTGAAAATTCCAAGCTTCAAATCAAGGCTTGGGCTTTCTGGTGACCAGCCCCCATCCAGGAGCCCACCTAGAGTCACCTCATGAGAACGAGAGATGTTCCTAGTGCTCGTATCACTTAGGAAATTACAAGCGTTTTAGGAGCTCTGTGCCAGGAACCAGGGGCAGAGACCAATATATATAGTTTCTATGATCTCACAGCTGGGCCTCTGCTCTAATTTATTTAAGTAAATGATTCAAGAGCTTTGGTAATTTAACTACTATTAGTAACCAATGTCTTGCAACACACCTTAACACAGACCACAATATAAAAGTGCTCCGACTTAGGGGCTACTCAAAAAAAGTGGCCTTTTTGATTGAATTGTACAAATAAATAAAACTTTGTACAAATAAAAAAATTGTACAAATAAATAAAAAAATTAAAACACTCTACTTCGTTTAAGTAAGTTAACCCTGGACTTAAAAATACATTAAAAATATTACAAAATGCTCAGAGCTTGCCATCGTTCAAATTCTGTTAATTATATGTCAAAGTTAGATATTTATAAAATAGTACATGAATATATATTATTGGTTTCTTTGCATAACTGAAGGAAAATGTCAGTCTAAAACAGAAAATAATTTTCTAAATATAGGTTATTTTCATATACATTTCATATACATAGAGTAAGACTATTAAGAGAGAAAAATGAAGCTGAAACATTCTCTAAGTTTCAGAAAATATTTAAATCTTAAGCAAAGAATCATTTGTAATTATCATATTCAATGTCTCAACGCAAATTACTTCTAATAAATGCAGAAGAAAAGCATTTATCCATCCTTCATAGGCTGTGAACACACACCTACACATCCCACAGAGCTGAGCCAGGATGAAACAGCAAACCTCTTCTAGATCTAGAACACCACCTGGTGGCTGGAGTGAAACAACAATCCAGTGTTCTACCATCTCCTTTCATTTCTCCATGGGGTCAGAAGGGACCCATCATGACTTTTTTCCTTTTCTTTACCACACTTACTGTCTAACCATATATGACTGAATATAAGATAACTTCCCCCAAATAAGTATCCCTCAGAAGTGGAGATCTCCTTACATTTGAGTCTCTCATAGGAAGTTCTTTGAACTAATTTAGAAAACAGTGCTTTCTGGGAAAGCACAGTAGTCTGAAATAACTTCAATTATTGTAGGTTTTAAATTTATACAAGATCATCTAATGGAATCAGAAAAAAAAAACAGTATCCATAGGTAAAAGGGTATAATTGCAGGGACTTGTTTTTAGATAACCCAACAAACAAAAGGTGGCAAGGGGAAAGGAGGCTGTGTTGACGGTGCTGAAGCTGAGCCACAGGCATACAGGGGTTCACTATACTATTATCTTCACCCTATGAATGGTTGAAATTTTCAATCTTAAAGATTTTTCTTAAGGTAAAAATATATGACTCAGACTTACTTATTAATCCTAGGCAAATGTCTTTCAAATATTATGTGAACTTCTTTCAAAAAAAGCCTAAAACGGGGCCAGCCTGGTGGAATACTTGTTAAGTTTGCACGCTCCACGTGGTGGCCCAGGGTTCACGGGTTCGGATCCAGGACCTACACACCACTCATCAAGCCATGCTGTGGTAGCGTCCCATGTACAAAACAGATGGAGATGGGCAGATATTTAGCTCTAGGGCAATCTGCCTTACAAAAAAAGAAAGCGTAAAACTTCTCTAAAAAATAAACTTTTTTAATCTTTTTTTAAGATACTTTTACAGATTTCTTTAAAAAGCAATAAATGGTAAGTAACATTGTGAACATCATGATTATCTACAAATAGAAAAAATGGTTCTGACGTTATTCAACTGAGCAGTCATGGCCTAGGATAACACTTCCACTAACTTTATCCATGGATTCAAAGACAGCTGTGTTTTAAACAACCTGAACAGAAGCAAAGATGATGTTCTCTGTAATCTATACCAGCAGAGTAGCTCTAGCGCTGACAGAGACACCTAGCAAGTGATAAGCTATTTTCATCTTCCATGATTCTGTTTTCTTGTTACTAACTTGTGAATGTGTGACATACTAGAAGGAAGAATGAAAACATGGAACAAGGATGACCACGAAGCCTGAGAACCTTCCTCTGCTTAATTAGATAGGAAATGGCAGGCTTACAAAAGGAAATCCTTTTGTAGTACAGATCTTTAATAGGAACTTATTAAAAGCAGGCAGGTGTCCACTGCAGATAACAAAGCCATGGGACAAACAGTTCAAGGGTTCTGGTCAACACCATGGAAGGAGAATAAAGTCAGAGGAGTCACAATCCAAGGGAAGCAGCTGCCCAGCCTCTCACCCTAGCCCCAGGGACTGTAGGCAACGAAGAGGGGTACATAACAATGATGCCACCAGTGGCTCTTCCCTGCTTGACAATGGATATGCCCCAATTCACAGCCACACAGTGATTTATAAGCAAATCACTCAGCCCAGGCTTACTTTCTATCCTCCTTAACTGTACTTCAGGTAAAAGACTTGCCTCACAAAAAAAAGAGGGAAAAATATATATTCCTTTCAAAAACTTACATAAAATTTCCTTTAATTCTGTAATAATGAGACTATGATATTACATACATACACTCATATATACAAAAAATCACACCATATGCTTATCCTACAATGAGGAGAAATAGGGGCACAATGTAAGTCTACTTGTTTAGCACAAAAAAGAACACTTCTTACAGACCAGTTGGACAAGGTCTAATTTCTTGCTGCTTAAATATTAAGACAATAACCTGGATTCAATTAACAGAGCAGATTCATATTCCCTCTGAGAAAAATGTTGAGTCATTAAAGACTCTGTTTGTTAGAAAGATAATTTTTAAACCTCATGATTTACATTGTTAATAATATTCCTAGTTATCAGGGATAATAACAGTACTATCATTTTCATCATCCCTTGGATTACTGTTGCTTGCTCCCTTTCATTTTACTGTTGCCATCAGCATCAGTCTCTCACCTGTTTCATAAAACTATATAAAGTTGGAATGCAAAACAAAATTCTTTCTAAACACTTCAGCCTATGATGATGGAAGTTATTCAAAATAAGACACTTCTAGGGGCCGGCCTGGTGGAGTAGCACATAAGGTCGCGTGCTCCGCTTCAGCTGCCCAGGGTTCGCAGGTTCGGATCCTGGGCGTGAACCAATGCACCCCTTGTCAAGTCATGCTGTGGCAGCGTCCCATATAAAGTAGAGGAAGATGGGCATGGATGTTAGCCCAGGGCCAGTCTTCTTCAGCAAAAAGAGGAGGATTGGCAATGCATGTTAGCTCAGGGCTAGTCTTCCTCACCAAAAAAAAAGACACTTCTTCCTAACATCTTTTCAATAATTTAAAAATTAATCAGAGGTACGTTTCTCACCCATTGTCAAAAAACTAAAAGTCTGGGGCCAGCCCCGTGGCGTAGGGGTTAAGTTCGGTGCACTCCACGTTGGCAGCCCAGGGTTCATGTGTTCAGATCCCGGGTGCAGACCCACACCACTCATCAGCCATGCTGTGGTGGCGACCCACATACAAAGTAGAGGAAGACTGGCAAAGATGTTAGCTCAGGGCTAATCTTCCTTACCCAAAAAAAAAAAAAGAAATCCCAAAAAAACACACACCACCAAAAGTTTGATACCACGCTCTTTTGGGAATGCTGTGGAGAAAGGCACTCACATATATTGGAGTGTGAAAGGGTACAACATCTATGGAGGGTATTTGGCATTATACAACAAAATTCCATGAACTTTTGCCCTTTGATGCACTATGTGAAATCAACCATAAAAGTTTATCTTCACACAGATACAAAATGACAAAATTATACTACCTATCACAGCAAAAGGTCAGAAACAACCCAAATGCTCATTACTAGGAGGCTGCTTGAATAAACTACAATACGTCCACTCAAGGAACAATATGTGGCTGAAAAAACAACAAATGAGAGAGAACTCTCTGATATGATATGACAGTAATCCCCAGGACATGTTTTTAGGGAAAAAAGAAAGGTACCAAAAAGGACACAGAGACTGTTTCTCCTGGTGGAAAAAAGGAGGAAAAATAAGATTATGCATATGTATTTACTTATTTTTGCAAAAACAAACAAAACTCTTAGAATATACCAAACAATCATCAAAATGGTTAACAGAGGGCAGAGAACAGGGTGGAGGAGATATAGAAAAGAGACTTCTCTGAATGTATCTCTTTTTACATAGTTTTGACTTAAGAACCACATAAATGTATTACCTACTAAAAACTAAAATTAAGAAACAAACCCCCGGTGGCCGGCCCAGTGGCGCAGCGGTTTGGTTCGCGCTTGGCAGCCCAGGGTTTGCGGGTTCGAATCCCAGGCACCTGCCGACGCACTGCTTGTCAGCCATGCTGAGGCGGCATCCCATATAAAGTAGAGGAAGATGGGCACGGATGTTAGCCCAGGAATGGTCTTCCTCACAAAAAAAAAAAAACAACAAACCCCCAAACTGGAAACCAACTGAAATAATTGAACATAAGTCAATTTAGTAACATAACCACATAAGAAAAAAGTAATTATTCTACATGACTTCTGAACATAGTATTCTGATGGAACATCTGGGTGGAATATATTCTAGGGACAAAAAAGAATCATAAATTTCACTCATCAGTTGTCAGCATCATTACTGATATTGTAATATTGAACCTATTCTATGTATATCATAACATAAAGCAAGTTCATAAAGATGCTAATGTGATCAAGAAACACACAAAGACAAACAAATGTAAAATCAGAAAAGTTAAGACAACTCCACAATGTTAAATTTGAATTGGAAATACCAACATAAGCTCATACTACCCAACTCCTCCGGGTCTCTAAATTCAATCTCCATTATAAGGAATCAAGGCTTCTTGGAAAAACGGCTGGCAGGTTCCAAGAGTGGGCTGGGAAATGCATAAGATGAGACTGAGGTATCTCTGTTCCAGAAAGTAGGAAGGCACTCAAGACTAAAAAGGAGACTATCAAAACACAGAGGGTATCTTGAAGGATTTTGCACTGGCCAAATTTGGGACAATTTGAGCATCAAAAAGAATAATGACTGTGATTATAAAGTACCGCATAAAAAAATCCATGAGTTTCACAGTTATAGTTGAAAAAAAAAAAAAAAAGAAGGCGAGGGATTCTAATTTGCCACCAACTCCTCACTCTAAAATTTGTAATTAAGGGGAAAAAATTCAGCATTTATCTTGCCTCCTTTAACAAAGAATGGCTATTAATAAATGTATTTTTTTAAAAAAGAAAAGCTAAACAAATCCACAATCACCAGTGAAATGACTGATCCAAAAATCAATGGATACTAAAACCATTAGATGAAAAGTTATTGAGGAAAGGGATATTCATCTGTACTGAAGTACCTCTCTGCAGATTACGTGCTAATCACAAAGGGAAAAGCTTATCCTTGTAATGAAGAAATATTGAGGTCACCACCTTAACACAGTGTTCAAAATTAGCATCATCAATACTGGGACAACCCTTATATATCTTCTGTAATAATATGGTATGATGTACACAAAATCAACTGTGAAGCATATCTGCCAACAATTGTTTAACCTGAATCTAACTAACATTTAGACTTAATTTTCAGTCTACGGGAAATCTGGGGAACAATGGAGTAAGTTAAATTACACCAGGAAGAAAGATTCAGACAAATACACAATGTGGGACAACTGCCTGAACTTTCAAAAGCCAATGTCATATACCACAATTGTAATGAGCATAACTAGCATCCTCATTTAGGCACAAAATACCATTCTCCACTAAAAGAAATCAGAACTCCTTGGAGAAAAGACTTATTCCAAATCTAGAAAAAGAAAAATACGTTAGTCTGGAACATCTTGTTGTGCCAGATAAAAAGGGAAAACTTAAAGACTAATGGGGTCATATCAAAAAGACAGAGAAGCTTGCTTGAAGAGAATCCTACTGGGCTGGCCCAGTGGCGCAGCTGTTTAGTTCATGCTTGGCAGCCCGGGGTTCGCGGGTTTGGATCCTGAGCGCCTGCTGACGCACTGCTTCTCAGCCATGCTGTGGCGGCGTCCCATATAAAGTAGAGGAAGATGGGCACGGATGTTAGCCCAGGGCCAGTCTTCCTCAGCAAAAAGAGGAGCATTGGCAACATATGTTAGCTCAGGGCTGGTCTTCCTCACAAAAAAAATTTTTAAAAAAAGAGAGAATCCTACTGACCAAATTTGGGAAAATTTAAGCATTAAAAAAAAAGGCAATGTGGGGCCGCCCGGTGGCGCAGCGGTTTCGTCCGCGCTTGGCAGCCCGGGGTTCGCTGGTTCGGATCCCGGGCGCCCGCCGACGCACTGCCTGTCAGCCATGCCGTGGCGGCGTCCCATATAAAGTAGAGGAAGATGAGGACGATGTTAGCCCAGGGCCAGTCTTCCTCAGCAAAAAGGGGAGGAGTGGCAACAGATGTTAGCTCAGGGCTGGTCTTCCCCACAAAAAAAAAAAAAAAAAGGCAATGTGGGCTGGCCTGGCGGCATAGTGGTTAAATCTGTGCACTCTGCTTCTGGCAGTCCAGCGTTCAAAGGTTTAGATCGCGGGTATGGACCAACACACAGCTTGTCAAGCCATGCTGTGGCGGCATCCCATATAAACTAGAGGAGGATGGGCACGGACAATCTTCCTCAGCAAAAAGAGGAGGATTAGCAATGGATGTTAGCTCGGGGCTGGTCTTCCTCACAAAAAAACAAAGGGCAATGGATTACAATACTTCAAAAATTTTTTAAATCCATGAGCCCATAGTGATACCAAAAGGAAAAGAGATGGTGGGTGGGAGGTGAATGGAGAGATAAAGTTCTTCTATATAGAAGATATGCAGTATGCAGTTTCATACAATAAATATAGAAGAAACCAATACAATGAGATAAATCATCATTTTGCAGCTCCTCCTATCTTCCCATAATAACTGATTCCTGTAAGGAACATCAAAGTATGCTAAAAGAATTAGACAATAGGTTGTTGGGAAAGAGGTTATTCAAAATATCTCAAAACTATCACCCCATAGATTACTTTTTAAATAGTAAGGGTATAACGTGCCTTTACAATGGAAAAATCTAATTATAAAGGTGAAAATGTCACTTAACAATAAAGAGACCTGATAATCCAACCACGTGAGCAGACCTAGCATCACAAATAAGGGACAACCTGACATTATGTGCCACCTAATATGATACAGCAGAACAAAAAACTGGCACAACCCCTAGAGAAAACTGTTTGGCAATATCTAAAGGCTAAACATCTGCATACCCTATCTTACAGCAATTCTATCCTAAGTATACACCAAAGAGAAACGGGCCCATACGCTTACCAAAAGATATGTACAAAGATGTACGTATGCAGCACTCTTCACAGTAGCCCCAAACCAGGAACTAATCAAATTCCCATCAACAGCAGAAATGGATAAATGATGGTATATGTATAAGTAGAACACTATACAGCACTGAGATTGAACAATCTACAACACACACTAAAATACAGATGAATTGCACTAACATAACTGAGCAAAAGACATCACAAGCAAAAAGAGTGCACACACATGATTCTACTTCCATAAAGTATGAAACAGGCAAACTAATCTGCACTCTTACAAGTCAAGAGAGTACTGGCAGTGCCTGAAAAAGGACGAGAGGGGACTTCTGACAGGGTGGTAGTAGTCAATTTCTTGATTTGAGAGTTGGTTACACAAGTGAGTTCAATTCACAAAAAATTCATCTACCTGAACACTTATGTGTATTTTTCTGTATGAACATTATACCTCAATAAAAAGTTTTTTAAAAAGTAGACATCACCTACACCTATTGAAGCTGAATCTAATCACTAGGAAACACACAAATTCTGAATATAGGACATTCTAAAGACAATTGGCCTAGACTCTAAAAATGTCAGCCATAAGAAAGAAAAAAAAACTCAAAAAAGACTAAAGAAATTTACACATATTATCAACATAGCATAAACATAATAGTTCATGCAATGCATGAACCCTGACTGGATCCTATATCAAAAGAAAAAAAGCTATAAAAGATATTTTTGGTATAACTGGGAACACGTGAACATGGACTGGGACATTACAGAATTTCTGTTAATCTTTTTGGAATGATAAATATTGTGGTTATGTAGGAGAATACACTTTTTCTTAGGAGAAGCATGCTTAGTATACAGATGAAGTCTTATTCACAACTTACTTTCAAATGGTTCAGGTGAAAAAAGGAGAGAAAGAAAGCAAATCTGACAAAAGTTGTCAACAACTGGTGAACCTTGGTGAATATTTCCTGGGTGTCCCTTGTATTCTTTCAACTTTTCTGTTCATAAATATCAAAAGTTTCAAAGTAAAAAGTTGGGGAAAAGAAGTTAATAGCACAAAAACTAAATATAATATACAAACCTCAATTGGATACTAATTCTTAAAAAACAGAAAATGTAAATAAGGACTAGATATTAGATGATACTTATAAATCATTGTTAATTTTCTTATGTGATAATGATACTGTGTTTTGAAGAAGCACATCTTATTTTTCAGAGATGCATGCTAAAGAATTTAGGAGTAAAATGTCATGATGTAAGTTAAAATGATTCACACACAAAAACAGATAAAGCAAACATGGAAAAACTAACCACTGTTGAGTCTAGGTGATGGGTATTCAGGTGATCAGTATATTATTCTTCTCATTTTCCTTTAAGTTTGAAAGTTTATAATAAAACCTGGAAAACAATTTAGTTAGTGCCTCAGAAGTATGAGGAGATTATTGGGGCTATGACTACAGCCTGTTTTTCAAATAATTTAAAAGAGTTGAGATCAATTTTAATTATTCTAAGGAACCAATGTCACTTAGTAAATATTATTAGATAATAGTGTTTCCTATAATATAACACCAACAAAATTTCAGCTAAAATTCTGCATTTATATCATATGGAATTACTAGTATTTTGAAAAACAAAGATTCTTAAAGGCTGGTCTTATATTGTATTATACAAAAGATAGATCACAAATTACTCCCATTTTATTTATATTGTATTATTTTCTGAAAATCTGGTATCTACCTGAATGATTGAAAATAATAATGGAAATAAACATACTGGAGTAATTCATGAAGTCTTATACAATCTCACCTAAAGACATTATCAAAAAGAATCGACTCGCTATTTTGGACATCAAAGCAATCGAAAAATAACCTACTTTTTGGAGTGTTTAAATGATTATTTTACAGTTACCAACAGTCAAAATGGATTTTATGCACTGATATGGTTGCTTCAAGTCTGCAAGTTAGTATGCTGACTGTTATTTACTTCAAATGTTTTACAATGACAAGAGCAAAACAAGTGTTTTCTTGAATATAATTAAATTGGTTTCACCCATTAAACTAATAAAACCGCACCACATGAGCTGCTGCAGGGAGCCCCTGAAGCAGGTCAGGAGAACACTTGAACCTTTCCAAGGGAGAGTGTTTTGGCTTCTCTCTCTGCCTCTGAGCACAGGAACACCAGCCATCTACTCACGTTGAAAACTAGTCATGTACAAAGGAAAATTACTTTTGTACTCTATGACAAGAATTTGGTTCCTTCAACATAAAATGCCACACTTGAAGATGGGGAAGCAAAGTAGTATGTCCAGATCAGCTTCTCTAGCCCCACAGAGAGTGTGCTTACTCTGTCTGTAAGCAAGGGTTTGCCAAGTGAGGAAAGAATTTCTAGAATGAGAACACAGCAGGTGAAGAACCTCATCTGCAGCCCTGACCATCTCCTTACACAGAACTATCACTAGGGCAGTTCACAGGCTTGAAATCCCCTCTTAACGAGGCAAAATTTAATTTTCTTACCTAGAGAAGACCAGAGGTACTGCTCCTGACCAGTGCCCTGCTAATAAAGCAGGGGTGTCACTCAAAGAGAAATGAGCCACAGAGCAGTGGCACAGGGGGCACAAGGCGGCAGGCCCTGAGAACAGAGAGCTCCTGGGCAATCCCCAAGGAACTGACTGTATCTTGAATAGAGCTTGCCTAACACCGCTCTTGAAAACCGGAGATTTTGGTGGAAAGCAACAAAGAGGAGGCTAGTAGTTCCATGAGGACAACTAGCTAAACTGCAGGCCAGTTGGTTTGCCAGAGAGAAACAGTAAAACAGACAGCTAAAAAGAGCCCTCTGGGGGTCAAAACAAACCTCAAAAACCGGCCTCAAAAAATGCTCCTACAGAGGGGCCCAAATTTAATTAAATCAGACTATGGAGAAATTTATGTCCCAGGGCACTGTTGAAAACAGAGCAATCAGCCAGCAATTAGTGGAGCCTAAGAGATGGGTACGATACCAACAGAGGCAAACATCTTTACAGGGAGATCAGGAAAGGAGACAAAAAGAACAGTTCTGAGACCACTGTCATCCCAGGGTGACTGTGTAATGCCTGAGCTGAGCCCCTCTAGGAGTGACATCAGAGGCTTCTCATATATAAATGCATATTCTCCTTTCTTCTCTTGACTGATTTTAAAAGCAACTGTATAAAACAATATGTATATAATTGCATTGTTTGGACTAAAACATAGAAAAGTAATATATTTGACAATAATATCATAAAAAAGGTGGATGGGAACAAAGCTGTCGTACAGTAAGAAAATTATACTAGATGGTAGCTCAAATCCACAGGCACAAATGAAGAGAACCAGAAACAGCAAAAAAGAAGGTTAAGTATAATAAATTATAAATAAATACTTGTTCTTATTCCTCTTCTCAGCTTTAAAAAGACATAAAATTATATAAATAATAATAATTTTTTTATTTACTTAAACTAAAACTAAAACAAAAATAGTTCACCCATTTCTCCCACCCTCCACACCCCCTGCCTCTGGCAACCAACAATCTGTTCTTTGTTATCTATGAGCTTGGGTTTTATTTATATATATATACTTTTTTTTTTTAGATTCTACATATAAGAGAGATCATACAGTACAGTCAGCCCTCCATATCCATGGGTTCTGTATCCATGGATACGGAGGGCCAACTAAAGGCTTGAGCATCTCTGGATTCTGGTATCTGCAGGGGATCCTGGAACCAATCCCTCTCGGATACCAAGGGACCACTGCATTTGTCTTTCTCTTACTTATTTCACTTAGCATAATACCCTTGAGGTCCATCCATGGTGTCACAAATAGCAGGATTTCATTCTTTTTTATGGCTGAGTAATATTCCATTGTGTATATACATATATATGTATACACACACACACAGCACAATTTCTTCATTTCTTCATCTATCAGTGGACATTTAGGTTGCTTCCATATCTTGGCTATTGCAAATAATGCTGCAATGAACTTGGGGGTGTGTATATCTTTTCAAGTTAAGGTTTCCATTTTCTTTAGATAAATACCCAGAAGTGGAATTGCTGGATTATATGGTAGTACTATTTTTAATTTTTTGAGAAACCTCCATATAATTTTCCATAGTGGCTGTAATAATTGTAACAATATATACTGAGTTTGTAACATATATACGTAATGTGTAAAACAATAATAGCACAAAAAGGAGTAAGAGACACTAAAGCTAAATAGGGGGAATGTTTTTATATCTCATTGGAATTAAGTTAGTATAAATCTGAAGTTGACCCTGTAAGTCAAGATGTATGTGATAACCCCTAGAACAGCTACTAAGAAAACATCTCAAAAATACATAGTGAAAATATTATTAAAGGACGTGAAATGTTATACTAGAAAATATTCATTTAATGCAAAAGAAAGCAGAAAAGGAGGACTAGAGGAACAAAGACATAAGACATAGAAACAAAAGTGAAATAGAAGACATAAATCCAACTATATCAATAATAACATTAAATGTCAATGGATTAAACACTTCAATTAAGAGGGAGAGACTTATCTCCACGTGGATTAAAAAAACAAAAAAACAATCCAAATATACAATGTCTAAAAGAGACATACTTTAGATTCAAAGAAACAAATAGGTTGAAGGTAAAACGATGGAAAAGCTGTATTATGCAAATAGGTACCATAAAAAAGATGAAATGGCTATACCAATATCAGACAAAACAGATTTTAAAACAAAAAAATTTACTAGAAATAAAGATAATACACAGAATGAGAGAAAATATTTGTAATCACACATGTGATAAGGGACTTATATCCAGAATATATATAAAGAAATCCCACAACTCAATAATAAAAAAGACAACCCAATTAAAAAATGGGCAAAGGATTTGAATAGACATTTCTCCAAAGAAGATATCCAAATGACCAAAAAGCACATTTTGTCATCAGGGAAATCAAAACCACAATGAGATACCACTTCACACCCACTAGGATGGCTAAAATTTAAAAAAAGAAAAGGAAAAAAACAAGGGTCGGTGAGCATGCGTAGAAAGTGGAACTCTACATACCTCTGGTGGGAATTTAAAACAGTGCAACACTTTGAAAAACAGTCTGGCAATTCCTCAAAAATTTAACATAAAGTTACCATGTGACCTAGCAAATTCTACTCCTAGGTATATACCTAAGAGAAGTGAAAACATATGTCCACATAAAAACTGGTACATAAATGTATATAGCAGAATTTTTCATAAAAGCCAAAAAGTGAAAACAGCCCAAATGTCCATCAGTAGATGAATGGAGAAACAAAATGTTGTAAATATCTACACAAAAATTATACAATATTATTCAGCCATAAAAAAGAATAAAGTACTGATACATGCTACAACATGGATGAACCTTGAAAACACTATACTAAGTGAAAGAAGCCACTCAACAAGAGACTACATACAGTATGATACTGTATGATTTCATTTACATGAAAGTCCAGATTGGGTAAATCCATGGACAGAAAGTAGAGTAGTGGTCGCCTAGGGCTGGTATGTTTGGAGGAAAATGATGAGCAACTGCTAATGGGTACAGAGTTTATTTTGGGGGTGATAAAAATGTCCCAGAGTTAGTGATGATGTTTGCACAACTCTGTGAATATACTAAAAACCACTGAACCATACACTTTAAATGGGTGAATTGTATGTGTGAATTAAATCTCAATAAAGTTATTATAAAGAAAAAAGCACAGTGCAGTTTTGACTCTCAAAATGTTATCTCATGTTATTTCTTTGAAGCTATATTGAGAAAGATGACAAATCGGCCCATATGAAAAACAACGCCATTTCAAATGTCTCTGAAAATTCCACATGAATTCAGTTAGATGTCGGGTAAATAAAATGCTATGAGTAATCTCAAAGTCAAAGGATTTTCAAAGCCAAACATACCCATTTGTATGAAATCAAAATACTATACAGCAGTCCCCTCTTATCTGGGGGATACGTCCCAAGACCCCCTGTGGACGCCTGAAACTGCAGAAAATACCTAACCCCATACATACTAGTATATTTTCTCCTATATGTACATACCTATAATAAAGTTTAATTTATAAATTAGGCACAGTAAGAGATTAACAATAATAAAACAATAATTATAACAACATACTGTAATAAAAGTTACCATAGATCTTAGCAACTTCAGTATACAATTTTTTTTTCTTTCCCCATTAAATCTAGAGCTTTCACCTTTTTACTTAAAGGAAGAAGTTTACAGCTTCTCTTTGGTATATTTGAATTGCTAGTATCACTACTCTTGCGCTTGGGGCCATTATTAAGTAAGATAAGGGTTACGTAAATTGAACAAGCACTGCGACACCACAACAGTCAATCTGATAACCGAGATGGCTACTAAGTGACTGATGGGCAGGTAGCGTGTACAGCAGGGATACACTGGACAAAAGGATGATTCACTTCCTGTGTGGGATGGAGCAGGATGGTGCAAGATTTCATCACGCTACTCAGAACAGCATGCAATTTAAAACTTACACATTGTTTATTTCTGAAATTTTCCATTTAATATTTTCGGACTGGGATTGACTACAGGTAACTGAAACCAGAGAAAGTGAAATCCCGAATGGGGGGACTACCGTACTGTCAAAACCTTTTTCACCAGTACAAATTTGCTGTAAGTATGTGACCCTATAAAATGGATCATTAAGAAAACTATTTGGCTACAAAAAAGAAACCCATTATATATTTCTATCTAAACAATAGGTCAAATCACATCCCCAAGTTCAGTACTACTGAGAGTAGTGAATGTAAATTTAAAATGTACAGTAACTGCTTACAAAAGGAATAAAAATCTGAATGGCTCACAATAAAATTACTGCAAAAGGGTTTTAATTAAATGCTATGTTTATGTTTCTTAAAAAAAATACCACTTTTATAGCATAGACTACCACTCTATACGATCATCATTTAAATAACACACTAGAGTTGTACCATATTATAAAATAGACAAAATGTAACCTAGCACCAAGACAGAAGAATACAAAGCCTTTGTTTAAAAGCCTCAATCATACTTTGTGTCTCAACACAGAACAAGCCCTAGAGCCTCTCCAGATACTAAGTACCAGATGCTGATTTCTGATTAGCATCCTCACACAGTTAGCTGTCCCAGAAGCTTCTTGAACTCAACCTGCCCAACACAGAACTCATTTCCTGTTTCTAAGTGCACAATTTCTTCTTCCTTTTGTATTTCTTATCTCAGATAAAGTCACCACAATCTACCCAGTCACCCAAGCCAGAAACTTGAAAAATCAATCTGGACTCTTCCTTCTCCTCTATTTCCAACTCTCCAAACATCCTCCAAGTCAAATACCAAATCCTCATTATTCTACCTCCAAAGTATCTGTTGTATCCTTACCATCTTCCTCCTGCCATTGCTTACTTCACGTTCCCTCAGGCCTCACCTGGGCTCTGCTTCAAGTATTATCTCTTGTGAATAAAAACCTCTCACACAAGCCTGCCACCAAAGTAACATTCAGCACCACACAAGACTTTGGAGTGTCCAACGTTATTGTGGGAATCGCTCCTCTACTCTCTTTAAAACGTGCAGCTGAGATAAGGACCCTCCTCCACCTAAGCTCTTCAACGGGGCATGTGATCCAGGCATGATGAGAGTTCTCACCCCAGCCACAGTGACTGGTTCAGGGATAAGGATGGGCCCATCAGTACCTTCTCTGGGACTTTTTACTGAAACCATGAGAAAAGAAGCACACATTATTTTCTGCTAAGATCACCAGCTATGAGAATGATATGCCTTA
The DNA here is from genome assembly GCA_031878705.1 of Tapirus indicus. NCBI lineage: Eukaryota > Metazoa > Chordata > Mammalia > Perissodactyla > Tapiridae > Tapirus > Tapirus indicus. The sequence goes on along the minus strand of CM062921.1, from coordinate 10,799,145 downwards.
AACTGGCAGTATTCATCTCTGCCGTCATGTGCCTGCCTGATATCAAACCACTATAGGGAAAATTGGAGCTAGGAGACAACAGCAGGCACAGCCCTGATGGTAACCGCCCAGGATCTAACAAGCCAGAACTTCTTTGTTACATATGCAAATAAATCCTTTCTTTAAAAAAAAAAATCAATTCAATTCTGGTTTCTGTTGTCCAATAAGTTGTGACTAATATATTTAACAACTAAACTGAATTCTATAGCTCCACTATTTAAAATCCTTCAATAATTCCCTATTACACTAAGGTTAAAATCCAAAGACCTTGCATAGAGCCCTACAAATTCTGGCCCCTCGATTATTTCACAGCATAGCAATCAACTTTTGCATTGCAAAATGTCATAAGCAAAGTAAAAAGATAAATGACAAACTAGAAATTAATACCTGCAACTTTTATCACAAAGGGCTAATGTCCTTAATATAGTTTCTAAGAAATGAAAAGAAAAAAACCAATACCCCTAGAAAAACAAGCAAAAATACGACATGGTTCATAGAAGAAAAAACTCAAGTGGATTTTAAACATAGGAAAACATGCTCAACTGCACTTATAATTTTAAAAAATGAAAACTAAAACCAAGCAGAAATTTCATTGCTATGTACATGGCAAAAATTCAAAATTCTTACAAAATACTCTATGACCAAGGCCATGGTGGAATAGGCATTCTCACAGTTTGCAGGCTACAAAAGGGTACAACCCCTATGGAAAAGAATCTCTGGAGAGGAATTTACCTTCGATCCAGCAATCTGGAAACCCATAACGAAGGCACATTGATAAAAATACAAAAAATTCTATGCACAAGGGTACTCACTGCAACACTATGCAAGAGTAAAAGACTAGAAATAGCCAAATGGCCATCAATAAAGACATGACTGAAAAAATAACGGTAATTCTACGAAAAGAGTACATGCAGCTAGAAAATGGAATGAAGATCTCTCCATATATTGTTATGGAGTGACCTCCAAGATATACACAAGTCTGATACACTACCTCTGTATAAGAGGGGGAAATGTGTTCACGTATGCATAACTATATGTATATGTAGTATAAACATGCATATCAGAAATACATACACACATATATATACATACACACATACCACACATATAGAAACATCACACACACATACTCATACCCACAAATACCACATCTTTGTTTACATTTTCAAAAAGAATCAACAGAAGAAAGCAAAATTAATTCCAAGATAAATGACCCAATTTCTTTAAAAAAATGCTATTACAAACAAGAGGGAAATTTGTTCTAAATTAAAAAATGTTTAAGAGAATATCAATTAAATGTGATGTACAGACCTTACATAGATCCTGATTCAAACAAACCAACTCTAGAAAGACTTTTTTTTTTTTTTTTTGGTGAGGAAGATTAGCTCTGAGCTAACATCCATGCCCATCTTCCTCCATTTTATATGTGGGACGCCTGCCACGGCATGGCTTGATGAGCAGTGTGCATGAGTCCACGCCCGGGATCTGAACCTGTGAACCCAGGGCCACTGAAGCGGAACGTGTGAACTTAACCACTATGCCACTGGGCTGGCCCCCTAAAAAGACATTTTTATGACAACTAAAGAAAATCAAACATGCACTGGGCATTAGATATTATAATTATTGTTAATTTTGCTGGATGTGATTATAGTATTGTAGCTATTTTTTAAAGTTTATAACTTTTAATCTAGAATAGATTTCCCTTTTTTAAAACAGTGTTTGTTTATTATGTATTTAAAGAAACAAGGTCATTTGTCTTATAGAATTGACTGGTGTCATTTTAATATATTCCTTTATTTCTCATTTTTTTGTAAACTGATTATTATATCTAGAAGCTTATAGATTCAGGTTCAATTTCTTGAGCAAGACTATTCCACAGATGGTGCTTTATACTTCTTACATATACAGTCATGTGCCACGTAACATTTCAGTCAATGACAGATCGCATATGACAGGGGTCCCAGAAGATTAGTACCATATAGCCTAGGTGTGTAGTAGGCTTTACCATCTAGGTTTCTGTTAGTATACTCTATGATGTTCGCACAACCACGAAATCACCTAACGACAATGCATTTCTCAGAAGTACCCCGTCATTAAGCGACACGTGACTATAGTCTTGTTGCTGAGAATGCCTTTCTCCCTTTTTGGCCTGACAAACACTCATCTTTTCAGACTTGGCTCAGACGTCACCTCCTCAGAAAAACCTCCCTAACCTCCAGTCCCACACTTAGATGGCTTTCTGCACTAATCCAATAGCTAACTCTAACACCATTGGAAGTGCTTATCTGTCTCCCCAGTTAGACCTCGAATGCCCATAGCAATGAACTAAGTCTGCAAGAACAGATTCCACAGAGGCCTGAAGCCTGAGTAGGGGGAGTTCCTGGGAAAGTGATCTTTACTTTACCCAGTAAACACATTGGATCATGTCAGGGTGTTCTGGCCTAACTACTCATACCTGGTAAGCAGGCAGGCACAAAGTCAGAATCTCCAGGATAGTAGGAAGGAGTAATGTCCAGAAAGGAATAAGACTCCTTGAGAATATCAAAGGGAGCTTCTTGCACCTGGCAGAATCCTACCTGTAAATGCTATCATCCACAGCTGCATGTCTTAACGGGAACTTACGGAAGCACTTCTTAAATTGGAATATGCATATGAATCACCTGGAGACCTAGTTCAAAATGCAAATTCTGATTCAGTAGGTCTGAGGTGGGGCCTAAGATTCTGCATTTCAGATGCTGCTAGTCTGCAGACAAACTTTAACTAGCAAAGCTCTGGGAGACCTGGAAGTCAGCCCTCTCTCAGGGAACATGCAGCCTTAACTCCTGCCTTATTGATCATCTCTTTTAGGTTAACAGATTCTGTGTCATTAACAAAACAATCAAAACTTTAATTCTTCTGCATCGGTTGGCATCGTTCTTCCAACACATCACTGTCCCACTGGACAATTATGAAATTTCCTGTTCATTTAAATATCTCCAGCCTGGAAAATCAATAAATGCTTATTAAATGATGCTCTTTATAACCTCAACATATTTAATTCTTTCCCACTTGCTTCTTGTTTAGATGTGTTTGTTTACTGGTCATCTTTGCCATTTGATTACCAATTCCTTGAAGACAGAGACTCTTCCCTTTCTGCTACATCACACAGGCTGGCACATAACGAGCAGACATCAGTGATGTCTGCTGACTAGTTCAATGACTGAACACTACATTCAGGTTCCTGGAGAGAACACTGAATAAGAACAGAACCTTTTTCTGAGGGATTTAAAATGCTCACATGTATGACTCGTTTTCACAAAAGTTAAGAAATACACACAGAAAGGATCATCAGCTCTACTTAACAGATAAGAAAATGGCACAAGATAGTATTATGCTTCTTCACTGACAACCTCATCAACATAGGAAAGAACATTTAACAAAAGGTACCTCAGTCTTCCCACATTCATCAGGCGGATCCTGGTGTATGGCCATTTGATACTTGACATACAAAGAAAATGACTGGCTGAAGGACGACTTGAACTCTGGGTCCTCAAAGGAGACAGGCACTAACCTCACCTTCAGAGCAAGGAAAATACAAGCAAATGCTAGTGAAACATCTCCACCTGACGACATGCTTCTGAAGGTGAGGCTAGAGTAAGATCTCCGCAAATCCACTTCCAAAGCTCAGCACTGGGATTTCTCACGAAACGAATAAACCCTGGAATGGGCTGACTGGCACAGAGCCCAGAGCACTAACTTTATACTAATCCTTGTGAAAAGTTTAAACTCATAAGGGCCAGGACATTTTTCTTTTATTTTGGTGTTTTCTCTACCTATTGCAGTTCTCTGCATACACTAGAGTCAATATTGTTGCTAATGGTAATAGCAACTACTTTTGTCAACTCTGCTTATATTAAGTGCTTTAAGCTTTTCCCCTTTCAGATTTTTCTTGGGTAATTTGATTTATAAAATTACAAGTATATAAGAACTTCTATTAAAACATTCTACTATCTTACTTTTCTAGTTCCACTCAGTTGTGTATGGGTAGTACATCAACAGAGTGACTTACCTATTATAAACTCTTTCTAAACATGACTTTTAAATGGGGATAAAGCATAACAACCATGTTGTGCAAAGTACGCCTACCATAAAAATAGTTTTTGCTTTTTTCTCATAAATATTTTAACTTAGAGCTCTATTTATTACTAACTTTTAGATAAATGCATCTAAACATAGTGATTTTAAACAAAGGTAATTCATTTTATGTGTTACTTTCCATGTTGAAATTATACATGACTGGCACTTAACACGGCACTAGGTAAAATCTGCACTTTCAGAATGTCCATTAATCCACAGTCCTCTCTCTTTGCAGATATGCTGCAAATTGAATATAAATAAAATGTACCACAAATAAACCAAGAATTCACAATGATATCAAATGGAGGGGAAAGTTCCGATTGCACAGAAAAATTACACTTGGCCTGCTGACCTGGCTCACAGTTGGTTTATCAGGTGGGTCCTTGTGAATAACCATCTGGTAACGTTTATAGACCTGGTAAGACTCCTGAAATGTGGCTTTGAACTGAGAACTTGGTGGAGATGATCTCACCACCCTCACCTTCAGAAGGAGTTAAAAAACAATGTTCATTAATTCATTTATTCTATGTAATATGCATTTACAGTTACTCCCACCCAAAAAGAACCAAAAGTTTCAATACAAATAAAATTTTTTAATTAAAAATCAATCAGTTAATAAAAAAATTATTTTTCCAACTTATCGACTCATTTTGAAGGCAGAGGATCCTGCCTAAATTCTAAGACTAAGCTCTATGACCGAATTATGTAAGCCTGCGTCTACCGTAAAGTGCAGAGTACTTCTCACACTCAAAACACAAACATAAATAAATACTCTTTGATTTTAGTTGTACACAACTCACCCTCAGTAAATCAGTCAGAAAGACTAAAAATGTGAATACATTTTTGGATACTCTTTCATGTATATACTGCTAACTCTAAACTTACAACTTTTTCTATAAGTGTAAAAGACAATCCTCACAAAGTGTTCCTATTTCATAGCATAGTTAAAAATGAAGACTCTGAAGTCAGATTTCCTTTACTCACATCTGAATGTCACCATCTTGGTCAAATAAATAAATTAACCTCTCTGTGCCTAAGTTTCCTCATATGTAAAGTGAAGATGAATTAAAAACAGTAATTGCACACAGTAATGGCTAACATTTATTTTAAGATTAATTATTGACTAACCAGTTAAAATGTGTTAGCAAAACAGAATAGTAAAACAGAAAATCAAATGCAATATAGTAAAAAGGCATAATTGGAAACTTTTCATGTATGCCATGAGAAGTAACTCCTCTGTGAAGAAAGAGTGACACCCAGTGGACAAAAAAATCTCTATCTATCTAGATATCATTACATTAAAAAAGGAAAAGCTGCCTACTGCAGAAGTGTTATGTTAGGTGTGCCTGGTGCCCTGAATACGTTACTATTTATGATCAAAAGATAAAAGACTCCCCATAAAATATTTTGAGTAGTATGTTCGTTCTCTTTACAATTTAGGAAGGAGACAGTCAATACCAAAATCAGAGCAGCCAAGGAATTATAATAGTCAAAGTTGTTAAAACTTATGTCTGATAATATATATTGTCCTAAGGTTTAGACTGTGTTACAGTTAATTTTTAATATCAAGTCTTTAATGGTAAGTGATGTTCTTAGATGATATTAACTTACATATTCAAAGGCTGACCAGTTACTAATCAGGTATGAGAATATGATAAAATTATTATGGCTAATGTTTTAGAAAAAAAATTTATAATATCAAACTAATACTGAAAAATCTGGACTTTATCTGGAATGTAAATTAATTTGGGAAAATTAATAGGAATACTCTAAAAGTATTCACATTATGCCTAAATTGGGTTGGGGGAATTAATAAAAGAGGATTATAGTCGTACAATTTAGTACTATTTAGTTAATTCCTAACAGCTGGCTTGCATATGTAACACCACCTGCTGCCTTGATCAAAATCAAAATACTAGGATGGATAAAACAGTGATGTGCCTAGTGTGATCCATTCTCTATCCAAACCAAAACTGCCAAAAATGAAATTTTAAATAGTATTTTTTTCTTTTTCACTTTAACAAATTTCAATCAAGGGATACAATAAACCAGAGTACTTGACAAACACGCTAAAACTGGAATTGTTTTCACAGCTTTAGTAGCCAAACTGCCTAAAGTATTTTTTTAATCTTAAAAAAAAAAAAGTTTCTCTCAAGTATCAGTTAATTTAGTAAATGCAAACATTATTCCATCCCATTTCACTTTAATTTCCCATTATTTAAACAGCAATACATCAAGTGATTAATCTCAAATGAAAATATATAACGTACTCAACAGAAAAACAAAACCAAAAAAAGAAAAAAAAAGCACCCTCCAAAGTACCTCTAACTTGTGTGACGTATTCTCTGGTAAAGATTCAAAAATTAAATCTTCAAGTGATTTGGGTTGGTTGGATGTAGCCTTTGGTGGGAACAAAGATGGTGGTTCCCGTCGAGCCTGGAAACCCTCAAGTTCTCCATCTGGGTTCTGCTGCATGAGTTTTAACCTTTTCCTTTCCTTCCGGATTTCCTTTGCTTTTCGACATGGAGGCTTACTCAAATCTGCCCCTTTGCCTAAAAAGAATTTCAAAATATTAGACCAATCACATTTGGCTGTAGAAATATTTTTTCAAAAATCTCAAAGATTCCACAGAATAAGTCCAAAGAGTTCTAACTGTTGGGTTAGCTTTGGGGTAGACATTTCAGAGGATCCTGGTGTAGCTCCAAGTTGATCTTAAAATTTTACCTTAGAAGCAGGAACTGCCAGAGAAGGTAACAGTCACAGAACTCTTCAGTCAGCTCTTATGAATCTCTCTCTTTTTTAAACTATTCATCTACTTCTCTGCTTTTGTAAGTACAAAGAACATAATCAAATACCTTCTGCTTCAAGACACTGCTGTCTCCAGCCCATATTTCTGAGGGACATTTCTCTGAAAGCACTGGTGACACAGATATAAGCTTAGGAATTGGGTGTAAATGAGTACTGATCACTGAACATACTCTGACAGGTTTTTTAAAGGAAAAATGTTTGCTTAGTTGAAAGTATTTGTGTGTCTCTCCAACTAATTGAGGAGTCTCATGAGTTCAGCTCTAGTTAATCAGAGTTTTAATTAAAAGAGCAAATGTCAAACAGTCCTTTAAAATATAAAAATGTTAACTATTATTATAAACTGCAAATTATAGTTAGTACCCTTTAATCTAGTAAGTTATCGTCAAGAAATCTGTCCTGAGAAAATCAGGAGATAGAGGCAAATAACACAAATGAAAACCTCAAAATAATCTAAATGCCAAATTAAAGAATAATTATACAATTTTTAAAACAATCAGGCAACAGAATATCATACAGTCATTAAAAATGCTTTAAAATTTTAGGGGATTTGTCATTATACAATGTTAAAAAATAATTCCAATTATGTATAAACATATACCCCAAAAATATTCAGAAAAAAGGCTGGAAATATACCACCACGTTAATAGTCACTTTACTTGGCTTTAGAAATAGAGAATTTTTCTCTTTTTGTTTTTCAGTGTTCTCTTTTCTCCAAATTTTCTAACAACGAACATAACTTTGTAAATTTTTTTAAAAAGGTGTTAATGAAATAAAGACATACGCTTTTTTTTAGATGCTGAAACATAGTATTCACAAATTATATAAAAGTCAGCAATAGGAAGGTTTATAAGACTAGCAAGTTCAATTTTATAGAGAAGAAAATTAAGACCTAGAGTGTTAAGGGACTTGCCAGAGACCAAGAGCTGGTCAAAACAAAACGAATTTGATGAGAAAATAATGAGTTCACTAACACGGAGACCACATTACAACTTCACTAACACTTTTCCAGCTAAAAACAATTTACCTACGAAAAAGACTTTGAGTTAAGTCTAAGAACCACGTAACAGAAGACTGATTCTATAATCAGCCATTACTCTATTGCCTTAGAGAATTAATTTTCTTCGGCCAGGAAATGTGTCTCTTCTCAAATTTGTTCTAGAGGCACAAGAGCATATTGGTTAAGAGCACACACTCTGACACAGGGTGCCTGAGGTCAGCTCTGTCACTGGGCTAGATGACTTTGGGCAAGTTTCCTTGTCTGTACAAGAAAGATAATAACCACTCCTACCTACGGAGCTCCTGTGAGGATTAAATGAGTTAACACATGTGCAACTTATAAAACAGTATCTACCATTCAACTAGGGTTATCTATTATACACACCATCAATACCTAAAATAATGTTTTATCTATATAGGCATTCCATAAATGGTAATAAGGGAAAAAACCATGCATTTTCTAGTAGTTACTCAAAATTACATTTCCCATCAAAGTTTATAAATTATAAAACTAGAGTGAGCTGAGAAACCATTTCTCAGTATTTTTTGAAAGACTACCTACGTCAACTTTATACCAATTAATTCATTCGACTAAGCAATCCTTATCATGGTTGTTTTACTCTACATTTATGTACTATCACATTACCAACTGCAAGGGACAGCAAATCAGGGGATTTAATCAGCTTATTTAGAGGATATAATAAATCCCCAGCTCACTAAATTCCTTCAGCAGAATGAAAACAGATCATCAATATAAAATGAGTAGACCACACCTACCCTGCACCCTCAGAGGTTCAAACCACTCAAGAAATCTAATTTAGTCCCAAGCGTTTTGAATAGATTTAGTAGACCCACATAATTTCTAATTAAGTTCAAAGGAATATACTTTCACATTTTTTAAAATAAAGTGGAAACACAGGTTTCCAGAGAAAATCCAAAGATCCCTACGTTTTAAAAGAATAGTTTCACATTCTTAGTGAGAGATATCCTAAGGGAAAAAAAAACTACAAAAAATTGTTTAATGTTTCTGTAATCATACTACTGGAGGTAAGGGTTAGTAGTATCATTCTAAAACTGTTGTGTAATGTGGCATAAAGCCAATGGGTAATCGCGATATTCTAATCTAATTCTACCATACCCAATGTCCTTAAGAACTAGGTTTTTCAGTGTGGAAGAAAGAAGATACAAATGTAAAAGAAACAAATAAAAGGTAAAAATACCATAGTCCTGAATCCAAACTGGAAGTATCAATATGACCTCAAGATCCCTTATGTCTGTTCACTGAAAAGGCCCAGACAACAATGACCAAGCCAGCAGCAATAACGCCCTCTAGTTTGTGATCTCCACATACCATTTCCCACTAAAAGGAACCAGGACTCCTTGGAGAAATGGCTGGACAAGATAATCCAGGAGCATCGCGTCATACCAGATAACAAGGAAACTATCAAGACTACTACAATTGTATCAAAAGGACTCAGAACCCAACTTAGAGAAGCTCCCACAGGAGCAAAGAATTATAACAGCAAATGTGTTTAAATCCATGAGTTCACAACGATACCAAAGGGGGGAAAAAGTCACTCATTATTTTGAAGAATGGAAAATAAAAGGCAAGAATCAAGAATTTATCCTGCTTTTGCTGAGAGTTCTTAAGGGAAACAAATAGATAGGAAACAAACAAATAGGAGAAGGTTCTCTTTACAGAAGTATTCCAGCCAATGAATGATAGACTATCTCATGGTTCACTGGATTTAGGCGTTGAGCATCCATGGCTATTGGCACTAACAAAAAGAGAGGCACCAGATATTATGTGTCCACTGAAAGAACACCCCAGTACCCATGAAGTAACCTTACCCTTCCTCAAATAAATAATTTGAACTCAAATCTGATTAAGACTTGCCCCCCTCCAAAATGCAAAAAAAAACCAATTTAATCCTGAATCTGATCAAAGCTCTAGATCAACTATCAACTTACAGGCAGGCAGAAAACATGTTAAACTGCACTGCAGATGTTATCGGTCAAATATAGAGAGTTAACACCAACAACTCAGAACAACCCAGTTTCTTCAACAAAATAAACTGCAAATAAAAAAGTGGGAGCGATGAAAGGGTAACCCATAAATCTAAAGAAATTTTTAAAATATATCAACTAATTGCAGTAATGTGGACATTATTTGGATCCTGATGCAAACAAATGTTTAAAAACTGGAAATTTAGAGTGACTCAGCAGCACGGCGGAGTGAGATTCCCTCTTTGAATCTCTGCCCCCTACGACACAACGAAAACATCACTGGCGTTCCCACAGAGCTCAATCAAACACTACAAAGGACTTCTAAGAAACCCCTGCTGCCATACATCCAACGGTGGAGGCACGGGAAGCCCAAAAAGACGCGACGAGAGGTAAGAAGTTGTACTCCCCCTCCCCAATCAATCACGGTGGGGGGACTATTGCCATCCAGGTGCTCTCACAGACTGTCGAGAGATCCCCACTGGGAAGCGACAACGGACTGTTTAGGGGGTGTAGCAAACACCCTAAGAGAGCCAGAAAGGAAACCCCCGGGTCAAGCAGGAGAAAGAGAGGACCCATCCCCCCCACACACCCCGCATTTCAGCATAATCCCTCCTGAGGCTGCAGCGGGCTCAGAGCATACCGCTCGCGATCGCCATCCAGTGGCAGCAGGTGGAAACTGCAGGACCAACTTCATCATGAGGGGAAAAAATAAAGCCATCCCCATCGGATCCATGCGAAAATTTGTTATGGCTACAGACCAAAAGGAAAATGACAAACACCCATAAACCAACCCTGAAGGCATAGAATGTGATAACCTGAATGACAGAGAATTCAAAATAGCTATCATAAACAAACTCAACGAAATACAAGAGAACACACAGAAACAAATCAACGAATTCAGGGATTTCATCACAAAAGAGATTGAAACCATAAAGAAAAACCAATCAGAATTATTGGAGGTGAAAAACAAAATGAATGGGACAGTGGAAAAAATGGAGTCTTCAAAGAGCAGAACTAACAATATGGAGGAACGAATTAGCATTATTGAGGATAGCCACGCAGAAACGCTCCAGATAGAGGAGGAGAGAGAGCTAAGACTAAAAAGAAATGAAGAAATTCTTCGAGAAATATCAGACTCAATGAGGAAAAGCAACATAAGGATAATAGGTATTCCAGAAGGAGAAGAAAGAGAAAAAGGAGCAGAAAGTTTGTTCAAAGAAATAATAGCTGAGAACTTCCCCAACCTAGGGAACGAGAGGGAAATAACAGTGAATGAAATCAATAGATCACCTAAATATATAAACAGGAATAAAAATATCATCTCGCCACATAGTAGCAAACTTGAAAAATATCTGTGACAAGGAAATAATATTAAGGGCAGCTAAACAAAAAAACAAAATAACATACAAAGGAAACCCCATCAGGCTCTCAGATGATTTCTCGACAGAAACTCTACAGGCTAGGAGAGACTGGAATGATATATTCAAAATCATGAAAGACAAAAACCTTCAGCCGAGAATACTTTATCCAGCAAAAATATCCTTCAAATACGATGGAGAAATAATAACTCTCCCTGATAAACAAAAGCTAAGAGAGTTCATCACCACAAGACCCCCACTACAAGAAATGCTCAAGAAGGCCCTTAGGCCTGAAAAAAAACAAATGAGAAAGGGGATACAAAGATTCCAGCAAGGAGAAAAGCAAGGAGACTAAACCAGAACAAACTACAGTTGGATAACATCAAAAATTAATTCAAGCTCATCACTGGAAACACACATTCACAACACAGGATGGAATAAAGAGATAACAAATAAGGAGGGGAAGAGGTAAGGGATTGAATCGACCTAGCCTCAGGAAAAAGGAAGCATGTGAAAATGTACTATCTTATCTAGGAGATCGCTTACATAAACCTCATGGTAACCACTAAACAAATAACCAGAAGAGAACCACACATGACAAATAAAGAGAAAACCAAGAGAATGAGCATGCAGAAATACCAAATTGAATTTGCAGCTCAAAACACAAGTGACAAGAAACGAAGGAAATGCAAAAGAACCAGAAAATGAACAATAAAATAGCAACATTAAACCCTCATATATCAATAATCACTCTAAATGTAAATGGATTGAATTCTCCAATCAAAAGACACAGAGTGGCAGGATGGATTAAAAACCAAGATCCAACAATCTGCTGCCTCCAGGAAACACAGCTCTAAAGACAAACACAGACTCAAAATAAAAGGATGGAAAACAATACTCCAAGCTAATGGCAAACAAAAGAAAGCAGGAGTAGCCATACTTATATCAGACAAAGTAGACTTCAAGATAAAAAAGGTAATGAGAGACAAAGAAGGGCAATATATAGTGATGAAAGGGACACTTCACCAAGAAGACATAACAATCATAAATATCTATGCACCCAACACAGGAGCACCAAAGTACATAAAACAACTGCTACAAAACCTAAAAGGAGATATTAACAATAACACAATATCAACTGAAGATTGGTTAAAGAAGATGTGGTATATACATACAATGGAATACTACTCAGCCATTAGAAAAGACACAATTGTCCCATTTGCAACAACATGGAAGGACCTAGAGGGTATTATGTTAAGTGAAATAAGCCAGAGAGAGAAGGACAGACACTGCATGAACTCACTCATATATGGAATATAAGTGAACACACGGACAGAGAGAACTGATTGGTGGTTACCAAGGGGAAGGGGGGGGGCACAAGGGGTGAAGGCTTACATCCACAAGGTGACGGACAAAAATGTACAACTAAAACCCCACAGTGTTATAAACTAAGACATCAATAAAAAAATAAAAAAAAAACAATAACACAATAATAGTAGGGGATCTTAACAACCCCCTTACATCAATGGATAGATCATCCAGACAAAAAGTCAATAAGGAAATAATGGACTTAAATGAAAAACTAGACGCAATGGACTTAATATATACAGAGCACTCCACCCAAAAAAAGCAGAGTACACATTCTTCTCAAGCACACATGGAACATTCTCAAGGATAGACCATATATTAGGAAACAAGGCAAACCTCTATAAACTTAAGAAGATTGAAATCATTACAAGCATCTTTTCTGATCATAATACTGTGAAACTAGAAATCAACTGCAAGGAAAAAACTAGGAAAGGGACAAAGATGTGGAAACTAAACAACATGCTACTGAACAACCAATGGGTCACTGATGAAATTAAAGGAGAAATCAAAAGCTATCTGGAGACAAATGAAAAAGAAAATACACCATACCAACTCACATGGGATGCAGCAAAAGCGGTCCTGAGAGAGAAATTCATAGCAATACAAGCTCACCTTAACAAACAAGAAAAATCCCAAACAAATAACCTTAAATTGCACCTAACAGAATTAGAAAAAGAAGAACAGACAAAGCCCTGAATCAGCAGAAAGAGGGAAATAATAAAAATCAGAGCAGAAATAAATGAAATTGAAACCAAAAAAACAGTAGAAAGGATCAATGAAACAAAGAGCTGGATCTTTGAGAAGATAAATAAAATTGACAAACCCTTAGCCAGACTCACTAAGAAAAAAAGGGAGAAGACTCAAATAAATAAAATTAGAAATGAAAGAGGAGAAATTACAACAGACACCACAGAAATACAAGGGATTATTAGGGAATACTATGAAAATCTTCATGCCAACAAATTGGACAACCTAAAGGAAATGGACAAATTCTTGGAAGTGTACAACCTCCCAAAACTGAATCAAGAAGAAATAGAGAATCTGAACAGACCAATCACAAGTAAAGAGATTGAAACAGTAATCAAAACCCTCCCAAAAAATAAAAGCCCAGGACCAGATGGCTTCCCTGGAGAATTTTACCAAACATTCAAAGAAGATTTAGCACCTATCCTTCTCAAACTATTCCAAAAAATAGAGGAAGATGGAATACTTCCCAACACATTCTATGAGGCCAACATCATCCTGATACCAAAGCCAGACAAGGACAATACAAAGAAGGAAAACTACAGGCCAATATCACTGATGAACATGGACGCAAAAATCCTCAACAAAATATTGGCAAACTGAATACAGCAATACATCAAAGAGATCATACACCACGATCAAGTGGGATTTATACCAGGGACACAGGGATGGTTCAACATCCGCAAATCAATCAATGTAATACACCACATTAACAAAATGAAGAATAAAAACCACATGGTCATCTCAATCGATGCAGAGAAAGCATTTGACAAGATCCAGCATCCATGTATGATAAAAACTCTCAACAAAATGGGTATAGAAGGAAAGTACCTCAACATAATAAGGGCCATATATGACAAACCTACAGCAAACATCCTACTCAACGGGGAAAAACTGAAAGCCATTCCTCTGAGGACAGGAACAAGACAAGGGTGCCCACTCTCACCATTCTTATTCAACATAGTACTGGAAGTTCTGGCCAGAGCAATTAGGCAAGAAAAAGGAATAAAAGGACTCCAAATAGGCAATGAAGAAGTGAAACTCTCACTATTTGCAGACGACATGATCTTATACATAGAAAACCCAAAAAATTCCATCAGAAAACTACTAGAAATAATCAACAACTACAGTAAAGTGGCAGGTTATAAAATCAACTTACAAAAATCAATTGCATTTCTATACACTAACGATGAAACAACAGAAAGAGAACTCAAAAAGACAATCCCATTTACAATTGCAACAAAAAGAATAAAATATCTGGGAATAAATTTAACCAAGGAGGTAAAAGACCTATACAATGAAAACTATAAGACACTATTGAAAGAAATTGAGGAAGACATAAAGAAATGGAAAAATATTCCATGCACATGGATTGGAAGAATAAATATAGTTAAAACGTCCATTCTACCTAAAGCAATCTACAAATTCAGTGCAATCCCAATCAGAATCCCAATGTCATTCTTCATGGTAATAGAACAAAAACTACTGAAATTCGTATGGGGCAACAAAAGAGCCCGAATAGCTAAAGCAATTCTGAAAAAAAAGAACAAAGCTGGAGGCATCACAATCCCTGATTTCAAAATATACTATAAAGCTATAGTAATCAAAACAGCATGGTACTGGTACAAGAATAGACACACAGATCAATGGAACAGAAGTGAAAGCCCAGAAATAAAACCACACACCTATGGACAGCTAATCTTCGACAAAGGAGCAAAGAACATACAATGGAGAGAGGGAAGTCTCTTCAATAAATGGTGCTGGGAAAATTGGACAGCAATATGCAAAAGAATGAAAGTAGACCATCTCCTGTCACCATACACAAAAATCAACTCAAAATGGATCAAGGACCTGAAAGTGAGACCTGAAACTATAAAACTCCTGGAAGAAAACATAGGCAGTACACTAATTGAGATTGGAGATAAAGGGATCCTTTCAGATTCCATGTCTACTCGGACAAGGGAAACAAAAGAAAAAATAAACAAGTGGGACCTCATCAGACTAAAGAGCTTCTACAAGGCAAATGAAACCAGGACCAAAATGAATAAACAACCCACCAGCTGGGAGAAAATATTCGCAAATCGTTTGTCCGACAAGGGATTAATCTCAGTAATATATAAAGATCTCATACAACTGAGCAACAAAAAAACAAACAACCCGATCAAAAAATGGGCAGAGGATATGAACAGACATTTTTCCAAGGAAGAGATACAGATGGCCAATAGCCACATGAAAAGATGTTCAACATCACTAATCATCAGGGAAATGCAAATCAAAACTACACTGAGATATCACCTTACACCAGTTAGAATGGCTATAATCACAAAGACAAATAACAACAAATGCTGGAGAGGTTGTGGAAAAACGGGGACCCTCATTCACTGCTGGTGGGAATGCAAACTGGTGCAGCCTCTATGGAAAACAGTATGGAGAGTCCTCAAAAAATTAAAAATAGAAATACCGTATGATCCAGCAATCCCACTCTTGGGCATCTACCCAATGGACATGAAATCAACCATACAAGAGGCTTATGCACCCCTATGTTCATTGCAGCATTATTCACTATAGCCAAGAAGTGGAAGCAACCCAAGTGTCCCTTGACTGATGATTGGTTAAAGAAGATGTGGTATATACATACAATGGAATACTACTCAGCCATAAGAAAAGACACAATTGTCCCGTTTGCAACAACAGGGATGGACCTAGAGGGTATTATGTTAAGTGAAATAAGCCAGAGAGAGAAGGCCAGACACTGCATGAACTCACTCATATATGGAATGTAAATGAACACACGGACAGAGAGAACTGATTGGTGGTTACCAAGGGGAAGGGGGGTGGGGGGTGGGCACAAGGGGTGAAGGGTTACATCCACATGGTGACAGACAAACAAAAATGTACAACTAAAACCCCACAGTGTTATCAACTACTAAGACATCAATAAAAAAATAATAAATATATAAAAAAAGAAACAAATAAATAAAATGGCAGGCAAGTGAAAAAAAAACTGGAAATTTAAACATCGAATATTCAGTAATACTAAGGAATTTTATTTAGATGTAATAAAATTATGAATACTTTTTTAAAGTTATCTTTTAGAGATGCATTCTGAAATATAGGATGATATAATGTCTGGAATTAGCTTCAGTATAACACCAGAAGGTGGAAACTAGAAATGAATATAGACAAAACAAGAGTGGCCATCATGAGTCAATAACTATTTCAAATGAAAGTAGGGTACATGGAAGGTCATTATAAGATTCAGTCTACATTCGTCTATGTTTGAAATTCTCCAAAATGAGAATTTAAAGTTTTTTTAAAATTAATAAACTGTAAGTAATTTTTATGATAAAAAATAAAAGAACTGACTCTTACCACCCGAGAAAGAGTTCACAGAAATTACCTAAATCATCCAAAATACTTTATTGGACTATTCTTATTAATTAGGATGAAATCTCAGACCAACATCAATTTAAATGCCATGAAAGCCTTATGCAAAAAACACTATTCAATAAAAATGCAAACTTTCAGGAAGTTTTCTGTGCTTTAACATATGTAACATAATTTAGACAAGAAAACTAAAATAATTTTGTACTAAAAATCTCTCCCTTGGATCATTTTGTATAAATAAATATAAGAACAAATTCAAGAACTGAAGCATAAGAATCATCCAAATTGACATTTTATGAAACAATTTTAAAAGAATCATACACACACATATATAATAAAACCATTTAATGTTAGATAAACTTTTTAAACCTAATTATTTTATAAATGAAAAAAATAGAAAAACATCTTACCTTATTAAAGGTGAAGTTAAAATCTGGAAAGTTTTAAACTAAAATTTATTATGATTATAGAAAGAAATCTAATGATAAACTGAAGAATTTTACAACGTCTGTATTTCGGACATAATACCTAAAATTTACTTGTCTTACTCAACATCAAAAATAAAAATGTTTAGCACCATACCTTTTTACTGACAAAAATTTGATTCTCAAACTTCTAAGGCTCTAAGGTGTAAGAAATGGAACTCTTAAAATGTCTGTATTTGGGGATAATAAGGCTATTATTTCAGGCTTTTTAAATATAGCAGTTTAAAAAAGATGTGATTTGCCTATCTAAATCCAGGTAACAATAAGTTGTATAAAACAGGGTTCTATTTCACAGATTTCATGAGTAATTCATTTTTTCAGCTGATGAGAGGGCCCAGGGGTTACAATGTCTCAAGCACGAAGAAAATCATTTAATATGACTTTAATATGGCCTGATAAACTTTCACTACCTGGCTGAGGAACTGCATGCACTTTAACTGAATGTGATGGTTCACCAGAGCCCAACTTCTCTTCTACGCCTCGTGACTGAATTAATTCATTAGATTCTTCTTTCTTTGTATTTTTTCCTTTCTTCTTCTCTTCACTCTCTAAGCTCTCTTTGAGGTCATCACTGAGCGTTTTAAGGTCACACTGTATATCCAATTTATTTATTAATGCAAAGTCACCAGCAACAGCATCCTCCATGGTGGGCTCCATGGGCTCATCTACAAATCAGAAGAAATCAAAGTCCATCAGCCAGGCCATTTGACACAGTTAAGATAACAAAGAGGAAAAAAATGCCCCTTTTATCCAATGTGGCAGAGACTACTGTGTGTCCACCAAATCCATTCTCTCGTCTTCCAAAGTCACAGAGCTGTAGTTAAGACTGTGGCCCCCAAGCAAGCGAATGCACTGCCAGTCCCTTTGCAAGTTGTGACCAATCTCCAGTCAATGGAATATAACCAAACTGGTATGTCCAATTTCGCCTCTCTTGTTTTAAAGGAAATTTGTGACCCTGAATTTCTACCCTTTCCTCTCCCCACTGGCTAGATTAGTAAAAATCAGAGCGACCTTGGAAATCACATGTTGAAGAGAGTCTAGAATGGCTGGTGGGGAGCAGAGCTGCAGCCCCAACTGGAGCACCCACACTGGACTGTTATATGAAGAAAGAAACAAACTTTTATCATTTTTCAGTCACTACATTTTGGTGTTTCTTTGTTACAGATGTTGAGCCTTTAATCCTAATGAGTACATCACTCCTATGAATTCAGTTGCAGACATAAATAATTCAGAAGACTGTAGCACGTCAAATAAAGAACCAAAAGTAAAAGCTACATAAAAAGACAGGCAACCGTCATTTACAAATGGACAGCATCCTCAAAGCTTATCTGAATATTGATTTTTGAAACTCAGAGCATGATTCCTGGCCACAGAAAAAAATTTTATATTGACTAATCGACAAAATCTATTTAACCTTTAAGATTATACAGCAACGATAGTAATCAGAGCTGCACCAAAATTCTGATGTTCCCAATGCTCCAACTGCCCCTGAACCTCTACGATCCTGAGCCTTCCAGCCTCTCTGTCGCCCCCAGTTCTGCCAAGTCTGTGCCAAGCTGTCCTGAATCCCTATCTGTTAAGGAGAGTGCATGAGGGCAAAGAACTTACCTATCTTGCTGGCCACTGTATCTCCAGTGCTTAAAACAGGGACTGGGACACTGCAGGCACTCAAAACATACTTAGGGAATGAATTAACAAGCTAAGACTGGGGTGGGAGGCTCCCAGGATTAGGCATTTCCTATGGCAGAAGTGAGCATGAGCTCTAAGAATGAGTGGCATTCCCAATTCTTATGCGCAGGTATTAGGCACCGCCCACAGGAAAACTTAAAAAAAAAAAAAAAGTAAAAATACTGAAAAAGCAAACTATCTGTAACCAAATTAAATGTGACTAATTATCTTTTAGGAAATTCACTCATAATTCAAAATTTATCAGACAAATAAGAAACAGAATTTCAGGCAACATAATTTACTGAAGTAAGCCTTACTCAAACACAGAAAAACTGAGCTTTACTCAGCATTAAAAGTGATTGTGCAATCTTGTGTAGGTTGCACATGAGCATCTGTTTCTCCAGAGATGATACCACTTTCTACTTACCTCATAGGATATTATTAGGATCAAATAAGATAAGAGCTGTCAAAGCATTGTGAAAACTAACATTTCAATAAACTCCAGGAAATCACAACATCTTTAAAATGGTCCTCAATCTTCTTCCCAAGCTGGAGCTTCCCTGGCATCTACTCCCCATATCCTTGATTTGGGGGCCAGTGGTAACAGTAACAGCAGTGCTAAGAGCGACCATCATCATCATAGTAACAGGAGCACCTGATGCAGTAAGGACCCCTTCCCCCACCTAACTTAAGAAATGGCTGAAAGTGAGAACCTTGGAAAGATATATCAATTTAAAATAAATAGTTTTTAGACCCCCATGTCATCTTACCCTCACAATTTCCTTTGGAAATTTCCCCTTTAGCCAGAAATTTCAACATTTTTTTCAAAACCTTCTTGTGAGATTTTGATGGCTGAAACTGTAAAGGTCGGCACCTAGGAAAGCAAAATAAATATTTAAAAAGTAAACTCAAACTTTGAAGAAATAAAATCAGTTCTGGATGGTATTTAGTACAATGAGGCAAAGCTCATGCCTGGGATTTCTGGGTAAAGACGGGGCTTAATGTAGCCTCTAATCTCACCCTAAATCTCACTAAAACTACACGTAAGGGATTAGAAAAAAAGAAAAACACATAAACCATTAGGAAAAAGAGAATGGAGAAAATGTTAGAAGATAGAAAGCAGATGTACAAGTGGTAACTGACTCAGCAGACCAACCGAAGAAAGTTGAACCCTAAGCCAAGAGTGAGAAAAGCCAAAAGATATCCAATTTTCTCTATATTACCCCTAAAGGTCTTAGGGATTGGTCATACCTGATACCTCGGGAGATATGAGTGAAAGTGGGTCTAAAAACAGGAAGATCCCTTGAAAGTCTGCTTTGGAAGCAGTTGGATGTCAGATAACCTCCCAAACTCTGCATAGATGACTCCCCACACAACCCAGCAGAAAAATGCTAACTTTTAGGAAAGAGTGAAAAATAGGGCCTCTTACATGAGGCATACAGGCACATTTGAAAGCAATGGAAATGTACTGGAAACAGGAAGCTTAAATGAAAGTCTACATACTGAATGTTGAGACCTCCAACCCACTTCCCCAACCCAGCCCCAAAACACCAGCAGATGATACTGTCTCTCCAGAATGTGATCAGACATAAAAATACTGATATCAGAGATTCCCCAATAGAATAGCCCAGCCAGAACATCCTACTCAAAGCCCACAGTAAACAAGACCTGCCCTAGTACATGGAATTTCCAAAGGGACACTGGAAAGTAGAATCACCAGACACTTAAGGAGGGCCTCATACTACATAGACAGGTGCCAAAAAAACCAGAGAAAGTAGGGGCCGCCCAGTGGCGCAGCGGTTTAGTCTGCGCTTGGCAGCCCGGGGTTCGCGAGTTCGGATCCCAGGCGCCCGCCGACGCACTGCTTGTCAGCCATGCCGTGGCGGCGTCCCATATAGAGCAGAGGAAAGACGGGCACGGATGTTAGCTCAGGGCCAGTCTTCCTCAGCAAAAAAAAAAGGGGAGGACTGGAACAGATGTTAGCTCAGGGCTGGTCTTCCCCACAAAAAAAAAAAAAACCAGAGAAAGTAACTTGGAGGATATCAAGTATGCAGGAAGAAGAGAATCTAAAAAAATAAAAATAAAATTATCCTCAGAGAACTCTCTTATTTCTCTTAAGCTATTACAGCCATACAATAATAGGATGTTACAAAAGAAAAGAGCCCAAGCACAAAAAGGCTAACAGAAGTAAAAATATAATAAAAGAAATAAAAAATTAAATAGAAGACTTGGAAAACAAAGTTGAAGAAATCTCCCAAAAGATTCAGCGAAAAGAAATGGAAAACTGAAGGGAAAAGAAGAAATTAGAGGACCAGTCTAAAAGGTTCAATATCTGAATAAAGGAATTATAGAACAAGAGAAGAAAGAAAATGGAGAGGAGAAGATCAACAAAATAATACGAAAAATTTCCCTGAACTGAAGGATATGACAGGAAGAGCTCCCAGATGAGAAGGGTCCCTCAAGTCCATATGCAATGGATGAAAACAGACACCCCACCAAACATATTATGAAATATCAGAACACTAAGGACAAAAAGGCTTCCAAAGAGAAAGAACATGTTTCAGACAACAGAACTAGAATCAGAATGCCACTGGACTCCTCAACAGCAATAAGACAATAATGGAGCAAAGCCTTCAAAATCCTGAAGGAAAATTATTTCCAATCTACACTTCTATACTCAACCAAACTATAAGTTAAGTTTGAGCAGTGAATTAAAACATTTTCAGACATACAAAGTCTCAAAAAATTTACCTATCATGCACTTTCCCCAGGAAGCTATCAGAAGATGTGCTTCACTAAAATGAGGGAATAATCCATGAAAGAGGGCAAAGGAGACAGGAGAGGGGATCCAACTCAAGAGCCAAAGAAAATCCCTAAGATGACAGTAAAAAGAGATCCCAGGATGACAGTGATGCATCAGGTGTAGAGGCAACCTGTCCAGATCAGAGCAGGTCAGAAGACTCTGCAAGAGATTTTTATCAAGAAGATAAAAGTGATAAGAGTATCTGAAGCATCTAAACATACCAAGAGGAAATTTACACACCTGGGGGAACAT
The DNA here is from genome assembly GCA_031878705.1 of Tapirus indicus. Classification (NCBI taxonomy): domain Eukaryota; kingdom Metazoa; phylum Chordata; class Mammalia; order Perissodactyla; family Tapiridae; genus Tapirus; species Tapirus indicus. The sequence continues at coordinate 10,777,114 of CM062921.1, read as the reverse complement.
CTCTAAAAGAAAGTGATAGATACATAGAAGACTTCACAAACAAAAAAGACAATTATCAACTCCAGGGAAAGCAAAAACGTGTGCAGAAAATAAAAAGTAATCATAGCTTCACAACGTGACTCAGTAGTGAAGCATCTTTACATGGTCATAATGATATGACTATATCCAAAATAACAATACTTCTAAGTTGTAAAGTTAAGGATGAGGACAAAAAGGAACTTGAACGTGATGGGGGAATAGGGGAGAAATAAAAAGTTAAATCCTTACCTTTCAAAGAGAGACGCCCAGAGATAATGGAGAAAACAAAACAAACAAAGGATTACAATAACATAAGCACGTTACTTAAAGATAGGGAGATGAAAAAGCAAAATAATCAGAAGATTTGAAAGTGACTGCACTGGGAAACAGGAAATGGGATGGGGGGCGTTCAGGGGACAGCTATTTTGCAAAATAAGCTTTATAGAACTCTTTGATTCTTTAAATTATTAGCATATATAATTCTATATAAAACTAAAAAAAAGAAAGTTCATAGCCAGGAAAGTTCACCCTGTTATACTCACGTACTGGGCAGCCCCTAACATCTGCCTAACTAGAAGCTCAACTGTAGGCTATACCCCCCCTGCCTTTACATGAGGTCTCATTGTAACTACTGCAGCAAACAAAGTGAAATAACCAAGAGTAAATATGCAAAATGACTCCCTAAGATCAATATAAACAGTGAAGCTGTGTAAAGAATAACAATTCAGGAAATATTTGATTCCATGCAAAATTATAAAATGCAAAGAAAATCACATTTTATATTTCCTTTTTTTGCAATATTAATTGAATTCTTTTTCATCAAAGCAATATACCTGGAAGAGTGCTTTGCATGTGACAGGCACCCAATAAATTATAGATGCTTTACCTTTTTCTTTAACCCACTGAAATTGGTCTTTTCTGATAAGAGAACTTCATTGGTTCAGGCCAACCAACTTCAGACTTATGTGAACAGAATCTTGGCCATAATCCAATAATAAATTGTTATCTGAAGGAAAATGACTTCTGCCTTTGAAGATGTCATCACTTCATAACCACTAAAGCTAAAAGAGGGCAACACAGCTACTCTGTCATTTTATTCTTTGTATAATAAATGAGATGGTGTGAGCAAACCAGACACCCATTTTTCTCCTTATTGTCCCAGTCCTATGCAGTTAGATAAACAATTCTTAACCAGGAATAAGTGCAACTTTGGGAGCCTATGATCATTCTAAAATTAATACGTAAAATGTTACCTTTCTTTGGCTATATGCCCCCTCCCTTGTTGTTTTGTTTTGTTGCAGAGAGGGTCTATAACTTTCATCAAATTCTCAAAACAGTCTACAACCCAAAAACAAGTTAAGGGCAACTAAGGGAGGCAGCTGTGAGGACCAGCCAAAAAGTGATGGATATAACTGTGTTTGCTTTTTTATCTAGAGTATACACACATTGAAACTGTAGACAAATGCTTCACAATGTTAATTTCCCTATTTTCTACCAGAAGAAGGGGAAGCGGAGGAGGGGGAGGACAATGTGGGGGAAGAGGAGGACAATGAGGGAGAAGAGACGAGAACCTTTATAATCAAAGAAGGAAGGAAAATCCTTCCACGTTAGGGTGGGGTGAGGGCGGCACAAGGGAAACCTAAAAGATTATGAAAAATTAAGCAAATACTATGTAGGAAAATAGACTTTTTAGTGTATATTTTCCAATGAAGACAACTGGACTCTGAATATATGTGGCTAATTAAGTGTCAGCCCTCCTCCTCCTATGGCATCCTTTGAATATAAGCACTGTGTCAAGTAACACACTAGAATGGGGACAGCCCTAAGCTAAAACGTATAAAAATTTGATATCTAAAAGTAATTCGAGTATTTTCCAATATTTTCCCAATATGTCATGGTATCACTGACTAGATTGCTAAATTAAAGGGTATTTTTTCATATAATTACTTATATCCAAACCAATTAAACATTATTAAAAGCTATTGATCAACAAATGAATATAGCATCAGTATGTAGAAAAGACATAACTCATTTGCTTTTCTTTATAAAAAATGTTGACCTAGAATAAAAAGTAACATTTAAAAAAAGCAAGTTTCTACTAAAAATATTATACACAATCTTCATATTATAGATCCTCTTTCTCTTATCAAAATTCTTACCGTATTGTGTACTGAGGACAACATGTTTGATTCATGACAGGCTTGTACACATATTTCCCGCTTCTAAAATTACAAAATACTTTTGTTAATTTCTTACAGGTGCCAAAGTAGACTAGGACAGGAGCACACAATAAATTAGGGTGAAAATCTAATCAACAGTGTAATAACGTATTTAGGGTTAGTTACTCTTCATAAGCTAAGTAATCTTGCAACACGTGTGCATCAAGAACCAGAGACCAGCTTTTTCTCTCCTAAACCTTTACGTATGTACTCCAAGGTGAATTATCTCAATTACCTTCTCATCAGCATCCATAATCCCTTCCATGCCTCAACCTACCACCAATCCTCAATACCACAAGGACAGAGAAAAATGCCCCGGATGCTCTGGGACTGATGCATGCTGCTGCCTAGACATTCACACTTGGAAGTTCCATGTGCACGAGCACAAAGTACCCCAAACCTAACCTGATCCTTTCCATGCTTTCTAGATCTCAGTTAATGGTAGAACCACGACATTATGGGCTGAATTTTGTACCCCCAAAATTCATATGTTGAAGCCCCAATCCCTAGTACCTCAGGATGTCACTGTATTTGGAAATAAGGCCTTTAAAGAGGTAATTAAGGGCCGGCTTGGTAGCGCAGCGGTTTAGTTCGCGCTTTGGCAGCCCGGGGTTCATAGGTTCAGATCTCGGGCGCCGGGCCGACGCACCGCTTGTCAGCCATGCTATGGTGGCGTCCCATATAAAGTAGAGGAAGATGGGCATTGATGTTATTAGCCCAGGGCCAGTCTTCCTCAGCATAAAAGAGGGGGATTGGCGACGGATGTGAGCTCAGGGCTGGTCATCCTCGCAAAAAATAAATAAATAAATACAGAGGTGATTAAGTTAAAATGAAGCTGTTGAGCCCTAATCCAATCTGACTGGTATCCTTATAAGAAAAAGAAATTGGACACACAAAGAGACACTGGACACTAGGGATGTGCACACAAAGAGAAAGGACCATGTGAGGACACAGTGAGAAGGCAGCCATGTGCAAGCCAAGGACAGAGGTCTCAGAAGAAACCAAAGCTGCCAACACCTTGATTATGGACTTCCAGCCTCCAACCTGTAAGAAAATACATTTCTGTTGTTCAAGCCACCCAATCTGTGGCATTTCATGGCACCCAAGCAAACATACACGGCTTCAGTTCCCAAGCCAGAAACCTGCAAGTCATCTCAGACTCCTCTCTCTAATGCACCTCTATATTCCTGTCAGTAAGCTTTCTACTTCTAAAATGTATCTTAAATCTGTCCCCTCTGTCTATCTCCTAATCTACCACCACTGCTACTGACGATGACAGCAGCCTTCACCATTTCACACCTGGATACTGCAATAATCTCTGGAACTAGGCTTCCTGCCTCCCGGATCACCCCCTCAAAATACCTCTCTGCCGCCTGAATGATCATTTCCAAAACACAAATTCCATCACATTTCTCTCCGACATAAAAGCCTTTAATAGCTCCCCTCTATCTTTAAAAACCAAAAGTTCCTTATTATGGCATACAAAGTCCTTCAACATCTCACCTATATCTACCTTTTGGGCTTCATTATTAAATTTAAGGAAAGTTGTGAAGATTCCTTTGCTGTGCTCAATCTCCAGTCTTTTGGGGAGTACTGGCACAGGGTACTCAACACTGCTTATATTTATTATGTAAAGAACTTTACCTAATAGTTACTTTAAAATCATCTATATAAAAATAACTACCAAAAAATCTTAGCCATCAAAGGCAATGTGTGAAGCTTAATGGAATCCTGATTCAAATAAACCAACTGTAAAAAAAAAAAAAAAAAAGACATTTTTGAGACAAACAGAAAATCTAAACAAAACTAGGTAACAGGTGACATCAAAAAATTATTACTGACTTTGTAAAGTGTGATAATGATATTATGGATATGCTAAAAAGGAAACAAGAATCCTTCTCTCTTAGAAACACATACTTATTACAGGCAAGTAATATCTGACATGATATCTGAAATTTGCTTTTTTTGTGTGTGTGTGAGGAAGACCAGCCCTGAGCTAACATCTGTTGCTAATCCTCCTCTTTTTGCTGAGGAAGACTGGCCCTGGGCTAACATCGTGCCCATCTTCCTCTACTTTATATGGGACGCCGCCACAGCTTGGCTGACAGCAGCGCGTCGGCGGGCGCCCGGGATCCGAACCCGCGAACCCTGGGCTGCCAAGCGCGGACTAAACCGCTGCGCCACCGGGTGGCCCCTCTGAAATTTGCTTTTAATTATTTTGTGGGGAGAGAACAGGAGGAGTATCTTACTCTGTTCAGGCTGCTATAACAAAATGCCATACCCTAAGTGGCTTACAAACAACAGAAATGTATTTTCTTACAGGTTGGAGGCTGGGGAGTCCAGGATCAAGGTGCTGGCAGATTTGGTGTCTAGTGAAGACAAGTTTCCTGGTTCATCTTTTCAGTGTATACTCACATGGCAGAAGGGGCAAGGGAGTTCTCTGTGGTCTCTTTTATAAGGGCACTAATCCCATTCATAAAGGTTCCATCTTCATGACCAAATCATCTGCTAAAGCCTCCCCCCTCCAAATACCATCACATTGGGAGTTAAGATTTAACATACAAACTTGGGGGGGGACACAATATTCAGTCCATTGCTGGGAGCAAGGAGAATTGATAAAACAAGACTGGCAAAATGTTAACGACCGTTGAAGCTTGGTGATAGGTACATAAGGTTCATTATAATGTCCTCTCACTGCTTGTGTGTATTTGAAGTTTTCCTAATAAACATCTTTAAAAGAGAGAACAAAATCACTATACAAAAGAATAAAAAATTTCTTAAACCTCTTTCCAACAACAGGAAAACATTTTAAAGGCAAACAATACTTTTCCATCACAAGAAGAACCTGAGTAATAAGAGAAGTGCTTTTGTATTAAAGAGCTTTACCTTCGCCATCCTCGGTCTATAAGATCCTGATAATCCTGCACAGTCATGGAATGTGCCCACATGCCTGAAAAAATAAGTGGCAAGTTAATTATAGCAGGTTGAACTTCTTACTTTTCTTAATGCAAAGTATTATTATTATTATTTGTGTGTGTGTGTGAGGAAGACCAGCCCAGAGCTAACATCCGCTGCTAATCCTGCTCTTTTTGCTGAGGAAGACTGGCCCTGGGCTAACATCCGTGCCCATCTTCCTTCACTTTATATGGGACGCCGCCACGGCATGGCCGACAAGCAGTGTGTCGGCGGACGCCCCAGCTCCAAACCCGCCAACCCAGGGCTGCCAAGTGGGAACTAAACCACTGCACCACTGGGCCGGCCCCACAAAGTATTATTTTTTAAATGTGAATATTGAGGCAAAAAAAATTTAGCTTACATTGGAGAAATGAAAATTTGCATATATTTCATACTTGTTAGTTTCACATAATACACAAAACAAATTAAAAATATATTTATCTTAATTTAAAAAACCAAACACATCAAAGTGATTACATTTAATTCAGGATTAGTCAATAGTCTCTATGACATAAATTTAGGTCCTTGCTGCAATTGGATTACATTGCATCATTAAACCATAATAATATCTCCAATAATTTAATAAGTTAGTCTCTTCAAAAGAATTAGAAAGCAAATGTTTTCCTGTGCATATAAATTCTCTTGATTTTTATATGTTTACAGCACAGTCTTGAAACTGAAAATAGAACAAAAGTATACGGCAATATTCCTTTTAAGTATAAAAACCGAAAATAACCCAAATACCCAGGAACAGGAAAGTGATTACAGGGACTATAATGTTATTGATATGATGGAATGATTATGCAACCATGAAAAAAATGAAGACTATGAGAAAACATTAAAAAGTATATTTGAGTTAATGTTAAAAGAGAAATGAGTTTTTTCTCTTGTAAACAGTGAACTGCATCAGAGGTATGTAAAGATATGGGTAGGCTTTGTAGAGCAGGATGTAGTGAGGAAAGTATGGACACTAGAGTATAGCAGAAATGTCCAGAAGCCTGGCAGGGGCCATTAACACCAAGTTACTCTATGATGCTCAATTTCATCATCAGTAAAATAGGCATAATAAAACCTACCCACCCAATAGGTGGGTGTCCTATAGTAAAGATTATTATTAGAATTAAAATCAAGATGATAGAAATTTAGTTATCTCTTTAGGTAAAAAGGTTGAAAACAGTTTCTTCTGCATGACTGTAAACAAAGGACATCTATATTAATCAATTTTCTCTTACTCAAATTACTGGAAAAATAATTAAGGATCTACTAAAATATTAATTTTAGACATGTATAATGTAACTTATTACATACACATTATAGTCACAATATTAAAATTCTGAAACAGAGAAGGGAGGAATCTCTAATACCCTAAGGCAACCACTGTCACCATTTGGTGTGCTTCTCCTGGGTTTTCTTCCTCCCAGAGCTGTAATCATGTCACACATCGTTCACATCCTGTTTATTTTCTCCGTTTAACCCTACCCTCTAAACATTTTTCCGCTTAGCTGGTCTTCCTAATGGTCACTCCTAATGATTGCAGTATATTACATTCTACTCCCTCTTATCCACAAAAGCATCTTACAAACACTTTTAATTAACGAGCAAATGAACATACCTAAATCGTCCAAATCATTCCCCTACTTAGGGCACTTAAAAATTTTTTTAAATGGAGACTACCTAAATTTACATCTTCATGGATATCCCATTTTCCACAATGCTGGCTTATTGTTTAAAATAAGAGATTCTACATCCGCCAATGCAAAACAGCAAGAAATAAACAGAATGTTTTGTTTACAAACCACAAATCTTCCGAAAGAAACCTGAATCATGATGGATGGGGGGGGACGACAACAAAACTGTAGGCTGGCTTTGTTGTCGTCATCGAGGTGGGTGGAGGAATGACAGGGCATATAAACACCTGGGGAAATTCTCGAACACATCAGTACAACCAGCCTCCCTCGCCAGCAGCGACTACGGTCACCAGGGTCTCGTATATTCTTCCAGGGACGTTTTATCCATGGATGCCCATGCCCACGTGCACACACCTTCTCCCACATAAACAGCACCACCCGACACTCAGCCCTGCACCTCCTATCGGGGATGCTCCCACAGCAGCACCAGCACTGACAGGTCAGCCCCCGCCGCGAACGACCCCACCACAGCGCTCCCCGGCACGGCACGCCATCCTCTGGTGACCGTCTCCCACTGACGACGGACCCCCGCTTCCACACTGTTAGCTCCTGCGAGACCCTCACCAGGGCCGGGCCCCTGTGTGAGGAGTCAACACCTAGAAGCCTCCCTGCTGAATGAGAGGTGAGGTCCGTTGTCAGTCTGACAGTCGCAGCCCGTCCGGGGGAGCCGCCCTGCGCACTCTCTCCGCGGCACAGGGGCTCCGGACGCCGCGGTCCCTCGTGCCGGTCGGCGCGACCCCCAGGGACGCCGGCCGGCCGCGGAGCCCCCGAGGCCGCGGCGCCCTCCCTGCCCGCGGCCCGGCCCGCTCACCATTGGAGCGACTGCCCGACTCGTTCTTGCAGTAGCCGCAGCGGTAGAAGTCCTCGCCCTCGAAATACTCCACGATGCTGGGCGAAAGGGCGGCCCAGGAAGCCATGGCCCCGGCCCTCCAAACGCGACGCGGCCCAGCCGAGGCCGCCGCCACCCCACAATGCACCGCGCCGCCCGGGCGCCCCCGAGGCGCGCGCGAAGCCGCTCGGGCGCCCGCGGGCCGGGCCTCGCCGGGAGCCCCCGGGCGCCGACGCCGCCCGCGCCATCTTGACCGAGGGCAGTCCTCCGCTCTTTCCGTTCCTTGCCCGAGAGGGACCGCCATCTTCGGTGCGGGTGAGGCGGAGAGACGGAGCGTGAAGGGCGACGGTCGGGGAAGAAACGAGTGGGAAGGGGAAGTGGGAGCAGGGGAGCCGGGCCTGAGTGCTTCCCGCGAGGGGCTGGCCCGGGCGCGGCGGCGGTGCGGGCCTTGGACGCGAGGCGGCCGCGTCAGCTCCGTCGACGGGGACACTCACCGCAGGACGCCTTGCCCTCCTCGGAGTCGCAGTAGCCGCAGTGGTAGCCGGCCTTGAGTCCCTTGTACTCCACCACCGAGGCCATGGCCGCCGCCGGGTCCGCGCGGGCCGGCCACGCCTCTCGGCGCCCGGGGGCCGACCTCGGCGGAGCGCGGGTCCGCGGAGGGGAGGAGTGGAGAGCGAGGCCCGGCGCCGTGCGTCCCGGGACCCCAGCCCCGAGCCCCTCCTCGGGGCCCCGGTCCATGTCGGCGTCGGGGCCTCCCAGGACGTTAGCATGGATGGTCGTCGTGCCCCCGGCCCCGAGTTAGGGCCAGCCCTTCCTTCAGCTGCATGTTATCAGCCCCATTTTACAGATAAGGAAACTGAGGCACGGAGGTTGTGATCACTGAAAGTCGTTTCTGCAGGTCTCAGTTTAAAAGTCACCATCTCAGGCCGCCCCTGACCACCATGTGGGTAGCCCCCTCAGGCGTCTTCCAAACCAGCAAGCACTCACTTGAATGCCCATAGGTTCAAGTGCACATGCAGACACACTGAATAGCCGGGGTTGGTGAATTGAAGAACATTTAAGGCTTTTGAAGGAAACAACTGTCAGAGCCAGTTGCTGCCTCGTGCCACTATAAGCCCGGTGCCACTATGTCTTACAACTTTTAAAGAGAAGCTGGAAATCTAGATTCTTTTTTAAAGTATCATTTTTAAATGTTACTTTAAAGGAATTTTTAAATGTAGAGGCCAAGCAAAACATTTATTTAGGCAGAATTCAGCCCATTTGCAACCACTATTTTTGTGTGTGTGAGGAAGATTAGACCTGAGCTAACATCTGTTGCCAATCTTCTTTTTTGCTGAGGAAGACTGGCCCTGGGCTAACATCCCTGCCCATCTTCCTCTACTTTATGAGACCCGACAGAGCATGGCTTCACAAGCAGTGCGCTGGTCGGCGCCCAGGATCCCTACCTGAGAACCCGGCCGCTGAAGTGGAGCGCGCGAACTTAGCCGATTGGCCACCTGGCCGCCCGGCAACCACTATTTTTAAGAGGCTTTCTTAGTGAAAGTCTGGGGCAAAGTATAAATGTGAGTACCTCCAACAGGGTATAATATTACTTAGTCTTTACTTCTGTGTGCACAGATAATTTAAACCTGTCTGTCCTTATATTTTCCCCATCAACAATAAAGCAGTGTTTAAAAAAGTGAAATCATGATCATAAAATTTACAGTTGAAAAAGTAGATTCACATACCCAAGGTGTTCCAAATATACTTATAAGTTTTCCAAGATGTAAATTGAGTATTTGTTTTTAAATTCATATTTAAATGAATTAAATGTATATAAAATTTAAAAAAAGAAATCATGAAACTTGGAGAAACAGCAGTAAACCTCAACGTTCAGGTTCAACATTCTTGACCCCAAGGTTCACTGTGCTGGACATGTGCCTAGTTAAGTTGAAGAGGTTTCTTAGTCGCAGAGTCACCTGTTACATTACTAAGCATCACTTTTTCCTTTACAGTGGGAAAGAATCTAAGGGCTAGCTATGTAGCTTGCAGGCGGTTTTCAGGGCCCCTCTGGGTTTCTCCTGCTCCTTCACCTCTTTAGACTTGAAGGCTCCTAGCTAGATCTCAGTACTCATGTTCTTAAGGCTGACCATTTTGTTCATTATGGCAGATTTGACTATTCCCAGTCCTTTCTGGACAGGCTCTCATTTTGAATGAAAGTAAGGGCCTGTGAAATGAAATAGCAGAGTGCCATGCTCAGGACAGAGAGTAGGAGGCTTTTCAGCCCTTTCTTATAATCTTGTCCCACTTCACTTCTGTCCCTTTGAAGCCCCAACCTTATCCCAAGCCCTAGACCAACCTCAGCCAGGGCACTCTAGGACATAACAGCCTTGAACAATAATGAAAATATCCAAGGTCCTAGGTATATGTGTTAACTGATTTTATCCTTACAGCAACTTCACAATGTAGGAAACAAAGATCAGAGAGGCTAAATAACTTGCCCAAGGTCACAGAACTAGTAAGAGACATATAGGAGGGGGAAAAGGTGACAAAAATAAAATAAATTGAAGAGAAAAAGAGATCAACAAATACTAGGTTTGGAGTTATGTAAGGCAATGGTTCCTAGATGTCTTTACTTTGCTGAAGGTCAGAGACAAAGTTTTCATATTCAAGGTGCAAATGAGAAAAATAATGCAAAGCTTCATTTAGTTTCCCCTTTGTGGGGGAGATGGAGGGGAGGGCACTATTAGAATGTCCTTTTATTTATGAAATTGCCAGCAATAAACTGTTGTCTTTGTTTTTAATTTTCTTACTTGACAGAATAAAATGCTGGCAACACAGGCACATTTGGGCCCATTAACATTTTTTGTATCACTGAATGTGAAATCAAGTCTGCAAAGCATAACAGTGAGGCTCAGTACTAGGCCCTGACAAGGTGAAAGAGTCTGCATGGTGATAGGCCCAGTTCATGTTTTTTGAATTAAAGGGAATGAAGTGAAACCCATTCCTCTTTCCTTCTGAAGAAAGTGTTGTGAGTAGATAGGATCTCAGTTAAGCCAAGGGAAAAAGAGTAAAATACAGAGAATATAGGCATTCTAGGAAGGAGGGATGGTGTGAGCAGAGGCAGGAAGGTGGGTAGCGAGCACCAGCGTTCTCAGGTGCTGGTGGTGATGGAGTCCTAGAAGATGTTTTCCTCTGTGGGCCACTCATTGCCAAGAGGCCTCAGATTAGACCTTCTACCTTCCACTGTCTAGACCTGTGCTCTCCAATTTGGTAGCCACTAGCCAGATGAACCTATTTAGTACGTAAAATGTGGCTAGTGCTACAGGGGAACTGAACTTTTTATTTCATTTTATTTGAATGTATTTGAATTTTTTAATTCCAGCAGTATAGAACACCAAGCAGGATATATGCCAAAAAATCTACATATATGCATATCAGATTCAAATTGCAGAAAATCAAGGACCATCAGGAAAATCTTGAAAAAAGCCAGAGGAAAAAAATTCCTTACCTATAGAGGAGCAAGGATAAGAATTACATCAGAATTCTCTTTAAAAACCATGCAAGCAAGAAGAGAGGGAAGTGAAATGTTTAATGTTGGAAGAAAAAAAAAAAACCCTAGAATTCTGTATCCAGCGAAATTAGCCTTCAGAAAAAGAAGAGAAGACTTTCTAAAACAAACAAAAATGGAAAGAATTTATTGTCAGTAGACCTGATTTACAAGAAATGTTAAAAAAATTGGAAAGAAGGAAAATAATATAGGTCAGAAACTCAGATTACATAAAGAGAGAGCATTAGCAAAAGAATAAATGGAGGTAAAATCAAATTTTTCATTTTTTAAAATCTTAATCTAACAGATAACAGATGGTTCAAAATAATAATAGTAACTTGTGTAGGATAATTATAGTTTATGGATAAGTGAAATAAATGACAGCAATGTTATAAGGGATGGGAGAGAGGAACTGAACTGAAAATACTCTAAGATACTTGCACTGCCTGTGAAGTGGTATAGTGTTATTTGAAAGAACTTGGGTTAGTTGTATATGTATACTGCAAACTGAAGGGCAACCATTTAAAAAAGCAAAAAAAAAAAAAAAAGAAATATAATTGCTTTGCTAAGACAGGAGAAAAAGTAGAATCATGAAATGCTTAATTAAAACCAGAGAAGGCAGAAAAAGAGTGGAAGACAAAGAAACAAAGAAAATGAATAACGAATAGAAAACAGTAATAAATATGGTAGGTATTAATCCAATTATATCAATAATCATTTTAAATGTCAATGGTCTAAATATACCAACTAAAAGACAGAGACTGTAAGACTGGATAAAAAAAATAAAACCTAACTATACGTTGTCTACAAAAAAACCCCACTTTAAATATGAAAACACAGATATATTAAAAGTAAAGAGATGGAGAAAGATATGCTCTTGCTAGCACTAATCAAAAGAAAGCTGGAGTAGCTACATTAATTTCAGATATATAAACTTCAGAGTGAGGAAAATTAGAGATAAAGAGGGGTATTACTTACTGATAAAGGAATCAATTCTCCAGGAAGATATAACAGTCCTTAATGTGTATGCATCTAGCACAGAGTGGCAAAATATACGAGGTAAAAACTGATAGAACTGCAAGAAGAAATAGATGAAGCCACTATTATAGTTAAAGACTTCAGCACCTCTTTATCAGTAATTAACAGATCCAGCAGGCAGAAAATCAGTAAGGACATAATTTAACTCAACACCATAAATCAACGGGATCTAACTGACATCTACAGAATACCTCATCCAACAGCAGCATAAAACACATACTTCTCAAGCTCACATAGAACATTCACCAAAATAGACTACATTATGGGCCATTAAAAATACCTTAACAAATATAAAAGAATAGAAATCATACAAAGTATGCTCTCGGACCACAGTGGAATTAAACTAGAAATCAATAATAGAAAGGTAGCTGGAAAATCCCAAAATACTCAGAGATTAAACAACACAGTTTTAAATAGCACTTAGGTCAAAGAAGAAGTTTTAAGAAAAATTTAGAAATATTTTGAACTAAATGAAAATACAACATCAAAATTTGTGGGATGCAGCAAAAGCAGTGCTTAGAGGGAAATTTATAGCACTGAATTCATCTATTAGAAAAAAGATCACAAATCAATAATCTAAGCTTCTACTTCAGGAAACTAGCAAAGAAAGGCAAATTAAATCCAAAATAAGCAGAAAAAAGAAATAACAAAAATTAAAGCAAAAATAAATGAAATTGAATACAGGAAATCAATAGAGAAAACAAAACTAAAAGCTGGCTCTTTTAAAAGAGCAATAAAATAGATAAACCTCTAGTGAGGTTAATTAAGAGAAAAAGAGAGAAGACAACAAATTACCAATATCAGAAATGAAAGAAAGACCGTCACTACTAATCCCATGGACATTAAAAGGATAATAAAGGAATATTATGAACAACTTTATGTCCGTACAAATGATAACCTAGAGAAAATGGATCAATTCTTTGAAAGACACAAATACCAAAACTCAAGAAATAGATCATCTGAATAGGCCTATATCTAAAGAAATAGAATCAATAATTAATGACCTTTGAAAACAGAAAGCACCAGGCCCAGATGGGTTCACTGGTGAATTCTACCAGATGTTTAAGGAAGAAATTTTACCACCTCTCTACAGTCTCTTCCAGAAGACAGAAGCAAAGGGAATTTTCTAACTCATTCTATGAGGCCAGCATTACCCTAATACCAAAACCAGACAAAGACATTACAAGAAAGGAAAACTACAGACCAGTATCTCTAATGAACATAGATGGGAAAATCCTCAGCAAAATATTAGTAAATGGAATCCAACAATGTATAAAAAGAATTATATACCACCACCAAGTAGGATTTATTCCAGATATACAAGGCTGGTTCAACATTACAAAAGCAATTAATGTAATCTATCGCATCAATAGGCTAAAGAAGAAAAATCATATGATCATATCAATGATGCAGGAAAAGCATTTGACAAAATCCAACACCCATTCATAAAAAAAACTCAGCAAACTAGGAGTAGAGGGGAACTTCCTCAACTTGATAAAGAACATCTTTAAAAAACCTACATCATCATACTTGGTGAGAAACTAGATGCCTTCTCAATAAGATCAGGAACAAGGCAAGGATGTCCCCTCTCACTACTCCTATTCAAGATCATACTTGGAATCCTAGCTAATGCAATAAACAAGAAAAAGAATAAAAAGTATACAGATTGGGAAGGAAGAAGTAAAACTGTCTTTGTCCACAAATGACATGATTGCCCAAATGGAAAATCCCAAAGAATCAACAACAGTGACAAAAATCTCCTGGAACTAATAACCAATTATAGCAAGGTTGCAGAATGCAGTATTAATAGACAAGAGTCAATCACTTTCCTATATACCAGAAATGAGCAATTGGAATTTGAAATCAAAAACACAGTACCATTGGGGCCGCCTGGTGGCGCAGCAGTTTAGTTCGTGCTTGGCAGCCTGGGGTTTGCGGGTTCGGATCCCGGGCACCTGCCGACACACTGCTTGTCAGCCATGCCGTGGTGGCGTCCCATATAAAGTAGAGGAAGATGGGCACAGATGTTAGCCCAGGGCCAGTCTTCCTCAGCAAAAAGAGGAGGATTGGCAACGGATGTTAGCTCAGGGCTGGTCTTCCTCACACACACAAAAAAAAAACAGTACCATTTACATTAGCACCAGAAAAAAAAATGAAATACTTGGGTACAGATCTAACAAAATATGTATAAGATCTATATGAGGAAAACTACAAACCTCAGATGAAAAAAAATCAAAGAAGATCTAAGTAAATGTAGAGATGATCCATGTTCATTGAAAGGAAGATGAATATTGTTAAGATGTCATTTCTTCCTAACTCCATCTTTAGAGTCAATGTAATCCCAATCAAAATCCCAGCAAGTTATTTTCTTGATATCAACAAACTGATTCTAAAGTTTATATGGAGCATCAAAAGACTTAGAATAACCTGAACAATGTTAAAGGAGAACAACAAAGTTGGAGGACTGACACTACCAGACTTTAAGACTTACTATAAAGCTACAGTAATCAAGACAGTGTGATACTGGCTAAAGAACAAACAAATAGATGAGTGGAACAGAATAGAAAGCCCAGAAGTAGAACCACACAAATATAGTCAACAGATCTTTGACAAAGGAGCAAAGGCAATTTGATGGAGAAAGGATAGTCTTTTCAACAAATGGTGCTGGAACTGGGCATTCACATGCAAAAACAAATAAATCTAGACACAAACCTTACACCTTTCACAAAAATTAACTCAAAATGGATCATTAAGCCTAAATGTAAAACAAAACTAAAAATTCCTGGAAGATAACATATAAAATCTAGGGGATCTTGGGTTTAGCGATGACTTTTTAGGTAGAACACTAAAAGCATAATCTATGAAAGAAAAATTGAGTTGTATAGATTAAAATTAAAAACTTCTGCTCTGCGAAAGACACTGTTATAAGAATGAAAAGACAAGCCACAGACTGGAAGAAAATTCTAGCAAAACACATATCTGATAAAGGACTGGTATCTAAAACATACAAAGAACTCTCAAATTTTTCAGCAATAAGAAAAATAAGCCAGTTAAAAATGGGCAAAAAGTTTCAACAGATACCTCCCAAAGAAGATTAATAGATGGCAAATAAGTATATGAAAAGATGCTCAGCATCTTGTCATTAGTGAATTGAAAATTAAAACAATAATAAAATACTATTACACACCTATTAGAATGGCTAAAATTCAGAACACTGACACCACCAAATGCAGTTTTAAAAGGATTATCTTGTTTGGTTTGGGAAGGAAGTGAATATTAAAATGTAGCTTCAGTTTAATTCAGTGCTTTGGTATGAAAATAGAAACTACTGTCGTGACTTGATGTTTGAAATTCTTTGATTTTTTAAGCATAAAATACCCGTATTTACTTTTATAACTGTTTTATTTCTAAATATGAGTTTGGGGGTATAGTTTCAAGTACATCTCTACAAACAGCACATTTTGGAAGGGACAGCTTTTATTCCTAATGAATAAGAAGCCAGGTTGTAATTAATCACTATATTTTCTCCTTTTCGCATTTTTTTAAGAACTAGAGACATCTTAATGGCTACAGGAGGACTTTGGATGGATGCAGCTTACATATATGGTGAAGAGTATCTTGAAGTGAACATACAGAATTATTTTCATTAATTTGTATTTCAACACTGGTGTATTTTCTGCTTCTTTAACTAATGACCAATAATGAACATAATTAAACAAAATGTGACTAAAAGTATATTAAACAGTATTAAAGCTCAAAACCTCCAAAGCAGCAGCAGTATTTAGCTGTGACACACCAGCTAAATCATGATGAGATGACATGACTGGACCATCCACACACTCATCAGACCTCTACCAACTACTGTGAGTATGTGTGTGGGATCCACTCCGAGGTTCTCCACTGATTGCATTTCCACGGAAAATACACAGTATATATTCCAAAAAAAGACCAAACATGAAAAAGATGCTCCTGTTGCCTTGAAAGATGCTTTCTCTAACAGCACTGAGATGGGATGACTATGTCTGTGAAACATAGCCCCTTCTACTTTCTGTCTGTGGCCATTCAGCCAGCTTACATTGAAATTCATTCCCTGCCAACCAGATGATGTCTTCACCTACCACCTCACAGTAGTCTCAATCTAGGACAGTGATGACACATAAAAAAGCTTGTGACTGCTTCTGGTTGCCCTAGAAATCAACCAAGGCATTCCAAAGGACCAACAGTAGATAGCTGAAAGTCTGAAAGGCCAGAAACTTTAATGGCTGGAAAACAGTACTTTGTAGAATAGAGAATGAGAGATTAGAGGGCAGAGCTTAGAGAGCAGATGCTGAGAGGAAGAGAGTGAAGAGCAAACATGTTGTTTGTAAAGCTAGCGATTGATAGGGCAATGGCTGAAACAAAAGACACCAAAGATAAACAGCACGAGGCTATAAGAACAATGGAAGCGACAAAAGGTGCTATGATGAGGGGATGCAGTGGTGGTCTCTGGAAGGATCAACCAGCAGTGCAGACCCCACCCTCATACCCTCCTTCGGTGACAGACTCAGAATGGTTGGATCTGAGTGCAGAAGAACAGTAGGTATTATTTTCCTTCCATTTTATGTAAAGGCAGGAGAATATTCATTTATCTGGGAACAAGTGTAGCACAGGAATGAAAATCCTGTGCCTCTGAAACTAACCCTGGGACCTTTGACAAGTCACTGAACCTCTCTTGGCCTCAGTCCTCTTTGCCATGAAATGGGGGATAATGAGTACCTGCCTAAAATGGTTGTTTGGAAGATTAAGTAAAAGAATCCAATTACATTCCTAGCACAATGCCTAGTGTATAGTAAATTCAATAAATGTTGCTATGGAAATAATATAAGAACCTTGTAGGAAAGAAAAATAGAAAAGCAGAAATGTCTTTTAAAGAAATTAGCTTTATTTAAAAGGCAAATATAGTTTTTTTTCCCCCAGTTCTTTGTTATAAAATTCTTCTCTTTTGCTGCTAAGGAAAGTCAGAGAAACAGAACATTTACAACCTAGCTTGCTAAACAAAGAACCTATTTGCTAACTAATCAGATTAAGAAGTAAGAAGTCTCGCAGATGCCTAAATGTGACTGTGCTCTATCTTAAGTGACAAATTTCTCTGTTTTTTCTGCATTAAATTAAAAAAAACTTTCTTGCCATCAAATTGTTTTATCTATCTAAAATGTAAACCTTTGAGAATCATACCTATGATATGTTATAGTTAGTTGGAAATTATTGATAGCTTATAAATTATATTTATTGTGAATAACTTTATGCATAACTGAATTTAAAATGGACTTACCAACTTTGAAAACTTATTTTCTCATCAAAGGTAGGTTCTTTGTTCTACTGACAATATATACAACCAGTGGTTTGTGGAATTTGAAATATCAACTCAGCCTCCCCTCTCCAGTGTTGAAATAAAGGTGCTTCTGACAGTCTCAACCTCACAGTGTGGCTCTTTGCTTATACTTGTATCGGAGAGCATTCCTTCCTTGCTTCAAGGAAAGAGAGAAGTTAAGCATATCGTAGAGTCCTGCCTATTGGCACAGAGAAATGCCCTCTGCTACATATGAAAAGTGAGTCCCAAATCAACTCCCTTATACAATTCACACCAGAGCATGTTTCCTGAAATCTTTCTCCAAATCCCAGTATAATTTCTCTTTTTGATCTTCCAGATTGGCCTGGGCCAAAAATACTGAAGACCCTCGGATTGCAGTAGGTTCCCAGTCCCCACTAGAAAAGAAGATTAAGGTGAGGAAATACATTTACCATGAACTTTGGAGCCAGTAATACAGTCATAAAAAGTTTATCACCAAGGTAAAGAAAGCTTGAGTGTTTCAAGGGAGAGTGCTTTGCCTGTTTAGTCCAGCGTTTTGTTGATTGAGCACCAGTGGTGCTGGCAGGACAGCACTGAATAAAATAAATATGGCCCCTGCCCTCAGAGGGCTAGTCTAGTGAGGGATGTGGACATTAAACAAACAGTTACCACAGACTGTGGTAGTGTCATTAAAGGATGGGACTTTTTTTGAATGAGTATGCGGAAGGTCTGAGGAAGTGACATTTAAGCCGAAACCTAAAAAGTATATACATAAGGACCATAGTCAGAGCTGCTAAATTGTGTGTTCGGGAGTATATGAAGGAAGAGCATATGAAAATACCCAGGTGGGAAAGAGAATATGGTTTTTGAGGAATAGAAAAGTCAGTGTGGCTGCAGCAGAGTGAGCAAGCAGTCGAACTGAGGTTGTTGTCTGGAGAGGCAGTCGGGAACCAGATTATGTATACCATACTGGAATTTGGGATGTTCTCCTAAAAGCAATAGTACGCTATCCCAGGTTTCTATGCAGGAAAGTGACATGCTCAGATTTATGTAATACAAAGATCACTCTGGCTCCTGTGACTGGTCTGATGGGGCTGGGGGCAGAGGGAGAGAAGTGTGGATTCAGGGAAGCTGGCTAGGCTGCTACCCTAGGGTGGGGGTATTTTGAAGTTAGAAATGATAGGATTGAGAAAGAGGAAACTGAAGAAAACACTTTGGAGGAAGAGCCAAGTGGAGATGTCAGGGAAAAAGCACCTAGGTCTGAAGCTGAGAGGTGAGCACAGGGCAGCCTTGTGTGCTGTGACTCAAGTCATCCCTTATTCCCTCTAGAGCAGTGCTGGAACATGGTGGGCCACCTTGTTAAATGATTGAGACCGTCTGTGTCCAAGGAAGCCTAAATGTCACTGCTCTGTCTTAAGTAACAATTTCTCTGCTATGTTTTCCTGCATTACATTTAAGAGACAGAACCAGCAAAGCAGGTGGAGGTTGTGGCCATGAGGTAGGAAGAGGATGAGAGGATATTCATTCCCTTGGGATATTCAGCTAATGGCTGGAATAGTCTAGGGGTTCCAAGATAGCCTAGTCACATTGTCTTGGCCATAGCCTGGAAGCCAGAAAAAAGTAAAGGATTTCAAGGAGGAGAGAGTGGTCACCTTTATAGATTGCTGCTGAGAGGTCAAGTATGACAGGGACAGAGATGGGACCACTGTATTTGTTACTGTGGAGATCACTCATGACCTAGATGAGAGCACTCTCAGAGAAGTATGGGAGACGGAAATCCAACTGAAGAGGATTGAGGGGAAAGTGTGAGGTGAGAAGTGGAGAGGGGTTATAGGTAATTGCTTCAAGTTACACTGTGAAGGGGAGCAAAAAAGTGGGTAGAAGCTAGAGGGATGTGCAGTAAAGGAAGTTTTCCTTTTTTATTTAAAGATGATATATACCAAAGCATATTTTTATGCTGATGGAGTGATCCAGTAGACGGGGAATTGTGATGAAGCAGGAAAGGGAATTTGATAATTGAAAATTGACCTTCTTGAAGCTCAACAAGCACAAGTGGAAGAATTGGCTTTTGATAGAGGCAGGGGCAATGTTTCCCTCGTAAAGGCAGGAAGGCAGAGTCCGGGATGATGCACAGTAGTTGTTCTGGCAGTGGGAAGAGGAGGGTGTTCCTGAGTGACTGCTTCTGTTTTCTCAAGGAAGCCTAAGGCAGAGTCTTCCACAAGGAGGGAGTGCTTGGGGAGGGGAGTGCAGGTTTGAAGAGGAAGACATGCAACACGGTTAAGAGACCCTAACTGGGGCAGCCCACTTGAGATCTGTGCCATGGTCTATATATAATAAAGGACATCCAACTTAAAAAGTTCTAATATACTTTCCTTTGACAAGAGTTTAGGTGGTGTCCATTCTTCAGAAGTGAGGAAACTCTTAGCCCAAAAGTTTCAAAAGGAGAATGAAACACTTCATAAACTTAAGGCCATGTCTTTTGACTTCCGGTTTGCCAGAGCAGAGGCATACTACTATCAACGACATCGAGAAATGATGCTGGAAGAAGCATGGAAATACAACATGGTTCCAAAATGGGAAATTAAAATAGAGAAAAAGAGACCACAAAGTGAAAAAACAGAAGACGCTAAAAAACGGGACTATCTAGTGCCTGAGAGGGAGCTGAACCAGATAGAGAAACACATATACCGAGCTGAACGAGCCAGAGGCCTCAGAGACCACAAGTATCGACTACTCCCTCAAAGAATTTCCAGTGAAATACTTTTCCCAAAAATATTAACACTTGAGAAGGATGAAAAGACTGAAAGTATCCAAAAAACACCCCAAACTAAAACCAAAAAGCACAAGGTGGCGTGGGCAAAGAAACAGATAAAGGGACACCGAGATCGAATGATTCGAGGAAGAGAACTCACAGAGCAAAGAAATGATAAACGAGGTGCTCAGAAACTCTCCACCCAGGATCCTCCTTTCCAAAAGTCTCACGTGGAGAAAGAGGAAGTGAAAGAATTTGAATGGGTCACAGCCTATCCAATTGCCCAGCCTTACCAGGAAGCACTTATAGAAGTGACTGTTCTGATGGAAAAGTCAAAAAAAGAGGATAAAATTAAAAAACCACTCCGTAGAGAGCTCTTGAGTATGCCACCGTTTTTGAGAAGTCAACTAGAAAAAAATAAAGTTTAAATTATTTTCTAGATTATTGTATTTCTTTTTTAGCATACTTTCATAGTTGTTAGTGCAGTAAAATCCTATACCCCCTAATTTTCTTTCTCAGTACATCAAACTGGAAAAAAACCAAAAAGTTAAACTACAAGCACAGCATTCCAAAGTGTTTCACCTATCTGTGTGACTACCTCAAAACTTAGTGGCTTAAAACCACCACCTTTTTATTAAATCTCACAATTCCATATCAGGAATTCAGGCAGAGCTCAGCTGGGCAATTTTCTGCCCCCTGAGCCACCACTGGAGCTGCTTGGGGATATTCAGATGATGGCTAGGCTAGTCTAGAGGGTCCAAGATTTCTTCCCCTACGTGCCCTTGGCAGGGACGACTATAGGCTGGGCTTAGCTGGTCCATCTCTCTGTCTACCCTCTCCATGTGGTTTCAGAGCCATGCAGTAGTGGGACTTTTTACATGGTGACTCAGGACTCCAAGAGACCTGTCAGATGCTAGAAGGCTTCTTATGACAGCCTCAGAAGTCCCAGAACATCACTTCTGCCATATTCTATTGCTCAAACAAGTCACCAAGACAGCACAAATTCAACAGACTCTTCCTTTCAAAAACATTTGCAGCCATTTTTCAATCTAGCACTCCAAGACACTGAAAAGTCTATCACACACCTCTATCCTTCATTATAATTTTCATTGTTCTTCTACGTTAACACTGCCTATAAAAACAAGTATTTTTATATGGAAAAAAGCCTGCAATTTCACAGCTCCTGAGTTGATCCAAAATTCTAGGATGTGGCCCCTCAAGAGGCTTACAATCTATTTGGGGAAAAGAACAACAGAAGAAATAAAACAAAGCCGTGCATGTCCAATTCTGTAGTATGAAAACCTATATTGAGAATGTGGATTAGAGAGCAGGGTGGCAATTTATGGGGAGTGTGGAACCTGAGATGACACCTTGGAGGATAACTCCTCAGGCAGGCAGAGCAGTTAGGAGGAAAGCATGGCCCTCATTCAACACTGATGCCCAACTCCCTCTAGCCACTATCAGCACAGAAATAAGGCACAGCCTGGCCCTGGGGGACTCCACTGGAAAAGACATGCAAATAAACACCGTGTCGAGCACACATAGGATGACTGAGGTGAGAAAAAGATGCTGTTACAACACAAAATTCTGGAGGAAAAGAAAGGCTTGGGGGATGTGACATGAATTTGAGCTTTTTAAAGATAATATGTATTAGTTTTTTTTAAATTCAGAAGTTTAAAGAAAAAGTGGCCCATAATCTCCCTGTCCAGATAACTTCTGTTGATAATTTTTTAAAATAATGAAAAAGTGCACAATTAGAAAACTTAATTACAGAAAGGTACAAAATGCAAAGTAACAGCTTTGTCACCTTGGTTTGTAAAAGGTAACTACCTTTAAGTTTCTTATATGAGGAAAAACTTTGAAACAAGTAGAAAGTAGATGAATGAAAGGGAAAGAGGAAGGCACTCTAAACACGCAAGCTTGAAAACTATAATGTTAAGACCACATGTTGTGTGATTCCATTTATGTGAAATGTCCAGAAGAGGCAAATTTATGGAGATAGAAACAGGCAAATTTAGACAGAAAGTAGCCTATCGGTTGGTTAGAGCTAAGGGGTGAGGAGGGTAGGTGAGGAAGGCTGAGTGACTGCTACTGGGTACAGGGTTGGGGGGACAAGAATGTTCTAAGATTAGATTGTGGTGATGGTTGCACAACCCTGTGAATAGACTAAAAAACAATGAATTGTACACTTCAAATGGGTGAATATTATGGTATGTGAAGTATATCTCAATAAAGCTGTTTAATCAAAATGAAAGAGATGGCCAGAGTTTAGAGGGGAGGAATGAGCCTAGAAATGTAGGCAAAGGGCCTGATCATGCAAGGCTTTGAACATCACTGAAGAGCTCGGGCTTTTCAAATCTCAAAGGCAATGGGGAATCACTGAGAACCTGACAAGCTGTATTGAAGATGTAGAAGAGGTTTGAAGGACAGGAAGTGGGGGCACCAGATGGAAGTCTGTGGCAGAAACCTGGGCAAAAGGGAGAGAATCAAAAGACCAGATAGGAATCAGTGACCAATTAAGGTAGAGGTTGTGGGGGAAGAAGGTTTCTCAGAAGAAACCTAGTAACTTGAGAAGGGTCACAATGTTGTGGTTTTTTTTTTTTTTTTTGGTGAGGAAGATTAGCCCTGAGTAATCTCTGTTGCCAATCCTCCTCTTTTTGCTGAGGAAGACTGGCCCTGGGCTAACATCTGTGCGCATCTTCCTCTACTTTATACGTAGGACGTCTGCCACAGCATGGCCTGATAAGCCGTGCATAGGTCTCTACCCAGGATCCGAACCTGCAAACCCCAGGCCGCCAAAGCAGAGGGCAAGAACTTAACCACTACACCACCCGGCACGCCCCCACAATGGTTTTTTTAAGATGAGAAATGAGCGAGGTTGAAGGGAAAGTGCTAGATATGAAGAGGGGATGACTGACAGAGCCGAGACGTGAGGATGCAGGAAGAGCTAGAATCCAGAGCCTTCCACAGAAGAGACATCTCTTCCTCTTGACACCAGAGAGGAGTGAGAAAGGATGGATGTAGGAAGTTGAGGAAGGGGAAAAGGAACCAACAAGGGAATCAGAAAACCTCAAGGACAGACCTAAAGTCCCAGCACAGATGAGAAGCACGGGAGTCGCACTGCTCCACCCTGCTACATGGTTTCCCCTGTGGCGATCAGCAGCCCTTGTGTACAAAGAGAGGATTGCTGGTGAAGTAGATCCAGGGCTGGCACTGCTGGAAAGGATTGGATTGGATTGAATACTTTCTTGTGTGTAAATCATAGGCTGAATTATATGAAATTGCTGATATTTGATGTGTTTTACCTAGAAAAACAACAATTTCAGATGGTTCAACCTAACCATAATTTGTTGACTTGACTAGCTAATCTTACAACTAAAGATGTCAAAAGAACCATAATGATCTATAAACCATTAACAACCTAACTAAAAAACTTGCAATGGGACAGGACTAGGGAAAGAAGAAACTCTCCCATGATCAGAAAATAAAGAGTAACTACAATTATTTGTGAATATGGCAGTGAATTTCCTTTAATCAAAGACAACCACAACAAATTCATTAACTATCAAAAGCTACATTTTACTAAAAACAATCTGTCTTTAAAAATGTTTAATCATACAATATATACAATACATGCTGCTTTCCTTTTGGGATTTCACTATCCATTTGAGTCCTAAAAAGGGAATAAAATAGCTGGTTAGCAGTTTATAAATGATAAATCAGAAGTTCATTTAATATCCATAAATGAAATCTAACAACTAGTCCTTCCTCAGTGAGTAGGGCCCAGGTTAACCCACATTATGTATCTTACGTCTATTCTCTTTCCCTCAATTTTCTTGGAAGAAAAGAAGCTCAATTAATTGAAGCACGTTAAGAGTTTACACTAAGTGCTAAAAAGCTAATTTTAATCTCAAAATCATAGAAAATCTGAGCTAGGAAGAAAAAAAAACCTTAGCAATAATCTAATCCAAAATCCCCCCAATTTATGGACAGATTTATAGATAAGAAAAATGAAGTTGAGTGAGATTAAGTGCCTTGCCCAATGTTTTAAAGTAAGGGGCAGAGCCAACAGAATCCAGGTCTCCTGATTCCCATCCGTAGCTGTTTTTAGTACAGAATGCCAGATCATTACTAAGATTTCCTTCTAACAATGTTCTCCTTAATAAAAATGAAGAATTATTTCATAGCATAACTCAAATTTCAGAAATGCCCATTTACTAATATTATTCCAAGGTAATTCTGTCCTAATTCTCCTTTTCTGCTTTGTATGTATAAAAGGAGCAAGTCTAGTGAGACAGTGAACAAAACTGATGGGAGGATTCAATATTCCACTTATCTAATTTATCAATTTGTTGGGTGGAGGGAGCCAAACCAAGAACAAACTCCTGCTCTGCCTCCATCAACTGCAAATCTTAAGAACACCAAAGTAATCAATCCAAACAAGGGAATTTGCAACACTAGGTCCTGCTCTGCCTTTCTCACCAGTACACACAGTTCTAAGAATGGGGCACTAGAGGGAGGCAAAATGCAATTTCACCAAAATGTGAAAGAGTAAGATGGTTTGGAATGCCAAGTAAAGTTTAATATAAATGTGCACTGTCCCATAGGAGATGTTACCTTCAGCTGGCATCAAGCACTCAGCCTCTGCTGGCTCTGGCCTGAAGCGATTACAGGCTCCGAGATCTCAAAGGTCTTCACAATCTCCTGGCAGGGAACAGAGAACATGTGGGCACTGGGTTTACAGCAAATGACGGAGACAGAACTACCCATGGGGAACATGCAGAGCTTTACCTCCCAGTCTCGATAACTCAAAGCTATAATTCCTTGATTCCTAATTTGGGTGTTTTGGTCAATGCCCTCACTTTCTTCATTAATATTAACAGGCTCTGTTGAAAGACAAAATTTTCAAAGGTTATCAAATCAGGAGAGGTAATCTGAACAGAAACTG
The DNA here is from genome assembly GCA_031878705.1 of Tapirus indicus. Taxonomy (NCBI): domain Eukaryota; kingdom Metazoa; phylum Chordata; class Mammalia; order Perissodactyla; family Tapiridae; genus Tapirus; species Tapirus indicus. The sequence goes on along the minus strand of CM062921.1, from coordinate 10,751,809 downwards.
ATAACAGGAATGAAACCTGTATCGAGAAGATACTTATGACATACTTACTAGGATTTCATGCATCACTGACTTGTTGTAGTAGAGTATCACGTTCTAATCATTTGAAAACCTCTCACTAGCTAAGCCCTAGTGAGTCCACTATGAAATTGAGAATTTTTAAAGTAACAAGAACGGCAATGAAAAATACTTCATTCTCTACAGGAGACCTTAGAAGGAAGAGTAATGGAGAGTGTGAAACTTTTAACTAAGAATTAAAGATTCTCTCAGGGAGAGGAGACAGAGCTGGCTTCAGGGAAAAATAGTTAGAAAGAAGGAAACTACAAAAATAACTAATTACAAACTTTCTATATTAAAATTTGAGGGAAATTATATTATTTCTTATTAATCTTTACAGCAATAGATGTTGAGTCAATGACACAGATGAAGCCATTGGTTTTTAAAACTTTGACCACATTTTCAGTATTTGCAGTTGAGCAAGACACAGCATTGTAAAAGTTTGTTACCTAAAATGAAACCTCATTTACATGTAGTAAAATACGTTTCATAAACTCTAAAAGTAAATATATTTTCTCTAAAAGTAATTTTTCTGAACGTAGTATCATTTACCTATGATTGGCAGTCGGTCTTGGTCAAGTCTTATTCTTGCAAAACCATCCTAAAACAGACATGAGTTTAGGAGAAGAAATTTAGATTGAAAACCTATAGCCATTGGATGAAAAAAATTACTTAATTAGAAAATTCTATATTTCAGACAATCAAAATGTACCATAACAATAATGAGGAGATGATATGGACAAGACTTCTCTAACATCTTTCTTTACTTGGGGTATCTATCAGGATTCTAATCAGCTTTTTTACCCAGACACAGCCTCCATCCTGAGATGTCTGTTTTGCCTCTTTAACTGGTTCATATATATTTTTGAATACTCCACATTTAATTATGCACAACTATATCACTTACTGTTGACAAAATATGCTTCATTATCATTTCTGGGAAAATACTTTGGTCAATACAAGATTTTTATTTAAGTGTAAAATCAAATTCATCTTACATGTGCAGGAATGCAACCTGATATACGACTAAAGACAGTCTAAAGCAAATTTCCATAGTACATTTTTTTTGAACCTTCTATCCTGAAATAATTTCAAACTTAAAGTTACAAGATTCTTATATATCCTTCACCCAGCTTCATCAATTGTTCAAGTTTTGCCACATTTACTTTATTACTATCTCTCTATATATATTATTAATTTTTATGAGAGTAAATGATAGGCAACCTGCCCCTTTTCCCTGATATTTCAGTGTCTGTTTCTTGAGAACAAGGATATTCTCTTACATAACATGACAACTATTAAATCTGGGAAATTTGACACCATACACTTATCTAATCTATAGTTCCACATTCAAATTTTGCCAATTCACTAAATTCACTAAAACATAAAAGCAAGCACACACTTTTTAGCTTGTTTCTTCTTTTAGCTCATTTCTTCTTACCTACATATCAACTAATGTTTTGCCACAATGAGTCTAAAATACATACTGGTTGGGACAAATACTTTTGCCAGCTCTCATCTATAGCTTTTATTATTTATCATTTTAAAAGCATATAAAAACAATTAGAGAAATAATCTTAAGTCTTACCCTTATAATGAAGGAAACATGAAAGATGTTCTCCACTGTGCGGGGGAAAGAATGTGGATCAACCACAAAGTCAAAGAAGGACATAGGAGTATCAGCTATGGACAAAAGAGGAAGAAATTCTTCAAAACGGGAAAAATGATTCTTGCTTCTCAATAAGACCAATACTCTCTAGTGTTAGCCAGAGAAAGGAAATGGGACTCATCCTGTTGTGGGAGTGTAAGTTGATACCACACTTCTGAAGGGCAATTTGGCATGTCTGTTAAAAATGTGTGTCCCACTGACCTCCTCTAAAAAGCTGTCCTACAGAAGTATTAGTACATGTGCACAAAGTTGTGTACAGGATTTTTCACCTCAGCACTTATACAAGAGTAAAATGCTATAAAGAACTTATTCATCCACTAATAGAGGATTTGCTAAATGTATTTATGACACAGCCATCTAATGGGAATCACTGAAAACAATAAGGGGGACCTATACGTATTAATATGAAGAATGTCCACATGGAAGTTATGTTGCAGAAGAATGTGTGTATTATGATTAGCTTTGAAAAAAGCATTTTTAAAAAAACAAGAAATTCTAACTACTTATGTATTTATTTATATGACTGACATAAACATAAGATAATCTTAAAATATACACATTTTATAAGTGGCTACCTCTGAGGAGTGAGGAGAGGTGGAATAGGTACTCGACTTTTTACTTTTCACACTTCTATGGCTTGTTTTCTTTTGTAACAGAAAAAGTACCCCATCTTTTAAAAATAACAATGAAAAGTTCTCACATGGGATTTCTAAAGGGGAGAAGCCTCATTAAATACATATGCCAAGAAAGAATCAAAATGACTCAAACATTACATATACCTGAAAATGCCTTTTAAATAAAAATAATTTCTCACTGAAAGTGACACATGTCTAACTGATAAATACAAATAGCTCCATTTTGAACTTGGTATCATACTTACGATCTTCTCGAAAATATGTTTGCAACAATCCCAAGATTCTTTCTACTTCTTTTTCTGTTGCTTCTTGATGAGATTCCTCCATTCTTTTTAGCTGAAAATATAAAGTCATTATCAAGCAGACTGACCTACTTGCCTGCCTGTTAACCTTTCTGCTCTCTTACACACTCCAACTCTTCTAAATGTCTTTTATTGCGATTGCTAGTTTTTATCCTCATCTTAAAATTTATAGTTAAAAAAAAGATTTTCTAGTTTCAGTAACATTTTTATATTAATTTTTGTTTTTTTTTAGTGAGGAATATTAACCCTGAGCTAACATCTGTTGCCAATCCTCCTCTTTTTGCTGAGAAAGATTGGCTCTGGGCTAACATCCATACCCATCTCCCTCTACTTTATATGTGGGACGCTGCCACAGCATGGCTTGATGAGAGGTGCATAGGTCCACACCCGGGATCCGAACCTGCGAACCCCGGGCCGCCGAAGTGGAGCACACAAACTTAACCACTACACCACTGGGCCAGCCCCTATATTAATTTTTTAATAAAAGGGTAACATTACCAAATCAACCATTTTCAGGTTGAACATAAAATAGCCAAATACAGAAAGGGCAGTTTAGAACAGTGGTTCTCAACTGGGAGTGATTCTGCCCCCCAGGGGACATCTGCCAATATTTGCTTTCACATCTTGGGGAGGGGCGAGGCCCCTGGCATCTAGTGGGAAGAGGCCAAGAATGCTGCTAAACATCCTACAGTCACAGGACAGCCTCTCACAACAAGGAATTACCAGCCCCAAGTGTTGATGGTGCTGAGACTGAGAAACCCTGCTGTAGGAGAACTGATCCAAACTACAGAAATGAGTGAAAACTAAGACAAGTGGTCAATCCAATAAAATGTTTAAAGGCTTAAATAAAATGCTTATTTAAGTGACCAAACCTGACTCCAGACCCTAAAGCTTAGAAAAGATGGCCCAATTGCATGTACATTATATTAAAGGCTATTTTAACTTTAGGTGTTTTACAAAGCAACATTTAAAAAAACAAACCTGGGCAGGCATTTCCTGACGTTGTTCTATCATAGGAACTTTCCTTGGACGATCGGTCCGTGGCTTTGGCACAGGCAACTCTCCTTGTATTGAACCCAACCTAATGAAAAATATGCTTTCATGTCTTTTTTTGTTTGTTTTTTAAACAAATTTCGCTATCTGAAAGCAGGTGCCATGGTATAGTCAAATTTAGACCAGGCATCAGTGATAATATGAGCTGACATCAGACCAAGACTCTTGTCAGGTTTGTGACATCCTTTCTGCACCCTTTGTGTTTCTAAAAGAACTCCCAGGAGCTTTACTCAACCACAGAAACCTCCTCAAACACCTTCATATTTTACTCTGAACAGTAAGCCAGTGAATATGCCCGTGGTCTTCCCAGGCAAAACCCACTGTCCGTTTTGCAAAGCCAACTTCAAAGATCAGGGGAAGGATGAACATGTGGGGAAAGGGAAGAAACAGCTCCACTGGGGTTAAAAGTCTTTGGACTAGGGAAGCCAGGGCAGAGGCTCACAGCCTGGGACTACAGAACACACCTGTCTTAGGGTAACAGGTCAAGCAGAGGCCATGGGATTCCTTTCCCTTTTGGACTTCCTGCATCTCACCCCTCCAAAAAAGCCCTAATGTAGACTACAGTAATAGATGTATCATGTAGAGATCAAGGCCCCCAAGAATATGGACCCATGTGGAGATCAAAGTATACAGTGTAGATGGACAGATACATATTCATGCACACAGATCCATTTCAACATAATATGGTAGATCCTATAGTGCTGTACTAGAGTATTACTCAAGTGCTGTGAGAGCATTTGGGCAGAGATGTCTACCCGGACTTGGGAGTGATCTGGTTGAGAAATCTGATCCTACACTGATACTAGGGGCGTCCAAGTTGGAACCTATGTACAAGTACACCTTACCAGATGGAAAAAGATGGGGGAAAGGCCATTGTAGGCCAAGGGAACAGCAAGTGCAAGGGCACAAAGTTGTAAGTCATTCACTGTGGCTGGATGTGGGGCTGGATGACGAGATAAAAGTTTAAGTCACATCACAAAAGGCTATCTTTAGATCCTAGGATTTATGACAGAGCCTAGAACTCAACAGCAAAAAACAAAGATTTGGATTTTATCCTATAATAAAGAAGTTTGATCTTTGTACTATAATATATACAGTGGTTCTGGGCACATGTGAGTTACCCAAAGGCTTGTTAAAAACAGATGCCTGGCCCCACACCACAGACCTACTGCATCCACATCTCCCAAGCCTTCTAATCGTGATGCTACCAATCTCAGGAGGTTTAGAAGGGTGAGTCAGAACAGACAAATGGCCAGGAGCTATACCACTTACGGAGGAAACAACCTGGGTGGTTACCCTAGAGAAAGTATCTACTGGGGAATACGACCAATGTGTTTGAGGCTGTCTTACAAAGAACAGTAAGAGCTGTTCTTAGTTTCTCCACAGGACTGAGCTGGGAAATTAAGACAGAAGCCAGTTTCATCCGAGTATAAAGAAAAACTTTTCAAAATTAGAGTTGTATCCAAAAAATGAACTGGCAGTTTATGAGACAGTGACTCAAGTAGTCTTCAAATATAGGTTAGTGATCATCCAACAGGGAATTATAATAAATGGCACTTGACATATACCGGGAGAATCTTAAGATACCATCCACAGGAGGTATCATCCTCCTACATGATAAGGATTTTAAAAATGGTAAAACAAAGCCCGACTTGATGCCACAGACCCAAAGTCTCACAGGCTAGAAAGCAAAGCAGCCAGCAGAGCGCCTTGGTAAGGAGGTTCTGGCCCATGGCCTTTCCTGCTTAAATTAAGCAGGATGAGGTCCTGTCCACATCAAGATTTCATGAGCTTTTGAATCAGAGTTTAGAAAGTCTCCAAACAATGGCATCATGATCGTCACCTCTATAATACCAAATAATTTTTGTCCCTACAATAAAAAACAATTTAAGGTTTACAAATGCTGGTCTGTCGAATTTTTAAAATAATCTTACAGAAAGTGGAATGTATGGGTTTTATTAAAGGTGTTTTCTGCTGTTTTGCCTGATATTTTCCAGGAGTCATAGACTATGAATTCAAAATCAGAGCTATCTTCATCACGGATGAATTCTTCAGCTTCTAGCGGATTTACACCCATATGAGTCAGCTACAAAAATGAAGGGAAACAAAAACCCCAGTTAAGCCACGAGCAATCATTCACCACATCCAACAATCTGTATCACTAAACTTTAACAGACCAGAGGCAAAGCCGGTTTTCAGTATCCTAACATGTTGGCTAAATTTCTTATTATAAAGATAATTTTATATATAAATTCCTGTTTTCAAAGGTAACTTCTTTTTGGCAGAAAATATTCCTCAATGCACTTAGAACCTTTTGGTGAGAAAGTGAGATGATCTAGACCAATGGTTCTCAACCAGCACAATTTTGTCCCCCAGGGGTCTTTTGGCAATATCCAGAGACATTTTGGTTGTCACAACTGGGTAGGGGGGTGCTCCTGGCATCTAGTGGGTAGAGGCCAGGATGCTGCTCAACATCCTATGACACACAGTACACGTCCCCACAACAAAGGCTCACCCAGCCCAAAATGTCCATAGTACGGCGGCTGAGAAACCCTCCTCGGGCCCATTGGCAGGCTGAGGGGTTTAGGTATGCCAAAAGAACTAAGCCCACCGGGGATTTCTGGATCACAAGTAGTTCATTTTTAAAGTATTAGGAAAACTGTACTAGCATATAAATATAAAATCACATCCCAAATCAAAAATTCTAAGACAGAACAGGGAAGTTCAGCTGGCTTTCAGATTTTCACCTTCAGCCAACTTCCTAGAGACCTTTAGTCAGCTCGTGTCTCAGTATATCCAGAGAGCAATGGCCTAGCATCAGTGAGAACCATTATTTTAAAATTGCCCTCCTGGGAGGAGCTGGCAGAAGTCTTAATAATTCTCTTATCTCAAACTGTCTTACAGAAAATGTATTACATCAAATTTACTTTTATGAAAGTACACTTTTATTACATTATAAAATGCCTAGAAGTTATCAAATTAAAATGGTAATATCGTATATAAACAATAATCAAAAAGCCCTATTAAAGGTAATTAAACTTTGAAGAAAGGAGAGGCTACGAGAACCCAATCAGAGAGGTATGACCAGCTGCCCTCAGTTGCCCTGCCGCCGCATCCTACAACATGCTTGTTGGAGGACATTTCGGTTTTTGTCTGGTCAAATCGATCAATCTTTTCTTTATAGTCTCTATATTTAGTGTTATACTAGGAGAGGTCTTCCCACCCAGAGACTAGACAGCTATTAATTTAGGGTCTTACACTGACTGCTTTAAGACTTCTGGAATTTATTTTGACACGTTATTTAAAGTCCAGAACTTATCCTGATAAATAAAAGTAATTTTAAAAAAGGTAACCCAATATATGGTCGCTTTATTCACTAAGCTGTACATTTTTCTAAATGCATTATACTTCACAATAAAAAGGTTAAAAAAAGGGAAAATTTTAAGGTGTTACATTTAAGTAAGTTAAATTTAAAATTTTTTAAGGTTTTAAAAACAACAACAATCTCATCCACCTCGTACCTTTATAAAATAATGAATTTATCTGGTCAGACTTCATGGTACTAAAGCATTTTAATAACCATTTAACAAACATGCAGTCAAATTCAACGTCCTAGAAGTGATCCTAGGACAGAGGTTGGCTCAGAGTAGAACCAAGAAAAAAAGCCACCAGAGTAAGATACGAGGTCAGTCTCACCATGCTTTTTTGGTAATCCATCAAGGAAAAGTTTTAAAAATTTCAGGTAACAACCATTCAAACTTATTAAGAGGCAAAGAAAGGTGAATAAAACAACAACAACAAAAAACCCAAAAAAGCAAAACCCCAATCATATCTATACGGTTCTGAAATATTCTCAGACAGACCGAAACGCCCACTCCACCAGGCCCAACTCATCTTCAGCTGAGCTGTGCCACCTGCCATGTGGGTGGCAGCCCAGGACAAAGGTCCCGGGTCCCTGGAACACTTATGAACTGACAGTTCAGGAGAAAAATGGCCATTTGTAAATAAACATAGCACTCAGAGTCTTAGAATGCTAAGAGAGTCTCAGAGTGCTCTGAGCTCCCACCCTAAATTCCACTACACAGCTCTCCTGTCAACTGTTTAATTTGGTAAGATCTCTTCGGAGGAATCTGAGACCAACAAAAAGGAAAAGTGAAGCGGAAACCATTTACATATGGATATTAGCAAAGTCGATAACTATACAATATGTGACAGATGAAACATTTTTTATTAAGATTCTGTAGCTTTGAACTTACTAGAGTTTCAACATATCTTAGCATATCAAAGGAGTTCAGATCAGAACGCAGCTGCTTTGCTTTCTCTTTGCCCAAATCTGAAGCCAAAACAAGAAAATGGGCATCGAGGACTGCTTCTCTTGCTCGGGACACTATTTAAAAAAGAAGGAAAATACATGCATTACAAAACACACTTTATCCACAGATATCTTCCCTAAATTTCCAACTATGAACTTACTCGGCACTTCCCACTGGATCAAAAAAAAAAAAAAATCTCAAACATACCCATCTCCCTCTAAAAACTGGCTCCCCTGCCCTACTCACCCAAATCTGGAATCAACGCTGACCAGTCTTCCGCAAAGCCAGCTCTCTCTCCAGTGTTCCTACTCCTGTGAACCGAACCACAATCTCTTCTAACCCCAGTTTAACAAAACCTCTGCCATCTCTAACACTGGCTTTTCCCTGACTCCAGTAACCCATCCTAGTCAACTAAACCTAACCCAACTGAACGCCCACTATGTGTAAGGCATGGTGTCTGGCGTGGTGGTTTGCTGACCGGCAAGAGGTGAGCCATCAAGGAGCCTCAACGGAAATAACGGTTCTGTGCTCGGCAGGCAGCAGGAGACTCACCTCCGCATGGCAGCACAAACACCACCAAATGAACAGTCTCTAGGCAGCAGGGCAGTGACCTCTAAGGATGGATGATCAAAAAGGTTTGATAGAGAACATGGGATTTAAGATAAGCTATAGAGAGAAGAAGATTTAAATAAAAAGAGACAAGAAGGGAATGGGGCAGGAAAACCGAGAATGAAGTTTGGGGAGATGAGGGAAGGGGCCTTTGGAGAAAACAGCAGGGCTGAGGGGACCAGGCTTAATGAGACCCCACAGGGAAGAGGGAGTGTGAAAAAGTGCTCTGGGAACTCCTGCAAAGGTGAAAAGGAAGCCAAGAAGGGAGGAACACAGCAAAGTTCAAATACAGAAATGCCGCAGCCTGGCTTGCTCCCCGAGGCCATTTCATTTGAATCAACGATTTCCTGAACACTCCTCAGGCTGGTGAACTTGACTCCAGTTTTTGTTTTTATACATTTTTTTTCTCAATTTTGTTTTGGGAGAGTTACTGTGGAAGTGCCACTGGGTGAGAGAACGAAGCAGAGGCAGACGCTGGAGACTCACTCCTGGGCTGTTCTAGATCTCCCTCGCCCATTCGCCTCACAGCACATACTGTGAGAAAAGTGCCAATCTCCGTCACGGATGGCTCTCTGGCCTCTACCAAGTTAAAACTGAGAACATCAAATCCATGAATGCCAAGGATCTAGAATTCCGTGTTTGCTGACCAACTCCTAGAGCCCAGCTGAGTGAATAATTTTGCCTTAAAGAGGTGACCAGTCAGCACAGTGGAAATAGCTGAGGGGGGAGATGATCTGTGGATCAAGAACGAGTAAGACGCACAGTAAGACATCATGGGAGTGAACGAGTCAAGCGTAACCCCGAGGAGACCGACTGGGGATCCAGGCGTGGGAGAGAAGCAAAAGCCACAGAGGGTGGAGGAGGGATTTAACCAGGTGAAAGGGAAAGGCTCGGTTCTAGAAGCTTTTGATGAGATTTAGCAAATGTGGTAGCCCAAGATGGAGACTGGTAGGGAGGCTGTGGTCAGAGCAAGACAGACCCAAGTCTGATAGCATACGGGCAGAAAAATGCTAAAAGGGAACAACACCTAAACCATTAGCCACACTAGGGAATGACTAAAAATTAACGCCTGTTCCTCGAAGAACGTGAGGAATTGTGGTTGGGCAGCGCAAGTTCTGATTGACGCTTCTTTACTGCCGCATTTGTCTGCATTCTCCCTCTCTGTTCCCACAAAACTGTTCGAGACAGCCCAGAGGGAAAAATGGTCTGGAGACTTGTCCTAGGGCTCTGTGACCCAGTGCCCACATCAGCGGGTACCCGACTTGTCCTCTGTCATCGAACAGACTGCTGCCACCACTAACACTGCTGCTGCTTTTAATTCAAACCAAGATTACTTTTTAAAGCATCCCCGACCATGGTCTAGAACTCAGTGCTCTTGAGATTTCTCGCTCGCTCACTCTCACACTCACACACACACACACACACACACACACACAGAGCCCTGAGTGGAGACCTACAGGTCCACTTGTACACATGGCCACCCCACTGGGTTATAGATGGACCAACAGCAAGGAGCTGGGATGGGGGAGATTGGGAAAAGGACAGGAAAAGAAACATGATGTCAGAGACCAGCTCAGTTCTTTAACTCATCCATTCAACAAATATATCTTGAGGATAGAGCAGTAAATGAAATAAAGAAGATCAAAGATAACACATGCAAATTCCCAAACCTGAACAAGCGACAGAACCACCTGGGGGGATGTTAAAACAGATTGCGGCCCCACCGCCAGCATTTCCTGTAAAGCCCTGGGGATATGCTTAGGGAATGGGAAGCACAGTATTATCGCTACAGTGAAAAAGGTTCCAAAACTAGTACAGCACTATTATAAACGTGAGAACTGTTTGATGTCAATAATTTGGCTCTTATATAAAACTAATTAAAATTATCCTAAAACTTATAACAAAGACTTCCATACATAAAATAATGAATTACCTCCATTAAACAGAGTGTTGGCCTCTTCAAGGACCTCCGTTAATTTGTCGCTGGCATTCAGTATATCCTCTCGGTTTTCTATTTTAAAAAAACAAGCTTTGGGAAATGCGCTCGTCCTTCACTGACCAGTCGTTGACAAAATGACCACCTGCAGGAAGGCCAAATCCCGCCCCCTGTCCCCTGGGTAATTACTTCAAACATCTTTATCTTTTTAACCAAACCGCACAGAAAGAGAAAGGTGACTGTACGCCTTAAGTAGCATGACCCGCCTCCCTGGAACCTTCACCCAAAGGGCTCCACTCCTAACAGTGGTTCTCAAACTCTGCAAGCCACAGAAGCCTCTGGAGGGCCAACAACAGACGGGCGGGCCACCCCCAGAGTTTCCGATTGGGTAGGTCTGGGGTGCGGTCCCAGGATTTACATTTCTTACAGTTCCCGGGTGACGCTGCCGCTGCTGGGCTGGCGACCACACGCTAAGACCCGCCGAATGCAAGGACAGGAGCCCGGGGTCGGCGTCCCGCCTCTCCCCCTTGCTGGCCGTCTGGGCTCCGGCGAGTCGCCGACTGCGCCTGGCCGCCAGCCGTGCCGTCCCTGCCCCTCGGGAACCTGCGTGCCCCCGCCAAGGTCGAGCAGCTCGATCGACACGACAGAGGTGGGAGCACTCGGGGAGCCAGTCGAGGCGCGGCCGGGGGGTGCGCGGCTGGCCTCGGGCGCCGCTGACCACCGGGCCGCGCGGGGCCTGCGCCCGGCACCTGCCCCCGCCCGCCCGGCCCGCGCCGCCCCGCGCCCCGCCTTACGTTGGACCGAGTTGATGAGCGCCCTGTACTGATGGCGGATCTGGCGGCACAGGCCGTGGTCGGTCTCCGCCTCCAAGCTCGCCGGGTCCACCAGCTCGTCCCCGGAATCCGACGGCTCTGCCTCCTCCAAGCTCGGGCGCTCCGGGGCCTCCCTGCGCTCGGGCGCGGCGCCGCGGCGGGACACGGGCGACAGCGGGGACCGCGAGCGGGAGCGAGAGCGCGTGCGATCCCGGTGCGGGTCGCGGCCCCGGCCCCGGCCCTCGGACCGGCGGCCGTTGCTGTCCCCCGACATCGCGCCAATTCGCCGTGCAACTTCGGAACGGCGGAAGTTCGCGCCAGAAACTGAAAGCCCTGCTCGGCGCGAGCGCCTGCCTCCCGTGGAACGCGGCTCCGGGCCGCGCGAGCCCACAGCGACGCCTGTGGCGGGAGGTCGGCGGCGGGGCCGCGCCGCGGGCGCAGTGGCTAGAGCGCCTCCGGGCCGGCGCGGGACGCAGCGCAGGTCCCTGACACCTGGCGGACGGCACGAAGATCCACTCGTTCACGCTGTAAGGGGGTTAGAATCTTGGTTGTCTGGTCCCCCAGGGTCCTTCACCTCCCCGGGGTATCTTTGGTTCTCCAGCGCACAAACGCAGGCTGGCAACGTCATGGGCACGCAGTGCACGTTTGTTGATCGAGGCTCCTCCAGTCGGGCTGGACGAGCGCTGGACTTGGAGACGAGAGATGTGGTTCTGCCACTCACCATCCGTGACCTTAGTTTCCCAGAACAATCGTTGGGGGGGATCAAATGGGGTTTATGTGCATCTGGTAATCCTACTCTTTGTGAGGACATAGAACAAACAAAAAATTAACAAGGTTCCTTGACTTTCTCAAAGTGAACTCTCTGTTAACCAACTCTTCTATCGACACCATGGCATTTTATTTGAAATGGTCCAATGGACCTTTGAAAGAGTCCAAGAAAGATGAAATTATATTCAGTATAGTTTTAAAGATAAATGTATGAATTTCATTCCATGTATTTTGGATTGTATTGCAAATGTTGTTTCTCAAAACTTCTCTTTGGTGCTGAGAACATATTTCATTTTCTCAAAGGAACAGTATTATAGGTTGAGTTTTCTACACAAGTCTACAAAAATATCATTTGTGCATCATGTGTACATTGCTTGAGGGAAGCATTGTCCACTGCTGCCCAACAGCTGATACATCACCCCACCCCTACTTACCTGGATTTCAGGAAAGGTATAGTCTGGTGCCGGCTTCATTGGGTGAAGTGTGATTGGCCTAAGTGAGTCATGGTAATTTTATCCACCTTCCCCAATGACTAGGCTAGGGATAGACATGTGATCCAGTGCTGGTCAGTGAGATGTGAGGGGGTTTCCTGTTGGATGAAACACAAAGCCACCAGAAAAGAAAGCCTTTGTCCCCACTCTCACTCCTTCTTTGAGATGACATGGTGCCTGGCATGGTGACAGCCATCTGCCACTGAGGTGACAAGCATGAGGAAAGACCAGAATGCTGGGGACAGTGGAGAGGAAGGATGGACGTGGCTGAATTGCTCAATCAACTGCCTACCTCCAGACTCCTGGTTAAGTAAGCCAATTAAGTCACCGTTTAATTATTTTGTCGTTGTCCCTTGCAGCTCAATGCATTGGAACTAAAACAAATGCTTAGCATTCTTCTAGGTGGAAATTTATTCCAAGCTCCAGACAAAAATACATGAAACATTTTATTCAGCTCAACAAGCTTTTGATGTGCACCAATCAGCCAGACACCTCACAAAGCACAGCAGCTTGCGGAGACTTGCCCTTGCCTCCCAGGGTCTCACCAGAAGAGACATAAAACTGATAATAAAATTCATATGCACAGACATGAAACTGACCCTAAAATTTATATGGAAATACAAGGGATCCAGAATAGCCAAAATGATCTTGAAAAAGAGGGATGATGTTGGCAGAACTCGCACTTCTCAATTCCCAAACTTACTACAAAGCTGTAGCAATCAAGACTGTGTCGTGCTGACATAGGGATGGACATACAGATCGATGGAATAAAATTAAAAGTACAGAAATAAATCCATTCATCTATGGTCAATTGATTTTCTACAAAGATGCCAAGACAATTCAATGGGGAAAGAATAGTCTTTGCTACAAATGGTGGAGGGACAGTTGGATACCCACCTGCAAAAGAATGAAGTTGGACCCCTCCCTCACACTATATGCAAAGATTAACTCAAAATGGATCAGAGCTAAATGTAAGAGCTAATACTACAAAACTCTTAGAAGAAAACATAGGTATAAATCTTTGTGACCTTGGATTAGGTGATGGTTTCTTAGATATGACACCAAAAGCACAAGCAACCAAAGGAAAAATAGATAAATTGGAGACCAGCTTTGTGGTAATTTGTTATAGCAGCCATAGGAAACTAAAACAGGTACTTAGGATGATCAGCAGTGGGGAGACATTACTACTCCTGGACTGAAGGGTCAGAGGGAAGAAGCAGTGTTACCAGAGCCTGATGAGGGCTGAAGCCATGGAGAAGGGGCCACCAGACAGGAGCTGTGGTCCTAGAGGGATGCAGCCACACCAGGAAAAGAGGAAACACTAAGAAAAGAGGAAATGGGGGCTGAGATACCCTGGTCTCTCTCTCTCCCAACATCTCTTCCCCTGCTTTTACCTCCCATTGGCTGAGGCCAACAGGAAGCCAGAGGGCAAGAGAACCTGTGTGATACAGTCCATAGATCAGTCTCTGAGCAGAGCAGGACCAGGAAAAGTGGAAACGGATTTGAGGTAGGGGCAGGGACAAAGGGAGAATAACCGGCATGGTGGGTATGGGTGTATCAGGGTCTATTCAGCTGGGTATAATAAAAACCCCACTACAGTGCATTGACCAAAATAGTTACAATTTTTCTTGTGAAACTGGAAGTCTAGAAGTAGGCAGTCCAAGATTGGTGCATTGGCTTAATTGCTTCAACCCAGAAGTGGCACATGTCACTACTGCTCACAGTCTGTTGGCCAGAGCTGGTCACATGGCCTCAACCTAACGTCAAGGGAGGCTGGGAAACATATTGTCTGTTTCTCTGTTTCCTCATCCCCTCTTCTTTACTGTCGGAGCCCACTTTCCAACATAGAAGCCAAAAAAGTGCCAGATACTCGCCTTCCTTCCCACCTTGTCTTGTGTCTGTGCTGTGGAATGTGGCCCGATCTTGACCAGTGGGACTAAGGAGAAGTCTACTGAAGATCTTCTCACGAATATTTTCTACAATAAAAATAGACACCAAGAAGAAATGCTCCTCCTTAGCCAGATATTGTCACGTCCACATGTGTTGCTCAAAATGTGGCAGCCATCTTGTGACCATGTGAGGACAAATTAACAAATTAACATTGCAAGGCAGCAAGAGCCCAAGTCCTTGATGACATAACCAAGCTGCTGAAGCAACTCTGCAAATCCCTTCCTCTGGACATCTTGTTAGGGGAGGTAATACATGTCATTGCTTTAACCACTTTTCATCGGATGTTCTGTTATTTGTAGACAAAACCATCCACATGATGGTCGGAATGCATCCACATAATGCATTTCTTTCCTACTCAAGCCAACTTGGCTTAGGTTTTCTAGTACCAAAAAATAAGGAATCCTAACTTGTGCAACCAGGTGGATCCAGAAAGTAGGAACTGTACCCGAAACAGGAAAGACTGATTAGCACAGGTGGTCACGCACAATAATCAGGAACAAAGAGTGTTGCAAGATGATGAAGTAGAGAACAGTGTGGTGAGAAGAGCTGATTGTGTGGGCTCCGTCCTCCTTTCCCAGGAGATGAAGCCTCAGGATTACGTTCCTAATTGACATGACATGACACTGAGGAACTGCAAAGTGAAGAGTAACCGGAAGGGGGATACCTGTAACCTAATGAACACCAGGCAGAGAGGAGAGTGCGGGAGAAGATCTGGAGGTGGGGCAGAGTTGGAGAAAATGTGTCCCCTGGTGTCATGGAGTCTCCGCCAGGCTGTAGCTGGTTACAGCTCTCTTGCAAATCAAATGCGAAAACATGTAAATTCTCAGGTGGGAAACAAATAAAGTTTATAATAGTTCTGGCAACGTCACCTCTAGGGAAGACAGCCAACTACAGTGGGATCCTTCTGGTCAGATCTGATTTGGTGCTAGGAATTCTGGACTTGGTGCACGTGTGTGTCCAGCCAGGGCTGAGTTAGAGCATCAACAGTGGGTTATTGTGGCTAGCGTCATGAACGTGTCACTTGGTGTAATTCAGTATTCAATCTGTCTCTTAGGGAAATCTCTGTGCTCCTAGTCTGTCAGGCTTCCAGGAAAAGCTGGAAGTTTTTCCAGCTAGTTCTCTGGTAGCTCCTGCTGTGCTAGTGATTACATGAATCTGTGATGAAAATCTGCCCCTTTCCTGGGCCCTTCATTTATTAATAAATGTCTATGAGTGCCCACTATGTGCTAAGCCTCATGCCGGATGCCAGAGACACAGTGTCAAAGACGACAGACAGGGCCCTGCACTTATGGAGCTTGCAGTTTTTGAAGCGAGTCAGACATCAAGCAAATGAAAACACAGATGAATATATCATGTCTGTTGCATCAAGTGCTAGGAAGGACAGGATTAGGAGCTCGGCAAGAATTTAGGCCTAGACGACAAAGTCAAGGCCATTAAGCTGAGATGAGAAGGAGGACAAGATGGGAGTCAGGGTAGAGGGAAGGCGAGGAGAGCAGCAGATGAGGCAGCTGGGACTTCAGAGCCCAAAGCCTGATGCTCCGTGTTTGGGAACTGCTTCGTTCGAAGGTGAAAAATGATTGCACGAGTGTGTCAGACTAGGTACTCTGAAGAGTCTCCTGCTACAAAACAACCAGATCCTGTTTACGCCATAACTCCTATGGCCCTCTTGGGC
The DNA here is from genome assembly GCA_031878705.1 of Tapirus indicus. Lineage (NCBI taxonomy): Eukaryota > Metazoa > Chordata > Mammalia > Perissodactyla > Tapiridae > Tapirus > Tapirus indicus. The sequence continues at coordinate 10,735,545 of CM062921.1, read as the reverse complement.
TCACAGAAAGCAAAGGAATTTTCTGCAGGAACATAAGAGGGAGATAAAACCGGTGAAAAGGGAATTTGCCAGTAACTCTAGCTGTTGACATGTAGAGAACTGTCCTCCGCTGCTGCAGGTGAGCTCAGAGGTGGTCAGGGGGCACGGGGCTGGGCATCAGCAGGCCTGCTACACAGACTGTTCAGCTTGAAGACTTCCTGTGCCCATTCGATGCCAGGCTCTGCAGAGTGAGCGAGACAGACAAGCTCTCTGATGTCATGGGTGGACGCCAGTTGGCAATCTTATCACGGAGAGAGACAATAAGCAAGGAATAAATCAATAATTTCAGATGATGGTACTATCATGAAATTAAAAAGCATATTGTCATAAGGAATAATTAGGCAGTGAGGAGTCAGGGGCTGCTTTAGCTGGGGTGGTCAGGGAAACCCTCTCTGAAAAGCTGACATTTCACTTAAGAACTGAATAATGAGGAGCCAGCCATGCAAAGTTCTGGGGAGTAGAACTTTCCAGATCCAGAGACTTCTCTTTTCCCAAGCCTCTCCCCCAAGTCTAGACATTGATCCAAAAGGTTTTGAGAGGAAGCTGAGCCCAGGACTGGGACATTCCTGCCTTTATTGTGAAGGCCTCTGTGTCAAGGTGCCCAAGACATAGGACGATGCAAGAGAGAAGGGCATGCACGTCTCTTCAGCTCTCCCCCTGGGCACAGACAGCAAAGGAAGCACCTGCTTTGATACGGTTTGGCCAGAGAGCAGAGGGGCTGCTTGTATTCAGATATGAACCCAGAGAAAAGTGTTTACATTGTTAATTGCTTACCCGAGTGGGAATGGGGAGAAGAGAAAGCAAGGGATTGTTAAACCTGTACTGTTTCAGTTATGTGTTAATTTTATCATTTCAGAAGAGAAATTTAATAAAAAATACATTAATTTTCATCTGCACTGTCAAACAATAAGTAAATATTATTAATCAAAAAGTGCAAATATTTTCAAGGATTTAGAGGTTTAAAGATCTAAAGGTCTGAAGAGGATTGTTAGCCTCTCCACCCCACAGGCATTTCCCTATTTTTATGAAAAAGAGCAACAGTCATATTAGTCAACAGCACTTATATCAGAAACAGCAGCTGGCCAGTGAAAGTTCTGCACCTGTGGTGATTTCCAGCTGGCAAAAAAACACAAAAAAACCAAACGGTATTAGCTTGGGGACATTTTGTGACATGCTTGAGCCCTGTGCTTCACACCAGCTTCCAAACTTTTCCCCCATTTGCTTTTCTTTTTTCTATTTATTTTTTAACATTAAGGAGAATTTCTAAATAAATAAATTTAAAAAGGCAACAATTTTTTATGTGTGTGTGTGAGGAAGATTAGCTCTGAGCTAACAGCCATGCCCATCTTCCTCCACTTTATATGGGACGCTGCCACGGTGTGGCTGACAAGCAGTGCATCGGCAGGCACCCGGGATCCGAACCTGCAAACCCTGGGCCTCCGAAGTGGAGCATGCAAAGTTAACCATGACACCACCGGGCCAGCCCCAAGCCAAAAAATTAAAAAAAAAATTTTTTTTCTATTCTCTCTCTCATCAATGAAATGATGTTAATATGATCACACCGGCTGCATGTTTGTCAGCCCAGCACTAGACTTTATTGCCTCAATAATGCTCCAGACCAGTGCTTCTCGAACTTTCATGTGCGTTTGAATCACCTGAGGGTTTGTTAAAAATGCTGATTCTGGTCCAGTAGGTCTGGGAAGGGCCTCCACCTGGCCATTTCAAACCCCAGGTGATGCCAGTGCTGCAGATCACGGACCACGCTGAACTGCAAGACTTAACAGTTTAAATATGTTTACACGCCTCTGAAAGCCAGAGTAAGATTGTTTTTTATTACTATTGAGATATAATTCATGTACCATAGAATTCACACTTTTAAAGTATATGATTCAATGGTTTTTATTATATTCACAGAGTTGTGCAGCCATCACCATGATCAATTTTAGAACATTTTTATGACCCCAGGAGAAAGCCCCTTATCTATTAGCAGTCACTCCCCACTCCCCCTCCCCTCCCCCCAGCCCCTGACAACCACTAACTTATTTTCTGTTTCTACAGATTTGCCTCCTCTGGACATTTAGTATAAATGGAATCATACAATATGTTGTCTTTTTTGTCTGGCTTTTTTCATTTAGCATAATGTTTTCAAGGTGTATTCAGGTTGTAGCATGTATCAGGGCTTCATTCCTTTTTCTGGCTGAATAATATTCCTTTGTGTGGATAGACCACAATTTGTTTATCCGTTGATGGACATTTGGATGGCTTCCACCTTTTTGCTATCATGAATGATATCTTGGCATTTTCAAGAGTACAAAGGGGCCCCTATTCTTGTGTCACAATCACTCGTTCATCCAAGAGTTACTGCTACCTAGTCTGAAATATTTGCTTTCTGCAGAGTTGAGAACTGTGGTGGGACAGGCCCTGTCCCAAGTCTGAATTGGGAAGAGAAGGTGGTATCTGAGAAGTGGCTGCATCTGCCCAGTGAAGCCATCAGCCTTTAGGGTACATGTCCCAATCCTGATTCCTCGCCTCACTCAGTTTTAATACAGTTTGGTCAGGTGGTCTGAGAGCCCAAGTATCATCATTTTAAAAAATTAATTTATTTTGAAATATTTTCAAACTTATAGAAATTTCAAGAAAAATGCAAAGACCTCTCATATCCCTAGTCGTTAATGTTTCATTTATGCCCCCCTCCCCGCCAGATATAGATACTCATCATTGTTGTTTATTTGGGATCAAGTTGCGGATATGATGTCCATCTTTCCTCGACATGCCCCCCCCACACAAGGACTCTTTCCTACATAAACACAATCTCTATCAGGAAATCCACACTATCAGGAAATCTCTATCAGGAAGTCCAGCTCCCAATGTCCCAATTTCTGGTCTGAGATCCCAGCCAGGATCACGTGCTGCAGTTAGCTGTCTTTCTCTTTCATCTCCTTTGGCCTGGAACAGTTCCTCAGTCTTTCCTTATTGTCATGATCTTGACAGTTGTCAAGAATACATCCCGGAGGTTCTCCCTCAGTCTGGGTCTGTGCAGTGTTTCCTCATGTCCAGACTCAGGCCGAGCATCCTTGGCAGGAATACCACTGCAATGAAGTGACGTTCTTCCTGGTGCTTCACAGCAGGGACACGTGAGGTCTACTGCCCAACTGGTGATGTGAGTCTTGGTCACCTGGTCATCCTGGTGTCTGCCAGGTTTCTCCACCATAAAGGAATCCTTTTCCCCTTTGTAGCTGATAAGCATATTGTGGGGAGATGATCGAGGACTATGCCAATAGCTTCTACTTTTTAAAATTGTCACTCACCAGCCTTAGCGTTCATTATTGATTCCTACCTGAATTCACCACCACTATGATGATTGCTAAATGGTGTTTTCTATTTCCATCATTCTTCATACACTTATTAATTGACATTGTGCTACAAGAAAGAGCTTTCCCTTCTCGCTTATTCATTCATTCATCCATCCATTCATTCATTCATATAAGTATGGTCTGAGTTGTATTTGTTACTATCACTATTTACTTTGATACTTAAGCTGTCCCAGATTTGGCAACTGGGAGCCCCTTCCAAGTGTCTGCTCTGTCCTCTTAACACACACCTTTCATTCTTTGAGCACTCCATCATGTTTCTGGCACAGCAAGACGTGCAGGCTCATCTTGTGCTTTCCTGGCCTCAGCCCTGGAATTAGTCATTTCTCCAAGGAGGGCTGGGTTTTTTTTAGAGAAGAGTGGTATTTAGAAACCAAGATCTGGTGCCCAATGTGCTTATTGCTGCTGTGGTATCGTTGCTTCTAGACCCTGTCAGGAAATAGAGCTAGGAAATATATGTATGTCATATATGTACTTACACCTAATAAACACATACACCTATGTTTATCTTATATCTTCATCTATGCCTACATAGGTAGATAATAGATTTAAAATACAAGTTCACACCAATACCTTTAATTCCAATCCAGCACCTCTGGGTTTTTTCTAGCTTTCCCTCTTTCCATATTTATAAATCCCTTCTCAGCAGTGAGAAACCTGGTTACCATTATCATTAACATATTTATTTATTTGCCCAATCTTTCTGTTCGTAACCAATCTCCAGACATGCTGGCTGTATGCCCAGCCTTTGGCTTTCACACTTAGCTACCATTGCTGATGAATTGCTCTCACCTATTTGTTATCTTTTTTCAGAGTGTCATCAAGTTTGGCAATAGCCTTATAGTCACTATTTCTTTCATGTCTCTGACACCTGACACATCATGCCAGCTAATACATTTCTTTCACAGAAGTACCATCTGAGCTCACCAACCGCAAAAATTTTAACCATTGCACTGCCACCTTGCACCAGGGACGATCTGTGTGCCACTTGCCACCAGTGATAGTGTCCTGATTGTCAGCCAGGTAACAGGTGATCCAACTCCAAAGTTCCATCCTACTGTCTGGGACCACCTCACTTCCAGTACCAACTGTCACAGGTCAGACTCTCCAGGAAGCAGACCATGAAATAGATCGGCATGCAGCAGTTTTGTTAGGGGTGTTACTGCAGAAGGGAAGGAAGCAGGACTGGGCAGAGGGAGAAGTTGAATTTCACTTCACACTTCTCTCTTCTGCTGAGACCATTCCCAAAGGGACAGACAGCTGAGGCCTGTCAGCCGCAGCACTTCCAGCAGCTGGGGGAATAAATAAGTCCTTTTTTTCCTGGAGGAGGATCTGGACAATGCAGCACACGGTCCACTACAAAACCATCCAGGCTGTTCTGTAACCACAAGTGAACCATCTGTGCTTCATCTATAGGTTGATTCTCAAAGATGAAAAATCAATGAGCAATGTTTTTATTACTGGATTTCTGTGACTATTGTTTAATACAGAGCTAGTGAGCAATATGATTACTGATTACATTTTCTTTCTTATACTTTTAATTTCCTCTACAGTTTCTTTCTTTTTGCTCAGGAAGTTTCTCCCTAAGCTAACATCTGTTGCCAATCTTCTTCTTCTTTTTTTTTTTTTTTTTTTGAGCAAGATTGTCCCTGAGCTAACATCTGTGCCAAGCTTCCTGTATTTTATATGTCGGTCACTGCCACAGCATGGCTGACAAGTGGTGTAGGTCCATGCCTGGGATCCAAACCTGCAAACCCAGGCCACCAAAGTGGAGAGTGCCAAACTTAACCACTATGCCACAAGGCTGGCCCCACCTCTGCAGTTTCTGATTGCTTTGACTGCAACTATTTGAAAAAATATATCGTCAGTGTTTGCCAGCCTCTTCATTCAATCTGTTCTTTTATGGAAATCCCCCTTTTATTCTGGAGATCTCCATGCCAGGGACCCTCTCTGCCCCCTTCAATTTGGATGAGCTGCAATTCCAGTCTAGCTGCACAGTTGTCACCATGGGGCTTCCCTTTCCTGCTTCCCTCTGTTAAGTCCACTGCTTTCTGGATTCCACGTTTAAAACCTTTCTTAGTTTATGCTCTGATTTTGCTGAGGCACTTTCTTAGAACAGAAATAAAGGAGGCAAATCTCATGAGTCTGAAAAATGTCTTTATTCTGCCCTTCCATTTGGTGGGTGATTTGGCTGGACATAGAATTTTGAGTTGAAAATAATTTTTTCATCAGGAATTTAAAGGCGTTGTTCCATTGTCTGCTTGAAATGGATTCTAATTCAACATCACTCAACAAACATTCCATGTACTACTCTAGGCACTAGAGATAGAATGTTGAATAAGACAAAGTCCCTGATTCATGGAGGAGACAAATAATAAACAAAAACAAAAACAAGAAATCAGACTTGGTAGTGATGAGTGCCATGAAGATTTAAAGAAGGCTAAGGGTACAAATGCTGACTGGGGACTGCTATTTTAGATATGATGGACACCTTCTCTGAGGAGGTGACATTTGAGATGAGGCTTGAATCTCAAGTAACGAGTCATGCAAAGATTCAGGGAAATCATATTCCAGGCAGTGGCAATAGCAAAGAAAAGTCTTTGAGGATAAAATGAATCTGGCACATTCAAGAAACTTCAGGAAGGCACATGCAGTTGCAGTGTAGACACAAGAGAGAGTGCTGGAAAATGAGTTTGGTTCTGATTCTCATTACTTTATAAGTGACCTATTTTGTTTTGTTTCTAGAAACATTTAGGATTGTTGGTGGACTGAAGATGGCCGTGATTTCTTTGACACTCCTCCCACTGAAATGGGAGGTTTATGTCTCCTCCCCCTTAATCTGGGCTCTGTGACTATCTGAGCAATAGTGGACGTGATACTGTGCCAGTTTCTGGATCCAGGCCTTAAGAGACTGGCATAGTCTGCTTCGTGTCTTTTGGAACATTTACTCTTGGAACCTATCTGCCATGCTGTAAGAAAGCTCACGACACATAGAGAGGCCATGTGTAGGCCACAGATGAGCTCCCAGTCAAAGCCTGTGTCACCTGCCAGACATGGGAGTGAGCATTTTGGATGTCCAACACCACTGAGCCTTCAGATGACTCCTGTTCCAGCTTTTATCTGACTGCAGCCACATGAGAGCCCTCCCTCAACATAAGAACCACCGAGCTGAGCCCAGCCAACCCACAGAACTGTGAGAGATGTTCTTAAGTTATGTGCCAGGCACCTACTGAGCCCTTTCAATCTGGAGATTCACCTCCTTCAACTTGGGAAACATTCTTATATTACATCTTTGACAATTTCTTCCTTCCACTTTTTTGTTTTATGTCTGTATCTGCTGTTGATCAGATGTGGGGCCTCATGGATTGATTCTCTAAGCCTCTAATATTTTATCATTTTTTAAATCTTTCTTTAATACTATTTTTTGAGATAATTTATTATGCTTGCCTTCAACCTTCTATTGAATGTTTTATTTCAGAATATATGGGGGTTTGGTTTTTGTTTGTGATTTTGCTTTTGTCTGGTTGGTAGGCATCGGGAGAAGGGTGGGACAAGGTGGGTGGGCTCTGCTTATATCTATTGTTAATTTTCAGTCCCAGTTCTGCTCCCTCCATTTTTCCTGGTATTTCAGAGCTGCTCCTGGGTCGGCAGGGCGGACTGGTCTTGTTTGGGCCGAAGTCCCCCTTCCCATTCTCACCCAAGTCTAGGCTGAGGCCCCTTTGCCCTGATTCTTCCTGACCAGACCTCCATCCACTTCCTGTTATGCAAAAACATGGAGTAATCTTTTGTCAGCTGATGTGCCATCCCAATTTGCTTCATTTTTGTCCCAACAAACTTAAAAAAAATTTTTTTTACTGTCACTTTAATGAAGTCTCTTGAAGGAAAGGAGTTAAATTTGAGTGTTCTGTTTGCTTCATTAACGAGTTTCTTTTTCACTGTGTTTGGAGATAATGTGCTGTAAACATTATCTTTTTATTTATATAAATCCACCTGTTTACTGTCATACTAAACATTACTTTGAATTTATTTTCCTCTCAGAACTTTTAAATAATCAGCAGTTCTGGGAAATGTTCTGTTTTCTCTGTGTTCTCTGCCATATGCTAGTAATTTTCAGCAAGGCTGCGTTTATGGGAATTTGAATTTGGCAAATAATAGGAAACAAAAACATTAGTAAAACCTCACTTTATGAGAAAATTTTGAAATTTTTCAGATCTCCCCAAATTAAAAAAAAAATTTTGCTTTTGTTAATTAATGAATTCGTCTTTTGGTGGAGAATCATTTCAAAGCTGACTGGACAAATGAATGATAGAAACTGACACTATTGCCACGTGGTGGCGCCACTACAGCTGGTAAACAGCTGCCTGCGGTTTTTCTCAGGATTGTGGGAACCACGCTGTTTATAGACATGGGAACTTCGGCCTGTGATTTTAGTGTAATTAAAAAGCTTTTTTATGTCTCAAGGCAATTCCACCCAAGCATGATGCGTTGGTACTAATAGGAGAACTAAAAAAATGCTTCTGGACTAAAAAACCGGGAAAAGAGGTTGCATGTGCAAGAAAGCCGCGAAGGAGGCCAAAGAGCCCCGCACGATGCGCCAGGATGTTAGTTTAGAAGAAAGCACTCTGTGCAGGATGAGAGGTGATGCTGAGGGAATGAAAAACAGCACTAAGGCGAAAAGAAGCCACAATGGCTGGAGATGCAGGCCGTCTGAAAGTGTTCCCTTCACTTCTATGCTTGTTCTTGTGGGAAAACGTGACTTAAATTGGGTGTTGAATTACACAAGAACTTCAGAAAAACCTTATAAAATGTGATCACTCTGAAGAACTCTGTTCCTGAATAAAGGTTTTCTGTGTTTAGAGGGTTTTTATATACATCGTCTTGTTCAGGCCATGCTGGGCCTGTGGAGAAGGACCCTTTTACACCTGATGAAACATGTGGGCAAGTGATCCAAGTTATGGGTAGAAAGGAAGGGAACCGGGATTAAAACTCCAGCCTTTCAGACTCCCCATTCAAAATTCAATGGTAGATCCTTCCGTATTATGGGATTTTTGTTATTGCAAAACTCTGTCTCCTTAAGGAATCTCCTCTCCAATCCAATCAAAACTTTTAAATATGTGAAAAAATGTTATGATCAATTGAATTCAGCAATCTGAATAGTAATTTTGAAAATTAAATATTTCAAATGTAAATTAGATTACCTTTTAAATTTTCTTTGAAAAATTACTATTCACATAAGATAAAATTCCTAGAATAGAAAAGGAAATATGTGAGGAGACGATCGTCCTCTTTCCCTGTCCCTCAGTCTCCACCTGTCCCTGCTCCTTTCCCCTCTTTGGAGGCAGCCACTGTCACTAGTTTCTTATGTGAACTTCTAGAAAGAGTCATTAATTTATATATTATAATATAGTATAGTATGATTTTTCAGAGCATAGAATTTAAATAATAAACATAATGTAGTACGCACACATAAATTTATACCCTCCTTTTTTTTTTACACAAATAGTAGCCTACACACTGTTCTGTACCTGAATTGTTTTTCATTTAATGATGTATCTTGGAGAGTTTTCAGTGCTGGTACATAAAGAGCTCCACGTACTTTCTAACAGCTGCTCGGTTTTTTATTGTATGGTTGCACATTTACTTCATTAAATACTGATGGAATTTTAGGTAGCTTTGCCATTTAGAATTGGCCTAAGAGTAATCGCTCTTACTCCCTTTCTCAAGGGAGCCTACTGACGTTTTCAAAAAGGACAACTTTTTTTTTTACACAAATAGTAGCCTACACACTGTTCTGTACCTGAATTGTTTTTCATTTAATAATGTATCTTGGAGAGTTTTCAGTGCTGGTACATAAAGAGCTCCACGTACTTTCTAACAGCTGCTCGGTTTTTTATTGTATGGTTGCACATTTACTTCATTAAATACTGATGGAATTTTAGGTAGCTTTGCCATTTAGAATTGGCCTAAGAGTAATCGCTCTTACTCCCTTTCTCAAGGGAGCCTACTGACGTTTTCAAAAAGGACAACTTGATGTTATGAGGTCGGGAGAAGCCGATGATGACCTGTCCCTGTTTATGACATGCACTTCTAATTTTATAGCTTTTCCTTTTTTTTTTTTTTTTAAGGCTGCTTTGTTTTGAAAAGTGGCTGGCCCTAGCCAAAATACAGAACTGCCCCAAGTAAATCAAACTGCAGCCCAAGGCACTTAAGACTAGATTCAGATCCCACGTGAACTCAGGGTGATAAAAGCAGAGAGCTGCAGGCTCTCCTACCTGCGAGCTCTCTGGTTCCTTACCCTCCCCCTGGGCTACAGAGCCTTCCGGAAAGCTGCCGCCTGGCCTGGGTCAGATTGCTTACACGCTGCTGCCTCCCAGGCCAGTGTTCCCAGCCTTAAGCCAATGCACATTTATAGAACACTTTCATGTGATCCCGGGGGAAGACAGACCGCGGGCAGAGGGCAGTGCTGAAAAGTCCTAACATCAGGAAGAGAGGGCCTTTACCCCTCTCTGCTCCTCAGGCTAAGAGGACACTGGGTAAGTAAGTCTCAGATTGGTGGCTTTATTCCTTTGAGCAATGTGTGGCTTTAAACTGGTTTGGCTACTGAGATGAGAGGGATAAATGCATTTCCTTCTTTTTTTTTCCTTAAAAAGGGAAATTAAAGGCATATCTGTGCTTCTTTTTTCCCCCTCTGCTTGTCTCTGAAGCCACATGAACTGTATTTTTTTCTTTCCAATAAGTTACTGGTTACTTTTGGTAGGATAAATCCCCATTGATCTAGACTTTAGTCTCTTCATTTGGAAAATAAGGGTTGGTCTAGAAGATTACTGACATTTCTCTGGCCTCTGTTATGATTCTGCCCATTGCAAATTGGATTTTCAAGTATTTATGGTTCTGTGGAATGATGATTTAAGAGAGCCCCTAAGGCCCTCTTTTATGGCAAAAAGTTATTTTAAAACTCTGGATGGTATTGACTTTGCCGTGTTTGCACAGTGCTTCTCTAAACTCCATGAAGTACCATTTCAGACCTGTTTCTGACGTTGTGGCTGCCAACTTGAGCTGCCGTGTGATCTCAACAAAGACTGTGTGTTTCTGAGTCTGACTTGGTGTCAGTTAAAACTGAATCATCAGGTCACGCTGAAGCAAGGCGGAATTCTAAGCCTCGTGAGAGAATCCTGCAGTTCAGTTAAGCACAGAGTGTGAGTATGTGTGTGTGTCTATTTCATAGCATGTTCCATGAAACAGAAATGCACAGATTGAAATTCTTTATCCCACTTACACCATGTACAATCGAGTGTGTAACATCTGCATAAGTGTGTGTATAGGGAGCAAAACTCCTCCCAGTTTTAATTACTGCTTCCACATTGGCCCGCCGTCTTGCCGGTGAATACCAGTTGGCTATTTGGAGTTTTCCTGCTCTCAAGTCTAGCTGACAGTGCGCTGGTGCTTCCCTCTGCTTCCTACTCACAGACACCAATGCCAGGTGGGTCTTGTGGCTGTTGGTGGTTGAGGTTCAGGGGAAACCTTGTTATGTAGCTTTGTTGTAAATGCCCATGGGTTTTTGGTTTTTCTATCTAGTTGCTTTGTCTGTTCGTATCAGGAGATTTGGGAAGATCTGAAAACTCTGCTGCCACCATTTTCCCAGAATTCTACTTGTCAGGGTTTTAATTGCCATCAGGGAGACCAGCTTGCTTCTGCAGTAGCTCCAATGGGTAGTGATAAAGATCTGGCCCAGAAGCAAAGGGAATGGGGAGGAAGGGGACAATGAAAGAGACATTGGAAAAGAAGAATGTAGAAGGCTTGGTGAGTATATATTGGAAAAATAAGAGGAACGAAGCAGAGGGAAAAATAAAAGATAACCATTCATTCTTTCAATTTATTCAGCAAACATTTAAGTGACCCCATGTACAAGACTCTGGGAATGAGGGTATAGTTGTATACCACATTCACATAATCCCAGCCTCCTGGAGCTCCTGGGCTAATGGGCAGGCAGGTACTAATTCCATGTGGTGCAGAATTACCAAGAGGGTCCCAGGGGATTTGACTGAAAGAACAGGGTCCTCTCAATGGAAATGGGAAAGCCAAGGGAGGGGTTGGCTTGAAGGAGAAAGATATCAACTTTACATTCCAAGAGGTTGAGTGGCTGTGAGTCATCTAAATAGAGATAGCCATCAGAGAGTTAAAAATGCAGTTGGGGTAGGAGGGAGAAGTCAGGGCTGGCGGCTAGATTTAGAGCCTTCTACCTGGACTGAACAGAGGAAGTTATGGCAGCCAATGGAATCTTCCCAGGAGACCAGGCTAGAAGACCAAATCCGAAATCTCATTAAATGGCTTTACCAGGAGAGTGGGAGGAGCAGCTGGAGAAGGAAAAAGAGTACAGGATTTTGTAGCACCTTATTAAGTGGAGAGAGGTTTGAGGAAAGTGGAAGTGACAGTGTCAGATGCTGTGGAGATGCTAAAGGAGGATGAGGACTGAGAAAAGGCCAGAGTCTGGGGATCATGGGCAACTTTCAAGTGTGGTTTCTATCAGGAAATGTTTGGTTGTAAGAAACAGAAACCCACTCAAAAGGAGGAATTAGTTGAGAAGACATAGCTTTGGGCTGTAACAACTCTTCACCCCTGCTTCTCAGCTACCTCTTGCTTCTTTCTGGTCTGAGGGTAGACTGGTCTCCTCTGGTGGGCTCCCAGTCCCGCTCTTAGCCTCAGGTCAGTACGCATAGGCCCTGGGTTTCTCTGACTCTGATTCTGGCTCCCGTTCCTCATTGCCTTGTGACTTGTGGTCTCCCTTGATTGACTTCCAGGGCCCCTATCAAATATCAAGAGAGAATTTGATTGGCCCAGCTGAAGCCAGAAGCAACCTCTAGTTCCATTAGCAGTGTCTAGGAAATGGATTGATGTCATGGGCCAAGATTGCTCAGTTAGCAACGGACGGGGGGAGTGGGGGTTGAGATGGAGAATGGAGGATGAACAGTTTTCAGAGTAGAGGACAAAGGCAGGCCCTCAAAAGTTGCCTGCTCAAGTGTGTAATTTCATGGGAGTGGAGAAATGAAAGCTGGGTTGCTACAATGGGTGCTACCAACTGCATGCAAAGGTGTGTATTTAATGGGCCAGGGCGGTACTGGCAGTAGAGGACAGCACTAGGTGACTAATAGGGAAGGGAGAGAGCCAGGACAAATGCAGTTCACCACATTGTGGATTACGGGGCAGTAGAAAACCAAACTCACTATGATGCTGACCCTGGTCCGGTGCTCTGATTCCCAGGATGACCACAAGTTCAAGTGAGATTTGTCCATCTCAGCACAGGAGGTTCCATCCCAAACCCAAAGGCAGGGCATAGGGACCAAGACTCCAAGTGGCGAGGCAGTAAGGGAGCAGCCTGCCACTACCCAGAAAATTAACACAGGATGACTATTATTTGTGGGCTAGTCTGCACCATTTGAGGGTCACTGGGCAATCCAAGACCCTTGTCCTAGGGATCTTAATTCAGCTGTGTTTAGAAGAGGTACATATCAGTGTGTTTTTATAATCCTAGCCTGCTGTGGCAAGTTTCTGCATGTGTTTCAATTTTGTGAAATGCCCGTGTATAGCAGGAGCAACTCAAGATAGTTGCCACCTTGCCAACGTTTCGTAAATGTTGTTAATGAGAGTGTTTAAAATTGACACGGTGGAGAGACTGGCTGGGATGAGTGAGTGCTCTGAGTTTGTAACCTAAAAAGGGGAAATTCTGCTCCACACTCAAGTCAGGAAACAGCCACGGCAGAGCCCTGTGCCAGAAATGGTGCCAAAGAATTAGAAAGAGATTAAACCCGGCGACACAGGCTGTTGTTGTTCTAGCAAACAGAGCTAACTTTCTGTAGTCAAGCTGCTTACATCTGTGTAAAGTTCAGGAATTATTAAAATTGGTTGTGTCTCAGTACTGTGGGGCTCCAAAGAAATATCCAGACTATTCCAAGGACTGACCCTCCTCAGAATAGTTGCCTTTGGTGCTTATCAAATTCTGAGTCGCAAGACTTAGGCCATGAAAGATTATTTCTTTCTGGTTGTGCTCACGATGTGTGAAAAGACTATAAAGGATACGGATGTGCGTGAAGCTGGAGTGATCATTTCTAAGTGGGGCCAAGTTTTTCGTTTTGAGGGGACATAATTTTTTAGGTGACTCTGTGAGCTTAAAGAATATGGCTCTGTATTTGCTTTTGGTCATTCAAAAACCCATTCCTGTGAACATGCTTCTGCCGACACTGATAATGAGGTTCAAGTTAGAATCTGACAAAGTTATTTTGCGTCTCATATTTCATAGCAAACAGATGAGACAACCAACCCTTGAATCTCCGTTGGTCATAAGATCATCCTCTCATGTGTTCCAGTTCTTTGAAGAGTGTTTGGTGATGTTATTGTTTGCATCGCCTGGTGGAAGGTTCCTATTTGGCATTTGTTGGGTGTGCTTCCCTCTCCCCCAACACTAGCCTGCTCTACTGCCTCAGGACTGTCAATACTTTTGCAAATGCCTCCTCCTCCTCATTTAGCATAAACAAAGAGATTGAGCTTGGCTTATCTTGGTCAACAGGTGTCGGGGGAATTGACCCAACTACAGATGCCAACTTTGGAGAGCAATTAGATAGAAAAGGAACAATGTCTGAGGGCAATCAGTAATTAGTACCAGAGCTTCTTGTCAGATGGGCAGATCCTAGTTGTAGGGAATTCAGGGAGTTATCCTTTGGGAGACATGTTCATAGATGGCAAGATCAGTCCTCAGGCCCACGTTCTGGAAGCTGGTGGTAGTGGTCAGACACACAGTACTAGGAACCAAACCAACATGGATGGGAGGGAAGGGCTGAACCAGGACTTGGGAAGTGACACTTAGACTTAGAGATCCACTGGAGACACTGGGTCCCACATCTGAAGTTCCACAAGGAAATTTGGTTTGGAAAATGCAAATCGAAAGTAGCCTAAATTAGTGCTAGATCACCTCGATGCATGCTTATGAAGGGATGACCTCATTCCAAAGCTCACCGTTGACAGGGCAGAGACTGGCTCCTCTAGGACTGGCTCAGAAACTGGGGTGGACCCTAGTCACAAATTGTTCCTTTTCTATCTAATTGCTCTCCAAAGTTGGCATCTGTAGTTGGGTCAATTCCCCCCACACCCGTTGACCAAGATAAGCCAAGCTGAATCTCTTTGTTTATGCTAAATGAGGAGGAGGCATTTGCAAAAGTATTGACACTCCTGGGCAGTAGAGCAGGCTAGTGTTGGGGGAGAGGGAAGCGCACCCAACAAATGCCACTTCTTTTCATCTCTCCCACTCTCCCTCCTTTCCTTCCTTAATCTTTTATTATGGACTTTTCAAGCATGCACAAAGGTAGAGAGAATATTATAAGAATCCTCACATACCAATTACTGATTTCAATAATTATCTACAATGGCAATCTTATTTCATTTATTACTCCACTTTCCATTAATGTCCACCCCCCACAACTGCTGTATTGTTTTAAAGCAAATCATTCCATCATTCCATCAGTAGTGTTTAAGTATGTATCTCTAAAAGATGAGGACTCTTTTTTTGTATGTGTATAACCATAATATTATACCTAAAAATAAACAATAATTCCTTAATATTAAAAATCCTGTCATGTTCAATATCCTTGATTGTCTCTTTTTTTTTTTTTTTTTTTAACAGTTGGTTTATTTCAATCAGGATCCAAACAAGGACCACAAGTTGGTCTTGGTTGATATATATCTTAAGGCATTTTCCCTTTTTTTTCCCCCCTTTGTTTTCATAGCTCTTCTATATCCTCCAGAAATTTCCTATATCTTCTACCGTTATATCTATCTTTTCCTGTAAATTATTTTTGTCAGGGTTATAAGAGTTATTTTTAAGTCTTTGCCTGCTGCTTCCAACCTCTTGGTCATCTGTGTATCTGTTTATATTGATTTTTCTCCCCCTTAATTATAGGCTATATTTTCCTGATTCTTCACATATCTAGTAGCTTGTTATTGTATGTTGGATATTGTAGATACCGGATTCTGTTCTCTTCCTCCAAATAGTATTGTATCTTCTTCTCCAAGGCAGTTAAATTACTGGGAGATTGCCTTGACCCTGTGGAGGTTTAGTTTTAGACCTTGTTAGTCCTAGGGCATAATCCTTAGTCCTGGAGTACAGTCTTTATTCTTAAGTCTTGGTTCTTCTGGAGTTGCAGTGAGAAGCTTGAGATATTCACAAAGCCCCTCAACTCAATGGGACTTGAACTCCAAACTGCCTTTTTGGCACTAAGCAGCAGCTGAGACTGCTCTTCATATCTTCCAGCTCCAGCCATTGCTTCTTCCTGGGTTCCTTGGAGCTCACCCTGAATACGTGCATTTTAGGGATCAGCCAGAGATTTGAGGGAAATTTGTGTGCAGATTTGGGGGCTCCCCCTCTGTGGCTCCTTCTTTTATGAGGGTCCCCCCTCAATTCCAGCTTCTCTGGCAGGTTCAAACTCTGTTTCTTCAAGTTGGCAACAGTGCGACTTGCTGCTTGAGTTTTGGCCCCCATTTACCAAATGGATTGGGGAGTGCCTCCACAGAAAAAGCCGGTTAAATGTGCTCTTAAGTATTTCCTAATCTCTAAACTTAGAGATTCCTCTCTATTTCTCTTGCTCTCTCCCTTTCCCTTGCAATTATTTGTTGAGCAAATTGGGTCATTTTTCTGTAGAATTTCCCACTCTTGGGTTTTGCTGACCGCATT
The DNA here is from genome assembly GCA_031878705.1 of Tapirus indicus. Classification (NCBI taxonomy): domain Eukaryota; kingdom Metazoa; phylum Chordata; class Mammalia; order Perissodactyla; family Tapiridae; genus Tapirus; species Tapirus indicus. Next base: position 10,719,417 of record CM062921.1, on the reverse strand, counting down.
CCTGTGGTGACATTTCTCTATTCCCTATATTTCCTGTAAAGTGGTAGTTCGGTCCCTAGATGCACAGACTTGATCAGATGCTTTTTTATTTTGGCAAGGATACTTCATAGGTGATGCTGTATACATCCTATGGCATCACACCAGTTGGCATTTAATGTCTGATTGTTTCCTTTTTTGCTGTATTAAGAATGAGCAATGAGTTCAGATATTCTCATCCTTTATAAAGTTCCCCATCAGCTTTTCACTCAGTACTGTTTGCATTGAAGATTATTGCCTACATTTACTATTTCATTAGGGTTCGCAAAATGGTGATATTGTAATTCTATTATTCCTTCTTCATTTATTAATTGTGATTTTTCTATAAAGAAGAAGTTTCTATCATCAACTATTTGAATATCCTGACATAGAGTTTGTTCTGGAAAGTCAGGTTCTATGCTTGATTATTTACATTTCCTGATTACCTAGCATTCTCAAAAGGTGACCAATGAGGTTTGTTGGGGGAAAGAAGAGTATCATTATGAATTCATGGAAATTAATATATTTGATGTGTTTCAATCAATTGCAGTCGTTATTCCTTTTGATCAATTCCTGGAATAAATCCCACTTGTCTGTGGTATGTTATTTTCTGAATGTGGTGTTGGAGTTTGTTTGCTAGTATTCTTTTACAGATTTTTGTATCAATATTCATGAGTGATATTGATCTGCATCACTCATACAAGGATCCATCTTTCATTGGTGGCATCTTTATCAGGTTTAGGAATCAGTGTTATTCTTCATAAAAGAATTAAGGGGTTTTTCTTCCTTTACCATGCTCTGGAGTAATTTATAGAGCATTGGGACTATCTAACCTTTGAAGGTTTGGTAGAATTCCCCTGTGAAATCAACTAGGCCTGGTGCTTTTTTCGTGTATGGTTCCTTAATAAATTTATCTATTGTTTTCATATGAAAATTGGTATGTTTAAATTTTCTAACTCTAATGAGGTCAATTTTGGTAACCTGAATTTCCCTGGGAAATTATCCATTTCATGCATTTTTTATTTGTGTAGAGGTCTGCAAAACAGTCTCTTATAATTTTTAAAATTTTTTCTGTTACAATGGTTATTTTCCTCTTGTCATGTTTTGTTTTATGTATGTGTGCTTTCTCTCTTTCTCTTTTTGATCAAATTGGCTAGTGATTTTTCTTTTTTATCAATTTTCTTAAGAACTATGATTTTGATTTGCTCATTAGATTGCTCATTTTTTTCTATTCTTTACCTATTAATTTCTGCTTTCATCTTTATTATTTTCTCCTTTTTTTTTTTTTTGCTGAGGAAGATTTGCCATGAGCTAACATCTGTTGCCAATCATCCCCCTTTTTTGCTGAGGAAAATTCACCCTGAGCTAACATCTGTGGCCCATCTTCCTCTATTTTGTATGTGAGCTGCCATCACAGCATGGCCAGTGACTAGTGGTGTAGGTCCGTGCCTGGAAACTGAACCAGGGCTGCTGAAGTGTAGTGTACCAACCTTACCCACTAAGCTACCAGGACTGGCCCTATTTTCTTCTTTATACTTTCCCTGGTTTATTTTGTTTTTGCTTTCCTAGTTTTTTGACTTGGGAATTTAATTCATTATTTTTCTTATTTCATTTTCACAGATAAATATGTTTAGTGCAATAAATTTTCCAGTGACCACTGCTTTAAATACATGCCCTGTTTTCTTATTTAGCCTTTTACTGTCTGGCATATCAGGGTCACCCTACTCCAATATCCTTTAATACCCACCCATTGCCTGTAACAATGAGCCTGTTCTAGTTTCCTCTTTCCCTGTCTTTCTCCCATTTTTTTAGATGCATTACTTCTATTCTGTTAAACCAAACAATATCTGTACATTAGTCTTCCATCCTTGCCCTTCCATCTTTGTTTTAGTCTTAGATGTATATTTACATATTTTAAAATCCTCATCATCTGTCCTTTTGCTAAAGTTTTCCCAGTCATTGCCTGGTTAGAAGAAATACATTATCTAGAAGATTCCCCAGGATGGAATCTGATGGGAGCAAAATTCAGTAAGTTATTATATGTTGAAACTGATTTTTCTCTAGCCTTGATATATGAAGGACAGCTTAGCTGGATATAAAATCCTTGGTTCACACTTTAGTTCACTGGGTTTTTTTTTAATGCTGCTTCATTGTTAGTTTGCTTTGTGTATTGACTTTAAAAAAATATGATGCTGGTCTAAATCTTTTGGCTTTGTAATTTATTTGATATTTTTGTCGGGAGGTCATGAGAATTTTATCTTTGAAATTTAATAGTTTTGCTAGGATAGGATCTGTCTTGGAACTGATTGCTCTGGGTAAATTTTCCCAAGTATTTAGTGAGTCTTTTCAATGTGTAAATTCAGGTATTTTTCTATTTCTGGAAAGTTTTCTTGGGTCAAAAGTTTTAACCATTAGCTGTGTTCCATTGTTTTGTGTTTATTTCAGAGACTCCAGTAATAGGAATATTATTCTTTCTTTGTCTGTGTCACATTTCCATACTTTCTCTCTGACCCTTTTTGCTTCTTTCTTATGTCATTTCTCATTCTCTTCATTGCTTTCCTGATTTTCTTCAATGCCCTTCATTAAATTTTAATTTAAATCTATTCTCTCTTGGATGCCTTGTAATTCATTTCTTTCTGAGATAATTTAGCTGTTTTCTACTTCTTTCCTGAGTACAATCTGCAGTCTTTTCATTTCTCCCTGACTTTTGTCCATTTATATTTGCATCTTTGAATTTCTGATTCATGCCATTTTACATACACTCAGATGCTTATTTGAGAATATTTGATCCTGTTTGGTGTACTGACATAATTTTGTTCTACTTCCTAGCTGTTTTTAGGGTGTGGGAAAGATTTTCCTCAGGTGATATGTGTGAAATGTTGTCTCTTGATTTTTTGTTTTTTGCAAGAGCACTGTATGGATTTGTTGACCTTTCTCTTGTCCATTTTTATAGCATTGGTATGCTTTCCAGGATTCTTAGTTTAACAGTGCCTGTTCTGTCTGTAGAGTGGAGTCCATGTTTGGTGGGGTGGGGTGGGGTGGGAGAGGTTTTGTGAGTCTTCTGATTTTGTGGTTCTCTTTTTTTCTTGTTGGACTCTAAATTTTCTCTTTTTCTTTCTTTTCCCCAGTCAGCACCCAGTTGCCATAAGGCGCTTCTCCTGTCGTTTTGCTTTTTCTCCTCCCCTAGAGCGATGCATTTTGAAGACAACCTCTTACATCATGCCTGTCCCTTTAAATGCCCTATGCTTTGAGGCCCCGCCCTGCAGTCCATGCTCTGACCTGCTCAGGCACTTTTTTAGTATTTTCTGATCTGGGTGGACTTAATAGTTCTGACAATAATTTTAGATCAACTTAGGCTCCATTTATTAGCTTCCTTCTTCTGTCTTCTCCACCATTTTTCTAGGGAGCTAGGTCTGCCTGCGCTTTTCACGAAGATTTGTGGTAGGGTGAGGGTGGGAGCATGAGAATCCAGTGTCCTGGGATTGTCTGCCTCTTCTCTTTTCAGTCTCAGGTATTTTGAAGAGTGCTTAAACGTCTCTGTTTTCTTCCCATCTTCAAGTTATACTGAGGACCTGGCTTTTGCATAAGTTTGCTTTCTGCTTTCCGTTGTTTTATATTGTTTTGGGAGGAATTATTGAGAGGCAGTTAGCTAGGATACCTCCATTGTTTTCAGCTACTCCAAAGGCTAATTTAAAAACAGGCAAATATGATTAAGATGTTCTTTTTGTTCTTGCTGGAAAGAAGTATAGACTGATCAAAAGGTACTTAGAGTCTTGTTTATAAGGACTTTTAAATTATGTACAGTCATGAGTCGCATAACAACGTGTTGGTCAATGACAGACTGAAATATACGATGGTGGTCTCTTAGATTAGCAGCACAGAGCCCAGGCGTGTAGTGGGCTGTACCATCTAGGTGTGTGTAAGCACACTTGATGTTTGCACAACGACAAAATCGCCTAATGACGCATTTCTCAGAACGTATCCTCATCGTTAAGTGCTGCATGACTGTAATGATTATTATTATCCTTAATTTTTTAAGGATAAATTTATAATAAACTTGTCTGAGGAACAGAAACTTTAAAAAACTGTCTTCTATTTTACATAAATTTGCCTGATGTTAGCTGAAAGTCTAAGGCCTAATTGCATTTGCAAAGTCTTATTCTGTCATAGAGAAGGCAAATGTCTTCATTTTCTTAGTTCAGCTCTAACATGTGCTCATCAGTATTAACATCTGTCGTGTCATTTGCATTGAAACAGCCTTCCCGCCCCTCATTCCATTCTCTCCCCACCCTCCCCTTAGCCCACAGTTCCCAGGGATGTTGATCCTGTATTTGATTTCCAAAAATGACAGCACAGTTCAGCTTTTGGATTCAAATTGATGTCTGAATTTTTGTGGGTTTCAACAGCTTGTTTTCATAAGAAATATGGTTTTGCTAATCTCCAGTCTGCAGAGAAGGACTACATGGAAATTGGGAGTAAGGGGAACCTTATATTTGAATGCGTCATCAAATATCTGTTTTAGCAGGAAAAAAAGAGACGCCTTACTGCAAATCAATATGTAGTGTTGTGTTTCCATTTTGGGCTAAGGGGCTCTGCGTGGTTCATAGCTCAGAGACTCATCCTCGGAGAGCTGTAGTGCAATGACACTCCACCTGGTACAGACCGAGATTACGCTAGTGGCCACCAGTCAATGGGCCATGCTTGCAAATTGTCATTTCACCACGAGAGAGGGATTTGATCCATCCATCAATCCTTCCTCATGTGGCATCCTTTGTGATCCAATGTGCAGATGGTCAAGGTGGCCAGCCAGAGCTGGGTGCAGGCTGGTGTGAAGGAAAGTTAAACGGACCCTCTAGGGGAAATCTTATCAGTTAGCTTTTGCCATGTAACAAACCACCCCAAAACCTGGTGGTTGAAAACAATAACCATTTGCTTAGCTTCTGAATCTATGGATTGGCAATTTGGGCTGGGCTCAGCTGCTCCTCTGGGTGTTCTCGTGGTCTCAGTTGGAATCCCTCATGTGTCCATGGGAGCTGTGGGCTGGCTCGCTGATGGCTACCAATCATCAGCCATGAAGATGAGAGAGCATGCTGATTTAGTGTGGTCCGAGAACAAGGCAAATTTAGGTTGGCCCTTGAGTAAAGGCCTGTGACCCAGTCTAAGATGAGGGTCCATAAAGTCAGCTAGATTGTTCCTTTTTGGTCCTCAGGCCTCACCATTGACCACTGCCCAGCCCATACCTAGTGGCCTCAACATTATCCAGAGCCCTGGGATAATATCTCATGGAATCATGGGTGGGATTTAGATTATGGAGAAATAGAAATAACTTTCCAGTGATCCAGTATAACTTCTCTCTAGAGGAGATGCCTCAGTAAGTAGTGAGTTTCCCATCACCGGAGGTATTCAAGCAGACCCAGAGATTCCATGATTATCCCCAGGTTCTGGTTTAGTGATTCAAAACTGGAAAGCATCACCACCAGAGGTACCTGGCCTCTGTCCTCAAAGAACCAGATTCCAGCTAATGAACAAGACCCTTCAAGATCTGTCTCAAACATCCAAGGACGAGATTGCTAATGGAGACCCCAAATCTCCCCATTAAAAGGCAGCACAGGGCTGCAAAGCTCTCCTGACTCAAGAATTCTCTATGCTTCTTGAGATATTCTCTGTCCCCAGTTTGCCTTCAGCCCTTCCCACCTCTCCCAACTATACCATGTCCTTGCTCACCCAGCCCTCTGCCTGCTCTCCACCCTGAATATTGTGCTGACACAGGCCCTACCCCCATTTCTAATCCTGCCAACCTGACTGTTGGACACCCTAAGACCATCCCCCATTACAATTCTCTGCTTTCAATACCTTCCTGCTTGATCTAACTGACAGCAGGTCTAGGCTGACTCCCCCTCCCCTTATTCTGAAACCTCCTTGACCATCCCAGGCAAAGGCAAACTATAAAAAAATGAGATATGTGTTTTTAAACAGCTAAAACTTGGAAAAAACTTAGTGTCCACTGCAGCTATTAAACATGACGTTGTAGGCGTGGGGAAATGTTTTTGATATGTTACTGTTAAATAAAAGAAAAAAGCAGTATCAAAAGAGTACAGACAGTATGTATGACCCCCAATTTTGTTTTTGTGGATTTTATTTAAGTTTATAAATATATACATACCCAGATGTCAGTTGGCGTCTCCCTGCCCCTTTTAGTCCACACCTAGTGGATCTCCAAAGTCTGCCCCAAGGTTTCTGTGGATTACCCAGGTCTTATACGTTCTGGTCCCCTCTGCCCACAGGCTCCTGCTTTACGCTGCCTCTGTTCCATGTTGTGTTGACCCAGCTATGAATAAAGCATAGGCCCTTCTTCAAGTTCCACTCCCCAACCCCTGCCAAAAACAAAGCAAAGAGCTCAAAGAGCATTCATGAATGTAATATGAGGATCTGGGGGCAGAGAGAGGAGGGCTTTGCACTACAATGAAAGAAAATAACTTCAAAGCGGCATTAGGCATCTTTGTTATTCAAACGTCCTCAGTCACTCCACTTCAGGGGAAGTTCCACTGGCCCTTCATCCCCTCATTCTCCATCTCACATCAACATCCAGGTTCAGCCCCCCCCATTCCTCTCTCTGCCCCACGTCCTCTTCTCTGAACTTCCATCTCAGGAACCAAACCCCAGTTACTCTCATTCCACGTGGGGACCAATGACCGTCTCATTTTCCTGAGCGTCAGCCCCTGCCAATACTCCACACCCACACAGATTAAATCAAGTTCTTTTCCCAAAGATTGCTCCTTCCCAAGAGGAACTCTGGTGCTAGTCTCGTCAGTAAGCACAGGTTAGCCTGCTGGAGGACAAAGGAGAGCTGAGATGCTCCAGCCAACAGCATTGGGCAAGTTACCCAACTCTCTGGACTTAGGTTCATCATCTGTGAACTGAGGGCACAGATTAGGGCAGTGCTTCTCCCCAGTCGGCCCGGGGCTCACGGCGTGCGGGCAGGTTACAGGTGTGCCAAGATTTCAATCCCCCAACTCTTGGTGTGGCCACATCGGGCCTGGGCAGTGGGTGAGACCTCAAGCAGCCTTGTCCATTTCCCAGGTCAGGGGCTGTATAAATGTGATCACGTTCTGTGTGCCAGGGTGTGAAAGGTCGGGAGGCCCTCCCAGCTCTAGGGATTGGCATTTGGATGACAGGAAGTCTAGGCTGTGATTAGGTGATAATTTGTTGTTGCTGGTGGTGGTGAATCCTAAACAACATCTTATTAAAGTTAGAACTGACGAATGGAGTGAACTCACTTGACTCATTCATTTAGTCGAGCAAACATTTATTGGGTTCCAGTGTGGAGAGTCCCGAACCAGGAGGAAGCAGACCCGAGTCGGGAGACAGGAACATCCTAGTCATTTTAACAGAGAGAATTTAACAAAAAGAATTGTTACCTAGGTAAGTGTGAAGGCAAGAACAAGCTTTGAAGGCGAGGGAGGAAGCAACTGCAGGAAGCAGCTACCACCCTTGAGGCCATGGGAGCAAAGAGAGGAAGATGGAACTATTAAAATTTAGCAATTTAGGGAACCTCGGCTCTCTGTGGAGGGGGCTCCCACCTGCAGGGGCCAGTGTCCACGAGCCTGGCTCTGTAAGTGCCGGGAAAACTGCAAACTGGATTCCACATTCCACTGGGAATCGAGTGGGAGGGAACTGCTGCCGCCGAGGTGAAGCAGTGAGGCTGGGTGATGCTCCCAGAAAAAGGAAGGAGCGTGCTCTCCTTCCTCCTTCTTCCTCTGGCCTCTGCCCCTCCTGGCAGTGCCTCACAAGGAGCAGTTGGCAAAGCAGAAATGGGGTTTGCAGAGTCCTCGGGCATCTGAATGTGGTGGGTTTGGAGCTGAGAAACAATAACTTAACTGGGCCGGCCTCTCGCCAGCAGAGGGGCTGGGTAGGTCAGCCTTGTCTCTGATCTCTGGGGCGTGAGAGCAGGTGATTGCTAAGCTCCTCCTCCCTCACATCTCCAAGACTGGACTTTACACATCAAAATTTCTCAGAGAATGTGGGAGGCCTCAGAGACGTGGGAGGGAAGAAGACAGGGGGCTAAGGGCAGAGTGTGAAGCAAGAGTTGTCATTTCACTCAAACCCCACAGAGCAGCCAGGTCCTCGGTGCTCATGAAGGTCCCCTGCCAGAGCAGAAAGCAGGCAAGTTCTCTTCATAAATCTCTTTCCCAGGCTACGGCTGTTTGTTTGTATTAAAACAGGAACATGATAACAGAGCTATAAGTAGCTCCGTGCTCAGCTGTGCAAGGTGGAGAGTCAGAACAACTGAATTCAGCCCCTGGAGGGAGAAGCTGAAGTCTCCTGCCTGCCTGGGATGGGGGCTGGGGCCAAATGCGGGAACAGCAGCTGGCTTAGGTCGCTGGGTTTGTCAAGGAGCCAAAGGAGCTGCAGGGTCAGGTGAACCTGAGCTCATCCTCCGTGAGCAAACAGAATCTGGAATCCTCCACTCGGCGCCTCCCACATCCTCAGCTGACAGGACCTGACTGGCTGGAGGCCGCTGTGGCCGGAGGGCAACGCCTCGGCAGGAAAGGTGGGTCTCATCTGACCTCGCTGGGCTGGTCTGGAGGCAACTCCAGAGCCTGCAGAGGCCTGGCCAGGGGGAGCCTGCCCATCCGAGTCTAGTTCTGGTTCCAGCCCTTGCTTGCTGCGAGACGCTGGGCAAGTCACTCCCACCCTCTAGGCCTCAGCTTCTTCCTCTGGAAAAGGAGGTGTTGGAGATGATGATCTCCGGGTCCTTCCAGCACTAACGATCTAAATTATTCAATGCAGGAGAAAAATCGAAATTTATTAAGTCTTTAAAACAGATACATTTCTACTACATACAAAAGAGAGCTTTTTCAATGGAGAATGAAAAACCCTGAGTAGAAACTTGGTGTCATTGTCTGACACATCTACAGATCCCAGCAGGCCACTCCCGCAGGAGGGAGGGAGGTTAGTTGGGAAACCTCTCTGAGCTTCCGTGTTATCGTGGATGAAACGGGGCCTACGTGATCCTGTCTCCAGCTCCCCAGCTCCCTGCACCTCCCCACCCTCCACTCAGCGTGTAAAATGGGGCATCAGCCCAGCCTGGACATCACAATGTGGTTTCTGAGACACATCCTCCATCCACGTGCCGCTTCTGCACGGATGAGCTGCTTTGCTGGTTCTCACGCTTCCATGTCCCCTTCTGTTTCAGACTCGGCCCCACACCCCATTTCCCCAGTGATGGGGAATCCTCAGCAATACTTCTGGCTTCCTAGCCCTACTGGGCTGCCTCAGCCATGACGGTTAGTCACCAGCCCAAACCTGGACCTGCTACCCTCTTCCCAGATCAATGAGGGGAATCCCATAAGCTGAGACCTTCCCAACCAGCTTTAGATACCAACAGCTAGAAAGTCCACGCCCTACGACACAGCTAAGTGAACAAGAGATAAAGGTGGTCAGGTACCTTGAACTCTCTACAAAAATCTTCCAAGGTGGCAGGATCGCATCGTTCGTCACACGCAGGGTTCGGAGCCTACTAGACCCCGTCCCTCCTCTTTCTCTCTGCTGGTAAACACCTCTTGACCTCTCTGGGCTGCAGCTGTTCATCCATAATAAAAGAAAATCCCTACCCCACAGCTTTGCTGTAAGTATCAAACATACCATTAGCACATGGAAAGAGCTCAGTATTTACAAAATGCGTGAATAAGTGAATCAATGAATCAAAGACTGTCCTGTTTACATTTAGGGTCTTTTATAGCTATCATGATGTGACACCAATACACAAGTTGAAAAATAAAAATTCTTCCAAACAACTGTATTTTAAAGCAAATTTTATATTTTAATCTCCAAGAGGCTAGGTTGAGGTTTGCCTGGCTATTTAGACTCCGTACACACAATAGTGGGGAGAAGAAAACTTCACGAACTCAGTCTTGCTTGTGGCAAGCCACCCTGAACTAATTAGAAGCCTAGACCACGGATGGTTTTTGAAGAAGCACAGTTTCACTCCCCAGGGACATAGAGTAGCCCTGGCTAAGATGCCCAGCATCAGCCACAGAGAGGGACAGGACTGGAATGACGTGTCACTAGCCCAGCAAATATTCCAGTGTAAGTGGCTTGGTCAAAAGCTCTTAAAACTTTCTTCTTCTTGAGCCTATGTTATAAATTTTCTTAGTCAACATTCGTTTCTTCTAGTCCACAAGTCAGTTAGCTGAGCTGTTATTTCAGACGCACCAATCTCTAATTAATAGTGTCTGAATTCATGATTTTACTGAAGGGATAAAAAAGAAGGCAATATAAGCTTTGTTGCACTGAGATGCGCCTGTTGGAGGCTCCAAAAAGACCCACAGCCCATAATAATATACCAGCCGACAGTTGATCGAGCGCTTGAAGGATTCCAAGAGCTTTACAGAAATTCACTCACCACGGCCACGTGAGGTAGGTATTGTTCTGATTCCTGTTTTAGAGATGACAAAACTGAGCACAGGGAAGTTAAATAGTTTGCCAGAGTTTATACACCAGATGAGTGGTAGAGTGGTTCACACTGCAGCAGTCTGGCCCTGGGATCTGGTTCATGATCATAACCCTACACTGCCTCCACCCAGAGATTGTCCCAGAGAGAGATGAGGGAACCACATACATGTGCGTTTAGCCACCTGGTGGAAACCTGGCTGGTTGCTTGATGTCTGGTTTGGAAGAAAACAGCACGAAGAGAGGGAAGTTGACTGGTCACAGACATGTGTAGACAGTGGTAAGTCACGGAGACTGACATTGGGGCCCCATCCAAGTACTGCCTCAGGAAAAGGGGGTCATGGCTAAGGAATGTGGGCACCAGGGTTCCATACTGCCCAGCATCTGGACCTGTCCCCTGTGCCTGGGTGGTCTGTCATTATAGGACACAGAGCACTAGCTCCTGGGACGGAAGCTGGAAAGTCCATATACTCGTTTACTCTCTTCCCCGGTGGCAGTGGCAGCCTCTGGCGCCTGGTGGTGGCCAGGACAGCAGCGGTGTCAGGTGTCAGTGATGACGCCCAGGGTCTAGCAGCCGAGGTGGCGGTGATTCAGGGGCCAGTGGTGGCAGCAACAGTGATGCCAACAACCACGCCTGAGGCTGCAGCGTTGCCAGAGGGTGGTTCACGGAAGGAATTCACCTTGCAAATTGAATATTGACCTTTCCTCACCTTCCAAGTCCTCGGGAGCGAGCCCTTTCTCTCTGTTTGCCCACCTATTGAAGACTTGCCAGATCTCCCTTCATTCCCAATTGACTCACTTAAGATATTTTGCTTAAAAAGATTCTCTTCCCCAGAAGAATTCTCCTGCGATTTGAGGTGAGGGAGCAGGGAAGGCAAATGTTCTTATTTCTTCTCTCTCCAGTACTTAATTGTACAGAAACCTGGTATTAATAAGTGCAAAGGCAACAGGTTTTAAACTTTTCTGCCAGCAGTGGAATTCTTTTTTCAAACAATATCTTATGCAGAACCCCAAGATGTGAAATATACACACTTTAAAAAATTGAGGTGAAATTCACATAATACAAAATTAGCCATTTGAAAGTGACCAATTCAGTGGCATTTAATATATTCACAGTGCTGTGCAGCCACCATCTCTACCCAGTTCCAAGACATTTCTATCATGCCAAAATAAAACCCTGAACCCATCAAGAAGTTACTCCCCCTTCCCCTAGCCCCTGGCAACCATCAATCTGGTTTCTGTCTTTCTGGATTTGCTTATTCTGGACATTTCAAATCGATGGAATCACACAATATATGACCTTTTGTATCTGGCTTTCTTCACTTGGCATAATATTTTTGAGGTTCGTCCAAGTTGTAGCATGCGTCAGAATTTCATTCCTTTTTATGGCTGAATAATATTCCACTGTATGGATGACCACACTTTGCTTATCCATTCGTCTTGTTGGAACATACACACTTCTGCTCTGTTTGAACCAGAAAGAGGCACTGAGCTCCCCTCCACATCCTGCTTTCCCTCCAAGGAGCTCCTGACATTTCTCCGAACTTGGTAAGACACCTGTCTAAGGAAGGCTTTGTTGAAATGCTAATTTCTTTCCCTGGAGGAGTCACACCTCATAGCAGGGACAAAGGGGCTTCAGCAGCTTGAATGAAAGGCTCTGACACTACAAAAAAAAGGAAAGAAAAAGAAGCTGACTGCATTTATGCAAAAGAGTGGCCAACTGGTAATAATTGGAGAAATCCCAAGAGGTGGGAGGCTGCTGGGCAAAAGGGTCTTTGGGTGGCTGCCCTTCACTCCCACTCGAGGGCCACAGGGCCTCCTCCACCCCAGATAGGCAGGTCTGCCTATCAGCGATCCGGGCGAGCCTGCTGCTTTTTGTGACTTCACTGGCTGAAACTCAGGCCACGCCTCGGCGAGCACATGCTGCTCGCCCCGCCCCGTCAACAGGTGCCAGACTGCTGGCGTCATCGTATTTCCACAAGTTTTCTTTGTCTTTCCACATTATTTACAGCAGAATTTTCCCAGGTGCAAACAGGAAGCCCTTTGAGCATTTCTCTCCTTTCTAGAAAGAAAGGTCGTCCCCTGCGCGCAAGCATAAAGGGCGAGCGACTGATTCCTGGCGCCCTGCTCCCGGGACAGGACAGTCCTGCTCCCTTAGGTGCAGCCAATCAGATCACAGGGCCGGTTTTAGTTTGGATAAGCCTCTTCTGAACGGAGCCCTGCTAAAGTCATAACAGGCTAAATCCTCTGTCTGAAAGGCCCTGAACGCACTGGGCTGGGAAATGCTGACTCCATGTTCGTGTAACCACGGTGGCCGCACGGCCGCTGCGCAGGTATGAAGCGCAGCTGGTTTGTGTCAGCGTGGAGGGTGGGGACGGGCTGTTTGCCCAGCTGGTTGAGGTGAGTCCGTGCCTCGGCTGACACCTCGCCCGCTCCTGAACGGAGGAGGAGAAAGTCCAGTTGCTGAAAAGCAGCCTTTCCGTGGGTCGCAGCCTGCAAAGTCAGAGACCATCCCCGAATGTAAGTAGAAGCAGAGCTGCTCGCCTCCTTTCTGGCCTTGGGGAAGCCCCAGGGAGTGGCAGGTCTGGAGGCCCCAGGAGAGAATTCCCGACGCAGCCAGTCCTCCCCTCTGTGGTTCTGAAATTTACACGTAGCCAGAAGTAGTTTTGCCATTCTCTTCAGCCTATTACCTGTTTAAAAAGCTAGTTCAGATCTTCCGATTCTTAATAAAATTATTGAATTTTATTTGGTGAAGGGGTTTCAAAAATCAGTATTACATTGAACCATATGAAATCCCAACTGCCTGTGGTTCATCCTGGCAGGTACAAGGAATTACAATAATTGATCAGGGCGTAATGCTTGTAACACTCAACATTATTTTCTAAGGACGCATCATTTTCCAAAGGAACATAAAAAATAAACTGAAGTGATCAATTTTAAATAAATGAAGATTTTTACATTCTATAAGTGAACATATGGTTTTTTCTTTTTGCCCATCTTATAAACAGTGAGAAAAGATTAAGGAATTATAGCCTTTTGATTAAAGGGTTAGGAGTGAGAGAAATGATCACTATAGTGATGTCACTCACAATTTTCTTAGTTTTGGGGTATTTTACTTGGGCCCACTCAAAATACTTACGTTTTCTTTTCCAGTGACTGTTCAGTACACACAGTACGTGTTAGCTACTCGATCAATGTTGGCTGGATTGATAAGCAAATCAATGGGCAAATTTTATTTTGAGTAAGTCCACGGCTGTGGAAGAAATTCTGAATTAGAAGGCAGGAGACTGAGTTCTGTTTCCACGTTTGGCCTCCCAAACTGGGTCTTGGGCAAACCCCTTGCCTCTCCACTTCAGTTTCCCCACTGGACTAGACTGGTAATCTCTAAGGTCTAAAAGTCTGTGGTTTTTAAGTTTTCTGTTACTTAGTTCCTCCACCTAGAAAAAATGAAGTTAATAGTCCAAGTCCTGCTTATGTTATGGGGTCTCAGGGAACTCAGTTGAATAATGTCAGCATGTGTCCTGGGTTTCTCCGCGAGCTGTGTGGGAAGCATCCTCGTTAGGATGATGATGAATAAGCAGTGTCACTAAGTGAGCCCGATGAAATGATTCTAGTTGTCCCTGCAGCACGCGGCTTTGCATGATTATTTATTCCACGTCTGGCCCCAACTGCCCATTTTCCTCAGCAAGAAAACCATTCTGCCTTCATAAAAATGTGTGCAGAAGTGAAACTGATTTGATGAAACAAGTGTTTAGAGTAAAAAATATAAAAACCATATGTTGTTGAGAAGCAGTGGATTTCACGCCTCCTGATGTTCAACTCCGAGGTCGGCTGTCGGCGGCAGCGGGAAACCAGCCACTCTCGGGATTTCCAAACCGAACACAATGAGAAGCAGAAAAACACTCCCCCCGCGGTGCTCCTCAAGTTCTCTTTGGCAAATGGGCCCCTTTTGTCACTCCGTTTGTGTATATATATGTATGTGTGTACACTGGCGTTAACTCAGACACTCAGTGACAAACTTGCTTTTCAGAAGTGTCTGCCAGCCCCGGGTGGGGAATGAAAACACCAGCCTGTCCTAGGAGAGAAGTCTGGGTGGCATATCACAAAAGAAAACCCTTCAAAAGCAATTTCCATGATGTAACTGCAGAGATAAACATTTCTCATCATCTGACTTTTGAGTTTGGGGAGATGAGCGGGCAGAAAAAGCCTCAGATCTTCTTTAGTTTTACAGATGCACATACCCTTTTGTTCTTCCAGTCGCCTCTGATAAAATCCTGAGGGACGCTGGGCACCCTGAGTCGCCATGGGCAACGAGAACAGCACCCCGGATAACCAGGTGGGTGTCAGACCTTCTCCCTCAACCTACACGGGTCCCTTGACTGACCTTGACTAGACTTTTTTTCAGCATCTCCTCTCTGCCCAGGAAGAAGCAAACTAAAGCCCAGATATGCCTACATACACATGGGCATATATGTATTCATGTAGGCATTTTTCAATTCATTTTCAGAATTCTCATATTAAAGCAAGCCCTAATTTTGTAAACTATAAAAACTAGCTTTACTTTTTATTCTGTGGTTTTAAAATTGACGTAATGAGAGTTTGGGACATTTTTCCTGGATTGTGCCTACCTACCCACTTACACGAATGCAGCGGAGGAGGTAGAGATAAAACTTTTCCACGTTCCTCCCCAAAATAAAGTTACGGCCCTTGAAAAGTGATTTTAAAATATATCAATGATCAATGTTGAGCAGATTAAATGTGAACTATCATTTTCATGTTAGGTAAGGTTTTCACAATTGAGGAATGGACTTTGTTTAATTGTGTATAAGGCTGGGATATTAAAATATATTCAACTTTTATAATTATCCATTTTAAGTTTGAGAGTTTTAATTCAATGCCCTGGGGAACAAAATCAGGGCTTCCCCGTTTATCTCACACACAATGGTAATTTTGGATTAGTGGTATTGAGTTCTTTGAATGAGAAAATTGGATCTATAAGCCAGTATAGTGCAATTTGTTTTCCCTGTGTCTTTTTCTTCCTTACAATCTTCTTTTCTCAAGTAGGAAAACAGGAATCATCAAAAAAAAAAAAAAAAAAAAGGTGGCAGTCTTTAGGGGCAGGCAAGAAACCATAATTGTATTAAATGACTGGGTGTGAGACAATAGGGAGCGGTAGGTCCTGTGGCAAACAGGAAGATTCCCATCCTATTGTTTAAAGGAGGCAGCCACCATCCACTCCAGCAGGTGGTTGCCAAGTGGGAAAATGGGCCCAGTGTTACAAGATCTTCCTATTTCTTCAAGAGAAGTCAGAAACCCATATTTTTTCTATGAAATTTTAAAGTTTGTATAATTAAACTTTTTATTTTGAGATAATGGTAGATTGGCATACTGTTGTAAGAAATAATACAGAGAGATCCCATGTACCCTTTACCTAGTTTCCCCCAAGGGTGGAATCTTGCAAAACTATAGTTTCAAAACCCAAATACTGACATTGAAACAGTCAAGACACTGAACATTTCCGTCACCAGGATTCCTCTTGTTGCCCTCATAGCCACACCCACCTCCCTCCTGTCCCCCATCCCTAACCCCCAGCAACTTCTAATTTGTTCCCTATCTCTATGATTTTGACATTCTGAGAATGTTATATAAATGGAATCAAATGGTCTGTGACCTTTTGGAATTGGCTTTTTCACTCGGCATAATTTCCTCGAGATTCATCCAGGTTATTGAATGTGAATCCAGTTCATTCCTTTTTGTTGCTGAGTAGGATTCCATGGTGTAGATGTCCTACAGTTCATCAAACCCTTCACTCATTGAAGGACATCTGGGTTGTTTCCAGCCTGGGGCTTTTACAAATAAAGCTGCTGTGAACATTTCTGTACAGGGTTTTTGTGGACATATGTTTTCGCTTCTCTGAGATAAATGCCCAAGAGTGAAATTGCTGGGTCCTACGGTATGTGCGTGTTGGTTTTACAAGGAACTGCCAAACTGTTTTCTGGAATCCCTGTACCATTTTACATTCCCACCAGCAATGTAGGAGTGATCCAGTTTCTCCGCATCCTGGCAGTCATTTGGTGCTGTCACTCTTTGGTGTTGCCACTCTGACACGTGTGTTGTGATAGCTCACGGTGGTTTGACTTGCATTTCCCTGATGACTGATGGTGCTGAGCAGCTTTCCCGTGCTGATTGCCGTCTGTGTCTTCTCTTTGGTGAACTATCTGTTCATGTCCTTTGCCCGTTCCCTAATGGGATTTTTTTTTTTTTTTTTTTTTTACTGTTGGGTTTTGAGAGTTCTCTATATAGTCTGGATACTAATCCTTTGTCACGTTGTGGTTTGCAAATATTTTCGCCCACTGGGAGCTTGTCTTTTCATCCTCTGAACAGGGTCTCTTACAGGACAAAAGCTTTTATGAAGTACAATTTGTCAGTGTTTCCTTGTATAGGTAGTGCTTCTGGTACCTACTCTAACCTGAGATGAATTTCTGCCTGAATACAGGCGAAGTTAGAGTAGCTTACACTTTCTCTCCATTACCTTTACTAAATGATGCTGTCCCAAACTGAAGCCTGCTTTATTTAGGATAGACTCCTGGAAACGGAACTGCTGTGTCAAATGAAGGGTAAGTATTTTTGAAAGGCTCTTGCTATATGTCTATATCTCTATCCATCTTCCTTTTCATCTCATCTCCATCTCCATCTCCATCTCATCTCATCTCCATCTCCATCACCATCTCGTCTCCATCTCCATCTCCATCTCATTTCCATCTCCATCTCCATCTCATTTCCATCTCCATCTCCATCTCATCTCCAACTCCATCTCCATCTCATCTCCATCTCCATCTCACCTCCATCTCATCTCCATCTCCATCTCATCTCCATCTCCATTGCATCTCCATCTCCATCTCCATCTCATCTCCATCTCCATCTCATCTCCATCTCCATCGCATCTCCATCTCCATCTCCATCTCATCTCCATCTCATTTCCATCTCCATCTCATCTCCATCTCATTTCCATCTCCAATTCCATCTCCATCTCCATCTCACCTCCATCTCCATCTCTATTTCATTTCCATCTCCATCTCCATCTCATCTCCAACTGCATCTCCATCCCACCTCCATTTCCATCTCCATCTCACCTCCATCTCTGTCTCCATCTCCATCTCTATCTCATTTCCATCTCTATCTCCATCTCCATCTTCATCTCCATCTCTTTCTATCTCTATCTCCAAAATGCCTTCCAGAAAGGTGATACAAATTTATACTTCTCTCATGGGGCTGTGAGGGCCCATCTCACTAAATCCTCGCAAGCAATGAATATTTTAGTGCTTCAGATCTTTACTGATTAGAAAGGTAAAAATGCTCGGAGGTTTAAAAACCCTCACCCCACTATACCTATGCCTCCCTTCTCACCTCCTGCCAGCTCCCAGCCCTCTCCTCCAGCCTCAGTCCCCGCTCTCCTGGGGCAGACAGGAGATGTTTACCTGGCATTGCTAGTTTTCACTTCTCCAACCCCAGCCAGCTCTGACCAGTGGGGCATTTTGGGGTTGTCTTTAGGATTCCAGGGTTGGAACGAGGTTTGCCTTCCACACAGAAACAAGCAGGAATGAAGCACAAGTGCATTTGGCTGCAGGACCCATGGTCCCCATGAGGCTGAGGCTTGTGTCTTGCCACTGTCTCCTGGGTATCCCTCCTGGGTGACCCACAGTCACCCTGAGTTCCTCAAACCTGAACTCAGCTTCCCTCCTGATCCTCTCTTCCCCCTGCATTCCCCCTCCTGGGTACCATAATCTACCCTACCATCCAAGACAGAAATCTGGGGTCACCTCCCACTCTACCCATTCCCATTCTCCACATTTAATAAATCACTGTATGATTGATTAATTAATGAATGGCCTGGCCATTTTGCCTTCCGAATTTCTGTTTAATTAGGACTTTTTTGGTTTTGAGAGACAGAAGCCCATTTCCAATGACCATTTGGCTTATAGAAGGGGCTTGTTTGGCTTATAGAACCAAGAAGTCTACAGAGAGGGTCTAGCTGCAGTGGTCACTGAGTCCAGAGGTTCAAAAGATGACACTGGAGAGCTCTCCTCTCCGGATCTTGTTCTTCTATCCTCTGTGATGCCTTAGTGCTCAGGGAGGTGCCCCAATCCCACCGGCATCTCCAGGCTTCCATGCTTCTTCCAGCTAAGGGTCCAGCCTCCCGGTCATCTCCCTCTAAGAATCTGACTGGCCCTGATGTGTCATGTGCCCTCTCTGGGATCAATCACTGTGCCCTGGAACGTGGGAGACTCTGATTAGCCAGCCTGAGTCATGCACCCACTCCTGTAGGGGAAAGGTGGGCCCACAGTGATGATGGCCACATCAGTATCGCTTGGAGCACTTTCTCAAAAGACAAAATGTGGCACATTATGTTGTTTTTTTCCTCTCTATTCCCACTGTCACAACCCTATCACCTCACCCTGGATCATTGCAAACACCTGCAAACTAGTTTCTCTGCCTCTACAAACCCCGCCCCCATCTCATCCATGCCCCCAGTCCTCTCTCAGAGGCTCTTTCTCTGTGAAGATGCACTCGGAGGTCCCTGCGTCCTATTTACAAGTGAACTCTTGGAAGGAAAGATGTGGGTCTGAAAGAAGCTCCTGTCCACAGATTAAGGACTAGGCAGAGGACCAGTAGTGTCACCAGTGCAAAAGATGAGGGACAGGCCTGCCCAGTCCTGCCCATTGATTCTTCATACACCCTCGGGCTGCAGATTCCTCTCCCTCTGTTGTCTAATTTTCCCTGGGTGACTGTGGGCAATGTGGGGGCACCCAAGAGGGTAGGCCTGGGAATAGAAACCAGCCGAGACTGTTGCTCTGGTGCTGCGGGGATCCTGTTCACTGTGACCTGTCCTAATAGCAAGACCCCTTTGCTTTCAGCAAGAGGACTCCAGCCTGCACAACGTCATCCTGTGGCCTCCAAACCCTGAACCTCCGCAGGTACCGGGGAATGTGCTCGGCATGGTCTGCTCTCCAGCCCCTTCCTAACATCTAGATGGTTGCAGACGGCGTGGCACGTGCATTTGTGTTTTCAGGTTTTCTCCTCCTCCTTCTCCCATTGCCTCCTCCTGTCTACCTCAATAAGTTGTAAAATACAATGGAATCTGCAATACATGTTTAGATTTTTAAATAACATTTTGGTGTGCCTACCCAAGTGCTCGCTCAGTTGATATGCTGTGAGATGCTGAATAAGGCTGGTGTTCTCAACGTAAGGCAGATGCTGGGAGCCAGTACTAACCCTCCCAACCTCTTCTGCTTTGATTTCCTTTGTCTTGGAGTGAGGCTGCTTAGGGGTGGTGGCCCCACCTTCGACACCAGTGGGCAAAACTGATTTGTCTTTAAAAAACTGAATTCCGGATCAGTTGTCAGTGTCGTGATGCAATAACGCTGCTGGTTGAGTCCTGTCGCTTTAGCTCTGCCCGAAGGGTTTTCTGTCAACTGGGGAGGAGGGCAAATTGGGAGCTTTGCATCCATTTCACAGAGATTTTTCCTGAAGAGAATGTCGAGGTTTGTGTGCCCCTGTGGGTGTGGTCAGGGCGAGGCTCTGAAATCTGGTCACACCCAGCAAGGAGGGGTGTTAGTCACCCAGGTGCTGTGCTCCTTGCTGTAAGAAAAGAGCCGCTCCTCCCCCGAGGGTGGCTGCCAGGTCGGTCAGCTTGGTGCACTTGTTTCTCTCTCTATCCCGCCAAACAATGACGCGTGAGGTTGTGAAAGAACTCGACTATTTGTGGAGGGCATAGTGAAGTCTTTCACACGCGTAATCGCATCCGATTCTCACGGTCCTGTGAGGTGGGCAGGCCCAGGCTGATCACTCTTGTTTTATAGACAAACAGGTTTGGAAGGTTAATCATCCAGGTCATTTGGGAGGAGTGAGAATTAGAACCCTGGTCTTAGAGGGTCACAAAGAACGGCCAGGCCAGTGGTTTTCAAACTGGGTTCTTTTGTCTGGCTCGGGACTTTCCATAGCACTTCGCAGCAGAGGTAAGATCTCAGTGAGGAGGTCCATGTCTCATCCTGGATGCAGTTTTTCATTCACCTGGTGAACATCTGTGGAGCCCCTGTGGGGAGGCAGGTACTGGTTTAGGTGATGTGGATCCAAACAGGAACAAGACAAACCAGGTCTGTGCCTCATGGAACTTGATCCAGTGGGGAGTCAGAAAATAATAAGCAAGTGAACAGACAAACCAACCGGTGAATAAATTTTTTTTTAAACTTTGTTGAGTTTACCAGGCACTATTCCAGCATGTGGGATCAGCAGCAAATAATTCAGCCACAATCTAGTGTAGCTTCCCTTCCACAGGGAAAAATGGACAATGAGCTAGTTGGCAAATAAACACATAATGACATTTCCAGTGGTAACTGGAGTCAGGAGCTATTTTTTTCCTTTTTTTTATTGTGGTAAAATACACGTAACATAAAATTTACCATCTTAACCATTTTTAAGGGTACAGCTCGGTGGTATTAAGTACATTCACATTTTGTGCAACCCTCACCGCTATCCATCTCCAGAACTTTTTCATCTTTCCAAACTGAAACTCTGTACCCATTAAACAGTAATTCCCATTCCCCCTCCCCTCGGCCCCTGAGAACCATCCCTTTACTTTATGTCTCTATGATTTTGACTACTCTAAAGACCTCGGATAAGTGGAATTATACAGTATTTGTCCTTTTGTGACTGGCTTATTGCACTTAGCATAATGTCTTCAAGGTTCATTCATGTTGTAGCATGTGTCAGAATATCCTTCCTCTTTAGGGTTGTATAATATTCCATTATATGCCTATTCTATATTTTATTTATCCATTTATCCATTGGACTCTTGGGTTGCTTCCATATTGTGGCTATTGTGAATGATGCTGCTATGAACATGGGTGTATAAATATCTGTTTGAGTCCTTGCTTTCAATTCTTTTGAGTATATACCCAAAAGTTGGATTGCTGGATCATATGCTAATTCTGTTTATTTATTTATTTTTTGTGTGTGAGGAAGACCAGCTCTGAGCTAACATCCACTGCCTATCCTCCTCTTTTTGCTGAGGAAGATTGGCCCTGAACTAACATCCATGCCCATCTTCCTCCACTTTATATGGGATGCCACCACAGCATGGCCCAACAAGTGGTGCATCGGTTTGTGCCCAGGATCCGAACCTGCAATACTCTGGATATCAATTCCTTATCAGATATATGATTTGCAAATATATTCTCTCATTTCATGGGTTGCCTTTTCACTCTTTTGTTAGTGTCTTTTGATACACAAAAATGTTTAATTTTGATGAAGTCCAACTTACCTACTTTTTCTTTTGTTGCCTGTGCTTTTGGTGTCCCATCCAAGAAATCATTCCAAGTCCAATATCATGAAACTTTTCCATCAAAGTCTATTTTTATATATTTTTTTATTGAGATGAAATTCACACAACATAAAATTAGCCATTTTAAAGTGTACAATTCAGTGGCATTTAGTATCTTTACAATGTTGTGTGAGCACTACTTTTATCTAGTTTGAAAATATTTTCTTCACCCCCAAAGAAAACCCCCCACTCATTAAGCAAACACTCTCCATTCCCCTCAACCCCCAGGCTCTGGCAACCGCTAATCAGCTTTCTATCTCTATGGATTTACTTATTCTGGATATTTCATATAAATCAAGTAATACAATATATGACCTTTTGTGTCTGTCTTCTTTCCCTCAGCATAATGCTGCAGTGTGTATCCATACCTACTTTTTATGGCTAAATAATATTTCATTGTGTGGATATACCACATTTTGTTTATCTGTTCATCTGTTGATGGACTTTTGGGTGGTTTCCACCCTTTTGGATATTGTGAATAATGCCTTTATGAACATTGGTGTACAAGTATCTGTTCGAATCTCTACTTTCAATTCTTTGGGGTATCTCCCTAGAAGTGGAATTGCTGGGTCGTATGATAATTCTATGTCTAAGTTTTTGAGGAACCACCAAACTTTTCCACAGCGGCTGCACCACTTTACATTCCCACCATCAATACATGAGTGTTCCAATTTCTCTACATCCGCACCAACACCTGGTGCTTTCTGTTGTTGGTCTTTGTTTAATTATAGCCATTCTAGTGGGTGATAAGTCGTATCTCATTGTGTTTAGAGGCTATTTTTGATGAGTGGTCAGAGGAGCCCTCTCTGTAGAGAACTGATGTGCTGAGAAGGGGGCAGCCCTGTAAAGTTCTGGAGAAGGAACATTCTGGAAAAGGGAATAAAAGTGTAACATATAAGGGAGGAACAAGTTTGTTGTATTTTAAGATCAGCAAAGAAGGCCAGCGTGGCTGGAGAAGAGCTGGTGACAGAAATGATGGTGAGATATGAGGCCGGGGAGGTGGGTGAGGGCTGTCTTGTAGGTCATTATCAGCCTTGGTAAGGAGTCTGGCTTTATTCTGACTGTGATGCAAAGCCATTGGAAGGTTTTCAGCAGAGGAATGACATGAACTGATCTGAGATTTTAAAAAGAGGGTTGCTTGCGGTTGCTTTGTAGAGAATAGTTTTTCAAGGGCAGAGGGCAGAAGTGGAGGAGGGACATTAGTTAGGAGGCTATTTAGAAGTCAAAGGCATAGATGATTATGGCTTGGAATGAGGTGGCAGGGAAGGAGGTCCCTGGATTCGGCATATATTTTGAAGGCAGAGAGGACAGGCTGGATGAGAGATCGAATTCAGGCGTGGGGAAAGGAGTAGGTTCAAGGATGAGCCCTAGGTGTTTGGCCTGAGCCATGGGGTAGGTGGGAACGTCATTTCCTTAGATGGAGAGGATCGGAGGACAGGCAGGTTTAGGGGGAAGGGAGAGAATCAAAGGTTCCGGTTTGGCCATAAAATCTGAAGGCCTATTGGGTGCTCCAATGACGAGATCTAATAGGCATGTGGATACGCGAGAGATGGGGCTTGAGAAGTGTACTTGAGTCATCAGCATTGGTATTTCAAGCTGTGTGACTGGATGAGATCGCCTGGGGACACAATGAGAGAGATGGGAAAGGGGACCCAGGACTAAGCCCTGAGATGCTCCAACATTTAGACTTGAGCCCGGGGGAAGGGGGTGTCTACGAAGGAGTGGGAGCTGGCTGAAGACAAAGGAAAACGAGGGACCTGGGAGACCACGAGAGGAGAGTGTCAAGAAGTAGAGACAGTAGGACGGCACCAGATGCTTCTGAGAAACAAGGAGCAAACACTTCTCCCTTGATTGGTCAATATGGGGGCCACTGGTGATGAGGAAAATCTCCTATGGCCCTGCAGGCGCTTGACAAGCACAGTTTCAGTGGAATGACGGGGATGCAGGTTGGATGGGAGAGGGCTGATGAGGGAACTGGAGATAAAGATGTAGCAAGAGATGTGTAGATAATTCAAGAATTTTTTCTAAGAAAGGGAGCAGAATATAGGGACAGCAGCTGATGGAGAGAGTTGCATAGAAAATTTAGTTCAAGACTGAAGATACTAGATGCCTGTGTGCTGATGGGAATGAGGGAGAGAGGCAAAGATCAATGGAGGACAGGTGAGAGCAGGGTCAACTGAAGGAAGGCTGACCTTGAATGTTGGAGAGGACTGGGACTGGAGCAGCAGGGGGCTTAGAGGAGAGACACTTCCACCACTGTGGGTTGGGGGAGAGAAGACAGAAGCAGATATTCCTGGGAATCGCAAGGGTGGGAGGAGGGGCAATGAGGGATGGCTCTTCTGATGGCCGAACCTCTTTTAAAGCAATTCCAGTGTCTAGAGTCTCAGAAAAAAAATTATTTTCAGCTGTAGAAACTGTGGTCCGTCCTATGAAGCAAGAAGACAGGTGCAAAGACACCCGGCCTGGCCCTGGGCGTCAGGGCAGGCTCTCCTGGAGAGCTGCTGTCTGAGGTCAGAGCTGAAGGATGAGTGGGAAACAAATGGGACCAGGAGGATCGAGAGCAGGTCACCCCCAGCCCAGGCTTCCTCGGGGCAGGTCCCCCTGGTTCCTGCTCAGTGTCCAAGAGGCAGCCTGGACCTGAGGTTTATTCCTGAAGGCCTTGGGTTATGGAATCCTCTGACGTCCGAGGAACAGAGGGCCAGGAGGATGGGAGCATCTGTGCTACGTGACCCCGCCGTGGAGTCTCGATCACCCAGTGACGTGACTGAGCACGTTTCTGCAGGCTGAGGCTGGCTGTGGCCCAGGCACCGTGTGATGAGTATTTTGCTTGATAGATAAACGGCTCATAAGTATGTGCACGTGTTGCTTAGAGCTACAAATGCTTGGGCTCCAAGTTTACCTGGGAAGTAGTTTCTGAGGAACCCGAGGAACTCAACGTGGCGAGAGCATGACACCAGTGCTGGAAGAAACAGCATCTTCTCGGATTCTCCTGGCAATAGGTGGGCATCTGGGATGACTTAACTGCGTTTAATGAGGAAGAAATTGAGTGAAGAGACAATTAACCAGCATGAACCCAGTGTTCGTAACAGCGCAGAGCCCCTTTATCGTGACCGGCTGCTCCCACAGCCGTTCTTACGGGGGTCGCCCAGCCCAGAGGGTCGGTGCTAATTTTCACTGGAATGATCATTAAAGTTCGTGAACTGCGTGGCCCCAGGTTTTGGCCAGATGCATCTTCTGAAGAATCTGATTAACTGCTTTAGCTTCAAGCTGAGATAGCCACGAGGGCTCTTAGTTAATGAGTCTTGAATCAGTTTCTTCTTTGTAATAATCATAATTAGCATATATGAATGTCTACTATGGTCTAGCCTTATGTTAAGTGCTTCTCATGTATTATTTTATTTAACCTTCAAAACAACCCTGTAGTTATGATCCCCGTTTTCCAGATATGGTACTGGAGGTGCGGAGCCCGAAGGCTTACAGCTAAATAAGTGGTAGAAAGCTTGGCTTTTAACCACTACACGTGGCTTCCTGCACCCTTATTCCTGAGTCAAGCCTTGTGCTGCTCTTGCACAAGTGGAGGTAGGAATTCTAGAGGGGAAAAATGAGGCGTATGTCTGCATTTCAAATATAAAGGAGTAAAATCACAGGACATCTTCCACCATCCTGACAAACCTATCTCTCTGAATGAAGAGACTCTCCCCTCCATTTGGACACTTCTTGGCCACGTTGACAAGGTGGTCCTGTCACTCACTGGGGCAGGCAGGCCAGGGATTGTGGTCCCCATTTTATAGACGGAGAAACAGGCTCCAAGAAGTGAAATGACTTGGGTTTTCTGAACTGGTCCAGCCCTCTTTACGTTATATTGCTTCTAAAATTTTAAACACAGGACATTAACATCAAGCAGTGATTTGAAGTCTCCAAGGTGTTCGTTTCCCCGCAGACTAAAGGTGTCAGGACACGTCAACTCTGGCATCTTCGGGGTTCCTGGGTCCTTTTAGGGTCACTCCTACAACTTCGGACCCAGACGCTTTTGAGGAAGGGAATATAGATACCATTTCTTGAATGTGCATCTCATTCACTCACTATAAGTTCCATGAGGGTAGGAATTGTCTTTTTTTTCTAATTAAACTTTTTATTTGGAATATTTTCAGATTTACAGAAAAGTTGCAAAGATAGTACAGAGAATTCCCACTTACTCTTCCTCCAGCTTCCTCTGAAGTTAACGTCTCACCCCCGTCTTTTTGAATCTTCCATGTCTACCTAGAACCTAGACTCCGTCCTTCCCAGACATGGGGCAGAATCAACAAAATCCCACTGCGAACTGGATTCCATTTTCTCCATCTTTTAAGGGAAGAGTGGGGACTCAAACCCAGCTCTCTCTGACTCCAAAGCTTCTTTGTTTTTCTACCACACCACATCGGAAAGCATTCTGTTTGGGGAAGCCCAAAATTCCACCTGTGGGGCCTCCCCCTTCTCGGCCTTGGGGCCGGCGTCCTCGCTGCCGGTGGGAGTGAGAGGCTTCGATCTTTCATTTTCGCCTTGGAGGCGAAGAAATGTCTGGGATCTAGCAGATCCAGTTCTGCTAGATCTGGTCTCGCAGAACTGGTGCAAGCATTTGCCCTCTCTTGACAGGGAAGATGGGCAGCCCACAGGCCCTGGCCCGGAACATGTGCTCCTCCTCCATATTTGGAGGCCTGGCAGTTGTTTCTGAAATCTGACTCCTAGTGCCATGGGGATGACCTTTGGTCTACTTCCCAGCATTCACCTGTGGGCACGCTGCTCCCAAGAAGCCTGTTCAAAGAGTGGGCGAGCTGGTCATGATCTAACCATGTTAATTAAGCCTCTTTATTGGCATGACCAGTAAGTCGTGGTCGAGAGGGATGGAGCACATTTAAGAGGTAAGGTCAGGGGAATTATTTATTTATTTTTTGATAGTGAGACAGTTTAGCTCTTGAGAAAGTGTATTTTTCAGGACTGGAAAGTTGCTGTGACTGTTTGAAAATCTTTAAAATAGACCCAGGACTCTGGAGCATTCCAGAGCCAGAGAAAGGCTGTTTGTTTACCCAAGCAATGGCAGCAAAGGAAAGATTTGAAGAAGCAACTTGACAAGTCCGTTTGTCCTGTGGAAGACTGCCAATGCTTTTTTTCCAGCCTGCTCTTTGGAAGTGTCGGGGTAACTTTAGAAACGTATGCTGTCTTGTAGTGACGTCTGTTGACACAAGTCCTGTAAGCAACAGGGCTTAGGACCGTTGCTAGGAAGGGGAAACTGGAAGGGGACTCAAAGAAAGACCCTGGAGGAAATGTGGCAACAGCGGGAGCTCTGAGGGCTGAGTGTGCTCCCCCTGGTTTGCAGAAGTGGCTACCAGACTAAAAGGGAATAATCTATTTTTCATACATTCAACAAATATTTATGCAGTGCCCCTCTGTGCCAGGTGCTATTCTGGGCATTGAATCCAGGCTCCTGTACCACGTTATTCATAAATGTCCAGTTGTTTTAGTTACTTGCAGCGTGGCAGGAAGATGGCAGGGATCATAGAACACTGTTTCCACTGTCTGGTGAGGCAGCATAAGATAGAGCTCAAGAGCACAGGCTCTGGACCCCAACCGTCTGGGTCCAAGTCCCATCTCCACCACTTCCAAGCTGTGTGACCTTGGGCAAGTGGCTTGACCTCTCTGTGCTAAGTAATCTTATCTGTAAAAGAGGGTTGTTGTAAGGATTGAATGAGTTTAAATATGTAAAGCACTTAAAAGAACAGTACTTGGCACACGGAAAGTGTTCATAGTAAGAAGTTTGCTATTATTTTTATAGCAGAAAAAGTGCTATGTAAGTGTTGGGTGTTATTATTATTGTGGAAAGAGCACTGGACTTCAAGGCAGAAGACCTGGCCGAGACACTTAACCCACTGTTTCTCATCTGGAAAATGGAAAACATTATTTTACCTGCCTGTTTAGCTCACAGGGGTCTTGTAAGAATCAGATGGATGTCAAAGCACTTTGAAAAGTGCAATGTGCAATTCCGTCAATAGTATTATCGCTTTTATTTTAACTCCAGCCAGATATGTTTTTGTTGGAGGGAACTGGCATTTTTGCAGATTAGCTTTTTATTAGGAGGAGGGGTGGGGCTGAAAAGGGAGAAAGGCCGACCCTTTTTTCTTCTTCAAAGACGAATCTGAGCCCCTGTTATATTTCCTTTGCCTGAGGAAACAGCCTGTGGTCTTTAGTTAGAGCAAAGATCTGTCTCCTCATCCTGTCTGTTGTTTGCATCTGTCTGGGCTGTTAGACTTGTCAACGTCTTTTCAGAATTACTTTAAAGTAACCTTGATCACGGAAGAAAGGGCAGGAGATTTATCTGTTAAATTATCTGCAGAATAATTCACTGCAGATCATGTGATGATTGAAAGGGAAACCTGGCTGCAGAAGGTGTTCACAGCTGAGGGCTGTATGACAGTCAGACAAGTAGGAATTGGGTTACGATTTTAAAAAGTCACTCACTCTGTGTTGTGATTCTTGAGTTATTATGGTAAAATTTTTAAATTGTGCATCCGAGGGTAGTAACATAAAGAACCTTCCTCAGAAGAATCAGGAACACTTTGGAGTTTGAATTTATGGTGATTTACTATCTTGACTTGTTTTTTTACTATCTTGACTTGATTTGTACTATCTTGACACTGTCCTCTAGGGATGGTTGTCATCCTGGATTCCCAGATCAGGAGACTGAGACCCACAGGACAGGACAGGGACTCTCGGTACAGGGAATGGTTCAGCCAGCATGGAGGTCAAGCCAGCCCAGGGGCAGCAGTGTCCGTCTCAGGTGAGGAGTCAGCCCCAGTTCGCTCTGCCTCCTTCAACACTTCCTCAATGAAGGGATCAAACAGAGATGCCCCTTCCTGCCTTTGGGTCAGAGAGAATCGGGTCCATCTGGGCTCTGCTGCTGTGTGACCTTGGCCAAGTTACTCAACCTCTCAAAGCCTCAGCTCTAAACAGGTACTAAACGAATAGCACTTTCCTCATAAAGTTGTTGTGCAGAGTCAATGCCGTGGTTTATGGACAGCTAGTGGCCCAATGCCTGGCACCGCGTAAGTGCTCAATAAAAAGAAGTTATTCTTGTTGTTGTTGTGTTGCTATCTTCCCCCACATTGTGTCTCAGCAAAAGTGAATGGATACTTTGTAACTGTAGCATTCCTGTTCACTGGAGTGCAGGGCCCCTGGGAGGTGAGGCATCTTTTGTATATTACCTGGACACACTGGGTGAACACCAGCGGCCAAGCCAACCACAAAGAGAAATGCACCAGATGGGGGAAACACAGCCAAAGCTAGTTCTTCAGGCTGTGTCTGAGGGTCAAGGACTACAGCCCACCCAACAGACAGAAGACTCAAGGTCTCAAGAAGACCCTCAGGTTCAGATTGGCCAGATGATTTGCACCCAAATGTCCCACGGAAGCTCCAAAATTAACTTACAACAACTTCAACCTGGAGGTTGATAGAGGTGAGTGGGTGGGCATCCTCCTTCCAGAGGGCCTGGGCCTCCTCCTTGGGTGCCTCCAAGTTCACACCTCTGTGGTCGTGGCACTGGGGTCTGTCTCCCTAGACTGTGAGCAACTCTGGGGAAGGGATGCAGCCCTACTCATTTTTGTAGCCCCCACTTCTAACACTGGTTTTGGCACATCGTAGGCTTTAGATGAATGTTTCTTAGGTGATTGAATGAATCAACAAGTCGATAAATAAAACATTACATTTTGGAAGGTCTGGGTGAAATGAGATATTTAGCAAATAATCTGGCTGCATGAGGGTGCGTAGGCAACAGTGGTGAATTGTTGGGTTTAGGAGAAGACTTTGGCACCTCCACTTGCCCCCTTTGATGGGCAGGACGAGGCTGGGTCTCTCTCTGGGATCATGTGGGAGAGCAGTGTCCCCTGAGAGGAGAGAGATTTCCAGCAACAAAGAGCGGGGAGCCCCGGGGAGCCCCGTGAAGCCTGGAGGAGCTCTTCCTGCCTGGCTCCTGGTGCCCACCCCCCTGCATTCCCCACACATGGAGCTCCTCAAGGACGGAACTGGGAGTCCTGGAGCTTGGTTTCTCCCAAGCACCCAACAGCCACGGGCCTGGGTCTGAGCTGTGCCCACTGGAGGAAAGGGAAATTTTTCTACTTCACACAAAGACACTGTCTGCCCAGGAGCCACACACCCGCCAAGAGGAACGCCACCTCCTACTTTTCACAAAGGCGCCCGGCAGGGGAGAGGCCCCCGACTCTGAGGCTTTGGATCATCTGCTGGATGCAAGCGACAGAGAAAGCAACTGTCCTCAAAGGTGAGCTCCCCGGAACTCTAGCTCTGGGAGATGTTAGCAGGTGCACAGGAACAGAGGGTCCTGTGGTCAAGAAACTGGGAAACTCTGAGTTAAAGTTCAACGTTATTTTCCTGCAGAACTTCCCAGAACCTTTAATTTGCTGATGTGCGTCATGAGTTTCTAGAAAAGGACTGTATAATGTAGCACTTCTTAAACTTATTTGACCATAGAACACTTTGCTTCCCTCGAAGTTTGTCTGGTCATCTATGGAATGCACTCTTTTGGTTGCAAGTGTCAGAAATCCAGCTTGTTCCAGCTAAGGCAAACAGGGATCAACATCTCATGTACCCTCTGGACGGAGAGGGCAGGATGAGGCCGGAGCCCAGGGCCAGCTGGAGCCAAGGCCTTGGCAGCACCAGGAGCCCCTCCCTCTGTCTCTCATCTCGGCCTTTCTCTGCCTGGTGGCTTTAGTCTCTATTGCGACCGGCTGCCTTCTTCCACGACGGCGGGAAACAAGGCTGCCAGTAACTCTTGCATTCGCACTACGGAATCTACCACCACGTTCCTCTCCCTCTGGTTCTTCGGGGAGTTCTGCAGACGGACCTGGGTCGACCTGAGTCTTGTGCAGACCCTGATGGGCAGGGGTGTCGGGCTCTGTGATTGGCATTTCCACGAGAACCTCAGGGACAGGGGGATATGGGTGGAACAGTTCTTTAGAAGAAGGCAGATCCGGCCTCAAAGGAAGGTGTGTGCGTTGTTTTGGGGAGGGGGTTCAGGGACCCCTTTGTCTGGGAAGACAAAATAAGACAAACACTGCTTTGGGAAATACTGCTTGGGGCTTATAAAAGCCCTTTCCCCATTTCTGATTTTTATATCATAGTTAAATGAGCATCACTTAAATTGAGTTTTTAAAACAGCTCATCTCTTTCTGTCCTGCAATTTGAAGTTTTGATTATCCTTTATATTTTTGCATCTTGGATTTAAAAATTGACGAAATAGCAGACAAGCTTATTGTGGGAGTTAAAGAAGAGGTGACCACCTCAGAGTGCTTAGGGCCTCAAATGGGTGGCCTCAAATTTCTGAAGGCTCATCATTTTCTTCCTTCAATTTTTTTTGCTTCAGGTTTCCAGCTGAATTCTGGTATGCAAAACCATGGGGGAGGGGCGAAGGAAAATGTGTTTTCATCTAGGTGGTGCCACAAGCAAATTGAACACCTTAAGATCTTAAGTTAAATATCCCCACTTTCTCCAGGGAGCAGATGACCCCCAAAGAATGGCAAGTATCCCCAGTCTTGGTTTCTTACAAAGACAGTCATCCAGCTCAGCTGGAATTGCTGGTTTAGCTGTGTTTCTCCTGCCTTGGATGAGAGCAGGGGCCATGGTCGCTTTGCTCATCATCTCTCCTCCACGCACAGCTCAGTGCCAGCACGTGGTTGGAGCTCAGCTGGATGATAAAGCAAATGAAAAACCTTGCCCTGGAATGTGGTCAGTGGCCTGTTGATAAATGTTTTTGTGTTTTCAGACACTCCTATTTGATTTCCTTTCCAATTTCTCTTTCCTTTGGCTCAGAGGTCTTTGTCAGTTCAGAGTCCAAGATCCGTGCAGCCACCTGGGAACAGTCCGAATATAAAAAGGAAGCCGGAGGAGAAACCCAGAAGCACTGCCCGTGGAGACTTGCCCAGGTAGGAGCTGGGTTCGGAGGGCTGACACCTGGCCCAAGGCATGGCCAGCTCACTGCTGCTCTGCATGTGTTTGCTCCATTTGCTTTGGAAAATTCACCCTAAAAAACACCATCTGTGGTGAGATGTTCGAAGCAGCGGTGCATAGACCTCTGTGATTGCTTAGTCCTGCATGATTGGAAACTTAATACATTTGTCTGCCCAAAGATGAAACTACAATTATAGGATCCCATTCCAGCAGCACTCCAGGTGATTTATCTTTGTTGCTGGAACTTACAGTGAAAACAATCAAGGCTGCCAAGGGGCTTATCAGGGGTGTCTAATCTGTGGCTCAGTTGGGGTCTGTAGTCCAGTGTGGTAGCCAGTGTGGGCACTGGATGATGAGACTGAGGATTCAAAGAACAATTACTAAAGTGACCGCACCCTCAGTCCCAGGGAGGCTGGTGGATGAATTCCAGAAACCAACAAGGCCACACTGTTGCAGTGGAACATGGCCCATGCAGATGTGGCCATTGGTCAGTGGGTCCTTGTTATGACCCATAGTCGAGTCCCGATTTCCCTGCCATGGTTATTGGGAAAAAGTCCAGTAGAATCTTCCCACATAGTGCTCAGTAACCACAGTCTTGGGGGCATTCACAAGCAGAGGGCCAGCAGACATGAAAATTCAGCCCCCAGAATGGACATAGGCCAGGAACACTGGAGGCAATTAATAAGTGCTTGTGGGTTGAGCATAGGAACAGCCCTTGGATCTGGTTGGAAAAACCCTCCCGAATACTTGAAGCCCAGCTTCCTGGAGACTATAATTACTTTAAAACAAACGAACAGGAGTTC
This sequence comes from Tapirus indicus, assembly GCA_031878705.1. NCBI lineage: Eukaryota > Metazoa > Chordata > Mammalia > Perissodactyla > Tapiridae > Tapirus > Tapirus indicus. The sequence continues at coordinate 10,686,777 of CM062921.1, read as the reverse complement.
CAAAGAACAAAAATGCAAAATGAAATGATAGACCCCCCCTCCCCCCATCACAGATAACAGACAGTGAAACTTTGGGTCACAAATGCTCGGCAACAGCTTTTCACCTTAAGAGCTGAAGCAACATTTTTTGCTTTGGCTTTAGACTGTGGACGGTCATGAGTAAGTAAGAGCGACCCCTGGTGGCAGGAATTTCCACGCCTGGTGGGTGTTATTTTCCGGGTGGCTCCGGCTATGTGGTTTCCAGAGGAAGCCCTTCACACCTCTTGGCATGAACGTTAGATTTCTTTGGGGAAATGGTGATCAGATGGGGCAGAGTGTTCTTTCTACCGAGGAAATCACAGAATATGCCTTGAACAGCACCTTTGACCTCTGTTGTCTGCAAAAGGGAAGCCTCCTTTGCCTCCCAAACCTCTGTGGCTGTTCCATTTTTGCAAACTTTTTATCAGGGTCACTGGACAACGGTTTTAATATTTGGTCGTAATGAGACTGGATGACCCATCTAAATTGGCTCCGGATGGTCATGGAACTAATGGATGGATTCATCTTTTCTGGAATTCTGCACAAGGGAAGTCCCTGCTGGCTGAGTCCCAAGGCCCAACTCTTCCCTCCCCATCCTCCGGAGGTTCTGGGATCTCTTGAGAGGCTCTGGAATTATTTGGAGCCTGTTTCACAGCCAGACTGAGCTCAAAAGTCTTTTGTTTCTTGTTCTTCCGCTCTGGTCAATTACTATTTTTCCCTTGAAGAAGACTTGCCTCTCATTGGCATGCAAATTGAGCACGTAAGAGGTGGCTTCTAAGAGCAGACCCAAGGGAAGCAACTTCCTGTTCACAATTAGAAACACTTCTCCGTAAATGTGAGCATGTCTGCTGTGCAGGGCCCTGGACTTAGTAACTCGGAAGCTATCAAGAGGTGGCCAGGCCCCTGTTCTCCGGGGGGTGACAACGAGTCTGTCAGGGAGTCAGGATGTTCTGAGGAAGAGAGGGTGAGCGCGGGCTCCCAGTGTGCTGTTTCAGTTGGGCACACCATGGGCATTTGCAATAATAACTGTAGCATTCAATGTTCGTCTTGCAGATGGGCACCAGACACTATGCCAAATGCTCTGTGCGTACAAAATAAAATTTTATTTTCTTTAAATCAATTCATTTCTGATTCTGCATCCCTGCTCTGCCAGGCTGGCGGGAATGCCCCTGTCAGCCACCCTTGGGACCCCCTCTCCTGACCTGGTGTGTTGACGCCATCATCCGTCCCCTCCTCACCCCATCACCACCGAGGTACCCACTGGTCTGGGCCATGCTGTCCCTCAGGCCCTATGACCATGCTGCTTTCATGCCACATTTGGCATGTGTGAATCTTTGGTGAGGCCGGGAGCTTCCAGGCCATTCCCTTCACCCCCCACCCCCACCGCCGTGATCATCCCCCAGTAAGCCTGAGGACAGGAAGCAGGGAAGGACTCTCAGAGCCTTTCTGAACCCTTTTCCTGCTCTCTTGTCATTCTCAAATGCATTTGCCTTCTCTCTCTGACTCTTTGGATAACCAGCATTTTCTCTTCAAAGGATGTATTATAGGTTTTTACAAAAGATGGGAAAAGCCATTGGCCTCAAACTGTTTCTGTTTTCTACTGTAAAAACTCCAGCAAGAAAACACAGACAGGCCTGCAGTGGCTCCTGCTGGACCTGGAGGCATGGGAAGAAATAGGGAGAAAGGCATGCGTTACTATTTCCAAAGAGCGTCCCTCTGCACAGGCATGATCTCTCCTCTACAGACGGGGAAACTGAGGCTTGGAGCACTATGTCATCTATGTCTTAGTGGTAGAAAGTCCATTGTTTTCTCCTCAAGGCTCTTCCTCCTTCAGAACTGTACAAGAACGGGGTTTATACATCCCCAAAGCGGGTGAGTTCTTCATCCAGATAGGGAGTCCCAGCAGTTGAACTGCCTTGCTCTCCAGTTGCCACATGGTGTCGCTGTTGTAACTTAGCCCTGCATAGGCCAAACCCGAGGCTCCCCCCAGCCCCCCACCCCCCGCAGAAGCTGGGAGGGGCCTCGCTGGTGCCATCCCTGTGCAAGACCCTGGTCTCTTGAGGAAGGATGATCTTGCCCACCTAGGACGAAGCTTAACCCCAGGTTGTGCCTCTTACTACTCAGCAACGTCCACCCTGAGCACAGCTGCCCTGGACACCTGCGTCTGGACTGATTCCAGGTCCACCATCCACGCTTTCAAGGAGTTTCTCCCTCCTTGGGTACCAACAACCACGGATGGGCAGCCCTTTCCTTTTAAACCCTCCAAACACAATGGATCTTATCGTACCACCTTTCCTCAGATGATAAAGCTATTAGATTGCACCAGAGGAAATTCGTTTTTGTAGGTAAAAAATTGTTGGGTAGTGGCCATTTCCTGGACTTCAATATTGAACTTGCTCATTCTTCCAAGGAAGGCTGCAGACAATATTTGAGATATTGACTTTTCTCAGGGAGCGACCCTAAGTGATTCCTAGGTGAATTTCTGGCATCTTGGTCACTGAAGAAGGAGGAGTGGCAACTCAACAAGCCTAGACTCTTAACCGTTATCCACTGATTTTCAGACATGAGCAGGCGTCAGGATCACCATGGCTGGTTAACACACGGATTGCTGGGCCTCTCCTGCAGAGGTTCTGATTCAGTAAGGCTGGGGGGAGGCCTGAGAATGAGCATTTCTAACAAGTTCCCAGGTGACGCTGATGCTGCTGGTCCAGGGACCACACTGGAGAGCTGTTGCATTATGCTGGAGAGGTGTGCGAGTGCCACTGGCTCAGTGCTGTTGGGGTTCAGAGGAAGAAGCCTCCTCCGAGGGCTGGATTGGACAAGGAGAGTCTCCTGGCGGGGGGGTGGGGGGGACCCTGAGCTGAAGAGGACAGCTAGAGAGGCCGTTCCTGAATCAGACCTCTCTGTAGGTGAGCGGGAAGTGAGCCCAGACCTCGAGGCTGGGTGTCCACTAAAAACAAGACTGGAGAAGGGAGGCCAGATTGCAGAGAACTTGGAGGTCAGGTGAGGGGTTGAGATTTTATCCTGCAGGAAGCGGGAAGCTGGGGAAGTGCTTTGTGGTCCGTTTGTTTGTATTTAAACAAGAGTTTATGCATGCAAGGAAAGAGTTCAGAAGATGAATTCAGGGGCTCAGGTTAGTGCACTGGAGGGGGGAGGCTGGAAGGGCAGTAAGGGATGCCCTTATAGAAGAGGGATGGTGCCTGGGAAACCAACCCAAGGTAGAACCCACAGAACTTAGTGATGGCCCGCGTGTGGGTGGAGGAGGTGGAGTCAAAGAAGATGCTAAGGTTCTGGGCCAAACACTGGAAAGGAAGATCTGTATCAGAACCTGGGCCATCCATGTGAGAGTTGCTATAAGGAGACTCCGATCAGTTTTAGACGAATGGAAGGAAAGACCATCAGGTCTACTGGGAACCATGCTGGCCTGGCCTTTAGTTAAGCTGGGCCCTGGCATGGGGAGGAGTGATGGTTTAATGGGGTGATGGTGGAGCATTATGGCCCCAGATCCTATGGTATCCTCATGGTGGTTTCAATCATTTATCCAAGTTATTCTCAGATAGGTCGGCTCATTCCAGTGCTTATTTTTATGACTTTAAGCCTATATTAAGAGCATATGAACAGACCAAGGTTGGGGTGAAGGATAGTAAATGAAATCACAAGGAGCAGTATTTTCCAGTCCCCTCTGATCATAAGATTTTCCTGGCTGTTTATTAAATAAGTTCCTAGGCCCCATCCTAGACCTCCGGAATCAGAATCACTAGGTATGGAGCCTGGAAACTGTGTTTTTGATAAGCACCCTCGGTGATTCTTAGGAGCAGGGAATTAGTGACATAGTGACCTGTCCCCAGGTCCATCTTATCGCCAGTTAAAACACCCTGTTTCCTGACCTTGCCCTTGAAGAGTCTGATCCAGGAGATTTGGGGGTGAGACCCCAAAATCCGTTTTTAATAAGAAGCCCACATGATCCTTAAGATAAAGTTTGGGAAACACTGACCCGGGAGTCACCCTCAGGAGCCGATAACAATGGCTGACTTCTGTCTGCTCTTGTGTGAACTTAAAATTAAGGCTCAGAACTTGGGGATAATTAGTATACGTTAAACCCCGCCCCCCTCCCTTCTCACCTCTACTTTTTTCTTTCAACAAATGTCTACTGGGCATCTGTTCTGGGCCTGACGCTGTGCTGGGCGCTGGGGACACAGTTGACAACAGGCCCCCGGGGGCTCTGCTCCAGCAGTTAGGGAGGTTGTAGTGAGGAATCAGACACTTTCAGGAACTATCAGGGCTCTGAAAGATGCCAGATGGGCTGTTGGGATAGAGAGCAACAGAGAAGGGGAGTTTCGATTAGATGGGAAGCTCTCAAAGTGAGGTTCCCCGATCGCAGGCTCAGCGTCACCTGGGAACTTGCTAGAAATGCAAAGTCTTGGGCCCCACCCCAGACTCACTGAGTCAGAAACTCTAGGCATGGGCCCCAGCGATCTGTGTTTAAGAAGCCCTCTGGGAGATTCTGATGCACCCTAAAGTTTGAGAACCACTGGATTAGATGGTCAGGGAAGGAGGTGGTATTTGAATGAGTCTAGAATGACAAAAAGACAACGGGGCTGGGAAGATCCAGGTGGAGAGACAGGCAGTGCAAAGGGCCTGAGGTGGGAATGAAATTGGTGTGTTAGAGAAACAGAAGGAGGCTGATGAGGTCGGGAGAGGTGGGGAGGAGGGCAGGCGCCAGATCAGCCAGGCTGGGGCCTTGAAGGCCATGGAGAAGCTGGATTTAGGTGATATGAGCCGATTTACGTTTTAACAGGACCTCTGAGGTTGCTGAATGGAGAATGCAAGGGGCAAGAGTGGAGGCCAGGAGGTCAGAGAAGAGGCCACTGCAGGACCCTGGCAGGACATAGTGGTGCCTTGAGCTAGGGGTCCTCAATCTTATTGTCATTCCCCCCCCCACCCCAAGAGGAATCTTTATAGACATTTTATTCCTAATCCCCTTCCCCTCCCCAAGAAATTTCAATCCCATAGATATAATGCATGTGTTTATATACTGTGGTCTCCAGAGGGCCCACACCATTGTCGTATCTGAGATTTTTTTTGCCTCCCAAGAGCCAGTGTTCACCCCTCTGGAGATGACACTGGCCCACTGGGAACATCTGGGCCAAGGTGTAGCCACGAGGATGGGGAAACTGGGCAGCTTTGAATATTTTGGATGTCTGGGAGCTAGAGATGCCAGGGCTTGCTGATGGATTGGACTTAGAAGGAGGGAGAGAAGAAGCAAGGAAGATTCCTGAAGTTTTGGCTTAAGCAACTGGGTAGACAAGACCATTTGCTGAGACGTGAAAAACTGGCTGAATCAGGTGTATTTGCTGAGTTCTGTGGTCGAAGACCCAGTGTCCAGGAGTAGAAGTAGGGGTTTGTGGGGGAGGATGAGAGTTCCAAGTAGAGGGAACAGCTGTAATTATTATAGATCTACAGCAAACAGAATTTAGGGAGGACTAGACTTTCTAGCCTCTCAAATAGGAAATGTCAGAACTTCTTTAATCTGAGAAACAGGAGATGTAGCTTTTTCATTAAACTCAACCTCTTGGCTTTTTCAAAAATACAAACTCTTACCTGGAACAAAAAACCTTGGTGTCTGGGTAGCAGCAGCTTAGGGAAGCGTAGAAAGGTGGTTTGAAAAAATGAAAAAGTGGGCTTCAAACGAAAGGGAAGGATGTTTCTTCCGCCTCGCCTCCTACTGTCCTTTGTGGACTAAGTTGGGCCTAAACATGCACCTTACCCGGCAGCTCAGTGTGGATGAGTGCAGATGACCTGGGGGGCTATATGAGGAAACGGAGGCTCAGAGAGGTTAAGGAAACTGCCTCAGGTCACACAGAATGTGGTAGGGTGGGAACTAGAATCCAGCTTGGGCTGAGGCCATGCAAAGCACAGGCCCATAGCCATGATGCCGAGATCTCACAGGTGTTTGAAAATATTCGTGTTGTGGTCTCCATAATTAGAAAGAAACCCCAGTCTGTCCTTAAAATTTAATTTCCCTACTAGCAAGGTCAGTTCTCAGACCCAGAAAAAAAACCCAAAAAGATCTGATCTGTTTTATGAGCAGCGGCTGAGGCCAGCTCTTAATGGCTGAGCTCGGTGTTTCCTAAGCAGTAGCTTCTGTTCCTCCCAAACAAACTTCTGTGAAGTCCAAGCCAGGGTGTGGCGGGCAGAGCCGGGTGCAGCCTCCGCCCCTCCTCGTCCTGCTTCTGACTCATTATTTATCCCTGGCAGGAAGTAAACAGAGAGAGGAGAGTGGGAGGGAGGGAGGGAAGGAGTGAGCTCCCTGACTTTTGACACTGGCAGAAAAAGAGGGTCACGCGTTGGATTAGGTGTGTGTCTGCTTTCTGCTCATCTGGTTTCAACAGAGCGTTCAAGGAGAGAAGAGGAGTATTTTTCCATTCTGAGATAATACCCGTTTGTTGTAACAACTTGGAAAATAGAGAAAAGTGGAAAGTAGAAGGGAAAAAAAAATCACCAATACTCCACCAACTACAGACAACTGCTCTTAAAAAATCAGTGTTTCCCTCAGACTTTCTTTGTTTTTCTAGTTCTTTCATTATTGATTGTGAGATAGCTATGTGTGTATACATATATATTTAAACAATAAATATATTTATATATAAAAATATATATCTAAATAATTAATAGACCATGTTTTAGAACACTTGCAGGTTTACAGAAAAATTGAGCAGTACAGAGTTCCTGTATACCCCTCCCTCCTCCCACAGTTTCCCCATTATTAACATTTTGCGTTAATGTGGAACATTTGTTACAATTAATGAACCAATATCGATACATTATCATTAACTAAAATCTATAGTTTACATTAAAGTTCACTCTTTGTGTTGTACATTCTATGGGTTTGACAAATGCTTAATGTCATGTACCCACCATTATAGTACCATAGGGAGAGTTTCACTTTCTTAATTTATTCTTCACCTTTCATCCCTCCCTACCTCCCTCCCTCTGCTACCAACCCCTGGCAACCCCTGATCTTTTCACCGCCTCTATAGTTTCTGTTTTTCTATTACCTTCTTTTATTGGCGTAAACTACATACTGTAAGAGTATAAATCTGAGAGCTTGAGGAGTGTTTACGCTGCTATATGCCTGTGTAATCACACCCAGATCTGGACCTAGATCATCTCCATCAGCCCAGAACGTTCTCTCACTTCCCTTCTAGGTCAATACCCCCGCCCAAGGATAACAATGATTCTGACTTCTACTGCTGTTGATTAGTTTTGCCAGTTCTTGAATTTTGTATAAATGGGATTAAACAGTATATATACTTTGGTATTTGGTTTCTTTTATACACTGCTACTTGTTGATTTTCTTTTTTTTTATTGTGGTGAAAAAATGTGTAGCATAAAATTTCCCATCTTAATCAATTCTAAGCGCAGTTCAGTGGTGTTAAGTAAATTCACATTGTTGTGGCAATCAATGTTTCTATAGTTTCTTAAGGTAGAAGCTGAGGTCACTGATTTGATAACTTGTTTTTTTTTTTTGGTGAGGAAGATTAGCCCTGAGCTAACATCTGTTGCCAATCCTCTTCTTTTTGCTGAGGAAGACTGGCCCTGGGCTAACATCTATTGCCAATCCTCCTCTTTTTGCTGAGGAAGACTGGCCCTGGGCTAACATCTGTGCCCATCTTCCTCTACTTTTTTATATGCCTACGACAGCATGGCTTGAATAAGCAGTGCATAGGTCTGTGCCTGGGATCTGAACCTGCGAACCCCAGGCCGCTGAAGCAGAGCATGTGAACTTAACCACTACGCCACCAGGCCAGCCCTGTGAGAACCTCTTTTTTAATACAGGTGTTTTAGTTCATCAAAAGTCACTCTCACTCCTGCTTTAGCTGCATCTGCATTTAGCTGACACATTTTGATATTTGTGTTTTCATTTTCCTTTGGTTCAAATACTTTCTAATTTCCCTTTTAATTTCTACTCTGACTTATGGGCTATTTAGAAGTATATTACTTAATTTCCAAATAGTTGGCATTTTCCAGATATCTTTCTGTTGTTGATTTCTAATTTAATTCCATTGTAGCCAGATAATATACTTTGAATAATTTGAATCTTTTAAAATTTATTGAGACATTTTTTGTGGGTAGAATATGGTCTGTCTTCTAAATGTTCCTTTGGCACTTGAAAAGAATGTTTCTACCACTACTGGATAGTGTTTAAGAAATGTCAGTTAGGTCAACTTGGTTGATAGTGCTGTTCTAATCTTCTGTATCTGTACTGATTTTCTATCTCCCTGTTCAATCAGTTATTGAGAAAGGGGTGTGGATGTATCAGCCTATAGATGTGGATTTGTCCATTTCTCCTTTTATCAGTTTTTGTTTCATGTGTTTGGAAGCTCTGTTCTTAGATAAACTTTTAGAATGTTTATGTCCTCTTGATGAATTAAACCTTTTATCATTATGATGATCTTCATTATGTCTGGTAATATTCTTTGCTCCAAAATCTACTTTGTCTGATATAATATAGACACAACAGTTTTCTTTTGGTTAGTGTTTTCATGGTATATCCTTTTCCCCTCATTCTCTTACTTCTCACCTATTTGTGTTTTTTAAACAAAATTTGAAGTGCTTCTTGTAGGCAGCATATTATGGGATCTTGCTTTTTTAATCCACTATGAATATGTTTGCCTTTTAACTGGAGTGTTTATGACATTTACGTTTAATGTGATTATTAATATGGTTGGTTTAAATCTGCAGTCTTGTTATTTGTTTTCTCTGTCAGTCTTTTTTTTCCCTCTTTTTTGCCTTCCTTTGGAAAAATTCATTATTTTTATTATTCTACCTTATCTCCCTTTTGACTTATTAGCCACAACTACTTGTGTTATTTTAGGTGGTTGCTTTAGAATCTGCACTACATATCTTTAATGTATCACAATCTACTTTCAAGTGATATTAGACCATCTCATGGATATTGAAGAATCTTACAACAGTGTGCCTCCATTTCTCCCCTTTTAGCCTTTGTGCTACTATTGTCATACATTTTACTTCTATGTATGTAACGCATCCCACAATATATGTTATTTTTGCTTTACATAGCCAGTTATCTTTGTTTTGTTGTTAGGTCTTGATGTCTGCTGCTGAGGCATTTAAATGTTTCGGTGATATTTTGGTGTTTTCCAGTTTATGTAAGAGGCAAAGCCTCATATGAAGGGTTTTACATATGGCAGAATATTAATAACTATTGAATATACATGGGCATATACAGGTGTTTAATATTCTTTCAACTTTTTCTATGTTAGAAAAATTATCTTTTAAAAGAGATTTAAATAATAAGGGGAAAAGGCTTTATATTACATGCATAGTTACCATTTCTGGTGTTCTTTATTCTTTTGTGTAGATCCCAATTGCCATCTGGTATTATTTTCTTTTGGCTTGAGGGACTTCCTTCAACATTTCTTGAAATATAAGTCTGCTGGTGATTAATTCTTTTAGCTTTTGTATGTCTGAAAAAAATCTTTATTTCACCTGTGTTTTAGAAAGATATTTTTGCTGGGCAAAGAGTTCTAGGTAAGTGGGTTTTTTTCTTTTACTACTTTAAAGATATTGCCCCACTGTGTTCTAGCTTGCCTGGTTTCCAACAAAAAAATCTGATGTCATCCTTACTTTTGTTCTTCTGTCTTGTTTCCTCTGGATGCTTTTAATATTTTTCACTGTTTTGCTGTTTTTAAGCAGATTGGTTATGAAATGCCTTGGTGTAAGTTTCTTTCTGTTTCTTGTGCTTGGAGTTAGTTAGATTCTTGGATCTATGGGTTTATAGTTTACATCATATTTGGAAATTTTTCAGCCATTATTTCTTCAAATAGTTTTTTTAATCTCCCTCCTTCCTTTGGGGACTCCAATTACATAAATACTCAGCTGATTGAGGTTATCCCACAGCTCATTGACACTCTATTTTTTTTTTTCAGTTTTTATCTCTCTGTGTTTCATTTTGGAGTTTCTCTTGCTATGTCTTCAGTTCACTAATCTTTTTCTCTGTAATGACACCCAGTGTCATTATTAATCCCACCCAGTGTGTTTTTCATTTTAGACGTTATAGTTTTCATTTCCAGATTTAGGTTTGATTTGGGTCTTTTTTATATCTTCCATGTCTGTACTTAACATACTCAGTCTTTCGTCAAGTCTGCAGAACATATGGAATAGAGTTATAATTCTTTTTAAAAAGTCCTCGTGTACTAATTCTATCATCTGCGTAATTTCTGGGTTGCCTTGATTGAGTTTTCTTTTCATTGTGGGTCATATTTTCCTTCTTCTTTGCATTCCAGACACAGTGGACTTTATGCTTTGGATTCTGGATATTTTTATATTCCTATAAATATTCTTGAACTTTGCTCTTTGATGCAGTTAAGTTATTTGAAACAGTTTAATTCTTTTGAGTCTTGCTTTTAAGCTTTGTTAGGTGGGACCAGAGCAGGGTTTAGTCTAGGGTTAATTTTCCCACTACTAAGGCAAGACTCTTCTTAGTATTTTAACAGATGTCCCATGAACTATGAGATTTTCCACTCTGGCTGGTGGGGATGGGAACTATTCCCAGCCCCGTGATAGCTTTAAGGATTCTTCCCCATAAACTTTTCAAGTGGTCTGCACCCAGCCTCAGGTGGTTTCCACACACGTACACGCTGGTCTGGACTTTGCAGATCCCTGGAGTTCTCTGTCCAGGTTTCTCTTCTCTGATCCTCTGCCTTGGGAACTCTGGCTGCCTTGGCCTCCCCAGATGCCCAGCTCCATCTCCTCGTGTCAGGGAGACTGGCTCCAGCGTGGTCCCCTGCCTGGCACCACTTCCTCCAGGCCTTAAGCTGGGGCAATAGCAGAACTTAGTCTGTTGCTTTCCATCTGCAGGGATCTCTGTCCTTTGTATCCCGTGTCTCCTGCAGTAGCCAATCTCCCCATGAGTCCAACCCGCTGTGGTGGTTGATAATTCTTTATATGACGCTTTCCAATCCAGGCTCCCCCAAAACACCAAAAAGCCTCCGTATCAAGTTTCTTTCTCTGGCTTTAAATGGAAATGCAGCAAAACACCTGGCATTTATTTTGCGCGAGCTGTGGAGGCCCTTCTAGAAAAAAAAATAGTAAGAGAGAGGATGCCGTGAGCAAGAGTTGATTTTCTTTTCTGAAGAGCAGCTTGTATCACAGACACTTGTAGTCTCTTATCTTTTTTTTGGCCTCAACTGCCAACTTTGACAGCAGCTAATCTCAAACGCGTCCCTGCAGCTGTGTTAGTGCTGGGAAGGAGCCTGGAATGGTTTGTGTGTGTGTGTGTGTGTGTGAGAAAGATTAGCCCTGAGCTAGCATCTGTGCCCATCTTCCTCCACTTTATGTGGGACGCCACCACAGAATGGCTTGATAAGCCGTGCGTCAGTCTGTGCCCAGGATCCGAACCTGCGAACCCTGAGCTGCAGAAGTGGAGCGTGCAAACTCAACCACTGCGCCACTGGGCTGGCCCCTGGAATGGTTTTTCTGTCTTTAACATTGAACTAGCTTGGCGCCCCTGATGTTGACTCATTGACCTTCCCCCCCCCCGCCCCCATTTAGGTCAATGGGATAACATAGACACAAATCTCAACGAAATAGGCTGGTGACTGGGACTTATTCTCAAAAGAAAGCTTTAATCACATTTTTGAGCTTAGTACGCATGAGCTCAGTCTCACATAGGTGACACTGGTGACATCTTACTGTTGAGAGGATGTCCCAAATTCTGTGAAAGATTTTTCAGTCATTAAGGGAAGATTCCATTATGTTTCCTGTTTCGTACTGTGTTGACTAAGGCAGGAAAATGACTTTAATAGACACTAGAAGTCTTATCAAGAAAGGATATAACAAAAATATGTTCACCACTATTTCTTGTTCAAAATACCCTCACGGTGTCAAAGTAAAATAAAAACTCCCCCATAATCCAAGCACACAAGCAAAACTGTGGTTTGCATTTTTCATAGATAACTAGTGAGTGTTAACTAAAAATTAAGTTAATCTTTGTATTCAGGTAAACATTCTACCAAATTCCTTGATTTGGGCTTTTTAATGTTTTAAAGATCTTTTTTTGTTGTGAATGAAAACAAATATCTTCTCTAATGGGATGGTAGTTTTATTTTTGGTATTTGACCATTTAAGAAGCATCCAAATGATCAGAAGTAATTGTTATGTCAGAAAGGCTTTTAAATGAATTGGTATTTTGCCCTGACAGTATCTAGATACGTTTGAAGGACAATGACGGACATGAGTGAGACACGCGTTCTTCCCAGCTGTGGGGGGCCCGCGTGTGCAACCATCTGGCAGCCCCTCCAGCAGTCAGTCTGGGAACCACAAAATTGGGTCATTCTGCTGCCTTTTAGGATCCCACGAGAAGGACACTAAAAAAATTGGTTAGAAGACTGTTTTTTAATTTTCTTTGGAATTCTGTCACCTGTCCCCCTCCCCCCACAATGCTGGATAATGAATTCTCACAAGTTGACCCACATCTTGAACTTGAAGTCCTATAAAAGTTCATGTGGCGAAATGTAGGTTGAATAATAAAGATACTTACGAGTTTTATCCATCCCCCACACATACTCCCTTAATCTTTAGAACCTACCAATATTTCCTTTCATCTATTGCTTTGGTTGCTCAAGCATCCTGGTCTTTGTTTTTTCTATTGCAGAATGAGCACAGAAAAGAGTTAAAACTGGATTAAAAATACAAAGCTGAGGGGCCGGCCCTGTGGCGTAGTGGTTAAGTTTGGTGCACTCTGCTTTGGCAGCCTGGGTTCGTGGGTTCGGATCCCGTGTAGATCCCTTGACCTACACCACTTGTCACCATGCTGTGGCAGTGACCCACATATAAAGTGGAGGAAGATTGGCACAGATGTTTGCTCAGGGCTAATCTTCCTCAGCAAAAAACAAAAACAAAAAAACAAAGCTTAATCTGACAGGGCTGCCAAGGTCAGTGGGCTCCTAGGCATCTGTGCAAGAAGCATTGTTTCGACAAGTTAGGACCATGCATGTAGACTCGACCTAATCTGCCAGGATCACAGAAAAGTTTCTGAGGAGGTGCCTTTCTCCACAAAAAACCACGTTATGATTGTCGAGGACTGGCGATGTCCCTCTCTTGTTAACTTGAGGATTCCTTCCTCTGCATGGATAACTTAGAACATGAATTCCTTTTTCAAAGCCTCTGGAATAGGTCACACATCCACAGTACAAGAGTCAACCTCAGTGAGCAGTTATGGGATCGGTTAAAAGAATTATTCCTGCACTTATGTATTCATCCCATCATTCAGTCATTCATTCCACAGAGTCCATTCCAGTGCTGGACTGAGACGTAGACATACATGAGATGAACCCCCTCTGACCTCCAGGAGGTCACACCCAGTGGGGGAACAAATGAATAAACAGATAAACAAGGAACACGGTAGGTACCGAGAGAGAGTCTGCACACGGGGCCTGCGGAGAATAGAGGAGGAGGCCTCCCCAGAAGGAGGTGGGGGTCCTACCACAGGGATAGGTGATCATTGCAGAGGGGAGAAGGGGGGGGTCTCACTGGGGAGGAGGGAAAGGGAGGAATCCCATCACGGAGAGGGTAAGGGGTCCTCGTTGTGGAGGAGAGTGAGGGTCTCACCATGGGGCAGTCAGAGGCCCCACCACAGAGGGAGGTTTGAGAGCCCCCATGCAGAGCCCTCAGCGGGCCTTGCTCTAAGGCACAAAAGGGCCGCTCACACATTCCTGGTTTACAAGCAGTCTGTTCCAGAGCAGGGGAGAGGTGAGCACAGAGGATGCTTTGACGATGTTTTGAGGACTATCCTTCTAGTCCTCTCAAGGGCATCTGGAATGTCCTTCCTTTTACTTAAGGCTGTGCTTCCCACTCTGTGTTCTGTGGCACTGCAGTCCCACAAATGCTCTACCAGAGAAAGGGGCAGAGGAAAGTTTCTGAGAAACAACAAGTTTGGGAAACACCATGTGTGTATCTTTGTGTTGACTCACAATTCATAGTGGTGTCTCAAAGGCACTGAGAAGTCCTGCAGTAAACAAACTTGTTTAACCAGGCATGCTCCATCCAGTGCTTCCCACAGGACCTGAAGACCAGGGAAACTTTCTTGTACACCCAGCGGTCATGTTATGAGACACGCTGAGTTCAGTATTTAAAAGCTCCTGATAGAAATGTGAAAATGGAGGGCGTAGACTATGCAACTGTTGTTAGTCATTAATAATTGATCCAGAATGATCTGTTATAGCTGGCCCAGTCGCTTATCAAGTTCTTGAGGAGACCGTCTTCTAGCTTGAGATGGAAAAGGGAAAAAAAGAAAAACTGGGAAGTGGGCATCTTATAGGGAGTAGAGTGCCTTCGAGAATCATGAGTATTTCCAACCCTAGAGCGCCTTGGTTACCAGACTTGTGATTCACAGAGAGAAATACAAAGCAAAGGGCGAGAACAAAGACAGTGAACTGATTTGTTAGTTAGCAGAAGTTTAGCTGTGTCGTTGTGAGGATCTACATGGTCCCCAAATTAACCAGGTTTATTCAGATTTCATGTTGGGAAGAACTGAAAACATTCTGGAGTTTAGTTTACTTTCTTTGGCCAGCGTCTCAGCCTTCCTTCTACTGACAAAAGGTCCCAACGTGGCCCATGGGCCAATCCAGATTTTGACAAGCTCTCAAAATGTATGGGGGATATAATCCTAAACTGCTGTTGGGGTTTGGGGAGCTAATTAATCACATCTTTTCCCACCTGATTCTGAATCAGTTGTGAAATTGGACAGGGAGAAGAAGCCTGCTTTATCAGTGGCAAGGTTGGCTGGAGGACAAGTCAAGATGGGGCTCCTCACACTGCTTCCTGAACTAACCCTCCCTGCCCAGTGCCAGGCTGTGTGTAAGTGCAGGGGCCATGAAGGGCAGGGACGGCCAGCCCCAGAGAGCTGGGCACGTGCCGGAGGCTGCGGGAGAAGGGGCTGCATTGTGGGTAAGCTGACTCAGCCATCTTGAGCACCTTACCCCCACCTGTGGGGAAACCGTACCTATGGGGGCTGCTTTCCCCATGTCACCAATCAGAGAAGTCTCACTTCCGCCTGGGGGGATCACCTAAGGGCAGAAGCGTCCTGTACTTCGAGAGCTCAGAAGTGTCAGAAAAGCCCCTAATGTATGAGCCAAGGCAGAAATGCAGCGAGCTCAAGAGCACCCCCAGCCCCCATGCCCCTCATCCCCGCCCCAGCTGCCCCGACTGTTAACAATGTGTTCTGGCTGGTAGTTCTCAGGGGCTGCAGTCTAACTCACGGCGCTCCCTCTAGCCTGTGCTTGCCTTTTCCAGAAAGTGCATTGGAATGCAATGAGTAACAGTGGTGATGTTAAGTGAAGAAATCCTCTAATCTTTTGAATTAGGCTAATTTATGAACAGAACAAATCATTCACAGACTTGTGTACTTCATAATTACCAACAAATTACTTGCAGTGCGTCCCCTAACGCATTAGACCCACCGGTGTGCAGGGATCTGTGGTTGAGAGGCGCTGCCTTAACCTCCTTTCTTTGGCAGAAGCATTTAAACAAAACTACTTTGCGTTTTCTGGGCCTCAGTTTCTTCATCTGTAAAATGAGAGGTTTGGACTAATAGGTTACTAGATTGCTGTAACTGTATGGAAGGAAAGCATTTTCCTAATCTTCAAGTGAAACCACCATGATTTGGGAGCATTTCTACATATGTAGAATCCTTGATTTGGGTTCAGTTGTACCTGTCCATCCATCCTTCCTTCCATCCATTCATTCCTCCATCCATCCGTCTATCCATCCACCCATTTATCCATCCATTCACCCGTCCATCCACTCATACATTCATATAGTCACATATCTGATGTTTGCTGTATGCCAGGCATGGGGATACAAGATTGAGAAGAAACAGGACCCAGTCTCTATTATGCCCCCGTGGGGGAAATCATCAATGTTGATGGCAACTGTGACTACAGATGGCCCCCAACTTACCATGGTTTGACTTATGATTTTTCAACTTTACCATGGTGCACAAATGATCTGCATGCAGTGGAAACTGTACTTTGAATTTTAATCCTTTCCCTGGCTAGCGATGTGCTGTACGGTCCTCCCTCGTGATGCTGGGCAGCGGCAGCGAGTGCAGCTCCCAGTCGGCCACGTGACCTGAGGGTGCACAACTGATGCCCCACACAACCATTCTCTTTTTCACTTTCAGTACAGTATTCAATAAATTGCATGAGATGTTCAACGCTTTATCGTAAAATAGGCTTTGTGTTGGATGATTTTGCCCAGTTACAGGCTAATGTATGTGCTCTGAGCATGTTTAAGGGAGGCTAGGCTGAGCTTTGATGTTCAGTAGTTTAGGTGTATTAAATGCATTTTCGACTTGCGATATTTTCAACCTACAACGGGTTTACTGGGATGGAACCCCGTTGTAAGCTATGGAAGATCTGTAGTGCCGTCACTAGGTGAAAGGAGATCTGGTCCCAGAGACCAGGTGAGGGAGGCTCACTGAGAAGTGAAGATTAGGGCTGAGATCTGCTGGGAGGAGAAGGAGGGCTCCAGGCTCCAGGCTCCAGGCTTGGGATGCAGGGATGGGGAGCTCTGTATAGGACAACCTAGGTGGGGGCCACAGCTGATTGCAAAGTGGAGCCACTGGAGAGTTTTCCCATGGGGGTGACGGGATCAGGCTTTCATTTCTAAGCATTGCTCTGGCTATGGCCTGGAGAACACAATGAAGGGATGGGAGCAGAGGCTGCAGGGCCAGTCCAGGAGAGGCGAGGCCAGTAAGCACAGGGAAGGGGGAGGAGGCAGAGCCCTGGAGCCAGGCAGGACTTGATCTTGCTTTGCATCAGGAGCTCTGTGAGCCGGTCCGATCTTGAACCTCTCTGGGGATGTTTCCTCATGTGTGCGATGGAGCCATCCTTTCTGCCTGGCTATTGTGTGCGTTAAATGCAATCATAACTGAAAAGTGCTCAGCACAGCCTGGCCTTAGTAAATGCTCAGTAAATGCTGAGTAAATGCTCAAGATGGCAACTCTCCATCTTGACAATTTTGCTTTAGGGTTTTGCTGATCTCTTTGAAGCCTGGTAGTGCAGAGGCCATGGTTGTCTTTTCCTCAGCCAGCCTCATTCCTCCCTTATGCATTCCTAGTCGGCTCATGTGTGTGTGTATCTTCAGAACCATAAATTTAGGAACCCATCTGGCTGTGATTGTTTCCAGCTAGGGTAGTGGGCAGGGTCTCTTCTACATCCCCATCTTCTGCTCAAACCTTTGTTGCAGCAAATCACCCCTCCTCCCAGGTCACCGCACCCAGTACTCCTCCCTTTGTTGTGCTGGGGGCATCTGGTCTGCACCCAGGAGCCTGTGGGCCATTGCCCTCCCGACCTCAACACAAAGGCAGTGCCCCGTTTGGGCTGAAAGCCTTCCACTGACAGCACCACGCTGCCCAGCCCACGAGAGCTCGCCCTTGGATTCTGAGCAGAACCTCCATCCCACACATTTTGACTCAATCTTGAAGCACAAAAGGACATTATGTAAGCTTCAATTAATGCAGAGCCCTCCCAGATCAGTTCTTAGAATTTGTCCTGCCCTTAGGCAAATCTGCTCCTGGCGAGTGACTTTAATTTGGCTTTTAAAATTGCTTCTGAGGGGTCATCAAAGAGACTGCTGGTGCTCAGTTGCTGCTACAAAAGCCAAGGCTGGCTTCTCATTTTGCGGGGAGTCGTGTGCCTCATACTCAGTGGGAAGTTTACTCCTGGCTGCTCTCTGATAAGACCCACAAGTTTTCAAGGTGGCCAAACCGAGTGAATTTATCATCTTTTCACCAGATGATAATGACTTCAGTCAGCCTGAAGGGAAGCCACATGCTCCCCCTAAAGTGGCAGCTCCTGTCAGAGGGCGGGCACAGGGAAGCAGATTTGTTTGTTTTATTCCCTGTGTGATGAAGCCACGAGCAGGGGGCTATGTTCTGGTCCCTTGAGCAAGCAGACATAATAGGAGTGCTTCATTTCTGAATTACACACCATTAGTCTCATTAACAACTAAACGATTTGACCACTAGTTAATAAGTGGGACACGATTAAATGTAAAGTGTTTGTTAAAAGGAAAATGGCCAGATGTGGAGTATGGAGTTGCTGGTTCTGGGACAATCCGTTGAGCCAACAGCCTCGTGGCTTGTGATTTCTCCTGAACTCCGTGCTTTCCAGAGGCCAGGCCGAGGTGCGTTACTGCACCCCCAGTGGTTTCACACGTGACAGCCAGTGCTGGGCCAGGGCTCTCCATGGGCACATCTGTCCTCGTGACCATTTGGAGATGAAGGGATTCGTATAACTTACCGTCTGAGTCTTCCCTTCTTTTCCCTCATCAGCTCTGCTTTTGGGTCTGAAAATGCCAGTCTGGCTGAGACAGTAGCCGTTCTCTCTTCGGTCCATCTTAAATCTTTTCGGTGCCTCAGGCCCCCCAGGCCCCCCAGGCCCGTGTCATACGTGCAGGAACAGGCATTAAATAAGGATGACTGGCGTAGTGCCGATGGGGACACACCTCCTTCAAGGATGTGGTATGATGTCACGTTTGTTTCACAGGTGAGGGGTGTGGTGAGAGGCTGGAATGGAGCCAGGTAGAGAGCCTCCCGCCCTCGGTCTCAGTCCGTTCAGGCTGTCACAACAAAATCCCACAGACTGGGCGGCTTAAACAACAGACTTTTATTTCTCACACTTCTGGGGGCTGGAATTCCAACATCAACGTGCTGGCAGATTTGGGGGCGGTGAGAGCCTGCTGCCTGGTTCATGGACAGCCATCTCGCTGTGTCCTCACGGGGCAGAAGGGGCGAGGGAGCTCTCTGGGGATTCTTTGATAAGGACGCTGATCCCGTTCCCGAGGGCTCCACCTCCGTGACCTAATCACCTCCCAAAGGCCCCACCTTCTAATACCATCTCCTTGGGGGTTAGGATTTCAACATAAGAATTTTGGGGACACACACATTCGCTCTCCCTCCTTGGAAGTTTTTATTCTTGGAGGCAGCGCGGAGCGAACGAGAAGATCATAGCCCGCGGAGTCAGATGCCTGTCAGATCCAAGCTCAGCCTCTCTGTTCTCTGTTCTCGCGCACACAATGGCAGCGACGGTACCCACATCGCACAGCCGTCAGCAGGGCTGAATGAGACACGCCACGCAAAGCGTTGACATCCAACGAGTTTCATCCATTATTATTTTCCCAACTTTTCATTTTGGAAAATTTGAAACCTCACCTCAAAAATGTTGAAAGGATAGTACAATAAACACCCACCTACCTATTGCCTCTGCTCACAGCTGCCATATGGAATACCACAGACCGGGCGGCTTAAACGACGGGAATTTATTCTCTCGTGGGTCTAGAGGCTGGATGTCCAAGGTCAGGGTGCCAGCAGGGGTGGTTTCTGGTGAGGCCTCCCTTCTCAACTTGCAGATGGCGCCTCCTTGCTGTGTTCTCACCTGGCCTTTTCTCTGTGCAAGCGCACTCCAGGGGTGTCTCCCTCTTCTTGTAAGGACACCAGTTCTGCTGGATTAGGACCCCACTCTTAGGACCTTATTTAACCTCAATTATCTCCTTAAAGGCCCTGTCTCCATACACAGTCACATTGGGGGTTAGGGCTTCAACATAAGGATTTTAGGGGGGACACAATTCAGTCCATAACACACATTTTTACATTTTCACAGGAATGTATTTCACCTTCGCACTACGTGCATCCCTTATAAAGGAATGTATACACATCACCTTGCATGGAAAGCCAGGATTTTGGTCGTGAAGATATAGAGCAGAATCTTTCCTCTGGTCACATCCAAAACACTGTGGGTCTTTGAATATGTGAATGTGTGTATGTAACACTTACAAGAAGATTCCATACACTTTCCTCCCTATAATAATTTTAAGGAACATGGTAAAAGCCTTAGAAAAACCCTACTTCTATTAACTTTGCCTTAAGCAATTTCTCTTGATTCTAAAAAATATATGATCATAATGAGTACATAGAATCACAGCTATGTAAAAATAACAAAAATTGCACCCCTAAAAATTGTGTAGAGGGCCAGCCCCAGTGGCCTAGTGGTTAAGTTCAGCACGCTCTGCTTTGGTGGCCCAGGTTCAGTTCCTAGGCACGGACCTAGACCACTCCTCTGTCAGTGGCCATGCTGTGACAGTGGCTCACGTACAAAACAGAGGAAGATTGGCAATAGATGTAAGTTCAGGGCGAATCTTCCTCAGCAAAAAAAAAAAAATGTGTAGAAGAAAAGGAAATTCACTAGGGCACTTCAAGTGGCGAGCATGTGGGAGATTTTTTTTTCTACATTTTTAAAATTTTGTATTGGTCATGTATTATTTTTAAATTTTAAAAATGCACTTAATTAAAACTATATAGAAATGAGAAACTCAGTCCAAATATGGCAGGTGATAAGCTATTTTACAATAACTGGATAGTTGGTTATCTACAGCAAGTCCATAATTCTGAGCCATGTTCCCCCCAGTTTCTTGCACATTTAAAAATTTTTCTTCACATGTTGTCCAGCTAAGTAAGTTCAAGTTAAGACAAATATGGGTATGAAGGTAATTCAACTCCCAAGAGTTATATATAGGTCATATGCAGAAATTCCACAGCTCAATAGAATTGATTTTTGGATTATTGCCTCTCACATTACCACCTGTTGGATGTGAAGAATCAAGTTAACTATTATCAAGAATCTCGCTTCATTTCAAAGCACGGCTTTGCCCACTTGGGCCTTTTTCCTGAACATCTAAGGATCCCCAGAAGTGTTCAGGAGCTCCTTATAAACTCCCCAGAACTGGTTCAAACCGTATTATGGTTTACACTGATTAAAAACTTGGAGTTTTCCACATTTTAGACTATTATGAATTAATTTCCATATTTCCTATTTACTACTGACCTGCATGGAAAACCCCAAACTGGATGTTTGAGATTCCCTGTATTGATTTTCGGAGAGAGTGAGCATGTGCGTGATGGCTATGAGAGGGTGGGATTGGGGGGTCTCTCCATGGAGAGGAATGAGCTGCATGGGGATGGTGTGTTTAGTGGCCTTTAGCGGGGAGAGGGTTGGGGCATTCCACCTGTGTTGTGGCTCTGTCCTTGCATCCCTGAGAATCAATGAAACATTGAATGTTTTCATTGTTGGCAGCATCGGGCATGGAGGCTCCTGCTCCACTTCTGACGGTGCTGCCAGCCCAGATCCATGCATCGTGTCCCCAGAGGTGACTGAGCCAAGGAAGTGCCTACAGGAAGTCAAGGGCCCAGAGGGTTCTGCATTGCCCAGCCCACCAACGCCCTGGGAGCAGGAGTGCCCCTCGGCCTCTATGCCCTTTGCCGAGGGCCCCCCAGAAGTTTTCTTGGCAAGCCCAGCAGTGGCACCTGAAGATTGGCCTCTCATTCCACAGCCCAGAAGGGAACCTTCTCCAAATGCCCCGGAGGACACCCTGGCAGCGTTTGTCCCTGAGGGGGACAGACCTACTCAGCACAGTGTGGTTGCCATCGTCCCCAGTGCTGGGAGAGAGAAAGACCTGGAGGAGGAGGGATGTAAATTGTCTTCCTCCAGTTGTGATGACCAGTTGCCAGGAATTTCACCGCCTCTTCCTACAGAGCCCATGAAGGGACGGCTGTGTGGAGAGGACGGCTGGCCCGCTGGTTTCGAGTCCCAGGGGGAAGAGGCTGCAGGTGGCTTTTCCCCACCAGAGTCTGGGCAGGAGGTGTCTTCTGTACAAGTGGCCCCCATGGCCCCTGCTGCAGCACAGTCAGGCAAGGAGACCTCGGCTGGCCTGGAGGAATACCCCCCAAAACCTGAGACCCCGACCCTGAAAGACCCAGCCCCCAGAGTCTTAGACAGAGAGAAGTGCCAAGTGGAGGTGCCACCTCAGGATTCAGTGGATGGCTCGGGATTCCTTGGGACCTGTCATCCCCCTACGAGCAATGCGGGGGCTGCCCAAGAAGCCGAAGCGAACGCTGCTGCCTGGGACAGCTGCCAGCAGCAAATGGGAGCAACTCTGCCACACGCAGAGCTGCCATGGGATTCTCCGAGTTCCGGCCTGGTGCTGGGGGCCAGCGGCTCTGAGAAAGAGAACCTGGATGCTGGTGATGCTCAAGGTCACTTGCAGACAGGGATGCCAGGAATCGAGCCCAGTAAAGCTGTCTGTGGGGCAGCAGGCGACCAACCTGAAGGGGGTTTAGTTGTGAGCGCTGAGCCCTCCCCACACACACCTATGGAGGAAGCACGTCCAGCTTCAAGCCTCACTTCACCGCCAGCTGCTCAGGCCTCTGCTGCTGCAGAAGAACCCAGCTGGTTGACCAGGGAGACGGTTTCTGGGGCTGAGATGCTAGTTCTTACAGATCCAGCCAAAGAGCTGGCAGATGCAGGGGTGGTGGGACAGGAGAAGCGCATATTGGATCTCCGAGGTGAGGGAGAGGGTCCAGAAGGGAGGCCCAAAGAGGTTCCTGTGTCTTCGCCCCAGGAGGAGAGGGGAGAGCTCTCGATTCGGGAGCAAGGCCATGAAGTCCAACAACGGGTGCTGTCTCCTTCCCTTCCCCCTCCCACTGCATCAGATGAAAGTGCCAGAAAATCGCTGGGGCCAAAGGATGAAGCCAACACCCCTGAAAGTCCAGCTGTGGCTAAAGAGGAAAGCAGATTACCCGGGGCCGACCCTAGAGGACAGGAAGGAGCCCCAGAGCCACCTGACAATGCGGATCCTGGGAACCTGCGGGGAGAACAACCCCAGGCCTTCAGCTGCAAGCCCAACCCAGAGGTAGAGAAAGACGAGGTTTCAAAGCTAACCAGTGATGTGGAGAGCAAAGACCCTCCTAGCACGGACTCGGCACAGCCACTCAGAAAGGAGGGTCCTGGGTACGTAGACAGGCCCGGCTCTCCATCAGAAGATGCAACTTGGAGCTCAGTGGCCTGTGGAATGATGGGAGAACCCCGTGTGGTCCATGCCTCTGGCTCACTGCGCAAGCTCCATGAGCAGGATCCCGTCCTGCCCCCTGGACTGGATGGAGCTGGTGAACTCATTCTTCCCGAAGGAGCCGTCTGGGAGGGGCCGGGATTGCAGACCGAATGTCCTGACACACTTCAGGACGCTGGGGGATTGGAAAGAATGGACTCCCTTCCTGTTTTGGAATCTGAGAAGTCAGATTTCCTATCAACTCCTGCTGCAGAGGTGATCCCCAAAGCCCAGGAGGTGGAGGGCACATCTGAAATAAAGACAAGGGGCCACCCGTCCACGCCGGGGCCCGGCATCTGTGGTGGGGAGAGCTGGCTGGCATCCCTGGACCAACCCTGTGGGCCGGGAGGTAATGCAGCTGGACAGGAAGCCCATGCTGATGGGCCACATCCCCCCGGGAGGGAGAATTTGGCAGTGGACTGTGGGCTCACGGTGCTCAGGCTGCAGGAAGATGGGCAGGGAAACCCATCCTGCCCCGGGTACAGCTGGGCACCAGTAGCTGCATCCGAGGGGCCCTCAACGTCTTCTGAGAACTGTCTCCAGCCATCCCAATCAGACCCAGAAACACCCACCTTTGAAGTGCTCAGGGAGAAGGCCCAACTGTGTGAAAACGGGAAAGAGACTTCTCCCGGGGATCCAGGTCTTAAGAACCTGAGTGCAGACTCCCCTCAAATCCATGTGCCTGTGGAACCTCAGGAGGATGGGAGCTTGCCTGCTCATGGGGGAAAAGAGCCAGCTTCTGGACCGGAACTTCAAAGCGAGCTCCACAAAGGCAGTCAGTCTGATGCTCCAAGCTCAGCTCCCAGGGACACGGTTCTGGAGTGTCCTCTGACAGAGCAGTCGGAGTTGTCAGCACCAATAGGACCAGAGTTGCCTGCACCTGGCGAAAATGGGCAAGAGGGAGTGTGCAGTGGCGGTCAGCCCTCCAGGGTCTTGCCTCCTGCAGTAGACACCTTAAAAGACTCTTCTCTTGCAGGTAGCTTGAGCAGAAAGGAAAGTTGCTGTGCTGGGCAGGGGCTGAACAAGTCCCAACAGGAGCTGGTTGATGTGCTGAGAACCAGCAGCCAGCATGAAGAAGCATGTCACAGGGATGCAGGTGTTTCTGAAGCAGCTGACTCTTGGCCCCTGCTCCAGAGCTTGGGAAAGACTGAGAAGGCAAGTGGGAACACAGTGGGGACCCCGCCTTGTTGGCCTGACCCGGTAGCTTTCCTGGATGCAGCTCACTGTCCACCAGCCCCGGCGCTCTCCTGTCCCAGAGTCACACCCACCCAGGATGCTCCAGAGAGAGAGGCATGTGATAAGACCCAGGAAGACAGGCAGCAACCAGTGCCAGCCCTGCAGAAGGAAATGGAGCGTCCCGCCGCCCCAGATGCAGAGGCCCAAAAGCTTCTTGGAAGTTTCCCATCAGCCGAGGAGCAGGATGTGGAAGGTGGGGCTGCTGAGACTGGTGGAAACGCTGACAAAAGAGACCTGCGGAGGCAGCAGGCTCTGGAGGAGCCTGGAGAAGCTGCTCTGAGTGGTGGCTTCCTTCAGACTGAGCAGCCCCCCTCCTCTGGGGAGGAAGCTTCTACCTCTGCCCTGGGTGAGCCTGCCCAAGCCGAGCAGCCCTCGGCCAGCTGCCAGGATGCCTTACTGCCAGCCGGAGAGCTGAGTGGGACTCCCAGAAGCACAGTGGACATTTCTGCACCCCAGGCTATCCTCGACCCATCTGGGCAGCCAGAAGAGGCTGCTTCTGACACGCCTTACCTGCATATCGATGGTGCTGCCAGGAAAGGGCCAGAAGACAGTGGGGTGAACGCTGTTTCCTCTCAAGACCCCAGGGCTCCTGGTGAAAGCCCATGTCCCATACGGGAGCCCCTGCTTCTCTTGGAAAATGTCACCTCCACGAAGCTGTCTGCTGGCTCCCTTGCCTCCCTCTCACAACTGGGAGCTGCAGGCGGGGGAACGTCTGCGGTGCAAGCCAGCAGCGGAAGTCCCAAAGCTGGAAACTCTGAGGGACCTTTGGACTCCGTGCCCTACCTGGACAGGATGCCGCCTCTGGCCGAGGGTAAGCAGACGACAGGAGAGGAGGAAGTGGCAAGAGCTCCTGCCGGTGAGGAGTGTGTGGCAGGCGGTACAGCAAGGGAGACAGAGGACAGCAGGGAGAAGATGGTAGAACCTTCCGAGGATCTGAGGAGGGGCGTATCCGGTGGTGTGGACACAAGCTCCAAGCAGACCAGCATGATCGCTGGGTTCTCTGACTTCAGGGAGCAGATCACCAAGATCTTTGAGAATTCCCTGCTCGGAGCCCTGACCGCCAATCGGCCCCAGGGCGCACCGGGAGGAAAGGCAGGAGCTGGGAAGAGTGTGGTGGGCAAGGACCTCGCTGTGCCGCTAAGCCCAGAGAAGCTTCCAGATGGGATTCAAGGAGTGGCCATCGCCCCTCTGCCCACTCCTCCTGCTGGACTCGGGGGGGACTCAAAGGAGAAGGAGCAAGAGTTGGCTGTAGAGGCTGAGATTTCCCGTCTGGTTCCCCAGGATCCAGCTCCAGAAAAGCTGCCTGGACTGCTGGGGCCGGCTGCAGGGCAGAACCTGCCAGGTGCCAAGGTGGGGGCGGAAATGACTGGAGTCCCACAGGTGCTGAAGGAAAGTGAGAAGCTGGAGGGGGCTGGGGAAGCCGGGAAGGGGCTTGGAGGCCAGGCCCACTCACAGCAGGGAAGCAGCCAGCAGGAATCAGCTTCAGGTCTTTCCTCACAGACAGCTTCACAGGAGATTCCTGAGGAGAAAGCTGCTGACTTGCAGGCGGCTCCCCAGAGCCATGGAGAAGGGGACTCAGTTCAAGATAACAGAATTCTTTCTGAAAAACAGCACCAGGAAACATGCACCAGTGACAGTCAACCCCAAGACGATGGTGCCTGGGGCTTTGCTCATACAGGGGCTCCGGGTGACATGCCAGGGTCCACCTCTGCCCTGGGAGCATCTGTTCCCCATGGGGATATTCCGATTGTGGCCAAGGCCATCAGTGAGCCCTGGACTCCCGACACACTTGGGGGTGAGAGGAGGCATGGAGGTGCTGCCCCGATCTCAGAAACACAAAATGCCCTGAGCAACCAGAGTGCCCCTGAGCCACCCACTGGAGAAGTGGCAGACACTCCCCTGGAGCCCGGTTCAGTGGCAGGAGCTGCTGGGGAAGCAGAGGGTGACGTCACTTTGAGCACAGCTGAGACTGGGGCATGTGTGCCTGGTGACCTGCCCAAAACAGGTACTACAAGAATGTTCTCCCGTGAGACTCACGCCTCAGCGCTGCCAGGGAGCCTTGGAGACCCAGGCTGCTCTGATGGGGCTCTGGGGATGGAGACTGCAGCCGCCCTGTGTGGGGACAGCCCAGCCGGGCACCAGCAGGCTGAGGAGCAGCGCGGGCCTGAGCTCCCTGCTCCTGCTCGGGACGGAAATGTGTGTGTCTCCTCACCTCCAGAACCTGACGAAACTCGGGACCTGAAGCTGCAAAACCAGGCTCCAGAAGCGCTCCACGACAAAAGGTACTTAAGAGAATAAATTCCCATGGGAATGTGGGCTCAGCTTCCAAAATGATTCCTACCCTGATTTCTAAAAGTCAAACAGATGGGTGGTTTCTAGGAAGCTAAGTTTTCCATATCTAATTGTTTAAATTTACCTGGTTACAATCTCTGGATGTGCTGAGATTCTGAAAAATATGAGCAATGGGTGGAGGTGTGGGAGCTGTTGGTTTAGCATGTTCTTTAATTCATCTAACTCAAACTGTTTGAAAAGCGTGAAATGTTTACTGGCTGGCAGCACACTCTTGGGTCATGGATTATAGTCAATCACATGTTTCTCTGGAGTGTAGACACAGCTGCTTTTAAATCTGGATTTATTTATGCAGAGAGGCCTAAGTGATCCAAAAGCATCTCAAAGCTGTTGACTGCCTGAAGCTAATTTTTTTCTAGGGATTTTGGCAAAGTAGTCACTTAAAGCTTTAATTGGGAATGGGCTTCTCCAATAGGACATGGAGAGAATGCCCCCCTTACCATCGATTGCTTTCTTTACGTTATCCCAGAAAGAGCCCCGGATCTGGCCCATCCCCCTTACCTTCGGTTCCTGAGAAGGACGCTCCACACCTCACGGGCGAGGTCATTTCAGACGAGGCCCGAAGTACGGGAGGAGCAGAAAGGTGAGTGAAAAGGTATCAGCCTTTGGAGAATCATGATGCCTTCCTTCAGAGAGACACACTGGATGTTTTGCAAAGGAGAGTACTGCTTATACATGAGTGCTTATATAAGAAAGAAGCAAATAGCCATTCCCATTCTTTACACAGGTAAAGACGTGCCTGAGATGATGATAAGCTCCATGGTTGTAAAAGGGATTGAGTGAGTTGCTTTCATATCTGAGCTTATTACCTTAAAAAAAATAACTTTATTGAAATGTAATTCACTCATTTAAAGTGTACAATTCAATGGCTTTTAGTATATCACAGAGTTGTGCAACCATCACCACAGTCAATTTTAGAACATTGCCATCCCCCCCAAAAGAAATGCTTCACCCCTCAGACATCATGCCCCAACCTCCCACCCCCATGGCCCTGGACAACTACTAATCCAGTTTATTACCTTTTGAGGCAAATGAGTTCAACATTGATTTAATCTCTGAAGCAGGACTGTCTAATCACCAACAGCAGTCACGCTCCATAATGATCTTGAGATTAGAGGAGGACAAATGATAGACGTAACTGTGAATCCCAGACCTTCACACTTGCAGGGTGCCTGTCTGTTCTGAAGTGAAACGCCACCTACGGTTGTGCCAAAGCTGCTGCTTGGAAGTTTCATCCTTTGGGGGAAAAGGAGACATTGTGGACAAAGACACACTGTGAACAAGCTTTGCAGCATCTGTAGATCTTTGGCTGTTCCGGCATGCTCTGTATGTGTGTGTGTGTGTGTGTGCGCGCACGCAGGGCGGGGCTGGACTTTAAATTAGTACCTGTGGCTGGCCACTGTATCCTACCAAACAGCTGCGGGCATTTTATAAATGATTTGATTCATATTTTGCACGTGCTGAAAGAATGCCTGATCACCTGTTTTTCGAGTCTGAGCACTTCCACCGATACCCAGCTGCCTTTCCTGCCCCACGAGGGTGGGTCTCATAACTCTGGGCCGGCGAGTTGCAGGCACATGCTGCTGAGACAGATGCAAGTTTGATCTGCATTGGGCACTTGTCTCTGCTGCTGACTTAGCACGCAATTCCCTGCCGCTCTTGCTGGTATGTATTTTTTACATTCCCAGTTAACGTGTAGGAAAAATGTCCAACTAGGACAATCCTCCCCCTCCCCACAAACGCTGTATTGGCTCCTTCTTCAATGTCCTGGGATGTTTTATCATCCCAGGAGATGATAGGGACAGACTTGGAGAACTCGGGGACAGACATATAGTAGTTCAGTAAATATTTCATGGTTCATTGTCTTAATCACTTTAAATTTTAAAATGACACTTTCTAAATTAGCATTAGAAAATTTGTAAGATATAAAAAAGTATAAAGAAAGAGAGAAAAATTCACAACCACACCACCTAAGGACTACTGTTTTATTATTTTAGTATATTTTCCTCTGTTGGTTTTCTCTGTTTAAATATTCACAGAGCTGTTTTTTCCCCTTGCCATCAAAACTTTCCAAACATAATCTTAGTGGCTGAAGTTGTGTGACTTATCACAGTTGACCGCACAGAGGGCATTTGGGTTACGAGCGATGTTTCGGTTCCCTCAGCTCTGGATGAGGGTCTGTTGGGTGGTAGACTTAGACTTTCTAGAACTGCGCCATCCCATTTGGCCGCCACTGGTCGCGTGTGAGTGGAGATGTGGTGTGAGTGTAAAATGCCCACCAGACGTTGAAGATTTAGTATGAAAAAAATATAAAATACATCATTAATAATTTTTATGTTGATTATATATTAAAATGATATTTTGAATGTGTCAGGTTAGAATATATTATTAAAATTAATTCCATTTATTTCTTTTTCCTGTTTCTAATGAGGCTATCAAATGTTTTAAAATCACGTATGTGGCTTTTGCATCCATGGCTTGTGTGTGTGGCTCGAGGTTTATTTCTGTTGAGATCATCTGGCTCCAGAACCTCCTGTGTCCCGAACCTTGAAGGCAATGAGAATGAACAGGGCGGGCCTTTCCTGTGCTTTGGGCTCTTGGGAAAAATTCTTCCACCCTCCCACTGGTTGAAGATTTCTGGGAAGAATTCTGATTGGACTCTCCCCTCCAGCCTGCCAGGCGGAGTGACCTCTGACTCCCCTCCCTTGAGGGGAATTATAGAGGTGGCAACATCTGAGCAAAGAGGCCACGGCAGATTCCAGCTTATGTTTAGTAGGAAATTAAAGGTCTTCAGAAGGTATAGACCAGCTCTGTCTAATAGAAATATGACATGAGCCACAAACGCAATCTTGAATTTTCTAGTAGCCACATTAAAAAACAGAAAGAGGTAAAACTAATTTTAATAAAATATTTAATGAGTATATCACGAATATTATCACTTCAACATCGTATCAGTCCACTGTGATAAGTCACACAACTTTAGTCTCTAAGATTTATGTTTACAAAGAGTTTTGATGGCAGGGGGAGAAAACAGCTCTGTAAATATTTAAACAGAAATGATTGATTTCAACAATCAATATAAAAATTATTAAGGTGATCGTCTACATTCTTGTTTTCACAGTGAGTCTTTCAAATCTGGTGTGATTTTATACTCACTTTATATTTTTGGAGCAGCCACATTCTAAGTACTCAACAGCTGCCTGTGGCAAGTGGCTGCTGTGTTGGACACCCCAGCCCCTCACAGCACTGTAACAGCGATTGACGATGGTCCGGAGCGAGCTGTGCCGCGGACCTGGGCGGGTCTCAGAGAAAGTCCAGCCAAGGCCGGGGCGGGTGGTGCATCCTGGGAGCAGCAGGTGTTGCACATAAAGGTGAAATTCAGCAGCAGTCTGGGGGAAGTCGGGTGACCACACATCAGTAGAAGCTCCCAGGACCTGGAGTGGTGATGGAGTTCGGAGCAGGGGCTCCGGATTCACACCCCAGCTCTGCCTCTTGCTGGTTCCCTACATAACCTCAGTGTGCCCGTCTGTAGAGTGGGGATGACACCAGCTATACTGGCTTCATCAAGTTGCTGTGAGGGCTAACTGAGATGGTTGATTCCAAGTGCAATGCTGGCACGTTCTGGCGCTCGGCGGCTGTCGGGTTCACTATCACAGTTCCGTGGGAGGGGCTCTCCCCGCGCAGTGAACAGTGGCCACCGTCTCTCTTCACGTGGAGACCATCCTCCTGAGGCTGAGGTCCCATCCTGGCCATCTTTCTTCGCTAATGCTGAATTCTTTTTCTGCTAAAATATCATAACGGCTGAAGAGATGGAATCCTCTCTTACCCCCTACCGTGTAGCCCACAGTGATCTGTTTCAAGTTAAAAATTTTTGAGATTGCGTTTTATTGTAAAACCTCATGTGTATCTTTCATTGTGTACCGTACTGTATTGTATTTTGACACAAAAATTATGTTTTGAGTTGCCACAAGAAGAGCAAAGCAAGTCAAATCCCAATTTTCTACTCTCTTGTTGGTTAGCGGGTGACTTCTGTTGAATCTGTTGAATTTTGAAGATTCTGCTGACTTGAGTAGAGCTGATACCAGAAAGCAGATTCAGTATCTAAGAAATGTCTCTTTTTTATCTTGAAGACAGGACAGTTGGATAACTTGGTCTCATACACATGTAGATGCAGGAACACAAAAATGTTTGCAACTTTATCTCCCAACTTTTGAAGTCAAATTGGCACTGCTGGTGGATGTCCTGTGGCTTTGCTTACCTCCAGCCACCACCCCACACCTGAGGGGTACGTGTGCACCCCCAACTCTGAGAAGCAGGGCCTGACAGATGGCTCAGCTGTGGATTTCTATGCATTGTGTGGTCCCTCCCTGTGGAAGAGTCTGGGACCCACCGACGGCCTCACTTTATTTTTAATTGTTCTACAGAAGGTGCTTGAATTGATTTTGACTTTGTACACATAACGGCTCTCTTCCTTGTGGATGGAAAGTCTAGGATTTGGCATTTTGATTATCCACCACTGATGGTCAGACATGTAGTTCTGGATCCGTCTTGGACATCACCAAGCTTGTTTTTGCTGAACATTTATTTAAAGGGGGCTTTTCCTTTCCATTTGGGGAAATGGTTAGAAAGGTATCGTTTTTAATTATTACTGCATTTTGAGAGAATGAAATGATTCCCAGATGCTTAGGGTCTTTGTGTAGACCTAGGCTAACTCTTGGAGGGCAGTTGGGTTGAAAAGTTGAGGGAGTTAAGGGAGGGAGAACAGACAGGGACTGCTGGCACCCTGCCGAGGAAGTCGTGCTTCCCACCCTTCCTCCCACGCTTGCTTCCCACTCCGTCTCTCTTTCCTCCTTCTCCTTCTAAAATTACCAGCTGTGACACCATGTTTTTGAGTTTAAGAATAAGGTTTTAGAGGATGGCTACAGCTGTATAAATTAAGGAAAAGAAAAAAGCCTTCAAGCAAAGTTCTCTCAGCAGATAAAGCCAGGACAACAGACCCCCCCACCCCGAGATCCTCTGGGCTTGATTTTATGTTACATTGCTTCTATTATCTTAACCTCCCTTTTGAGAAGTACTGGACTATTTCAGAGCTACAACTCTGACACTCCTTTCACTTGGAGCAATTTTCTTTCCCATGGGAGGCGGTGGAGTAAGACAGACTTGTTCATATCCCAGGGCCTCTTCCTGGCTGTGCGGCCTCAGATCAGCTGCTTAACTTTTCAACCCTCAGTTTCCATATCTATAAAACGGGAAAAATAATACTTCCCTGTTAGGGTTGGAGTTAGGATAAAATTGGAATGCTTCCAAAGCGTCTAGTATAATGCCTGGTATATCGTATGTGTCTAATAAAAATGGTAACCAATATTATAATTTTAAATGTATTTATTCAAAAGCATCTTGGGAATTAAGCAAAAGGAGAAAACGCCCAAGGTCCCCGGATGGAATGGTAACAGACCCTGCGGGAACAGGAAGACGTGAGACCTGGGGGCGAGTCTGTTCCAGCCATTCGGCCTCCCTGTGCCTCGAGTTCTCTCTGTCAAGTGGGGGCTCCACTAGCCCTGCTTGGCTCACGAGGAGCTTGTCACACGGTTCAAAGGCACCCAGGAACGAAAGACTCTACAGGTGACGTGGATTTGTGTTATTATCAACAGCTTCAATCATTGTGAGCCATCATATACAAAAGCTAAAGGACCTTTTTAAATGTAGCCTTTAGGTTCTGAAGCTTTTGTGTGCTGTAATTAAAACGAATTTGCTTGGAGGTGAATTTGTCCTTGGGAAAAGTGCCAAGTCCCTTTGGAAAGCTGGTTTCTGAGGCACCCACACAAGGGTGGCAGCCTTCTTGGAGGCAGGGGCTGGATTCCCTGCTTTCAGGTGCCTGTGACGGGAATGGCCCTGCCTTGGCTTCCGTCTCTTCTGGGTTTCTGAACCCTTTTGCCCCGTGGCCTCTGTCATGCTGCCCCTGGACCCAAGGGCCAGTTTCAGGGCAGGGTGGTGATTTTCCAAATGACTGTGTCCAAACTGACCTGGCTTCTTTTTCTGGAACCTCTCATTACTGCCGCTGGCGGAAGCCGCCCGTTAGACCTGGATTCAGGTTTGTTTCAATAGCAATGTTTGAGAAATGGACATTTTAGCCTCTAGCTGCTTAGAGCTGGAAAGAAACTTGGGGGCATTTTTGTAGGGGCTCAGAACAGGGAAGGGAAGGCACGAGGGCACTAGCTGGCAGCAGAGCTAGAACTGGATTCTGGCCGCGGACGGCACATTTCCCCCTTGACGCCGGAGCAGAACCGAGGACCCTGCCACAGAGGAGGGGGCTGTTCTTCCCAGGAAGGCCAGCCACCCAAACCTGCTTCTAGGCTTCTGAGAGAAGATCACAGAATTCTGAGTCCTGGTGTGGGACAAACACAGGCCTAGAAGTCGACAGACCTCAAGTTCCAGCTCAAGTTCTGGCTCTGTGACCTTGCGGGCGTCACCCTCTGAACCTGCTTACTCACCTGTAAAACGGGTGCACAGTACCTAGGATTCAGTGAACCACTTTATTTAGAGCGTCTGACACAAAATAAGTCGTCAGTATAAGTCCCCTTTCACTTATTCCTCCCTCAGGGCCAAAGTATTTCCAGGTCCAGCATCTATTTCATCCTCACCTCAACCCTGAGTGGGTGCTGTTTGCAGAGGAGGAGATGGAGGCTTGGACAGCTGGCCTGGCTGGCTCAAGGTCAGAGGGCTAATAGCAGTTGGAGCTGAGACTGGAACCTCTCTTCTGGAAAGTTTTTCAGACATTAGATCCATTTTAGATCCCTGATCATTAACTTATTAGCCAGGTAGAATCTTGGGGAGGTGACTCTCTAAGACAACGCTGTCCACTAGAACTGTCTGCAATGATGGAAATGTTCTATATCTCCACTACCCAGTATGGCAGCCACTAGCCACATGTGGCTACTAAGCACCTGAAATGAGGCCACTTGAAAACCCAGGGTCAGTTTCGGGGTAAGGTGGTTTCAGGGCCACTGAGGAACTGAATTGTGAATTTTATTTAACTTTGTTTAGTTAAAATTGAAATTGAAATAGCCACATGGGGCTAGTGGCTTCTGCTTGGGAAAGCGTCTCCGCATATACGTAAGAGATTAATCGTCACTGTCAGAGCCCACGTGATTCCGCGAGGTTCTGTGTGTGAAGCCCTGTAAGGGCTTGGGCCCTGGTGGTGCCCAGGGAGCGCTGGCTTCCTCCTTTCTCCCCTTGGCTGTGCAGGTGGGGATGCCAGGTGGCTGTGTCCCCAGAGTGGTGACTTGGGTGTATTCATGTCACAACTGCCCAGGCGACACTGACCAGCAGGAGGCGACTCTCCGGCACCTGAGCCAATGAGGTTCACCACTGGGCCATCTGGAGGCCTTGGCTTAGCTGGTGCAACCTCACACCCAGGCCTGGTAAGGAGGCTCCAGGTAACCCAGTCAACTGGCTCCAAACAGCAGCACATAATCTAGAACCAGCCTTGCTCACACATCCCCGGTGGCCACACCTGCAAGGGTGCCTCTCTGGGCCTGGGGAGAAGACGAAATTGGTCCATGGCCAAGATTGGTTTTCCAGTTGCCGTATCTGCATTGTTCGTGTCCTGAGAAACTGGCAGGTGAGAAAGAGACTTACTGTGGGGTGTGCGGTATCAGCCGGCCCCAGCTAATTGCGCCTCGGTCTCCCCTTTCTTCTCAGTGCCTAAGTTGTCCGGCGATAAATATTTTAGCAGCCTGCTGGTTCAGACATAGACTGCAAGAGTGTTTCTCTGTTTCCAGGGAAAGCACTGGAACAGGTCTGATTACTGATACTTTTAATGCTCTTTCCTTTTGCAAGGCGGGCAGAGGGTGTTGGGAATAAACGCCTCAGGAGAGGGGTGCATCTCCGCCCTGGGGCTGGGCAGGGTGGGCCAGGAGAGGACCTCAGTGCACAGTGGACTCTGGTCAGTGCTGAGTTCTCAGGCCAGAGGCACCCTTAGATGGAGGGGAGCAGGGCCCAGAAGCTGCCCCAGGTGGGCGAGGAGGGCTGGAGGAGGAAGGACAGGAGTGAGGTTGAGGATGAAGTCCTGCTGGAGGGAGTGGGTGAGTCAGGTTGGTTAGAATTCAAATCCCGGCTCCCACTCCGGGGGCCCTTTTGGGTGGTCACGTGACTGCTCCAAGCCTCCACTTCTTTGCTGATAAATGCGGCCACCAGTGTCTCCTTGGGGTTTACAGGGAGGTTTAAATGGGATTAGAGGAGGCAAGACACAGAGTACTCTGCACAAAGCCAGCTTTCAATAGCCGGTAGCATGACTATTACAGAGCTGGGGCCTGTGAGGTCCTAGAGAGCCCACAGACAAGGTCCCTGAGCTGCGGGGAGCCCTGCGAGCAGCTCCATCCCCACAGGCCGCTCAGCAGTCACCCAGCAAACGTGCACCCAGGCCGGGTGCTTAGAAGGGAAGCCAAGGTCTCCCCGTTAGGGTGGAGCTGAGGTGAGCATTCAGGCCCCTCTGCGCACAGGCTCCTCCACTGGAAAGAGGGTCGTGGTAAATGGTGGGGGGGTAGGTAGGTGGGTGCGGGTAGTCTGTTGGTCCCCAGCCCGGTGCTCACACACTCCTGAGGGATTGGGTTGTTCACGGGCTCCTGTCTACTCACTGTGTGCCTTCTCCAGGGGACTGTACTTCCTTCCCCTCCCCGGGCCTCAGTGTCCTCTGACACAGGGTCAGGAGTTGGGCGTCACGATCCTGAATTCTCTGTCTAGAAATGTTTGCTCGGATACACGTTGGCCTCAGGCCAAGAAAATAAGTCATGATCTTGTTTCCGTGGGAACATTAGACTTCCAGACATGGCTCTTGGTTACCCAGCACCCGATACTCTGCGTGGCTCACAGTGGGCACCCCATATGCGCTTGCTGAATAATTCAACCCCACTCACTATCGGGTGAGTTGGAGGCTTCCTGTCCTGGAAAACCAGGTCAGACAGGACTTTGGAGCCTGATGGCTGGGTCTCCTTTCAGCTCCACCATTAGACTCTTCAACCTGGAGTGCGATCTGTGGCCACTCTAAGCCTCCGTTTCCTCACCTGTAAAATGTGTGTAATGAGAGGGTTCACCACATAGAGACATTATGGAGGTTGCATAAAAATAATGTGTGTAAAAAGCTTAGCAAAGTGCCTGCCTGGCATGCAGTAAGCACTTAAATATCAGGGGTAATTGTTTTTATTACTACCATCATTATTATGACTATCATCATTTGAATGATGATAATACTGTTATTAAGGCAGGTTACTGGTAAACACTCGTGCTTTGACACACAGACTAGTTGAAATTTGCTGAAGTTCATTTGCATCTGCCCTGGATTCTTTGGAGTCTGTCACTACCCTCTAAAGCTACCTCCCATCCTGTAGCCACTAGCCTCCCCACGGGGGTGGCGTCAGTGTTGCAATATTGTATTCGATGCAAGGTCAAGCCATCTGGCACATGTGGGGAATGCATTCTCTTCCTTGGGGAAACCAGGGCTTTGGGGTTAACCTCTTGCCAAGAGTGGCTGCGAAGAGGCTGAAACCTAACATTTGTGGGAGGGAGGGAGCGCCTGTGTGGGTGAGCAAAGCCGGGCTGCACCAGCAGAACACAAGCTCTGAGGGCATCGTAGGGGACAAATTGCCGACTATGTTGGCACGACGTTTTGGTACGGCGTTTTGAGCTCTAGCTCATCCCAGACCTCCTAGGGGAAGGGGCAGGGCTGAAGGTTGTCTGGCCGTGCCTGACTGTCAGACACTACAGCACAATAGCTGGAGGAGGAGACTTCCTGGCAAGTGACCAAGCAGCTGGTATTTAAACGTGCATGGTCAGAGTTGGCAGAAAGTGAGAATTTGGGGGAGTGTCCATCCTGGGCTTGATATCTCAGCTCTAGGCCAGACTGTCTTTCTGGGTCACCTATGAAGGCATCTGGTGCAGATGCTCCTCTGGCTCCTGAGGCCTCGTAGCAGGGATGCTCGCCCTTCGAGGTGGCACCTCGTGCCTGGCTCAGGCACTCACAGTCGTGAAATATTAGAACCAGGGGGAACTGCAGGACCTTCGGCCTCTTCATTTTACAGAGGAGAAACCTGAGACCCAGAGAGACTGTGTGACTTTCTGAAGGCCACACAGGGGGCCTCTGGTCTGACTCATACTGAATACAGTTCTTCTGGCCTCGAGACCGGTGCTCTATTCAACAAACCCACTGGCATCCTTCTTGCTGTGCACAGCAAACACCCTAGGTGAGCCTGCTATGAACTGATGTTATAGATTGTTTTCTGGAGGAGGTGGCAGTGGTTTAAAGTTAATCTTGTCCTTGGGTTGTGTCTGACTAAACCGCATCTGCAGACTTGCTCCAGCTTTTTTGCAAAATGAGTTAAGCTGCCGCCTCTGTGCCTTGCTGGCCCTGGCTTTCCTCTGCTTGTGGCCCATAGCATTTACAGTAGGACTGCAGAAAAACTGCTATGAAAAGCTAGTTGGACGAGCGCTCGCAGATTCTCTGATTCACCACGACTTGGGGAGCGTGGGGATGCTGATGGGGAGGGCAGTTTCAGAAATAGGAGAAAGTTCTGCTGAAATCTGAGATTCATCTCCTTCTAGCTGAGTGTGTCTGTGTGAGCAGTTTATTGAGGAAACTCTCAGAAGACACAACAGTCCATTTCAAGTTTCTTTACAAACAGTTGGGCCATGAATCCTCAGGAGATAAAACAGTCTTAATGATCTTTGCATGGTTTAGTTTTGTTTTTGCATGAAGATGGGAAGTTTATCTGTGAGAAAACACTGGGCTCCCTGTTGAATTAATGTTTATTCCTCCTATTTGGTTCATATTCTACCTTCTGTGGGGAATAATTATTCTGTAGAAATGGCTCAACGTGGGGGTGGGGAATTTTTGCTTTTCAGAAGCTCCCTTTGCATTTTGCATTTGGGAGCTATAACTGACCCAAATATGAAGGCTGTTATGCTTTCCTGCCCCTTCCTGGCAGTCCTGTGAAGCCACTGACTCTACAAGTCTAATAAAGGGCATTTTATGTCTTCTCTTCTAAATGCCTTTTCCTTTGGTATAAAATGTGGAGAAAGGTGTAAATGCAGAGACAAGCCCTGACTTTAAAGGCATCAGAGGCAGGAACTTGGGCGTGGCTGAGAGATGCTGGCCAGCCTTACACAACCCTTGTCCGTGGGTGACCCCTCTGCCTGCCTTTGCCCTCCCCCTACCTGTCGGCCCTCTAGGGGACCACATTCTAGTTCAACAGACCAGAGAGACTCAGGCGTATGTAGTGCCTATGAGGCCTTCTCAACTCTCCAATCCCCGGAGTCCCCCCACCCTTTGCTCCAGTATTGAGACTCCTTTCTGTAACTTGACCCCAATTTTAAGACAGAGGCAAATGTATTACAGTTGATCATGTAGGATTTCATCCTTTGCAGAAGAGCTTGGATGTTTTGAGCTAGACAGATCTGGGTTCAAATCTGTCACTTATTCACTCTAGCACCTTGATCAAGTTACTTAATCGTTTGAAGCCTCAGTTACCTCATCTGTAAAATGGGTATAAAATTAGTACCTACCTGGTGAGGACTCAGTGTGGTGGTGTGTGGGAAGTGCTAGCTCAGGGCTGGCAGGGGCAAGTGCTCTGTGCATGTCTGTCGCCGTTTGAGAGTCGCCTCTGAGGGCAGGGGCCATGCCTGGTCCTGTTCCTTAGCACAATGGGCTGCACAGAGTAGGCCCTCAACAGATGTCTGTGGATTGATTGTGTCTTGTCCATCGGATAGAGAGTGTGTCTATTGGGTGCCTCCCTCAAAAGAGAAATAAAAATCTATTGGCCAGGTTAGTGCAAGAACAGACAACAAAATCTCTGTGGGTGTAAGCCATTCATTCACTCATTTACGCATTCACTCACACCGAGGGCCTCCTGCACGAGGGCCGCGTTCAGTGCTCTGGATGGTATTGCTCGTCCTCGGCACCACCGACATCTTGAGCTGGGTAATTGTTGGGGAGGGCTGGCGTGCACGTAGTAGAATGTTTACCAGCACTAGATGCCAGCAGCACCCCCCACGTCGTGACAATCAAGAATGGCCCCAGATACTGCCAAATGTCCCCTGGTGGGCAAAACTGCCCCTGGAGAGCCGCTGCTCTAGGGCCACACGATGTGGTTTCTTAGACCGTTAGCCTAGGCATCACCTGGGAGCCTGTGAGACAGGCAGAATCTCCGGTCCCGTCCCAGACTTGCTGAGTCAGAATCAGCATTTCAACAAGGTGTCCAGTGGCTCTTCCACTTATTAGAGTTCGAGAAGCTGCTGGGTTCATGGGCCGCCCTTTGAGTAGCAGCAATCTAGGGCACTGTTCTCAACCTTGGCTGCACACTGAAATCTCCTAGGGAGACTTAAAAAATATCGATGCCTGGGTGCCCCCAGAGTTTCTGACTTAATTGATATGGGGTGCGGCCTGGGTATAGGGAAACTTGAAAGTTCCCAGGTGATTCTACCGTGTAGCAAAGTTTGAGAACCGCTGGTCTGAGGGATGTAGAAGCAAATCAAACAAAGACAGCCTGTAGATGCTTATTTTTCTGGTGGGGAGATGAGGCATCTATATAATCGTTATCACAGTGGAGACTGAAAGAGCCCTGCAAACCCCTCGACCCCTGGCCCACCAGACCCTCACACTACTGGGGCTGTTTCATCAAATATTTTATTTTTCAACCGTTGCCTGGATGTCATGCAGACACCCGACTCTGACTCTTGGAGAAGACTGTTTTCCTCCCATGAAGGTGGTGCAGCGGGCAGAGCCTCGCTTCCTATTTAGTCAACGACTTACTCAAGATTAGGACTAGGCCATCTTCCAACGCAGGCTCAGCTGAGCACACGTCTGAGCGATGCAGGCCCGTGTGTGAACTGGGCTTTGTGTGCTCTCAAGGAAAATTCCAAGGCCACGTCTAGAAATTCTGGATGAGGGTGAGAGTCATGTGGAAAGCTGCCCCCACACATTTCCTGCGTGTATTTTGGGCTCAGGCTGACATTTCATCTTAGCATGGGCGGACGTAATGGCTGAATTTTTTGGAGGCCTGAATCCCGCCTGCAAATGTTTCTCTCTGTCCTTACAACTAAGCTTTGCTGGGTTGCGGTTCAGGAATGTACCTCACTGCTTGGACGATCCTTCATGGAATGTGAAGACTTCGTTCAGAAGCCCAAAGCAGTGAATCCTTCTAGAAAGAAAAAGAAAAAAAAAACCTTCCTCAGAGTTCACTAGTGAAGTGGATCTTATTTTATTTGTGTGAGAGCTGAATTCATGTGACAGAGCCGGCACTGGTCCTGGGTTCCTCTGGCATATTCCTCTGCTGACATGTTCAGAGCGTATAACAATAACCCAAAGTTTAGTCCTTTGTCCCTGTGGCCTGGTTAAGAGTTTGGGTTCGCAGACACACAAGCTGTGTATGAACCTGGCTCTGCTTGGTGTGACCTTGGGTAAGAGACTTCACTCCTCCAAGTCCTTTGTCAGCTAAGGACGATAGCAGGCCTACCACGTGGGCTCCTATGAGGATCAAGTGAGAGAAGAGATGTAAGCCACTTCGCCGAGTGCCCACTGGGTAGCCAATGCTCATAAATGTTAGCGCACATTATAGCGGTCACTTAAAAAGGTTTTTCAATTGCCTTTTTGGTTTCCTCTATCCGATTATTAAATGGGGAAGGCAGAGGGCAAGCTGCCATGTGGATGGTATTTAGCCATTCTTCAAAGCTGGCAGACAATGGGACAATCTTATAGGTGAAAATGTCTTTTTGGTTTGGGTGTCTGGTGGTTGGGTGGAGCCCGGAGGTGCTGCTGTGCTGGAGAAGAAGGGCCTCTTCTGCCAGGAGAGGGGAAGGAGGGCGGGTGATGAGCACTGGGCTGAGAGTCAGCACAGTGGGGGCACAGCTCACACAGCTGCCAGGGTGGGCACTGTGGAAGGCTTGGTTTTCTGCCCTCGAGTTTAAGAGACAGCACACAGGCCTTAAAAGATTAAGACAGCACCCGGCCCTAATTGTCTTTGCCTCTCATTTGGTAATTAACGTAGGTGGCCATATAGTACTTATTTAGACGGTCTTCTCCACAAGGCAAGGATTTTGTCTCTCCTGTCTCCCAACACCTCACACATTGTAGATGCTCAAGAAATATTTGTTGAATGACTTAATCATATTTGTCCCTATCATAAGTTACTGGATATATTCAAGAAAAGATTTATTCCCACTACCCAGAACATTCTATTTCTCTTCTCCTGGTCCACTTCCCTTCTTTTTTTAGCCTGGGGTTTCACCAATGTCAATCACTCATGTACCACTTATAAGACTTTTACCATATCTATATACCACTTGTATTATTATCTACTTACTATTTTTCTTTAAATTGCTTCATTTTTGTTTCATTGTATTACTTTAGTTTTGTCCTAGGTAATGTGTGTGAAGTTATAGGTTTGGTGTGCTAATTACATATTTTTTCCTAATATGCTTTAAATGCTTAATTGTGAAAATACTGTAATATGAGGAATCTAAATAAGGCAATACCTCCTTATCCTCTAAGACTGAGCTTAAGTATTCCCTCTTGGGGAACATCTCCGCATACCTCTTCCAAGGCTGATTAAATATTCCTTTTCTGTGTTTGTCATGTGGTAGCCATTCCCTCATCTGACTGTAGGAGTGAGCAAGGGGCCACGAGGCATCTGACTTTGCTCGGGGCCAGGACACGGCAGGTACTTCATAAGTGATTTCAAATGACAGAAGGAAAACCCTTGAGTTTAGGAAAGTTGATGCTGTCTGGCCAGGTGTGGGTGCCCTGACCAGACGCCCCGTTATTCTCTGAGGACAACATGCTGTAATTCAGGGCACCAGTGACCCTCAACTTCTGCGAGGCTGCCCGTCAACAAGTCAGAGATAGGAACTTCCATGCAGACTCGCCCCTCCCAGCGAGGAGCTAGTGTGTTTCTCCTCCCGGGAGAGTTCGGCCTCTGTCCTTCAGCATCACATACTCCCCATCAGTTCACCAGTCAGCCTTGCATGTTTCCAGTCTCTGGCCTCGGTTCCCAGGTTTCTTCGTGGACGAAATTGTGGCATTGGCAGTCCAGGGAAGGGCTGCTGATCCAGTGGGGCAGAAGAAAGTCCTTGGGTAGAATGGAGGTTCCTCTCAGTCTCCTGTAACGACTTCTCGAAGCACACAGGCCGTACCCTCCAGTTCTTCCTGCTCCAAAGCCAACTGTCCCTGGTGTCTGCCTGCGTTCTGTGCCCATAATCCTGCTTCTTGCCCCTCCAGCACGAGTCTGTCTTTCCAGGCACGGTCCTGTTTTACACATTTTTATACCCCCATGGGCACTTGGAACAGTGATTGCAGGTGCTCAGGGATTATTTGATTAGTTCATGCTGATTTACGTGGGCACAGGTTTCTAGGCTGACTTCCCATTTTCATGTGGCTTGTCACTTCTCAGCCAAAGCAAAATATTGTTGCCACAACACAGTATTAAAAGAAGCTGCAAATACAGAGCATTGCTCAGTGGACAGGGCCGGGGGTGTTTCCTAGGTGCCAACATGCCTTTTGTGTTCCAGAAGATTCCCTTGGCAAATGATCTTTCATTTGCTTTATGGTTTTTCATTCCTTTCTGGGGCCTTAGATCTAGTATCTACCAAATGAGCGCTTCTCAACATCACAGTTGACAGTCCTTTTAGGGTGCTTTTGGCTGCAAGTAACAGACTACCCAACAATAATAATAGTAACCCCAACTTCAAAAATAACAGTCCATCATCTCACCTGGCAGAGGCAGGACACTTCCAAGGTTGAGTAATTCATTAGCCCTTTTCATCTTCCCCTCTACCTGAATTTAGTGTGTTGGTTGATGTCCCCTCATTGTTTCAAGCTGGCTGCGGCAGCTCCAGGCATCACGCCCTCACATGGCAATGTCAAGAGGCAGGAGGACATCTGAAGGACAGGAGATATGAAGTCTTGCATCTCCTCCAGAGAGTGAGGGAAGTGTCTCCAGAAGCCCAGCTGACTTCCTTTTCTGTTTCATTGGCCAAGGGTGTGTCACACGGTCATGGCTAAACTAATTATCTGAACAAAAGTAGGTAAATAAGGAGAGGGAACAGCAGTTTGGGCAGCAACCGTGACTCCTGCCACAAAAGTTCAGATTCAGAGTTTCTTCAAGTGTGATTTAGAAAGCATCTCCATCAGAATTATCCAGAATATGCTTGCTAAAATGCATTTTCCTGAGCCCCTTCCCTGACCTCCTGATCCAGAATCTCTGGGAGCATTTTAACAATAACCAGCGAGTCTTACGTGCACTGAGTTTTAGACCCATGGGTTGGTGTTTGTGGTTGCCTCCTATTAATATTTGCAGGCTGTAGATGATCCTTCAGCAGTGCTGTTCCCTTTGAGGGGAGGCTGGGGGAAGCAAGAGGAATAAATAGGTAGCCTTCAACAATTCTCTTCCCAGTTTTTGCCTTTTGGAGAGTCAACCAGAAATACTGACTGATGCGGTGATGCTATCTGGGATTTGCTTCAAAATAATCTGGGCAGCAAGGGGAAGTGAGCATGTAAATAAAACAGAATTGGCCATGACTTGATAATACTGAATCTGGGTAATATATAGAGGGTTCATTATATACTGTTCTCTCTACTTGAGTTTAAAAAAGTCTCCTTCCAGACACCTGCTCTGTCATTATGCAGCCTTTGACCTTGGGTGTGCCACTCTCCTTCCTTGGGTCTCAAGTTAGATTCTAGGATTTCAACAGCACAAATTCTTTTCTATCAAGCAGTTTTCACATCTTCTTTTTTTTTCCCCCTCCCTCCAAATGAACCTTTTCTCCAAACAATGTCTTACGTGGAACCCAAAGATATGACAGATAAAAGTAGAAGCGCTCTGGTTTGCAGGTGGTATGGGTGATCCCAGGTAGCCTTTAAAATAACTCCAGAAACCCTAGGACTCTGGAGAAGATAATTTGGCAGCTACTGCAGTAGGGCATTGCCGAAAACTCTCATATAGACCACATTTCTGCAGAGGCCTTGGCCTTGTACTCAGACCCAAGAAATCCTTAGGATGTCAAGAGTCAGTCATGGATGTAATTATTAAGACACATCCTCACTGCCTGTGATTCAGTCTTTTCCTATAGATTCCAGGTATCCCAAGACAGGGTGCAAGCATGCCTCTGCCCTCCTCTGTCCCAGCATTGTGGTGTTACCCCGACATGGAGCAGGAGGAGACAGGCAATGCACATTTGCTGTAGCTTCAGGTTATTACCCAGGCAACATTTCTGGCTGTGGCTAGAACCAAGGCT
Source organism: Tapirus indicus (assembly GCA_031878705.1). Lineage (NCBI taxonomy): Eukaryota > Metazoa > Chordata > Mammalia > Perissodactyla > Tapiridae > Tapirus > Tapirus indicus. Next base: position 10,642,926 of record CM062921.1, on the reverse strand, counting down.
GTGTGGGTTGGCTGAGAGTTTCCGGTGTGGATATATCTCTGTCATATAGCAGGATTTGAATCTCAATCCCCCGTGATGCTGGGAGCCCTTGACTTCATCTTCTAATGAGTATGTCCTACACTGGACCGAGGCTCTGTCTGAACACTGGCTGCCCCAGATTATTGCACAGCTTGAGCTTGGGGACACCTCAGAGAGGTGCTGGGGTGAAGCCTTCCTCAGCCAGGGGGTTTCTTCTGCAATGAGTGGTCTTAGACTCTGGAGACATTCATGGAGTGAAGATACTTTCATAAAATCCTTCCAAGAGGAGATTAAATCACAGTTATAATCAGATACTTACTGTATGTTTCCCATTGCTGCTGTAATACATGACCACAAAATTTGTGGCTTAAGAAAATACAAATTTATTTTCTTATAGTTCTGTAAGTAAAATGTCTGACATGGGTTTCAGTAGGCTAAAATCAAGGTGTCAGTAGGGCTGTGTTCCTTTCCGGAAGCCCTAGAGAAAAATCTGTTTCCTTGCTTTTCCAGCTTCTAGAGGCTGCCCACATTCCTTGGCTTTTGGTGCCCATCCTCCATCTTCAGTGCCAACAACACAGCATCTTCAGATTCTTTCTGACTCTGCTTCTCTTTCTCAGTCTTTTTCTTCCTCCCTCTTCCACTTCCAAGGACTCTTAGGATAATGTTGGGCCCACCTGGATAATCTAGGATAATCTCCCTATTTTAAGGTCAGATGATTAGCAACCATAATTCCATCTTCAATCTTAATTCTCCTTTGCTATGTAAATCAATATTCATAGCACTCGGGGATTAAAATGTGGACATCCTTGGACAGGGGGAGGAGGTGACTGACTCTGCTACTGCTGACCTCACCAGTAGGTTTCAAAGCATAATTACCTTCCCCCTCCACTGTTGGGGTCTGTGCCCGTGGCCAGGGTCCCCACCTTCTGTTCCATCATGAACGTTATGCATCTAGCAACTGGGGAGGGCTGTTTCATGTGAAAGGGATGGTACCTCAAATTTGTCTTAGCTCTTTGCCTAATTGGAGTGCTTGAGCTTACAAGGTGGTGAGTGGGGTATGTTTTTTTACCATAAATAGGTCTGACCTGGGTTTAGGGCACAAGGACACATAAGACTGGGCATTCTAATTCTCACCTTACCAATAGCTGATGGTGTACATTTAAACAAATTAGCCTATTTGGGTCTCAGTTATCACATTTGTGAAATCGGTACATTAATACTATACCAGCGAACCTATGATAAGCATGTGAACAAGAAATCTATTTAAATTTCCATCAGAAATGTGACTCTTAGAAGCATGGTGTTTTTAAAAAACAATATTTTAGTGGAAGGCAATAAAAGTCTATTTCTTTATTCTACAGAGAATTCTCATTTGGGGCCATCAAGCCTTGGGCATCTGTTTCTTTAAGAGGAGGAAAGGAAGCGTTGAGTCATTTGTGAGTCTCTTGCCCTTTGGTCCCCATATAAAATATAGCAATGCTTTCATGATACTAAACTTAAAATAGGAAGCCTGGCATCCGCAGATAGCCACAGGCTCTTCTTGACTGGGGCCTAGCTGCACAAATTTCCAGAGAAAAGGTGGTACGTTGGTGCTGACAGGTAAGCCACTTCTGGGTGTGAGGTCCAAGTTAGCAAAGGGGTTGATTTGGGGCCCTATAAGGGAAAAAATAAAACAAAACCCACAGCTCACAAATAGAAACACACACGCTCCCCGGAATATGGCAGCGGGAAGTGGTTTGTATTTAGTCTCTGCCTACTTCAGAGGGTAAAACAACCCAGGAGAAGGCACGTCAACACCTTTTGCAAACTGTAGAGCACAGTGCGCTGTAAGGATCTGTGGTTAAGCAGCGTTAGGTCCAGGCAGGTGAAGAAAGAAGGGCCAGAATTTGGCTCCAGGAACAAGCGAGGCACCATTTCATTCCCACCTTCTTTCCGGGGCTGGCTCTGTGCCCCGTCCCGCAGGAGGAAGCTTTCGTGGACCGCAGAGTTGGGGCACCCGGCCTACAGTTGGCCGCCTCAGTCATTTCACACGCCGGTGCCTTCCCCGCGTTGCCATGCGTGGTGGAAAGCGCCGTGGAAAAACTAAGAACTGTAACAAGTTGTCATGACTCAAAGACTCCTGGAAGGAGTCTGCGGTGCGTTCAGGAACAGCGACCGGGCCGCACGGCCGCCTGGCCGTCTGTCCGGCCCCTGCTTGCTCGGCGGCCGCGTGGGCCCCTCGGTGCGTCGGGCGCGCCGCGGGTCGGCCCCGCGCATTCCTGGCCCGGGAGGAGAGCGCGGCGGGCGCCCTGCGCGAGCAGCTGGCTGCGCGCTGGCCGGCTCCGAGCGCCGAGAGCTGGGGGAGGAGCCTGGCCCGGCTGCCGCCGCGCTCCCAGTCATTGGCCTTTTGTGCTGCAACTTTGCCCGAGCCCTTCGGGGAGGCGCGCCGCCCCCGCGCCCGCCCCACGCCGTTGCCCCGGGAAAGTTTGCGTCCCCGGGCCGGGCCAGGCAGCGGAGACTCCGCGCGCCGCCGTCCGGCTTGGAAAACTCAGCCACTCGGGGGCTCTTTGGCAGTTCCGTCCCAGAAGGAAGGCGGATCCGAGCGGGCCATCCGCGATCGCCCCGGGCCGGTGAGTGCGCCGCGGCCACGGGCGGGCGGGAGGGCGGGCGCCGGGGTCAGGGAGGGACCGGCGTCCCCAGGACCTTGGCCGCCAGACAAAGGCGTGCTAGAAGTGGTAGTCGAAGATCATTTCATCTTTCCCCAACAGGGACTGGTTAAGGGGAGGAAAGAGGCTAAACGCACATTTGTGTCCCCTGCTGGCAGAGGAGTGTGTCTGCGGGGGAGCCGGCGGTGCCCGGGGCGTCTGTTCCGGAGGCTCGTTCCGACGGATGAGACCAGTCGGGATACGCGCGGTGGTCGGGGTGCACACCCGCGGCTGGGATCCCCGCCCATGGTTGAGGTCCCCGCCCGCGGTTGGCGTCTATGCCGGTAGCCAGGTCCTCCCCAAGAGTTGGGGTCCCCGCCCGCTGTTGGGGTCCGTGCCTGTGGCCGGGGTCAGTGCCCGCGGTTGGGGTCCGGCCCGTGGCCGGGCTCTGCGCCATCCCCGCTGGGCTCCTGAGTTCATGTGGTCCCACCCGGTCGCGCGGGGGCACCCCTGGCGGGCCACAGCAGCGCGTGGATTAGCCATAACACTCTGCACTGGATTTCCTCCGAGTTTGGGACTTTTAAATTCTCGAATAGTTACGTCACCGGGGCCGAGCGCACTTCAGAGCTCCAGCGCAGCACGTGACCCGCCCGAGCTTCCCCTTCGCGTCCTTGGCTCCCGGGGCCCCTGGCTGAGTCCTCCTCTGCCTTTGGAGGTCCTGGAAATGCAACTTCAAAAGTACTGTGATTTCACTGCACGGGCTCAGAGCGCTTTCTACAGCGAGCCGTGGCACGGGGATCCTGTTTGTTGTACGCCTCAGTGCTTCTCTCTTCTTAAAAGGGCATCGTCATTAATGTCACGTTGTTATTGTTGTCTTCTGGCTCTGTCAAATGCTAGATGTGGTAGCAGGTTGAAGTACAACTGAAATAGACATTGTGAGAAAAATGCCTCCCAGGCGTGGGTGGACTGGGGAGGTGAGAATAGACGCGGAGTTTAGGGTAGGGCAGCCAGGGGGCTTGGTTAGTGCCCAAGTGAGTGAGTGTGTGTGCATGTCTTCATACGTGTGTGTGCGTGTGTGCATATGACTGTCCCAAGCCCCTTTTATCACAGCACGTGGGAAATCAAGGGTCCTAGTGTGGTTTTCTGTTTTATACCAGAGGAGCCTGAAGCTCTGTTACCAGGCGGAGAACTCTCTGTTCTTATTTCCCTGGGATTCTTTATTGAGGCCACGTTTCAAAAGCTGTTTTCATTGTGTTTGGAGTTGACTGTCTGGGGCCCTGTCCTGAGGCTGGGTTTCATCTGTGGTTTTCACCCACTCAGATACACTTGTATGTGTCCAAGTTGAGTCTTCACCATTGTTTTTAGGGGGCCCCTTTTGATAGTCGATGGAACTTGGAGGAAGGAGTTTTTAGGGAATTGTGGAGTAACTTACCTCCCAGAGCCTAGGGCTTTCCTGTTCTGAGGTCAAGCCAGGAGCTCTTCCAGAGAATGGGGCCAGTTGTGCTGGGCAGGTGAGTGGAAGGGAGTGGAGTCCCAAGGGGTTCCTTCTCACAGGCTCTGCCTGGGGCCTGGGCACTCTCCTCCGAGGAGAGTCAGAGCAGGAAATAGGTCAGGGACCGCGCTCCTTGTGCAGACACCACAGCCACCTCTCAGCTACCCAGAGCCTCTTCTTTGGCTCCTGCATTGTTGCTAGTCCCTCATCAGAAATTCCTTCCCGAGCCTTAGGAAGGCCAGGCACTGTGGGGTACGACCCACACACAGGCCTTCCTGCTTATGGAACTCCACGGAGCAAATGCACCCCCGTGGGAAACCTAGGCAGAATTGGCCTCTGGTCCCTCTGTTCGCCTCCATCCCTTTTGTCTCTCTGGGCTTGGGCACTTAGAATATTTTAGCTGGAAGGAAACTTAAAGGTCAAGGTTTCACTTTACAGATAGGATAAAGGAAACTCAGGAGTCTAGGGTCTTGGTCAGGTCACATGTGAGGGTGGGACTCACACCCAGGACCCTGGACACCTGGCCTGGTGTTCTCTCAGCTGAGTCCTGCGGCCTCTTTGGTTCCATCCGGCTTTGTATCGTGGTTATTTACGTGTGTCGTTTCCATGGAGACAGACACCGCTCCAGGGAGGACTTGTCTAGTTTGCAATTCTACTCCATAAGAGTGACATGGGGCCAGGGGGGTAAATGGTGGTGGGAGTGAATAAGACAGCCCCTGCTTTCAAGGAGAGGTGTGTGTGATATACCTGAGCATATACACACGGGGCAGACTTTATGGTGAGGGTAACGCTCCAGGAGGGACGTCTGGAAGTATACGAGGGTGTTTTGGTTGTCCCAGTGAGTGGAGAGGGCACCACTAACATCTAGCTGGTGAGGGCCAGGGATGCTATGCATGGGACAGTCCTTCACAACCAAGAACTGCCTCCCCCAAAATGCCAATAGCACCCCCTGTAGAGGACTCTGCAAGGGCTGAGGAACTGGGAGAGACCAGTTCTAATTGGAAAGATGAGAGATGGGGCTCTGTGGGCTTGCTCGACCCCAGCCTGCGGGTTTGGATGAGGCTGGGAGTGACTGAGGGCTGGGTAGAGAGCACGTGTGTGTGGTGTGTGTGTGTGTGTGAGTGTGTGTGTGTGTTTTCCTGGGACTCAGTTCCACAGTCAGAAGCAAATGGTTCTTGGATTAACTGTGGTTTGGGTTTAGAGGCGCTGGCAACTTTTCACAGACAATCAGGAGGTTTAGGATGCTGGCGATACAGTCCCCGGCTAGTCCTGGCGAGAGGAGCAAATATAAGCAGGAGAAGGCCGCAGGGCCCAGTGCCCTGGCTTCTCCCGCTGTGACCTGTGACCGAGGCGTGTGAAATCTGTCTTGGTGGCTGGATTTTGTCTGCCTCTCCCCCATTGAGGTCATAGTCCTTTGTCCGTAACCTCAGTAATCCTTCCCACAGCAACTCTGTGATGACAGAACAACCCAAGGATTATGAAATCATTTGGGAGAAACAAAAGGCATGAAAAAGACGACCTGGGGAAACACAACTTCGCAGGAAGTGCCTCTGAAGACAGAGGAGGGTGCAGGCCACATTCCCGAGGGACCACAGAGCAGTGGAGGTTCCGCTTCAGATGTTGAGTGTCAGCTGCATCCCCCTTCCCTTCCTCTCGGGTCCACTCTGCTCTGTGCTTTCAGTCTGTCATTTAGCAGATGTATTCAGTGCTGCCAATTAAAGGAAGGCAAAGTTCCTAAGGCTGATTTTCCCTGGGGTAGGGAGGAGCCGTATAGAGAAAGCTCCCAATTTAGAGCCTAAGGATGTGTATTAGAATCCTTGCCCCACCCTTACCAGCTGTGTGACCTTGGGCAAGTCACTAACCGTCTCTGAGTCACGATTTGCATCTCATTAATGGTGGGGATACTTGTCCCTGCCCTCCTGGCTCACGAAGCTGTGGGGGCAACTTCAAACATGTGCAAAAAAATAACTTGGCAAACTGTGAAGTGCTGTGCATATGGAAATTCGTGTTACTATTTTTCACCTCTTTATGATCAAAGGGATTTGTTTAGGGGAGGAAGATTTCCTAACACCTCCTATAGCTTATTTTTACTGTTATTATTTTTAGATGGAAACAAGGAGGTACACTAGTCAATGCAGTTCTCTCTTATTCCAGAGCTGGTTATCCAGGCTCCCTTTTGTCCACCCTCCTTTGTTTTATCACCTTCCCTTTTTTTGAAATCATGAAAATACCTCAGATTATTATTATTCATTAACTTGAAAAATATTTTCTATTTTTAATTTTTAGTTGTTTTTACATGATGGTGGTTCATGTTTTCGTTGTGATAATTGTTTACTGTAGTTTTAAAAGTGTCACCTTCTTTTTTAATTGCTCATTTATCCTTTTCCCAGAAAACAAGTAAAATTAAAAGAATATGAAATATGTGTCAGTTTTGCTCACAAAGAGCAAATCTGGGGGAAAAGTCTGGCTCATAAACGAGTCTGGCTATTTACAGTCCCTCTAATTCCTCTCATTGTGTGTTTGTGTCCACGTGCGTCCTCCGAGGTCCGGGAGCTCTCCCGGTGCCCGTGTCATTTAGAATGTATGGCTCCTGGTCAGCATTCTGGGGGTTAAGCTCCTGAGGGCACAGGGTTGGTTTCACACCATGCCGGTTCCCCCGATGGGGGCCCGTTCCAAACTAGCAGAGCCCGTGAGACGTTGGGTCATGTTGGCATCAGGAGCATCTTTTCCCTCCTCCTTTTATTGTCAGGACACCCCTCCCTCCAACACTCGGGCTTCCCCTGGCTGCCTGCTCTCCAGCCGCCTGTTCACGTGACGTCATCTTGTGTTCCCGACAGAGGCTCGCTTACCCTGTGAGGTACCCGGCCCAGGAACCTGCATTGGATAGCACCATGCTTCCAGCTCCCGGGTTGTCTCGTGGTCAGCCATGTGCCGGGCCTTCTCTCCTTGAGGGCTGACAAGACCCTGCCTCATTTCTTCTGGGAGCCTCGGCAGGACACATTTCCAGCAGCTCCTACTTGGGTCAGTGCGCTGGCTCCTCTCTGGAACTGTGGGTACCAGCCTTTGCTCCTGCACGAGGTCTAGACCTTGTTGTGTTCCGAGTGTAGGGAGAGCTTACAGAGGTAATTTTGCTACTTGTGTGGTTTTGGAATCAAAAAAATCTGTGACCATCAGAAAGTATTGAGGACCCCACGAGGTTTAAAAAAAAACACTAAAATTTTGCCTTGTCTGTGTGAACACGCTCGAGCCATTTGTTCAGACCTCAGCCTGATTGTGAGCCGAGCTGCCTGCTCTGAACTCGAAAAAGTTAGAGAGGACGCTGGCTCTGGACTGGATTAAGTGGCGGCTTGACAGTTCTGGTGGCAGCAGCTGTTAACATCTTTATGCTGTTGCTACTGTCCATGCATTTGTACATTCAACAAATAAACACCTCCTCTTTGTTGAGGAGCGGTTGTGAGATTGACATTATGCTTTACATATGCTTTTTGCTCTTATTTCTTTTAATAATCCTTTCAAGTTAGGCAGTTTGTCCCCATTTTACACGTTGGGAAACTGAGGCTCAAAGAGGTTAATGAACTTGCTCAGGTTTACAAAAGGCTGGTAAATGGCAGAGCTGGATTCCGGCTCAGATCTGCCCATCTCCAGAGGCTGTGCTCTCTGTACTGTACTTGCTGCCCCCCTGACCCTGCCATGGACAACTCAGTTTGCTTTCTGTGTCCATTGTTCTGGTGGAGTCGAGGCACCTGTGGGTTCCATGCACCGGCTTTTGGGAGAAGTAGGCAGCCTCGGCTGGGATCTTGACCCTGGAGGTGCTGGCCCATTTGGCAGGCGTGCCCCCTGGCTTTGTGCTCTCTGCTCAGGGGGACAACTGCGTCATCACTTACCTGACCGTGCACCTTCTCCCAGATTGTGGATGGGTTTATTTCTTTGTCTTTTGAAAAGAACGGCGACTTCCATCTCCCTGCCTTGTCCTCCTGGAATAAGTTCCTCCCCTTTGAGCATGTCATAAACCGCAGTTCTTGGGCTCATTAACCCTGAGGCGTGTGGGAACCACGGTAGCCCAACTTTAAGGACTGATGAAGTCCTGTGTGAGAAGAAGGCTCTCCTCTGCGCCCTTCCCCACCACAGGGTCTCCTGGGGAGCTGGAGCCGTGGGTCAGCAGGTCACCCCCTGCCTTCCATTCTTAAATCCTAACCAGGCCCCTGGCCCCTGGCCTCCTTTAAGCTGTCCTTGGAGGACAAGCGGGTCAGCCAGGCCAGGGGGCTGAACCTCTAGAGCCTTGGGGTCTTCAGATCAGAAAATTCCTGGGCTGGAAGGGACCGTGGAGACCGAATAGTTCAAATCTTCATTTTACGGAGGAGGTGCCCACAGCCCAGTGGGGGACAGGTCTTGCCAAGCTCTCCTGGGGTTAGAGCCCAGCCGGTGCCCTTGCTGGCTGCTCACACGCTCTCCTTGGGGAGGCAGACCCCAGTAGGCTGTTTTGCATGTCGCTGTGTCCACGTTGCTGAGAGAGATGCTGCTTGAGGCTGGGGTCCTGTCGGCCCGTGAGGCCTCCAGTCGGAGCATCCAGGGTGGAGCGGAGCTGAGTGGGGCCCTGGGTAGAGTGCCTTCCCCGCCTGGAGGCTCCGTGTGCTCTTCGGGAAATGGACTGTCACATCGCTCACAGTGACAAAGGGCCTGCGCAGTGCCGGACACATAGTGGGTGCTCTTAAACACTGGCTCCCTTCGCTTGTTGCTGCCTCTCTTCCTTCCTATTCCATGCCCCCCGCTGATGTTCTCACAGAGCCTGGGGGGGGGGGGTGAAGGGGCAGCGCGCACCTGAGGGCGCACACCTGGGAAGGGGAGGCGAGAGGGAGGGCCACGTGTACTTTGAAAAGGCACATCGGGTATGTTCTGCTGGGAAAACAGCACGTGTTGTGTTTGTATTAATGACGCCATCGTTCCTGGAGCACTTCCTGTGGGTGAAGCCCTTTGCTAGAGAAATGTTTACATGACTGGTCTCGGTGAATCCTCTCCACTCCCTTTCCAGGTGGGACTGCCATTGCCCTCTCTGACAGATGGGGAAACTGAGGCTCTGAGGAGACTTTCCACGAGGCTGCACAGCTCTTTATTGCTTGAGTGGTGTTCAGGCTCTGGCCATCTGGCCCCAGACTCTGCCCCCTGACACCTGCCCCCTCCTGGCTATCAGGCGAGAGTATGTATGTGGGGGGGTTATTTCTCCGTCTGCAGAGGCCCAGTACCGAGGCCCAGGGCTCACCAGGGTGTCCAAAAAAATGTTTAAGACCTTAAAAAATTTGGCTCCAAAAATATGAAAAGCATAGGTCATATTTGAAGTGGACAGTGTTCAATTTTAAGTGTTTATAAAACGTCACGTTATGTCGGCCTCATAGTTGGAATTCGGTTACCTCTTTGATGCCACTGGCGTGCCTCCCTGTGGTTCTGCCTCTTCTGTTCATCACAGAAAACATCTGCCTGGCTGACTCTGGGCTGAGAATTCCACAGGGAATAAGGTCTCTCCCCTGTCGCTGGGGCCACATTGCCCTTCTGGCCCTGCCACCTCTTCCTGCCCCTCGAAGGCCCTCCACCGCCTCCCGTGCCTCTCAGAGGGCTGAAGCCTGGACAGGGCGCTGTGATGTCCTGCTGGAGGACAGGCCCGGGAGACGGCGAGGGTTCCTGTGATGAGGATAGGTCTGTGGCGGAGGCCTGGATTCTTGCCGCTGTGTTTCTTTGCCAAGTTACTTCATTCCTGGAGTCTCCGTCTCCTATAAAATAAGTTGTCTGCCATCTACATGGGGTGACAGAGAATTGTAAAACGCAGTATTTGGCAAAGCTCTGAGATACTATGCAAATATAAATAGCTATATACTTTTTTTTTAAACTGAAGGCTAAATCTTTATCCAGGAGTGGGAACTCTCTCTCTGTTCTCCCTGACATGGCTCTGGGATCTCTTAGACAGCCGCTTTCCCGAGTCCTTTGGGGGCTGTCTTCCTTTCTCGGCCCCAGCCAGGCCCAGGCTCGCTGTGGGATTGCCCGGAGCCTGTGCTCTTGGACCTGGATTCAGATTCTGACAGCTCTTTGCCCCTCCCTCAGGGCTGGATGAGAAGGGTGTGCAAAGCTCTTCTCAAGATGCCTGGCAGATAGAAGCACCCGGCAATGTTAGCTGCTCTGATGATTAGTGTTTGTTGTTCTTATTAGTACTTTTATTGCAATTATTTAAATTTTTACCATATTTAATATATATTAAAGTATTATCATCAACATAATGACCGCGTGCCTGAGCCCTTGGTCCAGCCCCTCGACCCGCAGGGTCTCGTGTTCCTTCTCTGCTCCTGGGAATGGTTGAACCCTCTGCTCTTAGGAATCGTATTAGCCACCGGGCCAACCCCTGTACCTGGCCCTCCTCATCTTCCAGATCGAGAGAAGACGAGTTGTTCTCCATAGAGACTGAAAAGTCGAAGCATTGCTTGTCCCTAGGCGGTGCCGGGGCCCAGAGCTGGCTGCCGGGGGACACACCTTCACAAACAGAATTGGAACTCGGGTCCATCCGCTCCTCACGCCAGAGGACGAAGGTTTTGTCTCTGAATGTGGACAGGGAGACCTGAAAACGATGTGCGTATGGGCTCCATATGTTAGCGCCTTCGCTATGGCGTCTGACCTTTGCCAGCTGGGTCATGCCCAGCTCGTAACTGGGCAACAGCTCACGAGATGTGAGATCTCAGAAGATTCCATTTTGCTGATTTATGACAGGCTTTGCTTTTTTTATAAGCTAAAAGGAGTGAGCAGACGTGAGCAGCATGGGGTTCTGTTTCGGCTGCGTTGGTGAGAAATATACCAGTGTTGTCCAAAGTGTGGACACAGCTCTCGGAGGCCTGGCTCCGAGCTTGGGGGCTGCCTGATCATTTTAAGAGTTATGTATTACTCACTCTGTATTAGAAAAAAGTAAAAATAGCACGTCAAAACCACAGACTCACTGATGTTACTACTTAGAATGATGTATATTTATTTAAATTGAGCAACTGACTTCATGGAAAGATAAGTATTAAGTAAATAATAGTTCGGGAGGTCTAAGATATTATATGCAGTTAATAACTTGACTTTCCAACCAATTAGATGTTCAAAACCCAAATCGTCTTTGATTTCTCCCCATGTCCCTTCCCTCCCCCACCTGGCATTGGGTGGACATCACGAAGCCTCTTGCACAGCTGACCCAGCTCCTCTGCAATTGCCAGAATTCCGTCCGGTGTTACCTGGCACCTGAATGCTCCACAGCTCTTGCTTCGGCTCCGTCACCTGCATTTCCTCTGCCCTCCAGTCATTCTCCACTCTGGCACATGCCCTATCTCCCAGATATCCTGCTCATAAATCTCTGATGCTCCCCATCGCCCCCCAGACAACAGATCCTTGGCCTGACCTTTGAGGCTTCTCCAGGCTGGCCTGGCCCGAGCTGTCTACATGGATGTCCCACAGCTCACCTTCAGTGCTGCTCCGGTCACATACCACACTCTGTCCTGTAGAACCCAAACTGAGCTCGGCAGGTGCTAGCAAGAGGCTGTTTGCATGCATGCCTTTCCTCAAGGAGTTTTTTGTTTGTTTCTGAAATGATTTCCAACTTCCAGAAAAGTTGCAAGAATAGTACAAAGAACTCTCATATTCCCTTTGCCCAAATTCTTCAATTGTTGGCATTTTACCACCTGTGTTGTCATCCCTTCTTTATAAGTATACATATGGATGGATATATAGGTATATGTCCATTATCATGAATCATTTGAGAGCAAGTTGCAGACATGAAGCTGTCCCCCTCCAAACAAAACAACACACTCCAGTCTTCATTTCCCCCAAACAAGGACACTCTCCAGCACAACGCCAGCACAGCCATCCAACTGGGAAATCAATATATGTCACTGCACCACCCAGTCTTCAGGACCCCTTCAGATTCCCCACCACTGTCCCTTTTTCCATCTGATCCAGATCCAGTCCAAATGCGTGTGTCACACTCTGTATGCCTGCAGACTCTCCTTCAGTCTAGAAGAACTTCTCAGTCCCTCTCAGTCTTTTATGACCTTTAAGAGTACAGCTCCTTCATTCTGGAAAAATCCTTCAACCTATACCCATCCATGGTTTCCTTATGGCCAGTCTCTGGCTGTCTACTTCGGTGAGGGATCCCACAGAAGTGATGCTGTGCTCTTCCCAGTGGATCACATCCTGGGGCACAGGGTGAGGACCATCCCACCACTGGGCACCGTGATCCTGGTCAACACCTGGCCTAGTGGGTGCCTGCCAGGTTTCTCCACCGTTAAGTCATCATTTTCCCCTTTGTAATCCATCAGTATTTACTAGGGAGGTACTCCAGGACCACTCCACTGTCCTTCACTTCTTTAACCGCCGCCTGCCTGCCTCGGTGTCCTTCCATGGCTCCGGCCTGAACTCACCACCAGTCGGATGGGTCTTACATGGTGATTTTCTGTTTTCATCATTCCTCTTACATTTGCTAGTTTGGCATTGTACTGTAAAGAGGAACTTTCCCTTCTCCCCCATTTATGCATTTGTTCATGTCTTTATATCTATATGAACTCATGGGTTATTACTTTACTCCATGCATTATAATCCATTAGTATCTGTATTTTTTTTTTTTGCCCAAATAGTCCCAGATTTGGCCAGTGGCAGCCCCTTTGAGGTAGTTCTTATGCCTTTTTGACATGACCTCTCTCAGCAGACAGAGCTGGAAAATAGACGTGTGTATATGTGCGCACACACAGACACACACACACTCACCCCTCTATATCTAGTTCTGTATTTATCTGATACCTCTGATTACAACCCAGCCCTGAGCGTTCTGTGGGGCCTAATCACCTTTTGTATATGCAGATCCGTCTCTGACATGAGAACCTGGCTCCCACTGTCCTTGATGTGGTTGTTTTTCTACTAATCTCCCTGTAGGCAATGATTTCCTTAAGACACTGGTCTTCTTATTCCTGCCATCCCTGTCCCTTCTCCTTTGCCCCTCCCTTGCCCTGTCTAAGGGAAAAGAAGGGAAGCCTAGTGGATTTCCATCTGAACCATCAGGAAGAGAGGGAGGGAGAAGCTTTTTTTATTCTGGAAAGCCCTTGCGCACATCTGTCTGTTGAGGCACTTGCTGGCTTCCATCCCTCACGGGCCTTCCCAGATCACCCAGGCTGGAAGAATCCTGCTTTGCTGTGGCGGTTTGTTCTTCCATTACCACTGTCACAATTCTGCTTGCTTTTAGACTTTCAACCTGCCTAGCTCTTGGTTAGCCTGTCAACTCTGGAGTGTGCGATCCCCATTTCTTTTTTAAACCACTTTACTGAGGTATGATTGTACATGTTGATGTATCCAACTCAATGAGTTTGGGGATAAGTATACCCCTGTGAAACCATTACCACTAACAAGGCCATAAAGATGTCCATCACCACCCAAAGTGTCCTCCACTCCTATTACTATTATTATTATTATTATTAATTAGTGATCTCCATTTGATTCATCCTGCTGCCGGCCCTGGGGCTCTTCCTAAGGCCGGGGTCCTACGTGTAGAACCGAAGGTGCTGGTTGTTTAGACCAGAATGTGAATGTCTTCCTCTTTGAAGCAGAGCCCTCTCTGCCTTAGTCTCTGAGGGGGGAGGTGACTCATGGCCCTTCGGAGAAACACTTGTTGATACAGGCTTCCCTCTGTGACATTCCAGCGGAAAATCAACCCTTTGCTGGCCTGACTAAATTTATAGCGGGCTGGCCCCAGCAGCTGGTGGCAGCAGCTGGTGGTTGAAATCTTTGACAGATTTTTTTTTCCCCTCTAAAAAATATTTCAGTCACTGTAGTCCCAGGACCACCACGAGTAGAATGTAGAAGCCGTTTATCGCCTCTTACAGTTGGTCCGAGAAGAGCGGTTTTATAAGAATCCCTCCACTTACCCATAAGTCAGCTCTCCCTCATCCTTAGCCATCTGGAACAGAACCGAATTACTAGGAAGTAAGACAGCAAGCTGATGGTACAACGTGAATTTGACAATTTTTTTTTAGCAATTTCATATGGTTCAATCTAATATATGTGTATATATTCACATACATGTATATTTTTAAATTATTATAATTATGTCGTATGGGAGATTTGTAAACTTTTAGCAGAGCCTATTAACTCTTGATTTACACACTATTCTAACACCGTCAGCCATGTCTCTTGTCTGCACGTTAGAAGCAGAGAACTGGGGGGTATAAAGTAAAGAGTCAGGTGAGTTGGAAGCAGAGTGCTGGCTGACAGCCTGCGAGTGAGGGACAAGACTGAGCCAGAGAGTCCTCGGTGATCGTGCAGTGCACTGCCTTCACGTTTACAGATGGAAAAGCTAAGCTCAGAGAGGTCACCCGGCTGAGGTCCCGAGGTGGGTCCAGTCTAGAATCCAGCCCGCTTGACTTCATGTACAACTGTGTTCTAGTGCCACAGCATACTTCCTCACTTACATCACAGTCTCTCAGGATGCTGATTGCATGTCACTGGGAAAACATTTAATTATGCTTTAAAATTCTCTGTTCAGAAAAAGTCAGAGAAGTGTCCAACATGCTTTGAAAAATAATTCCGTCCCAAAGAGTTAAAATAAAAATGCCATCTCATAGGATATGCGCGCAGATATCTGTTATCTGAAAAATTCTCCACTGGGACCGTCACTTTCCCCAGTGGTGCCTAACGGGTGAGGCATGACTGTGTTTCTGCCTTGGGATGAGGCTGACAAGTCTAGGTCCTCACAGCAGGAAACGTGTACAGACGTGGGGGAGAGCGCGTGACTCTGATTGTCCCCTCTCCTAAAACTTTCACTGAGTTATGAACTGCAGTTGTTCCCGGGCACGTAAAGTTTTCCATAAATATATTTTCTTATTTATTTTGCTTATAAAAGCAGCACAGGTTCAGCATAGAACTAGAAACTAGAGATAAATTCAACAAAGAAGAAAAAATACTCATAATTTCACTGCTGAGAGAATTACTGTTAACACCTTGGTGTGCCCATTCCCTCTGTTGCTCCCTTTCTGTGTGTATCCATATATACATGTATGTATACACATATATACACACCTGTGTTTCAATACACACATATGCATAAAGTCTGGATCATGCTGCCAATAGTTTTTAAACCTATCTTCAGTTAATAACGGATGTATTTACATCTAGATACGTGGAAATCTACCATATACATGGAAATCTACTCATAGCAGCTGCAAATGAGTCCATTCTTGAGCTGCACCTTAATTTCATTAACCGTCCCCTCCTGTCAGACATTTTGGTTCTTTCTAGGTTTTTTGCTATGACGATTACAGCTGTGATCAGCATCTCTGCTCACACCTTTACTCGTCTCCTTAGGATAGATTCTTGGATGCAGAATGGCTTTGTCGAAGGAAAGAAGGTCTTTTCTGGCTTTCCGTGTGTGTTGCCAAAACTCCTGGGCTGTTTTCCACTCAGGTTTTATGACTTTGGAAAGTCGATGCTGCCTGTGGTTGAGGATTCTCCGAATCGTGCTCCAAAGAGTCCTTGCCCCTCCCCCCTCCTCCAGACTCGCTCCTTCCTCATTTGACCTTGCACCGAGTTCTCGCTGACTCCTCAGGCACCGTCAGAGGGCTCCAGGATCATGTTCTGGGGGATTTGGAATGGTGGGTGGGAACCGTGGAGGAAGAAGGAAACGTCACAAGATCCATGGGAATAAATAGTAAAGTGTGGGCACATGCATGTGCTAGTCCAGTTGTATTTAGAATACAGTTTCTGGAAATTCACCTGGGCCTCTCCACCTCTCATTCATCTCAATGTCAAAGGCAGCACTTTGTGGCTGAACATTTGATAGAAGCTTTGGGCTGATTCTTTTGCTTAGGACCAAGTCCCAGTCCCTCGTCCTGGCTTGTGATCTGGCTCCTGTCCACCTCTCCCCCTCCTAGTCTTCTTCATCTACACTCTAGCTACTGGGACCTTTTTCCATCCCTCCAGAATGCCAAATTCCTTCTGGATTCAGGGCTTTCTGATACACGGCTTCCTGTACAGGGAGAGAAGCACTATTCCTTTTTCTTACTCTTCAACTTTTGGGACACAGCCTAGTGTGGTGGCTAAGGACATGGCTCCTGGAGTCAGCCTTGGGTGTGATCCTGGTTCTGCCCCATACCAGCTGTGCAACCTTGGACAAGTTCCTCAGTCTCTATGTGCCTTAGTTTCCACATCTGTAAAATGGGATAATGATAGTTCCCTTGCTGTGAGGATCAAATATGGTGATATCTGTGAACACTTAGGCCAATAGTTCCTGGCACAAGGTGAGTGTCAGCAAACATTTGCTACACTGAGCTGGCCGGCTGGCCTCAGAAGTTTCCTGGTGGTGCTCTGGGCCAGGACCTCCTAGTTTGTGCTCTCATAGCCATCTGTACCTTTCCTTCTTAGTGGTTACTACAATTGTTGCTCAATAAATAAGCATATTTTAAAATGTCTGACTCTTTCCTAAGTCTGTGAGCTCTGTGAGGGCAGGGGCCCCTCTGTCTCGCTCACACGTGGAGTGGGTGTTCCGTCAGTACCTGCTCGGGGAATGACAGTCAGTGCCCGTTCCTTGTTGCTCCAGAGCTGAGTCCATCAGAAAGAAAGAAACCCCTGGCCTCCCCAATGAATGAATGAGACGCAACTGACTATGAAGGGGGCTCCACGCAGGGTGAGCTGATGTGTGACCAGCGACAGTGTCCAGTGACCTGTGTCCCTCTGAACTTCCAAAGCCAGCCTGTTCTTAGAAGTTGTCTAGTGCCGACCTCAATCATGAAAGAGCAGTGTTTTTTTTTTAATTTCTACCTCACTATAGATCAAAACTTTTGAAAATACAGTTAAATGGGTTACTAGAAAATGAAACAAAACTCGAGGCCGGGGTTTGTCAACCTTGGCACTGTTGACATTTTGGCCAGATAATTCTTAGTTGTGGGCTGTCCTGTGCATTGTGGGAAGTTCAGCAGCATCCTTGGCCTCTACCCATTACATGCCAGTAGCACCCGCCCCTCCAGTTGTGACAGTGATGATGTCTCCAGACATTGCCATGTGTCCCCAGGGGGCAAAAATCGCCCCTGGTTGAGAACCACTGATCAAAACCCACAAAACACAAGCCCTGACTTTTATTAGATTCAACGGACAAAAGTGCTCTATCAGATTGCTCGAAAGGTTTCTAAACACTCCGGGTCTCTGTGGTGCCCCATCGTGGAGTGGTGACAAGCCCTCCTGGACCATCACCATCTGCAGACCACGCTTGGAGCTGCACCAGACCCTTCATTTCTGGAAAGGGAAACTGAGGCCCTGCTCGGGATAAAATGTGCTGCTAAAACATGCTTAAAACTTTCAGGCACATTCTGAACCTTGGTGTTTTCCTCTCCTCTCCCCAGTTCACCTGCAGCAGATGCTGTCATCCAGCCAGCTGCCCTTGAAGACCTGGAAATCCCACTCTTAGCCGCTTCCCACCACGGCAATGTCATCGGCCGGGTCTCCCCGGATCTGACAGCCCAGAGGTACGGTGGGGGCTGGGCCAGGGGCTGGTGGTAGGACCCCAGGGCCCATCCCTGACGCTGTGTCCCTCCCCTCCCCTCCCGTCCCCTCCCTGCTTCTCTCCTCCTCTCTTCTCACCCGCATCTCCACCCGCCACACCAGGTCTGCACACCTCTCCTGTATAGGGCTGGGGCCTCTTCTTGGGGCCCTAGGAATGATCTGAGGGGACACCAGGAAGAACTGCCACAAGAGCCATCTAGAGATGTGTTCCTGGGCAGTCTTCAGGAGCCTCTATTTAAAGTAGGAGTCCTCCAGGAGAGATGTGGTGCTATTTATACATGTTTCCAGGGAATGACTTAGCTGCCTCTGGCCTCCCCAGACACTGAGCTGGGTCAGCTGCTTGTTTTCTTTGTCTCTTGGTGGCGTTCAGAGAAGAGAGGAGCCAGCAGCATAACGGGAAAGGGACCTGGTCCTCGCGCCTTTGAACGAGCCTGGATGGGGGGCTTCTCCCGCCTCACCTCCCGCCAGTCTGCCCTCACCCTGCACTTCACGCCCAGCAACCCCACCCCCATCATCCGTGCTCACCGCGCTTCACCCCGCACTCAGGCTTCACCTCTCCCTCTGCCCGCAGACTCGGCACTTACTTTATTTAAACCAGGCTTGCTCACAGTCAGCCTCAGGACTCGGCTCAAGTGCCTCTACACACACGTGTGCGCGCACACACACATGCACACGCCTATTAATATATCTATATATACACACGTGTCTATATATATGTCTCTCTCTCTACGTAACATATATGTACACACATTTTAATTTATATTTACATCAGTGAAACAGCTGCTTTTGCCAGATATTGCATGGCACTGGGGACACCCTGGTAAATGGACAGACACGGTCCTTTCCCCCCTAGAGCTCCCCTCCTCCAGGAAGCCTTCTTCCCAGGCTGAGAGAGGAGCCTCCCTCTGTTCTCCTGCACCCACCCATGCCACCTGTGTCACTGCCCTTCACAGGTGCCCAGAAATTCTCTCTCTAACTCCATCTCCTCCAGGGGGGAGGTGGATCATTTGCAACCTCTGGAACACAGCAGGGCACGGGGCTGGCCCTCGGGGAATGTTGGTGGACTTGAACTGGATTACAGGGGAGGCGCGGGAGGGCCTCCTTCTCTGCCTGCCCCCACCCCCAGCCGTCTCTCTCAGGGTGCAGGCGACGGTTACGGGCAAGGTGGGACAGCATGGAGAGGCCTGTTCCTAAACTGGGAGGAGGTTTGCCTGGTGGAGGAGAAACATGAGGGTGATATTGACACAGCAGGAAGCTCCAGGCCAGAAACAGATAGTCTAAGGCAGCTGTACATTGACATAGAATACTGAGTGTTTCCTTTACAGGTGGGAATCAGCGATAGTTCTTACTTATCAATGAATTTAACTTTCCAAGGAGGAATCCTAGCTGGGAACAAGGCCCTCAGCACCTGAGGAATGTGCAGAAGTTTCCAGTGAAAAGTCAGGCATTCCCCTCCCTCCCTCTCCTCGGCCTCCCCACGCTCCCCAAGGTGCTCCCAGTTGACTCCCTGACCCCCACTGTTTTAGCGAGGCCCAGGGACCTCTGGCTGGAGCCAGTGGGGCACACCCTCCCATAGTGAAGCCTGGAAGGGGCCTGAGATCATCCTTGTCCAATGCTCAAGGGACGCAGGGTGGGCACGGGGAAGCTCTCTGCGCAGAGGATGCAGGAGGGCTTGGCTGGATGGTTCTCAGAGAACTAAAGTCCAGTTGAGGGTGTTATTGGTGCTTCTAAAGTCCCCTCCCATCTGAGACTGTGTGTTTTTAGTGCCTTGTCCCAGGCCGCACAGTAAGCCAGTGACGTCTGCTCTTAAAGCTCCCATTGAGGGCACTCTGTGTGCTCCAGGCACCTCGCTGAATGGTCCCCATAAATCCTCACAACACCCCTAGGAGGTGGGGCTTCTGTCCTGACTGCCGTTTTCCAGGTTAGCAGACTGAGGCTCGGAGACATTAAGGTGCTCAAGGACACAGAGCTAGTAAGTAGCCGTGCTGGGATGTGAAGCAGATCCAGCCTGGCTGCCAAGTCCGTCTTCTGAACTTCCCACTGGCTGCAGGGCAGCCAGGTTTCCTCCTTCCACCACGCCACGGGGTCCGCCTGCATCCCTGGCCTCTCTCAGGTCCAAGAAAGACACTGAATAAAGAAGCTGTGTCACCTGTGCCCATGACCAAGAGTGGTCACGGGACGCAGGAAGGAACCGGTGGCTAAGTACAGATTTTATCAGCGTCGAGAGCTTGGCCAGCTTTCTGGCTTTATTTCCCAGGGGAAAGACTCAGGTGGAGCTCTGTGCCAGCCGAGCGATTTTGGTGCCTTGCCCGTGTTACTGGACATTCGTCCAGGGTTGTATTGTCTCGTTTTTACTGGAATTTTTACTGGAATTTTACTGGAATTTACTACTGAAAATAAGTAGTTCTGATAGGAGCAGAGATTGGTCCAGCTCTGGTCACCAACTATTGCCACAGAATGCAGTCGATCCCCATTATTCGCGGATTTTGTATTTGTGAATTTGCCTAAGATTTATTTGTAACCCCAAGATCGGTACTCGTGGCTCCTTCATGGTCACTTGTGAACGTGTGCCAAGCAGCAAAAAATGTGAGTTTCCCGATGAGTGTTCCTGGCTGAGGTGGAGGGAAGTGACGCTGTCTTGTTGCAGCCCTCATGCTGTGAACAGGTGTCCTTTCGTGGTATAGTCAGTGCCACGTTTTTTGTAATTTTGTGCATTTCATTGATGATTTTGCTGCCTAAAATGGCCCCTAAGCATAGTGCTGAGGGGCTGTCTGGTGTTTCAGCACAAGAAGGCGGTGATGTGCCTTAACATAGAAAATATTTTTGTGAGATAAGCTTCATTTGGGCGTGAGTTATAGTGCTGTTGGCCATGAATTTGATGTTAATAAATCAATAGTATATATTAAATAAGGTGTCTCTAAGCAAGGTTACATATTGATCAGTAGACAAAAATATTGTGACCAGAAGGGCTGCCCCGTGGCCAAGTGGTTGGAGTTCTGTGCACTCTACTCTGGTGGCCCAGGTTCACGGGTTTGGATCCCGGGCGCAGACCTACTCCACTCATCAGCCATGCTGTGGTGGCATCCCACATACAAAATAGAGGAAGATTGGTGTGGATGTTAGCCCAGGGCTAATCTTCCTCAAGCAAAAAAAAGAAAAAAAGAGAGAAAGATTGGCAATGGATGTTAGCTCAGGATGAATCTTCCTCACCAAAAAAAAAAAAATGTTGTGACCAGAGGCTGGCAGGAACCTAACCCTGTATTTCTGCTAGGAGCTGTGGTTCAGTATTCACTAATTCAGTGTCGTTGGTGACTTTATAGACCATAACTACTGCGAATAAAGAGAATCAACTGTACTTAAACTTGCCAATCTATGGGGGTAACTGAGAAGGCCATTCTGGGTGCATGGTGGTGACTTTTTAAATCTCAGAAGTGGCCCTGCCTCCGTGTCCACCTGTCTTAGTCTGCTCCTGCTGCTATAACAAAATACCACCGATAGGATGCGTTATACACGGCAGAAATGTATTGCTCACAGCTCTGGAGGCTGGGAGTCCGTGATCAGGGGCCGGAGTGGTCGGGTGAGGACCCTCTTCCGGGTTTCAGACTTTTCCTTGTGTCCTCACATGGCAGAAGGGGTGAGGGAGCTCTGTGGGGTCTCTTTGTAAGGGCACTGGTCCCACTCTTGAGGGCTGCACTGTCAGGACCTAATCACCTCCTAGAGGCCCCACCTCCTGATACCATCTCATTGGGTGTAAGGATTCCAGCCTGTGAATTTGGGGGACACAAACACTCAGACCGTAGCACCACCCAG
The DNA here is from genome assembly GCA_031878705.1 of Tapirus indicus. Taxonomy (NCBI): domain Eukaryota; kingdom Metazoa; phylum Chordata; class Mammalia; order Perissodactyla; family Tapiridae; genus Tapirus; species Tapirus indicus. The sequence goes on along the minus strand of CM062921.1, from coordinate 10,621,434 downwards.
GGATCCCCCTCCGCTTCTTGCTTGGTGTAGGGACAGGAGAGGCAGAGGGTGAGATGAGGAGAGGCGGGGAGGGGAAGAAAAATGGGCAGAGGGGAGGCTGCAACGTCCTCTCTAGAGGTTTGCCTCCCCGCAGGAGCAGGGTTGGTACTTTAAGTTAAAAAATTAAATTGAAATTTTAAAAATATGTTTTTTTAAAAAAATATTAAAAAAGAAAAGTGGGGCTGGAGGTTTGTGTTAAGCTACCTGAGAGAAATAGAGCAGGCCTCTCTCCCTCCTTCCCCATCGCCCGCTAACTCCTTGGTGCCATATCCTTCTCTTCCAAGAACTCGTCTTTCTGAACAGAAACAAAGAGAGAAGGCACCCCCGTCTCTGAGGGAGTTCTCCAATAAAATGAAAGGGATTTTGACATGTCCTTCTCTTTTATTAAAGCCACTGGAGGACATCAAAACTTGCTCACTCCTCAGGAAAGAGCCCACGAAACTGCTTTAAGTGCTTGAGCTTCCATTTTGCTGTTGGCATCTCTGGATGACACAGAGAGCTGGGCCCAGACCTTCTAGAACATTCTACAAGTGATTACGGTGCCCGGGGCCACTTGTACTCTCACCTGTTCAATATTTTCCCTTCTTTTTTTTAAGGAGCAGAATTGTTTTTCAAATGAAACCTTCCAGCGGTACCATCATTTATTAAACAGTAAAACGGGGCACTCTAGTGACATCCGGGAACCTCCCCTGCCTTTCCCACAGTCAGGAATCCAAGCAGAGGGGTCTCTTTCGACCTTGAGGACACCCACTGACACAGCTGGAAGATGACGCACCTGCCTCATGTCCGTGGGGGTCAAACTTTGGTGTGCCTCAGAATAACCCCATTACGGCACACATTGCTGTCACACCCCCAGAGTTTCTGATTCAGGAGGTCTGGGGAGGGGCCAAGACTTTGCACTTCTACCAAGTTCTCAGGTGCTGCTGCTGCTGCTGGCATGAGGTCCACACCAGAGAACCGCTGGGTAAAGGCAGTCTGGTCCAGATGCTTTTCTCCTCATCCCTTTGCCTCTCAACAGCTCCTCGGACTCAGAGACACCTGACCCCACAGCTGGTGGCTGAAGTGTCTGATCTCTGCCTTCAGATAAAAAAGCCAGGAGCAGGTCGGGGGTGGGGGGCTCCTGCTCAGTGTCATGGCCTCACTAGAGAGTTTGCACGTTCAGAAGCGGAGTTTCCGAGTTTTCTGAAGTTGAAGGCGCCGGGAATTCACACTGACTTACAGCTTCTGTTTTCCCTCTTGTTCCAGATCGTGTGGTTTATTTTGGTCTCATCTGTTTGCACAATAAGATTTTTCTGTCTTTCAGCTGTGGGTATGCATGATGGGGTTCAGCTACCTCACAGAGGTTAGCCAACCCTTTATTTAAGCAACACCTTATTAGAAACTGGACAATAAAGTGGAGGTATTATTATTTTTTAATGTAGAAAAGGGGTCACCCCAAAGTCTTCTCTGAGAAACAGAATTCCTTTGTACCATTTAAAAGATATGTGTTAGGGGCCGCCCGGCGGCGCAGCGGTTTAGTCCGCGCTTGGCAGCCCGGGGTTCGCGGGTTCGGATCCCCGGCGCCCGCCGACCCACTGCTTGTCAGCCATGCCGTGGAGACGGCATCCCATATAAAGTAGAGGAAGATGGGCACGGATGTTAGCCCAGGGCCAGTCTTCCTCAGCAAAAAGAGGATTGGCGACGGATGTTAGCTCAGCGCTGGTCTTCCTCATAAAAAAAAAAAAAAAAAGATATGTGTTAAAGGTAAATGTTCATGAAACAAACTTATGTAACCAGTCCCCAGTGCACTGAGTAAATTGGGGGGCACCTATGTATTTGTTCAGAACCTTTGGGTTTCCAGTGCCCAGCTGGCTCATCTCAGGTTAAAGCACATGAGTCGCGACATCGGCAATTGTCAAATGTTGACAATTTCGTGTGGTTCAAACTAACAACAGGAGTTTGTTCTTGTTTTGGTTTTCCGTGGTTCTGGAGCTGCTGTATCTGGAGGTAGATTTTGACTTTCTGAGTAAGTAGTGAAATCTTGGATCTCTGAGCTCAGTTTCCTCTTGTCCTCTGTATTCTTCATAACCACAGCCCATCCCAGGTGCTCAGGACGCACTGGGAAGAGGACCTGAGGAGCTGTTGGTGATGGTGGTGAGAATTAAGGACCTGGATGGCCTGACCCAGAGCAAAGCCTCTCATGTAACTTCGGGATGCCGTCTCTGACTGTTCCTTTAGTTAATGTTTTCCTTCCTGATTAAGTTTTGCTTGGGCCAAGCTTAAAAGTGATTTCTCTCCTCTGAGCACAGACTTGCTCTGTGAAGGGAAAGAGGTAAGAATGTGCCGGGGAAGGACTGACGAGCCAGTTCAAGGTTAACTGTGCGGAGCAGCCCGTGGCTAGACAGCTGAAGGTCAGCGTGTTCAGGGGCTGTTCACACTCTCACACGGGCTGGGGTATGTCGCTGGCTACTAGAAATAGCTCCATGTGCCCGCCTTGGAGTTTCCAGCCAGTTTGCAAGCCTGTCTGGGCACCTTCTGATTTTGGCTTTGTTGCTTTTCCGTGGCTGTGTCTCTATCTCCCATCGCCGAGACCCGTTTTATCAAACCCCAGGCCTCTGTTGGACTGGTGGTCCAGGCCTCTGATCGACCAGGCTTAGCTCTCCAAACCAACAGTTTCATAGCACGTTCCTTTTTCTGGGTTGCATCTCACTTTCTGTCTGAGCCAAATCTTCGCCCTGTTATGTGATCGTGCACATTGGGGGATTCGAGAAGAAAAAAATCAAGAGGCCTGTGAGGAAAGGCTCTTGTGCTAATTCCTTCCAGATGGTGTTATGAAATGGGAGATAAGATGCTGTCGCCCATCTGGCCTGACAGGACGTGAGATGTTCTGCCTGTATCTTGGGGGCCGTTATCACCCTCCCGTGACAGCCAGGGTCACTCTGGTGTTTGTCCTTGGACAGGGGCTTAGTTTGGCAACTCCAGCTGTTGCCTGAAATGAAATTTGCTATCAGTTCAGTGGGGAATCTGCCAAGAAGAACTCAAAGGCCCTAAACAGGGAATCAAAAGACAGCAGTTGCTGACCGCATCTCATTATACCCGGACTTGTAGGGCTGTTGGCTGAATACAAGCCCTGAAGCAACATTCTCTGGGTTTCTTAGGTCCTGTGTGGGTGGAGACTGCATCCGGATAGTTAATGGGACCAGTTGTTGTTTGTGAGGCCCTTGGCGAGGTCTGAATCAGGGATGACAAACTGACCCATTGGTAGTGGTTCCCTAGGGATCTGTGTTGAGAAGGATTCTGAGGTCTTGTCCAGCTGGGCTTGGCAGGAAAGAATGCCTTGATCAATAAGTCATGTCTGTCTGCTAAAAAAAAAAGGTGGCATATATGCCCTCTTTTTGTCAACTCTTCTCTTAAAAAAAAACAAAAAACAGGCTTAAATTAAATCAACGTTTTATTCATCCTCCAAAAATATAGACACTCTATGTGAATTTGAACTCAGCTTCTTTATTATTCCAATAAAGCTTGGAAAAATTGATTAAGTCCTTAAATGGGAAAAGGGATCTTGTCCTTTTACAACTAGAGAGGCCTTCACACGCCCTACCCACTGGCCCATTCTACAGCGGAGGAGTTCAAGGGCAAGAGCAGGTAAAGGCCTTGCAGAAGTGAGAGGAGAATGCAGCTGTGCAGATCCCATCTCAGTGCTCTGCCCGCCTCTGTCGGGTCTGGCCGCTGTCCCGGAGTTCCTGAGAAGCCCGGGAGTGGTACTGGGCGTTGGAAAGGGCCTGACTCCCTGAGAGTAGTGTCTTCAAGATGAGTCGCTGCTGGTCGTGGGAGACTTGAGTGGAGACAGGAGCTGGCAAAGAGAAGCTGAGCTGTCCTTGTCTGCCTCTCGTCTCTGCTCTAGCTGCCCCTCTGGCATCTCGGGGGGCATTAGCGGGACCTCATGTAAGCTCCTCCTAGGAGTCTAGAACCAGGGCTGGCTGCATGGACATGTGACCCGGGCATCGCCTGTGTGCTCAGAAGGGCCCTGCGCTTCGTTCAATGTTCTGCTGTTGCCATCTTGAAGTTCTTAATTCTTTGGGCGCTGAGTTTCCCCTTTGCATTCATTTGCATTCCATTTTGCCTGCAAATTATGTGGCTGGTCCTGCCTCAGAAGGTCGGACTTCGGGATTCCAAGAAGATAGGACTGTCCCCCCCGTGGTCGGGGCCTTCGTGTTTGGGAGGCCGGGGGCCGGAGGGAGGGAGCTGCCATGTGTTGAGCACTTTTCTGTGCCAGGCTCTGTGCTGGGGGCTGGAGAGGCCACAGTGGCTGAGACACTAGTAGAGGAGGGCACCTTAGCAGAAAGTGGAACACTCAGAGGTCATGGCCCAGCCCAGCCTGGCGATGCAGGGTGGGCACAGTTAGCCCCACCCGGGTGGAGGGGCTTCCTTGTTTGGGTGGCACCTCAGGATGATTATGGGGTGGACTGGGAGGGGATCTGAGTGGGACTGGGTAGGCCGGCGTTCAGGGACCGGAGCATTGGGGGAGTGGCTTGGTGGGGTTAGGGCAGGGAGAGGACAAACCTGGGAGGGGACAGAGACATTCCACAGGCCGTGGAAAGTCGGGGAGGGTTTCGGGCAAGGAAAGGGCCTGATCAGAACTCGAGTTAGGTCGTTCTGGTGTCTGTGGGGGATGCGTGTGCCGGGACAAAGGGGGAGGCGGGCCGAGCACGATGTGCAGAGTCCTGCTCAGAGAGGTTGCAGGCCTGGACCAGCAGAGGTGACCCGGACGGAGAGGCCGGATTCGGGAAGGAGGCGGGAGGTGACTCAGCAGGAAGAGGCGATGATGGGGCATGGGAGTGAGAAGACCCAGCAGAGTCAAGGACAATCCTAGCTTCTGGTGCCAGAGCCTGGCCGGCTGATGGTGCCACTAACCCAGCTGGGGAAATCTGGGGAGGAGGAGGGTTAGGAGGGAAGAGGAGGAGTTCAGCTGGGACCAGGAGGTGTCTGTGGGTGCCCGTGTGTCAGAGCTTTGGTCGTGAGTCACTGAGCGTTTCCCTGTTGGGGCCTGACCTCCTGGCCACTGGGGATGGGCCAAGAGCAGGCTGGAGGGCCGGGAGGGAGTGGAGATGCCATTCTTAAAAGAGCTGTTGAGTCATTTGTTTGGTGCCTTTGGCTGATGGGAGCGGGCCAGCGCAGGAAGGGTGTGGCCCTGGTGGTCTGGGGCCAGCAGAGGGAAGGGTGGAGGGAGCAGGAGCCATGGTCTCCAGGCTGGAAGAGGCCGCAGAGCTGAGGGGAGCCAAGCCCCAGGGCCGTTCTCAGGGATGGGGGAATGGGTGCAGCATGGGGGCATCCTCATCCGTGGAGCGGGATTGTCACTGTGCTCCACCCTGCAGAGTTGGCCTTCTTCTGAGGCCGCAGATCCAAGGCAGTGCCTCCCCTCCCCTCCCCTCTGCCAGGGGTTTCACAGACAGAAATCTTTCCTTGCACTTTGATAGAGTACCCTTAAAGTAACAGTACCACAAGCTGTACCCCCCTTCCTCGATTTGCGTTAAATTAAATAAGTCTTCATGGGGTGTGCAGAGGGAGGAGCATGGCCAGTGTAAGTTCTTGAGAAAGTTAAATGTTAGACTCACGGTTTGAGTTTGTAAGTGGCCTGTTCACCACTTAGGAATATGAATAAATACAGGTCTCCAAAGTGTGAAGATGGCTCTCTTAAGGAGTTTAAAAGCCCCCAGTGGTTTGCATTATTCATTTTGAGTCATTCCTTTATGAAATAAATTATTTCAGCCACTGTCCACAAATAACAGTTTGAACAACCCAGGGGACACTCCATCCGTAAACCCACTTTGCGCTTTTGCTGGGTTCTGTCCGAGCACTCGCTGTAATTTCTGTTCCCTTGAGGACTGGCCTTGCTCGGAGTTTACCCAGGGTCATTACTCTCTGGTCTCTGTTGTTCTCCCATTTCCATCGGGCCCAGGGGAGGAGGCAACGGGGGTTCCAGCTCTGCCTCCGCTCCTGACACCCGGCTTGGTTACAAGGGGTCGGGACACCCCAGCTCTCCCTCTGCTGTTTATCGAGTGTGCACCGTGGGTGGCCTGGCTAGGTGTTGGGATGCTGGGGTGAATGTGACAGGTGTGGCCCTGTCCTTATGGAGTCCACAGTTCTGTCTCCCTAGTGGTCTTCACATCCTCAGTGATGTGTGTCACAAGGAGGAGTGTAGGGGCTTCCAGGTGTCTACAAGGGGAGTCCATTAGAAAGTGGACATGGAGGTGGTTAAGGATTTGGTGCCTGGGTTCACGTCCTGGCTCCACCACCTACTGGCTATGTGACCTTGAGCAAGTGACCTCACCTTTCCGAGCCTCAGTTTCCTCCTCTGTAAAGTGGGAATGATGACGTCTGACTCAAAGGGTTATTGTGAGGGTTACCTGAGGTCGTGTATGTAAGGCACAGGACCACAGGACACACAGTACTGGGCACCCAGGACGGGGCACCCAGCAGGCCTGAGCTACTATTGTTTTTGTAGCCGTTGATTAGTGATGCCCAAGCCGAGACGTGGAGGCTGAGGAATTGCTGGCCTGGCCAGGGGAGGACTGCAAGCCCAGGAGGCAGTGTTGTGGGAGCTGAGGGAGGCCTGGCAGGTCGGAGTGGAGCAGGTGAGGGCCAGGGCTGTGAAGTGAGGGGGTGAGGCAGAGGCCCAGCCCTGCGAGACCTGCTAAGCTGCGACAGGGACTTGGGGCCAGACTGAGAATTCTTCCAGTGTGTTGGGTGTAGGGCGCCCACGGTGGCTGTCCTCCAGGCCGAGAAGCCAACCTTGTAGGTGGAGTTGGAGGAGATGGAAGTCAGCAGAATGCTACTGACAGAAACCCAAGTGTCCTGGACTTCTGCAGTCTGGGGACTTCCTGCAGGTGTTCACACCCAGAGGGCAGAAATGAGTCCTCAGCACCAAGGCGAAGGCCATGAGACCTCAAACCCTGGCTTTGACCTCAGGCCAGGTTTCGGGTTCTTGGTGCTGAGTCACATAATTCCAGCCCGGCCGCCCTCAGCCCTGCCCGCTCCCCTGTGGACAGCAGTGTGGACAGCTGGAGAGGGGCTGGGAGGGCCAAGCCGCCTGAGAACTGCTTTGGTCTGTGGATGGCCTTGCTAGCCTCGCCTTTTGCCAACGGGAAAGATCAAAACCTGTTTTGAGCTCCAAGCCTTGTGCCTTTTGGCTTATGAGGGTGTGTTCGCAGGTGGCTGTCCTTCCTACCTTCCCTCCCAGAGGGGCCTCCCTACACGTGGAGCGTTTCCCTGGCTGTCCAGCAGGGGGCACCCACCCATTGAACGGGGGACGTGGCTCTGCTGCAGAAATCCTTCACCAGTGAAAAGGGGTCCTGACAGGTCCCCAGGGCAGGTTCCTTGATTACCCATCAGCCTTTTCACCTTGACTCTGCCTTGGATTTGGGGGGCAAATCCCAGGGAGTTTGCAAAGATGTATTTTAGTTCTCAACTCAGAGTTTCATTGCCTGTAAAAAAAATTATTAGATGTGATCACATAAAAGTTCCCTCCCCAGAACAAAAATCAAACAAGACAAGTCACAGAGAGTGTCCTGAACACTTGAGCTGCTGCCATTAAAGAAACCCCAGGTTCTGCAGCAGTCTAACGAGGGAGGAGTTCATGGCCTGGCCTGGGCGCCACTGCACTGGAGGGTGTGCCTCCACCATGTGTAAACGGAGGCCCGGGGAGCCGGGTGGGGAGCCCAAGGAAGCAGTGTGCTGGGTCTTTAAATAGCCCGTTCCTCGTGTGTGTGTTGGGGGGGGTGTGGGGTGAGGGAGCCTGATGAATGTGCCATTAATGAGCCAAGTTCCATTGGGAATAATTCTCCCTTTGTGTCCCCAGCACTTCCCCAGCTGCTGCCGCGGCCTCAGAACATGCATCTTTGCCTTCTGCCTCAGCCAGTGATGGAGTAAAAGCTTCCACTCCCTCCTGCCAGGGCCTGGCCAAGGACTTAAGCAGGTATTGTACAAAGCTGTCCCTCCACGGCCGCTGCCCCTGGAGAGGAGGGGCCTGGTGGTCTCTGCCCCCTGGGCCTCGGGGTGAGCGGCATTTAGGATGGTACCAACAAGGCATTGACGACTTGGGCCCGTAATGCCACATCTGTGATCATTTGGGCTGTAGCTGATCTGCAATTCACCCTGGCTAGCGAGCTCTCCAATGGGATGCCCTGTGTGAGCAAGTGCATCATCAGGGTTCTCCAGAGAAACAGAACCAATAGGATGTATATACACACACACACACACACACACACACAATATATATATACACATGTATATATGTATATATATATGTAGAGAGAAATTTATTTTAAGGAATTGACTCCCATGAATGTGGAGACTGACAAACCCAAAATTTGCAAGGCAGGCCAGCAGTCTGGAAACCCAGGGAAGAGCTGATGTTGCAGCTCAAGTCCAAAGCCTGTCTGCTGTTAGAATTCCCCCATCCTTGAGGGACCTCAGTCTTTTTCTCTGAAGGCCTTCAACTGATTGGATGAGGCCCACCCACATTATGCAGGGTAATCCACCTTACTCAAAAGTCTACGAATTTAAATGCTAGTCTTTTTTTTTGGTGAGGAAGATTAGCCCTGAGCTAACATCCATTGCTAATCCTCCTCTTTTTGCTGAGGAAGACTAGCCCTGGGCTAACATCCGTGCCCATATTCCTCTACTTTATATGGGATGCCGCCACAGCATGGCTTGATGAGCGGTGTGTTCTTTGCACCCGGGATCCAAACTTGTGAACCCCGGGCCGCCACAGCAGAGCGCATGAACTTAACTGCTACACCACTGGGCCGGCCCCTTAAATGCTAGTCTCACCTAAAAAAATACCTTCGCAGCAACATCTACACTGGTGTTTGACCAAATATCTGGATACAGTGGCCTAGCCAAGTAGAAACATAAAATTAACCATCACAGCAAGTATTTGGAGCTCCTGTTTCTATACAAACAGTTGGTTCGGGTTATAAACCATTCTGCTTAGTTATTAAAGTCCCCTAAAGAGCATCCTGCAACAGTATTTTGTGGAGAGCTCAGTACACCTGGGTGTGTCGAGAAGTGAAAGCCTGTGGCCTCGGAGAGCTCCTGCCAGCTGGGGAGGGGCAGAGGTGCCGAAAGCTAAGGGAGAAGTTGAGGCTATAAGGGATGGTCAAAGTGGTAGGTGATCAACTGCCCAACCAGTTTTCAAAAGTAATAGAGGGACCAGGGAGACGGAGGACGCTGCCTACCTATGGGGTTCTAGAACCCGCAGTGACGAGGAATGGGGGTGGAGCTGGAGCTGGGCCCCTCTTGTCTGGACGAGCTCCGTGGGGCATAAGCTCTCTCCCACCCTTTGGCTCCTGAGATCTCCCTGCAGCTCTGTTGGTCCCGAGTCCCAGAGAGATGGTGGTTGATCTGTGGTCCCTTAGCTCCTCAGGGCAGAGCAGGAACTTCCACCCCAGCCCTCTTGGTTCCAGGCAGTGCCTTGTCTATACAACCCTGGCCTTGGGCCGAGAGCGACAATGTTCAGGTACACCCCTGCTTTCCGGTGGCGAGATAGCCAGAGCAGTTTGGGAACAGGAACATTCCTGGGAGTTGGGGATGACACCCTTGGTTTGCCTTGGACATAGTAGGTACTTGATAAAAATGTGTCAAAGAAAGAAAGAAAATTAGTCTTAAATATTCTGCCCTTTAGTTTCTTGTGTGTTAAACATACATCTACCAAATGACCCAGGAAACCCACTTTTAGGTATTTACCCATGAAAAATGAAAATATATATCCACCTAAAAACCTGTATGTTTGTAGCAGCTTTATTCATAATTACCCCCAAATTGAAATGTCAGTCAACTGGTGAATGAATGAACACATTGTGGTATATCCATCCTCTAGAATATTGCTCAGCAATCAGAAGGAACAAACTACTGATTCGTGCCACAAAATAGATGAATCTTAAGTGCACTTTGCTAAGTGAAAAAGTCCAGACTCAAAAGTTACATTCTGTGTGATTCTACTTATATGATGTTCTGGAAGAGGCAAAAAATCATAAGGGGTGCAAAACAGATCCGTGGTTGCCAGGGGCTGGGAGTTGGAATTGGGAATTGACTACAAAAGGCCAGGAGGGATCTTTTTGGGGTGATAGAAGTGTTCTGTGTCTTGATGGTGGTGGTGCTGACATGACTGTATGTGTCAAAATTCATGGAGCTATACACCTAAAAAGGATGAATTTCACTTCATGTAAGTTATATCTCAATTGAAAAAAAAGGGAATCAAGCTTATCCAAAGGCGAGAGTAGATTTTTGATGAAATCATATACATGCACACTCACACAAATTTTGCCCTCCAGACCTTTCCCTGAGGCAGACAGTGTGGGGGTCAGAGAGCTTCCCCAGCTGCACCCTGGCACCAGCAGATATGAGTGGTACCCATCTGCTCAGGGCCCTCCTTTCCTGAGGTCACCTGGGCTCCATGTTCTAAATTTCTCACACAGGGGACCTCTGGGTCACCTCACCCTTGTTTGTTCCTTGGAGCCAACTCGTTTTGGGTTACTTCTTTTTTTTAAATTTTTATTTATTGAAGTATAATTGACATACAATATCATGTTAGTTTCAGGTGTACATCATAGTGATTTGATATTTATATACATTATGAAATGATCGCCACGATAGTTACCATATGTTGTTATAATATTGTTGACTATGTTCCCTATGCTGTATTTTACACCCCTGTGACTTATTTATTTTTTAACTGCAAGTTTGTACCTCTTAATCCCCTCCACCTATTTCACCCCCAACCCCCCACCTCTTCTGGCAACTACCAGTTTGTTCTCTATATCTGTTTTGTTTGTTCATTTGTTTTGTTTTTTAGATTCCACACGTTAAGTGAAATCATGCAGTGTTTGTCAGTCTCTGTCTGACTTATTTTGCTTAGCCTAATACCCTCTGGGTCCATTCATGTTGTTGCAAATGGCCAGATTTCATTAATTTTTTATTCTTTATCCGTTCACCTGTCAGTGGACACTTAGGTTGTTTCCATGTCTTGGCTATTATAGATAATGCTGCAGTGAACATAGGGGTGCAGCTATCCTTTTGAACTAGTGTTTTCATTTCCTTCAGATAAATACCCAGAAGTGGAATAGCTGGATCATATGGTAGTTCTGTTTTTAATTTTTGAGGAACCTCCATACTGTTTTCCATAGTGGTTGCACCAATTTATATTCCCACCAACAGTTTACAGGGGTTTGCTTTTCGCCACATCCTCGCCAACATTTGTTATTTTTTGTCTTTTTGATAATAGCCGTTTTGACAGGTGTGAGGTATCATCTCATTGTGGTTTTGATTTGCATTTCTGTTTCGGTTTCTTCTGAATCTCATTCGTTTATGCATCTGAGCGTTCAGCAGCATGAACTTGGCGTTACTCTAGGCCGGACACTCTGGAGTAGGAAGGCATCGCCTGCCCTGTGGATCCTACAGACCACTGGAGAAGACAGACATAGACTGAGCGATCACCGGTGGGACAGAAGAGGGGTGCAAGGCATGAGTGGATGGAACCCAGAACCTCACTCAGTCTAGGTGGCTGGGGAGGGCTTCCCAGGGGAAGGGACTTTGAAGCTGAGAGCTGACAGCTGAGCGAGTAACTACAAGTGGGCTGTGAAGAGAACAGATATTCCCAGGGGAAGGAAAAGCATCTGCAAAAACCCTGAGGGAAGAGAAGGGAGCAAAACTGAAGGCATCCTGTTGTGGCTGGAGCCTGGAGAGGAGGGAAGAAGGATGGTGCATCAGGCAGGGGCCAGGAGCGGTGCCCAGGTCATGTTAAGGATTGGGGGCTTTATCTTTCTTCCTTGGTAGAATTTTTTTTTTTTTATTGATAGGTTTCTTTTAAGAACAGTTTTAGATTTACCAAAAAATTGAGAAGATAGTATAGAGTTCCCACTTATCCAAGCATACAGTTTCCCCTATAATTAACGTCATAACGATAATATGGTACATTTGGTACAATTGATGAACCAATATTGATAGATAATTATTAACTAAAGTCCATAGTTTATTCAGATTTCCTTTTTTCCCCCTCATGTCCTTTTTCTGTTCCAGGATCCCACATTCATTTAGTCGTCGTGTCTCCTTAGGCTCCTCCTGGCTGTGACAGTTTCTCAGACTTCCCTTCTTTCTGACGACCTTCAGAGTTTTGAGGAGTCCTGCTCAGGAGTTTTGTAGAATGTTCTTCAACTGGGATTTGTCCGATGTTTTTCTGCTGATTAGACTAGAGTTATGGGTTTGGGGAGAAGAGCGCAGAGGTACAGAGCCATTTTCATCACGTCACATCAAGGGCGTGTACTGTCAACGTGGTTTGTGACTGCTGACGTTGACCTTGATCGCTTGGCTGAGGTCGTGTTTGTCAGGTTTCTCCACTGTCAAGTCCCTCTTTTCTCCCCTCTTCCACACTGTCCTGTTGGAAGGAAGTCACTGTGGTCACACCTAAGGAGTGGGGAGTTATGCCCCCTCTTCTAGGGGGAGCATCTCCATAAATTATTTGGAATTCTTCAGCACAGGAGATTTGTCTTCTCCCCCATTTATTAGTTTATTCAATCATTTACTTATATCAATATGGACTCACGGATTTCTAGTTTATGCTTTGGGCTATAATCCAGTGCTACTTTATTCATTTTGTTGTTCAAATTGTTCCAGCTTTGTCATTGGGACTCTGGCTCCTCGGGGGTTGTTTTAAGAGTGTCCAGAAGCCCCAAGGCAGGACAGAGATATGATCAGATTCGCAGTTGTAAAGGATCTCCCTAGCTGCCTGGCAGGGCAGGGTGGTTTCAGGACTGACCAGGGCCCCCCGGGCCCTGTGGACCCCCAGGCCCACTGGGCCAGGACACGACAAGGGTCAGCTGTGGTTCCATCACCTTAAGGACACCCGCCACTGTCCCGTCAGGGTGTTGCCAACTCACGCTCTCCACGACTCCTTTTAGCCACGGGGCCATGGCCTGGATCCAGGGATCCAAATAAATCTTGTCTTTTCCCTTCTAGTGGGTCCCTGGAGGTTTTCAAAGCAAGTTTCAAAAATGCATAGATGAAAATTTCGTTTTGCTGAAATGCAAGTCGTTATTCCCAAGCCAAGGCCAAGTCTGAGGTCCCTGCTGGGCTCATGATTTCGAGACACATCCTCTATCAGTTCCCATTTCTAGCCGGGCTTCTCTTGCTAGAGTGGGCACGCCTTCTGTGTGTTTTCACCATGCACAGGCTGCTGCGGTCCCCCCACATCTGTGGCTTTGTCTTCCCCTCTTTGGGCTTGGAGGGGAGCAGCGGGGCAGTGAGACCTGTGTCTTGACAGAGAAAGCCCGGGGCACATCTTATTATGAAATCGACAGATGTTCCCTTCTTGCAAACATGCTGGGTGACTTCCTGCTGCCTCCTCCTGCTTCTGACGGTGGCTGTGGAAATGATGACCGAATCCCACATTTCCAGTGCAAATGGCTTTTCTCCAGCAGTTTTTTACACCCCCTCCCATCCCCCATGCCCACTGGTAATCATTAGGCCATAGGCCTTGGGGAGAACAGATTGTGACTTTGAGAGAGGCCTGGGGAGGAGAGAGAGCTTTCTTTCTCTGCTTCCCAACCCTGCCCAAAGCAAAGAACTTGTCCTGGGAGGCCCATTGTCTACTGTGGGCTAAGCTTCCCACAGACCTTCCCTTCTTCAGCACGGCCCTTCCGCGGCCTCCACACTCAGCAGACACCCTGAGCTCCCAGAGCTGTTTGGAGAGCATCATGCAGCGATTAATTGAGCTGTTAGAGGCTGAAGCCAGCTAGGGAATCTGATGATAAAGAATTTCTAGGAATGCAAGTCAAAAGCCCTCACTCATGCCAAAGCAGCCACAGCTGACCACGGGGTTCTGGACCCTTGCGGGTCTTGTGGCAAAGAGCCTGGTGAGTGGGCACATGGGCCAGGTGGGCATGAAACAGAGCAAACGTGATCTCTGTTCAGAGTTGACCTCCCCCTCTGCCTGCTGGGGACAGCTGTCCCTTAGGAATTGGTGACTTGGAAACCTGGCTGAGGGCTGCCTGGATAGAGCCGGAAGGAATGAGACAGAGAAGCAGCTGAGCTTCCTGCAGGGATGCAGCTGGTTCCAGGCTGAGGCAGGAGCCCCAGAGGACAACACAGCTAAGAAATGCCGCCCTGAACTACAGCGTGGGGGTGGTGGGGGCCAGGTGGCCTTGAATCACCAGGGTTCTGGCGAGATGTCCCCCGGCCTCTGCCCGCCCTTGGCAGCCCCAAATTTCTCCTGTCTGTCAACACTTCTCCCGGACTTGAGAGCTTTCCCCAGCAGGAGAGGGAGTGCAGAGACCTCTTCCCTGACCCCATCAAGGATGGTACCCTTTCCCCGCCAAGTCAGAGGAGGGAACCCCTTGAAAAAGACTGCATATCCTCGAACTCAAAACTTGCCCACTCACAGCTCAGTACTATAGGTGGGGTCAGGACCATCCTCTCTGTTTGAAAGATGTTGGGGTTGCTGATGCTGACACTGTTTGGCAACAAGACCCTGCACTGAGCAGACTGGGGTCTAATCCGGCCTTGCTCCTTATTGACGTAAGCCGCATTTCACTTCAGTCATTCTGCTTATAAGTCCCACTTCTTACAGGACAGACTGGGCATGGATATGTTGCAGAGTGTCATCGTCCCAGCCGGACAAGCAGACTTGGGCCTCTGGCTCTTGGTCAGTTTCATGAATGGGAACCAGTGTTTGCGCAGCTGCTAGCATCCTAGTGTTTGCTGGGCGGGCATGTCCGGAAGCTCCACCTTTCTGGCTTCAGCCACCGAGCACGAGCGGAGGGAGGCAGTTACTTCGCTCTCCAAATGGAATCTCGGTGGAGCAGGCGTGGAGAGGGTGTGACCCGTGATCCCAGCCCTGCAGTCCTTTCCCTCTTCTGGGAGGAGACGAGGGGGAGAGCGGGCAGCCAGGCAGAGCTTCTCCAGCCCTACTTGTGGGAGCACAGCTGGGAGAAGCTGCAGAGCTTCCGCTTTGTGACCCTATCTGGGCCGGAGTCCCAGGACCCCTAGAGCAGCCTGGAAGGGAATCTGACCTGATGTGCTGTTCACTGAGGAGCAGATGGTGCAGTGGAGCTTTGAGGAGCCAGTGAGGGCGTGGCTGGAAGTGCCCAGCACAGCTTCAGTGGGTGGAAGCTTCCAGGGCAGTTGAAGCCCAGGAACCCACCCGCCATTCCCACTGATGCCCTTGGCCGCATATGTTGGCTACCACTTTATAATTTTAGATTTTTGCACTTCAGGAGACCGCTTTTCTTCCAAAGTGTATGCCTTCGAGCTCTCAGACCCAGCTGGAGGTGCAGAGAGGCGGGCTGCCAGGAGCAGGCCTGGTCACAGACTGCGCCAAGAGGAGGTGGAGAAATAGACCCCCAAACCGAGGGAGGAGCCCGGACAGAGACAGGGCCCAGAGGGGTAGGGAGGGAGAGGGGCTTCTCACCAGAGCGTGCCTGGCCTGGGGCGGCTGCCGCCTTGTTGTGAGTTTCTATTCTACTTCGGCTCGTGAGATGAAGTCACAGGCCTGACTCTGTCAGCAGCAAGAAGTGATGAGTGCTCTGAGTCTAAGTGGATCATGTCCATCTGTCTGTCCATCTGTCCATCCATCCATCTATCCATCCATTCATCTGTCTGTCCATTCATCCATCCATCTGCCCATCTGCTAAGCGTACGCATCCTGGGTTGATTCTGTGCCACGTCCCATGGTGATGTGGTGCAGGGGGAAGAGCGTAAAGTCAGAGAGACGTGCCCCTGGCTCATTTATGAGCGGTGTGTCCTTGGACAAGTTACTTGACCACTCTGAGCCTTACTTTACCCATCTTTAAAATGAGGCTGGCAGTACCCACATCTTGGAGGTAACTGTGAGGAGTAACTGAGGTATATGAAGAAGGTAGCTCAGTGCTTGACAAGTAGGAGGCATTTAATCAACGTCGGCTCTCCCCATGGTCCAGCGGTGCTGGGAACGCTGGGGGAAGGAGACAGACAGAGACGGCTGTTCTGTAAACAGCGACACCATGACAGGGCGTGCAAATTCTCCAAGAGAGCTGATAACAGAAGACCCGGAGAAGAGGGCACCTAACTCTGCCTGGAGAAGTTGGGGAGGCTTCCCCGGGGAGGCGGCGCTTCCACTGGGTTTTCCAGCACGAGCAGGTGTTTGCTGAGGGTGAAGAAGGCATGTGCCTTGGCTTGGGGCGCGGGGAGGCCCAGCAGATTCAGGCAGCAGGACAGGGAGAAGCCCGGAGGACTGGAGGGAGGACGCAGGCGGTCGTGGGCAGAGCAATGGGGTTAGCGGCAAGTGTGGCAGGTGGTCGTCTGGTGTGGAGGGGCTGCAGCCAGCCCGGGGAGTTTGCTGGGCCCCACGAAGTGAAAGGGAGGTCGCCTCCCATTTTTAAGCAGGAGAGAGTCAGACCGAGTTTAGTTTGGGGGAATACCTCTGGTGGCCTAGGGGAGGGTGGATCGTGAGGAGAGGCTGGGGTCATGGGACCGCTGGAGGTTGTGACCGTGGTCCAGGAGGGAGGCGATGGTGGCCAGAACTAGGGCAGTGGCTCTGGGGATGGAGAGGACCTGACTATGTCTTTCTGGCCTTCATTCATTCATTCATTCATTTACTCATGAACGTGTGTTAAGCTTCTACTCTGTGCAGGCCCGAAGCCGTAGCCAGGATACAGTGTGACCCCCACAGACTTGGGCCACATTCTTTCTGAGGGGACGGCTACTCCAGGCTCGGCTGTGATTCCCAGGACAAGTCACCCAGGACCTCGGAGCTCAGCACCAGCATTTCCTCCCCTTGCTGCCCAAGGCTGGGCTCCAGGTGGAAGGGGTGTAATTCCCCATGTGGTTGGTGTCACCAAGCATGGAGCCCCTGGTGTTGTCTCCTGGCTAAGAGGCAAAGGCCGGCTGGCTATTTGGGGAAGACTTGCCCACCTGTGCCCCACCTAAGAGCCCGTGCTCCTGACTCTGTGTAAATAGCCACTCATTGAGCATCACTGCCTTTTGCAGAACCACAGGGTCCTCTGCCCTTTCCCAGGTTTAGATAACGGGCCTGAAAGCCAATGGACAAAAGTGGCATGATTTCTTAAAGAGGAATGGAAGATCCCAGCTTGTACCTTGAGACATTGAAACAAAGAAACAAGCAAACAAAATTGAAAGGGGACGTCTTCCAGGGAGGAGCACACACAGCCTGCCCAGAGCAGTTTGAAGTTTTACATCGTGACCAGCACACTCATACTAACACACCTAGAGTCCATGATCTGTGCAAAACTTCCCTTACTAAATGGGATGCATTCATATTCCTATTCTAGTCTAGTCTATCCCATCCATCCCATCCCATCCTATTCTCTATTCTGTTCTTTTTTAAAATGTTGGTTGACACCACTAAATTGCATGATTTCCTAGTGCATTGTGCCCTGCTTCATCTCCAAGAGGAGAGGGAGTCTTGTCCCTAGGTTGGCACATAGCACCTGCGTGGCCTCAGTTGGCAGAGGCTGAGAGATCTGTCCAGATGGAAGTAACTGGGTGGGGGGCTGGACCACCCTCCATCCTTGTTCTCTGTGATCAGGACACTTATGTGGCAGTGCTTTTTGGCAGGAGCCAAGGTGGGAACTGCTGACCCTGCTGGAGGAAAGGGTGGAGAAGGGAAGGACAGGGAGCAGCCATGTAGACTCTGGCTGGGCGGGGGTTTCACGTCTTCCCGGAGCATCACGAAGTGGCCACAGCTTTCTTACTTCATAATCGTGATGACAGCTGACCTTTATTGAGCACTCACTCTATGCCAGGCACAGAGAAATGCCATAGATACACCTCATCTCCTTTAATGCCCACAACAGCCCTGTCAGGCAGATATTTTTATTGTCCCCATTTTATAGATGGGAAAACTGAGCCCCAGTGAGGTCAGGACCTTGCCCAGGGTCACCAGCTCCTAGAGCAAAGCTGTGGTGGGAACCATTTGGGTTGGGTCGTCTCCAAGAACTCCTCCGGGAAGCCTGCCAGCTTCTAACTCCTCCTCCTGAATCAAGAGCTCCGGGCTTAGTCTCCTGGAGATGCTGTGAGCATCAGTGAAGCGGGGACACTGAGTCCTCCCCAGGACAAAGTGATTTCTTGCCTTTTCACAAAACAGCCACAGCAGCAGCTGCAGCTGACATGGATTGAGCGCTTGCTGTATGCCTGGCATTGTTATACTAAGAACTTTTCATATGTTATCTCATTTAAACCTTGCAATATCCATGTTGGCAGGGAGGTACTGTTATTATTTCCATTGCACAGATGAGAAAACTGAGGAACAGAGGGGTTAAGTAACTTCTTAGAGTCAGTCTAAGGATTCAGGTAAGTGGAAAATGTCCCCTGTTATCCATTAACCTTTTTGATTTAGGTGTCTGAGAGTTTAATTCAAACCTCATTCCCAGGCACCCAACCTGCTCCTCTCCCCCCAGAATCACACACAAAAACCCCAAGGCCTCCACTGGGGAGGGCGTTGAGCTCAGGGAGGCTGGAGAGCGTGGCTCTGGGCTTTGCGTGGATGCCAGTGGGAAGACCTGGCCTAGGGTTGCTTCATTGATTCTCCTGAAGCTCTGGCCTCAGTTGGAAAGAGTTTTGGTTTCTGCCTCTCTTCTCTGAGTCTCTGAGTACAGGTCTGTCCACACGTCTGTCCGTCCATGTGTCCATATAGCCGTTGAGGGCCTCCCATGTGCCCGGCACTCAGCTAAGCCTGGGGCATTCTGTGGGGCGTATGGGAGGCATGGCCTCAGCCCTCTAGGAGCTGACCTTCCCAAACCTCTGCTTTGTAAGGAGAAAGGGGGTCCTGGGGGCACCTCTACCCCTCTAGAGAGAGATGTTGACCTTCGGGAAACAGGAGCCGCGCTGTGCTGTGGGATCGCCAGAGTGTTGATACCAACCATTGCGGCTCGTTTCCGGGCCGGGCAATCACTGCGCTGCAGAAATGCTCATGTAAAGCAGGGACCCTTTCTGGATTAGTAGCTTAAAGAGATGCAAAAAATGTAAATCTACCATGCATTCATTCTGCACCAAACTTCTAAAAGTCACCAGCCTCTGAAAGCTGTTAGGAAACCTGGTCATGTCTCTCGCACGTGTCCTTCAAGTCAGCGGGATGAGGCAGGAGGAGGTCAGTCTCTTGTCATGGAAAGGTTGTCTTCACATGGACAAATCAGTTCCTAAAGATCTGAGTATTTAGGAAAAAGTATCCCTTATCCTCAGACACAGATATGAGTTAACTGCATCCAGCAACGGTTAGTCAGGGTGCAGAGGGAATTAGGGCCTCTGGGATGGTTTTCAAAAGAGAGAAATATTTTTAGGGCTTGGTGGCACACACGTGCACACACACACGCGCACACACACACGCCTACACACGCACACACTCACACTCATTCACTCACTCTGCCCTCACACTTTATGCTAATCACACTCTCAGTAGATGCTCGGGGATGCTATTTCTGGTCCAGCCGTTCTGGATTTCTGTCCCATCACGGAGCCTTGAGTCAGCAGTTCTGGTCCTCAGTGCCCGGTTTTCTCTGCTCCGCTCACAAGTAGGGCAGCTCCAAGTCAGGCTGTGTCACTGCTAGTCAGACATGGGAAGTGATTCACCCCAGACCAGCTAACAGCCGGCCTGCCTAAGTGAACGGGCTGCTGCTTCGGGGCAGGGGATGTCACAACTACCCACTCTCTGCCTACAGTGAAGGAAGGACCAAGAGCTTCAGAGCTTCTCAATGTGCTCGCTTGCATTTTCGTCTTGGAAGCATTTCTACCCTGAACGGCCTCTTTGGGGCCACCGAGGGGAACCCTCTCCCACTACAGATGGGCGGAGCCTGAGTTCTCAACCTGTTCCTCCAGTCCGGCTTCAGAAACCAGCTTTGCAGTCCATTTTGGCAGCTGGGAGATCCCATCTCTGTTTACACCTGAATGTTTTCCTTAAAAGGCCTCTTATTCCTGGTACAAAGCAGCCTCTAAAACCAGGAAGCTTCAGCTCCAGAGGAACTCAGTGGATTAACACATCAACATTCAAACCAAACACAATATTTAAGCTCTTTTAACAAGGACTGAAACATTTTTATAATGCTTAGGAATTTGCTGTTCTTCTTGGACATAGTTCCCCAAGAAGAAGATGGATAACACTGGTTATGTTTTTGATCCCAAACAGAAGCAATTACCTGGCCCAGGCGAGTTAATAGATTCTGTCTTCCCAGGTTTGAATGAAACTTTATTTCTAAGTAGCATCCTGAACTCTGGAGGCTGGAATTTACCTTGGGCCACCTTGTTTGTTTTTGCCTGTGATCTTCAATCTAGTTTATAAAAGTAGTTACAGGGAGGGGTCTGGATTATCTAAAGAAAATTGTTACCTGACAAAGACCACTTAAAGTTAATCCACTTGATGAATCAAAATTTTATGGTAATAGTGGGGAAAATGTTTAACTGGGACTTTACCTTGAAAAAAGAAACGAAAAATCATGAAAATGATTTATTTTGTATTTAACAAAATGTAGACTTGAATGATAACCTTGTGTTAATGCTTAGAATGAACAAAGAATTCTGGCCATATTTTTCTGCCCAATTTTCAGGGTTGCATATTCTTCACTGCACATTTGACTCTTGCAGCTCAAGCACAGTCACTTTCCATAAATACAAAAGGGCTTCAGCAGTTTCTGAAGGGTTTCTCTCGGCTCTTTGATCCTGACGTCCTCTCTTTGAAGCCACCCTCTTCCTCATCCTTGTGAGTTTCTCTTCTTCAGTTGTTCACAGATTGCCATTTCTCAATGGCTTTTGGGTGGCTCTTGAGCAGTTCCTCAGGATCCATTTCATTGACTTCATGGTGTCCTGCTTCATCTTCTGCTAGGTTTACAGTTTTCCTTGCAATTGGTGGCACTGTATATTTGCCCCGACAATCAACGAGAGATTGACTGGCAAGGACGCGTGAAGCCAGGAGGAGTATCTGAGGGAGGACTGAGTTTGCAAGTGGTCACTTTCTTGATGAACATCTTCCTAACGCTGACCTTTGCTTCCCCTTATGTAACCTTGTTACTGTGGGAACATGGATGGTGGGGATTCTTTCTGTGGGATGGGGCAACTAGAAATATATCCCCTGGAAACTTCATCGTTTTCTGGCTTCATTGACTGCTGGGGCAGCTGAGTAGCTGCTGATATGCTTGCTGAAATAGCCATAAGAAATTGAATGTTGTATTGGTGGAAGAATATTGTTGGGTGCACTGTACACCATATACACTGTCCCCTGGTGGAGGACCCATAGGAGAGGGCATGTTGAGAATGTCAGTCATGAAAAAAGCTGCTCATCCATGGAATGGCCTTTTTTTTTTCTTTTTATCTGCTGGGTTTTATGAATTGTATAACTGTTTCCCTTTTTGCTTTGGCTGTTGGGAAACTTTGAGCCAGACTTGCACTCCCTCCAGCAAGGGCTTAGGTAAGTACTTCTGGGCTAACCTCACCCTCTCTGGCTTTTACCCACCTTTTCTACCCACATTTCTTTTTTTGCTCTCTTGCAAGCTTAAATCCTTTTTTAAATTAGGTAGGGTATATTTTCTGAAAAGTTATCTCAAGAGTGTCTCCTACCATTTCCATCTCAAAAGAGCTGAATTTGGTAAAGAAAGAAGGATTTCGAGGATCTTATTTAGTCTTCCTGGTGTCGTGTTTGTGAGCTGACTTCCTTCTCATATGTGATGAGAATTCTCAACACTGACTTAACTTCTGCATAGCCCTGGGGATTTCAGGGTCGGCCTGCCTTCCTTCCTTCTTACAGGAATCAAAGATTTAGACTGTATCCTGAATTCTTAATTTCAAAATAAAAGTGAGTCTCATCTTTTCTGGCATATTTTGGGTTGCCTCCTTGGGTCTAACAGTAAAATCCTCAACCTTCATCTTCTATCATCACTGAGTTGAAGGACTTTTTTCCCCATGAAGAGTAGCCCTTGGCGCTGTCCTTGCTCGAAAGGAACTTTGAAAGGTCTCATGTAAATATGGTGAAGGCAATGAGGAAGACATATAGTAGATCAGCCCTCTTCAAGGAGAGAGCAAGAGAACCTTCTGGAAAAGATGGGGTTTCACCTGAGCTTGCGCTTCAGCCCAAGAAAACCACTCAGACTCCCAGGGGTGAGCATGTGAGATTTAATGTTGGAGGGGAGGAAATTAACACACCACGTGTGGCCCTGGAAATGATGGAACCCAACAATCTCCTCCCTTTTCTCTATTCATCGTAAGATTGAAGACTTGACAGAACCTTTTCCCACGTCCTCTGAGGTTTCGTGTGTTCCTGGAGCTCTGGCTGTGCGTAGGGCACACTGCATGGCTGGAGAGCAGTGACACCAGACGCAGACACAGGGATAAAGTGAGCCCAACAAGGCAGGAGAGCTCCAGGGCTTAAATTTGCTAGCAACTGAGAGAATGGGAAGTCTGTGGGCTGCTTGAGACCGCCCCTCCAGGGAGCTGGCCAGGAGCTAGGACTTGAGGCCCGGGAGGAACTGAGAAAGCTGGAGAAGTTGGGCTGGGGAGCCTCCTCGGCAATGAGGTCACAGGAGGACCCTGGCCCCATTTGAATACAGGATGGAGCGAGGGACGGGATCAAGGCCAGGATGTAGAATTGGGACTTTTTCTCGAAGGCAGTGGACAACTTTCAGAGCAAGGTTGAGTGACATGAAAGCTATGTCTCCAAAAGCCCAGGAAGGAGGATCCTGGATCTGTAAAACCTGGGCAGAGAAAGTGCCAGCAACGTGCCATTCTTGACTCACAACCTGGTCCTGTTCGCCGGTCAGCTTTGCTGGTCTCAGGCTCATATTTACATGTGGTTGCTGAACCTGGACCACACATGAGACCTGAAGTCTGACAGCTCCCAGCTCTTAGAATCTTAGGAAAGGCAGTGAGCAAAGTGCTCGGCACAGAATTGTACAACGTGGGGCTGGACTTTTGGGGCCTCAGATGGAGGAACAAGTTACAAGTGGGCAGTGATGGCACCATCGCTAACGGTTGGCTCCCCAAAGAGAAAGAAGGTCCACGTGGTTTCCTGCAGCCCTCGCAGTCCCCACCACGGTGTGCTGGATGGTGGCAAAGGCCAGTGACTCAAAGAAACAGGACCCTGCCCAGGCCGGTGCTCCATCTGTATTTACAATCTCAGCACTCTCCAGATGGATTTTTCTGTGATCTGACCTACTTTCCTTTAGTGTGTGTGCTTGGGCTAATTAGCAGCGCAGGGGTCCACTGATTGTGTTTGAGAGGATCGTTGCTATGGCAACTAGAGACTTCCCCAGGGCCGGAGGCAAAGACAGAGCCGCTCAAGTTTGTTTTTCTTGGGGTGTCAGAGGTGCTTCCAGCTACTCGCCCTTCTTACCTGTGGCTCAGTCCCTTGAACCTCAGTGGGATTTAAGAGTCTGTACCACGTAGTTCATCTCTCAAGTACGGGGATTTGGCAGGTTTGCTTATCTTTCTGGTATGTGTCAGTAAGTAACTTGAGAGTAGACTCATCTTATTCAGCATTTATAGGCCAGGCACATGGTAAGTGCATTAATATATGTTGAATTGCTAATTGTTTTAGAAATGATGGGTGGATTCCTTAATTTATCCAGGTTTCTAGGGTGTCTTTGCCAGCTCTGGTGGTGTAGTGGTTAAGATTTAGCACCCTCACCACCACGGCCTGGGTTCATTTCCCAGTCAGGGAACCACACCACCCATCTGTTGGTTGCCACTCCGTGGCACCTGCCTGTTGCTGTGATGCTGAAAGCTCTGCATTTCAAGTACCAGCAGGGGCATCCACGGTGGACAGGTTTCAGTGGAGCTTCCAGACTAGACAGACTAGGAAGAAGGACCTGGCCACCCACTTCCAAAAGAATTGGCCATTAAAAGCCTATGAATAGGGGCCGGCCCGGTGGCGCAGCAGTTTAGTCCGCGCTTGGCAGCCCGGGGTTCGCCGGTTCGGATCCCGGGCGCCCGCCGACGCACTGCCTGTCAGCCATGCCGTGGCGGCGTCCCATATAAAGTGGAGGAAGATGGGCACGATGTTAGCCCAGGGCCAGTCTTCCTCAGCAAAAAGGGGAAGATTGGCGACGGATGTTAGCTCAGGGCTGGTCTTCCCCACAAAAAAAAAAAAAAAAAAAAAAGCCTATGAATAGCAGTGGAACATTGTCTGATATAGTGCCGGAAGGTGAGGGGATGGCGCAAAAAGACTGGGCAGGGCTCCGCTCAGCCATACCCAGGGTTGTAGGAGTCAGAATCCACTCGGTGGCACTAACAATAACTAGAGTGTCTTGGGAACATCAGTAGGAGGGTTGGCAGTGGACTGAGCCTACTAAGTGGCTCTATCTAAGTGGACTGAGCCTACCTTCAGGGTCCTAGAAGATGCATGCTGTGGTCCAAAGGCCCCACAGAGGGGCTGTTTGAGTTCAGGGTCTCATTAGGCCCATGGTTAGAAGTGTCAGGCATCACTGGTCCGATCTAGAGAGGAAATGCTCTGCTGTAGCAGCCTCTGCCCCGGGGCGGCCAGGGTAGAGTCTGGAGTACAGGCTGGGACTGAAGAGGCAGTAAGGAAGGGAGGAGCAGCCGGGCAGTGTGAAGGCAGCGCCTCCTGTAAGGAAGGCCGGGAGAGAGCAGAGGGGAAAGACAGACGTGTCTGTAGCCTCAGCTCCAGCGGACAGCCTGGCCCGAGTGGGTGCTCAGTGCAGGTTTGAATACATGAGGGAGGGAGTGATTGGAATGCTAACTGCTTGCACTTTAATAGTTTTAGATGGAATCTGTGCTTATTCTATAAACCCATGATTTAACCTTTGTGGAATGATTTGGGGTGAGGTGGGGTGGGGTGAGGGAGGGAGGAGGGGGAGGCAGTAAAACAGGCAGGGATGGGGTGTATGGGGCATGGTTAACAGCAGTCATCGTGGACAACCATAACCCAGGGGGAGGCTGTGCATCTTCAGAGTCGATGGAGCACTTAAGCTGGGTTAAATGGCCCTGGACTGCTGTTGTTTTGAGGTTCCTTGGTCTGATTTTAGTAGGTTTTCTATCTCTTCCCTTTTTGTTAGCTGCTGTCCTTGGTATTATCAATGCATCTTAAGCAGCCTGTGTAGGTCAGCTTGGGCTGCTATAACAAAAATACCAGGGACTGGGTGGCTTAGACAAAAACAGTTACTTCTCACAGCAGAGCTCTGGAGGCTGGAAGTCCAAGATCAGGGTGACAGCAGAGTCGGGTTCTTGGTGAGGGCTCTCTTCCTGGTTTGCAGATGGCCACCTTCTCTCTGTGTCTTCACATGACAGAAAGAGATATCATGTGTCTCTTTCTCTTTTTATCAGGGCATTAATCCCCTCATGAGAGGACCTCTGTGACCTCATCTACCCCTAATTACTTCCCAAAGGCCCCTCCTCCAGGTACCATCGCTAGGGGAGTAGGGCTTCAACATATGGATGTTGGGGACACAAACCTTCAGTCTGTAGCACAGCCCTTTGTCTTCTCTGATCATTCTCTGTCCCCATTTCCTTTTTTAGCTTTACATTTTCTGTAGGCTGAAATACTAGGTATTGTGTTCAACTGTGTGTAAAGTGAGCATCCAAAGGTCTTCCCTGAGGGTCTGAGAAGTTCTTCCGTAAGTAAATCCCACGGACTAGTAACGCCTGGATTGTAGTTGCATCGACACCACCGGCGTCCAGACTGTATTTGTTTCTCCTCTGGGTCTTGGTCGTGGTTTTAACATCAGTGAGATGGTGGCAGCCATAAGTGAAGTGTCACTATGTTGTAAATTTCTGGTTGTCAGGATTCTGCGTAAAAGCACCTTGCTTTAATGCCTCCTTATTTCCTTTATGGTTCTATACCTAGGGGGGAAAAGTTCTTATGAAGAAGGAAAGGAAATTAGCACCGTTTGAGCACCAGTGAGGGTCCTGGTCCTGGGCTTTCATATTGGTTATTTCATTAATTTTCCCAATCCCCTGCAAAGATGCTTTCTCTCTTTTGCCAGCTGAGGAAGCAGAGGCTTAGTATGGTTAAGCGGCCTAAGGCCACACAGCAAATGAGGGAGAAGTCAGGATTTGAACTCCCATCTCATTTCAAAGCCCTCTCTTGTTACTGCAGCAAAACCCCCCGCCTACTAAGGGTAAGGGCATTTGGGCGGGTCTGTGCCTTCGTCGTGTGTTGTGAAAAAAAAGTTAGCAGATAGCTTCTAACTGTGGGTCCTCATTTTTCCCCCTGTATTTTCCAAGTGCTAAGTTTGGCTGAAGGTCACACCCTCAGTGCCCAGGGAAGGGGTCACTTTCCTCAAAAAATGCAGTCTAGGTTAGTGTTTATGAATTGTGCAGCTCCACTGGTAAGGTTCTTTGGACTCCCAACCGCATATGAGGCCTGAGAGATCTGTTTCTGACAGAGAAACAAACCCTGGGGGTGCTGCCACCAGGTGACACCCAGCACTGACAGTGAGTGCCGGCTTCCCGGGCGGTGCTTTCCAGAGCAGGCCTCGTCACACCACCCCCTGCCAGTTACCTTCCCTGCGAGACTGACACCGTCATTAGCTATTTTCATATAAATGCAAAAGTAAACCTCCTCAGTGTTTCCTGGGAGTTGCATCCCGGGAAACGACTTTGATTTTCTGGCTTTTTGTTTGACACTGATCTAAAATACGAGCAGAGGAAAGTCAGCCCACCACGAAGCTCTAGAACTGCCCTGACGTCATGAGCCGAAACCTCAGCAGTACCCGTCCAAACATCCTTGGCCACAGTTTTAGAAAACGCTCAGTGTACTGGAGGAAATTTTAAACTATTTTGAGCAGTTTGTTTTCATTTGACCACAATTTAGATGCATTTTAGGCTCACTGTGCTGGGGGGTGAAGAAATACTGGGAAAATGTAGGAGACTTTTCAACTTACCCATCAGAGGTTCCGCTTTAATTCAGTCACGAGGCTGTGTTTGGAGCTCAGATGTGGTCGTTCCGAATGTAGAGCAGGAGAGGATGGTCAGGTTCCCAGGCGTCCCCCCAAACCTCCTGCACCTCGAAGGAGATGAAATCCTTCTCTAGGAGCCTCTGGTGAGAAGGCCAGGAGCCCAAGCCTTGAGGGTTTCTGAGCCAGCCAGAAGCCAGCGGTGGGGACCTGGCTAGATGGGCATGGTTGCCCCAGCAGGGGCATGGGGGGGCGGTGCTGGGGGCTTCCTGCAGGCCCAGCCTGTGTTTAGAATCACAGAGATGAGCCCTTTGATTGGATGTCACGAGGAGCTGCCTTTCTGCTGTGCACCCTTGTTATAGCATTAGGGACCTGATGTGAGCCTCTCAGCTTGCCTGGCCTGATTGTCCCAGATGTGCCCTTGCGCGGGGCTTCTCAGGGGAGAACTCATCTGGTGGCCTGTGGCAGGCCCTGTGCCTCTAACTCCCCAGCTTGTCTCAGGCCCCACCCTGCTGCCCGCCCCCCCCCCCCCCCCACAAAGGTGTCTTTGGAGGCCGGGCCTAGGCTTGCTGTGGTGGGCAGCCAGACCCTCCCGTCTCCCCAGTACAGGCCTCAGTCGCTCCGGAGCCTGGCCACCCGCCTGAAGGAGGCAGAAGCGGGCAGAGGGAAACAGCACACATCTTGCCCATTTCCCACTGCAGCCTGTTTACCTGCTATTCCAGCCATCCCCCTGACACTGGGGCGGGAGAGTCCATTTCCTTCCTCCTGGAGGGATGAGCCAGCTGGGATGAGAATACCCCCCCACTCTCTGTGGTCAGCCAGGCCGAGACCACCGCGCCCCTCCCTCCTGGGGCCCCAGGCTCCCCAGCCCGCAACGTATTTGCATTTCAAAGCCACACAATGCGGCGGTCTGGGCGAGGCTGGGGGAGGCTCGGGGAGGCGGTGTGGGTGCGGAGGGAGGGTCTTCGCCCTCCCTCCGCCCGGCCCGATTTCCGGAGCCAGCGATGGAGCTTTGTGAAGATACGGGCGTTGGGGCCGCTCGGTGATGATGACATCACCGTGTCACACACAGGAGCCAGGCTGCCGGGGGGTTTAAGAGCAGATCCATTCGGCCCACACCGGTGCTCACGCTCACACCCGCGCGCCCCGGGCAGAGCCGCGCGCGCCGGCCACACTCGCGCACACACTTAGGCGCGCGCCGGCCACACTCGCGCGCACACTTCCGCGGCGCTCGCTCCCCGGGCTCCGGCTCGGTCCGCGAGCCGCAGCTCCCCGCCACCGCCGCCACGGATGCCAGCAGCTGCTCCCATCTGCAGTGCAGCAGCCCCGGCTGCCGGCCGGCCCGCCCCGGGCTCCCGGCTGGAGGAATCGCGCCAGGACGCTGGCCCTGCTTGCGGCTAGCCTGCTCGCCAGGGCGCAGCGAGGATGGGAGGGTCGCAGTCTCTGCAGCCAGTCCCAGCCAGCGACTCGAATCAGGAGGCTTCAGAGGCAATGTAAGTGTTCCGCTGGGCCGTCCGCCCCCCCCCCCCCCCCCCCCGAGGAGAAGAGGCTGCCGGGGCTTTGTTAGTGTCGCGTCTCCTGATGCCGGTGAAGCCTGGAGCTGGAGCTCGCCCGGGGTTCTCGGCCTCCTTGCGTGGCTTTACCTGGTGGCTGCTCCATCTAGCATTTCGTGCCTCCTCTGGAATGAGTATCTGGCAGCCCCAGGATACTGCCCGCGGGGCAGAAATGACCCCCTGGAATTTCGTTTCGGTTGTTCAGGAGCCCGTTGCACGGTTGGGGGCTTCTGGTGCCATTAGCATCTTAACTCTGCACCCCCGGCACAGTGGTATTTCCTGCAAGGGAACAGCCGGGCATCAACGAGGGCCTCTTGGGAAGAACTCTTGAATGTGGCAGCCTGGTGCCCATGGAGACAGACCAGTTTAGGGGCAACCTCTCGCATGGCTAGGCGGATGGTGTGGCCATTGCTGGTGGACATTCAGTTGGGTTAGCCGAAGCATCCAAATACTCACTCCAGTGAACACTGTGGAGGACAAGGCCTCTTGCTATTATTAGTAAGCCCAGCCGAACAGTCTTGCCATTGGTCCATTGGTCTAGGCAGGATTTGACTGTGCATGGATCCAGGAGTCTGATGTTTTCTCTAAACCACAGAGCTAATGTGCTCAGAAGTGGCCTTTATCCCCGATGAGTGTTGATTAGAATTGCCATCTGTATATGGTCCTCTCCGTTTCCTATCCAGGCATGTCTGGAGGATGGGGCTTATTGAATAGATTTCAGCGGGTCAGGCTTGTATCCAGAGTGGGCCTCCACATCCCAGCCGACCTGCTCTCCTTTTCCAAAGAGAAGAATGTGTCTAGGAGAAGACTGTTTCCTGGGGATTTTGGGGGTGGGGCGGTGAAGCAGTCGGTTCTGGGCATCACTGCTGTGTAGATTAAAGATAGCAGGGATTGGTCTGTGTGTTGTAGTAGGGATGGGGTGCCATGTGGGGCTTCCTCACTTGTCCCCACGCCTGGGCTTCAGTGAGGAGCCGCTCAGCGTGGTGATGTAATGCTAGCCCGAGCCTCATGGTTTTCCAGGCACCAGCCCTTTAGCAGCGAACCATACTCGGAGCAGGTGTGCACCGATCGTTTGTCTTCATCCCTGTAACTCGAGAAAGCATCATCTTACAAAGGAGGCGCGTGGTGTTGGAGGATTGTGTGTGTGTGTGTGTGTGCCATGAGCCTTGCACTATGCCTGCTCTGTTTTTCGTCCATATGTAGTGTTGTTCGATGCATGGAAATACGTACTACCACGAGGAACTTGCCTAAGCAGAAAAGAATAATTTCAACCCATTTTTTTAAAGTCTCTAAACTGGCAATCATTTAATCAGTGGCAGGCACTAGCTAGCTAGCTATCAGGGCTCAGACCTGTCAAAGAGCTTAAGAGACTTGGAAGAGATAATGTGACCGTATCTTTGGGAAGATATACTCTTCAGCTATTGGAAATTCAGCTTACCAGTCCCCAACATCCCCACCCCCTTTCCCGGTTGAGTTAATCAATGACCAGTGTTCTGCTGGCTGAGGGCTGAGTCTGGAGGGATTCTGTTAGTAGAAGCTGCCTTTTTGGATCAAGTCCCCTAAGGTTCTGCCCTGTGGGGATGGTGGTGGTTAAATCAACTCCAGGCTGAATGGGCACATTGTGACAGAAGCTGCTTATCAAATATTGCACGGTTGAGTCGGTCCATAAGCACCAGCCTGAGGCATCTCTCCCTGGAACTGCTACTTCTGAAATGTCTCTAAATGTAGATTTTTAAGATCATATATTTACTCATTCAAAAAATCCCACCCTCCATCCCCTAATATTTTTGTATTAAAAAATGGAGATAGTGCAAATGTTTGGGGCTGGTGCCATTCCTAGCAACTCTCTATTCTCTGAAATCCCATCTCTGCTGTCAGGATAACTGGGGCTTGTGTTTCTCCTACAGATTTGCTCATTTCCAGTCTAGAGATTTTTAAAAAATGTATTCAGAGAGCACCCCTTTCCTGCACAGGCTCAAGTGTTTCAGGATGGTATGTATTTCTATGCACCTAAAAGGCACGCACATCAGTAATACACAAGACAGCGTAGCGCGTGGTCCATGGCAGGAAAGAAGCTTCCACTGTAGGACGGTGCTGTCAGGGTTGCAGGCTTGCAGGTGAACTCAGGGTGCACATCTGCACGAGGTGCAGTCATGACAACTGGACCCTAGAGTGAGCGTTTCTCTTTTTCTCCGATGGTTCCCTGGGAAAGATCGGCTTAAGGAGGGCCCGTGCGTTAGAGTGAAACAAAAAGACAGGAAGATGGGGATGATTTGGAAGAGCCAATGGGAATTCTTTTTAGTTCTAGGATTTCTTTCCTTCAGATTTCATGTTTGGGGTGCATTTGGGCGGCTTTTGTAGCCCCGGCTGATAGCTTCACCCGTGCAGGGGTGCAGTAGGCTGAAGGAAGGAGACCTGGAGTCCTGTCTCCCCTTCGGGCAGCAGCAGCATAAAGGCTGGAGGGGCAGGAAGGCATATGGAATTGGGGTTGGGCAGGGGGATGGAGGGTCAAGTCTTGACCCATCTCTTGCTACTCCCAGGGTGGTCCGCAGATAGCTTCCCCTAGGGGCTTGCTAGAAATGCAGACTCTCAGGCCCCACCCCAGACTGACTGAATCAGAATCTCTGTTTTAATCAGTGTTTGGTAGACGCCCTGACTTGTAGGCAAATCAGGTGATTTATAGGCAAAAAAGTTTGAGAAGCCCTGCGCTCCTCAACTCTCTCCATCCTGGTCCATGAGGAGCTGCTGGCCACTTCTCTAGCTGCTGCTTTCCTGTCTGGGAAAGAAGTACTGGTAGCAACAGTAGCCACTGCTTCCAAATAGAAGAGGGGTGGCAGGAAGAGGAGAATTCTGCTGCGGAAAACATTCACTTTGCATGGATGGGTGGGAAATACAAGAAAGGGATGGGACGTACTCGAGTACACGTGGTGTGCGTCTATTGATTAGATCTGCTGTTGGCGCCTGCCTTCCGCGGCAGCCCCTGTGGCTCAGCTTCTGCTAAGCGAAGCAGCATTAAGTACTCCGTCCTTTGTGTAGTTGGAGACCCCCGTTCCAGGTTCCCTCAGCTTCCTCCACATCCCCACACTCACTGAGAGGCAGCGGGGACCATTATCCTCTGAGAGCGATTTGTTGTTCTGTTGGCAAGTTCAGCCTGCTCCAGCCATGGCACCACTCCTGTCTTGGGCTCTAAAAAACAAATCACAAATACGGAAACCCATGCCTCTGTAGATCCATGAGGATCAAAATAGAAGGACCAGGATGGATGGGGAGATGTGGTGGAGGATGAAGCAACAGGTCCTGTGATGGATGAGACAGGAGAGGGAAGCTTAAAGACAGTGGTTTTATGCCTGGATGACTAAGAAGGATGTGGCATTAGCCAGGATGAGAAAACCAGATTAGGAGCACATTTGGGGGAAAGTGGATGAGTTTGGGCTGGGATTTGAGAAGCAGGTGAGATCAGGATTGTAGCTGAGAGAGGGGCCACAACCAGAGGGAAATCATGGGCGCTGCCTCAAGAGGTTGCGTGGTTCCAGGAGGGGGGTTGGATCACCCCACGCATCTGTGGTCACAATCTGTGGTCACGGACGAGAAAGCAGAGATATGGTCCCTTCCACCCTCGTGTGGCTCCTGACCCTCTTTCAGTCTGAGAGCTGTTGAGAGGGTCCAGTGACTCTGATTTTGCCCCACCTGCCTCATGGGGTTTCCCAGAGGTGAGCTGCCACGTCTGAAGCGTCTGAGAAGACAAAAGCACCAGACCGCAGCAAAAGTGGGGACACTGTGCCTGACAATTGCCAGCATTTCAGTCACTCAGGAGGCCAGAAGGGGCCGCTGGGGCTCCTGGCAGGAATCTTTCTTTAAGGCCTCGCTGGGTCTCTTTCAAAGCCTTGTTTCCCAAGACGACCCATGGCGGAGTCGTTTAGGGTAAACGGCAGCGTTCCTGTGGGCTGCACACAGTTTCTCAGTTCCTGGACACAGATTGCACCTTGGATATTATCGTTGGATAAAATTAGTAGTTTTGTTCCCCCTGAAATTGAAAAAGCTGCAAAGTTATCTGTAGAAGGGGAGTTGCCGGAGTCTCAAAGCACCTCGCAGGTGCTGCCTTAGTTCAGGTTACTGTAACAAGGATCCTGCAGACGGGGCAGCTTCAACAACAGACTTTTATTTCTCGTAGTTCTGGGGGCTGGGCAGTCCAAGTCAGGGTGCTGGCAGATCCAGTGCTGGTGAGAACCCACTTCTGGCTTGCAGATGGCCATCTTCTCTGTATGTCCGCACGTGGCAGAGAAAGAGAGAAAGGGAGGAAGCTGCCTCGTAACTCTTCTTCTACGGGCACTAATGCTGTCCCGAGGGCTCCACCCTCGTGACCCAGTTACTTCCTAAAGGCCCGCCTCCTGATCCTCTCACATTGGAGATGAGAGTTTCAACATATAAATTTTGGGGGGGACACAAACATTTAGTCTGTAGCAGGTGCTTTTTTCCTCAGTGATCATTCCTAGATATCTCCAGCAGGGCCCCTGTGGCCAGGTGCCCATGTCCAGAAGGATCCTGGCTGTTCGCTACCTTCTCTGTGGAACTTACCTGCAGGCTTTCTCTAAGGTGGGCTGAAGGCAAGAGGCCGTCCAGGTAGCTACCAATTGTCCACGGGGTCAGGACATCCCTTTCTGCTGGGGCACTGGGACAGGACACCTGCTGATGGTCGGGAGAGCAGCTAGGACTGGGATACTGGTGGAGTGACTGTGGGCAAGTGTTACATCGGGTCAGTGGATTCTGGACCACTATCTCCCCATTCCCAGGTTTCTTTCCACTGTCTGTGGCCTGTTTCTCTGGATATTTTTGGTTGCTTAGGAACCACTTTAGCCTGAAATATGATTGGCTGCTCTTGGCAGATGGATTGCCTGAGCCAGGGCAGCGTCCAGGGTAAGCAAAGGATGTTGAACAATTCCATCCTTCTCCCTTAAGATTGATGATGAGGACTTAGGCATTGTCAACAATTGTTCCATGAAAACCAATTGTTCATGGACTAGTGTTCTCGGTTCGGGTTGGATGGGAGTCGGGGAGACTGGTTGGCCACGAAGAACTGACGTAGTCAGAACTGTTCATATCCATCCTGCGTTGAAGGCGGTAGCTCGGGTGACACTGGTTCTGTTTATATTTACAGATTCACTTGAGCAGTTGTTTCTGGAGAGCAGGCGTGTGCTGTTTGCTGTTGCCAGACGTGAAAACAGCTGTAGTGTCAAAGCTGAGAGTGAGCCACTCGTCCTCTTAGCCTTGACGAGTAGACTCAGGTGTTTTCGTTATAGAAATATGATCTCCATCAATCCTGCGAGGCAGACGCTTGGACTCCCATTTTATAGATAAGGAAACTGAGGCCTCTGGGTGGCTTAAATCAAGGGGTCACCAAACGTTTTCTGTAAAGGGCCAGAGAGTAAATATTTTAGACCTTGCCGGCCATATGGTCTTTGTTGCAACAACTCAACTCTGCGGTTACAGTGCAAAAGCAGCCGTCGACAGTTAGTAAACCAGTGTAAAACTTTATTTACAAATACAGGCGGTGAGTTGTAGTTTGCTGGCCCCTGGTCATGCAGCTGGTTGGTGCAGGGCTGGGACCATGTCCACTACCCTCACGACCTCATGGCCATTTATCCACGTGAGGGTCCTCAAGTCTCCGGCCTTTGTTTCTCTGCTCTCTCTCCAGGATGTCTCATCCATGCTCATGGATTTCAATACTCTCATGTACCGAGAACACCCCGATTCGTATCCTTCCCTCTCATCTGACCGCTGTACTTATCCAGTGCTGCTTCCCGTCTCCTCTTGGGTTTCTGAGGGAGAGCTCGGGCTTAGCATGTCCAAAATAGAACTAATGACCTTCCTCCCCTCAAAAACAAAAAAACGGTAAACTATGTAAACTAACCTAGTCCCCACCCCAGCTCTCCAGCTCAGCACATGGCACCCCATCCACCCAGCTGCTCCGTTAGTCCAATCTTTTCTTCTCCTTGTCCCTCACCTCCCTTCTTCCTAAGACAGTCCAGATCATGATCCTTCCCTGTATCTGCTTCCCAGTGCTTTTAGTCTAAAATCCAACCCCTGTGTCAGGGCCTGCAGGCCTGGCTCCCCTTCTTCTCCCCTTGCCTACTGATCTCCGGCCACACTGGTCACCTGTCATGCAATGCTTGCCTGCCTCAGAGCCTTTGCACATGCTACAAGCTGTGTAGAAGGCATTCTGCCCCACGCTGGCATGGTCGGCTCCACTAGTTTTCATTCTTCGCAGGTTTTCCTGCCATTATTCTCCAGTGCTGTCCAATAGAACCTTCTGCAATGATGGAAACGCTCTGTATTCTGCACTGTCCCATGTGGTAGCCGCTAGCCACACATGGTTATTGAGCACTCGAAATGTGGGTAGTGCATCCAAGAAACGGAATTTTACATTTTATTTGATTTTAATTAATTTAAGTTTAAATAGCCACATATGGCAAGTGGCTGCTGTATTGGACAACACAACTCTCTATCCTTCTCTTGTTTGAGTTCTTCCTAATACTCAGCACTATTTGTTGTTATTTGTCTCTTTTAACTGTTCTCGTCAGAATGTAAGCAACATGGGGGCATTCTCCTTGTTTTACTTGTGTCCCCAGCACCTTGCACAGTGACTGGCACCTAGTAGGTACTCAATAAAAAATTTGTTGAAGGCTGGCCCTGTGGCGTAGTGGTTAAGTTTGCACGCTCCACTTCGGTGGCCCGGGATTTGCAGGTTTGGATCCCAGGCGTGGGCCTACGCACTGCTTATCAAGCCATGCTGTGGCGGTGTCCCACATAAAGTAGAGGAAGATGGGCACGGATGTTAGCTCAAGGCCAGTCTTCCTCAGCAAAAAAAAAAAATTTTTTTTCTTACCTAAAAATTGTTGAATGAATGAATGCATAAACAAATGAATGTCTTATGAGCGAAAAGAATCAGAGGCACATCTGCTCGATGCTGAGCTGTGCTGTGGGGCCCTGCAGTTGGGGATTTGGACGGGGAGGGAGAGGCTAGGCTGGACCTCAGGCGTTAAGGTTCTGTGTGCCTGGCATGAGGACTTGGCCCATTCCACAAAGACGGCCGGCTCAGCGCTTTGCCTGCCTGTCACCACCGTGTGGCATCATCGGATCCTGCTGGTGCCACTGGCTAAAGGAAGCCCGTTCCTGCCTAAACGCCCTTGCACAGAGCATCCCGAGAAAGGATGCACTGCAGGCTGCGGCTGATTAGCAGGTCACTCAGGTGACACTTGGAGCCTCTCTCCTTCCCACACACCACAGCCTGCTATCTCCCCTTCTGCCCTCTCTTTTCTCTCCTTTCCTGGATGGTTTGCTCTTCTTAGATGTCTGTTTTCTTCCAAATCTCTGCACTCGGCTCCCCTCATGAGGCATCTTCCTGTCCATCTCTTGGCTGGTCTCTTTCCTGCCTTCATCTCCTTCCACCTGAGGAAGCTGGTCCTTGCTGGATAGATGAGGTGGCTGCTGCAAGCCCCGCAGAGGCTCACGAGGAGGCTGGGGTGGGACTGTAAGCACTAAATTACCTTTGTTCCGGCATTCTCAGCCCTTGCAAAGGAAAGCAGCTCCTGGGAACGGGAAAGTGGGTCTTATGCACAATGAGTCCTGTAGCTGTGCAATAAATTACCTGTTGGCGTGGTGGACTTCCCGCAGTTTTGTACCTGCCAACCCTCCTTATTTAGAAGGGTTGTTTCCTCTGGGTTTGCTGCTTTTGCTGTTTCCTCTGCTTTCTCCTTAAATGGAAGAAGCAGCAGCCACTGGCTCCAGGCAGAGCGGTGGGGGCCGGGATGGTGGGGGTGGAGGCAGGGATGAGGTCGGCCCCTCTGCCCATGGTTTCCTCGAGTGCAGCCAAGAAGCCATCATATGGGGCTGACAATCCAGGCCAACTGCTGTGCCCAGTTTGCCCTCAGCATCCCAGCTTCACTTCCTCTGAGGTGTTTGCGGTGTTTCAGAGTCTGAGCCTCTTTTTTAGAGCTGGAACCATCAGGATCTTAGAAATCACGGAGGGCTTTTTCTTAATAGAAAGTTGTTTTAAATCCCACAAGCACATCATTTGTGAAATATCACTCAGGCCTTTCCTGCTAGTCATTATTCAAAGTGAGTCAGGTAGTCATTTTAATCTTTTCCCTTTAACTTTCAATTTGCTAAAAAATATATTTTTAGATAGACTGTATCATTTGATAAGCTTAAATCAGAGGCATCCCCCCAGGACAGTGAAATAGCTTAGATCACAAACTCTCTCTCCCTGGACGAGATGTACTGGGTATTTGGGGATAAGAGTGACCAACAGTGGGCTCTTGTCCAGGCCCTTCCCTTGGGTCTTAGCTTATGTCTTTGCCCTAAAATGTCTTTTTCTTTTCCGATTCCTTCCATCTCTGCAGGGATGTTCTAGAGACCAGTTTTCAAGGCAGGTGGGTGTTTTCTCTGTTCATCCCAAGTGGGAAGTGGCTGAAGACATGCAATTTGTCTAGGTTGAATCTTGAAATCTGTCAGACACCCGGGCTGCTCTTTGTTCACTGCTGGGGGAGAAAATCCAGTGGGGGAGAGTATCACAATGAGAGTTGCCGACTTGTGGGCAGCCGCCCGCCCCGGAGGAGCAGTGTTTTCTGCAGCTTCCGTGCAAGCACCGTCTAATGGGGATCACATGTGGGTCTCTCTGGAACTTCAGAAGCAATCTGGATCAAAGAGGGCTCCAGCTTCTGAGGGTTACTCCTCGTTGCCATTCACCAGGGCCCTGGGGAAGTTGCTAATTGTCCATTGTCCTACTTTAAAGGGACACGCCTAGAGCCGTCTGGAAGTATTTTCCTTCCAGGAAGAAGGCAGGAGAGGCTGGCTTTACTTTAGGGAGAACAGCTGCACACATGTAGGTCATGCGTGGAATTTCCCCACCCAGCATCGTTCAGAAGAGGATCATGTGACTGTGTTCATTTCCTTTGATGCATCGAGAGGAGAAAGAATGGGCCCAAAGACACTTTTCCTGGAGGGCAGGGCTGCTGGGGGAGTGAGGGTCATCACTCACAGCATCAGTCTCCAAGGAATTCCGCTCTTGGGGGAGAAGAAAGAGGCAGAAGCGCGTGGAGGGTGTGCAAGAGGCAGCTGGGCAGCTGGACAGGGCATGAAGGTCAGGCCGGTCTCTGTGGCATCCCAGCCCAAGTGTGGTTAGCACCAAGTTTTCACTCCTCCTAAACCAGTGACTGGCAAAGTCTGTAGCAGGCTTGTGACCAGGAGCCCGGGGTCTAAAGGGGTGTCTCTGGGCAAAGCTGCACCCAGAATGTTCCTTCCTCAGAAGGCCTTTGCCTGAGGCCTTAGCTAGGTACCTTTGGTTGCAAATGAAAAAACAAACAATTCAAACTGACTTAAAGAAAAGAGGGAATATGTCTTTTGTGACTGACAGGTAAGATTCTTGCGGGTAATTATCATGACTTTGGGAAAAGGGACCCCCACCCAAAAAAGAAAAAACTGGAAAAAAGCTCCCTGGACGATCTAAAGCATCAGAGTTTGTGGCCTTTAGAATCACATTCTTTGATCTACGACAGGTGACTTACTCCTGGGGCTGCCTCTCTAATCTCCTGACGCCTCTGATGGGCTTTCAGCTCCTGGGGAGTCGTGTGCTGTGGCCTCTGGTGCTGTCTGCACTGACCTAGAGCCAAGCTGGGGCAGTGGGGGGACCGAGGAGCACCGGGGCCTGGGCCCTGGGCATTGGTTGGTCTATGAACTGACCTTCAGCAGCCCAGTTGTGTGTCATGCCCTAACTGGGGTATCGGGGGAGGCAAGCCTGACCCTGGGACAACTCTCAAGTGTTTGGGCACCTGTCGTGAGTATCTCTAGGTACTAGGGCGAGGCTTGAGAGAAGTGACCCGAGGTGCAGGGAAAGGGAAGGGCAGGAGTGTGGGCATGTGTGGCTGGAAGCTTCCAGCAGTGCTTTCCTGGGACTCTTGCTGCCGATGGTTCTGGACTCTAGACAGAGGTGGGGTCAGTGGGAAGGACCACCAGGGAAGAAGAGAAAGGCATATTTTGGGAGGTGGTGCCTCAATGTGCTGTCTGTGGGGATGGGGAAAAGCAGGACTTCAGAAGTGGAGACGTGTTTGTTCTCGACGTCCGTCATGTCCAGCTGTTCTGGTAACAGATGAAGTAAGAGCGTATCCGAGCCAACCCCTCTCTGGGACGTAGCTCTTAGCACCCAGCCCAGCTGCACAGTCCTGGGGCTGTCCCCAGATTCCAAGGCCCTGGCTCTGCACGTGGGCTCAGTGGCCTGCGAGGATTATTTCTCCTGACTGGAAGTCTGTTTCCTCTTTGTCTTTCCAGCTGGTGTGACTATGGGTCCATATATCTGTAACCTGCGTATTTTACATGGACCAGAGAGGCAGGTAGCATTGAGACTGAGGGGTGCTGATGAGCTGACCCAGCCGCTCCCGAGATAAAGAGGGGAGAGTATGCCCACGTCAGCACTAACCAGCCCATCGCCACTGTTAAGAGCAGTACAAAGTTGACGAATACCACCTTAAAAAATAGTTGGACCATGGCACTGGCTTGTGCAAAACTGTCCTGTGTTCCTGGACACGTGGCATCGTTGGCTAATTCTGTGCACTTGGGGCCATCAGCTTTCGGAACCTCAGTTATAACATCTGTGAAATGGGGTTAACACCCCATCCCCCTCACTGTTGCAGGTGAATTCTGCAGATGAGAAAGAGAAGGCATGCTCGTGTCTGGGGACTCTGGAGAAGAAATGATACATAAACTGTTCAGGAAGTACTATGCTCTTTTTAAATTTTTTAATTTTT
The DNA here is from genome assembly GCA_031878705.1 of Tapirus indicus. NCBI lineage: Eukaryota > Metazoa > Chordata > Mammalia > Perissodactyla > Tapiridae > Tapirus > Tapirus indicus. The sequence goes on along the minus strand of CM062921.1, from coordinate 10,582,182 downwards.
ATTTATTTATTTATTTTGTGTGAGGAAGACTGGCCCTGGGCTAACATCCATGCCCATCTTCCTCTACTTTATATGGGACGCCGCCACAGCACGGCCTGACAAGCGGTGCATCAGTCCGCATCCGGGATCCGAACCTGTGAACCCTGGGCCGCTGAAGCGGAGTGCGTGAACTTAGCTGCTACGCCGCTGGGCCCCCCCCCCTTTTTTTTAATATAGCACAATTTCTAGTGAAGTCTGGTGAAGAAAAACCTGAAATGCTGATACATTGTGCAAAAGGATATATTAGTATCACTCGCCTGAAGTTTATAACAAGAAGAAAACCCCTTACTGCCTGTGAAGTGGAAAAGAAGGTGCTAACCCTCAGAAACCAGCTGCTCAGATGGCCTTTCTCTAATGACGCCGCCTCTGTTCTTTGTGCTCGCTCTCTCGGGTGTTACACTTCCCGGTCTGTGCTCAAGATATTATTATATTATGTTACATTTGTGATTTGCTGGATACTGTTTTTCTCCCACATCTCCAAATGTGACCCCCCCTTCTAAAACTCAGGGCCTAAAGGCCTGGCATGGTGCATGGATGGGAACCCGAGGTGTGGGGTGATTGGGGACAGACCTTCCTGGAGACGGTACGAATTGCCCAAATCTCAGGGGCCTTGGGAATTATCTGCCTCATACCCAGATGTAATGTTTCACTGGTAAAAAATATTAGATGAAATTGGACCAGTCAAGTTGTAAGATAGAAAAGGCCAAAGTGGCAGAATTACGGCTGCACACGAAGAATTGGAGGCCAGGCCTTGTGCACCTTGGAGGCCAAGGCGATACACTGGGCACGCCCTGGCCTACAGGGAGCTCACAGTCTGTTGGGGGAGGCCAATGCCATACACCCAAAACATGCGCATGGACGTTGTAAGCACTAGGACAGAGACTTGTAGCGTTCAGGGGGTGAAGCACTGGAGAGAGCAGGACAGGAGGGCTGCATGGAGGAGGTGACACTTGTGCAGAGCCTTTCTGAGCAGGTATCTACTGGGCTGGAAGGCACATCAGGTGGAGGGAGCAGCAAGAGCAACTGCGGAGGGGCCAGAAGGGGCCTGGAGGGCTGGTGGAGGGCAGACTGTTGGGTTTGGCTTGAGTCCTGGACAACACAGGGTGTGGGCATGGGAGGCGGGACCAGAGGGAAATGGCAGAGACCAAATCTTGGAAGCCCTCAGGAGTTGCTTGGACGGCAGTGGGGAGCCTTTGATGGAGTTAAAAGCTGAGTCATGTGATCAGATTTGGCTTTGTGTTCAAGGAAAAATGGGAGAGAACAGCCCACCTTTGTTTCTTGTCACACAAGTTGACTTCTGAGTTTCCAGATTTGCAACCTAAGAGAGTAGGACTTGCTCTTTAATGGGTCCTTGTTCTTAGAATTAAGAGCCTGCCTTTGTCTTTTAGGATTGTTTGGAAATTGGCTTTCCTGAAATCCTCCCTTGAGGTCCTCCCTGGTTAATAAAGAACTTCAGCTCTGCCGCCGGCCCGCCCGCCGGCCCGCCCCGAGTGGATAATGTTTTAGTGCGTAAGGGGCCGCCCACCAGGGGAGTTGTTTGGAATAGGCTGGGCTGTTCTGCAGGGGACGAGGGGACCTATGCCCAGTGCCCACAGCTCATCCTGGTGAAGGGGAAAATGCAACATCATTTTACTTAATGTCCCATTGTATATGGAGACAAAAATAGACGTTTCCCTGAAAAATATGTGGCCTTATAGATAGCCATGCAGATTAGAGCTGCTGACAGGGCTGGTCTGACCCTAGAAAGCCAGAATGTGTACGAGTAGTTACAGCAAGTTAGGGAACAAGGCAGGCAGTAGGCATTGAGGAATCTCAGGTAAAGCATTCTCATTTTGGAGGGCGGCTGGAACGGAGAGAAAGCGGGCGTGTTTGGGAGATGCAGTTGGAGGAGCAGTGAGGAGCCTGTGCACAGGGCCTTTTAAAAACCATAATGATGGCCAGGGAGTGGACAGCCCAAGGAGAAAGGTCTTCTAAGAGCGAGGATAGTGGAGTCGGGAGGAGAGAGGGCCCAGGCCTGTTGGGCTGTGATCGCATGCACAGGGCACATTGTTCTGGGCAGGAAGAAGGGGACTGGGGGATAGTGTGGAGCGGGGGGTGTCTGGGTGCCAAAGCCAGACGTGGCCTTTCCCAAACCTCCAGGGTTTCTTCTGGAGCTCCAGACCCCAGGGAGAGCTAGGGTACACTGAATTCTCTGAGGACATGAAGGAGCAGCATTGCAAGCCTTCGGGAGGCCCCCAGCCCACGTTTACTGTGGGTCCACGTGTCAGGAAGCAAGTCTGTGTTTTCTCTTGTCTGGGACCTGGAAAGAGCTAAGGTGGAGAGCAGTGGGTACTAGTGATAGGATGGGTGAGCTCCCTCAGACAAGCATCCGTTAACGGCTCCAAGTCAGGTGTTTGTGCCTGTGGAGTCCCTTGTTCTGACTGACACATGCCCTCCCCTCTTCTCTCCTTCCCTCTCATCCTGAGGCATTGCTTCCAAGTCCTGGGTGAAAATGGTATCTAAGGGGAAATTGAGGGTTTGTGGGCCTCCGTCTTGAAATGGTACTTAGGAAGTGTCTGATTATTTTTCCATATCTGAGTATTTTTGCATTCTTTGGCGGAAATGCTATGTTCCCATCACTGATGTCTTTGTTGTAAGATTTCTACTTACTTAAGTTTAGAGGCTGTGGAATGATGATCTGGTTGATGGATTTTTATCAACAAGTCTAATCTTGAGCTGGCTGGTTCTCTCGCTGGACGTGTGGATCGTTATCACCTGAGCTGAGCAAATGAAACCCCTCTGGTCTTGGCATTTGGAGGAAGTATGACATGGAAGTGTCAAGTCAGAGCTTTTCCATTTTAATTTTGGGCAAAAGTTGTTGGAGTCTCCCTTCATGCTAGAGCACATGTGCTCACCAGTACCATCCTTCAACTCGTTGCCTAAGCCAAAACTTAGGCCAAATCCTTAATTCTTTCCTTTTCTTACTTCTAATGCTCAGTTCGTCAACAATTCCTGTAACAAATAAAGAAGAGATAAATCCCTAATTATTTAATTCAACTTACGTTAAAATTCCAGTTGGAACCAGAAGCATGACTTTTAAATAGTGGGAACCTTGAGATAATGGAGAACTTTGAGCCTTTGATGCAAACAGATTTGAGAGAACAAAGCACAAAGCTGGCCTTTCACATCTTGTCCTAAAAATACGAGAGAAGACTGGAGCGTGTTTATAAGTCAGAAGGCTTGAAGGCATGACAAGCAGAAATAGGCAGGTGACCATTGTCAGATTTATACCTTATTCTATTCCTTTTATCACAAAATTGAGTAGTTTGTTGGCAAGAAGGTCAGCTCTGAGTCGATTTTAACTCAGTTGGGTTATTGTCATGAAACCCTTAACCTTGAGACAGTTTGCCTGTTTGATGTGGAAATCTTATCTGTTTATTGGAGCTTTGTTATATGTAATCGAAATCTGAGTTTACTTATCAGCTGTCATGTTTAAACCACTGATTATGACTTGGATATTTTTGTTATTGTTAAATCAGCCAGTATAAAAGACGATTCAGAGTCTCTTGGAGTTAAAAAAAAGACTATTTCCTTCCTTGTATCAATTGTAGTGCAAGTATAAATAAATCCCTATTTTAGCCAAAACTTTTTGAAGCACAACCTGGGATCCCAGCTCCTTGACACATGTCTCCTCAACCTCCCACGTGGGTCTTGAATCTGGCTACTTCTCACCTTCTCGGATGCTTCAGGCTAATCCAAGGCCCCATTTTCTTTCTTGTGGACTCCGATATCCCCTCACCCATCTAATAATCCCTCCCACGCCCCCACTCCTGCTGCTGTTCTCAGAGCCGTCAGGATGACCTTTTAAAAACATAAATCAGGGTGAGTCTTTCCCCGTGTAACACCCTCCTCATGGCTGACTGTCCTCCACGCCCACGTTGCTGCCCCTGGGGGCCAAAAACAAGCCCATTCCTTGCACCTGGCAGGCTGCTTCCCACCTCAGGGCTTTTCATCTTGAGGTTCTCTCCGCCTGGAACCTTCTTTCCCTGGCTCTGTGATGACTCTGCCTCTTCCTCCTTGTCTCTGAGAAGCCTTCCTTCTAGGGAACGCAAGAGAGAAACTCCCAGTGCGTCCCGGAGCCTGGAACAAACCGTGTGGGCACTTGTTCTATTGTGCTGATTACAGTTTCTCTCTGAGTGGCTGTGAATTAATTCAGTAAATATTCGAGGGAAGTTTATTGCTTAATTTTACAATTCCTCGCCCACAGCCATCTTAGCATATGTGTCTGTGGGGGGCAGGCGGGGAGGGTGTTGAGTGTATGGAAAGAGCAAGAAAATCACGTTTTCGCTCTGTAAACTCACGAACCGGTGGTACAGCTGTCCGCTGCTTATAGGGGGCTTTACAGAAGATATGACTCTGCTTCGCGTTTGTCTGGTTATGTTTTGGTGAAGGATACAATGATCTTGGTTGTAGAATTTTAACAGTTTAAGGACTGAAGAGAGTGAATGCCCTCTAAATGGCTGGCATTATTCAAGGCGCTTTACAGGAATCAACTCAGTTCTCAAAGCAACCCCGTATGGTAGGCGGTAGTACCGCCCACTACCTGCTACTGCCCCCTGCATAGACGAGGAAACCGAGGCCCGGCGGTGTTAAGGAAGCTGTCTGCAGTGGCTCACCTCACGGGTGGCGGGGCGTGAATTTTGGAACAAGATCTGTCGATGCCCATTTTTATTTTGGGTGAGTATTGTGCTGTTTTCTTCTACAAGATTATTAGAATCGCATAGTTCACCTATTATACATGAAGAAAGTGCTTTAAATCAGACCTTATCAGTTCAGATTTTTAATAAGTGGGTCAAAGATGGAGTTGACGATGCTGCATTATGTATGAGAGAATGGTGTAAAAATATGCCGAAGCAGGCAGTGCCTTAAGAGAAAAGCACATTTTCAAGCTGTTGAGCGATACTTTTTCCCTGCAATTGGTGTACTGTTTGCCAGCCATTCTTTTCCTTTTTAGCATGTAAAGAGATTGGAAGGAAAGGGACAGAAGATTTAAGTCCTCCCTCTTTATTGTACAAAAGCGCTGTTTGCAGACAGTACTAAAAAATGAGCTTTAAAAACTTCCTAAATTTCCGACTTCTTACTAAAGCATTCTGGCCACCCCATCCCAGGTCCAGGTCTGTGCATCTTATTTCTCTGTGTGAAACCATGATTGAGACACACAGTGGACCACGTTACCATTTATTCAGCAGAGCTGGGAAAGAGGTTTTCTTGAGAACTGTCCCTCTGATGAGCGGAGAGCAGCTGTGGGAGGTATTGGTTGGGCATGTACTCTGGCCAGGGCCCCGAGAATCACCAGTTTTCAGATAAGTGAAATGTCACAAAAACTAAACCCACTCTGGAAGCACATTCTCTCTCGGTCGGCAGAGCTTCGGGTGTCGGGAGGCCTCACTCGAGGTCGGTGTGCTCAGCGGGAGGGTGTGATGCTGTGATAATAATCCCAGCTGCTTGGATCTCACAAGGGGCTGACCATGCTCTCTGGGCTGCTCAGGTTTTAGCAAGCTGGTTGAAAATCTACAGGTAAGGTGTATCTATATTTGTTAAAAAAAGACTTCTCAGTGTGACTCAGTAATGTATCTACACTGAGTGAAACATCACAAAGAGATGAGTACAGTCATGTGTCGCCTAACAACAGGGATACCTTGTGAGAAACGGGTCATTAGGTGATTTCGTCATTGTGAGGACATCATCGAGTGTGCTTACACAAGCCTGGATGCCATAGCCTGCTAGACACCCAGGCTGTATGTTACTATTCTTATGAGACCACTGTCGTCTGTGTGGCCTGTCCTTGACCAAAACATCATTATGTGGCAGGAGACTGTATAGAGATATTAATGTCAGATGTATTAAGAGCCCTCAAATCCTCTCTCCATTGCTGTTATTAATAATAATTTGCAAATCTTTAAAGGACCACTTTAAAGGCAAAATTATAAATGAAGATTTTTAAAGTCAAGACACATGATGTTTTAATTGTTAATGGAACGTGCAGGATTCAAATTAGCAGGGTAGTCTCCAAATGTGCCTTTCCTCATTTTGACTAGAGAGGGGAGGGGGATGGGGGAGATAGAGACACTGAGAGAGAAGCAAGGGGTCGGGGGGAGACACACACACACACACACACACACACACGGGGTCAGGAGGGGAGGGGGACAAATACTCAGAGACAGAGACTGGGGACAGATAGAGGCCAAGAGAGATTCAGAGATACACAGAGATAGACCCAGAGACACGGAGACAGACACACACACACTTCGGTGAGGACATTTAAAACCTAACGAACTGAGGAGCGGGGATTCTAAAACCGGAGCTGCCCCTGCTCGCTGCTGAGCAGAAATCCTGTGGCCTCTTCTTAGAAAGAGTCTGCTCTGAGATTAGTCAGCACCTCAGTCTCCCTTGGCCCTAGGATGACATTGCACTTTGCCCAGGATGTGAATCAATGAGGGTAACAGGATTCAGGGGCTGACCTGATCCCCCTGTAGAGGCCACTTGGCTGACCCCAGAGGTCTGGGTGGCCCACAACCTTCCCTCGTCGCTTACTGTAGCTTCCAAGAACCTGAAGCCCTTGTCATCAGGATGGCATGGCTGGGGCCGCTTAGACCCCCACTTGTTGGTTGTATGAGGGAATGGGTCAGGGTATGGCTGAAAGAAAGGGGCAGAGGGAGTGAGGAGGGCAGAAGGTGGGAGACCCAGGCCTGGCTGGCCGCCCCCCATGGGTCATGGATCCAGATGAGGAAACTCCATTTGATTATTGCCCTGGAGGTGAGGACACTCTGGGAAACTGATGGCACCCGAGCATGCTGGAGGCTGATTTGCAAACAAGGAGTCCAGCCCGTCAATGCACAGGAGCCTCCAGGACACAGAGGAAGGCACTTGGGTTAGGACGAGGGGCAGAAGACGTGCACTCTCGTCTTGGCTCTGCCCCAGCATGACTCTGAGCCCCGGCAAGTCACTGAGCCACTTGGCTCTGAGTTCTCATCCTCAGGATCTAGGAGGATGCAAGCTTCTTGAAAGTGAGGAGCTGAATGTCTGACTCATGCAGAGGTGCCTGGCATGTGACAGGTCCTGCTGAAATTTTCATATCCACGTGCCTCACCTGTTGTGAGGATCAGACGAGAGAACGGATGAGGATGCTCTGAAGTACTGATTGTAAAATGTCAGCTGAGGTGAGCAGCTGTGGGCTTCACAGTCCCCAGCTGGGGTACCCCCATCCTGGTACCCACATCCCTGCCTGGGAAACCACCTTGAAATCAGAAGGATGCTCGTTGAGTGGAAGGTGAGCCTCAGATGCAGGATGGATGCTTCTTACTGGCTGTGAGAGCACCTGGAGGGTGGCCCCCTGCACCCCAGAGGGTAGAGCCTGGAGCAGGCTGGCCCTGGGTGGGTGTGTCTGCCCTGGATGGTGCAGAAGGGGAAGGCTACTTTCCAGTTGCCACTTTGCTTTTTCCAAACTCCTTGTCAGCTCCTTCTTTATAGTTTGTCACCCTGGACATAATCCAGCTAATCAGATCCCAGCTGTGTTCCATTCCTTACATTCTGGACCTGGATGAGATTTGAGAGAACAGGCTGAGCAGATCTGGGAGGGCCCCTGGCGTTCCCAGCAGCGTGGTTGGGCTCTGCCCTGTTCGGGCCTGCGTCTTCCCCTGCACCAAGCCAGACATGTGCCCATGTTTAAATATCTTCTGGTTACAAAAACAACATGTATGTGTTGCCTATATATGTATATATTTCTGTCTCTACATAGTTATATATGTGTATGTAAATGTGCGTGTGTTTCTGTATATATGTTTATATATAATTATTGTATCCAAAATAAGTTCATGCTATATATAATTCTTTAACTTGCCGTTTTCTCTTCTTATCACTCAACTTGGAGCTCTCCCGACTGTACAGTCATGTGCCACATGATGATTTCGGTCAATGATGGACCGCATGTACAACGTGGTCGTATAAGATAGTACCATACAGCCTTGGTGTGTAGTGGGCTGTGCCATCTAGGTTGTGCAGGTACACTCTGATCTTCACACATTGATGAAATTTCCTAACGATGCAGTTCTCAAAATGTGTCCCCGTCGTTAAGCGACACGTGAATGTACGTGCAAGCCCAGCCACCCTGTTGACCGTGTGTGGTGCTGAGGGAGCGTCTGTTACTTGCTGGAGGGTAGGGGGAGCCCTGTGGTCGACCAGACATTACTCTTTTTGACCAAGCTTTACTGCTCTTGAGTTCTTGCATCCTCTTTTATGGCTTTTCTGTCTCATCTCTCGGTCTTTATAGATGCTAAGTATATGCCTATCTTTAATATCACTCGGCCCCTTCTAAACTTGTTTTGGTTTTAGAAACCAGGTACCAAACTGTCTGAGTCGATTTGGCTGCTATAACAAAAATCCCATAGCCTGGGGGGCTTAAATAACAAACGTCTATTTCTCACGGTTCTGGAGGCTGGGGAGTCTAAGATCAAGGTGCTGGTAGATTCGGTGTCTAGTGAGGGCCCGCATCCTGGTTCATAGATGGCCTTCTCCCTTTGTCCTCACTTGGGACCTCTTTTATCAGGTGGAATCCCATTCCATCCATGAGGGTGGAGCCCTCATGTCCTCATCACCTCCAAAGGCCCACCCAGTACAAGCGCCCAGGAGTCAAGTGACTTGCCAAAGGTCCCATAGTTGTGGAGAGTGACATGGCTGGGAGGAATTCTGTGGTAGACATGCGTTGCTTGTGGACTGCCTCCTGTCCATTCCACCTCTGGTTGCCTTTTGGGGGAATTCTGTTCCCCCGTCCCATTGGGTCAGGGTAGGTTGCTTGTTTACTAGGGTTCCCTACCCTCTTCTAGCTAAGAGACGGGCATACGACCCAAGATGGGCCAATTAGACGTTCCTCCCATCTCCAGATCTGGTTCCTCAGCCACCATAGCCTTTCAGTAAATTCCAGTTTTACTTTAATTATCTGGGATCAGTTCCTGGTCTGTGCAATTATATTCAGTTGACAGCGGGCTGTCAGCAGGTCTGTGGGACTCCTCCATCTGTGTGCGCTGTTTCCCCTTTGCCATGCCACTTCTCTCAGGGGTGTAGCCTGACCCAGGGGCGGCCAGTATGTTGATGGCCGTGGCCCCTTTGAACCCTAATGACATCTCAACGTAGCCACCGAGTGATAGCTACTTGAACCTGAAAATGGGACCTTCATCTAAACCTGACAGACACTACGTGATGGGGATCTTGGGATAAGTGAGCCGTCATCTGCTTTGATTTTCCCTCGAGTGTCGGCCTGGAAAAGTCTAGCAGCCTGGCTTGCCAGAGCTAGCACTGTGTTCATGAAAGACAGCACCTGACCGTGGGCTCCTCAGCCACCTGACAGTCCAAGGGAGTCTTAGCTTGCGGTTGTGTTGAAATCACATTCTCCTTTACGTTAATGTTGAGGATCGATATTGCAGAGCAAATGCCTTTTCTATAGGCAGGATGAGCAGATTAAAGTGAAAGACCCTTTGCAGTCAGCCCAAAAAACTACCAGTCTGGTCAAGCTGTTTTAAGCAGAAGGGGTGTGTGTGTGTGTGTGTGCATGCGTGTGCACGCACATGCACGCACTTTTGGACAGGGGCAGTGTTTCTTGACAAGGCTGTCTAAAAGCAGAATATTTTGATGAATAGAATTTAGTGCACAGCAGTTTCAAAAATATCCACTCACTCACAAATCCATCAAACTCTTACTCACACGAGATGCAGAGATGAATGAGATGGTTTGATCCGCCAAGAGCTGTTTCATTTCTGGAAGGTCTCCCTCTCTCTTCAGGGACGGCAGATGGTCTTTTGGCCTGGAGGATGTGAGCCTTCCTCTCTGATGCAGGGCTTGGGGCCAGCACTGTGGCCTTTCCCTGGATTTCGTCTTCAAGGGGAGGGTGGCTGGAGGAGCACTCGCACTTCTTGCTGGGGTGGACCCTCCACAAAGCTCAGAGTGGGCTTCTGTCTTGGGGAGCCCCCACCTCTAGAATGCCTGCACTGCATCCTTTCACTCTCAGTGGGTGGTTGCAAAACCTCCATCCCGCAGCTCACTTTCATGTGGGAACTGCAAACTGGAATTCTAAGGAATTGCTCCAGAAATAGATACGCATATGGCAATGTCCCCTTCCTTTTAGCAATACTTAAGAAGCACCTATTTCTTGATAATCAGGTAACATTTAAGTACTGTATAGGCTAACTTTAGATTTCCAGGGTGGGAGGGGGGCAGCGTATTTAGAATGAAGGGTCTTATTCGGAGGCAGTGTTTAATGGAGGCAGGCCCAGTTCTACGGGGCATCCAGCTGTGGCCCTGCCAGAGTGGGCCAGTGACCTTGGGAAGTCACTTGAACTCTCCTGGCCTCAGTTTCCTCGCCTGTTTAAAAAGATGTGATACGTGTGTTGGAATAGGAAGTGATCTCTTAAGTTTTCTTCCAGCTTCACAGTTGGAAGATTCTGTGGTCTCTTGGGAGATTTATTTCTCCCAAGCCTTTGAATTATCCCCAGTAAAACTTGAGCAAAATGTAACCGTTTAATAATATGCTGGAAAACTACATTTGTAGTTCCTCTTTGTTAAAAGATACCCATGTTTTATTTATACATACACATATACATTTGTGTACATACGTGTGTGTATATATTATACTAACTTTACTGTATTATATATATTATACTACACATATTTATGTTATGTATTTATGTGTGGGTGCTGATTTTGTACTATTTTGTTATGGTTCATAGAAGTAAAACATGAAAATATTTAAAGTAAAGCAGAAGTATAGGTTCACAGGCCCTAGGGTCCTACATTTTGCCAGCTGCCTTGCTCTGGGAACAGTTCCCATACAGTGCTCTGTTTTAACAGTGTGTCACCTATGGAGAGACAGAATTCTTCATTGTGTGGGGCAGAGGTTTGCAAACTGTGCATGGTGGAACTTCAGAGCTCTATAGAGATTCTGCAAAATCCGAAAAAATATTTGAAAACATATTTTAAAACTTTACTAACACACACCCGGGGAGCTTGGCAGGTTTGGGTTTCAGTGGCTGGCACAGTCTGTCTGCACGTGGGGTTACACGTTTCCATCTTCCTTCTCTTCGTACACACCACACTGTGTGGTGTTGGGTACAACCAGCATATTGCCTGTGCTGATAGATTAATTTGGTTTGTATGGGTAGGTAGCTCTCCTGCCCTGTCTGCCTTAGTAAAGAATATCCCATGATCACAGCACAAGCTGTTAAAAAACAGGTGCTATTTGTAACTGCTTACTGATATATATCAGGACTTTTCCTGCTAATGTGTAGCCAGGAGAGAAATCAACAGGTTATAATGCTACAGCTGGCATCCCCAACTCCTAGTATCAATTTTCAGTTTCATCAAAATAGCTTAATTGTTCTCAATGATAGACTTTATAATAAGAATATACTATAAATTGAGCTTATAAGATAAGTGAAATACTACTTTTCTCTATGCATATGAATTTTGTGTGAGATTTGTTTGGGAAAATAATTGTGTTGCTAAAAATGTTTGGAAGCCACTGATGTAGTAAAAAGAGCACAGATTTTAGAGGCAGACAGTTCTAGATTTGAGCGCCAGCTTCCATTGCTTACTTCCATTGCCCGGCCTCAGGCAAAGTAATTTGCCTCTCTAAGCCGTAGTTGTGTCATCTCTAAAACGGACGTGCTTAGGGGACTGCCCGGTGGCACAGCGGTTTAGTCCGCGCTTGGCAGCCCGGGGTTCGCAGGTTCAGATCCCGGTCGCTCGCCGATGCACTGCCTGTCAGCCACGCTGTGGCGGCGTCCCATATAAAATAGAGGAAAGATGGGCACAGATGTTAGCCCAGGGCCAGTCTTCCTCAGCAAAAAGAGGAGGATTGGCAACGGATGTTAGCTCAGGGCTGGTCTTCCTCACAAAAAATAAAATAAATAAAATAAAATGGACGTGCTCTCCAGCAGGCAGGATATTTTTGAAGATTATAGAGAAATGTACAAATGGGCCTAGTCCAGTGCCTGACACATAAAAAGTTCAACATATAATAGCTATTATAATGCTTTCCATGTTGGGAATTAAAGTCACCCTATTTCAGGCCTGGCCAGTAAGAGCTATCTCTTTACACTGTGGAAATACTTATATCTTATTGTATTTGCATATTTACTTACACAGGAAACATAGCATATGTACATCCTGGTAAATATATTTTCTTATAATTTAGAGATGTTTTAGCAAACGGTAGTGGCACATTTCTCTTTCTGATACATCTTCGTGGCAAATTAAATTTAGTTCGTTTTCTTTTATTTTGAAATTGTGTGGAGGCTTAATAGAACAATTTCTTGTACATTAGTTTTTTTGTAGTAGAAAAAAAATCAGAGAGCTGATGGGAACTGCTTTCATGCATTGGGGCTCCAAAATGCTGCTTTGTTTCTATATCCAGGCCCTTTGTTGGTGGACTATAGAAATCCCTGCTCTTGGAAATGTTTTTGAGCCCCCTGGGAAACTGAATAGGGAAAAAAGAGCTAATTTAAAAAGCTGCCATCCGCCTCCTCTAATTAACTTGCTCTCCACTCCTGGGAGAGGGTGCAGAAATATGAAAACAATGCAGGCGGCGCCGGAAGTGAATGCCTCCCAGTGGTCCATGGTAGCCCCTGGTGTTTTGACGCAGAAATAGTTCTTAGTAAACAGGCAAGGAACCACAAAGGGGCTTGGTGTGCCCTCGCCCTCCCCGCATACTGCCTCCCATACAGGGCAGTGGTGAACGGTGGTCCCTTCTGAGCAGGTGTGCGGGCTGGGCAGCTGCAGCAAGCCGGGGACCTCATTGGAATTCAGCAGCTTGAACCCAAGAGCATCCGGCCCTCCCTGTCGCTTGCTTGTGCTGCTGGGAAAGAGCAGGGGCCCTTTGTGCTCTAAAGCCACACATCGCCAGAGCCCAGGGATGCAGAAGCCACGGGAAGAGCACACAGTCTGTCCTTCCGTATCTCTGCTGAACGCCAGAGAAGCTCACAGCATCTGTGACTGGTGGTGCAGCTAACTTTTTCATGACATCTTGAAGAGATTTAGATCCCAGAGATACAGCAAGGGAATTAGGGGTGGGAATTTGGGGGACAGAGACTGTTCTTCAGCAGAGATGGCTTTTGCCTCCTGGCGGATGTGGCCCCTGGTGGAATGGGCCCAATGGATGTGGACAGCGGTGACCAGCAGTGGGGACTCCAGTCTGCTGGTCCTTCAAAGAAGCTCTGGAAAGAGGCAAGTTGGTTCCATGCGTCTCATCAGTGTTGCTCCTGATGCGTGTGGTGCTGGGCGCCAGGGCGACACCCAGGGCCCACCAGGCTGATCCAAATTCTTGTTCCTCTCGGATGCTCAGTTGTGTAACTTCCTTGCATTTTTCATACCGGTGAACAGACTCTGCAAAACTTCAGGTACCTAGATCTGTTGTTGTCCAAGTGTGGATCTGCAATTCTCCCTCTAGACAAAAGCCAAGGCCTTTAATATCAACGTGTGTTTGTAAAAAGTCCGTACGGCCCCTGTCGTGTTTGCGTGAATTAAGTCTTTACTCATGAAATTTGATAGTGTGCAGGCTTCGGCTCATTGGATCCCATCAAAAGCAGCTCTGATGTTTCTCTTCATCTCTTTGGGTCCCTGGAGGGCTTTGTGGCTGGTTGGAGGAGCGTGAGTCCTTGTAGGGGTGGGGGTGGGGGGCCTTTGCCACTGATAAAGTGAGTCACTGACAAACAAGTTGTAAAGACATCGATTTAGATTTTTGTGAAGAACTCACCAAATGGCTCCTTTTTCCTGTCCTGGCTGACTGTGGAGGGATTGGTTTGGTTCCTGGTTCTGTCTGCCCGCTGGCAAATGGTCTTTAGAAGATGCTGACCTCTGCCGAGGTCACTGGTCCTTTGACCCTTGTGGGAGCTCAGCAGCGTGAGCTCCATAGTCACCTGACACATCACCCTCTAATTATAGGTCTTCACCCAGATTTGCCCACTGGGTGGCTTGTGCCAGCAGCAATCCTAGTATCTACCCTCTTGATAACTACCTTCCTTGTTGCAAATGAATGCATGGCATTTTGGTCTGTTTAAAATATCCTGAGATGGGAATCAGACCAGGTGATGCTGCTGCTTTCTTGCACTCTGGCATCCTCAGAGTGAGATGGGGCCAGGTCCGTGGACCCCTGGACATCTTGAGGAAGTGAGGAACTGCCCTCTGGCCTGAGGACACGTGCCTGGCTCAGGGATATGGGGAGGCCTCATTATTTCTGGCTTAAAATTGAGTCACCAGTAGAAGCATGGTGATGGAGAAGGGCTCTCTGGACATGAGCCCAGGACAAGACTTTAGTTTGGTGAGCGGCTTCCCCTCATTACTGGGTGGGGCATCCTCTGGGTGGAATTTTGGTCCAGTTCTCTGGCTGAAGACTCTTCCTTGAAAGCAGACTTTCTTGCAGGCCAGTGAGGGCCATTTTCACGCTGTTGGGGTCAGCAGGCTGTGCTTTGTGTCTTGGTCTGGCACATCCTCCAGCTAGCTGGCTAGCTCACCAGCCTTCATTCCTTCCTTCCTTACTCCCTTCATTCATTACATTCATTCATTCATTTAACCAATGTTTATTCACTGCCTCCTGGTTTAGGCTCGGGGCTGCTGTGATAAACAAGGCCGTCTGCCGTCATGGCCTTTTCAGCTCAGTAGAGGGAGGAGAAAGAGAAATAACACAGTGAAACTGAATAAATCTATGGGAGCAAGTTATGAGAAGCACAGGGAAGGATGGGCAGTGGGAGAGAATGATGGGTTGGGGTGGGGAGAAGCCAAATGAGATTTAGTGTCATTGAGTGGGGATCCTTTGGGGGTGTTGGAACCTGGGAATGCCTCCATATCAGTTTGACTGAGTGGATGCCAAATAAAACGTGCCAAAGTCGATCAAAAGATTCCACAGTGTTTGTATTTGCCACTAAGGCCAGAAATACATATTTCAAGTAGAGCTGAGTTCAAAGAATATATCATTTGGGCACAAAGCCTGTGATAATGAGATTCACTCTTGGGAATCATACTGTGAAATTACTTTCCTTGCGTCTGTCCTCGAACAGTTTAGTTGGGAGTGAGCCTGATTCCACCGGTCCCGGGCTGGGGTCAGAAGTCTGCACGCTGCTCAGCTGCGTTGGCCCCTGGTCCCTCGGAGCAGACCCAGCCCTGGCCCCTGCCTGACCTGTGTTTCTCCCCCTTCTCTCCATCAGGAGTTCAGACTCTGAAGAAGCATTTGAGACACCGGAGTCGACGACCCCTGTGAAAGCTCCACCAGCGCCACCCCCGCCGCCCCCCGAAGTCATTCCAGAGCCTAAAGTCAGCGCACAGCCTCCTGCAGAAGAACCAGGTAACCAAGGGTCGGGTGCCCCTGGGGGAGCAGCCCTGTGGCTGAGCCCAAGGGGACTCAGCAACTCCTCCTGGGGCGCAGCTGGAGGAGGGCACCCTCCCCAGGGGACTGTTGTTGGAGCTGCTGGGGCCTGGGCTGTGTTTTATGTGGGTGAAAACTAAGGGGAGCAGATACGGTGGCTTCTTCTGTTTGCTTTGCAGAGGTTTAGAGGAGGACTCTGAGAAAGCCACTCAATTATCTCTCGGTGCCTTTGACCTGGCACCCAGAACTGGGTTTGAGTGGGGCAAGAGGGTCTTAGAAGCTTCTCTCTTGGATACTAATTTTAGTCCCTTGCTCCTTTACGAACACTGGTTCTGGACAGCCCATGTGATCTGCATTTATTAAAGAACATAGCCCCCATGGGCTTGAGGAATGCAGATCTTTAGTGAATGGTGAGAAGGGAAAATGGTAGCTGAATCCATGCACGGACGGCTCCTTTATTCCTCATGAACTTCGCGTGACCTGGTTTCTTATCACTTTCCCATATCCTTTCTCCCCTAGTGTGGCTTAAAACACAGACCTCCCTGTACCTTTTAGACGTGGTGATGACTGGGGGTGACGGTGGGGGATGGAACAGATCTCATTCCCCAACCCCCAGCCTGCTCACCTGGCTGGTGTTCTCTGTGCACATCCTCCAGTTACACTAGCAGGGATGGGACCACCTCTAGCATGCAAGTTTAACGTGAGGCCTGGAAGGAGAGGGGGACTGCCAGAAATGGCCCCACAGGCTGGTCAGGGGGCCAGGTGGTCCCAGAAATGGCCCAGCAGGCCAGTTTGGGGCTAGATGGTACTGTCCTTGGACCTGGACAGTCTGTTCTGAACCCCACACTTTAGGGCTCCACTCTGGCCTTCCTCGAGCCACAGCCCTCATTATGTGAGGAGTCTGTAGGGCCAAACTCCTTCTAGACCACGCTCTGGATACCTGGGAGCAGCCACTCCCAGGGCCCACCCGGTCCCCTTCTCCTGGCTCATCTTCCCAGGACTGAGTTTACCTGTGTTTGCACCCCCCAGCCAAGGAGGAACCAAGATTGGGGCTGGGACCCAATACACAGCTGAGCAGCGTGCAGCTGGGACACGTGGGGTATCCACACACCTGTGCTCGAGGCTCCCCCAGGTGAGGGATGGAGCTTGGGTGGGAGGAAAAGGAGCAGGGCATGGATGGGGACTCCGTTTGTACTCTCTCTCTGGCCAGGAGGCAGATGGACTGAAAAACAGAATAGCATTTTGACCTCGATGTTGATTTTAGAAAGAAATGGGTGGAGTTCTTTTTACGTGCACTGGCTTCAAGCAGACCGTTATTTTAGAAAGGGTAGACACTCCTGGGACTTTGTTCCTAAGCAGATATGCTCCCTGGTGCTGGGGGAAGAGGGTAGGATGATTTTTAGGGAGAACAGATGCCTTTTCTGGTGTTGAACAAATGCAGTTTCTATATTCTCCCCCTTGACAGCTCATCAGCTAATAGTATCTGATTCTGCGCAGCCAGTCTAGGCTCTGAGAGGGTAATTATTGGAACTTACTTGATTTCAAGGTAGAGAAGAAGCCAGAAGGGCTGCTTACATTTCTCAGAGAGTCTTTTGCATCCCCACTTTCTTTCATATAATAAAGCATATAAAAATTTCATTTCCTATAATTTTGTAAAACATTCGTCCTTAGGTTTTAATGGAAAGTGGCTGAATGACAAACAGATTATAATCCCTAGGTCAACATGTAATTAAGAATAAATTATCCTTCTTTGTGGATATAATAAGCTCATGCCTATAAATGTGTGGGATACTTTAGAAAAGAATTTGGAAGAAAAATGATGGCCTGTGACTGTGCATGGTCCCTCCCCGAGCACCGAGGAGTGCACAGAGGAAGGCCATGGCCGTGAGCGTGTGCTTCCTCCAGGACTTCCAACTCGTATCCCGACTGCCCCTGGGGACTGGTTTGCCACTTCTTTTCTTTGGCCAGTCCTGTTCCTTCTGCCTTTTTTTTTTCAACAAAGCAAAGAATAATTTCCATTCTTAAAAACAAACACGTGCACGACAGTCACCTCTTTCTTAGATGGCGGTTTCTGAAAGAAAGAGCATTATAGAGGATCAAGAGAGAACCCCACCCGGAAGGGGTTGGAGCTGTGAATTGCCGTGAGTCACAGCCCCATGGAACTTGGCTTACACCAGTTGGAGTCTTGAACGGGGACTCTACGCTTCTCCTCCTTGGAAAACTACAGTGAGGCTAAATGTCTGCGGATTATACAATAAGGACACTTATGGTTGGGTTGTGTCTGCCTAAAGCACCCCCTGGCTTGGGCTGTACAGAGATCCATTTGATTTGCTGCACTTGTTAGAAAAGTGGGCTCGTCCATTCTGCAGACAGCATGGGGCATTGCACAGGTGTGAGAAGGCGGCTGTGCTTGCTCGTGGAGGTGGCTAGAGGAGAAGAAAGCTTCCTTCTGAGAACCACGGGAAGGAAAGGGCAAGAGAGGAAAGTCCTGTTCTTCAGTTTTCTTCTGCAAAGTGCCTGGGCTGTTGCCAAAGGTGCTGAAAGAACCACCTGGAATAATAGATGAGACCTTTGCAGTGAATAAAGTCATGATCTTTCTTCCTAGAAACCTACATTTCACAAAACAGTCAGTCATCTTATCTTGGGTCCCAGCATATTTGCACTCCGTGGGACAGGAGGATGGGTGAGACGCTGGGTGTCCAGTGCATCTGCCCTCCTCTGGGCTGGGCCAGGATGCAGCTTATCTGAGCCCCATTGTCTTATCTGTAAAATGAAGAGGGTGACCTGCAAGTCCTCTGAGCTCCTTCCCGCTGTGACCCTCTGTGGTCCTGTGAATGGAATGCTTGGATGCTGTATAGTAGCTGTGTTATTACAACTCAAAACTGGCCCCCGAGGGACATCATTAAATAATAGTTCCCATGTAAGTGTCCGCCATGTGCCAGGCCTGTGCTGGGAACTTTGTGTGTTTCATCTCCAGCTCAGGTGAGAAAAATTGCCAGTGCCCAGCACTCCTGTCCAGAGTCGTCCAGACTTCACTCCCCTTTCTCCTCTCTTCCTTCCTCCCCCTCGCCCCTTTGGTGGGGTTCCAGGAGCTGCATTCATGCTCTTGTGCACATGACTGCTGGTAGCTCGAGTGACAAACTCACTCCCCGTGTAATGTGTTAACAGTAATACAGACACGTGGGTCCTACCTCCAAACTACTGAGTTAGAATCCACTGGGCGAGGACAAGGGAATCCACTTCTGTGCAGCCCAGTGTGAGAACCCCCACGTGTAAGGAGAAAACACGCAGGTGGGCACCTTCGTGGCAGCTGGCAGGTGGCAGATGTTGCCCAGGCAGAGGCTGGCTCTGCACCTGGGGGCCCCAGCCATTGGGCCAGGGGTATGTGGGGTCCACAGCTGCCAGATCCAAAGCCTGTGCATCCCAGGATGGAGGGACAATGGGAATTCAGGGGCTATATGGGCAGGTGAGGAAACCTGAGAGGACAGTGACCTCACTTGCCCATGGTGGCTGCATTCACACTGCCCTGGGGAGGTTGGGTGGGCACGCAAGAACCTGGCAGGGCCCTGAGCCTCTGGACACACATTTACTTCCCCTAGTGATCTCGCTGGAGGATCTGAACTGCACTCCCCGTATAGCTCAGCAGCACCTGCCGGCTCAGCGAGCCACGAGCGTACCCCATGGTGTTTGGGGGCCCACACGCCCCAGGCAGGTGGCTCAGGGCCTGTTATCCCCCCAGGAGGACAGGGGTATAAGCCAGGCTCCGTATGTGTTGTCCTGTTACAGACGACTTTTGATAATAAGAACAAAGCAGCAGGTAACATTTGGGAGCATTTTCTTTGCAATGGGCACTATTAGAGGCATAACCTCTTAATTCTGCAGTGACCGGAGAGGTGGGACAGGGGACAATGACAATGAGGCAAGCAAGGTTAGGAACTTTGGTTAAGGTCACCGAACTGATTAATGGTAGAGCCAATATCTCAGTCGCTTTTTGTCCAGCTCTGAACCCTTTGCACTGACTTCCCTTGCATCAAAACTGGGGTGTGTGAGGTTATCCTAGTGGTCTGTCTTCAAGCTGTCTTCTTTAGCTTACAAAGATAGCATTTTTCTGAAACTTCTCATTTCATGCTCACAATAATGCTTGAGGGAATGTGGAAGGGAAGTAATAGGACACAGAGGCTGAAAGGATGGTGAGCTGCCCTGGTCACAGCGTATTTAGTTACTGTCCCTGCTGGTCCCTCTCCTGCCACCTCCAAACGAGGAGCAAGAAAGTCTGTGAGTGAAAAGCACGTTTGTGCTTTTATGCTGGGCCTGGCCTGGGGTGGACCGTGGCTCACCTGGCGGGCAGCCCTGCGGGGGGAGCCCAGGCAGGACAGCAGGTGGGGTCTCCACAAGGAAAGCTGCTGACCTCTGGCAGGGAGGATGCAGGAAGAAAGCAACAGCCAGCAAAGCAGGACGGAGAAGTAGCATTTGGTGTGCTCAGGGTGCAGCCAGGACCCAGCCCAGGGCTGCACGGGTCCTGGCTCTGCACACCACCCCACAGTGGGACTGTCACCCAGCGGTGCTCCTGGGTGCCTGTGGGGTCATGTCATTTTTTGCCCCACCCCGCAAAGTTCCCCTGAGGCTCTCCCGCTCCTAACTAGGGCCACTGCAGTGAGCTGCTCACAGGTGGAAATAATCTGGTTTTCATAGAGAATTTTTCCATCTCTAAATGAGTCTGCCTGGTCAGTAATTGTCCTTACGCACAGTGCTTTGAGCAGCACCGTGCCCTCCTTAGCCTTTGGGGATTGAATGGAAGTTTGAGAGCACAGACATGCAAGACAGAGCAGATGTCCAGGAAGCAATGGGCCCAAGCCCACCTGGTGGAGGTCCTCAGGACCCAGCAGGGTCTCTGTGAGAGTCTGAAGGCCTGCTGGGTCTGGGAGGGAAGCCGGCTTCACGTGGGCCTCCTGCCTCTCTTGCTGGTCCATTCTGGGTTTAGTGACCACATCAGAGGAGGGTGGACACACGGACCATCTGCCTGTCACTTCCACCTGCCCCAACACCTCACACCGCTGAGCCAGAATCCCCACAGGCCATCAGAGCTCACCTCAAAGATCAGTCGAAGCCAATCGAAGTGTGTCCTCCAAATCATTTCTGTGGCCAAATATTAAACCGTTGCCCCTGGAGGTTTTAAGAACTAGGATAGGTCCTGATAGGACACAGGTGAGGTGAGACAGCCCAGCCCCCAGACCCTGCTTATGGGGCTCACCTCTGGCATCCGTGAAAATGGGGGTTCTGAGCCCCCACCCCAGCCCTGCTGAACTGCTTCTCCATGGAGGAGCTGGGAGTCTGGGGTTTTAATGAGCATCTCAGGCATGTCTTAGTGTAGGCAAGTTTGGGAAACGTTGAATTCGTCATGGACTTGCTCCGAGTTGCCCACACCTGCCAGCAAAATGCCACACAAGGACCCAGTAATGCTCCAGTTATGTCTTGTTAGCCTACTTAAAATGGAGACCTTTTCCAGAGTAAGCATTATGAATTGATGAGTTGAATAATAGATGATTATTTATGTACTTAGAAGGTGTAAGGCTATGCTCCCTGTGTATAAGACCATTTACCATTGAGGTATTGGTTGAAGGTAAGAGTCTGTGAGTGCGGGGGGCCATGTGTTGACATCTTTGATTCTCTGGGCCCGTGGATCCCTGCCAGAGTGGGAGGGGCCAGTGGGAGGGCAGAGGGAAGCATCAGCCCAGCTGGCAGTAAGGGCTCCACGTAGAAACAGCCCAGCAAGCCTAAGAGATGTGGCCTTTGGAGACAGTAGGGTGACATCAGTTGGGTGGCATTAGTTGCCCCATATTGGCTTTCTCCCTTTCCTCAGAATTCCCTCGTTTCCAAACACATTTGTTTTTTTGCCTAGCTGGGAGATTTCATTGCCTAGCACCGCTGTTATGGACTGCATCGTGTGGCCTCAAATTCATATGTTGAAGCCCTAACTCCCAGTGCGAGTGCAGTTGAAGACAGGATCTTTAAGGAGGTGATGGAGGTTAAAGGAGGTCGTAAGTATGGGGCCCAGATCCGATAGTACTGGTGTCCCCGTAAGAAGAGGAAGACACACCAGGGATGCTCTCACACAGAGACAAGGCCAGGTGAGGACACAGCAAGAAGATGGCCATCTGCAAGCCAAGGAGAGAGGCCTCAGAAGAAACCAAACCTGTTGACACCGTGATCTTGGACTTCCAGCCTCCAGACCTGTGAGAGAATAAATATCTGTTGTTTAAGCCACCGGTCAGTGGTGCTTTCTTCTGACAGCCTGAGCAGACTGCTAGAACTAGGAACTCCCTAGTGAGCCATTGCATATGATGAACCAAGGATGCTGATTTTGTCATTAGACTGAACCCAAACTGGAGCCTGGGCAAGGTGTTGGTGTCCAGGGCAAGCATTGCCCAGGTCTACACTGTTGGGGTGCATGAGGTGGAGGACATGTTCCCATGGATGGATCCATCTGGGGTCTTGTCCTTCCTTCTCGGTGTCCACAGCATACCCCACTGTGGCTGACATATAGGAGGCACCCAGATTATTTGTGGAATGAATGAATGAATGAATGAATTGTCTTCATGCTGATATGGTGTGTGGACTTTCAGAAATCCAGCAGGGGGACTGTGAACCCAGTTGGACCAGACTTGCTTTAGAAAATAGGGCCTACATGTGGCAGTGAGCTTTTCCCTGGTCTGAGAACTGCCTTACCCTCTGAAGAGTGCGTGGAAGGGCCCCCCCGGCCCTGTGGAGCAGCCTGCTCCAGTCACCGCACAATAAGACAGCGATGCTCAACCAGGGACAGTTGTGCCCCTCCCTAGGAGGACTTCTGGCAGTTTCTAGAGACATTTTTGGTTGTCACAGCTGGGGTGGGGATACTACTGCCATCTAATGGGTAGAGGCCAAGGATGCTGCTAAACGTCCTACAGTGCACAGGACAGCCCCCCACAACAGAGCTAACCATCCCAAAATGGCTGTAGTGCCGAAGTTAAGAACCCTGCAGCCAGATTAGGTTTCCTGGTCCATGATGATTTAATTAGGGAATGTCCGTTCTAAAGAGGAAAACCATGTCAAGCGGACAGGGAGCTTTTCTTCCAGGGAAAACGTGAGCAGATGGTTAAGCTGAATATCTGCTGACTGTTGCCTGATTCCAAGAGAACTACTGACATCTGAAGGGCCTCGGAATGCTTCCTTCCTCGGGCTGTGGAGGCTCACATAGCGGACTGACAGAGCAGGTTGGCGGCTGTGGGCCTTGCTTTGGAAATAGATGGGATGGGCTGAGGCGCTCTCCCTCCTGCAAGGCCCACTTGAAAGCACCTGGTCCCCTGGGCCTTCTTTGCCCTCTGCACTGTGTGTCCGAGGCCGAGTGTTGGAGGAGATAGGGAGGGAGTTGACTTCAGAATGAAGAAGGGAGGGGACACCCCTCCTTTGGAGAGGGGAAGGAAGTGGAGCGTTTGGAGATGATGGAGGGATTGTTTGGTGGACAGAGCAGAGATAAGAGGCTTCAAGCGGGTGCTCCACCTTCTAGGACATCTGCTCCAAGTAGGGCTGGGGGTGGCCTTGGGTGCAGAAGAGAGGGGAAGTTTTGGAACCATGACTGGCTAATAGACGTGCTTCCAGAACGTGTTCTCAATTCAAGAGCTGTTTACTGAGCCTGCAAGAGAAAGCGCGACAGGTCCGGGGAAAACAGATAAATCAGGCCCGTTCGTGAACTCAGAAGGCTGGCAGTTTCCTTGTGTTGTTGTCTCCCGGGCAGCACTTCACCTCCAGGGGGCTCGGCCAAGTGCTCCGAGAGAAAGGTTTGCTTGTGAGCAAGGTCGGTGAGCACCGCACTAAACACTCAGCCCCTGGAGCTTTGCGACTATGAGCAGGAGTTGCTCTGAGAAAATCTACAGTAAGAAGCCAGTTTGAGTTTAATTGAGCACCTCCCAATCCTTGTTTGTTTGTTGGGATGAGGGATGGAGCTGCCAGATTTAACAAATAAAAATACAGGGTGCCCAGTTAAATTTGAATCTCAGATAAACAACAAATAATTTGGATGTGGGACATGTTTATATTAAAAAACTTATTCATTTATCTGAAACTCAAATTTAACTGAACATTTTATCTGGCAGTTAAACCAGTAGGGGGAGGGGGACTCCTGCCAGTGAAACTCACTTTGGGAACGCCATCCCCGGGCACGTGTGTGCCAACTCTTTAATTCCTTGTCTGCAGACCACTTTGCAACATTTGCCCTTCTTTGTCTACTGACAAGTTTTTGGTTTTCTGGCCAATTGTTTTTTGGCGTCCTGACTGCCCGGGGCAGCTGTGAACCCAGAAATGCATGAAAGGCACCACCTGGTCAGGCCGAGCCCAGAGTAGCCAAACCAAGGCCAGGCTGGCCGGATCCCCGTGGAGCAGCAGGGTCATGAGATGATGGAGCGTCTCATGGCCAAATTCAGAGCATCTGCAGCGTGTTTTAAAATAAGGAGCAGGCTCCTTGGCCGGCAGTGGCTGAGGGGGTGGAGAAGCTGGGAGGAAGCCGCAAAGAGAGGGGAGGAAAGGCCAAGAAGAGGCGCATGGCAGGCAGGGTGGAGGGAGAGATGACAGGGGATGCCTGGGGTTGGGACAGGTGGCAGACGGGGCAACCTCGGTCCTGCTGCAGTTGCCTGGGAGCCTCCATGTAAGGGCTCCCCGCTGTTCTTCACAACGGCTCTGGTAGTCAAGAACAGGCTTGATGACGATAGCAGCTAGTATTTACTGAAGCCTTACTGTGCTTGGGTTGGGTTATTCCTCTGTCTTCCTCTCCCTTGTTTTAGCCACGCTGGCCTCGGATGTTTCTGTAACACACCAGATGTGCTTCTACCCCAGGGCCTTTGTATTTGCTGTTCCCTTTGCCTAGGACGCTTCCCCCCACACATCCTTCTGGTTCACACCTTTACCTTGTTTCCCATCTTGGCTTAAATGTCTCTTCCTTGGAGGGCCTTGCCCAACTACCTTATTTTAAAAGTGCAACGCCCCTACCCTGGCTTTATTTTTTTCCATGACACTTATCACCATCAGACAATCTATATCTTTTACTTATTTATTTGTTTCTTGACTGTCTTCTCCCTGAAGAACGTAACTTGAGGAGAGCAAGGATTTTCTCTGTTTTGTACATTGTTGAATCCCCAGCACCCAGAATGGTGCCTGGTCCCGATTGGGAACTTGGTAAAGGTTTTTGAATGACTGAATGATCTGAGCTCTTCCTTAAACAGCCCTTATCACTCCCATTTTACAGAGGAGAGACCCTGGGGTCCAGCCTGTCCAGGGTCTGGAGCTAATCATGGGTGAGAGCAGAGTTTGTACCCAAGCAGTGTGCCTGCCCAGTGGCGAGCCGGGTTGACCGGGGGCTCTGCTTAGAGGGGAATAGTCTGGCACAAGATGAGAAATGCTGCAAAGTGTCCTGTGTCCTTAAGTGACTGCTTTGTCTCTGTTTCCTCAGGATGCGGTTCTGAGACAGCCTCTGTCCCCGATGGCCCCCGTAGCAACTCGGTGGAAGGAAGTCCTTTCCGTCCTCCATCGCACTCCTTCTCTGCCGTCTTCGATGAAGACAAGCCGATAGCCAGCAGTGGGACTTACAACTTAGACTTTGACAACATCGAGCTGGTCGATGATTTTCAGAGCTTGGAGCCTCGCTGCTCAGACTCTAAGAATCAGGAATGCAAAGTGAGCACGCGGAGGAAGTCCACGGATTCTGTCCCTGTCTCTAAGTCTACGTTGTCCCGATCTCTCAGCCTGCAAGCCAGTGACTTTGATGGTGCTTCTTGCTCAGGCAGCACCGAGGCCGTGGCCCCAGCCCCAGATGCATACAGCACGGGTTCAAGCAGTGCTTCCAGCACCCTTAAGCGAACTAAAAAACCGAGGCCACCTTCCTTAAAAAAGAAACAGATTACTAAGAAACCCTCTGAAACCCCCCCAGTGAAAGAGACCCAACAAGAGCCAGTTGAAGAAAGTCCTGTCCTCATTGAGGAGAATCGAGCATCTGAGACAAAAACGGAATCAGCCGAGACGGAAGGTTCTGGACCAGCCTTATTGGAGGAGGCATCTCTAGAACCTGCTGCTGTGCCCAAGGTTGCCTGCCCTCTGGACTCAGAGGGTGCGGAAGGGGCCATCCCTCCAGCTCCTGGAGGTGGCAGAGTGCAGAACTCACCCCCCATTGGAAGGAAAACGTTGCCTCTTGCCACGGCCCCGGAGGCAGTGGAGGTGACCCCATCAGATAGCAGGGGGCAGGAGGACTCCCCAGCCAAAGGGCTCTCAGTGAGGCTGGAGTTTGACTATTCTGAGGACAAGGGTAGTTGGGACACCCAGCAGGAAAATCCCCCTCCTACCAAAAAGATAGGCAAAAAGCCAGTTGCCAAAATGCCCCTAAGGAGGCCAAAGATGAAAAAAACCCCCGAGAAACTCGACAACACTCCTGCCTCACCTACCAGATCCCCCGCTGAACCCAATGACATCCCCATCGCTAAAGGTACCTACACCTTTGATATTGACAAGTGGGATGACCCCAATTTTAACCCTTTTTCTTCCACCTCAAAAATGCAGGAGTCTCCCAAACTCCCCCAACAGTCATACAACTTTGACCCAGACGCCTGTGATGAATCCATTGACCCCTTTAAGACATCCTCTAAGACCCCCAGCTCACCTTCTAAATCCCCAGCCTCCTTTGAGATCCCAGCCAGTGCCATTGAAGCCAATGGAGTGGACGGGGATGGGCTAAACAAGCCTGCCAAGAAGAAGAAGACGCCCCTAAAGACGTAAGTTCAGGGGTGCAGGTGGTGAGATTGGAGGCGGGCTGTGCATTGGCTGTGATCCTTGGTCACGTGAACTTGGGCTGCCCAACCCCTCCCCCATCTGCTGTAATGAGGCCATGTTTGTGGCAAGATACGTGTTTTCCTTCTTCTCTGTGCCCACAGTGGTGGTATTTCTTAGCCACATATCCCTTTGGTTGTAGACTCCTTGATTTTTTGCCTTAATAAGTCAGTGGTCTAAAGCTTTACTTTTAGCCGAAGACCTGACATTCAACTCTGGGGGAGTGTGGGGGATCCCATAGAAAGGAACAGCTGGTAGAGACCTGATCACCTCCCCATTGGTGACTTACCTTTTCCCCTGTTTAGCCTGTGAATTGCTTTTTGGAATGGCCTGGAAGCTAGCAGATATGCCCTTTAAAATATTGTTAAAATGTATAGTATTTGTTTCTGCCCATTAATGAGACATTAGCCCAGGAGGCCCGTGAGTAAGAGGTCTGGCCTGAGTCCCCCCTGCACCCCAACCAGCGCATAAGAAACACCACTGTTTGTCTCCATCCCTCTCTCTAGCCATCTTTTGCAGACAAGAGTCCAAAGACCCTATAGGTCCAGAAGAGATCAATGGAAGCTTTAAGGGAAAATCAATTTGCATAATCCCCAGGAGGCCACTAATAATCGGGTCTGTTGTCCAAACACTTGCCAAGGCAACTGCCCTTAAATACTACATGTCCATGCCTCCAGAATTTGTTCCAAGACCCAGCTCTGACTTGGATGGCCGCAGTCTGTTCTCAGGACTTTGGTCCACGCGTAGTGTGCTTTGGAGCGTGGAGACTTTCTCCTTGCTCTTGTGAAGTAGCATCAATGATTGAACAAGGCACCAGAGACCAGTATTCCAGTGGCAACTCAGCAGAACAGGCCACAGCTGCTGGCCCCTCTGAGTCTGCCTGGCACAAATCGAGACAGGGGACCTGTTTACCTCCTGTCTGGGCTCCCCTGAGCATTTAACCTTAGAGAAGCTCCTGGGGCTTCCTGAGAAGAGGTCTCTAAGCAGGCTCTGGCCCTGCCTCACCCTGCCGCTGGCTGGTGTTGGTGGAAGGCAGTCCTGGCCGAAAATGTGGACTTTTCTTAGATCAGCTGCCCAATCAGGCCTTTCTTAGAGATTCCCTCGAATCTGTGTTGTTAGCTTTATTTTAAGCCTCAAACAGGAGAAATCTGAAACGCCTAGACCTCAAAGCCGTGTTCTCTCATTTTGAAATGAGAGCCAACTTGTAGCCACCACCTCCCCTCCCCACAGAGAGCTTGGTTGTGTTTTGTTCTGTCATCAGAGCTAGCAGAGGTTGGAGAAGCCAATCCATCTCGAGGTCTCACCTCTAGTGTACATGGCTTGGAATCCTACACTGAGGTGACAAAGCTCTTTGGGCACCAATGCTTTATGGGATAATTGGGACCAAGAGAGGAAGGTGTTCTCCAGTGCCCACTCTCCAAAAAGCTGGGACGTTGCCCACACTCCGTGTGGAAGCTGCGGTGGATGACTGTTGTATCCTAACCCATTAATAACCAGTTGTCTGCAGATTTATCTTTTTTGTCAGTTCCTTCTGTCTGTCTCTCTTTTTCTTTGTCTTCTTGTCTTAGGATGGTTGAAGATGTGATGTCTGTCTGTTCTCTGTTGTAAGTAAATTTAATGGAATCTGCCTCTTACGCTCAATGTGCTTTTTTCCGCCTTTTGTTTTTGCTTCCAAGCTCTTCTTATTTCCTCTCTGTGGCTGCTGCTTACATATTTCTGGGTTGTGCCTGGGAATGACGGGGGCATGGGGCTGCCCAGTAGCAGAGGATGTTTTTCTGTTTCATAGCGATTAGCATAAATGAAACTGCTTGGCTGTGAAATCGTGATTATCCAACATCTGCTTGCTTGTCAGGAATGGAACCTTTTTTCCCCCCTTGCATACTGGATGTCTTCATCTGAAATCCATATGTCTTTTTTTTAACTCTCATTTCATTCTTTCATTTTAAATTGGACTAGTGGGCGATTGCTTTCAAAGCACTGTGGCTTCACGTGAAAATAACCACCCAGTCTGACCACGGGCAGTGCCTGCCATGTTTTGTTCTTGCTTCCATGTGAAGCAGAAATGATTGGGCTGTTCCAAATTGAGACCTGCAGGAGTCCCCGGAAGTGCAGGGTCGGCTCAGAGTGGAGCACACGGCTGTGGGAACCATCGTCAGGCTGCTCCGGGCCTGCGTCCTTGGTCACCCAGGACCAGGCTGGGTATCGGTGTGCCATCTGTGTGAATCGCCCTGCTGGCCGTCAGGAAACAGGGCAGACCACCTCTGTGCCCCTACTCCTTTGCCTCCCGGCCAGGAGGGCTCTTATGGGCAGCTCTCAGAGGCCCAAGGACAGGTACCTTCTCTGCCTTCCAAGGGAAGCTGGCCTGGTCCCTGGCGTCCAGCAGTCCCAGGTAGAGTTGAGTCTCAGGCTTTCTTCTGCCCAAGGGATTTCTGCAGTACTTTAGAGCCATGTAGGAGCTGTAAAATGTACAGTTATATATTTATATGCATGAATAAATATATGCTTCAAGCTGTGATTGCACTGTTCATATGGCAAATGCCATAAATGCGGTAAATAACCATTTAGAGTATTTTTTTCGTGACTCAATGCCATTGTTGGAGCGTTTTATTTGAGAGAACTCAAGGAAGGAACTTGAGTGCCAAATTGCTCTGTCCATCCAGTTATCGTTTACAGCAGGGAGGGCAGTGGGATCTAAAGAGAGGTGAACCCCCCCACCAAAGCCCTTGCTTTGCTGGGGGCAGGACCATACCACAGTGGGGCCTGAGACCAGGGGGCAGGGGCCAGTCTGCAGCTGGAGAAGCCTCCATTCTGAATGTGGAAATGACCCCCCAGGCCCCCATTGCACTTAATGGAACGGTCTTTACTGAAAGTCCCTTCCTCTGACCCTTTGGGGAGTCTGATCTGATGTTTCCTTTGTCTCACATTCCCTCCCCACCCCCAGTAAGTTTTATGAAGGAGAAAGACAGCAAGAAAAGAGTCAATAACCATAGTTAAGGCATTTAAAAAATCGTCGTATCCCTGAAAAGCGTTCTGGAGATCGGTTGCACAACAGTGTGACTGTACTTTACACCACTGAACTGTACTCTTAAAAGTGTTTAAGATGATAAATTTTATGGTATGTATCATGCCGTAAAAACCATCTCACCCTTGGCCCTGCCTGTAGTCAGAATCTCACCTAGAAGTTCAGAGGTGCAGGAGTCCATTAAGCTCAGAGTTCCCTTGAGTAGGAAGGAATCTGCCAGAGAGCCAGAACTTTCCTTCCTATTTCTGCATGGCTCCTTCAGTTGTTGAAGTGCTGTGTCGGCTCGTCCGTCCATAAATTGGATCCTGTTAATTGGCGTCATGACCCTAGATCCCCTCCCTCCACCTTAGTTGGTTCCGTCATTCCTGGATGAATCAGGATACATCAATCTGCTCACCCAAGATGTTTAAAATAAGAACATCTGGTTAAATTTAGCTTCATTTTCTGGGTCAGCTCTCCAAAATGGCATCCCTTTAAATATTTCCAGCCTGATGAATCTTTCCCTCAGGGGCAACAATAATATCTGTTAAAAAGTCAGAATGAATTGTCAGCGTGGACATTTTGCATTGGCGTTGGAGTGGTGTGGACGGGAGGTCGGTCTGGGCCAGACACTTAGCAGAGGCGGCAGCTTCAGTCTGCTCTGTGTAGCTCTGGAGTGTGCTGTACCTCTCTTCGTTGTGTTTACATTTTTCATTTTGTTTCCAGTGACACATTTAGGGTGAAAAAGTCGCCAAAACGGTCTCCTCTCTCTGATCCACCTTCTCAGGTATACTGTTCCCTTGATGTCGATGATTTTGTTGCTCACCCGGGCTGGGGAGTTAAGGCTGATGTGTTTTTATCCCCAGAGCTTGCTTTTCTGCTCATCATGGGCACATTTCCAACTCCCTCTTCTGCCTCCTGCGTGGAGGGTCCCTCAGTGTTTGCAAGACACTGTCGTGATCCCTTCCCTTTGGGGAAGATCAGAGTGTCCCGAGAGTGGGAAGATGTTGAGGAAAAATGATACTTGGATTCTGTAGGAACTGTGCCAGGCCATTCCGACCAGTTAATCTGCCGAGAACTTACATGAATATCAAGGGGAGGAAGTCTGTTGAGATAAGTGAATATATAGTGAGAAAATGAAAAAACGGAATATGCGTAAGAGCACTGGATTATGTCACCAAAATCCAAGTGCGGAGATAAAGGAAATCCATCCCCTAGAGCGCCGGGAGCCTGAGCTCTTTCTTCATGCGAGTCCCTGTCTCCCTCTTGCAAGTTCCTCGACGAAATAGATACCCTTTCTTCTACCCTGTTTAGAGACCAAGGAAGGTTATCCTCAAGTGTGTACTCCAGGCCAATCAAGGTCATAAAACAAGCAAACCTCCCACCCCCACATCCGAGCCAGCCAGCCAACCCTGGCCAGGGCGGAGGCTGCCCAGCCCCAGGAGAGGGGTCTCAGGTCCCCGTCCCAGCTGTGCTCCAGCATTTCTGGGCTCCCGCCCTGCCCTGCTCAGCTGCATGCCTTCTGTGGAAATGGAGATAAGACCCCTTTTCTCTTCCTGCATCAACAGGCGTTAGGATTGTCAGGCGATATTGATAATGATGTGCAGGCCCTGAGCTCCCTGTGAGCATCAGCCAGTAGTAGCAGAGTTGAAAGTGCCCGGAGTAAAAGTCTCCTTATTTTTCTCCCAGCAAACGAATAAGAATGTCTCAAATAACCAAGGCACAAGATCCTGATTTTTTTTTTTTTTTAAACTTGTGGTCACCCCCTGAAATAAGCCATCAGAAAAGGAAATTCATAGAGGAAAGAATTTGTTTCTTTGGGACCATTTTGAGCAGAGTCCAAGGACATGCAGAGGATTTTGACAGGGACCTGTCCTGGTTAGCGGGGCCCCGGACTCGTGGGTGGGCACAGTTTCAGATGCAGAGATGGGATGAGAGAAGACACTGCTTCCCTTTCCCTCGCAGGACCCCACTCCAGCAACCACACCAGAAACGCCGCCGGTGATCTCCGCCGTGGTGCACGCGACCGATGAGGAGAAGCTGGCGGTCACCAACCAGAAGTGGACGTGCATGACGGTGGATCTGGAGGCTGACAAACAGGACTACCCGCAGCCCTCGGACCTGTCCACCTTCGTAAACGAGACCAAATTCAATTCACCCACGGAGGGTAAGCAACTCAGTGGCCAGCCGGACCCCCACCCTGCCTTGGAGACCACTGGTCCTAGGGAGCAAATGGCCAGGAAAGACACTTCTAAGCCAGGTAACTGTGCTATTGGCTGCAGTCTCCCAGTGCACTCCGAGCTAAGGCTGCTTTTTAAAACAGCCTGAGGCCTGAAACCAGCTGTCCCATGACCCCAAGCTACCTGCTACGAGCCAGCACCACGCCCTCTAATTCCCAGTCCTGAGCTCCCTTGAGCTTCGCTCGTTCTTGGCTGTATGGCTTATGTCTCTTGATAATTTTGAAAAACCAGCTCCAAGGAGCATCATTCAAGCCAAATGCTCAGGGTAGGTCAACCTCCTGGGGGTCTGTTGGTGCCGCCACTGTTGATAGTCCCCACAGGACATTCCACAATGTGGCCACACCTTCTACTCAAGCCCCAAACCAGAGGTTCCCCCAGACTTACTAAGGACAGGACAGAGTCTTTTGGAATGGGCCCCAAGGCACATTGCTTATCTCGTTAGTATCTTCCTTCCTCTTATGTGTATTCACATTCGGCTTTCTGCCTGATTCTTTGACTTGAAAAATTCGTATATCTTAACTCAGCGCAGCATGACTGGGTGAATCAAGATTTTTTTTTTTAAATTACTTATTCCACTAACACTGATTTTTCTGAATGTGTATATTGTTTTCCACACTTCCTTTCTCGTTAGGAAAGCTGATGAGAGAGCAACTGTGGATTAATCCATTTCCCCGATTTGATTTGATGGCGCTCTGGATTCCCAGTGCTCACGATGCCTTTCCTCTGCCCTCCACTGTGTGAGGCTTGTAGCCTTGTTTGGGTGATCGTTCCAGCTTTCTGGACTGTTGTGATGGTTCTGAGTTTCCCTTTCCAAGGTGCTGATTTCTAACAATTTAAAAAAATCGAGTAGAAGTCAATATGAGGACAGTCGAACATGAAAACCATATCTCTACCTCCTTGATGCTAATTAGGAACCACGATCTCCATTAAATAGCCTTCCACCCCCATCTGCACAGGGTGGTGGTGTAACCGAGGTGCAGGTAGTTTTCCCTTGTAACTTGGAATGCTTCCTCTGGAGACTCTTCCATGATCAGGCCTCCCGGTGGCTTGGTTGGTGCCCATGAGGTCTCTGGATGGTACCATTTCATGTTTTTTAGAATTTGAGTTGCTTATCTTCTCACTCCACTGCCTTTTCACAGTTTGAAGATGAAAAGACGATCCAAATTATGTGTACTTGGACTTTTGGGCGTTGTATCTTCGGCAGAATGGAGCCTTTTGGTTGACTGTCCAGTTGGCCCTCTGGCTTGGGGTTGGGGAAGCTTAACAGTGACCATCTCACTCCAGCCTGACCCAAGGGGCTGGGACCTGGCCTCCGCCTCTCTTCAGTCCTCGTTCTCCTCTGCACACAACATGTGAACCATGAGCCCCCCCGGCTGGAACCTCTTTTCCCTGGGGACACCCCTACTCAGCTGCCTCTGCAGTGGCTGCTGCTGGCCTCAGGCTAGAATGTCCCCCTCTTCCCTGTCTCCCACACTTGTCCTGCACCCTCCCAGCCTTCCCCTGGACATCTCCTCTGCACTGCCTGCCCACAGTGTGTGGTCTGGACCGCTCTGAGGTCACTTAACGCCGTAATGATGATGTGCATGCATCTCTTGCTCTCCTGCTAGAGTGAGTTTCCTGAAGGCAAGAACTCCATCTGGTCCATTTTTGTGTACCCCACAGCTTCGTGAATGCAGTAGGGACTAATGAGAGGTTTGTGAGAGAAAGGAAATCCAAGGCGAGGCAGGTGAACAGCTTAGTGTCAGCACAGTCAATCTGAGCTTTGCAACAGGCATGACCCGTGTGAGGGAGATGGGGGTGAGGGTGACATCCCAGAAGCAGCAGGGGGTCCTAGAACACAAGCCGTCCACTTGGCCATTTGAAAGCACCTGAGGTGTCAGCTGGCTCACACCTCTTGAAGCCTGATAAGAAACCACTAAATGTCAATCATTTAGAAACCAACCCGGGCTTGGCGTTGTAGATAAGAATCAACAGGTGTATGATTTGTGGGTATGTGTGTATTTGGTGGTATCATCAGAAACCAAATACATGCATGTTTTTCATAGAAAATTTAAAGATGCTAATAGTACCTTTTAAGCTAATAGATGCCTCATTCAATGGCAATATCTGTTTCTTCATCTTTGGCACTGACCTGAAACAAACCACTCACTACCTCAGTGACATATTTGATCATTGGTTTTTTTCCTGCAAAAATTCAACCAATAGGTAAATTTATGAGTTTGGAACAAAACTCTATTAAACCTGCCTCCTTAGAAATGATTGTGAAGATTTGGGAGGTCCCAGCCACAATTAGAGCTGGAGGGCAGTCGGAAATCGATCATGTGTGTGGATACAGAGCAGTCGCAGTTCCAGGAGGTGTGGACCTTTCATTCACCTCTCTAATCGACCTGGTTCCCTCCAGCAACTGGATGTAGATCCCGGATGCAGAGACCTCTTATCAGATCGTCCTTCCTGTTAACTTAGTGAGGTCAAGTCCAGCATCACCAGGCATGCACTGAGGGTGCTGACGTTGATCCCCAGGACGAATCTGGCCAGGCCCGCAGCTCTGATTGAGGCTTTCTTACACTGAAGCCACAAATCACAGGAAAATAAAATGTTGGGTTAGAAATAATAGTTACCATTTGAACACGTATTCACCACAACACGAATTTTCTAAGTAACAACAAGAAGGCAGAAACTGTCATTGGCGGAACACTCACTCGGAGCCCTGCTGGGTCTCTTACATACGTGATTTCATTTCACGCTCCCAGCTCTAGGTAGTGGATTTCTGCACTTCCCTGTTTGAGAGCGAGGAAGCAGAGGCTTTGAGCTGTTAAGACTTGCTGAATGTCGCGGGGCTAATCCATGGAGAACCAGGTCTGCCTGACTCTGAGATCCCTGCCCTTTTCCGCCACGCTCTTTATGTGAGCATTGTCCTGGCTTCCTTTCGCGTCTGTGGAAGGAGCGTGTTGAACTGATAGGTGCCTCCCTGCATGCGTCCACAAGAGCTTCATGTTGTCTTAATATTTTGAAAAACCTGAGTGGAACGAGTTTCGAAAGATGCCCAGCTAATTAAAATTGCGTGATTGGGCTGTAATTACATCAATTCACTGTGGCGACACTGATAATCTCCCACTGATTAAAAACTCAGATTGGCAATTATAACATTTTTCTTTGAACGTTTGCTTAGTAAATGCCCCTTTTAGGCACAATCTTTTGAAACATGCTGTGGGAGAAAACCTAGCCCGTGTGGTCCCTAGGAATGAAAAGATTAGGAATCACTGGGTGGCACAGCCTCTGACCTCTCCTAGCTCTGGTCCAAAACACCCTAAGAGAGCAGTTGTGTTAGATTTATAAGTCTGGATGGCCTCTGGATGGCCACCCAGTCCTCCTGTCTCCCTTAACACACAGCTGTCAGCCCCTCCTTCCCGCATCCAACAGAGGGGAAGGCTTCCTTCTCAGGGGCCTGACTGTTCTTCAGTGGTGGGCACCATTGCTGTCACACTGCAGATATTTAGAAGGGTGACAGCAAGGAAGTTGGAGCAGCATCCTTGTGCCCTTCCAAAAGGCTTTTCTCTTCTCCCCTCATCACTTGTGTTAAAAGTTCCAGAAAGGGGGCCGCCCGGTGGCGCAGCGGTTTAGTCCGCGCTTGGCAGCCTGGGGTTCGCCAGTTCGGATCCCGGGCGCCCGCCGACGCACTGTCTGTCAGCCACGCTGTGGCGGCGTCCCATATAAAGTAGAGGAAGGTGGGCACGGATGCTAGCCCAGGGCCAGTCTTCCTCAGCAAAAAAGGGGAGGATTGGCAACAGATGTTAGCTCAGGGCTGGTCTTCCTCACACACACACAAAAAAAGTTCCAGAAATATTAGTGATGAGCAGTAATATACCTGGTCACAATCCCTTACATTTGTATAACCCTTTGTAGGGCTTTTATCTTACATCATTTCATTTTATTCTGCAAAATATAGGCACTTTGAGCTCCGTTTTACAGATAGGGCAATAGGCATGAAGAAGTCAGTGAGGTGGCTCCCCTGATCCTGGGAAGGACGATCTGGACTCACCTGTGTCCTTCTGGCTTCTGCCCAGGGCTCTTTCCAGTCCCCCAGCAAAGCTCTAGCAATTAGAGTCAGATAAAAACAGCAGTCAGGCCCTCTCACTGCATTGCCCCGCTATGAAATAATGAACCAGAAGTGGCCCTCGGATGTGGCAGGGCCCATTAAAAACTAACCTTGGGCCTCTTCAGCTTGAAGTGGCGCATGCTTTAGCGAGTGGTCTCTTCTCTTAGAGGTGAAGACATTGTACCACTCGGCACAACTGGCGTCGCCCTTCCTGGCCTGCCAGCTGCGTGTGGCGTGGGGTAAAAATGGGGCTGAAATTAGACATGGCTCCCCCATCCGAGCCTAACTTGGAGGCTTAGAATTTAAAGCACATGAGTGAGATTTTGAAAACCAAGTAGAGTGAGATGCTTCCTCAAAATATTGGAGGTCACCCTGCTGACAAGGAGAGGCGTTTGTTTTGCTTCACATCCCATCCAGGCCGTTTTGTAAATGACAAATGAGAATCCACACCAGCTGTGATTGGAAAGTTCAGGTCGTGTTCTGAAGGAACACCTCCAGGTGTCCTCACTTGCCTGGGACTGAAGTTCCCGTGTCACAGATGCAGACATTTCTGGGGGGGCTCAGAGAGCCCCCCGCTATTGTACTGTCATGTGCTGCCTCTGAAGGGAGGAATGGGACAGTGGGCAGTGGGGAGGGAAACCCCCTTGGCAGATCGGAAAGAAGGCAGTTAAGAGAGCTCGGTGACCTGAAGCTTACCCAGGCCAGCTGCCATGAAACGAGCTGAGATACCAGGTGGGACACTTCACTGAGGTGAGCCGGTGACCAGAGCCGGGCACTGGCCAGGGCCACAGGTCCCCGGAAAATCTCTGGGGTGGCCCTTAGCTTGTTTGGTGCATCCTGGATGCTCTGTGCTGTTATGAGGTGTCCTGGAGGGAGGTCTGTTAAATAACTGAGGGTTAAATCATACCTTGGCAATAATGATATCTTGGCAATAATGATACCTTGGAGAAGGAGGCAGCTGATTCACGCTTATCTTCTCAACTTAAACGGTCTCTAATAGGACCAAAAAAATGATAGTCCTGGGATCTGTCTGGAAGAGGCCCTAGAAATCACCTTGTCTTTCACTGTCCCCCACCTGCTCCTCATTTTTAAGGTGAGGAGGACAGTAAGTCTTTATAAACGAATGCTTCTATGTCTTAAGTTGGGGCAGACCCAGTACAGTTCATCTGAAAGTCACAGACCCTGAGCTGCAGGCCAGCAGCACGTGGTTTGGCTCGTCTCTGTGCTTCCCGGGTGACGGACAGTCAGGGCATCAGCCTTCAGGACTCACGAGGTCTTTCTGGTCATTAATCCACAAAACCATCTTCATTCCCAGGAGCAGGCCGTGCCTCCTAGAAGGATGCATTTGCTTCCCCAGGGAGATTCAGAGACTCCTGAAAAGTTGTCCATGGGTGTAAGTGCTGGGGTTATTAGGCCACGACCACACTCACTTGCAGGTTTGGAGGAAGTCTTTCAGGAAATATCTTATCTTAAAGCTCATGTTAAGCAATCATTTTTTAAGTGATGCCTTCAACAATATGTAGAAGTAGAGGCACTTTAAACCAGAACTGCTATTTCGATTTACTTTTATGTAAAGAAATTAAGGTATTAGGGATCGCCACTGATGCTCTTGCACAAATGGTTTCAGAGCAGGTCATGTGTCACCTCTTGGTTTTCTTCTTAAGTAGAAAAGAGCCACCTGGTAGCTGGAGTTGTAGCTTCTGTGAAAATAGAGTCCTTTTGGGTTTTGTTCCCCGCCGCATCCACTGTGCCTGGCACAGTTTGAGGCACACAGTAGGTGCTCAGAATCCATTGATTGGACAGGGAGTTCAGTTGAGTGGCAGAGCTGGGTTTCCACATGGAACTGCCTGGGAACCTGAGCAGACAGTGGGTTTCTAGTCTCTGATGAGGACGCCTGGAGTTTTCTTTGCAGCCTAAATTCTCCAGTCAATTTAAAATAGGTCATTTCTTCCACCAAATTGGACTTCAATAGTCTTTGCATCTGAAAATTTGATTTGGACCTGCCCTGTAGGCACTGGCAGAATTTTGGGAGATGTTCCAGGTGCCTTGTGAAGCTTCTCTTACAAGCAACACCGAAGGAATAATATCTGTTCTCCTTTTGCTTCAGAGTATGGCTGGAGCTCAGTTCTCAGAGAGGGACAACTGTGAGTCCAGTTCCATAATGTCACCAAGACGTGGGAAGATGCCACGTGTTGCACGTGAGACTTAACAGCGAAAACCAACACCCAAAATGTATACATTCTCCGATCTGAAAACTCAGGACAAAATGCTCAGATCTGTCCCCAGTCAAACCTATGAGGTTTAATTCTCTTGGAACTCTCTCTGACTTCCAAATGGGTATAAGCCCCTTTGCAGCAAGAGGTTTACCAGTTGTCTGAAAATAGCTGATTTGAACCTCCCCTATTGCCTGTTTGGAAAATCTCTAGTCAGTGGATGTTCTCAAAGAGCTTAGAGCCTTGTTCTCGGCCCCACCCTGCCCAGCCCAAATCTTTCTGTTTTTTTTTCTGTGGCACTAAGCTCTCCTTTTGTTTCTTTTGCAGAGTTGGATTACAGAAACTCCTATGAAATTGAATATATGGAAAAAATTGGCTCCTCCTTACCTGTAAGTTCTTCTGCCTCAGGCCAGTCAGGGGACTTGCTTTCCCTCCCTGTCCTTTGTGGTGAAAATGCAGGCACTGGCCTCCTCCCCTACACAAAGCATCCCTGGGAGCTCAGACCCCTAATCGAGGGTCCTCTGCCCACAGCATCCTGGGTGCACAGTGAGGCTGAACTGGGGCTGGGGGGTTTGAGGTTTGTACTCAGTCCACTTCAGATGGTGTTTTCAGGGGGAAAACGATAGAATGTACTGGGGCTCCCTGCAGAATTACAGTCACCCGTCGCTTAACAATGGGGGTACGTTCTGAGAAATGCATCGTTAGGCGACTTGGTCATTTTGTGAACTTCATTGAGTGTACTTACACAAACCTAGATGGCATCGCCCACTACACACCTGGGCTCCATGGTACTGATCTTGTGGGACCACCATCATGTGTGTGGTCTGTTGTTGATCGAAACGTTATGCGGTGCTGGTCAGAGATTTCTTGTTAGAAGGAGAGAGGAGTGGTTTGGTTTTTTTTTTTAAGGTGTACTATTATCTGTTTTCTTCCAATTAATTGCTTTATGTAGCTGAAGACTGTCTCTTCGGGCAATAAGCCATCCCCCCTTTTCATTTTAAGTGGTTATGATGGGCAGCTGTGTTCCCTGCTTGCTGTCTGCTACCGCCAGGGCATTTGGTTTCGAGCATGACCTCTTGTGCTGTGTTGGTATCCAGCAGTGCCCTCGGAGGTGTGGAGGTGCCCAGGAGGGCTCGCCACTGCGGCACTAAATGCCCCTGACATGTTGCTCTTATCTTTCTTTGCATCGTTCATAGATGCTGGGGTTGCTGCTTCTAAACCGTGGTTTGCTCTCAGCCAGGAAACCTTGATGGCGGTGCTCATTGCTCTGGGTCCCCGTGCTCGTCTTCCCCCATTCGACTGTGGGCAATGCCCAGCCCGGGGTCTTGCCTACCCCTCTGTTTATCCTCAGCGGCCGGCGTGGCCACCCATCCAGAGAAGGTGGCCAGTAAATGCTGATGGACTGAACAGCGTACAGCGCACCAACGCCATTACGATCCTTCTCCCCTTGAAAATGTTCCCAACTGCACACAGTTGCACCTTCTCTCTCTACCTCCCGTCTTCCCTCCCATTCTTTCTCTCTCTAGAAAAAGTGAAGGCTTTTCCCTGATGAGTTATTTGTTCTTATTGAAGAGTTCTCTGGTTTTCACCTCTATAGCCTGTTCAGGCCAACTGTAGCCAAGCTGACGCGTGACTTTGATCCCTGCAGCAGGACGATGACACCCCGAAGAAGCAGGCCTTGTACCTTATGTTTGACACTTCTCAGGACAGCCCGGTCAAGTCTCCTCCCGTCCGGATGTCAGAGTCCCCGACGCCGTGTTCAGGGTACGACCTCTATGCTGAGAGAGTTACAGGTCAGGCCAGAGGTCCCCAAGCCTCTGGGCACCTTGACACTGCTATCCTGACATGTACTCAGGCAGCGCATGTGTCGATCTCTCTGAATGTCCACCTGGACGTAAAGTTAGTGGGTTTGTTACTGGCTGCCCTTTGGACTAAGATGAAATCGTTTAGTGGATGAATGTATGAGCCCCCTCTGTTCTCCTCCCAGTGCACACATGACTTCATTTTGTTATCTGTCCCGTGGGGAGGCAGTGTGCCTCAGCATTCAGAGCCTGAGTCGTCCTCCCAACCTTCACTGGTTATGTGACCCGGTGCAAGTTACTTGACCATCCTGTGCTGCAGTTTCCTCGTGTGTAAAGTGAGAGTCATTTGAAAAATGACCCTGTAGGGATTTTATGAAGATTAAATGAAGCTTTCGGTCTTCCAGGCATTCCCCAACCAAGTGATGAGAATGGGGTACCTGTCCTCCAAAGCCACTGGGACAATTAAACCGAGATGCTATAAGGAAAGCACTTGTCACAGGGTCTGGCATACATGAAGTGCCCGATAAATGTTTATTATTAATATGAATGTGAATATTATTCGTCAGGGTCATGCTCTGAGCTGCGTGGTGCTGGATTGGGGAAGGGGGGCATCGCTCTAAGATTGGGACCTTCCCGTCCCCTCCTACCCGCCCCTTTCACTGAACAGGAGTGAAAACTCTTGCTTTGACTTCCCAAACTTACTCCAGAATCTGCACGGGGTGGCGAGAGTGATGATGAGGATGTCTTTACAACAGTGATGGCGCCGTGTGACAGGCACTGTGGTCAGTGCTTTACATGCAGGCAGCATCTCGCTTGATCTTCTCAGAAGGCTGCTTTGTCTCCACTTTACAGAAAGGAAAGTGAGCTACACTACCCACTACCCAGACACTCCCCCTCAGGGACACAACCAAGGCACTGGCAGTCTGCTCAACTGCAGAGCTTGTGCCCTTAACCAATGGCATCTGTGCTTCTGACCTGCCCTTGTCAGCAGGCCTTGGGGTGGGGCTGGGCCACCCCCTCCCTCAGGCTTCCCAGACTGCAGGCCCCATGGCCACCCAAGACCTGCTCCATTCGCTCTGGGAACACAGCCCTATAAGTCCAGGATCCCTTGGGTTGTTGACTGGGTCAGGGCATCCTGGCCAATTTTAGTGGGATTTCCATTGAGAAGACTGACAATGCCCTTTGCTTCCTTAGGTCAAGTTTTGAGGAGACTGAAGCCCTTGTGAATGCTGGTGCAAAGATCCAACATCCTGTCACACGAGGGCTGGCACCCAGTCAAGACTCACACTTGCAGGTGTCAGAGAAATCCTCCCAGAAAGAGCTGGAGGCCATGGCCTTGGGCACTGCTTCGGACGCCATTGAAATTGTAAGTGGGGTCAGAGGGGCCCGAGATCACTGGGGATGAGGTCCCATCACCAAGGGGGCAAGCCTTCAAAGCAACACTCACTTGGCATCTGACGTGGGGGCCCACCCCATCCCTTGGACCATAGAAGCCAGCCTAGGAGACTGCCCACCATGCTGATGAGAGAAAGGGTCTCCATTCCCACCTAAGGGCTTTATTGACCTTCAGGGTTATTTATTTTCCACTTTTAGTCCCTTAGGACTAGACTGTTGGCTTTGGCTCTGTCATCAGTCTGTACCCTGCTTCTCCATCCTCTATGGCAGAGGACAGAGAATAGT
Source organism: Tapirus indicus (assembly GCA_031878705.1). Classification (NCBI taxonomy): domain Eukaryota; kingdom Metazoa; phylum Chordata; class Mammalia; order Perissodactyla; family Tapiridae; genus Tapirus; species Tapirus indicus. Next base: position 10,540,881 of record CM062921.1, on the reverse strand, counting down.
AGAGCAGGGACACTCTCCTTTTGGGGAGCAGTTGGTTTTCCTGGGCCTTGGTGATGGGAAGTCCCTCCTGTTTGTAAACCGGGACTTACACCCGTCCCCTCCCAGCCCCTGTGGGGCCTTGCAGAGCAAATAGACCTGAGCTGAAGGCCTCCCTCAGCTCTAATCCCCTGCACATCTAAAATGGACCATCCTTCCAGGTGAACTTTATTTTTATTTCTTTTGCTTCCCTCCTAGCAATGCCCAAGAGGGTTTGAGGCCGTTGATTTGGTGCGTGACTTCTGTTCTGGATCAGTAGACCATTCATTTCTCTCATGCATCTGATATTTATTGCACCTACAATGAGGCTGGCAGTTGGATACTGGAAAAATAGTAATGAGCTAAAAGAAAAGTCTAGACATAACTCCAACCATCTCTCCAGTGGATACTGTGGAAGGACTCATGCGTGGTTCTACCTCTACATAGTTGGCTTCTGATTTTGAAGTCTTTCTGATCCACCAGGAGATACTTTTTCGTTTGAAATCATCTTTCCATTATTTAGAAAATGACCTTTACCAAAATCGTACTTCCTTTGATATTTACACTTGGAGGTGTTTTCTTGATGAGTTACGTTATGTTTAGAAAACCCATCAACTAGCTTGTCTCCCACCCACCGAGATTTTCAAATCAATAAGCAAGTAGTCGCTTTCCTCCCACCGATTGGTTAGGGAGTGAGGGTGGTGTGGGGGTGGGGAGGGCACCTAAGGCTGCGCTTTTGGGGGGGGTGTTGGGCCAGCCAATCTCAAGATGCCCGCTGTCAGCATGTGGGAATTAGTCCAGATGAAAAGGGAAGTACTCCACCTAATTGATACTCTCTTTAGCCTTAAGGCAGACATGTCCAGCTAATAGACGCGTGGTCCTTCCTTGGAATCGATATCACTCTGCTCTCCTCTATTTTTCCTCTGTGTCCTCCTCTGCCGGCCTTCAGACAGCTCCCGAGGGCTCCTTTGCCTCTGCAGACGCCCTCCTCAGCAGGCTAGCTCATCCAGCCTCTCTCTGTGGTGCGCTTGACTATCTGGAACCCGACTTAGCAGAAAAGAACCCCCCAGTATTTGCTCAGAAACTTCAGGTTTGTAGCCCACGTGTGACCTTTTGGGAGTTTGTCAAAACCTCAGTAGAGAATGAACCTCTGAACCCCAAATGCAATGAGGCAGGATTTCATGAAGAATTGCTGAGAATGTTCCAAATGAAATATAAAGACCTGATATATGTGGTGTTCTTTACCCAGGACGCCAAAACGATATAAATTGTGTGATTACATATGGAACAAACCGTTTGTACAGTATTTCAATTTGGAAATTGGGCCCAAACAGTCATTTTTCAGAAGTTTTGATAGCCCCAAAAGCGGTTTCTGTGATTTATTCACAGAACCAAGGGTATTAGATCACCCTTAAGCCAAGCTATTTATGTATACGAGGCTATCCCAGATTCCCACTGAGATAACATCTGGACTCAGTCTTGCATCTGGAACCAAAACAATTATGTGCTTTAAATGTGACAACTTAATTTGATACCCTCTAGACTAGGCCGTTCAGAGCAGGCTTAGAGAGATTGTTAACAGTCATTGGAGAGACGCAAATCCATTCGTGGCGGTTGTTGGCCAACTTTACATTAAATGAACAAGAGGAAAAAAATCGAAGGAAACAGTGCAATATAAATTTTGACCCCATTTTAAAATCATTTCACATTCAACTGCGTAATACTTCCCGACAGACATTTCAAAGGGGAATTGAAAAAAAAAAAGGAAATTAAACACTTATTTCATGATCTGCTGAGGTGTTAATTGTGAACAAAAGCCAGAGCGTGTGTTTTTCCTGCGTCCCTGTCATGACACGTTCTCGTGGCGCGTTCATTTCTTGGATGTGGAAAACCCTGATGTCCTGTCCTGACGCGTTTCCCCTGCGATCTGCTCGCCCCGCCCCTCCGGCAGGAGGAGTTAGAGTTTGCCATCATGCGGATAGAAGCACTGAAGTTGGCCAGGCAGATTGCCCTGGCTGCCCGCAGCCGCCAGGACGCTAAGGTACCGGTTTGCTGCTGCCGTGCGCTGCCTCTTGAGAATGTCGTGTGGTCCAGGAGCTTTGCTAACCACTGGGCGGGCAGGCGTCGTCGGTGTCCAACAACGTATATTTATCCAAAAGCTGAAAGCGTTAACTCTTGCATAAATGTACACCGAGCACGTGTCTGAGATCTGTTTACCTCAGTGGTGAGGGAACCAGCAGGATGGTAAAGCTGGTTGAAGGGAAGAGAACGTGAGAAATGGATGTACAGTCAATGGGGTAAGGGCTTGAATAAGATTGCAAAGTTAGATATAAAACTGGTTAATACTGGTTAAAAAGGACAAATCATAACCTTTGAGGTTGTTTTTTTTTCCTACAGAAATCATTTGCTTCTCTACTGAGCAAAAATAATTTGCAATTTTCCATTTTCTACAAGTTAATATCTAACTGTGCTGAGACTGGACCCTAATCAATAGGAAATAGTAAGTGAAACCCAGACCTTCCTGAGATGTCAGATGACCCTTAGGTCAGGGGTCAGCAATCCTTTTCTGTAAAGGGCAGTTAGTAAATATTTCAGGGTTTGCTGGCCATATGGACTCTGTCACTACCACTCAACTCTGCCACTGTAGCTCGAAAGCAGCTGCAGACAATACATACATGAATGGGTGTGGCGGTGTTCCAGTAAAACCTTTTTTACAAAAAAGGGCAGTGGGCCATTTGGCCCGCAGACCATAGTTTGCTAACCCCTGCTCTAGAGAGAAATATGATACTGACAGGGCATGCAGAAATCTTTTTGCCTGGCTCCCAAGTTTGGGGTAATTTTTCTTAACAATTTGAATAAGTTGCCGATGACGTGCAAAATGGTGTGCAGCCCTGTGAGGTTGAACCCGACCCCAAGTTGGCCAGCCCAGTGAACCTGGTGAGCCAGACCAGGGCTGGACCCCAGTGTGTCTGTGGCCTTGTTGGTGAACCTCTCTGAGCCTCAGTTTTTCCATCTGTGAGATGAAGCTACTAACCGCGAGTTGGCAGGTAGCTGCAAGGACTACAGGTGATATGCAGAGAGCAACACTGTGTGTGGCATTAGTAGGTGTGCGATAAATGAGACCTGCTGTTGTTAGCTAACCCTCACTTTTGCCTCTATTACCTGATCAATTGCTCCGAGCATCTCTCCTCAGTAGGTGGGTCCAGGTCCCATTTTACAGATGAGGAAGTGGAACCACGGAACCAGCCTGCGGCCTGACAGTGATCTGGCCTAGTGGGAACTAGAACTCAGATCTCCAAGTGGGAGCCCCTTGCCTGTGCCTCTTGAGAAATGGCTCATCTGGCAGGGGGCCGGTGGTTTCTTCTGTCCCTTGTCCTTGGCATAGGATCAGAAGTTCGCCTCCATTTCTTGCCTGGAGGGCCCCCAGCATGTGGTTTCCCTGGAGCCAAAGGGGGGCCCCCTCCCAGAGACATCTCCCAGTGACAGAAGGTGGTCACACTGTGGGTGTCCTACACTGTGGGACCCAGGACAGGGACAAGAATGTAAAGACAGGTTGCCAGTGTCCTTGTTCTTGTTGCCAACCCATAAACTTGGGCTTAATTTCCATGAAAATGAGAGTTTTAGAAAGCAGTGAGGATTTTTCCCCAGTTTGATTGATTGATTGATATCCTTGGGGAGAGGTTTAAAGTCAGAATGAGTTGCTTGAAGTTTGGCTGCTATTAATACGGTATACAGTCTTTCTGTCCAGAAGTTTAAGGCAGAATTGAGCATGTGCAGTAAGTAGTTCAGATTGAGTGGGTGTTCTGGAGAGCCTGGGTGCCCCTGCCTCCGTCCTCGGAGAGCACGTCAGAGATGGCGGTTGGCAACACTGGCCAGCAATGGACTTCCTGTCAGTTACAGCCTGTTCTCAGACCATGTGTCCCGATCCTGACTTAGAAAGTATTGTCACATGGATCTACTGAGTGTGAGTCGGAGAGACAACCCCAGCTACCTCCCTAAGTATTTCAGAAGAGTATGCTGAAAGGAATACTCCATGGGGTAGGACTGTCTTGGAGAGCAAGGAAGGTTTTTCTCTATCACAGTACCTTGTACTGCTCTGTAAGAAGTACATCCCCGGGTGACCTTGGCCCATGGAAAATGGATGCTCTTTCCTGTAACTAACCAGCCCAAGGGTGATCCATTTTCTTTAACCCAATTAAGTTCCTGTGGGTTTCTTGTTCATATAGACGCTTGATGGCCCCTCACTGCACTGGAAACTGCGGGTATATAGAAAGAGAAAAGAGCAGCTGTGTATCCAATTTGCTCTTTTTTCTGCCCATATATTTCAGCTGCAGGTGACATACCCCAGGCTTTTTGGCAGCATAGTCTTAAACTGTTGCTAACACAAAAATGAAATCGCTTAGAATGAAAAGAAGTCATACTGAGGAGATGAGAAGCCACATGAAATATGATGGGGGAGAGTTCTGGTTGCTCCTTCGAGCGGCTTCAACTTACATCTCCCTTTCGACTGAGAGCCAGCTGAGCCGACCTTGGAGGGACCACGGTGGTTTCCTCTGTCTTACTCGTTAGAAAACATTAGAAATGAGGAAAACTCCATAGGGGCTGGGATGTCAGGCGGTAGCCCACTTACTGCTTTCCTTCCACACACTTCTGGCCCAACTGAATTCGGTGTGTCCTTCTGGGGCACATCTGACAAGGGTCACTGGCTGGGCAGTGCAGCAGCCCTGAATTTAACACTAAATGAGGATAGTTAGAAACTAAATGTCCTACCTGTATGGCTTTCCAAGGGGTACAAGGTGCATGGGGGGTTGATTTGATTTATGTATATGACAGATACTGGTCATGATCCCTAAAGCCATTGGCCTTTCTGGATGAGGGGACCCAAAATAAACAAAGAAGGATGTGTCTGGGTAACTTAGAACAAGGATCACCCAAATGGCAAGCCTCAGGACCCGAGGAAGTCCTAGAAACAGGCATCAATGGGAGGGAAAGGGGGTTCATCCTCAGTGTCTGGTTCCTCCAGGAGTCCTGGCTCATCAAGGCAGACGCCTGGATGGTATGTCAGCAGGAGAAGGAGTTAGGTCTGGGGCAACCTGTGTGGTTGGTGAGCGGCCTGACATCATAGGCCCCTTCTCTCGTGCTATGTCCAGAAAACCACCCCCCCGACATTTAACGACATGATGCCTGAAAGCCATAAGAACTGTCTGAAGAGCAGTGACAAAGGGCTGGCACATGGGTTCCTGCTTATTTGCCATTTTCGAGAATTTGTGGTCATCACCTGCAGCCTGTGTTGAGAAGGACTGAGGCCATGTCGTGACTCAGTGGGAAGGAGTGGCCAGTCAGTGGCTGGTGGCGCCTCCTGTGGGAGTGGGAGAAGGGCACTTACTGAATGCCTCCCTCGTGTTGGCCATCCTGGGCTTGAGAACTGCCCGATATCAAATTTGGATGGTACAGTGCCAGGGTGAGGCCGCTCTCCTGCCCGGCGCCATGTGACCCTGACACCCCCCAGCACCCAGCCTGTATCCACACTGCAGGACCTTGGCCCAGCTTGCTGTGGTCTCCCTCCCTGAGCTCGACTCATGGTCCCCAGCCCCGTGCACACCCTTCACACTGCTCTCCTTGCCCGGCTCCCTGGACAGGGATCCTGCCTTGGTCCTAGACATGGCAGCATCCCCTGCGGCCTGGCAACTGGCAGTTGGCCACAGGGACTCTGGGCTTGGGTGAGTGACAGGACCCTCACCCCTGGCTACAAGGCCAGGAGGACCCCAGGCATAGGGTCTGCAGATCTGACTGGGGTGACAGTGGCCCAGGGGTCTTCACAGGGACCAAGACTTGAGGGAGTGGATTGAGGGGTTGGAAGCTGGTTCTAAAGGCTCATGCTCTCTGGGATGTGGTCATTTCACATTTTAATTTGTGATTCTAGTGGCTTTTTGGCCCCTCTGAAGTAGCAAGTGGGAGATTATGTGAGAGAAACAAAGCTTAATCTAAGTCTGGTCTTAAACTACCTGCAAGAGACAAACCTATTAGTTTCGGTGAAAAACAATTCTTGGTTGTAAGAGAAAACCAGGGTGTGTGCCTTGAATTTTATTAACATGCAGATACTCAGGCAGTAATTCAAGTGGGTACTGAAGGTCTCTGTGCCCTAACTGGAAACACCAGGTGGCCGGGATGAAAGGCGATAGTGGATCACTGTCTGTGGTAGTAACTCTTTGCGTTTCCTTAGAAACCTCCTTATTTTATTTGTTTTCCCTTCCCTTCCTTGTTTTAAAAGGACTTTAGGCAGCTTAAAGATCATTAATTCCTGCATTGGTCATGTTTAGTTTCTGCCCAGTACGATAAAGTTAGGTTTTGTTTTGTTTGGGTGAGGAAGACTAGACCTGAGCTAACATCTGTTGCCAATCCTCCTCTTTTTGCTGAGGAAGATTGGCCCTGGACTAACATCTGTGCCCATCTTCCTCTGCTTTGTATGTGGGACGCCTGCCACAGCGTGGCTTGATAAGTGGTGCCCAGGATCTGAACCTGCAAACCCCAGGCCACCAAAGCACAGCACGCAAACTTAACTACTATGCCACCAGGCCGGCCCTGATAAAGTTAGTGTTAATTCATTTTCTCCTGCACTTCAGAGAGCCAATTTATTTTGGGTCAGGATTGAGTCTCCTTCTTGGAAACCTTTTGGCCAAATCTCTCAGATCCTGTTTTTTCATCTTCAGAAGGGCTAGGATGTGTTAGATGGTGTCTAATGTTCTTTCCATTTTGAAATTTTGTTCTATTGGTTTTTTCAAAGAACACATTATTTTACTTTTAAAAAAAAATAGGAACAGCTTCTTAAAAAATTCTTATTCAGAACTTTGCGATTATGAACTTTCTCCATAAATACAAATATTGAGTCTTGATATCTAGGTATGATTTTCCATTTCCTTCCTGAGAAGTTGCGCATATGACGAGTAGACCCTTGAAAACATTTCCAGCACCAGAGGTTAAGCCACACATGGGAGAGGCTCTGCCCCATGGTCACTCCCTCTGAGAGGTCAGCCTGCCTGCTCCCGAGGGCTGTGAACTTGTGTTCTAGTCAAATGTCCTGTAACAGAAGTGTCTTTAGGACCTGAGATCCTAAAAGATCTCGAAAAGATCATGGCATCCCATTTGACACGTGGGCGTGACTGTAGGGTCTGGTTGAACAAGGGCTGAGTGCGCCCCTCTCTGACTGGCAGTAGTCATTCAGGTCCCACTTCAGAGTCAGCCAAATACTCAAGGCCAGGCAACCGGAGCTCAAGTTCCAGGACAGCGTCAACCATTTAGTTCATCTTGCACGTGTACAACTAACTGGTCCTAACTCGGTGATCTCCAGTCCTATCCATTAATCTTCTGCCTGAGTTTTCTAAGCTGTCTCCCTCGTCAAGTTCGTTTCCCTGAAGCTGGAGGAGGGTCAGCATGCCCGTGCTTGTGACTGGAGAGAGTCACGTCCTTTAGGTGCACCCCCTTCCCAGTTACTATTGGTGCTTTCGTCTTAGCTGCTGCCACTCACAAGACGAGTCCTCGTCATTCTTTTCCCAAATCTCTCTCTGTCTACTACACTGTGGTGCTCTGTCCACTGTTCAATTTCTTCTCGTACGTTTCCCAAGGAAGGGGCAGTGGCCCTCTGCCTGGTAGACCACCATTACTTCACATCGAATTGGACTCTAGTAACCAGGGTGGAGATTTGCCTGGGCGCCCACGACAGCACCAGGAGGTTAATGAATAGGACTGGGAGTGCGGTTGGTTTGGTGTTTCTTTTGCAGTAGAACTAGAGTGACACCCCGCTGCGCTGGTTGACAATGCTCCTAACACCGCATTTCAAGTGTGTTGGAAATCGCTGATCATTTTGTGCAAAGGGAGGCAGAGTAACCCCAGACATCTCCTCCCTCCCAGGAGGCTTGGGTCTGTCCTTTACAGAAGGCTGCAGAGCGGTCAAAGCTGTGTCCATTGTGGGGGACGGGGAATCGTACCACTTGTTGAGGGTCTTCTCAGCCAATGTGGATATCGTCATTGATCTGGTTCTCAGTTTTCCCATTGACGCAACAGACTTAAGACAACATAACCCCAACACAACCACTCTTACCTTTAGACATCGTGAAACTAGCTTGTTGAATGTGACATTGGTTGACACCTATGGCAGGCTTTAAGCTTCATGTGAATCATACCCTTTCAAATAGAGCTCAACAAACACCCCCCCCCCAATTGAAATGTGGACAGTCTTACAAAAATGAACAGATCTGCAATTATTCAAAACTAGGCAAACGTAGACTAGAATTCAACATCATTTATGATCAGGCTTTTATTTTGGAAGTGGAGCCTGCTGGAAAATGACCTTGGTTCTTACACGCTGTGCCTAAATGCTTCGGCGTCTGATAAATGGCAGTGATAAGCAGGCAGCAGACACCCTTGACTCCAAAGGCTGGGGACTGGGGAGGCCTCCGCCATTAGCCCCTTTGTCTGCCCGTACAGGTGCAAAATGATAGACTTCCGTAGATTGTATCCGGCATCTCCCCATCCATTAGTCTTAGCATTTTCTCATACTTTTGATGTTCTTTGTTTCAAAACCATACAACCGACCCATTCTTGAGAGGATGATTGCAATCCTCTTTGTCGTATATTGATGTTAACTTTTATTTATTTTTTTAATTAAAAACCATTCCACAGAGAGAGGCTGCTCACCCAGCAGATGTCTCCATCTCCAAAACAGCCTTGTACTCCCGCATCGGGACCGCTGAAGTGGAGAAACCCGCAGGCCTTCTGTTCCAGCAGCCTGACCTGGACTCCGCACTCCAGATCGCCCGAGCAGAGGTATCGTGGTGTGTGGCTTGGAGAAGGCCAGCTCTGTTGCCCTGGGAAAAGCTCTGGTTTCTGCCACATGTAAAAAAGATATATATATATACCCACAGTCCACAAGGCCAGCATCTTTGGACACAGACTTTCTCCTCTGACCACTGCAGGCAGAGAGGGTGGCAGACGTGGGTTTTGATCTTACTGGACACCATCATTTAATGGGCCTTTATGGCTTGTTTGATTTAGAACGAAAAGCATACACCTTTTAGTTGCTGGCAGGTGGTGTAGTGAAAGTCTGATATCTGGCTTATTTCTGTCTCAGGCTTGGAGCGATTCTCTGAATGCAGTTGTGGTTGGGTGCAGGAAGTTTTAATTCTACATTTATTCCACGTCTCCTAGCCTTGGTTTGTGAGTTGCTCAGATCTGAATTCACTCATTTGGGGCTAACCTTTCTCTTCTTCCTGGTGCTAGATCATAACCAAGGAGAGAGAAGTCTCAGAGTGGAAAGATAAATACGAAGAAAGCAGGCGGGAAGTGATGGAAATGAGGTCAGTTGTGATGCCCAGGCTTCCTGGTCCCTAGGGGATGCTCACCTGGGCTTGGATAACAGCTGGAGCAGGTGTGACCCATGTCTTCTACAGAAGTTATCTTTTCTTTATTACACAAGGTCCATACTTTCAAAAAAGTGTTTTTAGTATATTTCTGTTATTAAAATATCATGCACTTGAGTTAAATAACACAATCAAATAAATATACATAGAATGAAAAACAGTCTCCTTCCCGCTCAGCCTCCAGTTCCACAGCCCTCATGTAACTGCTATGGACTGCTCCTGGTGCATCCTTCCAAGAACTTTCCATCTCTGAACACGAATCTATGAATGTAACTATATAGCCTCCTTTTTTCTTCAAAAGTAGAGAGAGGAAATATACATTATCCTACACTCGTTTTTTAACTTAGCATATCTTGAACAAATTTTTATATATCTCGACCTCATTGTTTAACAGGTATTTAATAGTCCTGGTGTGGTTCTAACATAGTTAATTTCACCAGTTTCAGTGGATGAGCATTTGGGTTGTCTCCCGACTTGGGCTTAAATGGTTTATTTTCATTTGCTACGTACTGTAACAGAAGTACGGCAGCCACACGTCTTAAGTGCCTGCCATGTGCCAAGCACTGTGTTTTTGGCTAGAGACACACAGTCTGTTTCTGTCCCAGCCCTCAAGGGGGGATCATCAGCTCTGTCTGACATTGGAAGATTCAGGTTGGTTAGGTGACTTGCCCACAGTCCTGGAACTTCTAGTTAGAAGAACGTGAATTTGAATCCACCTTTCTGACTCCAAAATGCAAACTCTTTCCACTGTGCCCAGCCGCTGCCTCCCTCATTCTCAGCTCCTTTCCTCCTCTATTTTCTCTCAATTCATCATCTTAGAAACTAAGAAATCATCTCTGGGGCTAGAACTTACCCTTGGGATGTGATTGTAAAAATTTTATTGCAGGTGGCGTTTTTAAAGCAACTTTGGCCCAAACCTTTGCTCTGACCGCCCCGCTTTAGTACGCCCTGTCCAGGTGCTGGGTGCTGCCAGGTCTGAGAACTGCTCACAGAGGACACAGTTCATTTTTCCACACACCTGCTTTCTTCAGCACAAAAACTAACCCTTGGCTTTTGAATTGCAAGAGAAGATTTAGATTAGAGCACAATCATTTAACAAGATGGAAGATCTGGTACTATGCTGAAAATCCATAATAGGCTTCATTTTTAACTCTCAAAGTTTGGGAATGGATGAATTTTTAAAAATTGCTTGAAGAATTAGTATATTTATAGTGCACTTAATCGTAGTAGCAGCTGGTAGTTAATTATCAAAATCAATTGCATTCCTGGCTACCATTTTAAGTAGTAAGCAAATTATTTAGGTAATCATATCCCCGTTCTCTGGGTCCTATAGTATCTTCTTGAAAATTCTCCTGTTAGTTCCTTTTTTCTCCTGATGCTTTTTGTGACCGTTTCTGGAGGTTAATCTTAGTGTGCTATTTCACATTCAAACTAAGGCCCTGTAGCTGCATTCTTTTCAAATCTCTTTCTTTCTTTTTTTTTGGTAGGGGAGTCAGGGAGGGAACTGGGTGACTTTAGTTGTTTGCCTGCACTGAAGATGAAAGCAGGGCACACTGGGAAGGCTGGAAGTTCTGTCTCTTCCTTTTACCTCCCCAGGGAGAGGTTACCCACGGGGTCTCCAGGGATGCTATTTACTAACTGGAACAGTAAGATTTCAAGTGTCACCGGCTGGTGCAGCTGCACTGGTATTTGATGGCCCGAATGTCAGCCCTGTCAGCCTCTGGAATCAGGCTCTGCTTCCTAGCTGCTTTGGGGCCTGTTCCTTAACTCTGTGCCTCACTTTGCTCATCTGTAAAATGGGGGCAAATCACAGTGCCTCCAGGCAGTAGAGCATGAGGGTTATGAACAGAGGCTCCAGAGGCTGATGCCTGGATTGGAATCCTCGCTCTGCCACTTGGTAGCCCTGCGATCCTGGAAAGGTTCCTGAAGGACCATGTGCCCCAGTATCCCTGTCACCAATTCTGGGGACAGTGATTGCTCCACCTGTTAGGGTCCTTGTGAGGATGAGATAAAAATACAATGCATCTGAAACAGCTTTGGGCCCCTGGTCTCCCAGGACTTCTAAGAGGATGCATCCCTTGCCTGCTGTGGGCAGCCTCTGTCCTCAGCGGTGACGGGTGTAGATGGGGCAGCCTCAAAGATCCCTTGCTGTTTTGTGATTCAGGGATGCAAGGAAGTTTTATCTAATCACAAAAGCCATGAAGTGCTTCTGTGTAAGATTTAGAAAGAACCCTGGGGGCTCATGCCGTGGTCACCTTTCTTGTGGGTCTGCCCTGGGGTAAGGCACTGACCTTGGGACCAAGAAGCTAGTGACAGACACCCAGCAGCCGTGAAGGCTTTAAACTTTGCAGAGTGTGTTCTGCTTTCATCGTCCTTTTTAACTCCATTTCATTCCCGCCCCCCCAGCCCTGAACGTCAGGGTCCGGGGTCCTCCTCACTGTACCCAGGAGTAAGTGGAACCCCGCCATCGTGACTGACCTGTCTGAATCACACAGCTGGGAGACGCAGGGCCAGCTGTAATCAGGGTCCGGATCTGTTGGTGGTTAGCAGCTCTGGGTTCTCTTGTGGGGAGCAGTTATTGGATAATGTAGGTGAAACCCTGGAATCTTCTTTGAGAGGTTCCTTCCAGAAGGTTGAGTTTGGAAGGAGGGCTTCTTCACAGGGTCCTTCCACCTGGGGGCAGCAGTGAGGCAGTCTTACAAACAGGAGATCTTGTTGCTTTTGTGCAGCTACTCTTTACTGAGGCTACCCACGAAGTGCAACTATTTCCTCCCCCCACCCCTACCTCCCACCACCAAATACAGGTGACTAAGAAGTGGCCCATGGGCCTTGAAGAGCTTCTGCTCAGGTACTGTGATGCCAGCTGGATGACATGTTTTAGAAGAAGATTCAGATGAAATGTTGTGGAATTCCAAGGAGAAATCAGGAAAGGCTTCCTGGAGGAGATAGCATTTGAATTGGACCTTGAGAAACAGATAGACTGAGAGAGGTGGAAATAGAGAGGGGGCATGAACAATGTGAGCAAGGTCACGGAGGTGAGAAAGCCCAGAGCAAACGAAAAGTTATTTGTTCTCATTGAACCGCTGTGTCCACGAGACGGCATGGATGGAGGTGAGGTCAGGCCCGGGCTGCAGAAGGCTTTGGTTGTCAGGCTGAACGTTTGGCCTTATTTTTTATCTCAGTGGGCAGTGGGGAGACATGGAAGGTTTTGCACAAGGGAGTGGTGTGTTCAGAGTCGTGTCCTAGGAACATGAACCTATTTGGGTGTGCCAGGAGGGGGGTCGAGGTTGGAGGTGACCCTAGAAGTGTGAGCCAACTGTGACAGGTAAGACTCATCCTCTTGGACATTGGTCAGGCTGCTGATGTCCAGCATGTGGGATCCCGGTGAAATTAAAAACTGTTCTGTTGTCATGGTTCTAACATGTTGTCCCTTCTCTTACAGGAAAATAGTGGCCGAGTATGAGAAGACCATCGCTCAGATGATAGGTGGGTGTCCTGACCGGCGGGGACTCAGGCCTGCCCTGAGGTTTCTAGACTATGGGGAGGGCTCTGAAGGTGGAGACTCAGCATGTTGTGCTTAGGCTCCCCTTAGAGCATGAAGTCCTTCAGGGGGGCACCAGAGCATCCCAGAACATGGCTTTGCCCCAGGGCAGTGAGCCTGGGGACCTCCTGGAAACACCTGCTAGAATGTCCCTTAGTATTGTTCATGCCTTTGGGGAGGCATGGCATCACCTCAGTGGCCACCATTTCATCAGTCAGGACTGTCCACCTTACAGGCAGAGAGATTTGGGTTGGTTCCTGGGATGTTTGGGGCCTTTTTGCTCATAGGAGAAACTAAGCATCAAATCCCTAAACCCTAATTTAGTTTAGACTTAAGTGACAAAATACCCCACTCAGCCTTTACACAAAGGTGTAGGACATGTGGCAGTCCAGCTGCCCGCCCCTGCTTCCTCCTGTGATGGGGCAGACCCTGTTAACTAGTCACAACACTCCTTCTTGCTGAGGTTGAACACCGTCCCAGAATCCATCTTAACACAGCTTCCCTGGTAGCCAGTACTGACAGATTGCTTTGGTCTGCAGTAAAAGAAGGCCTTGAGTTAGGAGTTATACACACCTGGCTCTTTTTTTTTTTTTTTTTAATAATGAGAAAAGATCTTGCGGAAGTTCTAAGCCCAAGTGTTTACACTAATGATCACTATTCAAAAATGATGTTGTGCTTGGGGTGGGGGGTTGTTTATCTATGTATTTGCTTAGGTCCAAGATACCAGTTTTTAAAAAATCTTTTGCTCCTAAAGACATCTGGAGTAAAGACCCCAGCTCACTGCAAACCAGTCCCTGTGTCCAGTCTTGACGCTGTGCTAGCAGGTGACCCCGTCTCTCACACATTTGGATGTGCGTCACACCACACCTTTAGCTTGTCCCTCGATGAGTGTGAGAGCAGCCTTGGGAACGGTGAAGAGGCCGACAGTTGAGTGCTTCCATTCAAGGGAGCTTTCATTTTGATTTATTATGATAAAGGCCATTTCTCCCAGAGCTCAGGGGGAAGCCCATTGGGGTGTTTCTAAGGATCAGCCTCGTGGTGTATGCTTTCTATCCAATGAACCCCCTTTATTAAATTGGTATAAGAATTTATGAATACATATGGATGAGATGAAACAAACTCTTGGAACTGAAACAGCTGGTGGAAGTGGTCAGGATGAAGGATTTATGTCTTGTAGTATACAGTGTTTGGCGAGCTGAGCACCAGCTTTTGCCTCCCGGAGTCTTGGGATGCGACAAACGTCACTCAGACCTACTGTGGCTCATCTGGAAACGTCCTTCTGTGTCTCAGAGTCATACATTCTTTATTTTTGCTCTTGGTGATAACGTGTAGGCCAACGTTGAGAAGGGGGTGAAAGGACGTGAGCCGTTGCCCCTGACAGAAGGCTGCCCAGAGCCATTTTCGATTGCTCAGTGGGCAATTTTGATACGAGCAGACATTCCCTCTTGAAAACTAAAAGAATGAGAATCTCTCTAGTTGGCATAAATGGTCTGTCCTTGTGACAGAAAAATTATTCAACTCTGATGCTTCCCCCGCAGCATATTTACAGGTGACAGCAGTTGGGACATTTTCACTTCTCGACAATCTGAGGAGAATGTGGAACTCTGACTGCAGGGATTATGGCCACACGTGCCCACCCCTCCCCAAGTTCCCCATCCCCCCCCAGAGGCCTGGTATGTTTGGCCTGAGGGTCCCTCTCTTCAAGAGCTGTGAACTTGCCCCTTTTGAGCATTTTCCTGTTTGGGGGTGTTTGAGTACCCCCAGTGGCTCCATGAGACCCCTCCAGTGTCCCTAGCTGGAAGCAGCATTGTCACTCAGGGTGGTGTCTCACCATGTGTCCATGCCTCGTTCCCCATCGTCACTCCCCCGTTCACTGCCCTCGTCGTCATCCACTTTTCCAGAGCTCTTCCCATCAGAAAGGTGGCACGTCTGTGGTTGTCATCCATCAGTCACTTTTGCAGGTCATTGATTAGGACCAACATAGATTTTGGGGTCCTCGTGTCCTTGTAGAAGACGGTATGGGTCTGGGGCACAGCTGGGACCTGCTGTAGCTGTGGGCAGGACCTGCCTTCTTTCTGGGCAGGTCTCTCCATGTGGGAACACACCCACACGTCTCATCTGGATTCCATATTTTTCTTCTCATTTGCACTCACTAGCCAGCATTCCTCGTGGAGGGGAAACTCTGGCCCAGAGAGCTTGGCACTTCAGGACCAGAGTGAACATAATAGCATTTTGAAGTTAAAAACCAGTTTCCATCCCACCCACACGAGCCCTTCCTGGCTCCAGCCAGGCTCTGTGGCCTCTGTTTAACCGTCACAAATGCTGCACGCCAGTGTGACATCTGTCCTGACATCATTATCCCTTCTCGTCACGTTACTAAAGAGAATATGTTTTATTACGTTCAAATATTGAATATTTAGAATTCAGAACAAAGAGAGATTTCTGTGCTTTCTGCATTTCGGGTTGTTGCAATTGATTTTTTTTTCTGCTCTTCTAACAACTGCCCTGATTATCTGTTTTGCTTCCATTTTCTGTTGCTTCTTGCCCTTTGCTTGCAAAACAAACAGGCAAGCCTGGTAAGTAAACGCTTTTCACCTAATTTGACACCTGCTCATTGCAACCCTTGTTTGTTTGTTTTTCTATTTTTGTTACTTTTGCTTTTGTGTATTTGCTGCATTCCCCACATGGTTTCATATTGTTTTGCCTGAAAAAGCCAGAAAAATCTCCAGTGGCATTGTTTTGTTGTTGAGTCTGGAGCACCTTTGGTGTGGGGCTGATTTCCTGGTTTGAAGAACCTAACAGGATTTGTAATTTACACAAAGATCGGTGAAGCCCTCCGGCCTCCCCGGACCCCTGGGAACTGGGAAATCTATTTTTACAGGGGTTATCTGGGGAGGAAAGGAAACCTGAGGCAGGCCGAGTCTCAGATCCAGGAAATCAGATGGACGCCGTGTGATAAATGGCTCCTTTACCAGGCCAAGCGGAATGTACACATGGCCTAAGTCCGGCCTGGAATGTGCATTGTGCAGTGAGGAAAACCGAGGAAGCAGCTGAAATTCCGAGAATGAAAACAAGCATTTGGTACTCGTGAAACTTCAAAACGCCCCTTCTTCTAGGAGTCTAGATGTAGCAAGCTGATCGTTCTCACTATATATTAAAAAGCTCCCCCTTCATGGGTCACTGTGATGTGACATCACACCATTGTGGAGGTGCCATGATGCTGTTGATAATGGTCATTGATACTGGCTTCTTGCTATAGGGCAAGGACTTTATATGTATTTTCCAATTTAATCTCCCCTAAACGCCACGAGATACGTACGTGGTCCCCTCTTTCAGGGGAGGGGGCTGAAACTCACAGAGGTTACAAACCCCACCCAAGGTCACACAGCTGGGAAGTGTCAGCCGGGATTCGAACTTGGGCAGTCAGACTCAGAAGCCTGGGTTCTTCACCTCTGCCCTGGTGGCGGGAGCTCTGAGAGGCAGGGCTGGGGAGACATCAGGCATCTCCGGGTGGGTGGTTCTCCAAGCATGCTCCCTGGACCAGCTGCCTCAGCATCACTGGGGAACTTGTCACAGATGCAGGTTCTTGGCCCCACCCAGACCTGAATCACAGCCCCCTGGGTGGGGTGTAGCAATCTGTGTTTGGACAAGCCCCAGCTGATTCAGATGCACACTCACGTGTGAGAACTCCTTCATTTTGGAAATGAGGCCCTGGGACCCCGAGAGTCAGGACTTTTGAGCAAGTTTATGTTGAGGCTGGAGCTAAAACCAGGATGTGCCCCACCTGTTCTGTGCTCTTCCCTCCACGCCACACGGCAAGAATATGCCTGACTTCGGATACAGAAAGTTGCCAATCTATGGGGACTCCCGGGAAAAGAACCCAAAGCACCGTCGCCCCGCTTTTAAGGGAGCTGCATCCTCCCAGATCTGTTACTAAGAGGCCCGTGTGGAGACGTGGTTGTGAGCACAGCTTCGGGTTTCGGTCTGGTTTGGTCGCTTCCTCAGTGAACAAGTGACTTAGCTTCTTAAACCCCCGTTCACCTTCTGTGAAATGGAGATCAGAAACCCGCCCCTGGGTGGTTGGGAGGCTTCGCTGGTTCATCTATCTCACGGACATGTGTCGAGGCGTTCCTGTGAGTCAGCCACTGTCCTGGGTCCTGGGACAGAGCAGTGGACAAAACCGACTCAGGACCCTGCCCGCGTGGAGCATGTGTTCTGGGGGAGACGGACAGCCAGCAGACGTGCACATGCACACACGCACCCATCTGATGTAAAGAAGGAGTGGCCACTGCTGGGGAGAGAATGAAGGACTAGAGGGGAGAGGAGGTGTTTCCCACAGGTGCTCTGGGGAGGTGACCTGGGATCAGAGACATGAGTGAGGAAGGGGAGCCGTGGGAACCTCTGGGGCCTGCATTCCCAGCAGAGGGGGCAGCAGTGCTGAGCCCTGGGGCGTGGAGGCCACTGTGGCTGGAGCAGGGAGGGCAGAGAGCAGAGTGTGTGGGGAAGGAGTTTGGATTTAATTCCCCGTGTAGGGAGAGGCCCCTGGGGGGCTCTAAGCAGGAGTGAGGTGACCCAGTTTGGACTTCTGGAAGCGCAGTCTAGCTGCCGGGTGCTGGCTTAGGACCATTAAATGAAGAGAACAGTCAGCATGGCACCTGACACGTGGAAGGGCCAGTGCTCACTGGCTGCTGCTATTATTATGGCAGTTACCATTTCCGGATGCAATCCATCCTTCAGCAGCCAGCGCTTGGAGGCAGTCCTGGGTAGCAGGAGCCCCTCCCAGGTGACCTGGGACTGATGGAAGGACAGATCTACAGATCTTCTTCCCCCAGGAGCTCCAAGCAGGCGCTTGTCCCTTCCTCACTCTGCTGTCACCAAAGTTCCAGAGAGATCAGAATAGATGGTTCCTCACCCACCCGGACCAGTGATGGGTCAGCACATGAAGCAGAGAGAGCACCAGGCAGGCGAGGGGCTTTTACGTGGAGTGGTCAGAGAAAGTCTTTCTCATGACTATGAGGTGGTTTTCAAGACATTTGGGATAGAATATTAGCCTGTGATGGCTCAAAGAGGTGGGGTGGAGGACAGAAAGGATCACCCAGTCTCACCTGGACCAGAATTGAATTCTTTTGTACATAACTGAGAAACTCACTTTGACAGAAATAGCTCCATTTTTCTTGGAGTTAAGATACCTGTTCTGTCAGGAAATGTCTGTTTCTGTGTGAAGCAGAATTTCAGGGCAACCGTTATGTGGGCTTTGGGTTCAGGGGATGCTTTAAGGCTGAAGAAACCTTTTTCTTTTCTGCCATCATCTCTTTATCTTGATAACACTTAGGAAGGCCAGCGCCTCACAGCCTGGACTACTGCCCCTTTTAATCTTCCCCAACATAAAATTCAGAAGTGATGTTTTCTTTTTTACCTTTGCTGTCGACAACCAAATAGAATCACTGGAGTCTCCAGTGTAGGTTTTTAAGCGGCTGCATCGATGAGGTTAAAGAACAGTGGCCAGTTTCCATCTTATCTAATACAGCACAGGCCTGGGTCTGGGATGCTGGGGCTGTGAGTTTGTTCCTTTGGAGATGGAGTTGGGGTGGACTCGGGGGAGTGGGCCCACCCAAACAAAAAGCTGAGGTCTGAGATGCCCGCGGGTTAGGCTGAGTCGCGTCTAAGGCCTCCACTTCCCCTGAGACCAGGTTCAGATTCCACGGGCTTCACCGTTTTGTTCCTTGTCTCTCCTGTCAGAGGATGAACAGAGGGAGAAGTCGGTCTCCCACCAAACGGTCCAGCAGCTGGTCCTGGAGAAGGAGCAAGCCCTGGCTGACCTGAACTCCGTGGAGAAATCTCTAGCCGATCTCTTCAGGAGATATGAGAAGATGAAAGAGGTCCTGGAAGGCTTCCGCAAGGTGTGTTTGTGTTCGGGGGCAGAGCAGGAGGCTGGACACGTGGGGCGGGAGAAGGTGAAACAGGTTGGGAGAGACCGTGGGGTGTTAAGGCGTCGTCGCAGGCTGGAGAGTCGGGCTTGGCTGGCCACGATTCTGCCTTTTTGGGTTCCCAGCGCTCCTTGACGTTTCTTCTGTGGGCTCGACCCCTGTCCTCTGTCATGTCAGAATGAAGAGGTGCTGAAGAAATGTGCGCAGGAGTACCTGTCCCGAGTCAAGAAAGAGGAGCAGAGGTACCAGGCCCTGAAGGTGCATGCGGAGGAGAAGCTGGACAGGTAACAGCCTGGGGTCTGCTCCCACAGGCCTCTCAGCAGTCAAGGCGGGCCGGGCGCTCTGATGGCACCACTGACATTGGCCTGGGATAATCCGGTTGCATTTTTCCAATATGATTCACGATAAGAGTGCACTCAGTGAGCGTGCATTGTGGTAAGTGAAGGATAAATTGTGATTTCCAGGGTGCATACTCACAGCACCCGGACATCACGGGAATGGGGGTTGGAGGTGAGCGGTTCTCCTGGGCTCCTGTGCTGGGCTCCGCTTGGTGGGTGCTGGAGCCAGACAGTTCTCCCTGCCCAGCGTTGGGAGGAGGAAGGCAGGAGGCGTCTATAGGGAAGGGTGATCATTTCCGAGCTCCTCACCCACCCCCGTCCCTCTCCCACAGGGCCAACGCCGAGATCGCCCAGGTCCGGGGCAAGGCCCAGCAGGAGCAGGCTGCCTACCAGGCCAGCCTGCGGAAGGAGCAGCTGCGGGTGGACGCTCTGGAAAGGACGCTGGAGCAGAAGGTAACAGGCCGAGGGGTGAGGCCTCCAGCCAGAGGAGCTGGCCAGACTCTCAGATGAACAGAGGCTGGGCTCCCGTGTGCACCGCGGCTCTGAGACAGCCCGCACAACAGTGGCAGTCCCAGGTCAAGTTCATGCTTCATGAGCATGTCCTTGCTCTCCCTCTGGAAGGTCCAGTTTAATGCCAGTTCTCAGACTGGCCTCCTTTCTGCCTTTCCTGGAATTGCTGCCCGCTTGGGTGTTTATTGCCATTTTTCATTCCTTTTTCACCTTTCATTCATTTGTCAAATATTTACCAAGCACCTATATTGTGCAGGCATAGTACTTTAGTCCCTGCACCATGCTTACTGATGAGTGGATGGGGTCCCCACCAGGCCCCTGGCAGAGATAACCAGCTGATGCAGAAAATGGGCCATATCAGGGCCAGAAGGACCTCCAAGTGTCCTCTCATTTCCATGGCTGGGGGCATCCTCCTGGGGTCCCCCAGCTTGTCCCCATGTTTCCTGATTTCCAATTTAGTGCTTAGTCCATTGTCCACACCGTCTCCCTGGGTGTCCATGTGAGAAGCCCCTTCTGCCCGGGAGTGCCATATGGATCTGAGTCTGGATGAGTGTGGGCTAAGGCAGGCCCCCTCCCTGGGTGTGTTTCCAAAAGGGGAGTTTCCAGACATGCAACCCCATTCTGGTTGATTTACTGAGCCCTCAGATTCCCCTGGATGGTCATCAGGGAGCCCAGTGGTCTCGGGTAGCGTCACTTCTCATGCATTTGGGCCTTGATGGGAAGTCACAGGGGTCCTGTGTAGGCAGGTGGCATCAGGGGTCTGGCATGTCTCCCAGATGGCCTCCGCTAACCCAGAAGCACCCAGCTGCCCTCAGATTGCCTCCTTTCCTGTGCCTGCACCCAGCCAGATTCCCGTGGGGCTGGCTGTGGTCCCGAGGGGGATCTGGTACTACCTCTCACTTCACCTACATGATGTCAGGGAAAGAGCCCTGGGACGCAGGAGACTCAGATCCTCGCCCCACCCTGTCGTCCAGTATGTCCTAGCAAGCCTCGCACTTCACGTCGGTTTGTAGGGTTGTAATGTTGGAGGATTAAACCGGAAGATCTAGAAGATTCCCTCTAGTCCTGAGAATTATATGGATCTGTTAGTCGAGTGAATTTCCCTGAGTCCGAGTCTAATCACAGCTCAGCCTCCACTTGGCCCTGTGTCCCACAGTCTGTCCCTGGTTATCCAGAATTCAGACAACTAGAAAATTCACGTTACTAAATCGTTAGTTTCCTCTTAGGATGAAAAAGATGAATGGCTACCAGACAGTTTAATATTAGAATTGTATTTTAAAAAAGAAAGAGCCTGGGCTATGCCAAACATGTTCAATCCCCTCTATTTTCCAGGCTCTGATAATTATTCTTAGCAGTAACCACAGAGACAGGCAATGCAGTCAGTACTCCATATTTATTGAGCATCGCTGCAGTTTTAGTGTTGCATTGGTGTTTAGTTTTACTCTTTGAATGTTGATAGTTCACATATGGCGTATTTGGTGACTTTCGAAAAATGGAATATTCCTTTAAACTAAAGAGCACATTCCCCAGTCATTTTGGGTGTTGAGGCAGTTGTGTATCACATGTTTCTAGATGAGACTTGTAGCAGTACTGTTGTTGGAGATTGTCCCCTCCCACTTCCATCAGGATTGGGTGCATCACGGCAGCAGCTAAAGCAATAGAGGTAAAACAGGAATCAGGATGGATGTTTTCAAGGCCCCCGGCCCGTTCATATTATTACAGTTGCAAAATGAAGGTGATGCTAAATTTTCTGGCAAACTGAAAGTCAAGGAAGAAAGCCACCTGGATTGCACAGTTAGGGATAACAGAAAAGATATGAACGTATCTGCAAACATGATTTTATCTTAAACTAAATCTCAGGAGGAATGAGTTAATCACATGGGTTCTTCACTAAAGGACTTTGAGTGATGCAGAGGGGACAGTCTCTGTCTTAAAAAGATTCATTTCACCCAGTCGGGACTTGTAAAGTGAGCTGGGACTTTGGGCCAGTGAGCCGAGCTCCGTGATGGGGCGGTTTGCTGGGCGGTGGGCGGGTGGTGCCGGGATAGAGCTTGGGGGAGCCTTCAGGAGTGGATAGCTGGTGGGTCTGCTGGTGCCTCTCACCCGTCAGTCATGGGACGTTATGTTTAATAAGTAGAATAGCAAAGCTATATAGGAGCCAGGCCAGCCTGAATTGGTGTTCCAGGCTTGCCACGTCTGACCGGCTGTGTGACCTTAAATTAAGCACGGCGCTTAACCTCTCTGAGCCTAAGTTTCCTCACTGAAAAGTGGAGTTAATAGTGGCTTCCATTCAGGGACTGTCGTGAGATCTGAGGGAGACCATAGTGCCCGGGGGTACTGAGCATGGTGACCGGCACATGGTAAGATGAAAAATCACCCTCAGCAGTCCCAGTAGTGGCAGTAATAGTAATTTTGGGATTAGTGGCTAATGCTGCATCTCCTGCAGAGCCCCGTCTTCCAACAGGCATTTCAGTGCCCCTCAGAACTGAGCCTCTCAGAGCCGTAAACTCTAGAAGGAAGGCAGCCGAGGTGACGTACCTGGCTGGCAGCAGGACTGCAGTGGGGACTGAATTTCTCCTCCACTGAGGAGGCCCCATCTTCCCAGGCCCGGGCACAGTGACGAGCAGCACCAGGGCCTGGAACACAGGACGCGTGGCTCCTGGCTGGGACACATCTGGGGAAGTCTCAGGTTTCCAAGGACAGGCCTCAGCACAGCCTCAGGGCACAAGTTTGTGGTTAAGACTCACCTTGCATGGGGACCTTGAGGGGAAGCTGGCTGCAAAATGTTCCCGTGCTACCGGAAAGATCCAGCCCCTTGGGGAGGGCCGTTCAAGATTGGCTGTTGAACCAGATCGGCATCAGGCTGAGTCGTCCCACTGCACCCCCGCTCTTGGAGGACAGACAGCGCTGTCAGATCATCGGTGCGAGATGGTCGCGTGGTTGGTTCCCCTTGACGGGGCTTCCGAGGACATGTGAGGTGTGGGGTGAGGACCCCCTGAAGCCAGCTTACATCTGCCCCCGCCTCTCTCCATGACCCCTTGTGTCCACAGCACTGCCTCCTTGGCGTCCTCTGAATCATGCTAGCAGTCCCTGTTCAAATATGGGGCGTTTCTCAAAAAATCCACCGAAGAGCTCACCCTAGACCATCCTTTTGTGTCCACGTCCTTCAGAGGCAAATAACAGGAAGAGAACCAATGCTTGTGAAGCTTTTACTGTGCGCTGGTCGCTGTGCTAGGGAACTTGACACTTCTCACCTCATATAATTCTCAGAGACATATGTTAGATAAGGAAATCTTAGAGATAAGGAAATCGAGGCTCAGAGAGGTTGTGTAACTTGCCCAAGATCACACAGCTAGAGCTGGGATGTATGCTTAGATTGTTTGGCTCCCAGTCATTTCTCTCGCTGCTTTAGATAATTTCAGGGGGAGTAAGTGGCCTGGAGGACCTCATGCCCCTAAAAAGCCCAATGACCATTCAAATTGGCTTGATCTCAAACAACCAAGAGATCTCAGCAACCTCTTTTTTGTCTTCACTTTCAGAATAAAGAGATAGAAGAACTCACCAAGATTTGTGATGAACTGATTGCCAAAATGGGGAAAAGCTAACTTTGAACCAGACATTTGGCCTTGACCGTTGCGTGCAATATGACCGTCGGCACACTGCTGTCCCTCCCGTTACGTGGACAGGTTCTGTTTTCACTTTCCGTATGCACTACTGTATTTCCTTTCTAAATAAAGTGGGTTTGATTGTCTGCAGTACTAAGAGACTATCAGAATTTCTTGCTATTGGTTTGCATTTTCCTAGTATATTCATAGCAAGTTGACCTCTGAGTTCCTGTATCAGGGAGATTGTCTGATTCTCTAATAAAGACACATCGCCACCCTTGGCCTTGCTCTTGTACGCGAGTTCCCAGGGTGAGCGGCTTTTGGATTTCATATGAACATGTACAGCTTGCACAGGGACTCTTGCCTTAAGGAGTGTAAACTTGATCTGCATTTGCTGATTTGTTTAAAAAGAAAATGCATGTTTCAAATAAAATTCTCTATTGTAAATAAATTTTTTTCTTTGGATCTTGGCAATAAGTGTGGCTGTGGTTTATTTTCTGGGAAGGGTTGAGTGGTTTCTCGCCTTCGTTAAGTCATATCAGATCTGGCCTTTCTCTCTGCTCTGTCTGGGCTTGTTTCTCTGTCCACAGATTTAACTAACATTTCCTTCGTTGATGTGGCTGTGTTTGTAAGATGAAGCTAATGAGAAATATTGACTTACCACTTACATGATTAAGTGAGTGTATTGAATTAGCTTAGATTTTGTTTTTACGAAGTCTCTTTGACTTTAGGGGCCAAAATCTATTTCCCTTCATTGGCTCAAGGAAGTAGGAGGCTGTCACTCTTCTGGCCCGTTCCGTTAGCGTGCTCAGATCAGCCCTGAAACATTGTCCTTCCCCTCTAGAGGATTAGTAAAGGGCGGGCAATTACCTGTGGGAGACTGGTAATTAGGCCAATTTGAGGATTAAACCAGAGATGTGCCTGCTGTTAAATCCTTAATTGCTCCTGACTTTCCCAGGGACCCCAGGTTGAAGGTGGGTGTGTGCAGAGTGAGGGGGTAGGAAAGGGCCTGCATTTCCCAGGACGGCCGTAACAAATCACCGCAAACTTACCAATAGAAGCAAACTTGAAAACAACAGAAATTTATTCTCTCACAGTTCCGGAGGCCAGAAGTCCAAAATCAAAGTGTTGGCAGGGTGTGTTCCCTCCGGAGGCTCTGAGGGAAAGTCTGTTCCGCCCTCTCTTCTGGCTTTTGGTCACGGCTGACAATCCTTGGTGCCCTTGGCTTGTAGCTGCATCACTCCAATCTCTGCCTCTGACTTCACCTGGCCTTCTCTCTGTGTCTCATATCTCCCTCTCCTTTCTAAGGAGACCTCTCATTGGGTTTAGGGCCCACCCTAAATCCAGGGTGATTTCATCTCAAGATTCTCAATTACCTCTGCAAAGACCCTGTTTCCAAATAAGGTCACATTCACAGGTAGCAGTGGTTAGGATTTGGATGTATCTTTTGGGGGCACACGTGTGCCAGTGGGATGTGTGCTGTGGGATATAAGCTTGGAAAGCAGACCCAAGCCCCTGATGGCCCTCGGCTTGAATACCCCTCTGCCTGCCCAGGCACAGTGGCTGTGGACTGCTCCCCTCCTGTGGGGCCACCCCAATACCTAACAGGGCAGGCCTAGGCAGCCTCAGCTGTGGAGGGATGGGCGGGTCTCTCCTGTAACTTACAAGGTGGAGGAAGCTCGGCTGTACCCCGCAGCACACGGAGAGAAAGAGGCGGCTGCCTGTCTGGGAGAGAATCCCAGGCTCTAGTCCTACTGTCAGCCTCACCTGGCACGGATGCTAAGCCAGGGCAGGGGTCTGCCTCCTCCCGCTGCCCAGCAACCTCTGCACAGCCTCCCAGTTACACCTCCTCGGGCCACAGCCTCCTCGCCCAGATGCTCGCTCGTCCAGACCAAAGCCCCTCCTCCACCCTCACCCCGGATTCTGACCGTGGCTGTGTTCTCAGAGCAGCCCAGCTCCTATCTCTTGAAAGCTTTAATTTCCTATTACTCAAGTAAAACATGTCCATTACTAAAAATCTAGAAATGCAGGTAAGAAAAAACCCCATAATCCCCAAACCAAGAAATGGTAACTGTTAACTTTTTATGTTTATTTTTCTGTAGTTTTTTCTCAGTGTATGAAATATTTATTGATTATCTTTGTAAAAGCGGGATGATTTGGAGGTAGGCGGTGCCACCCTGGCACAGCCATCTGCAGTGCCCTGCATACCGTTTTGTAAACTTTTTTTCCACCTCATACTATAATGTGGGCATCATGTTATGGTAAGCTCTTATATCAATAAATGTAGCTCCTTGCAATCATTTCGAATGACTGCCTGTGTTCATGGTACCAAAATCTAGTTAACCCACCGCCCACTGATGGACATTTATATTGGGTACAATGTTTTGCTGTCATTATACACGGACACTGTAATGTTTCCTTATGCATATGTTTATGAATGTGTGTCCTTCTTAGGCTAAATTCCTAAAGTGGACAAATGTCACTGTGCTCCAGCCTGGGCCACCAGGAACACACCTGGGTTGAACAGATTGGGTTTCTTGCTCATTGCAGTGAGGGAGGACACCCGCCAGGGGGCGCTGTGGGACATCACAGTAAGGCGTCTTAGGAGGCTTGTAGCATAGGGTTTGGACTTGGGTCAGGTGGTTCTGGGGAGGGCTTAAGGAAGCAGGGCTTTGCTCCATACTGGATGCTGTCAGGGCAGAGACAATTCTCAGGTTGTGTATCTCAATAAATCTATCTAGAAGGAGAGAAGACTAGACTAAGATAAAGCTGTAAGTGATAAAGAAGCGATAGTCATACATTAGCTGGGAGAGAGGGCTTTCTGGTCCTTTTTGTGGTTTGGATAATGTCCATGTTCTGTGTTCAGACGTGACTACGGAGATTTCTTGCTTTTTTCTTGATCCGTCACAGTGTGGCTGGTCGGACACTGCTGTTCTGTGAAGTTGTGTTCAATAGGAGAACAGCAAGACCTGGCAGTGAGAGCCAGCCAGCTCCTGGATGACTCCGGCTGCTTTTCTCCTTCTCGAAGGCTGTACACACTTTTTTCCCTCCTCCCCAAAGCCCCAGTGCATAGTTGTATATTCTAGATGTAGGTCCTTCTAGTTCTTCTATGTGAGCTGTCACCACAGCATGGCTAATGACAGACGAGTGGTGTGGTTCCACAACCAGGAACTTTAACTGCTAGGCCATCAGGGCTGGCTCAGATTATACACATTTTTAAAGTTTGGGGAGCCCATTGCCAAATAGCCTTCCACCAAGGTTGTACTAAAATATACTACCACCCACCACACACATACCCTGACCCTCAGTATATACCCTCTGGGGCATAGGATCTGGCCCCTCGGCTACTCTCACCATCTGCCTGGCAGCCCAGCCTAGCTGGGGAAGCGCTGGCCCCGAGCTTGGTCTTGGACCCACTTGCATGTTTGACTACCTCACTATACCCACCCACAGACCACTGTAGGGGTGCCCGGCCTCCGGGACTCCATGGGTTGAGATCAGCCCTTTTTCTCCTACACCCACTTTGTATAACGCCACATACGCTCGCAAATGTTCACCCACGTGATGGCTGCCGAGGACTATTTAGTTATCTTGCTCTGCTGAGTGAGTGGAAAAAGCGCGAGAAGCCAGCACCTGACGCAGCAAAGCTCCCGCCCGCACCCGCAGCCGGCATTATAACGTTTGGGATTCTCAGCATTTCTTAGAGCTTTAGTTTGTCAAGTCAGTTGAAATCTTGAGCTTCCCACATGATTTTTTTTTTTCCTTTGGGTCAGCGTTTCCTTGGGGCTGTCAAGTTGAAGGTGGCTTCATTGAGATACTAAGATTACCTTGTCAGGACAGAGAGTGGGCAGGGCGGGGAGGGAGATAGAAAAGAGGGAGGTGGTCACTGATAACCTGGGGAGGGGGACCCCGGGGAGTTTCTCTTTTTGTCCAGTTTGGGGCTTAGCCCCTTATGTGTGAGATATGAGGAGCTGAGGCCATGCCAGGGAGCATCCCTCGCAGACACCTCCCCATTCCGGGCTCCTGACTCCAGGAGAGAGAAGTGATCTGTGCTCTGCATGGGACAGATGGAAGAGGTGACAGGGCCACAGTCAGGGCTGCCTGGCTTGGCCCTGGTAGGATGCGGAGGTTTCTTAGCAAAACCTCTCTGCTTTCCAGGACATTCCATTACACTTGAAAAATCGAACAGAGCGGGGTGAGCGTTCTGATGGGGGCAGGGTGGAGGTGTGTGCATGCACAGGGCATGTTGGCAGGAGGGAGGGTATTTATTTACATGTGAGCACCCCCAAGGGCTCCCTTGGGGTTGGTACTCTCTAGCTCATTTTAGCCTTAAAACAACCTGGTGAATAGAAACTAAATTATTTCCATTTAACAAGAAGGAAATGGAGGCTCAGAGAGGTCAAAAACCTGGGGACTTGACTGAGTCGCTCAGCCAGGAAATGGGCAGCCAGGATTTGATCCCAGGTCTTAGTGACTGCAAGGCCCAGGTGCTTTGCATTCCCCAGGCTAACAGATTCCTTTAAGGAGATCTGAGCAGAAAGTGGTGGGGGGAGAAGGCAGGGGGTGGGGGAATGTGCCCTAGCGCCTGTGGGGTCCTTACATCCATTCTTAGTCTGTTTGGTGGCCCTGTCTTGAGTCTGGGCTGGCTCTCCTGTTGTTTACATGGACTATAAAAAACCTGCTCTAGAGGCTGGCCCCATGGCCAAGTGGCTAATGTTCCGCATGCTCCACTTCGGCAGCCCGGGTTCAAGGGCTCTGATTCCCAGGCATAGACCTACTCCACTCGTCAGCCATGCTGTGGCAGTGTCCCACATACAAAATGAGGAAGACTGGCACAGATGTTAGCTCAGGGCTAATCTTCCTCAAGCAAAAAAGGAGGAGGATTGGCAATGGATATTAGCTCAGGGCGACTCTTCCTCACCAAAAAAAAACCTGCTCCTTGTTCAATGGGTGGACCAGTACTGGGCTCCCCCAGGGTGTACTTTGTTAGGCTGATGCAAGTGAGTGGTCTTTGCATGTTTCCCTCGGAGCCAGTGGACCATGGCACCTCCCCAGGCTGGTGGCACCCCGCTGGCTGGGCTCTTGAGTTCCCTGGGCTGGAAGAGCAATGACAGAATCTGGAGAATTCATGAGTCTGTCTTGTGGGTTTACTAGGAGCTGGGGAATGCAATTTGGAGATCAAAGGGGGTAGGACTAGACAAAATCCAGACTCCTTGGCCCCTCCGAGCCCTGGGAAATCTGGCCCCTGCACACTTCTGGCCTCCCCTCCTCCAGTCCCGCCCTGCGGTGCGGTCAGCCTGCATGGTCGTTACTTCAGTAGGTCCTGACCTCTCCACTCCAGCCTAGCATGTGCTGTTCCCTCTACCTGGAACACTCACCCCACCCCCCATCATCTTGTCTCTCTGCTAATTCCTACTCCCTTAGGACTCATCCTTGATGTCACTTCTTCCAAGGGCCCCCAGGCCTGGGTCAGTGTTTCAAAATGTAGGTTTTAATAATAGTCAAGTATGGTGAGACCAATACCATTGATCAAGAGACAATTGCCATTGAAAAGATCTTTTGTTGCACTTCCCAAGAGGAGGGGACATGCCACACCACACAGGGCCACATGGGGAAGCACCAGCATTGGGCAGGAGGCAGGGGGAGCCTTTATTGTGTGTTCTTTCCGCAGGAAGGAACAGGTGAGGCAGAGTAATTTGAATCATTTCAGCAGGCTCTGGGGCATAGGTGCTCTGTAGTTGTGTGGCACCTGGCCCTGGGGTGATCAGGGAGGGGACAGTGATCCTGAGGAAAGGAGGTGGTTGGGATGTGGGCTCTGGATCGGTTTCACTTGTAGACGCGTCCTTTACTGTCCCTAGGAATTAGCTAGCCCCAGGAGAGACAGTCCCATCAGGGTCAGCAAGGTCCCAAGATGTCAAAGCATCAGAATAAAAAGACATGCTTAATACAGTCAGTTGTGCCTCCTGTGTCTTTCCAAAGCTCACTGAGCATGACCCTTGACTTGCCCATCACCCCTGGACACCGTGAGCCTCAGAAGGGCAGACTTTAAACCTCCAAAAGGAAAAGGAAGCTGTCCAGCACAAAAGATGATTTTTAAGGTCACAATGACTCACAGATGACTTTTAAAAATGAGTGATGTAGGGGCCGGCCCGGTGGCGCAGAGGTTAAGTTCGCGCTTGGCAGCCCGGGGTTCGCAGGTTCGGATCCCGGGCGCCCGCCGACGCACTGCCCGTCAGCCATGCTGTGGCGGTGTCCCATATAAAGTAGAGGAAGATGGGCACGGATGTTAGCCCAGGGCCAGTCTTCCTCAGCAAAAAGAGGAGGATTAGCAACGGATGTTAGCTCAGGGCAGGTCTTCCTCACCAAAAAAAAAATTAGTGATGTAGTTAATGTATATTAGAAATAAACCAGCATACCAAATATGTTATTTCATCAATAAAATAAATTTACTTTAAAAACATCATAGTTAAAAAAAATGGTGAGTAAAAAGGTAAGCCCATTCTCAAAGAAAAATGTTAAGTAACATTCCAGGAGTATGGGGATATGGAATTGTAGAGGTGGCACCCATCCTTCACCCTGCCCCCATCGCATCCCCCACACCCAGTACAACCTGACACTCGAATATCACTTAGCCAAGTGAGGGGAGCCGGCCCCGGCCAGCACTTCTCACCACGCCCTCCCAGCCCTGGCTGCACCGACTCGGAAGGCTTGGAATAGAGGCATCAGCAGTGTGTGGAGCTGAGGAGTTGGTTTGTCTGAGATTTGTTTTTCACAGGAGAAAACTGAAGCCGAGTCAGAGAGAGGACTTTCCCGAGGTCACACAGCAAGTTAGTGGCCAGTGGCCAGTGCTCCTTTCTAATCACCAAGACCATCCCCCCCTTGCCATATAGGACTCAGCTCAAGGGCAGGACCCACCTTTGCTTCTCTCCTTGGGGGAAGCCCCTGCCTGTCTTCTGGCTCTTGTACGGCCTCAGCCAGAGGCTGGTCCACAGGCAGTGCCCCCCCACCGCCCCGCCCAGCAGTGTCCTGGACCCAGGTGCACGGCAGCCCCACATCTTAGGAGCCAGCTGATCCTGATTTGAGTACCCACAGGGGCTGCTCACTGCACACACACACTGTCCTGGGCCCTGATTCTTCTAGAACCAGGGTCTTTAGAGCCAGCACTCAGCCTCTGAGGCCTAGACACTCCACACTGCCAGGCCCCAGGACCTCCAGGTCTACACTTTCCACCAAGGGAGGGTAAGGATGTGCCCAGGGTCACACAGCTGGTCAGTACCAGAGCCCGAGTTGAAATCGAGTTCCTTCAGTGTACCCCACCACCTCCCCTTATGGGTGACTGGTTGGAGGTGCTGAAATGGGCAATCTGGGAAGGTAGTGAGTTCCTTGTCCCTGGGGTGCTCAAGAAGAAGATGGACATTCCGCTGGGATCTCCCGTAACTGTGGGAGATTTTGGTACCAGCTGGTTCCAGCTGAGAGCTGTGCTCAGTGAGGTTTGCTGTCTGAGCCACCGAAGGCCTTTGCTCTTGGGATTTCTGACTTGTCTGGGCCCATGGGGCAGGGTTACTGCACACCCCAGCACACTGGGCACCACCAGGAAAGGGCTTGAGGGGAACATGCTGGGGCCATTCCCGTTTATTTGTATTTGTTGTCTCTGACTTTGGCTAATAGCTCAGCTCCCAAGAGCTCTGTGGGGGATGTGCCTAGGGCTTTGGAGGTGGGCTGAGGCCCTGGATCCCTGAGCTCAGACCCCGCAGGGAGTGATGGACCCAGCCAAGGCCAGGGGTCCTGCTTACGCACAGCAGGGAGTGTGGCACCTTGACACACTTCCATAGAGTGGCCACTAGAGAGCACCCAAGGGCCTGCTCTCAGCTGTGCCCTGAGGGCATCCTGGGCTGGCCATAATGACCATGACCCACACAGAAGGAGAGAGAGAGAGAGAGACACACACACACACACACACACACACACACACACACATTGCTCATCCATGTGCAAAGGCAGAGCAGTGGGTAGGGACTGGTACACCCAATTATCCAAGTCTAGAGGCGTTTGTGGAGCACTTCCTAAGGGCCGAGTTTGGTTGGTGGGCTCTGGGGGGACACTGGGATGGGTAAGCTGCCACAGGACACTCCACACTAACCAGCTACTCTGCAAAGCAGACTGGGTGTCTGGAGAGGTAGAGTCGCAGATCTGAGAGTGAGGAGGGAGGGACATTCAGAGGTCCCTCCATTTATGGGGTGATTTATAGTTTCCAGAACACCATTACAGGTAGGCAGAGCTGCTCCCTTCCCATTCTACTTTGTAAGTTACATGACTCAGGAGAGGCTGCGCGAGGAATTCTTCAAGGAAGCCTGTCCTCAGGTCTTACGAGCTGCACTGAGTCCAGGCCCCTGTGACTGTCGCTGGGATTTCCATGAGCTCTGGGGTGGAGGTCCAGGACTTCGATGGACCAAGTTTCCTGGGTGTGACAGACCGGCCCCCACCTCGCGCCTCCTAGTTCAGGGCGCAGACTTCACAGACCAAGTCGCTGAGGGCACTGCAAGATTCCACCTGCTTCCCCGGAAGGAAGACGTTTGGCCTCGTCCCCAACTTTTAGTCAGTTCTTAGTTCCCAGAGATTAAACATCATCTACCGAGAAAATAAATCATCAGGCATAGCTTTTAATAATGTAAAACCCTCGAGTTTTTGTTTGAATATTTTTGTCAAAACATTTCTGGACATGAAAGCTAGAAGTAGGGGACCCCAGAATGACAAAGCTGGGAGGGATCTGAGAACCTTCTAGTCTGATCTTATTTTACAGATGAGGCCTGAGGACTGGGGGGTTGATTCTCACTGAGGCCCTTTTAAAGAATCTTCCGGATTATCCAGATGCTGCAAGGACACGTGACGCTAAGCGGAAACAGGAATGACACCACTCCCGTAAGGAGGGAGCCGACGAGGAAGCACATGGTACCCAGGTTGGCCGTCCTTCCCGCAGCCCCTCAGTGAGAGCCCCCCACAAGGCCCCCAGCTGCCTGAAACTTGCCTGGAACAGGAAGTGCTCAGAACCTTCCCTGATGTTGCCATGGTGCCCACAACGACCCACGGAAACCAAAGGCGAGCTCCCCTGCCAAGGCACCTTGGCCCGTGAGAAGAAAAGGGTGAGCCCCAGATGTCAGGAGCACTCTCAGGATTCAGCCTCAGAAGACGAACAGCCCCCAGCAATCCTGTAATTCAGGGACCAATGCGATGCAAGTGCCTCCATTTGAGAAGCTTCCCCTGTAAACGCACCAGTGCCGAGCGAGGGGGCTTCGGAGCAGTAAGTGTGGCTGGTCGTTTTCATCCACTCGAGAGTCCCAAAGGGCATCCTTAGTGACCAGCCCTACTTGGACTTGGTCAGGAGGGACTTTGGAGGCTGGGAGGCAGGAGGGGTCTGGGAGCCGAGGGACCATCGCAAGTAGCAGTGTATGTGGCTAGCCTCCTTAGAGCCCTCCTTTGGTTCCCATCCCTTGGTAAGGGGTGCAGAATCGTGGGTTGGCTCCTATCTTGCTTTAGCTGAGCCACTTTTCCAGCACCATAGCAGAGAATTGTCAGTCCACTAATGTGCTTCAAAAAAATTAGATGTCTCTTGATCTGATAATTAACCCCCACTCGGGGCTTACCCATTCTTACTTTTGTGGCGAAATATGGATTCTTTAGGCCAATCTCCCCCATAATATTTTGAAGAAACCTTTTGGAAATTCTTTGGAAATTTAATCTTTACCTCTTCTGTCTTCCAGGTGCTTCTCCCCCCACCTCCCCATCCCGTGTAATCGCCATTGTCATTCATGCAAATGTTGAATCCGGTAAGTAGGTCAGCTTCACGAGGGGGCAGCGGTGGGGAGCAGAAGCTCCTGGTTGCGGTGGTATCGCCGGGTTTCCACAGGGGGTGGGTCCTGCACCGCTGAGGACTCCAGCTTTGTTGCTGACTCTGCTGGGAAGGCACGTTCAAAGTTTGCCGTCTGAGCCGACCGTCATTCACGTCTCACACTGCAGCAGGACAGCTTCTAGATTCAGATTCCATAGTTTTCCATCACCTACCGTGTTCCAGGCACTATACTAAAACATAGTTCCCAAACTTTACTTTATTTTATAATTTTAACATCACCACCGTCACCAACACCATCCTCATCCTCATCCTCATTGTCATCATTCCCAGTTAGCGTATGAGAATCGAGATGCTCAAAAGGTTAAATGACTCACCCAAGATCACACATCTAGTTTGTGGCAATAACAAGATTTGAACTCGGATCCTCCATTCCATGGCCTTGGTCTCCCCACCATCCTCCCAGTGCTTGGCGTGACTGGGGATCAATTGCACCCATTCCTATTGGTCCCTCATGGTGCACTTCTCCTGGCCAGGTTTCCTTGAGCTGTCACATTTGAGGTTTATGTCCATGCTGGGTATTCTCCTGCGTCCTTAAGGAAATTGCTGAAACCCTAGGGCCTCAAGAAAATGTCTAAGCAAGAGTCTCTGCCCAATGACACAGCTGTTCCTCTCCTGGGTTTGTACCCCAAAGAATTGAAAACAGGCATTCCAACAGAAACTCGTACATGAATGTTCATAGCAGCTGCATTCACAAGAGCCAAAAGGTAAAAACAACCCACATCCATCAGCTGATGAATGGGTAAACAAAATGTGGTGTCTCCATATGGTGGAATATTATTCAGCCCTGAAAAGGAATGAAATTCTGATACATGCTACATAAAACAATATACTGAGTGAAAGACACCAGACATAAAAGCCCACATATTATATGATTCCATTTATATAAAATATCCAGAATAGGCAAATCCATAGAGGCAGAAAGCAGACTAACGGTTGCCAAGAGCTAGGGGAGGAGGAAATTGGGAGTGATGGCTTCATGGGTACAATGTTTTCTTTTGGGATAATGAAAATGTTTTGAACTAGATAGTGGTGAAGGTTGTACAACATTGTAAATGTACTAAATTGTACACTATGAAATAGTAAATTTTATGTTTTGTGTATTTTACCACACAAAAATCCCCAAAAAACAAAAAAACAGTCCCCACCCAAGATCTCCTCAGTTTGGTCTCTCTCTGAATCACACGTTAGGGTCAGCTGTTAAGGAACAGTTTTCTGAAGCATAATCCTACCCCGCTGTGGGTTCTTCAGAGCTACCTGCAAAGAAATAATCTCTGTCTCTGAACTTTTGCCTCTGACACCTCCTGTCCTAGATCCTAAATTCCAAATTACTTTGTAGCTTGAAATCCTCAGTCTACTGAATACAATATATCGGGAAGCTTTGAGAAGAATGCTCATGAGAAACATTGGCCACATTTGGAAATTAACCAGTTTTAAAATATATCTTGATTTTCTTTCTGCTGTACAATTTGGGAAACCTGGCATTTATGTGAGGTTAAAATAAATCACTTTTGGGGCCAGCCCTGTGGCCGGGTAGTTACAGTTCTATGTGCTCCACTTTGGCAGCCTAAGTTCAAGGGTTCAGATCCTAGGCATGGACCTACACCACTAGTCAGCCATGCTATGGCAGAGGCCCACATACAAAATAAAGGAAGATTGGCACAGATGTTAGCTCAGGGTGAATCTTCCTCAGCAAAAAAAATAACAATAATTTAAAAAGCCACACTTTCTCTCTTTCTTTATTTCTCAAGCAGCACAAAGCTCGGCTGGAACGCCGGATAGTTGGCTCAACCAACCGGTGGCGTCTCCCCAGAGAGCCTTTTTCCGGGGACCTGCTAGCACTGTCTCAGATGTGCAAGGCTTTGAGCGTGGACATTGATGAGGTGCTGAAGAACCCACACAGGTAGGGAGAGCACAGGCCCATGGGCGGGAAGGGCCCCTCGGGGTGAACCGCATTTCTGGGAAGTGCCCCGCGTTTGGGCTACTCTGGTTGGGCAGATGGGCTGTCACGAGGCACGTTTGTGAGGAAGGCTGCCTTTGGGACCTTCCCTTGGGGATGCACAGGGTCAGCGTGTCTGCTTCCTCTGAGAACGTCTGCGGACAATGATAAACATGCAGAGACAGACTGACAGGGTCTTTCTTCCAGATTTTCTTTGCATTGGGGACTTTGGATGCTAACAGGATTCTGTTATAAGTTTATCAACTGGTTTGTTGACAAACAAAACTTAGCTCGTCCCGGCTTAGCTCTGAACCCCTTTCATGGAGCCCATTTCCACCCATTTGATTGGCTTCCCCTTCACGAGCAGCTGGCCCCCCTCACTCCCAGAGTATTCTAAGCTGCAGACTTAGGGCATCACTCCTCCGTGTTATGAGTCCTGTCTTGCCTCTCCTGGGGAGACAGAGCTGGACCCTATTGCAGAAGGAACACTTCACTGCCCTGATGCTTTGCACCTGGCTGATGCCACTGCCCTCCCTGGGTCGGCAGCATCTGCCTTGTGAGCTCACAGTCAGGTCTTCCCGAGCACGGGCTGTACCCCTGGGTGGCACCCGGCACAGAGCTCCTTGCTCCATGTAGCCCAATCTTCCCTTTCTAGACCCCGTGGCCAACCCTGCTCCATGGCCCCCCTCCACCCCACAGGTGAATGTATTATGCATATTTGAATAAACCAAAACCCATCTGGATTTGGTGTCTAAACTCTCTGATGGCCCCAGCTTAGAAAAACTGAGTGTTGTGCGTTGCTACTTTTGGCATTGACTGTTCATCCCTTAAACAATCTTGAATTTGTTTTGTATTTTGTTTGGTTAGAGCCCTGAGGAAGTCTTTGAGTTTTTGCCTGTTGTGCTCCTTAGCACCGAGGCCAGGCTGGGCAAGAGGTGCTGGGGCTGGGCCTGGGAATACAGGCAAACTGATACGGAGAGCTGAGGAGAGTGGCTGGGCAGCAGGAGCGGAGGTCTCCAGGAGCTGCTTTGTGGGATCACTGGGTTAAGCTGGGGGTGGTAACCTGGGGGTGGGGCACAGAAGCTTGCAGACGATGGCAGTTGGTGCCAGGCTTTAGGACCATTAAAATGAGTCTACTGGGCAGGGTTGGAATTCCTTCTCCATTTACTAGCTCTGTGACCTTTAACCAGTGGCTTAACCTCTCTGAGTCTCAGTTTCTTCATCTGTGAAATGGCAATAATAGCACCTCCCTTGAAGAGTTATCTTGAGGATTAAATCTGATGGTACATTGAAAACACTTCGCACTATTTCTAGCAAGTGGTAGATGCTCAATACATGGAGCAGTTATCTTTACAGCCTGAAGCACTTTTAGTTATTGATGCTGGTGATCTCATTTTGGGTGTGTCAGCCCTGTGCTCTGCCAGCCACCAGCCCCATATTTCACTCTGCCTCTTAGCACCTTCTCCAGATCAAAGCACCTTGCCTCCGACACAACACCTCTGTCTCTCCCTGGGGGCTGTGGTCCAGAGGCAGGCTGGGGCAAGTAGGCATTCTGGTACAGTGATCACTCGTGTTTCTGGCGGTCAGCTGGTCCACGCTCAGCTCGGCTGGGCAGTTCGGCTCTGCTCCACGAACCTCTCATCCTCCTCCTGAGACAGTGGGCTAACCTGAGCATGTTCTTTTCATGGTGATGGCAGAGGGCAAGAGGGCAAGCCCAGTTGCACAAGTGCTTTTCAAACCTTCAGCCATACCATGTCCACTAACATCCCATTAGCCAAACTCAAACAAAGTCAAGGGCAGGAAATCAAATTGGAGTTTTGCAGATATGAAGCCAAAAGCCCTTTGGATGGTTGGCTGCCAGAAGTCCATATGTCCATAAGAAACTTATGGAATTGCCCCCTTTCCCCTCTTGTCTCTCCATCATGAGTCACGACTGGGGGGAGCGAGCCCCAGCCTAATGGCACATTCCCAACATCCCCACGTGCCACTCCATCACAGGCCATTTAGTCCCAAACAGTAGAGAGGACAACTCATAGGTGCCGTTTATTCCATTAACTTTTCCGATGGTCCTAAAATGAACCCAGCCCTTGGAATCTGCAGAGCCTGCTTGGTGAATGGTATATCTTGGCCAGCAGCCATGACACCAGGAGAAAGCAATGTGGTTACTTCTGTAGTCTGGCCTCTCCTGGCTCAGCCAATGGCAGTGATGTTTGTGAGGGTACTTGAGCTCATGGGCATAGCCCCATAGTTTCCAAATCCATTGCTCTATTTTGAGATCATGGCCTGAACTCTTGACCTTGGCCAGTAATTCCCGGACGTGTGACCCAAGCCCCCAGGGGGATTGAGGCTGGTTTGGGGGTTTGGGTCAGGTCCACTGCTCCTGTTGGATAAACAACTCAAACTCTCACTGGCTTCCTGAGGCTGAGTCACTTGTAGCCACTGTCCACTTGGAAAGGGCAGCATGTGGTCGCTATTATTCTGAACACAGGTACCCCCACCCAAGCCTCTTCCAGGCACCCTGGCCCCCCCAAGGGCTCTTGGGATCTTTGGAAAACAGCATGGCAAAGATGACAGTGACTAGATGTGGTCAGCAAATGTCCCTTGACTGGTTGGCTTTCTTGGGATGACTGTCTTCAAGCTGTGAATGTGTGACTCAGACTTTGTTTCATTTCCTTGCTCAGCGGGATGAATATGTGTTTATGGAAAAGCATCTTATCTCTGCCATCATTGAACGGATATTTATCGAGCACTTGCATGATGGCTGTGCTAGGGCTACAGCAGTAAATAAACACTGAATCTGCCTTCGTGCAATGCAGAGCCTAGTACAGAGGAGGCATGAGTAAAGGGCAACCACAAGACACTATGGAAGGAGTTTTCATGGGGGTAATCCCAGGACAGCAGTGGGGAGGGCTGCTAGCCCAGTCTCCCCAGAGAAAGCAACATCTAAGCTTATCTGGAAGGAGGAGTAGGAGTTCGTGAAGTGTAAAGGTGGGGAGGAGAGCACAACTGGGCGGGGGGAGCTGTGGGTCCAAGAGAATGGAAGCAAGAGATGGCGGGTTCAGGCTGTTGAGAAGGGCTGGAGCGGGGAGTGTAGAGGGATGAGAAGCAAAGAGAAGCAGGAGCTTGTTAGCCATGCTAAGGAGTTTGGGCTTTTTCCCAGGAGCCTTGGGGAGACACTGAAGGATTCTCAGCAGGAGAGAGGCAAGACCAGATTTGCCTTTCATATGGTCTCTTGGGCTGCAATGTGGGGGGTGCATCAGAGGGGACCACACTGGAGGCTGGAGACTGGCAGTCACTGGGGGGGAGATAATGGTGGCTTGGACGGAGGTCATAGCAATAAGGGCAAAGAGAGATGGATGAATTCAAAAGATCTTCTGTCAGATCTGGGCAAGTGATCAGATGTGACAACTCTCAGTATGCTGGCCTGGGCTATTGGACGTTGCTGGTGCCATTTCCTGGTGGAGGAGCAGGGTTGGATTTGGGGTAGATTCTGAGTTTAGTTTTTAGACACATTAAGACTGGGTGTGCATGATCCCTAAACAGAAGTATTGATGAGTTAACTTCCCAGAAACGCCCAGAACCCTCTCTTCCATCTCCAGCAGATATTTATTGAGTACCTGCTGTATGCTCGACATTGTTTTAGACACTCACCAAAAGAGGGGTCGTTCAGGGATCCAGATGTAGCCTCAGCTCCCTCCTCGGTAAGGCATACCGACCAACTGAAAATAGGAATTACCACTTCGAGCCTCCATCTGAGCTCACAGTTTATCGAATCAGCAGACAAGGGTGACCTGGGGAAACTCTCCCAGTGGGCAAGGTACGATAAGGTTGACTAATGGACGCTTCAGGGACGCTGCACTGCAATGATACGTGTGGTGGTCGGAGAAAAATGTCATATTAACTCCTGGACTTTTTCTTTGTATTTTTCCTTGAGGTTATACATTTCACAAATTCAGAAAATTTTCTCTGAGAATTTGAAGAACAATGCCATTCAAAGCGGGGAGGCAGGTAAGTTGTTGTCACCAGTGGATTCAATCCGAATGTTGCTGGCGAATGTTGTGGTCTCTGGGGAAGGAAGCGAGACCACCCCATGTGTGGTGGCCTGCGGTCAGAGCCACCCTCCTCCCTCAGAGGGGCTAGTCGATTTCTTCCTGCTGGCAGCCCTGGTTGGCCGGGGGCCTTGAGAAGGAGTCTGTAGCCGTCTCCTTCAGACGAGAGAACGGGAGAACGAGTTCCAGGATTGTTTGTGATGTCTGCCGTGCATCTGTCACCCTGAAAGTGGAAGTGGACGTTCTGTGAGGGGACACACTTTATCCACAACTCTGCCCCTGCCTAAAATCACCCTAATGGGGTGGGATTCTTTCTAACCTGGCACAACCAGAACGCCATCTGAGGCAATCCAAGATTTGAGAAGCAGACCCAGGTTCTAAGCCCCAGCACCAAACGATATCATAGAGTTAGTGAGTAACAATAATAATAACAAGAGAAGAAGCAGGTGCCCAAGGTCACACAGTCAAAATGACGGCAGGCCAAGAAATAGATGTGGCTAGTGGCCCTCAAGGTCCTGTCTGTCGCTGAGATTTGGGGTTTGGGGGGATCGCCCATGCACAGTCCCCTCCCCCCAGCTGTGTGCTAACACGGGGTCCAGCCTGCAGAGCCCTCTCACCCCCAGCCACTCACGCCTCACCTGGCCTGGCCTCCTACGATCCTCCCTCCACCCTCCCATCATCTCTTCTCTGTAATCACCTGTGCCATCCACGGGCGAGACTCCCCTGTGTAAAGCCCTTTACAATTTTTACACCATATTCTCATTTCATGCCTCGAGCTGGGCTTCTGAGGATCCCCATTCCCTCGAGGAAAGTGACTCACGAGGACTCTGCTCCCTGGTGACGGTCCTTTTAGTGTATTGCATTTTGCTATTGCCTTTCAGGTGGGTAATAATTAGGCACTAATTGCCCGGTAGTTTTCAACAGGGAAGCAGTAGCGATTGTGCTCCCCCGGGGACAGTTGGCAATGTCTGGAGACATTTTTGGTTGTCACAACTTAGGGGGGCGGGTGCTCCTGGCATCCAGTGGGTAGAGGCCAGGGATGCTGCTGAGCATGCTGCAATGTGTGGGACAGCCCACAGCGGAGAATCATCTGGCCCAACATGTCAGCAGTGCCAAGGTGGAGAAACCCAGTAATGGGGAAGGGAAGGTGAGACCCCCAAGAGTGTCCCAGCCAGTGTCCCTGCCCCATGAAGCCTTTTCCACTTCCCCAAGTTGGAAGGCAGCCCGTGTGCCTCTAAAGTCCTGCAGCTGTTGGTCAGCGGCTCTCCTGGATGTTCATCGCTTTCTATGTTACCTTGTAAGCCTTCCTACCGTATCCCCCTGGGAGCCAGTAAGCCCCTGAGGCCCCCACTGTCATCCTCAGCATTTTGTTCCTG
Source organism: Tapirus indicus (assembly GCA_031878705.1). Taxonomy (NCBI): domain Eukaryota; kingdom Metazoa; phylum Chordata; class Mammalia; order Perissodactyla; family Tapiridae; genus Tapirus; species Tapirus indicus. The sequence continues at coordinate 10,500,261 of CM062921.1, read as the reverse complement.
AAAGGCCCAGCGCGCTGCCTGCCCGCTCATCTGCTCAACAACGGCGAACGAATGGAGGAGAACCTGGGAGAAGGGCTGTTGTTGAATCGTTTGCTCAGCATCTCTTTCTCTCCACAGACGTGATTCTCGAATGCCTGGGCTTCAAATGGGAACTCCATCAGCCCCAGCTTTTTCAGTCCAAGACCCTGACCAAGCTTTACCTGGCGGCCCTGGCCCGGGGCACCACCAGCCCCATGAAGGAACTTGAGAAGCTTCTGCGAGGTACTTTCTCACTGGCACCCAGCATGGAGCACCAGACACCGTGTGGTTTGAGAGACTGTCTTGGCGTCTGGTTATCTGTTTTGGGCACTATGGCAGTAAAGGGCAAGGGCCATGGTGTGACCTCATCACGGGATTTAACCTCAGTGTCCTCAGCTATATAAAGTGGGGACAACGGTTCTTACTGTGTTGTGCTAAAGACTAGAGGAGGTGTAGGTGTGAAGTTCTAGAACAATACCTGGCATGTAGTGAGCGCTCAGGAAGTGTCAGCTATTTTTCTCATAACAACCCAATCTCGTCCAGCCAGCTGAGACAGGGACTCTGCCTACTCTTTGAGAAGAGAGAGGGGGTTGTGTTGAGTCTTCTGAGGGGCTCTCTGGAAGGAGGCGTAGTTCTGACGTCTGTGGCTTGTTTGCCCTAAATGTGCTGGGTAGAGGTTTACGTGTGTACATCAATTTTATTTTTCCTTTCCTTTCCTTTCTCTTTTCTTAACTCTACCTTATTCCAAAAAGTATTTAGGTTGCTTCTTTCTTTCTTTTTCTACTTTTTTAGTCCTAATAATCCCCAGTTTCTCCTTATCTGTCCCATAAGCTCCTCTCCAGCAGCCTTGCCAACTTCTTCTTTGGGTAACACCGATTGGCCTTGCCTCAGGACGCCTCATACGCAGGTGCCATGGAAAATTCAGTCTCCAAAGCCAGCCAGCATGCCAGTCAGGAAGGGATTACATTTCCAGGATGTGGCAGCAAAGCCTTGTTGTTCCAGAACCAGACAGGCTGCCGGAGCCTCCAGTTGCTGCCCCACCCTGAGCCTGGAGAGAGGGCCCAGCTGCCAGCCGGAATCTTCCTGGCTACACAGCCTCTGACTCAGCCCTTCCCGGCTCCGCTGGGAGCTGAGAGCAGCTGCGGCATTTCCACAGAACCGTGAAGAGCCTTCGTGCCTACTCATGACCCTTGCTCTTCCTAAGCCCTTGTCCAGTGTCATCGAGTGGGACTGAGCCCTTCCTTCCATGTCCCCTGTGCCCAGTCAGAGCTCTCACTTGGCAACCAATGAAAGGCCATAGAGACCCAGACAGTGAGTACATTGAAAAGCAAGGGAATCTGGAAAGGGAAAACGGAGTTATCATTAGTATTATGGCCTTGAACATGTCTAGAATGTTCTCACTGAGAAGATTTGGCCCTGCTGAGACAGCCGCTCTGATCCAAGCCCCTGCTAGAGGCTGGGCCTGACTGAGGGACGCCAGAGTAGGTGCAGAGATGAACCCCCAGTGCCCTGACTGTCACACTTTCCAGGGTCTCCCCACAAGCACCACAAACTGCCCCAGGCCCTGGGACTTGTGTCTCCACGATTTTCATTGGGTACAGCCCTTCATGTGCCTTTAAAAGCAGAATGTAGAACGCATCTCACAATTATTGCTCTTGTGTCCTTGAGAACACCTGCGCTGCTGTCCTGGCGTTAGCAGCAGAGAAAGTTTCTGACTAAGCCCTGGAGTGGTGGGCTCTGCAGAGATGAAGCCCCCTGTTGGACACACAAGCCTGTCCCAGCTGCTCATTTTCTTTCCACCAAGAGTCGAGGATCAGCTGTACTTTAGGAGGACACGTTTATTCTCTAAGATGAAATCCGAGAAGGCGCTCTGTTACTAGAAATGAACCACCTTGGTTTAAGAGCATCTCCGAGACGCATGATCAAATTATTACTTTCCTATCTGATTTTGAGGTTTTACTTAAAATGGAGGGAATGTTGAACTTCTGTCTTCCACTTACCCTGACCGAGCTGATACCTTCCTTCAACAAATGTCGTTGAGTGCTTACCTTACGCTAGGCATTGTGCTAGGAACTTAATGTCGGGGGTTGGGGGGCAGACAAGCCAACCCCAAATGATGATAAATAGCATGATACACAGTGATACTGACTACTCCTTCCTGAGTGTCAGGCATTCACTTGCATCGCCTTATTTACTTCCCCAGCGGGGATGAATGATAGACTGGAGCATGCCGATGGGAGGCCGTGTGGGAATCCAGGAGAGGAAAATGATGCAGAGCCGGGAACAAGGCCTGGCACTTAGTAGGTGCTCAATAAATATTTGCCAAATGAGGGCCTGAACAGAGCGGGTGCCGTGCACAGTGAGGGGAGGCTCAGTGGCCTCATTTGCCTAAGGAAAATGGATCTTTGTTCTCTCTTTTTTCTGCAGTCTTTGTAGTTGCAAAGTGTGACACCCTTTTTGGCTCCTGACTCACATCATTTTTCATTACCTGGAACCCTGAGCTCACTAGGCTTGGGATCTGGTGATGGAATCCACTCATTCCATCAAGTCAGCTGATATTCACTGAGCACCAGAGTGTGCAGGACTGTGCGGGGTCCTGGGATGGAGGGGCAGTAAACCACCTGATGTGCCTACCCAGCAGATAATAAACCCACAGATCCGTAGTGCAATAGCAGCTGGTAGTAATAGCGGGTTGTTAGTCCACGAGGAAAAACAAACCCAGTCAGTGAGGGGAGGTGGGGGTGGGGTGCTACCTTACATATGGGGTCAAGCAGGACCCTGATGGGGGAGGGAGGGAGCCCTGAAATGCTCCTGAGGAACAAGCCTCAAGGAGGCAGGTTTGGGGCCCAGTGAGCCAGAGATTAGTGGGAGCCTCTTGGGGCCACTGGAGGGGCTTTGGCTTTGTGCCAAGGGTGCGGGATGCCACTGGAGACCTGAGAGCAGTGTGTGTTGTGACTCACATTTTAGAATAACTCCGAGTGGATGGGGGAGGCTGGTGGTGAATTGGGCTGCCCTTTCCCTTCCTCCTGGAAGCCTTTGGTGGCAGGGGTCCTCTGTTTGGATATCTGTGGGCAAAGTTTCAAGAGCCACTGGGTGGACGCCCAGTCCCACATTCATCCTTCAGCAGGTGGTCACCATGCTCCTCCCTTGTGCCAGGTCTGAGCTGGGTGCTCCAGTGCAGAGATGACCGAGGCCCACCCCCTGCCCTCAAACTGCTCAGAGCCTGATGGGAGAGAGGGAGGGAGGGAGGGAGGAGGGGCCTCGCCATAAATGTTTAAAATGCACCGTGAGCATCAGTTTCTGGGTTTTCACCATCACAGTGGCTGTGTGACATCACCGGGGGAAGCTGGCTGAGGGGCTCACTAGAATTCTCTGTACTGTTTTTGCAACTTCTTATAAGTCCTCCATTATTTTAAAATAAATAATCATTTCAAAAATGCATCTGCTCAACAAAAAAACAAACAAAATACACTGTGGTACTTGCCAAGGTCAAGGTTGTGCAAAGGGTGGCAGCCTGACACCGTATCTTGCACAGTTCACTGTGGCTATCACATCCATACATCCTTACCCCATTTCTTTTGCTAGCTCAGTCGCATGGGAAGATCAAAGAAAGGCCCCCCGTAAAGAAGATGATCATTTCCTTGAAGATCAATGACCCCCTGGTCACTAAAGTCGGTAATGTATACCCGTCTTCGTATTCTGAGAAACCATTGAACCAACGGTCCTCCCAGATTTTAAAAACAAACAAACAACAACAAAACACAACAAACAAGTGGCACACAATGTTTAGTGCTTCCTTATTAGAAATGCCTGAACGATACAAAGAGAGGAGGGGAGAGAGGCTGGGACAGCTTGGGAACGTGAAAGAAGGTGCAATGCTGCTAAAGAGAGGTGCTCGTCCTTGGGAGGGAGGCGTGATAGGTGCAGAGGAGGAAGGAAGTAACAAGTTTCTCAGACAGACCTAGTGACAAGTCACTGCCCGTCTGGGTGCACACTGCCCGGGAGAGCTCTCAGGCCCACCTTTGCCCCCAGGCAGCATTTGACTTGCCGCTTCCCCAGGGGGCTCCCTTGGGCTCATCACCCTCTCCCTACCCAATCCTGGCCACCTAGAACAGACTTCTGTGTTAATGCGATACATGTGCTGTCATGGGTCTGTGCATTGATAGGTCCGAAATCATCCACTTAAGCACCTGTTGGGCCAGTTGTCCTCGAAGTGCACTGGACCACATCGCAGCGCTATTTGGGATCAGGTAGAATTTGGCATAGGCCGAGTCCATCTCTTCCCTAGCCATGGGAGCTCAGTTCCCAAACTATCAAATTATCCTGGCTCTTCCCAGGAGTCCTTAACCTTTTTGAAGACCCCAGACTCCAAGGAGAATCTGCTATAAGCTATATGTCGTCTCCAGAGAAAAACACGCACCAAGAGCTCACCTCATTCTGCTCATATTTGGGCAGCCACCTCCCTGCAGAGGCCATGGACGCCCCGGGTAGGAGAGAACCCCTGAGGGACAGACTGAGGACGAGCTTACAGGACCATTCTTGCAGCAGGAGCTCAGTTTTCTTTAGCTTCATCCTCAACTCCTTTTGGGAAACTGGGAGCCCAGGAGGTATCTGCGCCCAGGTCAGAGTGGGTACATTTTCTCTAATGGTATCTCTGGCCGCCCTGCTAGTGGACACTCGAGCACCCAGCAGGGAGGGCACCTGCGAGTAAGAGACATGGGGGTGCAGAGCCCCCTGCTGACAGCTCTCTTGGATGCTGCCTCCCCAGCCTTCGCTACGGCCCTGAAGAACCTCTACATGAGCGAGGCGGAGATTAACATGGATGACATGCTGGGCGTGCTGGCTTCTGCTCACATTCTCCAGTTCAGCACCCTGTTTCAAAGGTAAGGAATGGTGGTGAGGCCTGGGCCAGGGCCAGCCCTGGGCAGGATCAGAAGTGGCCTCCTGGCCCATTTCATGCAACATTCCCCTTCCGTGAGCTAGGACATTCAGGGTTTCTTTGCACAGAGCTTTGAGTCTGCAAAGGAACCGAGACCCTAATTCACACTAACGCATTATGAGCTCACAACTGAGCCACCTCTCCAGCAGCATGCTCATTTTAACCAATGATTCTTGACTCACAGGAATGAAATGCAGATAGGGGGATTTCTGTGGCTGGGAGATATTTTGCAGGTGCGCAAAGTGACTTCCCATTAGCACTCAAACCATGCTTGCTTATCAATTTCACCTGTGTTCATTTCTGGCTAAAAAAGTCTCTCCATTTAGTGCTCTCACGTATACCAGCCCTTTGAAGACAAGCTGACATTTCCCTTCGCTCAGGGCTCACTTTTCCTACTCATTTCCTACCTTGTTTTTTCTTGTAAATAACATTTTAATTTTTACAAATGTTACACACAGTCATTGTATATCTTTCAGAAGAGAGAAAAATGCAAAGATCAAACTCAAAATTGCCCATCAATCTGGCTGCCCCTTTTGGGCACAGCCTTTCTCCTGAGTTCTCAGACCCCGTGGCCCACCTGGGCTGCCCATCGGGGCGGGGGGGCCTGTGCATGGGGACTAGGAACCATTGACGGTGGATTGGCATTGAATGTGAAAGCATCCTCATCCTGACAAGGGTTACCTGCGTTCATGGAGAGCTTGTGGATGCTGGAAGTGTGAGGGAGCGATGGAGACATCTCAGTGTCTCTGCCTGCATCCAAGCAGCTGGTGAGATGCAGCCCAGCAGGGCTGAAATTCAGAGGCTCCCAGTTTCCATTAGACTTTTTCTGCAGAGCGAAAAGCAACCTAGGATGTGAGCTGCAGGGTCTGTGCTCAGCCCTGCTGTAAGCTGCTCCTTAGTCTCCACGTGCCTCCGTGGTCCCATCTGTGAAATGGGGCTCATTACATCTGTCCTGCCTACTTCACAGAACTTTGTTGGGGGTAGGGATGTTGGCACAAAGGGCTTTGAAATGGAGTGTTTGCCGTGGTCAGATGCTGTTCTCAGCTCTTTGCAGGGATTACTCCATTTCATCCCTGCAGCCCTAGGAGGAGGTATGTTACTATGCTCACTTTACAGATGAGGAAACTGAGCCCTTGAGAGGTAAGTAACTTGCCCAAGGCCACCCAGCTTCCACGTAGAGCAGCCAGGACTTGAAGGTCGAGGGGCCCCAGACTCTGCACCCATAACTCTGTCCTATTCTGCTTTGCTCAGGTGAGGTGGTAATGTCAGTTGTTCATTTATGGTCCTGACCTCCCTGCTTCCCCTCTCTTCAATGGCATTTGGTGAGACGGTGTTTCCTAGGGCCAGGTATTCATGCGTATGTTCAACCACACCTTCATTCATTCATCTGTTCCTTCACGAACGATTCCTTGGGCTTCTCCAGAACACCAGAGAACAGTGAGGACCAGGTGGGCAGGGCCCTGACCTCTAATTGCTTCCCGCCCAAAAGTCTCCAAGACACAGGAAATGAGTAACGTGGGGGTGTTGTGACAGTTGAGGATTCCCAAATGGAAAATTTTGAGTTGTGTATGATTAATTTCAAGTAAAACTGGTACGTGTGATTAGAAAGAGCATTTCTTAGAACTCCCCTTTCTTTTGTATCCTGTAATATTCCTCCATTCCGTTAATGCTTATGAAAGGGTAAGTGAACCAAATGGAAAATCACTGATGGGACTAATTTTTCTAGAATGTCCTGTCCCTTCCCTTGGGCTTTTTCAGGGATGTGTGCCTGCTGCACTAACGCCCTGAACACAGAAGTGGTATCTTCTAGCTCTTTGATTTCCTAGTTCCTGATGCAGTTCAATGGAGAGAGGAGACTTAGGGCAGGATCATCGGCCTGGCTGGTGTCACCGCCCTAAGCCTCAGTTTCCTCATCTGAGGGAATGAATGAATTTCATGCCCAGGCCAAGAGAGGACACTAGCTGCTCTGTAGAAGGCAGGGGCAGCGTCTCTCCCAGGGACTTTGCAGGTTTCAACTCACTTTTGGTAGAGTCCACACAGCCAGATTCAATCCTGCAGATGGTTTTGAGTCGGTGCCTCCTTCCTGGGGGCACCTGAAATGCCTTGGGCCAGACCCTTGATCTGGAGCATCTTGAAGCCTTGTCGGGGATGCAGACACCCCGTGAATGAAGGATGCAGGCTCTCCAAGGCCTGGACATGACTGCAGAGGACACACTGAGGGGGACCAGAGTCTTGAAAAGGTGCTCTTGCGCGTTGGCCTGGCCAGACCTGTGGGGTGAGTGGCTGTGGGAGGTGGGAGGCCAGCAGTCATAGGCAGGGACAGGTTGTGTAGGGTCTTGGGCTGACTAAGGCATCTGGCCCTGACCCTGTAGGTGATGGGAAAAGTCTGGATTTTCCTGAGATTTCCCCATGCGCCTTCCATTGTACACATCACCCGTCTTTAGCTCCACAAAGCCTTGGGACATGTAATAACGACTAAGTCACAGCTTCCTTACACAGGCATTTCTGAGCAGCTATTTCCTGGAAGCTGGAAGGCCAGCTTCCCTCTTGGATCGTGGCCCCCAGCCACCTTCTGTCTGTCTCTGAGCCTCGGCTTGCCCACCTCAGCCCCAGATTCGAAGCCCCATCTTACTCTCCGGACCCTAGCCTGGCTTACCTGGGGCTCAGCCAAGAAGGGCAGGTTCTTCATCTCTTTCCTCCTCCCCCTGCCCCGTTTTGAGTGCCAGGGCAGGAAGGGCTTTGGAGACAGCAAACCTGTCTTTCCACTGAGGAGCAAACCTCAGCCTGCCTGGGCTGAAGGCCGTACCCACGATTCTACAGATCGTGGTGGTGGGGCTGGCGTTCTAGGTCAGAGACGGGCAGGCCAGGCACACAGCTGGGCTGGGTCTCGCCTGCCTTTGAGAGGCTGATGGTGCAGGTGGCAGGGGTGTGGCAGCACAAACCTCAGTGTGTGTGTGTGTGTGTCTGTGTGCGTGTGTGTGTGTGTCTGTGTCTGCGCATGTCTGCAGTGGAACAGAAATGCCCCAGGTCACTCTGATAGCATCATAAATCAAAGTGCTGGATGAGACTTCAAAAGTCATCTCGGGTGAGCTCCTAGCCAGCGCAGAATTGCCCAGATGGCAGCTTAGGTCTGAATCACGCGTACCCGAGGCTGCCCATCTTTAGGGGATGGAGTGTGTGTGTGCAGTTTCTACCGGGTGCTGTTCATTAGACTCACGCATCAGTATCTGCATCGGCACAGCTGGGATCACGGTTGTCACGTGCACACGCGCACACACATGTGCATGCACGCACACAATCTCCCTAAGGGTCAGTGTGTCCCTCCAGGCTCACAGGGCTGGAAGGGCATTTCCTTGCCTCCCTGCAGGGCTGAACTCCATCTGTGTGTTTAGGCTTTCCAGAAGTGGAAACCCCCCACCCTCCCTGTGCCCAGGGGCAAGTGGCCTGGGTGGCCCCAGGGCTTGTTCTGTGTCCTCTGGTCTGGGAAGCCGGAGCATTCCAGTCCAGTCCAGCCTAGCCAGTGAGTCTGACAGTGAGGAAGGGGGAGCACAACTGAAGGTGTCAGCCTCCTGGAGCACAAATGTCTGCACCCCACCTCTAAACTCAGCTAATTCTGTCCGTGCATCTCTCCTGGCAGAAGCCAGCACCTAAGAACACTGTGCCGGGTGAGTTGTGGGACCTGCACGGCCCCTTCACACCTCGGTTTCCACCTCTGCTGATTGGTCAGCTCAACTCACAGTGAGACCGGGAGCTCCAGGAGGAGAGGAGCTTTGTTCATGGTGGGCACTTCCAGAACTAGCAACAGAGGCTGGCACGTAGCAGGCACTCGGGATGGATTTAGCTGGGAGAGCTGCTTCCAGGCAGTCTGTAGTTTCACAGTGGGAGTGGTGGGAGGAGGCAGAGTACCAGGCAGAAGGAAGCCACGGAAATCAAAGCAAAGGAAGCATGTGAGGAGAAGCAATCAGGGAGACTTCCAAGAGGAGGTGGTACATGAGCTGAGCCCCGAAGGATTCCAGTCATCCAAGGATGAGAGAGAAGGGGACTTCGGGTGGAGGAGCATTGAAACTGGGATGTGCTCGGCCACTAAGACCCCATGTGGCTGGAGTGGGGAGGGGCATGGAAAGATGAAGGGAAAGGTGAGTGGGGAGGTTAGGTTGACCCGGGTCATGCAGACCTTGAAGGCCACGTGGGCAGGTTCCACCTGGTTCTGTCAGCAGAGGAGAGAGCCTAAAGCTTGGGAGGGGAGAGGGACATGAGCCCCTCTGTGTTTTCCACGGAAACCCTCAGGCTGCCGTGTGAAGGACGCAGTGCGGATGCGGGAGGCGGGCAGAGGCAGGGAGGCCTGTGGAGAGGCTGTTGCAGAGCCCGGGTGAGAGAGAAGGAAGGTCTGAATTAGGCAGTTGAGTGGGAAGGGAGGAGGGGCAGGTCGTCTCATAGAGAAGACGTAGAATTGACAGGACTCAGCAAGCTCACCAGCCAACGTGCCCGAGAGACAACAGCAGTCAGGTGTTTACCCATCACAGGTTGTTCCAGACAGTTCCTTCTCCTGGGTGTGATCAGTCTCACTGTGGTGAAGGGACATCCTAGGATTCAAGCAGGTAAATTGCCTTGATCATGACCGGATTATTCATTCATCCATTATTTCTTGCCTTGTTCTAGTAAAGGCTTTTGGAGGCTTAAAAGAAAACATAAAATAACAGGGCACAAAATTGTTTAAAAAAAAAAAGAAAAAGGAGAAAGAAAAACAAGGATGGAGAGGCTGAAATTGCATAACATAACAACCTACACTCTTGCTATAGGTGGGCCACACATTTGGCTCTGAGCTTCCTAGTAGCTAATATGAAAAGGGAAACTTGATCAGTGCCGTTAGACAAAAACAAATAAGTGACTTGGGAGAAACACAGCTAATCTTGGTAATAAAACCCTGGATGTCTTCATGTGCTTCAATGTCCTCAACAATATCCATAGAGTAAATGCAATGATAAATTTTATAATATTCTTTCTTGATATTGGCAAAGTCTTCACACCAAAACACCACTCAGTAAAAGCTATTCTTCAGGGGTGTGGTTGGTGGTGGTAATGGGCCCCCAAGCTCTCTGCTGATCTGGCTTAATTGAAGAATATACTTTAGAGTATTTGCAGGAGTTACTGGATCTCCTTGGAGCCTTTGTCCATGAGCAGTGTCTCAGCTGAGTTTAGGACAACCACGAGTGATAGTGAGTTCAAGACTGTGCTTCCACACGAGAGCCCAGTGGCTGTTCTCTGGTGCCCTATTTGGTGAAGTGAACCCGCCTTAAGGAAATTGTGCAAAGAGAGGTTAATATCAGCTATGACTTTGAGTTGAGTCACTGAAACTCCATAGCTCCACCATCCACCTAGCATATCCACCCCAGCACCCACCCCAGCTCATCTCCTCCTTAGTATTGCACCCTGCCCCACTGCACTGCAGCTGTGCTATCCTTGCTGTTCCTTCAAAGTCCAGCACCTGCTCCTGCCTCAGGGCCTTTGTACATGCCATTTCCTCTTCTTGGAAGGCTGGTTTCCCAATTCCTGGCCTGGCCAATTCTTTGCCCTCCTCGTTCAGGTTTTAGATGTCACTTTTCTGATCCTTCCCCCACTGGGTTAGGGTCCCCTTTTTCTGCATTCCCTTGGCACCTTGTTCTTTAAATTTTTAACCTTTAACACAACTGTAAGAATGTGGTTGTCTTCTAAATGTTTACTTAATGTGTGTTGCCCCACTGGCCCATCAGCTTTGCTCTTTGCACCCTAAGGGCCTCTCCAGGTGCCTGGCACACGGTGTGTGCCCAGGAAATGGATCCTTAATGAGTAAGTGAACTGAGTAAATGAGGCCTAGGTATGAGAAAGGAGTGAGATTTTCATCAGGAAGTTGCTCTTTGAATCCACTTGTGCACGGAGAGGAATGGAAGGGAGGCCCTCTAGCAGCACCGCAGTGGTCTCTGCAGGAGGAAAATGCCTCTGGCGGGGGGACAGCCAGATCGCCATCCCAGGTAAAGTTAAACCTCCATAAGGCACCTTTAGGTGCTTAGGATCTGAGTAATAATACTGCTCCCTGGTGTCAAGCCTGCTTTATTTCCTTCTGAAGGATTTGATCTCAGGACTCACCTCCCTCAGCCCAGAGCTCTTTGCAAGAGGCCTTGCTGGTCTTGTCCTCCTGCCACATGTTCATATCCCTAAAACCAGGCTCCCTTCCATGTGAACGGTCCCTGCTGCTGTCCCAGAGTTGAATGGAAAACTCTGGGGCTGCCCACTTTTCTGACAGCAGCCTGGGGGCCTGCAGGTCAGCAGTTCTCTCTCCGCAGGTGTGTGACCATGATGATGAACGGACTCACACCAAGCACCATCAAGCACTTCTACCTGGCCGGCTGCAAGGTGAGAACACCCTGGACAGGGCATGTAGCACCTGGGGGACCTTCGGGAGCACCAGACTCTGGGATTCCACGCACCAGACCCAGATCCAAAAAATCTATCCGAAGGCACCAACTTCCGAGTGCCAATATTTTATTTTGCCAAGTGAACAATTTTTTTAATCATTTTATTTTTAAAAGGATATTTTAACACCAAAAAGGCAGAAAAGCCTTAAAAATTGGCGGGGAGGGGAAGCATAGCCTTTCTCACCAAAACACCAGACAACCTTCCAGGACATTTTTGTTGGAGCTGGGTGATGTTTGTCCCACCTGGGCCCAGTCACTGTGTCAGCGTTGGGAATGAATGAGGTAATCTGACTCTCTCATTATCAGAGGAGAAAGCTGAGACCCAAGAAGGGGAGCAACCTGGCCAGGGTGACACGGCTTCTGAGTGGCAGTGCTGGATCTGAACCCCAGGCCTCCTGATTCCAGCCTCCCACCCTGAGGCCACTGTTGACCTGGACGGACACACACTGAAACAGACACGTCTGACCCTCACGTTCGGTTCACACACAATCAGCATGTCACGGTGCTCTTGTAGTAGCATCTCACAATGTTCTAAATGCCTGTTTTGTCAAAGACAACTCAGTGTCCTCCACTGGCAACTAGAAAGTCCCTCGGTGGGTGGCATCTTTGCGTTCTGATCAGCACTTCTCAGCCACTCTTTGGCCTGGGAAGGACGTAGCCCTGAGGACATGCAAGGTGTACAAAGACCCTGTCAAGCTCCCTGGCCCTGGGAGACGTTTTCCACTTTTCTCCAGACTTTCATTCTTCTTACTAATTTTAGGGTGTGTGCCCACTACTGGCCTCAGAACTCCACGTGGGGTACACCCTGCAGGACCTTCCGTGATCAGTCACTGACTTTAGTTCAGAGGTTTCAGCGTGTGAGCCCTGTGGTCAGACCGCCTGGGTCTGCTCCCGGCCCTGCCATGCACTAGTTGTGTGACTGCTGGCAAGAGCAGGAGTCCCGGAGCCTCAGTTTCTCCACTGGTGAAACAGGGATGATAGTGAACCAGCCTCACCGGGTTGTGGTGAGGACTGGTTTAAATCATCCTAGTGCGGTGCCTTGAGCATAGCAAACACTCAGGAAATGTTCTCTGCGGCAGGACGCGTGTATTTTATTATGTAAAGAAAAGGTTTGAGCTCGCCCGCAGCATGACGCTCCTGGGATGCTTGTGGCACACAGTCCAGTAGGGGGCGCTGAGAGTTCAGGAATTCCTTTATCAATTGGCTTTTTTTGCGTTAGTACAAGGAAGAGCGGCTCACCACAGCCTGCGAGAAGTGGCTGGAAATGAACTTGGTCCCTGTGGTGGGGACGCAGATCCACCTCCGGAAAATCCCGCAGGAGCTGCTCCACAAAGTGCTGAAGTCCCCCAGGTCAGAGCTGGTTCCCTGGGGAGCTGCCCCTGGGGTGGGCCTGGGGGACCAGGGCTGGTGCGGGGAGGGAGGTGCTCCAGCCGGGGCAGCACCCACAGCCCTGCTGGGCGTGGCCAGTGTGCAGCACCTCCTCCGTCCCGCGCTCCTGGACAGCTGGGCCTCGTGGGGGCCAAAACGTGGGGGACTGTGTGTGGGGATGGGGGGGCTCTCTTCGCACTCTTCATCAGGGTAGGGACCTTCTGGGTGCCCACTGTCTCCTTACCCACCTGTTAATAGTTAATTAAGTAGTAGCCTAAGTAATTTAAAAAATCCTGACATTAATACACATTCATTTGGAAAATGGAAAACAGGAAAAGCAGAAAAAGGAAAATAAAATCTCTCACCCTAAATCAGTTTCTATCTCCAGCCCTGACCCCTCTCCTGAATAGCTCTGGATCTGGTCACTCGACGGCTGTATAACTTCTCTGACAATTAAAGCCAAAACCCAGCTCTTGCTGCCCCTGCCCTATACTACGCCTCCTGCCCGCGGCATTCCTCGACCAGCTGCTCACGCTAGCACCGTGGGAGTCCTTCTGGATGCCACCTCGCCCGCATCCCCCAAGTGCGGTCAGTTCTACTTCCAGACCAAACCTGTCTCTATGGGCCTCTCTGCATGGGCACCATCCGGAGGCCAAGCCCCCATCGTCTCTCATCTTGGATCACTGCAGGGACCTCTAACTTGGGGTCAGCACCTGCTCCTGACCCGCTTCCAATCACGTCTCCAGCCAAAGGGCCTTGGGCTCTGCTGATCTAGCTCCTCCGTCCCACACGCCCCCCAGCTTCCTGAGACTCTGGCACTGCTGAGCTCCCTGCTGCCCGCAGGGCCTCTGTGCGTGCTCTCCCTCCTACCTGAATTGCCTGACCCCATGGCTCCTTCTCATCCTGTGAGTAATTCAGGAAAAGGTCACCAGTGCTTGGCCCTTTAGGTTATTTCCGGTGTTTTACTGACATAAATAGCACCTTCAATGTACATTTATCTTCACTTATTTTCCCACCTTGAATTCTTAAAAGTGAAATCACTAAGTCAAAAGGACTTTCTGTTTGTTTTTATTAGTATTTTAAAAATATTTTATTTGAAAATAATTTCAAACAAAAATTACAAGAATAGTACAAAGAATATCTATATACCATTTACCCTAAGTCATTCTATTCAGCTTCTGCCCTTTTGCTTTGTCATTTGCGTCCGTATGTGTATCTACAAACACTTTTTTTTCTGAACTCTTTGAGAGCAAGTTGCACACATCGTGTTCCCCTAACTCTAAATGCTTCGGTGTCTATGTCCTAATAAAAAGAATGTTTTTGTATAACCACGATGCGGTTAGCGACCTCAGGAAATTTAACACTGATGTTAACCTTAACATCGTGGACCCAATACTGTCTTTTATAGCATCCTTTTTCCTCCGGTGCAAGATCCCATTTAGGGTCACGTATGGCGTTTACTTGTCATGTCTCTCTGGGACTCTAAATGGTTCCTGATAACCTAGTGCCGAGTTACTAAGATTGTACTCCCTTCGGGTGAATTTCAAAAGTGAGAAGTCAATTCTACTAAAAATGTTGTCGTATATTAGAAAATAGATGTTGATTCATGCTTATGTGGTAGAAAGCATTCTGATTTCAGAAATTAGATCTGGAAAGATTTATTCCACTGTTGGTTCAAATTTACTAACTAGCTTGCATTGCCCTCACACTTAGGGAGAAATGAGGTTGGTAGACAGCGTTCTAGAGTTGAGGGTGACTGTATTCTCTAAGAGGACCTCAGGAACCTGGGCCCCAAGAGCAGTCCCAGGGCACTGGGTGGGCTCCCAGGGTCATTCTGCCCTGCTCCCCACTGCTTTTCCACGCATGCACTCCCCCGCCCTCTAACGGAGCAAAGGTTATGCAACCCTTGAAGAAAAGATAAACATGGCACCCTTAGACTTTTCATAACACTGTCCCTCCCTTGGAAAGACTGACCTGCTCCACCCTGGCAGCATTTAACCAAGAAAGGGGAAAAAAATGTCTGACCACAGCCAGGACGTTAGCGATGGGATAGACCTTACAAAATGGGCAAGAAAAGAGGTCAAGTGTCTAGACTCACAAGTTTGGGGAGACATGACTGATGCGGAAACTGGGTCCTGTTCCTCTGGCCCCTCCCCTGGAGCAGTCAGCACAGACAGGCCAGGGCTTTCCCGGCTCAAGGAGGGAGGAGCCCTGTGTGGCCTCAGGCATGTCATCAGCCCGTGTGCCCTGGAGTGACCAGGCAGACAGCTCCCTGACTCGTGCGCTCGTCATCCCAGGCTAACTCTCTTCCCCCGGTTAGTGTCCAGTGGCTGCCTGCTTTAAAGCTGGAGGGAAGTAGGGAAGAGAGGGCACAGGAAGAGGGTGCCAGGGCCACAGCCAGTGCCTGGTGAGATTGTTAGAAATTTGCCCAGGCTTGGGTTCCTCATCTTGGTGTGCTTGCCAGCTGGTGGATCTGGCACCACGGACCACACCTGATGGACCTGTGGGCAAGTTACCTTTTATCGAGCACCTCTGGGTGTGTGCTGTGCTATGTGCACTCTCCCTTTCACTCCCACAACCCCGTGTGGTAGGCACAATTATTGTCTCTAAGATAAGAGGGACTAACAAAAGGCAGGGCTGGGCTCCAAGGTCCAGGCTCCCACCCTCCACGCTCCACCCTCTCCTCATTTGTTGCAGAGGCCAGAGTTCCCAGCAACCAGAACTCAGCGAGGACGGGGCTGTCCTGGGAAGTCATGTGGCTCCAGAGCGGCTGTGTGGAAGCGCCAACCCCCGAGGTCAGGGATGGAGCACCCCTCAGCCCCGCTCAGCGTAGACTGTGGCCCCGTTCATGGTCCTGGGGTTTGGGTCTCTAAGCCTTGCTGGAACAACATCCATCTCTCAGCAGAAGCTTTGGCTTCTGGGCCATTCAGCCTTGCCCTTCTGAAGTCCCTTTGACCTCATCTTCCTTTGGGCTTTGCTTTCCATCTTGTAAACAATCTGGGGTAAAATACGCACAGTTTTTCTGACCTCCTGGGCCTCTAGTTTTAATTTATTTGCCTGGGCCTTTGGTTTTCAGTAAATTTTCTTTTTAGAGGTCACCACTGGGTTACCTGTTCTAACTCTAATATTATGAAAGTTTCATTCCGAGTTCTGTTTTTCTGGAAACCAAGCTCCCTGTAGACCTAGGAGGATGGAGAACTCAGAAGGCTTTCTAGAAGGGGTTGGCCTGGTGGCGGAGCAGTTAAGTTCGCGCGTTCCGCTTCGGTGGCCCAGGGTTCTCCGGTTGGGATCCTGGGCGCGGACCTACTCACCATCAAGCCATGCTGAGGTGGCATCTCTATAGAAGAGCTACAACTCTGCAACCATGATACGCAACTATGCACTGGGGCTTTGGGGAGAAAAAAGAAAAAGAGGAAGGTTGGCAACAGATGTTAGTGCAGGGCCAATCTCCCTCAAAGAAAATAATAATAATAATAATAATAATAATAAAGAAAAAGAAGATTATCGAGTTCCTATCTGCACGAAAGGCTGCCCTGCAGCCAGGGGGACTGTGTCCCTCTGTGTGTCCACTTCTCCCTGACTTCCTGTCTATGACCCAAGGAGTCTTGAGGGCTCAGGAATTCCCTAGGAAAAGCCACCCCTGTCCTCCACGGCAGGCCTGTCCTACAGGTTTCCCACTAGCATCTGAACACCATTGGGCATCCCTCTCAAACAGTGGTTCCTGAAGCGTTAGCTTCTCTGGATCATAGCAATTATTGAGTACTTGTAGTATACAGAACACTCTGAGTGGGTGGTCTGGTCTGATTCCTACAGCAACCCGGTGAGGTGGGCACTGTTACCTGCGTTTTCACCTGTGGAATGGAGATTACAGGAAATGAAGAGATTGGCCCAAGCTCCCCCATACAGCATGAGGGTTGGGATTCAAACCCAAGTCTGAGTGGCCTCAAAGCCCGTGGTCATCACCAGCCTCCTGGTGTGCTCTGCATGAGGCCTCCCTTTTCCTTAGTCAAGATCAGTAAGGATATTTATATTCATGATTTTTATTGTGAAAGAAAATTACAACGGTGGGAGGATAATACAAAACGCAACTGGACCCACCTCCCAAAATGAACGAGTCGTAACATTTTGCCGTAAGTTAAGAAACAAACCATAACCAATAAAGCAGAAGCAACCTGTGTCCCCCTCCACAGCCCTAAACTTCCTCTTCCTTCCTCTTGGCCTCCCTCCCTAAAGATCATCAGACCACTGTCGTGGACTTGTGTGAGCCCAATCCATGGGATTATAAACTTACTACATATATGTGCCTCCATAAATAATGTGTAATATTGTTTTGCAAAGGTTTAAACTTCAAATAAGTGTTCTTACAGTGATTTTAGTGTTCTGCAACTTGCTTTCTTCACTCACACCATGTGATGCATTCTCTCCGTGTTGATACTTCCGTGTCTAATTAGAATTTTAAACTTAATTGCTGTAGACGGTTCCATTGAATGCATAGAAAGCAGTTTTTTCATTCCCTTCCTAAAGGCCATATGTTTTATTTTGTTTTGCTTCGCTTTTTGCTGTGACAATCAATGCTGCAATGGGCATCCTTGTTTATGTTTTCTTGTTCACGTGGGCCAAGCTTTCTTTAAGGTCTATATTCAAAAGGGGGCCTTTATTATTTATATACAATTTTCTCAAAAAAAACCAGAAGACAATGTCTTGTTAAAAGTCTTTTTTTCCTCTTGAAGAACAAACACCAGTTACATCCCAACAGCTATAGTGGGCACCAGTAAACACACATAGAACAGCCCAGATGTTCACTCTGTTGGAGGGAAGTTTAGGATCTCTGTGAGTTCCATCTTGATTCAGGCCATCAGAGCTCTTAGGTAAATGAAAATATGTTTGATTGTCCTCAGCGTGATTATCTCCTGCAGGAACTAAGACTGTAGGGTACTGACCTAAAGACAAAGGGTTTTATTTCAACACTTACCCTTCATAATAAAAGTAAAACCAGGATCCTAACTGATGGAGCTCCTGATTACTCCCCCATGTTGCTGCTGGCCCCTCTTTGGTCTCAAAGAAACTTCTGGGATCAGGGACCTCAAGCATGGATTCTGCACCAGAAGTCACGTAGATCCCCGGCCCAGTGGTGGTTGAAGTCCTGGCAGAGTTCTTTGTGGGGACATCATACCAAGTGGCTCTGTGACATCTCCCCTCCTGCCTCACGATTACTGTGCAGACAGTGACAAATTTGGTCCTGTCTGGCCAAAGTCCATGCATCTGTAGGTGGCCTAAACAAATAAGGGGGAAGAGACAGTTCTACTGTGTCCAGAAATAGTGTGAGAGGTGGGTGAGTGACATTTCCATTGCCCTTTAGAGTCACGATTTAGCCTGGGTGTCACCCACCATGACCTCTTAAAGTGGTGGGTGAAGAGCTGTGATATATTTTGAAGCCAGGGTGCCATCTCCATGGTCAGAGGCAGAAAATTTCAATGGGTTTAAGAAACACTGAAATGACTTAGCTCATCAAGTCGTCAGAGGCTGTCAGGGAGCTGTTTGGGAAACATCCTTCCTTCACAGAGCTGCCACATGGAGAGCAGCAGCCCCTCCTTCTCAGCCCTTGTTCCTCAATGAGAGGCCTCGTGCCGCTGCAGGCAGAGGGTGGGCTCTGGAGTCGGGACCCAGCCTGCCACGTAGGAGTCAGAGCTGCCGCTCTCTGAGCACATTACCATGTGGCAGGCACTGTGTAAGCAGTCTGTATGTGTGTGCCCAACAATGGTCGCCATCCCAACCCCCGGAACCTGTGACTATGTTAGGTTGCGTGGCCACGGGGAATTAAGGTTGCAGATAGAACTGAGGTTGCTAATTGGATGACCTTGAGGTGGGGCCATGATCCTGGATAATCCAGATTATCCAATGTAATCACAAGGATCCCTAAATGCGGAAGAGGGAGGCAGAAGAGGCAAAACCAGAGAGAGATTTGAAGATGTGGTGCTGCTGGCTTGAAGATGAAGGGGTCACAAGTCAAGGAATGAGACGGCCTCCAGAAGCTGGAAAAGGCAAGGAAACGATTCTCCGTAGAGCCTCTAGAAGGAATGCCACCCTGTCCACACCCTGATTCCAGTCCAGTGAGATCCGTTTTGTTCTTCTGACCTCCAGAACTATAAGATAATAAATTTGTGTTGTTTTAAGCCACTCGGTTCATGGCAAATTGTTGCAGCAGCGATGGGAAAAGTCTACTGGGTGTCCCCTCCTGTAGCCTTCACCCGTGTCCTCTAAGCAGCTGCAATCATCGCTGTTCTACAGATGAGGGAGCTGTGGCTGCAGGGCCACTAAGCAACCCCCAGGAGCTCCCACAGCCAGCGTGACGCAGACCTGAGATTCTAAACCGACCCATGCCCAGGTTTGACCCCAGAATTGCGTGACCCTGGATAAGTTATTCATTGTTCAGCCCTTAATCAGGGCTGGGACTAGAATGTGACGAGTGAGGCAGTCCCCTCAGGTGCAAAATCTAAGGGGGCACCCTAAAAGCTCAGTTATCACAAGGAAGTATATTTTAGTGCAATATTTTAAAATCAAAATGAATGCGAAAAACCATGATGAACAAAATATTAAAATTTTGAATCAATGTGGGGTCAGTCTCAATTTCTACATCTATAAAAGTAAGGACGATATCCCAACTTTGCAGGATTGTTGTGTGGCATTAAATGAAAGAACGTATGAAACCATCTTGGGCACCGCTGTCTGTAGTAAGAGCTCGTTAGATGCCGGCCGTTGTTCTGGGGCAGCACAGCGGGCGGTGAAAGCAGGGCCCCAACATCAGGCTGTTGAGGTTCACTCCCAGCTCTGCCATTAACCAGCCGAGTGACCTTGGGCAAGTTGTTCAACACCTTTGTCTGAGGCCACCTACAGGCTCAGGGGTGCTGTTGCCTCGTTCCCAAACCCACTTTTAACTTTTCCTTTTCTTCCAAACACTGTGGTTTTTTGCTCTTCCTAAAATTTCTTCTCAATCTTTTGTTTTGGCCAGGTTGTTTACTTTTAGTGAGTTTCATCTTCTGAAAACACTACTTTTGTGGGTCTACTTGCAACTAAACCACAAAATTCAGACAGTTCCAACGTATGAAACGGTGCTGGCATTTTTTATCAGGTAAATATAACTTAGTGTTGATTGATGAAATGCACATACACGGGTTTTTTGCTAGTCATATCGTGGGGGAAAAGCGTTGGTGATATTATTTTTTATAGCATCAAGGTGCGTAGAATGCAGTTTTCTTTGTAGGGGCCTAAGATTATGGGGTACTTTTGAACCACTGGATTACTTGAAAAAGTGAATAATATGTAGGTGTTACAATATGAGATAATCATGCGCTTCTGAGAATTTGTTCTGTGTCCAGTAAAATACACGATGCAAAAGGTACTCCTTTGGTTCAGGAGAATTTCCATACTACACTGAGCTTAAAACCTTCATATTTAAAACATACCTAAATCAGACCAGGCCATTCTCATTTATATTTCACTAGATAGCATATAAAATTCTGAATTTTCTGGACAAATGAAAAAGCATTTGAATGTACAGAAGTTTCATAGAATTAACCCAGTGTTTCATACTCTCTAAACTTATCAATTTAAAAGTTATATATCTCAACATTTATGTGAAAAATGACAATTACAGTACAACAGTGGGCACCATGTAAGTTTGCTTGCTGAATGCAGTAATTCTGATAAGCATTTTCTACTTGTTATCTCATTAATCTGCTTAAAACTCAGGGGCTGGTTTTTTTATTCCCGTAGTTGAGGAAACTGAGGTAGAGATGAAATACCTTGTCAGAGATCGAACAAGTGATAAGGGGTGGAGCCTACCTTGAACCCAGACCTGCTGAATCCCAAGATGCTTTGCTGCCCATTCCTACGACAGCAGATATGATCCCTACCTTGTGCTCTCGCTCCAGCTGGCTTCCTGGCCACAGTGTTCAGAAAGATCCTGAGGCTGCCTCTAGGTTCTGTGTTGTTGTCATTAGCCAAGGACTTCTAACATTGGCTTGCAGGGCATTTCTTCCCCTCCCTGTGTCCCCTCAGCCTGTGAGTATTTTCTATCTGTTCAATCGAGAGTGCCCCCATTATCAGTGTCTGCTGTGGCAGCATGGGGGCAAGGAAGCAGGATGGGGATGGGGGTGAAAGCGGGAGATTATGGGCTCCCTTTTGTGTCTCCTTAGCCTCTATGAAAACTTTGTGAAATACGCTCACATCGTCCAAGCTGGCTGCAGAGTGTGGTGCCTCAGACAGCCCCAGGTGGCCCTCAGAGGATCTGCCCTAGACAGGAAGTACTGGTGGCAGTTCTTCATGGTCAGGTTTATGCTTCTGTCCCCCACATCAGCAGGAATGGGGGCTTCCAACACGATAACGTGTGTTCAAGGAAGTCAAGAAGCTCTGTTTCTTCTGCACGTGTGAGTGTAGCAGATAGACACATCTTCCACGTATTCACCAGCAGATTGACCTGTTTAAGCCAAGTTTCATTTGCATTGTTCTGAAGCTCTTAATCCTTCTGGAACATCTGTGCACTGCGTTAACTACAGAGCCCATTTTTTCTGTCTTGGTATTTGGGGAAAGCGGTATTCAGTGCCATAATTATATGTACTTTACTTAGTTTCTGTGTAATTTGCTTTGAACCCAAATGTTTTAAATCCCCCCCCTACTATTTTAATAGCCCAAGAGACAGTTTTTCCTATGAGTCATGCACACCAGGAAAACTTGCTGTTTGGCTCCAGGTTAGCTCTCGTACTGGAAACGTCTTAGCACCGGGAGATAGGAAATGAGCTAGAGTGTGGCTGATTCACTGGAACTGTGTTTTTAACGTGAAAGAGACAAGAAGGAATCAGAGCGCTAAGATGTGTAGCCCGCTCCACTGGAAGTGGGGTTCCCTTGGCCTTCCTGAGCTGGGGTCTCAAAGGCTCCTCCCACACATGGGTATTTCTCACCATCATAGCTTCTCCATTCCTCTTGAATCTACATTGATTCCATTTTGACCCCAAAGCTCACCCCTCCACATGGCATTTCCCCAAGTCCCCTGATCCTGCACCGTTTTCCTTGTTGGAAAGCGTTTGTGTGTTTCCAGATCGTCCCACTGTCCCAACCTAAGCGATTCTGACAGTATCTTCTAACACGGCCCCGGGTTCAATTGCTGCAGTGCAGGAGTGACTCTTGACCGCCTTCCAGCCTGCCCTGGGTCCCTCCCTCCCTGGCTCCCTCTTCCCTCCCTCCAGCCAGCTTTGTGTCCACTGGGAGAAAAGATGGGACAGTCTGGACCTTGGATGATCTTAACCCTACAGTCGCCACTCCCAACTTTGAGGACCATGTGGCCCATTTTTAGGATTGTGGGTGGTTCTCCTCGTGCCATCCCAGCTCACTCATCTGTCCCAGAACAGTGGCACCTGTGAGGTGCACCCTTGTCAATGGCCTGCACCTCCCAAACGCATGTCTCTGAGCCCCCAGGCTCCTTAGGCTGAAGGTTAGCATTGCTTCTCCTACTTACCTCCTCTTCTCGGTCAGTCCACGGGGGGGGCCTCCCCTAACAGCCTCTCTGACCCATCCCTTATGAACCGCTTGGTGCATGTATATGTGCTGCCTCCCCAGATACCTCATAAGCAGCTTAAAGGAAGGGTTTACAATCCTTTATCTCACCCCAGCTTGCCTGGCACCATGCTGGACGTGTAATAGCATATCAAATGATGAGATTCCTTCAAACATTTTTGTGTAGCTCAATTGAAGAAATGGGTCTCAATATGCTGATGCAAAATTCAGAGAGCACCATGTCTGCAGCAACTTGAAATGAAAGGAATCGCAGACAAATATACATTTGTATTGATGGGTAGTTTATTGGTGTACTCAGCTAGGAAGGATTCTAAAGCTTTCTCTAGGCTCAGTGAGAAATAATATCTCGGTCGGTTAGTGACGTCTACCCTGGACATGGGAGCAGGCAGTGGTGGTGCCCATGCTCTCTGTTTGCCACACTTCCTGAGAATCCCCGGGCTGACCAGCAGTAGGGCAGGGCCTCGGAGCTGCTGGCTCAGAGGGGCTGGGGGTCCAAAGTTTCAGGCTGTGAGAAGGCACCTCTGCTTCCGGTAGTAAAGGAGGGAGCCTGTGGGAAGTCACGGTCAGCCTGGGCCAGAATT
Source organism: Tapirus indicus (assembly GCA_031878705.1). Lineage (NCBI taxonomy): Eukaryota > Metazoa > Chordata > Mammalia > Perissodactyla > Tapiridae > Tapirus > Tapirus indicus. Next base: position 10,477,333 of record CM062921.1, on the reverse strand, counting down.
GATCTACACAGTTCCACGAAGCCAAAGGAACAGCTAATCTGTGGCCACTGACAGGGACATGCCAGGAGCGTTTAAAGGTGGGGCAGAGAAGACCCCCTGGGAGACAGTAAACAGGCTTGGGAATGAGAATGGAGGAAGTTGACTATTTAGTCCAATTTTTAAAGTTGCATCTATTGATGAGATAATTTAGATGACAAAGTGATTTACAAGCTATCTTTGGGGTGGGGGAGCAGCGGTCAGAGTGGACGTGTGAGGCCATAACAGTGAGAACTTCCAAAGTGAGGCTGCATTTTCATGATGTGGTCACAGTGTGACAAGCTGCAGGAGAAGGGTAGCCAGGCCCCGTGAGCCACTAGGAATGAGGCTGAGCTGCAACTGTAGGTGTAGGCTTGGCTGGCCCAGCGTCTGAAAAGGAGGGTTTAGAGCAGTTGTTGAATAAAATGAATCAGATGCCCCTTTTCTTATCTGTCTTAGCAACGTCCGGAAGACAAGCTAGGTGTGATGTATCTGCATAGTTGACTCTTCCAACTGCACCTGCCAGTAAAGACATATGCCCAAGCTTTTCTACTCTCCTGATTTCTTTTATTCGTTGATTTTTTTCAATCTTTCATGCATTCAACGAATATTTATTGGACATGTACTATGTGCTAGGGACACTGATGGAAATTTGAAGGGGCAGTTTCTCTACCTAGACAGATGTTTAGGAAAATCTTCAAGCTTATTTTCATTGATGTCTAAGTAAGTCAATATAGGAAGACAACACACGTGCGCACGCGCGCGCGCAGACACACACACACCCCACACACACACCCCTGTTTTCCTGGCAATGGTTATTTTAGAAAAACAAATAGCCTGTCCAGAATTAAATTTAACATTTCCTTGTAAGAAAAAGAAAAAATGTAAGCAAAGCTGTTGCCTTCGTCCGTGGAGGGAAAGTCATCGTTTCATTCCACTTAGCAGTCTGAGAAGTCCAGGAAAGCTGTAAAAACTCATCAATTGGAGAAGAGCCAGAGGCAGGCAAATTTTTCACTTTTCTTAAAGTACATTTTTAGAGTATAAAATACGTACAGAAATCTTAAGTGAACAGCTCAATGAATTTCCACAAATCACACGCACCTGTATAACCAGCACCCAGACCAAGAAACAAGAACTTGACCAGCCCCGTGACATGCCTTATCTCTGCACTACCTCTTCCACGCAAAGGTAAACAATATGCTGGCTTATTTACATATCGAGCTATCTTGGCTGCTTTTGAAATGTATATAAATAGAATCCTATAGTATACACTTTTTAATGTCTGGCTTCTTTCATTCAACTGTGTGTCTGTAAAATCCATCCAGGTAAGGGCCTTACTCAGTGTCCTTTTGCAAATTGATGGTGGAGCTGGTTGACCTGGGTCTCCCAGGTCTTCTGACACATCCTTTTACTTTGAGATCTCAGGGTTGAGGGCAAGTCATTAACAGACTTGTAATTCTGGTCCTTAACTGATTTATTAATCACTAAATTATTAATCACTAAATCAGACACTACAAAGGTGGATTCCAGCAAACTCATGGGAAGGAGGTCATTGAAAGCAGCCAGTGAAGCCAATTTCCACACGATCTCAACTTCTAGATTTTCCTGCCCTCTGCAGCTGAGTCTCCTCCTTCCTGTGCCCTGTCCCAATCTGACCCAGCCTTCATGGAGCTGGCCAAGGACTCCTCTAGGAGGCTTCCCAGATCTCACCTGCACACTGGACGGATTCCTCCTCTGAGCTTCTCTTTGCAGAGAGAACAAGAGCATGTGCTGGCTGTGTGGGTGTGCACTAGCCCAACAAACCCAACACCACCTTCCCCCGTATATCATGTGAGGGGAGATTCCGAGGAAAGCCACCCAGCCACGGCCTTCACACTACTGACACCCTAGCCCACTGATGCCTTGAGGGAGATGCCCTGTGATGCTGTGTGCCAGGGCGGGCAGAGGCCATGTGTCTCTTGTGATTAATGAGTGGCATTTGCAGATTGGCCACAGAGTCATCGTGAAACTGGGCACCTTGGTGTGACAACTCTGATCTCTTTACCAGAACATTCATTTTGAAATATCCCATGAGTCATGGCCATGAGGGCCATTAAATTGTTCTCTCTCAGAATTGCTCCACCAAGTCCTGTGCAGGCAGGTTGATGTATCTGGGGACAACAGGGTTTCTAGTCACCTGACTCTTGTGTTTCTGGCCCTTTTTCATTTCTTCTCTGGCTCTGACCAGCACTGCCCCTGTTCCCCTTTAGCTTGGCTCTCTGGAAGCTGAGTCTCCCTTCTTTCCAAGGTCCCTAAATATTGTTGATTCCTATTCCTTACTGACTTTTCGTTTCCCTCATGTGGTTCCTTGGCTTTCCACCCAAACTGGGTAACCCCAAAACACGTCTTCTTCAACAATAAGAGTGGAGACATGGCAGGAGCATGAGGAGCATATAGTGTCTGGATGCAGGAGGCCATTACGAAGGGCAGATAAGGTTATCTTTAGACAGGATTTCTAGACCCAGTCCTGCCTTTGGGCAAAGGTCAGGACCATCTTCAGAGTCAAGATGACATCAAACTGGGTCTCAATGAATGTCTGATAGAACTTGGCCTGACAAATGAGCATGGCGACAACAGACAGGACCCCATGAGCAGAGGAAAGTCAGCATGGCATAGCCTGGTCTGTGCATGCACGTGTGCGTGTGTGCACACATGTGCACCGGGGCTGGAACTGGTGGCATTCCTAGAAGATGAATTGTGGACGAGCGGAGGAGTGGGATGGTAGGATTAAGGCTGGAGAGTTGGCAGAGACCAGCTCATTCATTCAACTGGTTCTCTCAACACATTGCAGGCTGACTGAGTGCCCGGCACGGTAAGAGGCACTGAGAATACAAGAGTAAACAAAATAGACACAAATCCCCATCTTCTTGGAGTTTACAATCTAGGAAGCAGAGACAGAATATGTTCGATAAATAAGGTGTCTGTTAGAAGATGGCAGCCCTGAGTCTGAGTCCCACTTCTGCCCTTTACTGGCTGTAAGACTTTGGGCGAGAACCTAACCCTTCTGCCTGAAGGTTAACAATCCCCGCTTACCAGGACCCCTGTACAGGTTCACTCTGGCTCAAAGCAGAGGCCCAGGGCAGCACTTGGCAGGAGGTACGGAATGGTGGTGACACTGGGAGGTGATGGTGGTGGTGGTGGCATTTACCTCGCTTTGGCATTAGGAACCAAGAGGACCATTTACTGGTTGTTTGGTTCAGAAGGCGCCCAGGTCTTCTACAATGAGATAAGTTTTATGAAAAGTCGTGTTCCCTTCTCATCGTGAGTTATTGCCCCAAAAGGTGGGTTTATTTTTTCAAACTTCACCTTAAAATTTAAAATATTATTTCAAATATTTTTCACATAAACTAAGTAATTTTTAACCCCTAATTATTTTTTATTATGGTAAAATACGCATAACATAAAATTTACTATTTTAACCATTTTTAAGTGTCCAGTTCAGTGGCATCAAGTACATTCACACTGGTACAACCATCAGCACCGTCCATCTCCAGAACGTTTTCACCATCCCACTCGGAAACTCCACCCCTTAAACAGTAACTCCTTGCTCCTCCCAGCCCCTGGCAACCGCCATTCTACTTTCTGTCCCTGTGAATTTGGCTACTCTGGGAACCTCATAGAAGTGGAATCATACAGTATTTGTCCTTTTGGGGCTGGTTTATTTCACTTGGCATAATGTCTTCAAGGTTCATCCATGTTATAGCAAGTGTTAGAATTCCAAAGTGTATATTTTAAGGCTGGGGCTCATGGGGCTCTGAGTCTGACACTCGGCAGAAAGGGTAAATGACTCCAACAGATGGCAGGATGGAGGAAGAGGGACGGCTGTGGCTAAAAGCAGCTCTAAAATTACAATCTGTGCCAGGGAGAGGGAGGCTTGTCCCCGGGCACTACCTTTCAGAAGGTCTGTGGGAGATTTGTCCCCAGGGCCTTGAGAGCAGGACCCAGAGCCAACCTGGGTGTGTCTTTTTGTATCAAGGCCCTGTGAACTGTCCTCCCTAAAAGGGTCATGCCCCGAGGGTTTCTTCTTCTTCTTCTCTTTTCTTTTTTTTTTTTTTTTTTTGGTGAGGAAGATTATCCCTGAGCTAACATCCATACCAATCTTCCTCTACTTTGTGTATGGGACGCCACCACAGCATGGCTTGACAGATGGTGTGTAGGTCCACACCTGGGATCCGAACCCACAAACCCAGGGCTTCCAAAGCAGGCACATGAACTTAACCACTATGCCACCAGGCTGGCCCCCCAAGGGTTTCTTGATGAACTTTAGGAGGCTAAGACCATGGCCTGAAGTTTGTCCCAGAAAAGTCAGTGCTACACCCAAAGAGATCTTTGCACAGACAGAGCTCAATGCCAGGGGAAGCTATGCCAGCCTTTGATTCCACCAACATAGCCCTGCAAAGAGGACCCCAGACCTAGCAGCAAGCCTCCTCCCACTTTATGTGACATCAGGTGAATGCACTCATCGCTGAGCCAGAGAGTAGCAGATGCCTTCACACCCAGACAGTTGAGAGGCACCAGGGGAGATGGCAAATGTGCTGGGCTGCACTCGGGAGGCCTAGGTAGAGTCCTGGCTCTGCCGTCATCAACCTCGCTGGGCTCTAGGGGCAGGGTTATACTGACCGGTCTGAGGGGTTGGACCACACCCCTCAGATCCTTTGAGATTTTAGAAAATCAGTTGCTGAGGCCACTGTTTTCTTCCTTTGAGATGGTGTGTAGCTTGGGTGATTTAGAGGGTGGCAGCGATAATGAATGCCACCAAGAACAATTCCACGCACTTGACCAGCTTGAGTCCAGGTCACTTTCTCTGGGATGAGAGGACAGTGGTGGTAATCACGAGGTATTGAGGACTCAGTGGGAACTAGCAGCTGTGCCAAGCACCTCGCAAGCACCCACTACCCAGGGAGGCACGTGTGGCTATTGTCCCCACTTGAGAGAGAAGGAGATTGAAGCTCAGGGAGGCTCAGTCCCATAACTGGTGGCCGGCTGGCCCAGGACTGGAACCTGGTCTGTCTGACTCCAGGACCCAAGCTCAGGGTACTAAAGCATGGTTGAGCTGACCCATGACCTTCCCAAGTCAGCCACCATGGTGAGCATCAATGCCACTTCCCTGGGGCCCAAAGGGGTCATAAGGTCCAATCACCTGTCTCAACAAAGCTCTTCCAGAATCCTCTGCGAGAGGTGGTCTGTCCAGAGAGGTTCTGTCTGATGGTCCACGTGGTCTGAGTGTCTCTTGCAGGAAGAACCAGGGGCCTTGGTTCCCTCCTACTCTCCCAGCAGCTTTCCCACAAAGCTGCAGAGTTGGTGTCTGGGGGCTTCAGAGTTGGAAGGGCAATGCTGTCCTCTAGACTCTCCTTTCCCTTCTGGGCTGAGTCTGTTTAACCTCAGCTCCAGCAAGCGCTCACTTCTCAGGGGCAGCGCCAGGCTGTGGGACCCCTTTCCACAGGCACAGGCTCATTCCCCAGAGCGCTCATCTAGGCTGGGGGGACTACACCAGCTTGGCCCCTTCTTCCCTCCTTGCACCCAGCCATGATGCCACCAGCTTGTTCCTCCATTAAATGGTGACAGAGAGGCGGGGAAGGAGGCAAGGGAGTGTTATTCATCCAGCTAAGATATCTGTGTTCTCAGGACATTGGCATGGCCCACACCAGCCCAGCTCCACCTGCCCCAGCTAATGGAGGGCTGGTTCTAGGATCAATAGCCTTGTACTCTTGAAAGTATCAGCCTTCCTTTATTTATACCTGATCTGTCCACCCCCAGAGACAGGCACCCAGTGGGTTCTAATAAATGGTCATTGAATTGAATCAACTCATTCGTCTTTGTGCCCCTCTCCCCACCCACAATGCCTCGGCACCCCTAAACCTATCTCCTGGGACCACTGACATGGAGAGGAGTTGGAGAGTCCCAGGAATTCCCAGATCTTATAAAAACGAATGGTCCCCAGGCAGGTTGGCGGGCACCTCCAGCAGAGGCAGGACACGGGGCCAATGGTGCGTTCAGTCTGGCTGGGACAGGGTGTGATTTGGACATCACTCTTGATTCATGGAAAAATAATCTAAAAGTGCCCTTGGCTGGTCTCATACAGGATCTGTCTTGAGGGAATGACTTCGTCTTTCCAAAGGGACTTGGAAAAATTATCCCCCGTTGTGAAAAGTGGCCATTTTATGAAGCACGTTGTTTCAAAACAAGAGTGGTAGGTGTGTGTCTGCATGTATGTGTCTTCTTGAGGGGAAGTGATCTTCTTAACCCAGCCCTGACCTCCAGCCACGTGTGGAAATTAACTGGAGTTTAGTGTTGACACTGACTGTGGCAGAAGTGACAGTGAAACCAGGTGCTAAAACTCGTTATCCATTCATCCGACCTTTTTTTCTTTTTAATTCTACCAGAAAGTGCTTTTGAAGTGTTTAAATTGGCCACTTATTCAAAGGGAAGAATCAGAAGTCCTGGGTTCAAGTCCTGGCTGAGCTGTTGTTGGTTTTTTTTGTTTTGTTTTAGTGAGGAAAATTGTCCCTGAGCTAATATCTGTGCCAGTCTTCCTCTATTTTGTATGTGGGACACTGCCACAGCATGGCTTGATGAGGCTGTGTAGGTCCATGCCCAGGATCCAAACCCACAAACCCCAGGCCACCGAAGCAGAGCACGTGAACTTAACCACTACGCCACTGGGCCAGCCCAAGAGCCATTGTTTTTTCATCTGTAAAATGGAGCCAGTGATACTTTCCCTCCCTGTCTGTCCCACAGGGAGTTTATGAGCCTCAAGGGAGAAAATTTACCCTGAAATCCCCTGTAAAGTAACACGTATTCCCATCAGTCATTTAATAAGTATTTGTTGGGCACCTCCTATATGCACGGCTCAGCAGTAGACGGCAAGGGGGCCATAACCATTTGTCTGCTCATAATCTCTGGGGTCAGCCTTCACAAAGGTTATCTCAGCCACCCTCTGCTTCCACACCCTCACCTAGCCGGAGAGAACCAGGCACCATCTACCCCCGGCTGGTGAAACCGCGAGTCTCTCTGACACGCTTTCACTAGCCCCAGCTCATTCCAGAAAGGAGTTTCAAAGGCCTTTTATTCCTCTTTGCGCCTCTGCTAAGCTTCCCCAGGAAGTGTTCCTTTCTGGACCGGGACACAGGACAGAACCTGATGCCCCTTTTCCTTTGCCTGCGTCTGCACAGCATCACCAAAGGTAAGCCCAGCCCATGTGAGTGTGTCCACGGGAAGGCTGTTGGGGACCTGCCCCACCCCTCAGCCACCCCTGGGGAAGCTCCACCGGATGTTTCCAAAGGAATCAGCTGAGATCTGGCATTGCAACTTCCAAGCTGCGTGGGTTTGGGAAAGTCGTGTAACTGCCTGGTCTCAGTTTCCTTGTCTGTAAAATGGGGATAATCAGAGCTTCCGTGAAATATGATGATGGATGGAAGGGACTTAGCGAAGGTGAAAGAGTACACTGCTGCCACGGGCTGATTATTGCCCTCTAGCCGCATCCACTGCCTGTTAGAGTGGCATTCCCTCTCAGTCGCTGGTTCAGCAGGTTGGGAGAAAACTCTGGGTCTGTGCTCCAGACTTAAGTTGCCTCGGCCTGATGCTCTGGGCCGGGGAAGGCAGCTGTGACTTGGAAAGAGGAGGGAACTGTGGGGGAGTGTGTTTTGGGCGGCCCAGGAGGACACCCAGGGAGATCTTGCACCTGAAAGAATATTTGAGAACCTTTTCAAAGCCATTTCCAGTTATCCAGATAGAATAAATAGCTCTAAAATCTAGGGATGGTTGATGGAGCCCAGGCAGTTTTGTACAAGCTGCTTCTAGACACTCTACAGACACTGATTGTTGGATCTCAAGCCTCCCGTCTTGGGTGGGATTGCAGCCAGAGAGCGGTGACGCCTTGGGGGAAAGTGCTCTGTAACGTCCCATCTGGGTTCCACACACCTAATGACTCCCGGGGCCCCGGGAAGGCCCTCCAACCCTTAGCTCCCGACTTTCTCCTTTTTTCCTCCATAAATGAAATTTTTGCGGTTCTGTTATGTGTAAATCAGTAAAATGTTCCCTTTGTGTTTCTTCCAAGGCAAGGATCTGGAGGAGTTAAGACACATGAACTTCTTTCCCGAATCCTGGCTGGTCCGGGTTACAGCCAACCATTACCACGCAGTGAGTCGCCAGCTCAGCAAGGAAACAATTATCAAAATTTATTGCCTTTCTGACTTTGCTTTTTCTGGAGATGTGTTTTGCATTTGAAACCTCTGGCCTTTTGAGGTCAAGATGTATCTGGATCCTCCGCCAGGGGAAGTGGGGAGAGCCAAGCCTGGAGGTGGGAGGGAGGAGGCCCGGCCTTGGAACCCAGGAGCTTAGAGCATCTGTACTGTTGACCTGGGGAGTTACATGGGGTCAAGGAGCACTGGTCACACCGCCCTCCAAACTGAGTCCCCTGATAGACACAGATGTAACATATGCTCATTACTGAACGTAATTGAAATTGAGAAGAGAAATTGAAAGAAAGAAAAGGCATACCCTCAGACCCATCACCAAAGACAACCACTGCTAACATCTCATTGCATTTTATTACATTTCACCCTTTTTTTTAATATGCTTAATTAAACGTGCTTCCTGTCACCATTTTTAATGGCTGCAAACTCTTCCACCGGAAGAATATTCTGTAAACAATGCTACTTTACCCTTCTTCTACTGTAGAAAATTTATGGCATTTCTAATTAACTATTGTAAATGACTGTATGGTGAACATATGTGCACATAGTGGTTTATTCTACTATATTTAGAATTATTATGGGAGATTCTCAAGAGTAGAAAATACTGGCCCAAAAAGGGATGTGCAATTTTTTTTTTTTTTTTTTTTTGCGAGGAAGACCAGCCCTGAGCTAACATCCGTTGCTAATCCTCCTCTTTTTGCTGAGGAAGACTGGCCCTGGGCTAACATCTGTGCCCATCTTCCTCTACTTTTTTTTTTTTTTATATGGGACGCCGCCACAGCATGGCTGACAAGCAGTGCGTCGGCGGGCGCCCGGGATCCGAACCTGCGAACCTCGGGCTGCCAAGCGCGGACGAAACCGCTGCGCCACCGGGCGGCCCCGAGATGTGCAATTTTGTTCTTGTTACAGATTAACAAATTCAGGACCAAAATACTCTTCCGCCAGTAGTAACTGAGCGTGCCTCACTTTGTACATGCTCAGCAACGTAGGGCAATTTCACTTCAGATCACTTTTGTTGACTGAGAAGTGAACAATGGCATCTCATTTTTAAATACGCATTTCCTTTGTTACTAGTAAATATGAATATTGTTCCATGTGGCATTTCCCCCTTTGTGAATTGTCTATGCAAACTGTTGTACTTCTTATGTGTTTCCAATCTTGCATCTTTAGAGATGAAGCAGGGCAGTGTTTGAGTTCTGAAGATTTATGAGTCACTAGTTAAAAATTCAGTTCAGCTCAACAAATACCTATTGTAATGTGCAAACCACAGTGCTCAGTGCCCACTGGCCAGTAGCAATGACTCCATGGAACCGTGGTTCTCTGGGACATAACTCAGAACTGTGCTCTAACAGAGCAGAGCTGGGGAGGGGCAACAGAGAGAGAGGACAGTCCCTGGGGCTGGACACCTCAGGAAGTCCCCCGCCGCCCTCTTTATGTCCTTCTGACCCTGCCCACCTCCTTCCTTTGGCCCCCTGCTGCCAATATCCTGTAGCCTGCCATGCGGGACCATACTTGCTCTTGACTTTACAGCCATGATCATTCTCTGCCTCGTGATCAGGCTGCTTATGTACACATTTTATTTCCCCAGTGGGACTGCTCGGGCATTTTTCTTTGTTCTCACCTTTGCATCTTCTGAAAGCACTGAGCGTGGTACCTGGCACATAGTAGGTTTTCAATAGATACTGCGGACTGGATTAATGGCTGGATGTAGGATCCAGAGACAGAACTCTCTTTCAAGCATGGTGGGGGTTGTGGGGATCAAGGAATCGACGTGAAGGTAACGAGAGGCTCTCCTGTGGAGGATCAGGCTGCCCGTAAGCTGTGTGCGTTTCCCTTTCAGCTGGAGAGTGGGGGTGACATGGCCCACGTGAAAGATCTTACCACCCAAGCTGTGAGGTTCGGGCTGCTCTTTAATCAGGTACTGACCACTGGGCCCAAGCAAGAGAAGACCCGTCCCCTCCTGTGCTTGGTTAAGGACCTTTGTACTATCACTTCTTACCTCTGGTAGGAAGGCCAGGACAGAAGAGGAGACCGTAGTGTCGCTTCTGCATGCTCATCATTTATTTCCCCTAGGAAATAAAATTCACAAGACATGGCCTGGGCCAGGTCATTCATTAATGTGCATGTCCAAAATTTCCCCTCAGGGATGACCAACTGTTTCGGTTTTCCAGGGATGGAGAAGTTTTTCTGGGATGCAGGACTTTCCATTCTAAAACCAGGAAAGGCCTGGGCAAACTGGGATGAGTTGGTCATTCTCTTCCCCGAAAACATCGAGAGTTGCCAACTGCTTGATGAGAGATTCCACTCCAAGCCCGTATTTAAGGTTACGAGGGTGAACCTATTCTGGGTGGCTATTTTGATGGGCCCCAGGATTAAAGTGGCAGTGAGTCGGGGAGCCCGGCTCAGTCACTGGGGGAGCATCTGGGGTTGGCACCTGCACTCTGTCATGGGTTCCTGGTGATAGGCACAATTCTCCAGGAAATTGCTGCTCTCCTTTGACTTATTTAATGCCATCCCAGTAGTGATCTCAGAAGAAATCATGTTTCAGGGACTGGGGCCCTGAATCTATCATCAGAGACTCCCCTCTGGGTCAGGCCTGGATGGGCTGGGTCTACCCCTTGCTACCCACCTAAGTGGACAGACTGCACCCCACAGGGGTCAGGGCACCTCACAATCCCACGAGTATGGAGTGTCTCTTAGACCCATCAAATTGAAGCAAAATGCTTTGTTTCAAAAGTCTGCAGACCACAGGTCATCTGAGAACATGCTTAACTCATTCTTCTCCCCACTAAAGGACATGCAGAGCACATAATATCGTCACTGAGCGCCAACCTGTAGAATTGGTGAAGTCGCTACAATTTGTTTTACCTTTGAGTACTGAAGATATGTTTCCCTAACACTTTGTTGTTCATCTTTCCCAATTTAGGAGTATACAACTTTTTCAAAAATGATTGCCATATATGGATTCTTCTTTGAGATAAAGGGAACCAAACACGATACTACCTCTTATAGCTTTTACATGCAGGTAAGAAGGACAGAGCACAGGAAAGGTATTTTTCTCACAGTCTTTTAGATTCAGAGTCAATTCATACTAAACTAATAATAATTGATTAGTCATTAGTTAAGATGGAGTGTGTTATAAGCCGGGTGCTAATCACCCTCATAGAGGCGATGTCCTTTGATTTTTGCAACAGCCGTGCGAGGTTGCTATTGTTGGCCCATCTAACAGAGGAGGACCTGAAAACTGAGTGTCTTCATGTTCACGTGGCCTCTATTGGCAAAGCTGCGGTTAAATTCTAGACTCTGACTCCACATTTGGGGCTGGATTCATCTTCAGTTCCTACATGATGGGTGATGACGGTCATTCATCTGTGGCAGTGACAGGTAGCGCCCACAAGGGGAGAGGGAGTGGTCTTGTTTAGAATGGCAAAGCAGGTGGTAGATGGACCCCAGAGAAGTCAGGAGGGTAGATGGCTTCGCCTTGATGCTCCCGCAGACTTTCGGGAGAGGCAGGAGAGTACTGTGTTTAAGAGCAGAGTCTGATGTCAAACTGCCTGTGAGCGGTATGACCTTGGCAAGCCCGTGAACCTCCCTGTGTCCAGTTTCCTGACCTTTAAGGTGGAGAAGGTAATAGGACCTTCCTCACTGGGTTGTTGGGTGTACTCATGTGTTAATTCATGCCAAGGGCTTGGAACAGGGCCTGACACAGGGCACTGCATGACGATGACGACGATGATGATGACAGCTAAGAGGGACCACTGTGTTCCACTTAGGATCTGCTTATAAGACTCTAAGACTTCAAGCTCCTTGAGAAACCACATCTTATTAGTCTTTTTATTATCACTTCCAGTCACAGTCCCTGGAACCCAGAGAGGTATGTTTGTATCATGAGTGGATACATGAATGAAGAAACCTGAGTTTTAGGCCCAGCTTTGCCACTACCTCATTATGTGCCCTTGAGCAAGTCACGTCTCTTCCTTGGCCAGTTCTTGGTCTTCAGTGACTCAGGCATTTCCCTACACAGGGATTTTACTGAATGGAAGAGATGAATTATGTAATGACACCAGTCGAAATGCTCATATGTTGGTTTTTAAATTCTGGCAAAGCGATAGTGAAAACCTTCTAATTCAATACAGCTTGACTTAATGGCGTTTGTCTGGCTTGGCCAAACCCCATTCCGTCGGCCAGTGGTTTGCTCATGGTGAAGGCTCAAAGGCCAACTGACTCAGCAGTGGAGGCACTCAGAAAATGGGGCCACGGGGAGATGCCCTCTTGCTCTCCGCATTCATTATACAGGAGGGTTGATGTGCCAGGAACCAGGTTGTGCTAACTCTGGGTCACCCCAGTTTCAGTTCCAGCTAAGGTAGATCACCCTCCTTGCAGAGAGTAAGGCACACCGACTTGGAATTCTCCTCCTTGATCAGCGAGCACGGCCCCGTCAGCCTGAGGGCAGAGCGCCTGGTGAAGTATGAGATCAGAGCCCAGGCCCTTGTGGACGGCACGTGGCAGGAGTTCCAGACAAACCAGATCATGCAGAAGTTTGGGTTGGTCAAGCCGTCCTGCAAAAGCCACGTGAGTGTTTCTCTTTTTCTTTCTTTTCTTTTCTCTTCTTTTTTCCTTTTTGCTCTTTCTCTCCCTCCACCCCTTTTGATCACTTTTGGTTTTACATCTCCAGTGATCTATGGGGGAAGCTTGCTCAGTTTCTTAAGGATTGTCACAGCTCCAAATAACACTAAACAAAAACCTCCTAGAATGAAAAGCTGGGGATACTGACAGCTGTAACCCAAATCTGCTGATTTGGCTGCAAATCAAATCTGCAAGACTGCCTGACTTGAGTCACACCAGAACCATTTTATAAATGTCAAAGGGGACTTTTTTTGGAGGAGGGGAGGTTTGCTGGAGTGTATTTGCCACCACCACCTCCACAGTTGCTTGCACATCACCAGCTGAGCCCACCGAAATCCACAGCCTGGCCCATCTGCCTCAGTGGGCTGTGCCAGCATCCTTGCAGATTTGGTACCTGCCTGGCTCCTGACAGCCAAAATCCAAAAATTGCCAGAGAGCCTGTCTGTAGTCCTAGGAGGAACTCTGGGCTGTGCATTGAAGGACATCTGGGGGCCTCCCTTACTGCCCTGCAGGGAATGGGACTTGGCCTTCAACCAGTGAGTAATCCTCAATCCTGGATGCACATTAGAATCCCCTGGCTCTTTGCACAGTCCCCAGGCCTGAGCGTCACCCAGATCATGAGACCAGATAGCCCGTGGTGGGGCCCAGGGGCCAGTATGTTTTAATGATCCCCAAGTTAGTCTCTATGATGTTAGAAATCAGAATAGCAATCTTGTTTGTGGAGACCGGAGCAAGGAGGCTTGGATATTGACCAGGAGGGAACACGAAGGGGATTTCTGAGGTGCCTGAAATGTTCTTTATCACGATCAGGGTGGTGGTCACACAGGAGTGCTTCCTTGTGAAAATTCATCAAGCTGTGCCCTGAAGATTTGTGCTCTTTCTTGCATTTAAGTTATACTTGAATTTTTTAAAGTTTAGTTTAAAGAACCTCCCCAGGTGATTTGAATGTGCAGCCGGAGTTGAGAACCTTCCACAATGGTTAGAACTTCCTCTTCTCCCTTCCAGAGGGCAATTGTGTTTATCCTGAAAGTCCCATTTTCTTTGTTTTGTTTCATCTCTTAGGCCTTGAAAGTCCAAACTGTGGGCATCCCAATCTATGCAAGTTTTTCATTCATCTTCCCAGTATCCTGACAGTTTCCAGAAGAATCTATGGGATTTTTTTCTTCCGCTGATCTGCATAAAAGAAAATAAAATGACATTTAAAGGACTACTCAAGTATTCAGCTGACTTTCCTAATTAGCAATGGTCTCATTAGAACATTTGCCCACTGTCTTAGTCTGTTCGGGCTGCTATAATAAAATATCACAGACCGGGTGGCAAATGAACAACAGAAATTTGTTACAGTTCTGGAGGCTGGAAGTCCAAGATCAAGATATGGCAGATTCAGTGTGGTGTCCGGTGAGGGCCCACTTCCTGGTTTATAGACAGCCATCTTCTCGCTGTGTCCTCGCTTGGCAAAAGGGCCAAGGGAGCTCTCTGGGGCCTCTTTTATAAGGGCACTAATCCCATTTGTGAGGGCTCCATCCTCAGGACCGAATCGCCTCCCTAATACCATCACCTTTGGGGGTTAGGATTCAACATATGAATTCTGGGAGGACACATTCAGACCATGGCACCCACATTCGTATCATTTGAGGATGGAAAGTACCAGAGCTATGAGTCAATTTGCCATCATTGACCCCAAAGCCCCCTAAGTCCAGCCCCAAGTTTTCACACCCTCAGGAGCCCTCCAACGGGAGCACCAGCACGAACAACATACTCCAACTGGGAGCATCAGGTGCTCCCCTTTTCACGTTGCATCTCCGCCTGCTACCCAGAACAACACACCAGGCCATTGTCCCAGGCAGTTTTGGCTCAGCCAGAGCAAGAGGTAGGAAGGGAAGCAAGCAATTATAAGGTACAGAGTGACTTATCTTACCACCCTGCCTTTGTAAATGGAACTCTATGGTTTGGAAAAAGTAAGGTAAGAGAGTCTTTCTTTCCACTCTGTGGATTGGTTTTCTATTGCAGTGTAATAAAGTACCACAAATTTAGTGCCTTAGAACAACACATATTTATTATTTCACAATTGTCATGGGTCAGGAGCCCAGCTTTACTGGGTCCCCCTGCTCAGAGTCTCACAAGCCTATAATCTGAAAACATGACTGGGGAGAACCCCTGTCCGCACTCATGAGGTTGTTGGCAGATCCATTTTCTTATAGCTGCGTGACTGAGGGCCCCAGCTGCTTACTGGCTGTTGGGAGAAGGCTGCCCAGGTCCTAGAGGCCCTCTGCAGTTACTTCCTTGCCACATGGCTCTCTCTATAGAAATTTCAAAGCATGGCTGTTTGTCCTTAAGGCCAGCAGGAGAGTCTCTCTCACTCTAGTTGGCTAAGACAGAGTCCTGTATGATGTAAGACAATCGTAGGAGTGACATCCCGTCACCTAGGCCATATTCTCTGGGCTAGAAGTAAGTCACATGTTCTGCCCACACTCAAGGGGAGAGGATTATGCAGGGGATCACCTTAGGGTGTGTCCACCACAGTGTGTTATCCAGTGTCGTTGGAAACGTGATGGAGCATCACTCTTCCCAGCAGAGGACCGATGCCCTGTGAAGAGTGACCTGGGAGGGAGAGAGCCTGGTGGGAAGGTGGGAGGGCGGCCCAGCGGAGGACTTGGAGCGAAGGGGGGCGTTGTGTCTGTCCTCAGGTGCATTCCCGTCTCCCGCACCAGCTCGCTCCTGGCCTGGTCCAGCCAGTGGGCAGTGGTGGTGGGAACTTGGAGGACAAGAGAGTGGGAGAAACGGGCGTTCTCACCCTCTCGGCATGGAAGGCATTTTCCAGCAGCGTCTGTGTCTCCTTCATGGCTCCAGTACACTCGGCCTCCTGCCGGCGCCCGTCAGACGGGCCTGCTTCTGGTTCTGGTGACACTGCCTCATCCCTGTGTCCCTCCAGCCCCAGGGGTGGTGAAAGCTTCTTGCTGCTGCCAGTCTCTGGGTTGCCTCATTCTCCCCGTTCTTTCTTCAGTTCTTTGTACTGTATTCATTCTGTTTGGAATCCCTAGAGTAGATGATGCTTTCCAGACTAGTCCCTGATATAAACGGTTTTGATGAGCTGGCAGATGTGGCCCAGTGGGGTAAATTCTTGGAAAACACGGCCTTAATAATTCCTCCCATCACTACAGAGCCAGGACTAGGGTGAGGCAAGTGAGGTACTCACTTCAGGTCAAAATACTCAGTAATCCACATAAATAGGACTTTAATGCAATATTTTAAAAAATGAAAATCAATGCAAAAAATCTACGATGCAGCTAGATGAAGTACTAAAGTGAACATACCCATATAACTAACACCCAGATCAAAAACAAAGCACGGTCAGCACCCCGACGCCCCACCTTGTACCCCCTCTCAGTCACTACCTCTAAGAGGTAAATACCATCCCGACTTCCATTACCATTAATTAGTTTAGTCATTTAGTTTGAATATTTAATAAATAGAATCATACATCGTGTACTCTTTCATGCCTGCCTTCTGCTCAACATCATGTTTAAGAGAGCCATCCATGTTTTCATAGGGAGCTGTAGTTTATTTTCAAATAAGCATGATAGTTTCATTTTTAAAAAAACGATGTTACTTCTATAAAATAACACAAGCTTGTTGAAGAAAAATGAGAAAATGAAAAGAAGAAAATAAAATCCACTGGGACTCCCATCCCTCAGAAGTTTGGCGGGTGACCTTCTGGAATTATTCTTATGTGCACTTATAGTTTTCTTCAGGGATTATGCAGTGCACGCTTCCTAGAACCTGATTTTTTTTTTTCTCAAGAGTGAAACAGGATGGTTTCTTTAATAGAGGAGAGTGGTATTTGTGGGGAAAGGTGATGATGTATTTGCCTCACCTCCAAACTGACTGTGCGAAGTCAGAAAAGTCACTTTTCACTTACCCTCTGTGAAGGTTGCTTCCTTGTCTATGAAAAGGGCATAAATCAGCCCCTCTGCCTCCCTCTTGGGGGTTTGAGTCCTGCAGGCACTGCTGTGTGTGACAGCCCCTTTACGGGCCGGCCCTGTGCAGACGTGTCGGGGCCTGATGCTAGTGGCTCTAGAGGAGCAGCCTCGTGACATTTGACCACAGTCCTATGGGACAACGGGGAAGATAAGAACTAAAATCTCCTGAAAAGCAAGTCTGTAGATGTCCAAGAGAGAAGAGGCCATTTGGAAGCTTTGCTGGAACAAGAATGGTTGCCCACTTTCTAAGTGAAACAACTCTCCTAGCTTAGCTATTTGGAATATGCTCCTGGAGTTTGCAAGAGTGGGAGAAACTTGTAAAGCAGCAATGCCAAAAAGCGTCTCCCTAAAGTGAACAGTAGAACTGTGAGGGGTCCAAAAGCTGGGGAAATAGGAAGATGGCAACACAAAAGAGGATGGGGTAAGGGCCTGAAGGATTGGGCTGCATCCCTGCCTCTCAAACCAGCAGCGGGAAGTCACAAGAGGCAGAAGGACTTGGGGTGTCAGGGAGAGGGGCCCTTGACCTCATTTCTACCTCCTCATTGTACAGGGGGGAAATGGGCCCAGCGAACTGGAGTGACAGTTCTAGTCGGAAGATGCGTACTAAGCACCTCTGACCCTTTACACACTTGACACGCAACCTCTCACTGAATCCTTCCAATCCCCCATGAGGTAGGTGTATTTTCCACGTCTGGTCAAAGTGGAGGCTGAGCTGGGGAGAGTAAGGCTTTCACGTGTCCAAGGGGCCTCAGAGTGGCAGAGCGGGGGCCACAGAGCCTCCATGTTCCACTTCCCTCCCTGGCCCACTGAGAAGAGGTGAAATGTTTTAGGGTGCTTAATTCAAGTATTCATTGAACCCCCACTATACGCTCAACAGAACCTTGTGCTGAGCATCTGTGGCACCAGTGGGCCATGCTGCGCAGGGTGCTGTCACATGTGAAATTGCATTCGATTCCCAAGGGAGTGTTGGGACAGAGTGAGGGTGGTCTCACTGAGGAGGTGGCCCATAAATGTGTCTTGGAGGATGGGCAGGGTCCTTGCAGGCAGAGGATCAATGGGAAATGGTACTCAGGTGAAGTTCAGACAGCTGAGGGCAGGCTCGTCTCCAGCCCCGGCTCTGGACTGAACGTACCAGCATCACCCGGAGCCGGTGCACGTGCGGGTCCCTGGGCCCCCATTTCGAGAGGCTGACTTTGCCGTCTGAGAGACACCCAGGAATCTGCACTTGAACAGGGTCTGGGGGATCCTGAGGCAGGAGGTCTGCGATGACACCCAGAAACAACTCCAATTTGAGAATGTCACTTCCACGCAGGGTTCCCCACTGGACCCCACACACTCGATTATCCTCCTTAAGCAGTGCAAAAAAAAAAATCCAACAACAACCAACTTGTGAATCTATTTCACCACAGTGGTTGATTTTATTTTTAAAACCAAATTTCCTAGAATATGAAATAAACAGAACCTTAAGGAGACACTCTCCTGTGGGTGAACTATTTTCTACGTTCCAGAGAGTCCAGCCCTTTCCACTAGGGGGCGAGGTCTGCCTCAAAAACAGGAACCAGGATTTTAGTGGCAGAAATTTGCAGCCTAAAAGCACATCTTGTGGCACAGAGTCCTCCTTGCTTAGTGGTTGCAAGTGATCTTTTGTACATCCCGACTGAGGTTCTGGTCATTCAAACATCCACGGTGTTCACGTCACAAAGTCTCTGAACTTGGGCAGTGTAATTTATGAGACAATTCTTAAGATGATCTTACAAGCTCTTCTTACAGGTGAGAACGTCTTAGACTAGAATTTAGGGACCCACCATCACATTGCCCGAACCAGTGACCGTGAGCGCTGGTCAACAGAACGTCTCATGAATCACGTCCATAACCTTCTCTACGTTTGCTTCTCCCATCACCACCATCTGGCTCACCTCCCCAGACCCTCCCCCCCACAACCAAGATGGCCCAGGATTCATTCTGTGCACAGCAACTTCTTGAGATCCTGAAGTCAGGCAGACATGGATTTGAGTCCTAGCTCTGCCCTTTACTAGCTGTGTGGCTTTAGGCAAGTCACCTAACCTCTCTGAGCCTCAGAGCCTAATCTGAAGTTGGCAATAAAACCTGCGGTACATGTTAAATAAATTGATGTGTGATTTCAAAGCACATAATGCATAATAGGTGCTTCATATAATTTATCCTGTCCCTTTGCTGCTTGGAGTCATTTAGTACTTGAAGGTCAGGATGGGTGCTGTGTGATTTTGGGCAGGTTGTTTTCCTTCTCTGGGCCTGCGTCCCCTTATGCAAAATTAAAAGGTTGAATTAGATGCTCTTTGTAGACCTCTCCAGCTGCAATCACTGGATCCTCTGATCCCGTGAGTGGGAAGAACAGAGGTGAATGGTTGAGCCAACGAACCAGCAGAAGGAGGACCTGGGGAAGGAAGGAACCCTGTCTTATTTTTGCATGGGCTCATCAGAATAAGAATGAAGTAGAAAGAGTGAGAGGTACTCCCCCCGCCCCCCTTTAGAGGTTTTGCATCCTGGAGACTGGTGTGTCTATGGTACGGGAGAGGAGAGAGGAAATTTTTGCTCTTGTAAGCCTAGGAAGAGAAGGGGAAGTGCTGGGGCCTGCTGAGTTGCTGGGGAGAAGGGTGGGCTCCCCAGGAACCAGGTGGGGGAAGTCTCACACCCCATTTTCACACAGGGGGATGGTGGAGGAAGTGGTGGGGGCTGGCCCACAGGCCCTGAGGCCTTGAGAGCTGGGGGGTAGGGAGGAGACTGAGACAGGAGAAACCTCTGTGAGGGAAACCTTGGGGGCATTGCTGTCCCATAGGACTTTGTGCAACGATGGAAATGTCCTGCATCCACCTGTTCAGTATGGTAGCCACTAGCCATGTGTGGCCACTGAGCACTTGAACGGTGGCTAGTGTGGCTGAGAAATTGAGCTTTTCATTTTATTTCATCTTAATGTATTTAAACAGCCATAAGTGCAGGTAGAAGGAGTGCAGTAACAACAGTACCCACCACGGGAACAAGGACCGGGTCCTTCCTGATTCTGGAGGCCCTCCAGGGTCCGAGCCTCTCGTCTCTCCCTGGGGCCCGGAGGAGTAGGGCAGTAGTGTCAACCATGCCTGACGCTCAGCCTGCAGCCACCCCGAGCATTCGCCTGGACTGCTGGCTGAAGGCCACCTCCCTGGGGATGGGGAGAAACCGTGTTGGGGCAAAGGAGTTTCTAAAGGCACAGAAGCAGAAATCAGCTCTGTATCTGGAGTACCATTGTCACCCGACTCCTTCTACCTGCGCTGATGGTTATTTAAATTTAAATAACTTAAAATTAAATAAAATTAACAAGTTACTTTCTCAGTCACATTGGCCACATTCCAAGTGCTCAGTGGCCACACATGGCTGGTGGCTACCATGTGGACAGTGCAGATGTAGGACAGGAGGTCCCCATCGCCCCTCTTTGTGACTTTGTGCTTTGTGACCTCAAATGAGCCAGCGCCCTTTATGCTTTCATTCCCTGACTACTCATCCATTCTACAGATTTTCAGTGAGCTGCTGCTGTGGGCCAGGCTGGGTTAGGGGTTCAACGGTACACAGCACAGGCCCTGCCCTCACGGAGCCCACAGAGTGGGGAGAGACGGGTGCCGATGGAATCATTGCACTAACGCATGCCTGAGTCCCCTGAAGAGAAAGAGCCCAGTTCTTTGAGAGCATAAAGCAAAGAAAGCAGAACTAGCCCCCGGGAGGGGGTGCGAGGCCCAGGGAGGGCCCTCCCCGGGGAAGTGACACTGAGAAATCAGAACCCTCACACACTGCTGGTGGGGATGTGAAATGGTACAGCCGCTTTGAAAAACAGTCTGCAAATTCCCCAAATGATTAAACATAGAGTTGCCTATGATCCAGCAATTCTACTAGGTATTTACCCAAGAGAAATGAAAACATATGTCCACATAGAAACTTCTACACAAATGTCCGTAGCAGCATTATTCATAGTAGCCAAAAGGTGGAAACAACACAAACATCCATCAACTGATGAACAGATAAACAAACGTGGCATATCCATTCACTGGATTATTATTCAGCCATAAAAAGGAATAAAGTACGGATACCTTCTACAACATGGATGAACCTCGAAAACATGCCAAGTGAAAGAAGCCAGTTGTGAAAAACCACATGTTACGTGATTCCATTCACATGAAAAGTCCAGGACAGAAAAACATAGAGACAGAAAGTAGACTAGTGATTGCTGAGGGCTGGGGGAGAAAGAGGCTAAGTGGATGGCGTGAGAGCTAAAGGGCACAGGGTTTCCGTTTGAGGTGATGAAAATGTTCTAAAATTGACTGATGGTGAGGGCTACAAGACTCTGCAAATATGCTCAAAACCATTGGACTACACACTTACATGGCTGAATTGTATGATACATGAATTATATCTCAATAAAGCTGTTAAAAATAAGAAGAGGAGGAGCTGGGGGTTTGGAAAAAGATTCAAGTCCAGATGGCAACATGTGCAGGGGAGCCTGGCACCTTAAGAAGACATGGAAGAAGGCCAAGTGTCCACAACCCGTGGAGTAAGCAGAAGTGGCTGGAGCCACGAGTGAGCTGGACCTCGGTGGGACCTTGAGGCCACACGAGGGGGGTCTGATCTGATGATATTTGCATTTTGAAAAAGTCATTCTGGATGATGTACGGCAATAGGGGTTGGGGGGCCGGCAGAGCAGGAATGAGCAGACTTAAGGGGCTTCTGTGGTGATCCGGGGAGAGGGGGGCTTGGGCAGCAATGACAGCCCTGGAGATGGTGCCAGAAGGACAGACTGAGAGAGATGTAGAGCTCAGCCCTGCTCTGTCCAAAGACAATGACTGTCCCTTAACTGCCCTGCCTGAATGTCAGCCGTGCTGCCAGGTCCCTGGGTTACCACCCAGAGGTGTGCCTGTGGCCACTCAGGGGACAGAAAGCTCCTCTGCTATCACATATTCTGTGCACTCTTCCAGAAGTGGTTGTACCAGTTTGTTTAAAAATAAATATTCCCAAAGGGGACTGGCAAGTGGCAGTATAAATTGATATCGCCTTTCAGGGGACAATTTGGTAGTGTATTGGAAAAGGGCTTAGGATGTAACTATCATGGCAAATCATTATAATAATGGCCCCAATGACCCCCAGCACCCTGTGTCCATGCCCCTTGGCCTTGCGGCTCTACCCATCAAGAGATGGTGTCTATTTCTCCAACCTCATGAATCTGGGCTGGCCCTGGGACTTGCTTTGGCCAATAGAATGTGATGCAGGAGTAACATCACATGAGTTTGGGAGTCTGGACCGCAAGGGGACCTCCAGCTTCCATTCTTGCCCCAGGACCACGCCGGGCAGCAGCTCAGGCTATCCCACTGGAGGCTGAGAGGCCACGTGGAGGAGAACCAACGGCCTCAGCCAACCGGCCAACTGCTGGCACCAATGGCCAGACATGTCCCCACCGGGGACCTCCCAGCCCAGCAGACCCTCAGGGAAATGCAGTCACATGAGCAACCCCAGAAGGGGATCACACTGCAAAGGATTTCTCCAGCCAACCCTCAGAATCATAGGAAATAATTAGTTGTTGTTTTAAGCCACTATGTTTTGGGGTGGTTTATTACCCAGCAATAGAACTGAAATACCCTTTTCATTAAACAAATCCACTGCAGGTATTTATACTAATAACAACAAAATCCTCAAAGTAGCCAATAATTTAGCTACAAAGGTGTTCCTTGCAGCAATGTTGATAATACAAAGCATCAGCATGACCTTAGATGTCCAGCAGCAGGAATTAGAATTTGGTACATCTGTACACTACGCAATCATTAAAACGTTATTGTTGAAGCATTCGAGTGACAAGATTTCCAAAATATACTGTTAATTGGGAAAACAAAACAATTTCTAAAAGCACACATGATCATATTAAAATATGCATATTTAAATATATTTTAATATGAAATTAATGGGTCCAAAGGCACATGTAACTTCAATTCAATATTATAAAATTGCTTTCCAAAATGGATGTTACAACTTGTCTTCCCTCCAGCAGTGCAGAGTCTTCCTGCTTCTCTATGTCCCAGTCACTTCCCAGCAGCCACCAGCCAACACTTAGGCAGGTCAATCACTCTCAGAGCTGATGTGAGTTAAAGCAAAGGCAGCTTCAGGCTTTATTTCATTGAACAGGATTTCCTGGTTTCTTGGCCACCCCCATACACTTTCCCCGACCCATTTTCTCACCCAAACAAAGGGGCCTGATTTACCCCTGGACTCCCTTAGGGGACGTTTGGGTGCAGCGTCATGAAACCCCAGCAGGAAGCAGGCGTCATGCGAGTGGGATGGGACTGCAGCTGGCAGCAGGGGGTTGTCACATGTCCACCCAAGCCACCAGGAAGGGCTCGGTGAGTCTCGAACACGGTGATTAACTTCTGTTTAATCTCCACATCGCTGATCAGCACGGCCAACTGCATGGCCTCCCCGACGAGCACTGCATGAGTCACTCGATGTCATACTGTGGCCGAGCACGTTCCATTCCAGGCAGGTGCGGTGGTACTTTACCTGCCCTGAGACACCCAGGGAGTGATAACGCTTGCTGTCCCCCTCCGACACCAGCTCAGTAGTGAATCTAATGCATTAGTTAAAACAAAACAATATTGCTCTAGAGTCTTTTTCTGCTGGTTCAGTACCAATGGGAGAAATCCCCATTTCTTTCCTCTTTTCCTGGGTCCCTGGGATATGGGGCATCTCCTTCAGTAACAGGAAGTTTATTGACGCATGGGTTAATTGAGAAAATCACTTACCAAACCACATGAGAGCGTGCTGTGCAACAACCCTTGAACTGCCATCAAGACCCGGCCCCAGCTGTGGCTGCTCAGCTCTTTCTTCTAATGTGGGTCACTCCTGAACTAGGACAGCCTGCAGGTGTTCCCTTTGTGCCCGGATAGACACTCAACTCTTAACCCTCGAAAGAAAGAAGTAGGAACAAAGGCCCGCTTGGGCATGTTGGGGCGCAGAAATCACGGGGAGAAAATCGGCAGACCTTTTTCACATTGCAGGTGCCTCATCCTCCTCTTACTCTGTTTTATAATCTGTTAAATTCAGTTAGACTCACAAGGATGTAGATTCCACCGCCCCTTCCCTACGACTTTCTAGCTGTGTGACTTTTAGCAAATCACCTAACCTTTCTGAGTCTCCGTTTCTCATCCTCACAGAGCCACTGGGAAGACAAAATGAGGCGATGAATGCGGATGTGTGGTAGGCAGAAAAATAGCCCCAAAGATATCCGTGTCCTAATCCCTGGAACCTGTGAATGTTACTTTATACTTTACGTGGCAAAAGGAACTTTGCAAGTATGATTAAGGATTTTGAGACAGGGAGAGTCTCCTGGATTATCCAGGTGGGCCCGATCTCATCACAGGGGGCCTCAGAAGAGGGAGGCAGCAGATTAGAGAAGCAGAAGGTGATGAGATTATGGAGTCAGAGATTGGAGTGATGCGGCCACGAGCCAGGGAAAGCCAGCAGTTCTAGAAGCTAGAAAAGACGAGGGACAGAAGGAGCCAGGCTGCCAACACCTTGACTTTAGCCCAGTGAAACTGGTTTCGGACTTCCAGCCTCCAAAACGGTAAGAGGATAAATGTGTGTTGTTTGAGGCCACTCAGTGGGAATTCGTTACAGCAGCCACAGGAAACGAATACAGGATGATCCATAAACATGAAGTCCTGCGCAAATGGAAGGATTTGCTGTGATGCAGCCAGAGCCAGGTGAGGCCAAATTCGGTGGGCGGGCCTGATGAGCCAACAGGTGTCAGCCTGCAGGTGTCTATTTGTATGAGCTCCTTTGCGGGGCGGGGGGAAATGCCTCTGCGGAGGGCTGTGTGGCTGGAGCAATGTCTGCCACCTAACCCACCTGGTCCCCCAGATCTGAGCCCCAGTCCAGTGGGAGAGGCTTAAGACAGAGCTGAAGGAACTGATTTCCAAGGGACTCTGACAGCCTCATGAATGCAAGCTGTGCTGCTTTGGGGCCCGGTGACAAGGCAGGACACAGAAGGGAGTGGGGAGCATTTGCCCTATTTCTACACATGGCTGCAGCCCAGTAGACACTGCCTGACAGGTTCTGGCACCCAAAGACTGCATCTCAAGACCGCTGGCCAGGGCCCGGCCCGGTGGCATAATGGTTAAGTTCCCGCATTCCGCTTCGGCGACCCAGGGTTCGCCGGTTTGGATGCTGGGTGTGGACCTACTCACTGTTCATCAAACCATGCTGAGGCGGTGTCCTATATGGAAGAGCTACAACTCTACAACTATGATACACAACCATGTACTGGGGCTTTGGGGAGAAAAAAGAAGAAAGAAGAGGAAGATTGGTAGCAGATGTTAGCACAGGGCCAATCTCCCTCCAAAAAAAAATTTTTTTTAAACAAAAAAAGACTGCTGGCCAACCTCAACCTTGACCTGGGTCACTGCTCAGGTGGCAGAAGAGAAACGCCATTCTTGGAGCCTTACAGGCAACGGGGATCATCAAGAGATGCGAGCTGAAGACACAGAATTGCCCTGAAATTCCCCCAAAGAAATAAGACAGTGAGCCGTTGGGGGTAAACACAAGCCACTGGCATTCGGACTAGTACGCAATAGTGCCTGCCCGCTGATGAGGCCTCGGGACCCTCGGGCCACTGCACGGCCTGCCTGTCAGCATCCACCGAAGTTTCTCTCTGTGACAGCTATTCCCTAGAGGACCCACTGACCCGGTTCACAGCCCCCGCTGCACTCCCTGCACAGGTGTGGCCACGCTGCACATTTTGTAACTCTGGAACTCACGTATGAGTCCCCGGAAATTCCTCCTCCTCTCTGCACCTGCACTCTGAGTCCACCAGAGAGCCATCAAACGTGGTGGCCAGGCGAGATGCTGGATGTCACAAGGCTTCTCGTGCTCCAGGTGTCTAGGAGAGGTCAGTTAACCCAGCAGCATTGCAGTTCATGGCAAGTGCGCCTGCAACCCTGGGGCTGGACGGAGGATTGGGATGCCCTCTGCTCGGGTATTCAGTCAATAGACCCTGAGTGGATCAGCCTTGGGCCTCATCTATTGGAATGTATGCTCACCTGCTTGGCTGTACTCCAAGGCGAGCAGCCTGGGCCAGCACCTCTTCTCTCTCCTCATCTACTGCGATCCCCTTTCCTCCTGCCCCGCCACAGCCCACAATCCACATGGCAGGCTGCACAACACAAATAGATCATCACCCCATCGCTTTAAAACCCTCTACTGCATTCCAAATGAAATACATTTAGCAAATAAAAATACGAGATACCCGGTTAAATTTGAATTCCAGATAATCCATGAATAATTATTTTAGTATAGGCATGTCCCAAAACTTATCTGAAATTCAAATATAACTGGGCATCCTGTATTTTATCCAGCAATGCTAATTGAATACCATGAATGAAAACTCAACTCCTCGCCTTGGCCTGCAAGATCCTGTGGGGTCCCCCCTTTGCCCACCTCAGGGAACTCATAGGCACTCATTTGCTCCACACGCCCCACCACATTAAGCTTCTTCCTGTTTCTTAAACACATTGAAATCTTCCCCTCCTCTGAGTCCTGGCACTTTCTGTTCCTCTGCCTGGAACAGTTCTCTTCAGATTCTCACAGAGCTGCCCTCTGCTTATCAGTCAGGCCTCAGCTCTGGGTCACCTCCTCTGGTGGCTTCCCTGAACCCCTCCAAGTGCTCTCTGCCTCATCACTGTATTTTCTTCCTGTTGCACAGATGCTGCATATCTAAGTCCCCTGCTCACTGGGCCGGAAAATCTCAGAAACCAGCCAAGTGGAAAAGGCACAGGATGCCCATGAAGTGATTTTTCGCCGTAAGGGCCTGAGGGAGGGTCAGTGGATCTCTGGAAGAGTCGACCTGGTTCTCCTGCCACATTACAGTTTACTCTCCCCTGAGGGCACTGCAGAGACTCGAGGTGGGAGAGGGAGGAGGAAGCAAGAGGTGTTTCCCCTTTGGGATCTTTCTCTTCCGACCTTCTCCTCCTTGGCAGTGTTTTGTAGCATTGTTGCAGATTGCATCTTCCCATCCTCGCCACTGCCCTGCCTGTTCTCCCTTCTCAAGCTTGGCTCCTCTAGTCAGGTGTTAAGGATACTTTGGAAATTTCCTCCTGGTCACCCAGTGTTTAGGAAAATCTCATAAAAGGGTCTTAGCATTGCTATCAGTTTTCCTCTGAACACCTTTCTCAGAGCAAGATGTGCTGAGTCATTCTAGAATTTCAAAATCTGTGGTACCACGAGGAGGTGGGGGAGAGAGGAGAGACAGACAGAGAACTTCTTTGTTTCTGCAAGGTCATCTCCTTCTGGAAGGCAAAATCCCAAATATTCGTGGTCTCTGAGTCTCTCAAAGGCCTTCATGTTACCGCACAAAGGGCACGATCTGCTTGCCGCGAGACAAAAGCCAAGCGTCAAGAGGCAAGATGGTGGAAAAGAAGGGGTTTTATTACAGCTTGCTTGTAGCAAGGGGGAAGATGGCCAACTAATGTCTCAAAGAACCATCTTACAGAACAAAGACTACAGGCCAGTTATATAGGGGCTGGTCTCCGGGTGGGGAGGCATCTGGTCTCAGGGTGGAGGCACCCATCTGATCTCCAGGTGGGGGCATCTAGTCTCAGGGTGCAGGCATCCATCTAGTCTTAGTTCCTGAGTCTTTTGTTTTACTTGATATGCGTCAGAGACTGGAGCAATGCCCTATACCTTGATCTTTCGGTTGTCATCGATGATGGCCATCAGCATAGACTCTCTGTCTGGGGACGTCACATTCCTAAGGAACTCAAAAGAACAAACTTATCAACTTACAGCAGCTGGGCGGGGCCATAAAATCCAGAGTTAGTCAGAGGTCATTCAAAGTTACAATAAGGTTTCTTTTCTGCAATATGGCTTCCCTTATGTCAACCTTGTTTTGAGCCAGTATCATTCAGAGGCAATCCTTGTCTGTGGTGGGGACCAGTTTTATTTTTTTCCCTCAATCCATCTCAGACTGACACTTCCATAAAATACAATGAAAAATGAGTGACTAGGAAAACAAAGACTTACAAACTACAACCTCATTGATCATGCATTTGTATGTCACGACAACATCAAAATGCTATGTGTGTTTCTAAATGCTGTCTCAACTTTTGCACAGATCCCATTGAGGGTGGATAATAAATGTCTGTGTACCAGCATCAGTCCACGGAGCACACTTACAGTACACGCTGCAGATTAATGGACTGTTTGTTCAAGGCAAGAATCCTGAAAGTGTTCTATGTTCTTTAGCATGTGAATCTACAGCCAAAGGCTTTCTCAGTAGACAAAGGGAAAAGAAAAGCAGCTCTGATGGTTTACTCTTCACCCTGGACTTGCTTTAGGGGAGAGGGAACGTTCTCCAACAATTTGCATTTCTAACAAGTGGCAGATGATGCTGAGACTGCTGTCCCCTGGACCACACTTTGAGAACCACTGGTCTAGAGACAGGTAGGACTGTGTGCTGAGATGGTCTCTGAATAAGAGAGGTGCTTCCTGGGTGAGGTGGACTGGGAAGGTGGGAGGCCTGGTGATATCTCTTCTGTCCACTCTAGGAGGCTTCCTACCACCCCTTTCTAACACTTGCAGTTTGTTCTAAAGGACCAGACTTTCTAAATTCAGCACAGTCATATGCAATGAGCTTTGGGGCATGATGGCTCAAGGGCAGATGGTCCTATACCTCCTTGGACTATGGTGCCTAGCCCAGTGCCAGGCACACAGTAGATGTTTGCTAAATGCTCAGGTAGATTCCTTCCTATCAGCAAATCCTGTAATGAATAAATGACAAGCAATAGGATATACTGGAGTATATGAGGAAGCCATTTGGTTTAAAACTAATTTGGCCTGACCTTGTGTTTCCAAAAGGCCTGACACACCCTGTTGAGCAGGCATTGTACGTCTGCTTTAAACATTTACAATGTCCCAAAGACAAGAATGATGCCCTTAAAGATAGGGATGTATCTTCTCCCCATATCAGCATTTCCTTAAGGATAAGCATCTCTTCCTGAGAACTAAGGATTAATTACCGACCTGTCATGCTCGCCTTGTGACCACTCACCTGCTGTGCCAGCTAAGCATCTCATGACAGTAGTAAAACAGACATTCCTATCATATGTGATGTACGCTCTTTGTTCTAAGACAATATATAACCACTCTGTACACCCCACTTCTTTGGTGCCCTTCCTTCCTTGGGGAAAGAAGGGCCCAGGCTATAGTCCTCAGGCCTGGCTCATAATAAACTTACACCAATTTTGATTTATAGGTTGACTATGGATTACTTGCATCAACACCTGTGAATTCTAGTGTATCGCCTAGGTAAG
Source organism: Tapirus indicus (assembly GCA_031878705.1). Classification (NCBI taxonomy): domain Eukaryota; kingdom Metazoa; phylum Chordata; class Mammalia; order Perissodactyla; family Tapiridae; genus Tapirus; species Tapirus indicus. Next base: position 10,448,128 of record CM062921.1, on the reverse strand, counting down.
AGGAAGAACCGATAATACTTTTCTCCTCCCTCCATCTTATCTTCAGAGTTGGAAATGTGCTGATCCAGCCCAGAAATGACAAAGAAGGCAATTGGAAAATGAGAGTCAATGTGGAAATGGAAATTTTATACAAGAAAATGAAGCAATCAATTCAGCACTCGGTCAGCTCAGATGGGATCTCAGTGCACTAGAACCCAGTTCTGCACATAGTGGGCGCACACTGCATTTTGCCTGACAACTCTGACAAGCCTAAAAAGTGAACTGTCCTGTGCCATGTTGCCAACATTAGATGCCAACTATTTTAAGACCATCTTGGACCTAATCTTATTTTCAGAAGTCCTACTCTTTATCACATCAGACATTAAACTCAGCCCATTCCACATTAATCTACTTTGCTATAAATTTCAAAAGGGCTTTTATAATTTGCTTTTGAAATTATTTAGCTCTAAGAGATATTTAATGTATAATTGGCTATGCTTTCTTAGCAATCATGTATATTTGGGAATTTTTTGTGAAATGAAAGAAATCTAATCTATGTTATTTTTAAATGCCATGAAATGCAAACACTCAATTTAGCAATTAAGGAAGTTGACAAAATGTTACATTATGTGTGGATATTTAATTAAATGTTTATTAATTCCAGTATTGTCATTTTCTTACTTTGGAGCTAATAGGGTTTTGGTTTTCTTTTCTGATTTTACTTCTTTCCAAAGGCTCATGTGTCCAGGCGCTGTCTTTTTAGTTCCTGAAAGTTAAAATATTCCATCGCACGTGTTCTTGGGATGCTCTTCCCACAAACAGCCCTGCCTGGACGCCTCTCCTGTGAATATCTGCGTGGCTCATTGACTCCCCTCCTTCAAGTGTGTGCACCAGTGTCACCTTCTCCACGAGGCCATCCCTGACCGCACCCTCTCCGCCTTGGCATCCCTAATCCCCATCCGGCTTAACAGTTCCATCTTCAATGTACCATATAATTTACTCATTTATTAGGTGCACTGTTTATTATCTGTCCCTCCTGCCCCACCCCCACAACCCCACCCAGATGGAACATAAACTTCAAGAGAACGGGCATCTCTGTTTTGTCACTGTTATATCCCAAGTACCTAGAATAGCGCCTGACACTCAGTCAATATTTGTTGAGTAAAAGTACCGTCTAAATGTAGCTGGAGGCCAAGATAACTAGTGGGCGCTTTTCTTGTGTAACCTGAGGCCAGGAGGGAGACAGACCTCCTTTTGCATGATAATGTTAGGAGATCTGGTTACCAAAGCTTCCCCCGCAGGGTGGGAAAGGTCCGAATGTGAAGTATCCTACCCTGGAAGCAGGTCTTTGTTGAGGACCCCTCCCCCTCAGGCTCTGCACCCCAGAATCCAACAGAGAACAGAGCGACCATCACCTGCACTGGAGGGGGGCCTAAGGTGAGGGGATGGACTCAGAAAGACTCAGGAGGACGGGAGGAGAAGGGCACAGCGAGAGAGGGGGCCTCTGCCAGCCAGGGAGCAGAGACCTGGGCCCAAAGCAAGGCCCTGTGCCCAGGACACAGCTCAAGGGAGTTTCATATGCTGGAGAATCCCTCAGAGCCCAGCACCTGTGGGTCCTGTGGAACATGTCACGAAGCCTGAGGCCAAGCGTGGACTGGACGGCTTCCGGGCCTCCTAAGGGCTTGGGCGGCCACAGCAAGTCAGACCCTGTGGCTGTGGGCAGCCCTTCCCGCCTCTTCCACCATAGGAGCCCAGTGCGGGGACTGCCAGAACAGTGGACACCAGACTGTGGTAGAGTTCTGTGCCTGTCCCCAGATGCTGGACGTCTACTGCCAGGGCTCGATTGGGAAGGCTGGTTAGGCCTACAAGGAGCCAAGGATGAACCAACCTCCTCTGTAGAAGGTGGGGCTAGGGGGCGTAAGAGGCCACTCTCCTTAGCCTCATCCTCTTCTTTTCTAATGCATGCTAATCACTCGACTACATACCGAGATCTATAAATGGCCGAGAACATGTGCAGCGTCTCATTCAATCCCACATTCACACCAAAAAGGTTGCTATAGCCATACCCACATCACTGGTGAGCAAACCAGGGATCAGGTACAGTGAATTGTCCTATGGCTAGGACCTGGCAGAGCCTGAATTCAAAACCCGGTTTCTTCCATTTTCTAAAATCAGCACTGCACCCGCAACCCCTCCTGCCACTCAGCAGGGAAAGCAGAGGCCCTGGTGGCAAAGACCCAGGCAATGCTGCGGGAGTGCTCTGTCAGACGGTCATGCTGTTACGCAACTGTTCACCTCTCCTGTCTCCGGAACCATCCTGCCCACCAAGGTTGAGGCCCCCTCCTCTCTCGCTGTGCTTCAGCGAGGTTTGCTCCAGAGGCAGGATGGCTTTAGCCATCTGGTGACTCCGTGACCTGCAGTTGACCTGATGACACAGAGGAGAACCATGCTTCCAGAACTCCCCCCGCCCCTAGAGGCTTCAGGGACTGGCCTTTCCTGGACTTACCCTGATGCACAGCAGAGGCCACAGCCATGGGCATGTCTGAGCCAGCCCCTCATAAGCCCGCAGTGTTGTTGAAATCCTCTAGGTTATATCTTCACAAGTCATATCATTCTGCCCTCCAGGCCATCTTCTATGTACATGTGTTTTAACACTAGCAATTATGCTTGTCCCCCCAGCTTTCAAGTGTAATCAGTGTTCTGGGAAAGCGGCCACATTTATTGTGTGTGATGTACCCCAGCATGCCACCTGGGATCCTTGGTGGGAAGTGATGTGCTTAGCAGTTTGAGAAGCCTGGGACTGGAGGATCCTCCTACAGAATCTCCAAGTTGGGTGCCCCTGGCCTCACCGGGAGGCTGTGGAATTGAGGGAGGCCCTGCCACTGAGCTCCAAGCTCAGGACTCACCAGGACATGCTTGATTTCTGTTTAGCCTACAGGCAGGGCCCTCAGGCCTTCTTCCAGCTACACCTTCCACTGTATGCAGCATGGAATATTTTCTGGTTTCTCCAGCCCTCAATAGCAACCCAACGCAACTTGGAAGACTTGGGGAGGGAGCAGCCGAGCATAAGGGATAAACATATGGAGTGATATACTGTGAGATATAGTAACAACAAAACAAAAATAATGCCATGTTTGTGTTAGAAGAATAATAACTAAGATTCATTGAGTTTGCTTTGTGACAGACCCCTTGATAAGTGCCTTACATGTGTCATTTCATTTAATCCTTAAACAACCCTGTGAGGTTCCAGGTTCTGTTTTTTTCTTCATTTTACAAATGAGGGACAGGAGGCACAGAGAGGTTAAGGAGCAGTCTCTAAGTCACACAGCCGCGTTGCAGCAGAGCTGGGACTTGAGCCTGGGTCTCCAGACTCTGGAGCTGGAGCGCTCAGCCACTGCCCTGCCAGAGACAAAGGCCGACTTTCTTGTTATCCAGCTGAAAACTGTGTTTGGGGCTCGCCTTGAATCAAGCAAGACATACTCACTGTAAGAACAGTCGGGAGCTGTGTAAGGTCAATGGCTTACTCATGGTTGATGAAATTAATAAAAAAAACTACAGCCCACGCACAGTGTTTAAATTCATCCTGGCTGAAATTTGCTCCATCGTTACGACGGCAAAGGACCATTATCTTCCTGATAGACCTGACTTTGCTGTGCATTTAAAAGGTATTCTTGGTAAGTTAAAGGATGTTTTTGCCCTCTCTTCCTGAATGAAAAGCCAATAGAGCATGGAAAAGAGCAAGTTTGTCCTAAGGAAAATGCAAAGTGACACACTGGAGGTAGAATCACGCCCAGATGGAGGAGGTAATGTCTGCACGGTAAAACCTCAGAAAAGAGCCTTTGTCCTTATCTGGCCACTGGTCTGGGTCTGTCCCACTGCCTGGAATCCCACCATCCGAAATCTATTCTTTTGGGTTAAGACACTACTGTTTCTAGAAGTCTTCTGTTTTCAGCTCTTCTTGACACAAGGGACTGGGTCTTGTTTGGCTGTGTATCTTTGGGCCGCCTACCTCTTTCCCTAACTTGCGGTGTCACCTCCAGTGACCCCTGTGGGCCCATGTTAGACGGGCCAGGCGTAGGGGGAGGCAGAGGAGATGGTAGAGATTTGGGTCTCTCCACTGAATTGCTCACACCTAGCAGCAAGAGAGAAGAAGACATGGACATAAATAATTGCAATTCAAGGAGGAGGAGAGACGGACTTGGACAAAGTGACCTGAGGCTTCAGAGAAAGATCGCTCTCAGCTAGTGGAGGAAATGACCCAGGCGAAGAATTAGTACTATTTTAGAGCAACAACAATGAAAAGCAACGTCTTTGGGCTGGCCAGAGGATGTCATCCTCCACCTTTCTAACTGAATCCCCTTCTGGGTGAGTAGCCCTGACCTTCCCTCGCTGCCCAAGCGACGTCTCACCCAGCAGCCCTGTTATCTCTGAGTCGGTGTCCATCACTTGCAGACAGGAGGAAGCTGGAGGTTCCCAGGAGAGCTGATAACCCTGCTGTTTGAGTGCTTGATTAGATACTGACTGGAAGTGCATCCTCATCGGGTGGGTCTGCAATAAGGAGAAACCCCTGGAACCTGTGCTGAGAGGGCACTAGACGTCTTGGAAACCAGACCAAGAGCAGAGACAGACAGCTGGGCTTTTTAGTGGTGACTGGCTGAGGAAGGAGGGTGGGTGCCCTTAACTTGCAATGACACTATCAAGTTGCGATGGAAAGTGGGAATGTGGGGGACCTGGGACACAGGACTTTGGAGGATGAGACTGGAATTCAAAGAGCCCCACAGCTTAGCAATAAGGTGGGAAGCAGAGTTAATGCAGTCCAGTGGGGCCTCGATGCTCCAGCATGTGCCTGTTGGGCAAGATGCCAGGATCATTTCCCCAAGCCCCTTGAGGATTACAGAACAGAGCTTTGTGTTATGTTCTGGGTACGTGGATCAAGGGTTCAGAGGAAACACACAAAGGGTTTAAAGGTTCGCAAATCCAAACCTGTCAGTCAAGGGGCAGTTAAAGGGGCAGGGGATTTTCAGTCTTAGGGCAGAGGGGGAGCTGGGGGAGGGGATGCCTGTCAATTCTAGATTTTTTTTGGCAGGTGAAAGGTGATAGTTCTGAGAATCAACTATCTTCCATTTCTACTCAGGACCCAGCAGGCTTCATCGAGTTTGAAGACCAATAAGAGGACTTTGAGGTCCAGGCAGGAATAAACTTCCTTCTGTTGTTTATCATCAGAGAATACTGGTAAACACTGGAAATCTTATCAAAAGGAGAATTTAACAATAACTATGGTCAACTTAGTCCCCTAGAGGCGCATAGAATTATACGTTTGAAAAGTCCTTTTTATATAATATCTCACATTTAAAAAATTAGACTAAATTCTCATGAGTAAGGCCCTACAATGAGGTGAGAATTAGAGGTTGATGTCTGTCCTAGGATTCCATGAAGTGGAGGATGTTCCAGTTCAGTATTCAGGTTCTAAGGAAAAGTATGCGGAGAGCCTTCTCTTTCTACCTTTTGAGAATGCCTGGGAACGGACTCCAGGTGGAGAAGGTCTACAGACCTCCAGTATCCTCTGAATCCTTCTGGCTCCTTCCCTTGAATGTCTCTATCTCAAGCAAAGCAGCTGTGTATGCCAATCACCCCCTGTAGCTCAGGTTCAAGGTCATCCCAGGTGATTCACACGCCACCCAGCATGTGTGTACACCTGAACCAGGTTACTGTGAGGAGCAAGGGGGCTTTGAAGGGGAAAAGAGAGAGGTAACTACAGGGTTAACATGATCTTCAGGGGCAGTCAGGGAGCAAGACCCAGTGCTGGTCAAGGGGGGGATATGGGCACTTTGGGCCGAGCATAAATTCACAACTTTTCTAGAAAATCAAAAGCCTTCAAAATTTGCTTAACCTTTGGCTGGTATTCCACAATATCTAATTTATTACTAGGATAAAGTACAGAAAGATATATAAATACAATTTTTCAGCACAGCATTATTTATTAGGAAAAGTTGGAAATAACCAAATTGTCCATTAATAGGGGAGTGATCAAGCAAATTACAGGACATCCACTGAACAGAACATGATGAAGTGGTTCTGTATTTATCTACATGGCAAAAGATGTACAGGTCATGTTGCTAAGTTTAAAAAAAAAACATAGACATACTTATCTGTATCCCTCTCACTAAGCACAGCTAAAAATCCTAAGTATTATACATAAAACAAACACAAGAAGACTTTGTAAGGTGGAGAGAAGAAGACAAACTGGCTAGAAACCCCAGGAGCCAAGGACTGACATGGTAGTGAGTTTCCCTGTTTTTGTTTTATTATTTTTCTTTTTGTTTTTTTGCCTCATATATTCCAGAATGCACACTGGAGAAGCTGGCAACTCAGGAACACCAAAGGGTGCAGACAAAAAAAGCCCCAAGAGAAGCCTACTCTGTCTAGCCAAAGGACCAGGAAAGGGGCAGCCTAGCAAGGCAGAATCATGGACAATGATCACTCCACTTTAGCCAAACACCACAGAAAAAACTGTGGCCCCACCTCCACTCAAACCAGCGAGGGCGAGGTGGAGAGCCTGGACTTCCACTACGGACAGACTTGTAATGAGGTGCTCTAACCTCCCACCCCCAGAATGTTGTCAGAACAGGCCAAGTGGGAAGATGGGACCTGCAGTAACAAGCCCATCCTACCCCATGGTGTTGGTGCAGAACACCTGGGGAGCCTGAACTTCTGCCGCCATCCAGAGATTATGAGGTGCCTCTCCCCTTCTTGCTGGAGTGGTGTCAGAGGAGTCAGAGTGGGAAGTTAGGACTTCCACTACTGCTTAGCAGTAACAAGGCCACTGCCTCAACCTCAGTGTCAGGGGAGGCAACGTGAGGAGCAAAATGAGCACCCCTACCCCTCACAGCCAGCGTGGTATCAGCTGAGGCCTAGTGGAGAGCTAGAACTTCCAGCCCTGCCCAGCAATAACAAGGACATCCTCCCCTCTGGTGTCAGTGGAGACCAAGTGGAGAGTCTGGAATTCCAGCCCTACCCAGAAGTAACAAAGTAGCGTCTTGTCACCTGCCAGAGTGGTGTCACAGAAGACCTGCTAAAACACAAGAGTTAAATATTATCCAGAATCTCATAACATTATGCCCAAATGTCTGGGTTTCAATTAAAAAGCACTCATTGTACTGAGAACCAGGAAGATCTCAAATGAAAAAAGATGACCAATAGACACCAGCACTGAGATGTCCGGATTTAGAATGATCTGACAAAGATATTAAAGCAACCCATCATAAAAATGCTTCAATAGGTAACTACAAACACGCTTTAAACAAATGAAAAATAGAAATTCTCAGCAAATAGAAGATTCAAAGAATAATCAAATGGAAATTTTAGACCTGAAAAATACAATAATCAAAATTAAAACTCAATGGATGGACTCTACAAAAGAGTGGCGAGGACGGAGAAAAGAATCAGTGACCTTGAAAATAGAAACATAGAAATTACCCAGTTTGAATAAAAGAGAAAAAACAGACTGAAAAATAAAATGAACAGAGCCTAAGGGACCCATGGGACTGCAAGAAAAAATTGTGTCATCAGAGTCCCAGAGGATGAGGCTGAAAAGGCATTCAAAGAAATAATGGCTAAAAGGCACTCTAATTTGGCAAAAGATATAAGCCTATAGGTTCAAGAAGCTGAGTAAAGCTCAAACAGGATAAACCCAAAGGAATCCACACCAAGACACATCATAGCTAACTTCTGAAGACTAAAGACAAGTAAAATATCTTGAAAGCAGCCAGAGAGAAATGATGCATTACCTATAGGAAACAAAATAAAACATTTGAATGATAGCAGATTTTCTATCAGAAACCATGGAATCCAGAAGGAAATTGCACAACATTTTTTTTCAAGTGTCAAAAGAAAAGAACCACCAACCTAGAATTCTATATCCAGTGAAAATATCCTTCAAGAATGAAGGGGAAATCAAGACATTCTCAGATGAAGGGAACTAAGAGAATTTGTTGCCTGCACACATACCCTAGGAGAATGGCTAAAGGAAGTTCTCTAAACACAAAGAAATGATAAAGAAAGGAATCTTAGATATCATTACACACTTATTAGAATAGCTAAAATAAAAAAGAGTGACAATACCAAATGCTAGTGAGGATGTGGAGAAACTGGATTTCATATGTTGCTGGTGCAAGTGCAAAATGTTACAACCATCTGAAAAATGGTTAGCAGTTTTTTAAAAAATTAAACATGCACTTACCATGCAACCCAGCAATTTCACTCTTGGGCATTTATCACACAGAAATGAAGGTTACGTTCTCACAAAAATCTGTACGTGCTTGTTTATAGCAGTTTTATCTGCGATAGATCCAACTGGAAACAATCAAAAGGTCCCTGAATAGGTGAATGACTAAACACACTCTGGAATGCTACTTGGCAATAAAAAGGAAGGAACTATTGATACGTGCAACAACTTGGGTAGATCTCAGGGTCAATCCCAAGGGTCACATACATATGTGTCTTTGTCCATTTGGGCTGCTATAACAAAATACCAGAGATTGGGTAGCTTATAAACAACAAAAATTTATTTCTCACAGTTCTGGAGGCTGGAAGTCCAAGATCAGCATGCCACCATGGTGAAGCATGGGTGAAGGGTACAGGGGGCTTCCTTGTACTATCTTTGCAACTTCCTATGAACCTATAATTATTTCAAAAGAAAAGCTTTTTGAAAAAAAGTACGTAGAGCATAATATCATTCTGTAAAATCACTTAGCTTTATCTACAGGGGTAGTATCTGTGTAGAGAGGGATCTGGAAGGATGTTCACCAAATATTTGAGTGACTATTTCTAACAGGAAGTGATTTTCCCTTTCTTCTTTATGTTCTATATATTATGTGAAGTTTTGTTTTTTTGAGAAAGCTTCAGTGCATGGTTGTGTATCCTAGTTGTTAGTTTAGCTCGCTATGTGAGCCGCTGCCACAGTATGACAACTGACAGACAGGTGGTGTGGTTCCACGACCGGGAACCACACCTGTGCAGCTGCAGTAAGAACACCAAATCTTAACCATTGGACTATCAGGGCTGGCTCTTATGTGAATTATTTTTAACTTAAAATCTAGAGTAAATAACAGGGCCCTGATGGATGCTGGAAAGAGGAAGGGGAAACGGAAAGGACACATCCATTTGGCCTTGAATGAGGTGGTGGTGGTGGTGTGCCCTGTGGCTAACTGGATGGATTTGAGGTCCAGGTCTGTAGTCCCAGGGGGGATACTTGCCACCTTCCTTGTGGTGACAGCCTCTCTGAGGAGCCCAATGCAGCAGCAATTGCTGCCCTGATCATAGATCAGAGACCTACCTCACTCCCCTCACCCCTTTCCACCATGGCCTTGAGAATGCCTCTCAACTCAGTTAATTTCAAATTCCCACCTAAGCAAAAATTTTTAAATTTTGTTTTAACTCGTTTTAAATAGAAAACAGCCCATAGAGATCCTGCTGTTTCTATGGACTGGTGGAATTAAATATTCCAACTAATAACAACAATAGTAATACAAGAATAATTTTTTGAACCCCAACGTGCTAAGCAATGATATCACCAACTCTTTACACATCCTAAAAGGCCTCGTTTCATGCAAGTAAACTAGATAAACACATGCAGACTCAACAACATTATTCTTGGTTTTGATGAGCAAGGATTTGTTTTGATTTTCGCACTGGAGCATTTGTGCATGCAGGATTATGATACAAAAATGAACTGGTGTGTGTGTGTGTTTCCATTAAGCTCAGCACTCTTTTATGTCTGTTAAGACAGACATGGTTGGTGTGGCAGGAAATGCAAGGCCTGGAGTCCCAGCCCTTCCACTTCCTAGGTGCCTGAGCTCCTGCCTCCTCATCTGTAAAATCGGAGAAATACCTGACAGGACTGTCGTCAGCTCTAAATGAGACAATATGCATGAAACAGGGCCTAAAGCAGGGTCTGGCCCACATAGTAATTCGCTTCCCCCAGCTTGGCTGTGTGTCCTAGGGAAGGAGGGGATTAGGAGTCCATATTTCCTTCATTGCCTTAAAGAAGTGGTGAAAGGCTAAACGCAGAAAGGTAGAAAGATGTAAAAAGGCCTTGAGGGGGGAAGCAGGCAACAGTCACCAGCCAGCTGGCCAACCTGACTGATTTTTGTGAGGTGTTAAGGAGACCTTTAATTTAACTGACATGGATCTCAGCTTTGTACTGAGAGCCTGTAGAGAAGGGTGCGGGTATCAGAGACTTGGGGTTTTTCACACTCTGCTGTCTCACTCTCCCACCCTGGGCAAGTCTTTTTCCCTAACTGTGCCTCTTTATCTATAAACAGGTTGACAGAGGCAAGCACTGCCTGGCTGCCTCTGAGCATGGTTGTAAGAAAGAGGCCAGGACTTGTGAATGGCTTCTCAGTCTGGGTACCTCTGCAGCTGGCTCTTTGTCCCTTGCCCCAAGGGTAATGTTCTGATGAACTGACCCAAAGGCTCATAATCATCAGGGTGGGGGCCATGCCCTACCTCTCTCCAGATTCCCTCTTCCTGGGGTTCTAACCCACTTCCCTGGCTTGCTCATGCCAGTTGCATTTTCTCTTGTGAGGCACATGATGCCCCCCTTCTGCCCAGGAGGCAGTCCCATCCCAGGCTGGGAGAGCACCTGGCCTGAACTTGCCCACTGGCTGCTCAGAACAGGCACTTTCTCTGGTCCGTGTAGCCCCAGAATGTTCATTCTTGTCACCAAGATAGGCCTGGATGCACTTTCCAAGGAGCTAAATGCTGCTTCTCTTCAAGAACCTGGTTACCCTGGTTACCTGGCAGGGCATCTGTCTGCTACTAAGGAAGGGCCTTCAAGGTAACTAGTGCTTTACTCACCCAACACAGGCCAGTGGGGAGGGATGGGCCTCTGGGCCAAAAGAGAACAGTCATTTACTGCCATATCCCTCCTGTCACTCATTTAGTGACTCACTCACTCCATTCATTGTTCATTCATTTGCTCCTTGATTTTTATTCAGCTCTCAGTTTGATCAACCAGTCATTGATTTATTCAGTTAGACATTCATTTGTCCACCAGTCCACTCATCCATCCATCTACCCATCCATCTATCCACCTGTTCATCCATCCATTCATTCATCCATCCATCCATTTATTTGGTGAGTCAGTAATTAAATCAGCCAGGCAATCAATAGACGCATATTTACTCCCATGTCCAAAGCACTGCTGTTTGACAGTAAGGAGGGCGGGGCACTGACATCCATTGCCAGGCGACTATGTGCTGGGCATGGTGCTGACTTATCAACGTACTTGATCTTCACGTTAATCCCAGAGACAGGTGCTAAACTCCTCACCTACAGAGGAGGAAGTTAGTCCCAGAGAGACTGGGTGACCTGCCCAGAGACAGTCATCCAGTAAGAGACAGAGCCGAGGTCCCAGCCTATGTCTCCCTGGCTCTGCAGTCCATACCTTTCCCAGTTTTTGTTTAACATCACTGTTTACAGAGTGTTTTTACGTTCCCTTGATACCCACCACAATCCTGGGAGATGCAGTGTATCGCCCCATTGTGCAAATGAGCAAAGTGTGGCTCAGAGAGGTTGAGTGAGATGCTGAAGACCACAAGTTGCTAAGAACAGAATCTGAACTTGAACTCAGATTCTGACTGCAAAGGTTTTGTTCTTTCCATAGCATTGTGTGCTCTGAGAATTAGCCACATAGGATAGAAAGTTCTGAGTGGTTCTGGTCACTGGGTGTGTGGAAAAGAGCCCTGGGTTCTGGGACTGAAGCAATGAACATGTACTGGGGAGCAGGCAAGAATTTCTGGGGGAGGAAGAACCAAGCCAGGCCTTGATGGACAGGGAAAATGTTGCCGGGTGGAGAGCACTCCCATGGGGCAGAGAGGTGCAGAGAGTCTGTTTAGGGGTTTGGCTAGAGCAGAAAACCTGTGTTGGGCAAAGGAAGGAGATGACGCTGGAATATAGGTGGGGACTTCCCTTCCAGAGAGACTCATCAAAGAGTCCAGAAGGACTTTTCTAACCTACAGATCTGATCTTGTCCCTTTCTTATTTAAAAGCTTTCAATGTCCCCTCTTCATTTCCCCCAGGATGAAGCCTACACCTTGTGCCTGGCTTACAGGCCTTCTGTCCCCTGTCGCTCTGCCTGTGCACCCACCCGACCCCCCAGCAGTCCTGCACACAGGGTGTCCTACCTCTGACATGCCTGTGTGGGTGCTTGGATGTGCTGGCTTCTCCCAGCAATGACTCAGGAAGCAACTTTTTTTCAAGGAACCGCATGGGCAGGCCTGCCACTCCCTAGCTGGCCTCCTGCATCCAGAACAAACAGTCTGGCAGGCGGCATGTGGGCACCAGAATAAAGTGGGGGAGGGCATTTCAGGATAACCAGGAAAGTTTCCAGAGAAAAGTCTGTTTGTTGTTAGGAAATAAAGTTAACGAACCCAGGAACGGGGCTGGGGAGAGGAGGGGGGGCCTTTTTCAATGGCCCAGTAGATACCATGCTGATAGCCACTTCCTGAGCACCTGCTTTGTGCTAAGCCCCATCCTCACAACCTCTGTGCAGTGGAAGGATCACTTGGCCAGTGAGGAAATCGAAGCTCAGAACACTTGAGTGAGTGGCTCAAAGTTACACGGTCAGCAAGCAGTAGATTTGAACTCAGGTCTGTCTGGCACCAACAATATCCCTTTGCAACAGCATCATGTATCAAAAAGCTTAGATCACAGAGATGTGATCATTTAGGTCTTTGTGAAAGCAGATTTTCTACCCAGTGCTGATCATCTCTCTATGACAGCATGAATTGATGAAGAGCTGTTAATTCAGAGATTGGGCTTTCTAAGTAGTGCTGTTGGGTTGTCACACTGGATTGGGAACTATATTGATGGTCTTATTTAAGTGACTTAAGCAATGGATAAGAGAGAAATCAGAGAGAAGGAATCCTGCAGGAGGAAATGCAATGACTCCCACTGGCCTCTTCTGACCAGCTTCCTGAGCAACTCCAAACGTCCCACTGGAAGGGGGCGGCCATCATGAGGGACCAGGGCCATAAGGCCGTGCTCAAGATGGAGTTCTGGGCCACGCCAGGACTCAGCAGCACCCAGTCCCTCATAGCTGGGCCCACTGATACCCTATCTAAGGGCTCTATCCTCCCAGGCTCCTGACCCCATCTCCGCAGGTGCTGTGCGGGGATCAGCATCTGGAGGTAAGCTGGGGGCTTGGAATGAAGTCACCTGCGCTGCTACCAGGAGTGAGCCCTGGGCAGCTGCACGCCAAGTTCATACCCAGTTGTCCTACTGGACTTCCTGTCAGGCTGTCCTTCATGGCCTCTAGGTCCTTTCTCGGCCTGGAATCTGACAAGTTTCAGCTGGTCTCCCTTTCCAAAGCCAGATCCGCCCCCAGGAGTATCCATACTCCCAGGGAGAGGGCCTGCCTCCCAGAAATAGACCACTGTTCCTTGACCCTCCTATCTCCTGGGCACTGTGCTAGGGGCTGAGGCTATAGAGATAATTAAGACATGGTCCCTGCCCTTGAGGAAGTCATGATCCCCTGGCACAGACACTCCTATAATTTAAAAATGGGAGCAGGGGGGTGACAGAAGAGAGAGGGTCACTTCTCTCCAAAAGGTCAGAAAGATTCTCAGAGATGACAAGTTTTGACTGGGGTCTTAATGCGTGCCTCTCAGTGTGGGCAGGTTGTTTTTTTTTTTTTGGTGAGGAAGATTAGCCCTGAGCTAACATCTGTTGCCAATCCTCCTCTTTTTTGCTGAGGAAGATTGGCCCCGGGCCAATCTTCCTCTACTTTGTATGTGGGATGCCCGCCACAGCATGGCTTGATAAGTGATGCATAGGTATAAGGCTAGAATCCGAATCCACGAACTCCAGGCCACTGACGTGGAGCACTTAAACTTAACCACTACACCACTGGACCAGCCCCTGGGCAGGTTTTATTTGTGGGACATTAGCGGGTGGGATGAAGCTGGAGGGAAAAGCCATCCAGAGCAGAGGAGGCAACACAAAAAAAGAAGCAGGAGGGGAAACAACCAAAATGTCCATCAACAGGACAATAGATAAATTGTGCTTTACTCATAAAATGAAATACTACACAGCAATAAAAAAGAACAAACTATTATAACACACAATGACATAGATAAATCTCACAGACACAATGTTGAGTAAAAGAAGTTAGACCCCCAAAGAGTATATAACATAGTAATTGTAATTTTGTGATTACCATTATATGAAGTTCAAGAACAGGCAAAACTAATCTATGCTGATAGAAATCAGGATAGTGATTACCTCCGGCTGGCATAGGAAGCCTTTTGAGGTGTTAGAAATGTACCTTGATCTGAGTGGCAGTTACACATTTTCATGGGCTTTAAACTTAAGAGTTGTACACTTTACCATATGAATTAGTCAGCTTGGGCTGCTGTAACAAAATACCACAGACTGGGCTGCTTAAACAGAAATTTATTTCTCATAGTTCTGGAGGCTGAGAAGTCCAAGATCAGGTGCTGGCTAGTTCAGTTCCTGGGGAGGGCTCTCTTCCTGGCTTACAGATGGCCACGTATCCCCTGAGTCTTCACATTTCTGGGGGGAGGGGAGAGAGTGAGCTCTTTTTCTTATGTGGATACTAATCCTATTGGATCAGGGCCCCACCCTTATGACCTCATTTAACTTTAAGTACCTCCATAAAGTCCCCATCTCCAAATATAGTCACAATGGGGGTGGGGCTTCAACATATGAATTTTGGGGGACACAATTCAGTACATAACACCATATTTAAGTTATACTTCAAAAAACAAAAAGAGAGAAGAAAAAAATAATACCAATGTTGATTCCTCATTGCCAGAGATTCTAATTCAACTGGTTGGGGGTGGGGGCTTGTCCTAAGAATTTTTTTTTTTGCTGAGGAAGATTCACCCTGAGCTAACATCTGTGCCAGTTTTCCTCTATTTTGTATGTGGGTTGCTGCCACAGCTTGGCCGCCGCCAAGTGGTGTAGGTCTGCGCTCAGGAACCAAACCTGGGTCGAGGAAGCAGAGCTCACAGAACTTAACCCACCGGGCCAGCCCCCCTAAGAATTTTTTAAAAGCACTCCCAATGAGCCTAACATGCAGCAGGGCTCGAGACCCGCTGGAGTAGTCCCTCTTAAATACTTTCTCTCTCCAAGGTTCTAGGACTTGAACCTGGCAGGGGAAGCCAGCTGCTGGGCTTATCCTGGAATGCACAGACTCCAGTGCCGGATAAGGAAAGCAGTGCAAAGCTCTCTTTTATCTGAAGGAAGTCTTGCATGAAGTGCTGGTACAGAGATGGCTGCTGAAGTCTCCAGCCTCGGGGCCGTCTGGCTCTGTCACCAGGTGACGGTGCAGGCTTCTCAGGGCCAGCCCCCACGTGCACACCTGCACAGGCTGCTCCTGGCAGGGGCCCAGGCTTGGCATCCCTTCTCAGCCTCTTGAAAGCCCTGCTGAGGAGGCAGGAAAGCCATGCTTCGAATAAGCCCGCAGTGGGACTAGGGGAATAATTGTGAATGGAATTCATGCTGGAGACTTCTGGTTCTCACAGCTGCGGATGGGGGGGATCACCATGGGAATTCTGAGTATTGTTAGCGCTGACTGCAGCTTCCATTGTTGGGCTCTGATTACAGCTTTTGTTTCACCACGAAGTACAGTTATTAAATGCCAGCCAGGAACAAAGACGTATTTACATGCCAGGGGGTCGGTGAAGGCAAGCTATTTTTAGAGCACCCCTGCTGTCGGCTGGGGATGGTGGGGAGGGGCTCAATGGGGGGGGGGAACGTCCAGCTTTAGGTGAAAGTAAAATATTTCTGAAGGAGCAGGAGATGATTGAAAACAATGAAGAAGCTATCACAATCCTGCTCTAGTCTGCCTAAGTCAACTTATTTATATTTATTTATTTTTGTAACCAGGAGAAGGGGGCATGGGGTGCACTTGGGAAAGCAAATTGAAATCCTTCTGAATTATTAGTCAGGTTCTTTAGAAAAACAGACTAATAGGATATAGAGAGAGAGACAGAGAGAGAGAGAGATGGGAGGAGATTTATTATAGGAATTGTCTCACGCAGTTGTGGAGGCCGAGAAGTCCCACAGTCTGCTGTCTGCAAGCTGGAGAACCAGGAAAGCCAGTGGTGTAACTCGGTTTGAGTCCAAAGGTCTGAGAATGGGAGGGCCAAAGGTACAAGTTCTGGTCTGAGTCCGAAGGCCCAAGAACCAGGAGCTCCAATGTCTGAGGGCAGAAGATGGATGTCTCAGCTGAAGCAGAGAGAGTGAATTCATCCTACCTCTGCCTTTTTGTTCTATTCAGGCCCTAAAGGGATTGGATGATGTCCACCCACGTTGGGAAGGGAGATCTTCTTTACTCAGTTGACTGATTCAAATGTTAATTTCTTCCAGATCCACCCTCACAGACACACACAGATATAGTGTTTCACCAGCTCTCTGGGCATCCCTTAGCCCAGTCAAGTTGACACATAAAATTAGCCATCACATCCCCCTCACACTGGCATCCTGGTCCTTCCAAGTCAGGATCCTCCTACTTCCCCAGCACCATATTCGCACGGCCCTGGCTCTCCATTCCCCAAGATCCTACACCACAGTGAGTACTTCCATCCCGGTCATCTCGGATATATGTAAGGTTCACAGCAGTCAAAGTAATTCTAGAACCGACACACTGCCCAGGGGAGAGACTCTGAATGTGTCATCCACTTTGGTCAGGTTAGCTCAGGAATTAGGCTAAACTAAATAATACAATTGCTAACACTGATGGAGCCATTCATATGTGCCAGGCACTTTGCCAAGAGCTTTACACGCATTATTTATTTAAGACTCATGATGAGGCTGTGCAGTAGGAATTATCAATTCCATTTTACAGATGAGAAAATGCTGGGGCTCAGAGAAATAAGGTAACAAGACCAAGGTCATGACTAGTCAGTGCGGATGGACTGCAGAGTCCAGGCTCCTTGCTTGTTTTTCCTGGTGTCACGAGATCTGCTGGTGGAAGCTGTGACTTCTGCTTCTCTTCCTCTGGAGGTTAGAGCATGGCAGCCCTCCTGAACACTTGAGGCATTGGTTCTTGTTGTTGAACGTAAATAAACTCTTCTGACAAACGGCAAGATGGACGAGAGACCTGTGGCCTTTAAGTTAAGGAGGAGCTTGGCTAGAGTTGGACAGGTGAGTTGCAGGGGTCTAAGGGGGAGTTCTCATAGGCCAAGGAGCTTGTAAAGCCCAAGATGGACTTATGCCCAGATCCTCTCCCAGCTTTGTCTGGAAACAGCCTTTCACCTTCTAGAATGTGCTATACTTTGGTGTGGCAATTAGCAACCGACCTGTGGCCCTAGACAAGCACCATGGCATCAGAAAATCTTCCTTTTCAAGTTTTCACATCAGACAGAAGCAAGAGTCCACACGTTTGGATGATAGAAGGCATTCTATGCTCCACGATTTTAGGGCTTACCGGCATCCCTGAGCTGCCACATGTGGTCAGGATAATTAAAGTATGACCTAACTGGGGTGTCTGATGGGGCTGGAACCTCACCAGACCCCAGAGATCACAGGGGTGCTGGGGACCTTTAGGGCTCCTGTGGCATTAGGCAACATTCAGTGTCAGGTTCCCTTCCTTGTTGCCTGATCATCCTAAGGCAGGAAATACCTGGTTCTGCTCTCTAAGTCTTGGAGGCAATCATCTCCCCTGACCTCCAATTTTTTTCCTTCATGAGCCTGGAATTCGGGCTGGTTACTGACTTGTTCAGAAATCCTGTTCTTGTACCTCAGTAAGCATGACATGTGGACAGTCCCTCATAGCTCCTCCCTGAAAGATTGTGCCCCAGCCCTGGACACAAGAATTAGCTCCAGAAGGACAACCCAGTCACCTGATCTGTACTCTGGGCAGGTCACTTAATCCTGCCACACCCTGAGTAATTACTGAGAATCATCCTTCCAATTGCTTGGCTGAGGCCAGGTAAGTGGGAGGGCGATGAGGGCCAGCCTTCTGAATCCTCAACCACAAAAGCAACCCCACTGACTCCTTTCCTGGGTGCGGGTTTCATTTTTACAGTGAAAAATAGAGAACAGCTGTTTCTAACTCTCTACTACCCAGTTTCTAGAGGGACACAAGAGGAACAAAGCTGAGTTCAGAGAGTGGTCAGTTCATGTTTAATTCTTGTTCCATCTTGGTTCTGATTTCTAGTGAGAACAGGGGTTTACTTCTGTTGACTTCTCAGTCTGACTCGGTCCATAAAGGGGACTCGAGGCATTCGTCATTGAACAAATATTTCTGTTCTAGGCACTGAGGATACAGCGATGAACAAAACAGATAAAATCCCTGTGTGTGGGTTATACTCTGGTACAACAGGCAGAAAATAAACAAGACAAATAAGTAAAATATATAATGTGTGGGAACGTGGTCGTCACAGGGAGAAAAAAATAAAGCGGGAAAGCAGATAGGCAGTGTCTGTGAGGGGAGGGGAGGTCAAATATAAGAGAGGTGAAAGTGCTCAGTCCCTCTCTGTGTGACTTTGGATCAGTCACATGACTTCTCCACTCTGCTCTGCTTTGTGTTGTCAGAGGGGCTAATGTCCATCTGGAGGATCCGGGCCCAGCATGTAAGCATGTAGAAGGGGCTCAATAAGTATTTCTGAATGAAACATCAAAGTGCTTTACTCATGCAAGGCATGAAGGTGATGATGACGGCAATGATGTTTTAAAGGTAAATTGCAAATTCTTGAGCTTGGCCTTCTCCTCTCCCTTATTCTTCAGATGACAAGTATCCATGGAATATTCCAGCATTCCTCAGTGCCGTCTGTTGGTCTAGAATGTTCTTGGTTTGCTCCCAGACTGTAATTTCAACAAGGGAATATTCCACATACTTTTTTTTTTTTTTTAAATAACACTGAAAGCACTGTTATGTAACAAACCTCTCCATCCAAAAAAAAGCCGGAGGAAAAGCAGAGAGCGCGTGTTAACAGGTTCTGGTAATATTGCAACCTCAAAGCAGCTCTGGGTTTACCTTGCTGTGTGTCTCTGGGCAATTTGAGTCACTTCTCCGGCTTCCCTCATTGTCTGTAAATGTGGTTCTCAATGTCAAACAACCTTTGGGGCTTGTTAGTCAAAAAAAGCAAAGGAATAATTTAAAACCACTCAGTCAATAATGTCAAAAGGTAAGAACAATGAGGAGAAAGAGTCCTGTGAGGAGGGAGGGAGAGGCTGTCTTCCTCAGTGGTCTGATCTTTGGATTAGGGTTTTCAGATCAAATACAATATGCTAAATTTGAATTTCAGATAAACAAGGAATTTGTTTGTTTAAGCAAGTCCCAAATGTCCCATCTAGAATCTTCTAGGATTCTGGACCTGGAGACCTCTTCCAGCTCTTCTAGCCAGAGAAGGCAAGCTCAAATGTCTAGAGGGATTAGGCAGGTGACATCTGGATTTTTATGTGAAATCTCCTTATTTTTAAATGTTAGCCACACATTCAGTTAAACAAAAAAAACAAAAACCCACTGTGTAGACCAAAGGAAACAGTGCTTTGGACAGTTCATAAACTGTAATAAGGCCAAACCCTTTCAACCATTATACAGATGAGGAAACGAGGCCTCGAGAAGACAGGTTCAGCAAGGCTGCACAGCTAAGGTTTCTCCAAAGGTCACAGAGCAATCATCTTTGAATGTTGAGGATGAGCCATCTGAAAGAGCCGGGACGGGAGCATCTCATGCAGTTTGGAAGATGTTTCTACCTCCATCAGTTTATAGGACTCTGAAAACACTCTGTAAGGTTGAGGTCTCTGAGGGTCAGAAAGGCAAAGGGTCACCCTCTGCCTAAGCTCACACAGGTAAGTCTCCACAGGTAAGTCTAGGGCTGTTTTTCACTTCACCTGATTCAGATGAGATATACCTAAACTTCCTTTAGGGTCCTAATAAAGACAAACTCCAAATCTGATTTGCTGTCTCATAAACAGAATGGAGTCAGGAGGCCAGGCTGAGTGGTCAGACTTTTAACCCAGGTCACACAGAAAGAAGGGGTTAAGTAGTCAGTATTCCTACCATGTCATTAGGCTCTGTAGCATTTACCTTGTGTTTCTGTCCTAGCAGTTGTACAGCTTGTCCGACCTCTGGCCATAGATTTTTCTCGTGTACATCTTCACATAGGAAGGATGTTCTGAAAAGTGTTGATAAAGATTTTGAAGGGGGAAGGATGTGATCTAAGGCTGTGCAGAGGAAGGAGAGGGACACAAAAAGAACAAATATTTATTGAGAGTCTAGTGTGTGCCATGCACTGTGAAAGACGCGGCAGATAATCCTTTCCCAGCTCTTTGTGTGGCTGAGTAATTCTCATTTTTCAGGTTTCAGCCCAAATATCACTTTCTCACAGTCTTCCCTGACCACCCTCTCTGAAGAGCCCTTCCCCCACTATCTCTTTAACTTGCTCCGTTTCTCGACTGCATTAAACTCTGTAATTATCTTGTTTAAGAACTAGCTCTCCTTACAGATTGCGGGCTCCATGAGGGCAGGACGGTATCCGTCTTGTTCTCGGAAGTATGCCTAGTGCCTATCATGGGACTTAGCACATAACATTGGATCAATAAATATGTTTACTATTTAAGAATAAATATTTATGAGAATATATATTTATGCTCCATCCTTCCTGAAAGAATTTCAACTAATCCTTCTTTAATGTTTTTTTAGCCTCCTGTGTGGAGCTACACACAGTTCTAGGGAGAGAAACGGCGAGGAGCGAAGAATTGGCGCGTAGGGCTGCAAAGCATTTTTCTGCAGGTCACAAAGCAGCCTGAGAATTTATGCTTCCTGGACTGCTTATGAGACAGCTTGCAAACAAATTATCTGCAAACTAACGAAGCCTATTTTTAAAGATCCCAGTGCCTCGAAGCTCTAGGCGATGACGCTTGAGTCCCACCCCCGAGCCCAGCCCCGTAGTCCTGGAAAACTACGAATCCCAGGATGCACCGCAGCGCAGGGGCCCAGAGCTCCGCGCGTCGCCCGCTCCGAAGCGCCCAAGGCCGCCTCCCCTGGAACCAGGAAGACGCCGGAGACCCGGCCCGACACGCCGCCGGGGCCCGCCGGGACTTGTAGTCTCTGCAGGCTGGGAGTGCCAGCTCCGGAATCTCGGCCGCCGTCTGGGGGCTGAGGCGGCGCGGGCACGCGTGCGCAGTGCGCGAGCCGGCCGTCGTGGGCGCCGCTCCCGCAGCTCCGCGTCTGTGGGAGCCGGGGCCGCGGCGGCGCGGGGGCTGCGGGCCGAGGGCCGCGGGGAAGTTCGGCGTGAGGTGCGCGGCCGCGCCGGGGCGGGGTGGGCGGGGCCGAGCTGTGGGAGCGCCGCGCCGGCTGAGGCGAGCTGAGCGGCGGCTGCGCGTCCGCCGAGGGGTCGGGGGGCGCCGGTGAGTGCGGGTCGGCGGGCGGCGCGGGGTCCCGGCTGCTCCCCGGCGGCCCCTCTCCCGGCGAGTTCGCCCCGCGCGGTGCACCTGGGCGAGGCCGCGGGGCCGGCTCACCTGCGCGCGAGCTCCGGGCGGCGGGAGGGGGCGGCGTCCTCTCCCCGCGGCTCCTTTATTGTTTTCCTGACCTCAGCCCTCGGCGGCGTCCGGCCAAGCGGGGCGGGGAGGCCGGCGGCGGTCGCGGTCGCCGAGCCGCGCGGTGGCTCTGCGGGAGGTGCGGCGGCGCCCTCCTCCCGGGCGCCCCGCGCCGGCCAGCTGTCCGGGGATTCCCGCGGCCGGCGCCCGTCGGAGTGGCTCGGCTCCAGGGCTGTGCCCACGGGGGCTCGACTGCCTCGGGCATCGTTTTCTGACGGTTTAGTGCGCTTTCGCTTTGGGACTCGCCGAGTCAGAAGCCGGCTCCGCCCTGTGTCATAGAATCCTGCAGAACTAGTGCTTTACCTTCGCTCCCTCAGGGTGCCGATGACCAGGGCGAGAGTTGAAAGTGACTTGCCCAAGGTCACACAGTGGGACGAGGGAGGCGACCAGAGCCCAGGTCCTTAGGCTTCGAGGCCAGCTGCCAACCGCCCCGCTTTGGGGCCGTCCTGAGTGGTTTGTGGTCTATTTCAGATGCTTTCTATTGACCCTACTGGATAGACCATCCGAAGGGAAAGTGGTGTCATAATGAAAGCGTTCTTGTTATTTATGCCTCTGGTAGAATTCTAGTTATGCTGTGCTCCAAAGCAGGGCATCTACCATGGGCTGGGTATATAAATAAGGAAACTCGATTGCCCTGTTTGGGGGCAGGTCCGAGAGGAGGTTTAAGGAAGAAATATTCAGGCACGTTGTGCTATTTTCCTCTTCTATTTCATCTTCCAATCCTATAATACTTGGGTTTTTTTGTTTTACGATTGATCGTTGTCTGTTTTAATAAGATTTTCTTCGCTTTAATGAAATCATTGCCCTTTGTGAATTCGTTTTCTAACTAGAAAATCTTATTTCCTGTGTATTTAATAACTGGAAGGAATAGCGCACTGTAAGGTTTATGCTATTGTCGTTCATCTTAGAACTACTGATCAGTCTGCTTTATTTACCCACAAGTACCCAGATTCCATATTTTCTGTTAGTTTAATGTTGAAACACTTTACAGCAAAATTTGAGTAAGCTTTATATGATTTAGAGAGAAACTTAAAAAAAAACATTTTGTAGAACTATATTGTTCACAACCTGAAAAACTTGAAGAACTGTTAATTCAAAAATAGATTCATTCTGACTGAGATGTCTATTACTTTTCATACTCAAATTTTCATGTTAACGCATTTGTGGCAAAAAATATTTCCCCAAATAGAGTTTGTTTCAATATTCCTTATCTTGGCCAAATCTTCCCAAGGGAAATTACATTTCAGAATACTTATATATTTAAACAAGAATATTTAAGGGTAGCAGAATTTGAGTTATAGTTAATTTATTTTATAGTGCTGTAAACCCTACAGTGTATCCATTGACGAGTTTCCCTTGAAGAGTATACCTGTGTCAGGGGATGTGGCTGTGAATTTGTCCATTGTGGTAAGCAGTGGATAACTTGTGACATTAAAAGGTGTGATTTATGTGTATTGAAACTGCTTCCTATCTCACTTTAGCTTGTTAATTAGTATTTTTATTGTTGCTTTGGGGAGGGAGGAAGTAGGTTTGTATCTTTTATTTTCCAGTTTTGCAATGTAGCAAAATAGGAAAGAGAGGTGGTGTGTAAATTCGAGTTTGTCAAAGACTGGGAGAGACAGTAAAACAGGATAAGTATACAATCATTAGGAAACTGCCATGAATTCATAAGCCGGAAGGACCTTTTTAGAAGTGTTTAAAGACATTAAGAATAGCATTGGGTTATTTTCTTTAAAAAGTCACTCTGGGCGGTACTTGTGTGTTGTTAACATATGAGATATCATACTGAAGACTTCTAGTAAAATACTTTGGGAAGACGGAAACGTTTTATATTTTTATAGGGGCTTTTTCTCTAAAAATATTTAATGCAGCTTAAAAAAAAATGACTTTTACTTAAGCCTGAAAGTTTTATAGTTATACTGCAAAACCCACAGTTAGTTTGACTCATGGTAATTTGTAACCCAGAATGAAATCTGTGAAGTAATTTATTAGCATAATTTAAGTCAGACTTTGACAATGAAATATTGCTTGATGTTAAATAGTTGTTCTTGTTTAAATAACTCTGTCATTTAAGAACGGAGAAGATAAATAGTTTTCTGAATAGAATGTAGTAATTATTCAGATGTGACAATAGTTACACTCTGCCTTTATTAGATAGAAAATTTCAAGTTCTGTAGCAGTAACCGCCTCACCTGTGAACTGAGGTTATATGCAAATAATTACTTTTTCACATGCTTGAGCATTTTAGTTTTGGTAATATTAAAATTTGATTTTAAATTTCAAGATTATTCTTTCAGATCTGTAATGATCCAATAAAATGGCTTCAGTAGGAGGTAAATATTAAAATTTAATTCTTTTGACCTTTTGTCAGTTCATATAGCATTTGGAAATTTATTGACATGGTATCAGAAAGGAGTTCTTAGGGCCGAAACTTTTGGTAGCTTTAGATGCTTCTCTATGATGCTTAATTATTTTTAGAACATGAAAATATGGGAGGTTTTTATTTAAAAATAAAAATTCCTGTTGATATTTGTTACAGCCATAGGACTCTGTTATGCTTAATGAGTGACATCAAATCATTTGAACTCTTTAAGTAATATTTTTTCCTAGTAGCTGCTGTGTGATAAAGAATATGTGAGTTTATAATTCCTCGAAAATATTTAACAAACATATGTTTGCTGTTTATTTTGGTACGCCTTTTGAGTAGTTGAATGCTTTGATTCAGGAAGATGGTGTTTGGGGGATTTTATATCATAAGCATTCTTTGAACTGGAATTTCTGTTGAATATAAAAACGAGTCCTTAGGATTTTTTTTAACATTTAAACAAGTCTTTAGAGTCTTAAAAATATTTGTCTTAAATATTGTTTCCTACTTGGAACCCTTATCAGACTTGTCAATCTGATAGTTTTATTCTCCAGAAGGTTGTGGTTTTATCTCCTTAAGGCAGCCTAGCCTTTTGTAGTTTAACCATTGAACTTTGGGTTCTGTATTCAATTTAACCTCTTCTTGAAGAAAGGACAGGCGTAGGCACTTAGAATTGGAGGTGATCTCAGGGGACTTCTAAGGTGGCATCTTACCCGGTACAGTAAATCCCCCATGGGAATTTCCATGTCAGGTGTTCCCTCTAGTTACTAGGGCAGTAATGCTGTTCCATATGTCATCAGGTTATTGAGCAGGCTGAGCTTGGTGAGAACAAACATAAGACAGTTATATTTTTCACCATGCACTGCTTTCAACTATGCTTTGTGGGATCTTCCTCTTGCCCCTCCCCCTACCTCATGACATCATGGGCAAATGATAGCTTTTCTATCATTTACAGCTATTAAAAGCTCCAGTCTGTTTCGGTTTAAACCTTCAACCTCCTATTCAATTTAAAGCTCCTCTCCTCCCTTACCCCATTGTCAGGCCACTTTTTGCCTGAAGCACATGGGGTGGGAGGGATTGTGGTATGCTCGCTGATACCTCTGTTCTTCTCTCTTTGGAGATCTATTTGGACAGGGACTAGTCAGAAGAAAAATGGAAACGGACAAGTTTTTCTTACTGGTGCTATTAAAGCCCTCTCTTGATTAACAGTGGCAAGCCGTTAATGTCTGGTAGGCGTCCAAACTGGAATTTTTGGTGAGATCCTGCAGGGAGATTCCCCGCTGCAGTTCCTGGATATGAAATTTGCTGTGGGTTCACCTTTTCCAGCCTACACTCCCACCACCCTGTTCCTGTCCTCTCAATCCACCCCTGGTTCCTATGAGTGTATGGGGGTGAGGTGGGTTTCTCTCTGCCGCCAGATGTTTTGATAACAGTAAGACAGCTTAAGTCCAGCTGCCTTCTGTAGTTGCATCTTAACCCACTGGAAACTCACTTCCTTGTGTTGCTAAATGGTGGCATGCAGGCTGCTTCAGTCAGTCCCCTTTCTCTGCCCTGCCGTTTCTCATCAATCCTCTTTGTCCCCTTGCTCGAATAGGCACAGTCAGTCACTCAGTCTACTTCAGAAGCAGACAGCGAACTGGAGAATGAGACGCCAGTCTCTCCTTGTAGGCACTTCTGATGTTGGTGAATGATTCTCTTGGAAACCCCCACCCCGTTTTGGGGTGAATAGCCCCTTCCTTTCCCTGTGTTCTCCCTGAAGCCATGGAAGAGTTCTAATTTTTTCCCTCTCTTCTGTCAACTGCTTGGGTAGAGTGGAATGATGGAAAGGCCAGAGCCCTGAGGTATGCGTGGGGGGGGGGGGTGTTGGTGCCAGACTCCACAGTTTGATCCTTGATGTCTGTATATCCTCACCTTTGTGTTTGTCAACAATTTTGGGACAAGACTAGTCCCACTCAACATCTAATTAACAAATAATAGTGAAGTCCTGTGGGCCTAATGAGGTCTCACTGTGTAGAATTTAACTTTTCTTTCTTTTTCTTTCCTTTGTCTCTCTTTCTGATTTTTGTATTGTTTTTATTTTTTGGTTTACTTCCTGGTTCCTGACTGATGAAGTGTTAACTGTGAATGTGTTAATTTGTGAATGATTGTATGATCTGACTACCCCTTAGAGCATAAGTAAAGCTGAAGGATAAATTTGGGGGAGGTTTTAATAATATAATTTTATCTATTCTTGCCTCATACTGGCTTTACTAAAAATATAAATCCAAACAGAAATACAGTGTTTGAACCTTTTTCCTTCTATCATCTAAACAAACTAGTCAGTTAAATCTGCTAAATGATTTCTTGTCAGAGGAGGAAAAAGCAGCTTTCTGTCTGGAAACTTAAACGTTAATATTTGATGCGGTAATTATGGGTTCCTTAATACTTCATTCAACATATAGTTATTGATGCCTTCCATGTGCCAGCCACTGTTTTAGGCATTGGAGAAACAATAGTAAATAGAAAAATCCTTGCTTTCATGGAGCCTACATTTCAGTGTGGGGAAACAGACAAAAACCAGGTAAATACGTAAATGATATCATTTGGTAGAAATAAATGAGAAGAATAAAGCAGGGAAGGGAGATGGGAAGTGGCAGGACAATTTGGAGCATTTGCAATTTTAGAGAGGGTGCCAGGGAAAGGCTTCACTGAGAAAGTGGCATTTGAGTTAAAAGGTCCTGCAGGGGGAGCTTGTCTGGTGTAGTAGGAGTCCAGGGGCCAGATGAGTAAGCAAGCGGGGAATTGGGATGGAGTGGGGAGGCTGGGTGAAGTCTGTATGAAATGGGATTGCATTAAATCAATGGTTCTTAACCTTGGCTGGACATTGGAAATATCTGGGGAGTTTTAAAAATGTACTGATGTCTAGATCCCATCTCCAGAGTTTCTGATTCACTTGGTCTGGGGCGTCCGTCCCAGGCATAGGATTTCCAAAAACCCCCAGGTAATTCTAATAAGCAGCCAAAGTTGAAGAGTTTTGAGCAGAGTGACATTATATTGAACCAGACTCCCCTGGTTTGAATCCTGGCTTCCACTATTTCCTAACTATGTGACCTTAGGCAAGTTATTTTGAAAATCTTCTGTGCCTTCATTTTCTCATCTGTAAAATTGTCGTTACAAGGATTAAATAAACTAGTATTTAAATGTTTCGAATAGCGTTTGCAAGTTGTAGTATGTGTAAGTATTTATTGAATAAACACTTGAATATATGTTTCTATAGGATCATTCTGACTGCTGTGTTGAGAATAGAGTGAAGGGGGCAAGGGCAGAAGCAAGGAAGCCCTTGGAATAAGCCAGCTGAGAGGTGATGGTGGCTTGGACCAGAGGGGCAGCAATGCAAGTGGTGAGAAGTGGGATTCTGGATATATTCTGAAGATGGAGCCAACAGGATTTACTGATGGGTTGGACATGAAATGAGAAAGAAGACTCAAGTATGATTCCAAGATACTTGGCCTGAACAGCTAGAAGAGGGGCGTGGCTATTTACTGAGATGGGGAAGACAGAGAGGAACAGATTTCTGAGAGGGAATATCTGGGGCTCAGTTTGTTAAGTATGAGATGTCTGTTAAATAAGTAAGTGGATCTGTCGAGTAGGCAGTTACGTACATGAGTCGAGTTCAGCAGAGTGTCCAGGGCTGGAGACAGCAATTGGAAGTCATCACTGTGTAGACCTGTGTGAATGAGGGAGCTCACCAAGAGACTGAGTATACATGGAGAAGAGCTCCATGGACCACCCCCGGGACACTCCAACATTCAGAGGTCTGGGAGATGAAATGTTTCTTAGAGTTTCTGATGTCCTCTCGAATAAAAGACAATTGTAATTCTTTCTTTTTAAAAAAAACTTTATTGAAATATAATTCACCTATTTAAAACATACAATTCAGCAGTTTTTAGTATATTCACAGAATTGTGCAACTGTTATCACAATCAATTTTAAAATATTTTTATCACCCTAGAAAGAAACCCATACCCTCCCATGGCTAGGCAATTCCTCACCAGCCCCCTCCATTCCCCTAAGCAACTACTAATCTACTTTCTGTCTTTATGGATTTGCCCATTCTGAATATTTCTATCAGTGGAATCGTGTAATATGTGGTCTGTTTAGAGAGAAGTGGTATCCGTTAGTACCTAGCTTCTAGATTCATCAGATACTAAATCATTTAGTAAATGTGGGGCTATAAGATCTCTCCATTGTAAAGATACAGTTTCCTTTTTGTAATTAGTAAGAAAACTGTGGGGTGATATTTTGAGAGTGTATGAATATTCTGTTCCCTAACAACCTGTTAACTAGTAGTTTTAGTGTGCGTTGAAGGTCCCTGCTTAAATCAGTGATTATATTGAGATTGCAAAGTGATGATTTTCTGTTACTGCCATATTTTCAAAGATCATGAGTTCGTAGTATCTCTAATTCAGATGTGTCATGTAGAATTTTTCCTTTGTTTAGTGTTTGTACATATTTTCTCTTACTATGAAAATCTTGGTTCCTAATAACAAGTAATTGTTTTATTACTTTTAAATATAATCTTAGTGTCAATATGTTTACGTTTCCCTTTAATGCCCATGAAACACTATTGTATACATAAAATAGTTTCAGAATTACATACGAAGTAGGATTGCTGGGTCACAGGATAAATGTATATGTGGTTTTGTTAAATAGTACCAAATTGACTTCAATAGGGTTGTACCATTTTGCGTTCTCACCAGCAATGTAGGAGAGTCTGTATTTTCTTACAACCCTACCAATATAGTGTGTTGTCAAGCTTTTGAATTTTTGCCAATCTGATGGGTAAGAAATGGTATCTGTGTAGCATAGATTTTTTTTGAACTTTTCTATTATGAAGAATTGTGAACAACCACAAAAGTAGGTAGACTTGTATAACTACAGTACTCATCATTTAGCCCCAACAACGATCAACTCAGGCCATGCCTCCTCCATCCATTCCCTCCTTCCAAATTACTCAGATAAGATCTTATTTTATCTCTGTATCAGTAAATATCTCTAAATGATAAGGATTCATTTTCTTGGTAGCATAACCACAATACCATTGTCACACTGAAAATATATATCTATTTCCTTAATATCATTAGGCAGTATTCAGATTTCCAATTTTCTTAAATATGTCAGTTTTTTTTAACAAGGTTTAAATAAGGTCCGCATATTGCGATTGCCTTTTTAAGTTTTTTAATTTATAGGCTCCTCCTCCAGTTCCTTTCCCCCTACTCCCTTGAAATTTACTTTTGAAGAAACCATGTTGTTTGGCCTGAAAAATTTCTTATAGTTTGGATTTTGCTATTTGAATCCCTGTGGTATAGTTTAACATGTTCTTCCTCTGTCTTCTGTATTTTCTATAAGTTGGTAGTTGGATCTAGAGGCTTGGTCAGATTCAGGTTTTTTTTTTTTTCTTTTTTTGAAGTGTTTCATAGATGGTGTCAGATTCTTCCATGAGGAGGCACATGAAGTCTGCTTGCCTTTTTTTGTGGTGTCAGTGGCAATGCCTACTGTATCTCTGTATGTTATCTGGGGATTTTCCTTATTATGAATGAAGTTGAGTATCTCTTCATAGGTTTAAAGGCCATTTTTCTGTCTTTTTCTGTAGAATGTTCATGTCTTTTGCCCATTTTGTATTGAACTTTTGGTAGATTTCTCTTGACATTTTTTGCAAGCTCTTGAAATGTTAGGGAGATTAGTCCTTTGTGATATAAGTTGCAAATATTTTCTGCTGGTTTTGATTTCCTTATTAGGTTTTTGCCATGCAAAAGCTTTTTTAAAAAGTTTTTTGTAGTCAAATTTATCAATTTATTTTTTATTGCTACTGGAGTTTTTACTTTTTGGAGTTTGTTACATACAATAAACTATCCATATAAAGTTTACCATTTGATGACTTTTGACCATGTCGTTGCTTGTAGCAGTAGTTCCTTTATATTGTAGAGTGCTATTCTGTTGTATAGACATACGACATTTTATTTATCTATTCACCTGTTGATGGACATTTGGGTTGTTTCTAGTTTGGGGCTGTTATGAGTAAAGCTGCTATAATTGTGAATTAGTCTTTGCATGCATATATGTTTTCATTTCTCTTGAATAATACCTAGAAATGGAATGGTTGGCTCATAAGGTTGGTGTATATTTGGTTTTATTGCCAGAACTTTTCCCATAGTGGTTATACCATTTTACATTCCCATCAACCGTACATAAATTCTGGATGCACCACATCTTTGACAACATTTGATGGTGTCAGTCTGTTTAATTTTAGCCATTCTGTTGCGTGTGTATGATATCTTTTTTTTTTTAAATTCAGGATTATTGAGATATGATTTACATAGAGTAAATTTTATCCGTTTTAGTGTACAGTTCTATAAATTTTGGCATATGCATATAATTATGTAAGCTCCACCACAATCAAGATATAGAACAGTTACGTCACTGCAGAAATTTCCCTCATGTTCCTTTGTAGTCAGTCCTTTTCCCTATCCCAAGCCCTAGCAAGTCTGATCTGTATTCTGTCATTGTGGTTTTTTTTTTTTAATTTGCATGCAGTAAAGTTCACTGTTTGTAGTTTATGGGCCTATGAGTTTTGATCGATGCATAGTAACGTATCCCACCACAATCAAGATACAGAACAGTTCCATCACTCCAAAAATTACCTTTGAAGTCAGTACCTCCCTCCACCCACTGATCTGTTCTCTGTCCCAGTAGCTTTTTTGGTCTGGCTTCTTTCACTTAGCAAAATACATTTGCAGTTTACCCATGTTGTGTGTGTCACTCGTTTGTTCCTTTATATTCCTAAGTAGTATTCCATCATGTCACATGCACCGCCGTTTATTCATTTACCAATTGAAGGGCATTTGAGTTGTTTCTGCTTTTTGCCAATTATGAATAATGTTGCTTTAAATATTTGCATGCAGGTTTTTGCATAAATGGAAGCTTTCAGTTCACTTGAATAAATACCTAAGAATGGGATTTCTGGGTCATATAGTAAGGGTATGTTTAACTTGACAAGAAACTGCCAAACTGTCTTCTCAAGTTGCTGGACCGTTTGCATTCCCGTAACAGTGTATGAGAGTGTTCATGTGTGCCACGTCCTTGCTAGCACTTGATGTTGTCAGGTTTGCTTTTTTGTTTGTTTCTGTTTTAGCCGTTCTAGTAGGGATGTAGTGGTAACTCATGGTTTTTATTTGTAATACCTTCCTGACTAATGATGATGAGTATATTTTTATGTGCTTGTTTACTATTTGTGTATCGATTTTTTTCCCCCACTATTTGTATGTCTTCTTTGTTGACTTGTCTGTTCAGATTTTTTGCCCATTTTCCCATTTGGTTGTTTGTCTTATTGAATTGTAATATTCCTAGCCTGTTCTTGCGTATCAGTTATTTGCTAGATATATGTGTACGGAACACTTTCTCCCATTCTGTGGGTGGTTTTTTGATTTCTTAATGGTGTCTTTCAAAGAGCAGTTTTTAGTTTTGATGAAGTCCAATATATCAAGCATTATATGATTCAGGCTTTTTGTATCTTATCTAAGTAATCTCTGTCTACCCCCAAGGTCATGAAGACTTTCTCCTATATATTTTTAGAAGCTTTATTGTTGTAACTTTCGCATTAGGTCTGTGATCCATGTTGAGTTAATTTTTTTCCGCATGGATAGCTAATTGTTCCTGCACCATTTGTTGAAAGACTGTTGTTTCCCAATGGAGTTGCTTTGGCATCTTTGTTGAAAATCAATTGACGATGTATGTATGGGTCCTTTTCTGGATGCTTTTCTGTTCCATTGGTTTATTATATCTGTCTTTTCACCGGTCCTACTCTGTCTTTATTGATGGAGCTATATTGCAAGTCTTGAAATCAAGTAGTGTTGTCTTCCTACTCTGTCCTTTGGGAAATAGATTTGGCTTTTCTAGGTCATTTGCATTTCAATATATGTAATAGAATCACCTTGTCAATTTTTAAAAATATGCTGCTGGAATTTTGATTAGGTTGATTGTATAGGTACTTCATTCCTTTCTATGTCTGGATAATATTCCATTGTATGGATATAGCCCATTTTGTTGATCCATTCACCTGTTGATGGTCTTATGGGCTGTTTCTACTCTTTGGCTATTGTGAATAGTGCTCCTGTGAATATTCATGTATAGGTGTTTGAGTACCTGTTTTCAATTCTTTTGGGTATACACCTAGGAGTGGAAATTCTGAGTCATATGGTAATTCTGTGTTTAACTTTTGAAGAACTACCAAACTGTTTTACACAGCTGTTGTACCATTTTACATTCCCACCAGCAATGTGTGAGGGTTCTAATTTCTCCACCTCTTTGCCGACACTTATTATTTTCCTCTCTTTTAATTATATCCATCCTAGTGGATGTGAAATGGTATCTCATTGTGGCTTTGGTTTACATTTCCTAATGACACAAGATATTGAGTATCTTTTTGTGTTCTGGTTGGCTATTTGTGTATCTTATTTGGGCGAAATGTCTTTTCAAGTCCTTTGCCCATTTTTTAATTGGGTTGTTTGGTTTTTGTTGTTGTTGAGTTGTAAGAGTTATTTATATATTCAGGATACTAGACTCTGAAGAGGTATATAATTTGCAAATATTTCCTCCCATTTGGTAGGTTGTCTTCTCATTTTCTTGATGTCCTTTGATGCAATAAAGTTTTTAATTTTGATGAGGTCCAGTTTATCTTGTTTTTTTCTTTTGTTGGTCGTGCTTTTGGTGTCATATCTAAGAATTCATTGCCAAATGCAAGGTCATAAAGATTAACTGCTTTGTTTTCTTAAAGTTTTATAGTTTTAGCTCTTATATTTAGATTGTTAATTCATTTTGAGTTAATTTTTGTATATAGTGTGAGGTGTAGGGGTCCAGTTTCATTCTTTAGCACGTGGATATCTAGTTGACCCAGCACCATTTGTTGAAGAGGCTGTTCTTTTCCATTGCGTGATGTTGGGACCCTTGTTGAAAATCAGTCAGCCATAGATGTATGGGTTTATCTCTGGGCTCTCAATTCTATCCTTTGGTCTATCCTCATGACAGTCCCACACAAGTTGGTAGTTTTTTCAACTTTTGATTACATTATAGACATTTTTTAAAACCTGGGTAAGTTCATTAAAAAATTATCTCCTCTAGGTGCCAGATTTATAATAACACACACATGAAAACTTAATGGATACTTTTGTTTAAAACTTTTCGGTAAGTTTCACCATTTCTCTGGCTGCATACAGAATAGTGATTTAGATATGCAGTACATCAGGGTGTATTCTTTTTTTTTTTTTTTTTTTTTTTTTTTGGTGAGGAAGACCAGCCCTGAGCTAACATCTGTTGCTAATCCTCCTCTTTTTGCTGAGGAAGACTGGCCCTGGGCTAACATCGTGCCCATCTTCCTCTACTTTATATGGGACGCCGCCACGGCATGGCTGACAGGCAGTGCGTCCGCGGGCGCCCGGGATCCGAACCCGCGAACCCCGGGCTGCCAAGCGCGGACGAAACCGCTGCGCCACCGAGCCGGCCCCTCTTTTTTTTTTTATTATTTTATTTTTTTTATTGATGTCTTAGTTTATAACACTGTGGGGTTTTAGTTGTACATTTTTGTTTGTCCGTCACCTTGTGGATGTAACCCTTCACCCCTTGTGCCCTCCCACCCCCCTTCCCCTTGGTAACCACCAATCAGTTCTCTCTGTCCGTGTGTTCACTTATATTCCATATATGAGTGAGTTCATGCAGTGTCTGTCCTTCTCTCTCTGGCTTATTTCACTTAACATAATACCCTCTAGGTCCTTCCATGTTGTTGCAAATGGGACAATTGTGTCTTTTCTTATGGCTGAGTAGTATTCCATTGTATGTATATACCACATCTTCTTTAACCAATCTTCAGTTGAGGGACGCTTGGGTTGCTTCCACTTCTTGGCTATAGTGAATAATGCTGCAATGAACATAGGGGTGCATACGCCTCTTGTGATGGTTGATTTCACGTCCATTGGGTAGATGCCCAAGAGTGGGATTGCTGGATCATACGGTATTTCTATTTTTAATTTTTTGAGGACTCTCCATACTGTTTTCCATAGAGGCTGCACCAGTTTGCATTCCCACCAGCAGTGAATGAGGGTCCCCGTTTCTCCACAACCTCTCCAGCATTTGTTGTTATTTGTCTTTGTGATTATAGCCATTCTAACTGGTGTAAGGTGATATCTCAGTGTAGTTTTGATTTGCATTTCCCTGATGATTAGTGATGTTGAACATCTTTTCATGTGTCTATTGGCCATCTGTATCTCTTCCTTGGAAAAATGTCTGTTCATATCCTCTGCCCATTTTTTGATCGGGTTGTTTGTTTTTTTGTTGCTCAGTTGTATGAGATCTTTGTATATTACTGAGATTAATCCCTTGTCAGACAAACGATTTGCAAATATTTTCTCCCAGCTGGTGGGTTGTTTATTCATTTTGATCCTGGTTTCATTTGCCTTGTAGAAGCTCTTTAGTCCATCAGGGTGTATTCTAATTGAATTTTCACTGTGTGTTAAACTTACCTTGAGCCTTTAAATGAAGAACCAGTTAGATAAATAAATTCAACCTGCCAAAAGATGTTGGAGCTAGCCACAGAAGTACCAGAATAGGAACAATCTGCTGATTTGCATCATTTCAGGAAGGAATCACATATCTATAGTTTCTAGAGAAAAAATGGCTAGAAATTCTGCTTTTCACCCAAGTCATGGTTTTTAACTTTAATCAGTACAACAAAAATTTTAGTACTTTAGAATCAGCATATAATATGCCCCTGAAGTCTCTTTTAATCTATAATTTTTCTCTTCCTCTTTTTTTTCACATAGTAATTTATTTGCTGAAGAAACTGGGCTGTTTGTCCTCTTGTTTCCCATAGTCTGGCTTTTGCTGATTTGAATCCCTGTAGTGCAGTTTAATATGTTCCTCTGTGTTCTTTATTTCCTGTAAATTGGTAGTTAGACATAGGGAGATCTAGAGACTTGATCAGATTCAGATAAAAACTTTTTCTTGTTATATGTTCACTTCATAGGTGATGTTTGTGTCTTCCATCAGGAGGCATATAATACCCGCTTATCTCTATCTTCACGTTAGCTAATTTTATTTCGATTCATTTTAGTTTTAAGAATTCAAAGGGTTTTAGAGAGACAGAATGGCATAAAGGTTAAGATGTAAGCTCTGGA
The DNA here is from genome assembly GCA_031878705.1 of Tapirus indicus. Lineage (NCBI taxonomy): Eukaryota > Metazoa > Chordata > Mammalia > Perissodactyla > Tapiridae > Tapirus > Tapirus indicus. The sequence continues at coordinate 10,413,007 of CM062921.1, read as the reverse complement.
GTCCGAGAATCTGGGTTTATGTTTTGATTCATTACCTACTAGTTGTCTAATCTTGGAAAGTCACTGCCCCTTATCAGGGTTAAGTTCTTATCTGTGAAATGAGGATGATGATGCCTACTCATAGTGTCATTTTGAGGATTAAATGAGAAAATGCATGAAAAAGAACTTTGCACAGAGCCTAGCATATAGTAAGAAGCCAATAAACGTTAGCTATTATTGTTTTGTGAATTTAAAAATATTCTAAAACAATCTGAAAGGTGGGTTATCTCAATTTATAAGTGAGAAAATTAAAGTTTGGTCAGCTAATTTTTTGGCTCACCTGGGTTTGTTTAGGGAAAAAAATAAGTAAATTATGCAGCTGGGCGGATAGCCCTCCTTTGTCCCCATCGGTGTGTAGAGTTGCATTTGGTAACCACTCATAATAAGCTTAATTTCTAAAGTGATTTTTGCGCATGCTTTGTATGTATTCACATTAACTAGCTTCCACATAATTTTGGAAAGTAGACTTCTTTTTGAACAAACTGTCCCAAAGCACATTTTATGCTGGAAGTCCACTGAGAAATACTTAACTGTTCTTGTTTTTATTTTACAGTGTAATGTTCAAGCTCAGAAATGCCTTATGTGGATCGGCAGAATCGCATTTGTGGTTTTCTAGACATTGAAGAAAATGAAAACAGTGGGAAATTTCTTCGAAGGTACTTCATACTGGATACCAGAGAAGATAGTTTTGTATGGTACATGGATAATCCACAGGTTTGTGAAATCCAAAGGGTTACCTTTCTTCAAAAGCACACCAGTTTTAGTTATTATTTGACATACTATACGGCTGTTAGGATTATCTTCCTAAACAGTATATATTTAGATTTATTTCTACTGACTGCCTTCTCCCTGCCCTGCACCCCAACTCCTACTGTCTTATTTGAATGTCAGAAGATGAAACTAAGTTTATTTGATAAAAATTTATGCATGTATATGTGTATGTTTTTCCTTCCTTGGGAGAGAAACGCTATCTCTGGTAGAAAATTTTTAAATCATTTAAATTTAAGATACTGTCTTGAGGATAGAGACTACTATCTTCTGGTAAATAAACTACTTAAACTAGTTGACACTCTTAGACGTGTGCAGTCCTTTCGTTTTGTAGTGTTGGACCTGAGTGTCAGCTATTATAGCCCTTTGTGAATTGAAATGCACCTTGATTTTATTGCTGCCTTGCAGATCATTGGGGGGAAATGTCATAAATTAAAAATTAGAATCCCAGTTTTAAGATCTGTGAGAGACCTTGGATTAGAGATCATCGGTCAAGTAGTTTTAAATTTTCTCTACCCATGAAGTTCTTTATTCAAATTGAGATGTATGTTGCAAGGAAGTATGTGCTAAGCAAGGGATGAGTCCCTAGCAAACCTATAAGCTGATCTGGTCTAGTGGGCTTCTTGTGCAGGTGAGGAACCTAAAGTCGAGGGAAGAGCAGGGTCTGGTAGGAGGTTGCATTTTGTTTTATAGAGCAGGGACTAGATCATTGACAACTAGTCTAGTATTCTTTACTACCCTATACTGATTTTAGATTAGATAAAATACATATGTGCTAATGAATTTATATTTGTTTCTATAGAATTCGAGTTGTAAGGGACCTTAGTATTAATTCAGCCTCCTCCTTAATGCAAGAAACCCATCTATGCCTGATCTTCACTTTAGCTATTGTTTGAACCACACATTACTAAAAAATATTTATTATTTGAGACAGCTTTAATTATTATTTGTTCTGTGAGCCAAAATCGAGTTCTTTGTATCTTCTACCCATTAATCCTACTTTTGCCCTCTGATTCTCTGTAAAGTAAGTTTAGTTTTTTATCCACATGCAGCCTTTCAAATTTTGGAGGATAATTGTATTTTAATTCAGTTTATGTTATTTGAGGGTGTTGAGGATGCTGACTTTGTATGAGACTTTTTTTTTTTTTTTTTGCTAACAACTGTCTATTCTCTACCCTTATCCTTATAGAGCTTATTACTATTTTTTTTTTTTGTCTAAGGAAGATTTGCCCTGACAAACAACATCTGTGCTAATCTTCCTCTCTTTCATATGTGGGTTGCCACCACAGCATGGCTGCCGATGAGTGGTGTGTGTTCACACTTGGGAACCAAACCTGGGCCACCAAAGTGGAGTGCGCCAAACTTAACCCCTAGGCCACAGGGCTGGCCCCTTTGTAGAGCTTATTGATACTCTATTTTACTCCCTTGTCTCCAGGTGTAACTAGCTCTCGTGGGTGGTAGTAATCTGGCTATGCAACTACATGATTAATACCTTTATGTACTTGACCAGAGTCAGTGGGAGAAGGACAGGTTAGCAGAAACCAAAAGCTCATGTTTACCTTTTTTTTTTTTTAATTTATATAAATCAGATTTTTCCGTTTTATGACGCCATCTCTTTTTCCCCTCCCAGACTCCTTTTCCAAGGTAGAAAGTAACAGTCCCCCTTGTCTCCCTCTGATTACTATTTACTAGATTCAGTTGCTGTTCTCCTCACCCTTGCAAGGCACTGCACAATTCTGCCTGTGTTCTCTCCCTGATTAGTCTCTCTTCACAAGGTCTGGTTGACTTACATATGGTTTCTCCTGAATTTTACTTAAAACTCCTTAATTGTTTTCCTGTCTTCATGTATAATAGATTCTCCTCAGAATTCCTCCTTTTATCACTACTTCCCTCTTAAACAGAGCTAGAAGATAAATACAAAATACAATATGTTTATTACACTGAAGGAAACATAAACTTGGAATTCGAAGGAAGGGTGTGATTATAGCTAGCAGAGGGAGTCAAAGTCTTCATGGAGGTGGTAACATTTGGAATTGACCTAGAAGGATGGATGTGCTTTTGGCCAAGAGGTGGAGAAGTGGGTATTTCAGTATTCAGACTAGCATGGACAAAGAAAACAAGAAAGCCTGTGGCATATTTGGAGAATAGTTCACTTTGGCTATAGCAGGGAGGGTATATGGTAAAGTTTGTACTCAGCTAGATCTTTTTCACATGAACTCTTGGAAAGCCAGTTTCTGTGGTGTAATTAGTGCATTGGTTTTACTGAACATAGGGCAGAATGTTAAACCTGCCTCTTTATTCACTTTGTTCTTGATAATATTCTCTCTTCATTCCAACTGATGAGAATCTTTTACTATGTTGATTCTGCCAACTGGTGTATTAGCCATCAATACCAGCTTTGTGTCGCTTTTCAGTGTGTTAACAAGACATATCTCTTCATGAAAACTTCAGTAAAATGTCTTGCTAAGATTATTGTATAAGGTTCAACCGTGTGAAATTGCCCATATACCACTATTTTGATGCTACTGAAAAATGGCAATTTCATGATTCAATCTAGTTGCTTATATGGTGCTGTAACATGGTTATGCTGATCATCATAATCCTGATGATGAAAGAATATTGGTTTGGCTCACCTGTCCTTAGGGAGCCATTCTTCCTCTATTTTGCTTTCTTTATCACTAATCATTGGTTTAAAAATCCATTCTAGTGTATTACTAGGGATCAATTTGGGGCTTTCTGTGTTTGTTGAGGGCATGGCTAATGGTGGAGAATTAAATAATTAAGTAGCTATATTAGGAAGTGAATTTGAAGAAATTTGAAGAAGAATTTTGGAAAATGAGTGCAGAAACTGATAAGAACAAATGGCTTGTTTCCTTTTATAATATGACATCTTAAATGTCATATTAGTGTATTGTTTCTTGTTTATTATCAAGTAACAAATTTTGAAACTCAATTTTTTCTGATTGAACTTGGCAGCAATCATACTGGCCCATAGAAACTAGTATTTTGAACATCATTTATCTCCTAGCTACTTAATATTTCCATGTACTGTGCCACTATTTAATCTATGACCCTTTACGTCATGTAGCCATGACATAGTTTCTCATTTCTCCTCCTCACACAAAGGTTTAGAGCTGTATTCAGCTGATGGAAGACTTAAAAGAAATGTAATGATCCTGAATGGAAAGGCAGCAGTGGTTGGCAGAAATCACTGTGGTGGTAGGAGGTCTTGGAGATATTTCACATTTCATTTCCTTATCCAAAATTAAAACAAAAAAAAACCTCTGAATATAAAACATTTTATATAAGAACACAATCATTTAAAGTTATACATTAAAAATTTTTAATTTTATTTTATATACATATTTATTATTAGTTTTATATTTGGAAGCTTGTACATTGTATACAGTTTAAAGCAGAACATGATGCAGTTTTACTATTCATAGGAGTGAAAGTTTTGAAAAGATCTGTCGCTGTCAATAATAACAAGCTCATGTTTGGGAATCTTAAGTTTGAAATGTCTAGGCTTCCATGTAATTAACTGTGTCCAGTAAGCTTATAGAAGTCTGAGAAAGGTACCTCCTAGTCATGCATGACAACAAGCCCATAGATTTTTTTTTTTTAATGTACGTTATTATAAAGTCAGTTAAAAAGTTGATTCTACTTAATCTGTAGTGGAGGGAACTTTCAAAATCAAGATCATTTTAGTTTTACTTTTGAAATCTTCTATCAGTCTTTTCATTTATATTCTTTGTTATTTCTTTCCAGACTCTTTCATCCGGTTTTCCTACCTCCATCTTCCCCCTCCACAGTCCATCCAGTTTATTATATTACAAGATATGTTAAAGCACAATTCTGATTACAGAACCGCTCACAAGGCAATGGTTTCAGATTCTTGACAGTATAATTCCTTGCTGCTTTGTTTCTTACTTCGGTCCTCTATAATTAGGTTCTCAGTTCAAGTCCCAGACAACTGTTTTCTACTGCAACCCTGTATGACCCTATGTTTCAGCCCAACACAGCCACTTGCCCATTCCAGTACAGAGCTTCTGGGCGTCCTCATCTGCTTGCTGTAGCTCGCCTGTTTTCTCTCCCTGGAATATTCTCTCTCCCATTCTTTGTGTTTCAGAATTTTCCTCTAAAGTCCAGCTTAAATGCTGTTCATTCCTCCACAGAGTCTTTCCTGATAGTCTTAGCCAGAAATGATTCTCTTCCTGGTTAATTTTTTATCCTTAAGACACAATCACATCCCAAACTTGTTAAAGGAAGAATAAAAAAATTTTATATGAAAGTGCCAATATGTACATTTCCTCATGTGGTTTAAAAAGTATCAACTAATAATTTAAAAAAAAAAAAAATCAATGTAGGTTAAGGGACATAATAAATACTAATATATTTAAATGGGGGAAAATCCAATTTTTTTTAAAAGATGTTTGATAAATTTTAATAGAACAAATTAATATATATAGTCTTTTGAAATCTCTTAAAATTGTTTTATATCTCTAAATATGTTTTCCTGTTGCTTTCAGGAACAAAATCTGATCTTGTTTGTGGCTTTTTAAACTCATCAAAAAGAAAATAAGTTTAGTTACAATGATAAAAATAGCCTTTTAGATATAAAATGCATGATGGTGGAACAGAATAGAGTTGAGTTTTGTTATCTACAGTGTCAACTTCATTTCAGACCTAGTAAATACTTGAATTGAAAAAGTTGATTTGTAAATATGATATTAAAAAATCTGATTTCTTAACTTTTTTAGTATGTGTAGAACATTATAAAATAAATTCATAATGTTGGGTATTAATTATGTATTAATAATTTATTTCCAGAACCTGCCTTCTGGATCATCACGTGTTGGAGCCATTAAACTTACCTACATTTCAAAGGTAGTCTTTCCATATTGTCTTAGATTCTTGCATGAACTAAAATGCTTTAGAATGGGAGTGTGACTAAAAGGACTGATTTCCTTTCTGTGTCATTTAATGCTGATGTTCAGGTTCATACCATGTTGAAGGCAGAACCTGATTACTATGTTTAGGAAGTTCTTTGATAAAATTAGGAAGAATATGGAGTTAACTTAAAGCATGTGGCAAATTTCAAAAGTTAACGTTAACTTCTATGATCAGGTGTATGAACATCAGAAGGGGAGAGATCCATTAACAGGTTCTGTCTTGGGGAAGTCTGGAGAAGAGTTTTCTAAGTCTGTATTATATTTATTTAAACTATTTCCAATTTTTAATCCCATTACCTTTGACTTTTTGTTGCTTTGTGTTTTATTTTGAGGAAAATTACTATCTTCATGATGAAAGAATGATTTTTCCCTCATTTCGCTTTGTCTCCATTAATTTCTTCTTCTCTTGTTTGTTGATTTTCTGGCATATTTGCAATACTATTTTTCTTCTTTTTCAAAAATTTAGATTTGGTATTGTCAGATAATTTTTTTACTTATTTTCTTTTAGTGTTTTGGGAACTCAGAGAGGGGTGCTGAGGAGCTAGCCCTGTGGGTTTTTTGTGTTTTACACAAAGTAATAAGATTGTTGATGACTTAAGATATGATATGTGAAAAGTAGCAACAGCGTCTGATTTAAGTAATACGCATATGCATGACTAATTATGCATATATTATTTGCATTTGTTTGCAAAGATATTCAACAGAAGACCAATTTACAAGTGTGCCTCTGTTTAAAAGACATATTTTTATAAATAAAATACTTTGTTATCAGTATCACAATAGAGCTATTCATTCTTACTGACCAAAAAAAAAAGTTAGTCCTTAGGCAATAAAGATTATATATTTAAAGGAAACATTGTATGTTAAAGCCATATTATATAAATTTACAAAAGACAAATATTGTTGAAGTATACCCCAAGTGTTCCTGTAAATTAAGACATTTAACAAATGCTTCAGGGTAGCTCACAGCTTAAGTTCTATAGAGACTATTATTAGGAAGCATAGAATTCCATTGTAAAATAAATTTTAGACCGCCAGTTTGCTTGATTGCCTACAGTATAAGTATACTGTAATGTAAATATGCTGCCAAGCATTACTGACTCTCAATGAAGTGATGTGGAAAGGCCTATTTTATTGAAATAGGCGGTTGAGGGAGAGACTGCTTGTCTGCCCGTTTCTTGTCAGTTGCTGGTTGCCTCGTCTTTTTAAAAGTAAAGTATTAACTCAGTAGAGCAGGCAGGCTGACTGGCCAGCTGCTTTCTCCTCCTCCATTGCTCCTCTTTTAAAATATAACCTTTTCTGTTCAGTTCTGTTAACTTTCATCTCTGTCTCACAGCTTACTGAAGTTTGAATTGTACAGTTTGTACTCTACTTTAGACATGCATGCCACTTTATTTCCAGAATTTATTCCTGGAACTAATTTCCATGTGACTCAGAGCTGTGAATTTGTAGTTGGGATCAGTCAGGAACTCCAGACTTAGAATTCCTTTTGAAGGTACAAAACAGATGCTACAATTATAATTTCTAACACTGGGTAACAGCATGGCAATAGTCATGAATGGGTTTCTAAGAAAGCTGTTTTATTTAAAGGGATAGCAGCATCCAGGAGCAGCTAGTTGCTTCACCTTCTTAAAGGAACCATATGCTGCATTTAGTGAAGTGACCCGATTATCCTGGGGTTTTAATGTACAAGAGGGGATCCAGTGCCATTTTGATTTCCTCATTGCAGATTAATGCCTTCTCGATTTTTGGACTTTATTAAATACATAGTATCCCCCTTGCCCACCCCTATTTCTCTTATGGTTCATAACTAATTTAGAAATATGCAATTTGGGAAGAATTCATAGTTTCTGTAGAGTATTCATTGAGAGTATTTTGAAAATTTATGTTAAACTAAAAATACTTATATGTGTGACATAAAATTCAATGGTTTACTTTCAACGTCACATTTCCATTGAAGAAAAAACAAGTTCGTTCCAAGAGAACATGGAAGTATCATTTGTTTTAAACATCTTACATTTTTTGGGACCCATGTCTTATATTGAATTTACTGTTATTTTTCAGTTGCCTTTAATTTTAGATCTCTGTGCTGAATGTGTATGGTTATTGGGAAATCATACGTGTGGAAGTGTACACAGTATTTAAGGTTGGTTATAGTAGCATATGAAGAAGCGAGTGACTCATCACTCTTTCTCTTGTTAGGTTAGCGATGCAACTAAGTTAAGGCCAAAGGCTGAGTTCTGTTTTGGTAAGTAGCCATGTTTTATCTGTTAGTTTTTTTAAGTTAGACTAATATAATGACATCCTGTTGTCAAAGAAAACAGTCACACAAAGCCACACAACACAAACCTATGGGTTAATGAATTATTCTAAGGCAAATTCCCTTGAAACCACCAGGTGAAGAAATAAAACTGCTTCCCTACCCCTGAATGAAGCCTCTTTCCTGTGTCCCATCCCAGTCACAACCTCTTCCCTCTGCCCATATGTAATCATTATCTAGGTATTTATAGTGATCACCAGTGAGATTTCAGGTAATGTTTAACTTTCTACCCTGTATTATTCTATATTAAATACATAAATAATGGAAAGGATTTGGTTTTCAGCTTGTGGGTAATGAGAAGTTTACAGTTTGGGGGCAGGGGTAGTTGAGGGTATCTGATTAACTTGTTCAGCAAATGTTTAGTAAATTTCTAGTATATGTGCACTGTGCTTGGCACTGGGGCTATGAGAGTAATAGGATGCAATTGCTGCCCTTAAGAATTTCACAGACAGATACAATACCAGGTAATTGTTACTGCGTTTGTCACAGTCAGTAGATAAAGGGTGTACAGTCTATTAAGGAAGCACAAAGGAAGAGCTTCAAATCCTTACTGGGGATCTCAGGAGTCAGGGGAGCCACACCGGATGAGAACACTTGAGTTGGTGGCCAGCTAACCCTGGTTGTCCTTTACCGTTAGGGGGAAAGGGTGGGAGGACCACACTGACAGAGGCGTGCAGGGGAGAAGAGTGTGATGTGCACGGGGAACTGAACACTGAGTGAAGCTGGAGGAAGTGGTGAGAGACTGAAAAGTAAAAAAGCAGGTAGAAGTCAGGGGTAATATGTTGCCAAGTGGTGTGTTTTTTAAAAAATGAGAAGTGAGAAGTTAGAGAGCATCTAGAAGGTAACCATAAGGTGAAGGAAATTATTTTGTGTGTGTGAATAGGAGAGAGTGATGCAGGGAGATTGGTTAAGTGGCTTTCGCACTACTCTCCCTATGTGAAGGCCTGAATTAGAATGGTGGCAGTGGGGGAAAAAGAAAGGATGAAAAACATTTGAAGGAAAAGTACAGGGATTTAGTGATTGGATATGTGGGAGTGGAAGGGAAGAGAGAGGTATGAAGCAGGTTTGCTTCAAGTAAAGAAAGGAGGCATCAGGGAGAGCTGGTTAGAGAGGGTAAACTGTTTGGTAAGGAGATGGAAATGGGGAAATGTCCATGTGGAAATGTTCTGGTGACAGTAATTGAGGACTGCGTGGAGCTTGAAGATCAAGAATGGAGAAATTTGGAATCTGTTAAAATAATGGTTGATAGTTGAAGCTGGGAGAATTGATATGTTCTCAGAGAGTATGTTAACGGACATTAGTGATGGAAGAGACAAAAATTAGGAGTGGCCAACTGACATCAAAAGGGACATTTAAGGTAAAGATACTTCTTGGGGTAGAACTGATGTTAAAGTTCTTTGTTCTGTTTTGTTTGCAAAGGGCAGGTTTCTTCTGTAGGCAGTGTGTTAGGGGTAGCATCTGATGGCAATCGTACATATCCAGTAAGAAAATAGGATACAAGAAGAATGTAATATAGCTGTTCGGAGAATCCTCTGTAATGCTTTTATCACCACTAAGAAACTAAAAAACGTTATGTATTTATTACCAGTTTATAATTTTGGTTACTAAATAAGAAAATGCTTCAGAGCCTTGTGAAGGAAAGGCTACTGGGAACCGGTCAAGTAACAGAGAACTTTGTATTTTAGAATGTGTATGCACATACTCTTGAGGAGTCTTGTTAATGTAAAATCTCAAACTTAGAGTTTGAAGGAATAATAATGTATAGTAATAGATTTGACATTCATTTATTGGGTATTTAGAATGGGTGATTTCAGTTGGAATCAAAAATTAAGATTAGTTTATTGGTCTGCCAATAGTTTATTAGTCTTGTACTACTAGAGGGAGTAGAGAAAAGATTCATAAAATGCTTACTTTCAGAGAGGGAGGCACTGGCTTCTAAAGTGGAACCACAGCTTCCTTTCAGAATGGCAATATAGAGACTTTTCCTCCTCTGTTTCCTCTCAGATTTTCCCAAAACAGTAAGAACAAGAAATACTAAAACCATCTTTGAAACTAGCAGACATCTGTAACCTATAGTGCATAGAGATGGCAAATGGATGGAGGAATGGAAAATAACTTAGCAGAGAAGAGGCAAATGAAAAGCTAGCTGTTTCAGTGTCCTGCCCCCACTCCAATTCTTGGTAGACTTAGGTACTGGTTACTGTGGGGGGACGCCACAGTGAGGAGGGACGAAAACAGAGACTTTGACTGTCTCTGTAGGAAACAACCTCTAGTCCCTACCTCCATGTGGCTTAGTCAGCAGCCACCCTTCCCCCATCCCAGCAAGAAATGGCATGTGTAGAATCTCCAGAAATAGAATCAGTGAGGCTCTGTGCTTGGAGACACAAGTCCCAGAGAAAGGGAGAGAGGAGGCATGACACTGAAAGTAGGAGGATTAAATTAAAGTCTACGCACTGAATGCAACCCTTTCCTGTGTCCAGCCCCAGAGTGTTGGGCAGCCAGGTGTAGGTGGGATAAGGATCTGAACACCCTAGAGAAGTGAGCCACAGGTACTGACATCTGGGCCTTTCTACCAGAAGAGCTTGCCATATAGTGAGGTCCACAGTTACCAACCCTGTAGACATTCAGGAGAGCTTCCAGTTAGTTCTTTAGTACCATGTTTTTAAATTTGATAAGACAGCCCAGGATTCCATGACATTTGAGGAGAGAGAACTGTCAAATAGGAAAAGGCACATGAGACTGTGCAAAACTCAGAAGAAAAAGGCAAGAATACCTAAAAGTAGAACACAAAGATAGATAATAGGAGAGAAATAAGAAAGTTAGAGGCCCATTAAGAAAGTCCAGCATCTGACTTGTAGAGGAGAGGATAGAGAAAGAACAGAGGGACTAGAGAAAATGGGCAGGGAAACATGATAAAATGTCTCAGAACCGTTTGATCCATAACCATATTTGAACCATAACCAGTTGTCCTAGGTTGTGAGATGAGTTTTGTTTGCAGTCAAGCTAATGTTTGTGCTTCAGGTTTTTTCCATTTGATGTATTCGCTCTGATGGGAAAGATTTGAAATGAAATAAAGTACTCAGTGAAAAGGCAGTAAGAACACAAGCCTCTGGGCTGCATTCACTATACAAGATGAAACCCTTGCTTTAAACTTAGAGGTTTTGTACAGTTTTTTTTTTTATTTCAAAGTTTTTTTTCTTCCTTTCCTTGTTCCCACTCCCTTCAGCATTGCTAGTAGGTCACTTTTCAGTAATTTGCTTTGCATTTTCCGCAATGCTTTCTTACTTGGAAATCTCCAGATGATGATGATGGTGAAGATGAAGAAGCATATCTGTTCTCTCGCAAGCACTGTGCTAGTTTCTTTTCATACATCACCTCCACCCCTCAAGGAAGGGATGGGTGGCATTCTATTTCACAGATGAGGAAAACGGGGCTCGTAGAGATTACATAATTTTTACAGGATGATGTTGCTGGTAAGTGCACGAGCTTAGTCAGGTCTGGCTGACTCCAGGCTCTGATTTTCCCCCCATCATATCACTATGCTTCTTCCTGCCATGAAACAATACTTAAAGCACCTGAGTTTTTATTCACATGCAAGCTGTGCTAAGAATCTTTTTAGAGATGTGTTTGCCTCTCTTCCTTCCTTTAAAAGAGATCCTTATATAAATGTTATTCATTCAAAAATATATTTATTAAGCACTTACTTCATAGTAGGTGTAGTGTATTACTAAGTGTTTAAACTCTTCAGTGTTCTAGGCTTAGATTTTTAAACAACATTGAGGGGAAGAAACCATTATGAGGAGAGCTTAGCTTCACCCTAAGCTGGAAAAGGGTTATGAAAGGATGCTTCACTGATTGTTAGAAATCAAAAACAAAAGCTCTATATTGACATATATAATATCCTAGTGAGTTACTAATTTATCTTAATTTATATCTATGGCATTTATAATTTCTCCAGTCTCTGGTAAAATATAAAAGAGTGATTTACAGTGTGTTAAATTTCTTCAGTTTCCAGACTGGTTGTTTTATAGCACTTCACAAGATATGATTTGACTTCCTTTCTGAGACCCTCATCTCAATTCAAGGAAGCTCTGGTTTAGAGTGTCTTGGTCTCAGTCTCAATTTCAAAATCTTGTGCATTTGAGAAATAACTTTTTTTTCCTTGAGGGTTTTCATTTCCTCTTTCCCTTAGTCATATTCAACTGAATGCTAGTATATCATATAAAATTTTGATGGAGACTTTCAGAAGTTATTTTTATATTTCAAAAATTGCAACAGTGTAGCTATTCAGATGCTTTAGCTCCTAGAATAATGTTTATATTTTAAAAAATATATACATGATGTATAATAAGTTTTAATTCAAGTTGACTGTGGTAGTTTGTAGACAACTATATGCAAATGTGCTTTGCTTTATACAAGCAGATATACACTAATGGGGTATATAAATTAATTGCGTGAAAAGTTCCAAATGTATTAAGATTTTTAAATATAAAGAAAATATGTAAGTGCTGGAAGAGTAAAGGTGTTTATTTTTATACTCTTGAGTTGCGGAGATTTTCTAACTATGGTGTGAAAGCTAGAGTCATTAAAGGAAAAGGAAAAGATGGACAAAATATTTCTGTTTGGTTAAAAATACCATGAACAAAGTGAAAAGACAAATGACAGACTGGAAAAAGTACTTGAATGAAACAGAAAGGATTAATACAAAAGCTCCTTTAAATCAATAAAAAGTAAATAACTCAGGAGAAATATGGGTAAAGAAAATAAAGTTCACAAAACAAATACAGATAGCCAATAAACATACAAAACTAATTTGCCTCAATAATCAAAGAAATTCAGATTTAAGCATGGTATAATTATTCACCAGTTAGGTTGTCAGAGAGTGCTGTGTCAGCCAGGGTCCAGTCAGAATAACATACCACATGAGGTATTTCAGCCCAGGGCATTTGTTACAGGGAGTTGGTTATCCAGATGTTGGAAGGCTGAAAGAGCACCAAGGGAATGCTGAAGTAAGCCAGGAATTAGAAACTGCGTGAAGCAGCTACCACCCCCAGGGCTGGAGAGACGAAGGGAGGAGGTGGTATTGCCAGAACCTAGGACTTTGGAGAAGGGACTGCCATGAGGCTACTGACTGGTGTCTGAGGGGACTGCAAGGCCAGTGTAGGGAGAGGCAGAAGAGCCTGGAGCAGCAGCTAGTTGTGTGCTGCTGCTGCTGCTGCTGCTGGAGGGAGCTCAGCAAGAGCAGGAATCTGCAAGAGAGTCCCCTCTCCCCATCTCCCTCCCACCTTCCAGTCGCCCATCAGTACCTCCCACTGGCAGAACATGACCTGAGCTGGCAAGGAAGTCTAGGAAATATTGTTTGCAGACCCCCAGCCCCAGTGTCAGAGAACCTTGGGGCTGAAAACAAGAGGTACATAATGAGCACGGGTGCTAATAACCAGTACTGGTGCAGAGTATTAGATGCAGTAGGCCTTTGCATACACTATTGGTAGGAATGAAAATAGATTCAACCTTTTGGGAAGACAATTTGCCAGTATCTATACAGATTTTAAATGTGAATTCCCTTGACCCAACAAGTCTATGTTAAGAAATTTATCCTATAGAAATGCTAGCCCAAGTATGGAGAAATATATGTGCATGATGTTTCATTGGTATATTTTGTATAATTTCAAAAATTGGGAATAGCCTAAATGTCCATCATTAGGGGATTGGCTAAATATATTGTGGTATTTCCATTTAATGAAAAACATGGCCCTTAAAAATAGGAGTTGTACAATAATGTACAACTAAAATTTCACAATGTTATAAACCACTATGACATCAGTAAAAATAAGAGTTTTACAAAGTAGTAGTATATATGATCTAACATTTTGTCAAATCCAAGGGAGTCACAGTATTGAACCTAGCAAGGTTTTTCAGCTGCTGCAACATAAATTTAGAGGTAACAAGTGCAAAATTTCGTGTTTTGTAGTTTATTTTTTCTCTCAACAGTTATGAATGCAGGGATGAGGAAATATTTCCTACAAGCCAATGATCAGCAGGACCTAGTAGAATGGGTAAATGTGTTGAACAAAGCTATAAAAATTACAGTAAGTATTTGTATTTTTTGTGAAAAAATTTTTAATATCTGGAAGTGATCTTTACATTTTGAAAATATACCTACTGAATGTCCCCAGCTTACCAACAGGTTGCATCCTCAAAGTTTGTTTGAAAGACAGGTGTTTATAAAGTGAATACATTTTCTTGTACATGGTGACTATGGACCCTTAATATCAGCCCAGAAATGCCTTTTTAACCCAGTATGTGCTGAGTAAGGGTATATATTATTGCAGATTTTAACCACTGCATACAGTGTTTCTAAGGGAAAATGCATGTAGAATTCTACCTTGAGGATGTGTTTTTTCTTGGAGAGTAGAGTAAGAAGCTTCCTGCCACCTGCCCAGGTAATAGGAGGAGGCATTCCAGTCTTCACAGCGTGACTGGGACTGGTGTGAGGGCAGGAGTTGAAGATAGGAGCAGGAAGGGGAGGTGAAGGGCTTAGAAATGAGGCCCAGCGGTGGGCACTGGTCTGAAGAGCTGTGGCAGCCAGAGGGTCCTGCGCTGGGGTTCCTGGGGAGTTGTCTCACGCTCTAAACTTCTTGCTGCACGTGCTTACTTCTCTTGAGTTCGAGGGTCTGCTACCCTCGCAACTCCTTTCCCATGTACAGCTTCCCCCTTTCAGCCTGGGCTTCTCTTTAATTTTCTGATGAACTTTTTATATGTATTGATTATTTACAGTGTGCAAGGCCTTGCACTGGAGGTTTTACCTAAATTATCTGGAAAAGTGAGGCTTAGAAGGATTGAGTAGTTTACAGGTTTCATAGCTGGTGGGTTGTGGAGCCGTGAGCCAAACTCAGCCTGTGTGACTGGAGCCCAGCACCTTACTGCTTCCTGAAAAAGGACCCTTCTCCTTACTCTTTGTTTCTAAAGCAAAAACCAGACTTTTCTGAGAGAATTTACTACTGATGGTGATAAGCAGGTAGATAGGTTCTGATCCCTGACTGTACCTCTCCTTCCCTTTTCCTCCTTCCCCACTGGGAGAGAAACACATAGTAGGCCCGTGGGGAAGGGGTCAGGAAGGAGTTCCTGTGTGAGGTTTGTGTAAATTGAAGTGTGTTTTTACTAAAGTGCAGTTATTTACTGACCCTAAACGACTTACTCTCAAAAAACAGATGCCCTGCAAGTCAGCATATGTTAGTCACTTGTTAGTTTCCATCTAAAATGAATGATTCCATATTTATATCACAACACAATGAAGAGTTAACACAACTAAAGCTGTTCTCAGAGTTAAGTAGAATTTTTTGTCTTGCACCAGAACAGCTTGTTACCACATGACAGGACACCCACGCACTGCGTCTGATCTGTACATGAAGCAGAAGTTATTTTAGGTTTGTGCAGTTTCAGGAAAGCAATTTTTTGAACTGATTCAGAAGTACATATTCTTAAAAGGTTTTAACTGATAGTTTTTAACTCTTTTAAGAAGTATTGCCTATTTGGAAAATTTCTTTAGAAAGACAGTATCTAGTAGCTTTACTGAATTAATTTTTTACAATTTGCAATAATAAGCAGCACTGATTTCTTAGTGCTTAAAGAGAAAAAGTAGTGAATGATCTCAGCTTTTTACCATTTGGGGGGTTCTTGAATTGCTGTAGCTAATTTATTAGTGGTCTGAAACCATCTTATATAAAATGACGCTGTTAAACTTACTCGAATGCAAGAGAAACTGAATCGGGATTGGGTAATGTTTCAAAGTATGCAGACTTAAATAGCTTTTGTGGTCTTGCAGCTTTATTTCACATGTTGAAATTTTTGTAGTTTTTAAGGTAAATCTGTTGGTATTCATGTTTTTATAATTCACCTTTAGGAAATATAAATACATATAAGGTATAGAAATCCTTAGCTTGTCAACAAAGTGATTATTACTATATTAGAGTGAATATAGAATTGATGGCACTTAATAAAAATCAACTTTATGTAGATACACATTTAATTCAGAATAGCAATGAAAGAATTTCCCATGCTTTAATGATACAATTTAGTTAATTTTATTCTTTAAAAAATCTTACCAGTTTTAATTTCATATGAATTTTAGACATTTAAGTCTGTTAACGGTGTAGAATCTCTAATTTATCATACTTTCCTATGGAAATTGCTGATGATTTACATGTCAATTTCTTTGAAAAATTAAAGTTTACATTTTAATATATGTGTAGTTTACTTTTCTATGGAATCACTCCAAATGACTTTTTGGTCAACTACTATGTAATTTAGTGGTCTGAGTACAATGTGATATACAAACTTAAAATTTTTGAAAATCCAAAATTAGGTTTTGGAAGTATGTGGTTTCAGAATAGGTGTGGTTAGAGGGGAGAAGGTAAAGGGAATGGTGATTGTTTAACTACTTCCTAATAATAGCACCTTGCCATCTTAATGGACTGTCCTCTGACACTGTAGTCTGTGGCTCTCCTTACTCTCCTCAAGTCTATGTGAGTGTGTGTTGGTGTCTGCCATTTAAAAGTTTTTCCCCTTTTTTTTTTAAAAAAATGAAAGAGAGCAGTAGTAAAGAAACCAACCCTGAAGGGAATATCAATGACTAGAGTTTTCTGTTCTTAATAGGATAACTTGGCCTCATTTTCTCCGTCAAGATAATTGAAATACATGATGCTGTTCATTAGAAAACACTATGGGCTTCCTTAGCGAATTGTTTCTGGGTGTACTGTCCTTTGTAGCCTTTTCACTCATGTATTTATGCGAATCCTGTCCAGTAAAATTCTGTCCATTATCGTATTGCCTTTAAAAAGCACTCCAAAATGTGCAACGTCTTAGAAGAAATTCTTAGACGAATTCAGGAGGCATTCCCCTTCAGGATTCATTTCTCTTCTCTTCCTCTCCTGTTTTTCTCTTTCTTTAGTTTCTACCAGTTACTGACATTGTAGTGTAAATAGGAATGTGAGGGGGGAAGGTTGGGCTTGAGGCCTGGGGAGAAAGCCTTGAAAGGAAGCATCTCAAGGGATATACGGGGTAGGGAAGGAGAGGAGAGGGAGTTCAGAAGTCACAGAGACAAGTTACTTATATCCATAAGTTATATTTATGCGGATTGGGGTCTACTGCAGCTCAGCTCTGCTGCTCCTCTCATACACGCATGGACCGCGTTTGTCCAATATTTTGCAAAAAGATTCTTTGTAAAGCCTTGTCTGCAGACACTGGTGTCTACCTTCTTTTCCACAGACCTGGTGAGAGTAGCTTCATCAGAGCGTGCAGGCTTTGGAGCAGTGGTTCTCAGTGTGGTTTATAAATCACCTACCTCCAAAACATCTGGTGTTCCTGCGTAAAGTGCAGGTCTGTGGCCTGCACTGCAGATTTATTGAATCAGAATTTCTGGGTGTGGAGCCTGGGAATCTGAAGTTTTTAATAATGTTCCTGGGTGATACTTAATGCACACTAAAGCTTGAGAAATCACACTGCTTTGGAATCTTATTAATAAATGGTCTTGGTCCTTGGATGCATTGTGAATGGTGTCCCCTGTAGCTGGGCTAGTACCCCGTTAACAGGGATTAACAGCATGACAGGCAAAGTTAATCACTGGAGAGAGATTAAATACCACATTCAACGTCATAATTGGTACTGATCATATCTTACTACATTTTAGTCAAAGCCTTAAACATTTATAATTCAGACTGCATGAAACAATCTATTGACAGAAGTTGATTAGCTAAGTACCTATTACCTGATTAGGCCACATAAGAAAAGCTAAAATGTACAGTAAACATTTGCGATACCTTTGATTCTTTGATTCCACTTTAGTGAGGTGTTAATATATGAAATTCTGCTGCGGTCACAGTCATTGTTTATACTTGTGGGTGATTTATCATTGATACAAGTATTAGAATTCCTTTTGAAAATTCCTCAGAAGTTTTAAGTTATTTTGAATATTTTGACTTTAAGTATGTTATTCTTTTTTCCTGCTGATTTTGGATTCATCCATTGAGTCAGTCTTTCAGCATTTATTGAATACGCACAGTTTTCAGTAGTAGACTCTGTCCTGAAGCCAGTAATAATGAATACACCACGATCCCTGTCCTCAGGGATGTTGCAGAATCATGGGCAGGAGTGGAGGAAAGGGAAAGATAACAGCACAGGGCTACGGTACAGTGTCAAGTGCTATGATACACGGGGTGTAGTACAGTGGTTGAGTGTGGAAGAGAGTAACACAAACTTAGCTGGAACGCATTATAGCTAGGATCTGAACCTACGTTCCCTAATGCCTCTGAGCCTCTGTGTTCTTACTGCCCCTCTGCATAGGGTTGATAGGAGGATTAAATGGGGAAATGTATGAAACAGTACCTGCCCAAGTAAGCACTCAGTAAATGATGGCAGTATTATGAAGTATTACTGTGACAGAAAAATTAGTCTGAGAACTTACAGGGGTATATACACACACTGTAAATAATTTTTATATATGTCAGTTATGTATAAATGGACGATTAGTTGGAAATTCTGTGATAAAAGAGGGTCTCAGATATAATGCTGATTGGAAAAGTTCAAAAGTTCATTTGACTTCTTATTTTAGGTACCAAAGCAGTCAGACTCACAGCCTCATTCTGATAACCTGAGTCGCCAAGGTGAATGTGGGAAGAAGCAAGTGTCTTACAGAACTGACATTGTTGGTGGTGTACCCATCATTACTCCAACTCAAGTAATAAATTAATTTTTCTTCTGTTGTGTGATGATTTAATTACAGTATATTGATTTTTGTTTTGTTATCAAAACTAAAATAGTACATCTTATACCGAATTAATACGGCAGTCAATTAATACAAAAAACCTTTATATTTGTTTCTTATTTCAAAAGTATATATTTGTTGTAAAAAATTTGGAAATCACAGATAAACACTTAACCCTTTTCATGTTTTCTCTTTCTTCTGTGTACTTTTGCCCCAAAAATGTAAACAGCTTTTTTCATTTACATCTCAAACATTTTCCGTCTTCAAAAATTATTCTACATCACTTTTAATGACTGTATAGTAGTTTCATCATGAATTTACCATAGTTTACAAATCCTCCGTTGTTTAGAGTTCCTTTTCCTTTTTCTTTCATAAACAATGGGAGTAGGAAAAACTCACTGCTTCTCCTGTGTTTCTTTTTCACTCTCACACTGCTATCACACTCACAACACTTCTGACACCAGTGTGGGGTTTTCCCCCACACCGAGCAATTCTGCGACACCAGCTGGGTGTCCTACAATTTAACTCAATTCTGACACCATCTACCTGGATCCCACAGGTAAAGGATTCAGTCCCACAAGACTCCCACCCCGCCCCCAACTTCACAGGCAAATCAAAAGTCCAAGTTGTTACCTGTCCTTCTGACTGATGGGCTATAAATTGGAGGTTCCCATGACCCTCTCCTCAGGTCTGATTAATTTGTTAGAGTGGTTCTTGGAACTCAGGAAAACAGTTTACTGGTTTATTATAAAAGGATATGGTAAAAGATACAGATGAACATCCAGATGGAAGAAATGCATAGGGCAAGGTATGTGGGAAGGGGTGCAGAGTTTCCGTGCCCTTTCTGGGTACTCTTCCAGCACCTCCATGTGTTCACCAACTCAGAAGCTCTCTGAACCCTGTACTTTTGGGCTTTTTATGGAGGCTTCCTTACGTGGGCATGGTCGATCAGTAACTCCAGTTCCAGCCCCTCTCCCCTCTCTGGAGAATGGAGGGTGGGGCTCAAGCTTCTTATCATAGCTTGGTCTTTTTGGTGACAGCCCCCATCCAGGAGCTTACCTAGAGTCGCCTCATGAGAGCGAGAGATGCTCCCAGTGCTCTTAGCACTTAAGAAATGACAAGGGTCCTAGGAGCTCTGTGCCAGGAACTGGGGGCAGAGATCAATATTATGTATATTTTCCATTATCTCATAAATGCTTTGATGAACATTCTTGTAGCATAAATTTGAGAGACATAAATAATATTTTTTTAAAGGATAAACTCCTAGGAATAAAATTGCTAAGTCAAAGAGTTTGCAAATATATGTAATTTTTTAAACCTGTTTTTCTACAACCTGGCCTAGGTAAGCCAAACAGAGAACTGTAATTTTGACTCATTTCTATCTCAAAAGTACTGATATGTTCAGTCAAATCTTATTTGGGTATTAGGAAAAATAAGTTCATTTAAAAAATTTGATAAAATTAAAACTTTTTTATGAGCTGAAAATTCTTGTGTGAATTGAGTGAATGAATTTGTAATGCAAATTAAATTACTAGCAGTTGAGAAACCAAAAATTTTAATGTAATTAATTGGTATTGCCAGTGTCGGGCATTTTCATTACCTTTATGCCTTTTTGAACCTTAAAGACTTTGGCACTTTATAAGCCTTTTAAATCAAATTGAATTATGCACCGTATTTTTCAGGTCTTTTGTCAAGGGAGAGTGATTAGTGGAAATAGAATTCTTACCACATCAAGTAATTAATATTTGAGTGCTTTCTTTATTCCAGGCAAAGGATATATTAATGACCAAAAATCCCTGTTCTAGGGGGAGCTTACATTTTTCACCAAAGTTGGATAAAAAATAAGCTAGGATTTTGTGTGTGTATGTGTATGTTTACTGTTTTTTAAAGTAATGATTTTAACCTGTAAGACTTCTGGTTAAGCTATAGCTAGACTAAGCTGCTTTCACCTGTATTATGTCTTATGTTGATATAAGAGGTAAGACAATTTGTCTGTAGTTGTATTAAGATATTGTAGTCACTTGTAGGGGCTGGCCTGGTGGCGCAGCAGTTTAGGTTGTGCTTTGGCAGCCTGGGGTTCGTGGATTCTGATCCTGGGTGCTGGCCGACGCACTGCCTGTCAGCCATGCTGTGGCGGCATCTCATATAAAGTAGAGGAAGATGGGCATGGATGTTAGCCCAGGGCTAGTCTTCCTCAGCAAAAAAAAGAGGAGGATTGGCAACGGATGTTAGCTCAGCGTGGTCTTCTTCACAAAAAAGAAAAAAAAAGATATTGTAGTCGTTTGTGTCTGTAGCTGTTTCAATTTTGTATAGAATTAAGATTTTATTGTGTTTTAATTTTGGTGTAGATTATTCAGTAGGTTCTAAGATTCCATGGCAGGTGCCATATTAAAGATCCAACAAATTTTATTGCTTTATCATTTTAAAATATAGTTTTTTAATTATAAAGTAGTATTTACTCATTATAAAAGCATTTGAAAGATATTATCAAGAAAGATATTATCAAATCTCATTTGCATGATTAATTTATTCAGTAGTAACTATTGGGTTGGAAGCAAGTTAAGTGCTGCAATACAAAGTTAAGTACATAATTAGTGCTGTTGACCTGTCTAAATATAGAACAGGTTGAAAATTCCTCAAGATATGACTCTAGTACTTAGTTCTTCTCTTAAAATTTAGGAATTCCTGAAGATATACCTTTGGTTGATTTGTGAGATTCTAGATTATCACATGTTGAATGCTGTAAATAAACAGGAAACCAGTGCTTTGGAGGAGCATGAAAATCTAAGTATAGTCAGATAGTTTTTTTTAAAAGCACTGGACTTACATCTAAAAAGAAATGGACAAAACTTAGAAAAGAGCAAAGGAGAAAATCTTCAGGTGAAGAGTTTTTAGACATGACATCAAAAGCACAATACATAAAAGGAAAAAATTGATGCTAGGTCTCACCAAAATTAAAAATGTTTGCCTTGTGAAGGACTCTGTTAAGAGGATGAAAAGAAAAGCTACCCACCCGGAGAAAATATTTGCAAACCACATATCCGACAAAGCACTTGTATCTAAAATATACGAAGAACTATCAAAACTCAACAGTAAAAAAACCCAAACAGTCTAATTAGAAAATGGGTAGAATTCGTGAACAGAGATTTCACAAAAAGATAAAAGATACACAGATAGCAAATAAGTACTGGAAAGGATGTTCGCCGTCGTTAGTCAGTAGGGAAATGCAGATGAAGACCACAGTGAGGTATCTGTACACCGGTCAGAATGACTCAGATGAAAATGGCAACACAAATGCTGACAAGGACGAGGAGAACCTGAATCACTTGTACTGCTGGTGGGAATGTAAAACAGCACAGACACCCTGAAAAAGAGTTTGGCAGGTTTTTTTTCCACAAAAGTGAACTTGCAAATACATACAACCCAGCATTTGCACTCCTAGGCATTTGTCCTAGAGAAATGAAGACTATGTTCATACAAAACCTGTACATGAATGTTCATAGCAGCTTTATTACTAATAGCAAAAACTGGAAACAACTCAGTGCCCTTTAACAGGTGAATGGTTAAACCACTGATCGTACATCCAAACCAGGAATACTACTTAGCAATAAGAAGGGACGAGCTATTGATACAAGGAGCAGTCTGGCTGAATCTCCAGAGAATCAGGCTGAGTGAAAAAAGCCAATCTCAAAAGGTCACCTGCTGTGTGATTCCATTCATATTATATTCTCTAAATGTCAGAATAATAAGGATGGAGAACAAACTAGTGGTTGCCAAGGGATTGGGGATAAGGGCTCTAAAGGGGAAGCCCATGGTAGCCTTGTGGTGATCAATGCTTATGTATGTTGGTTGTGGTGGTGGTCACGCAAATCTGCATGTGATAAAATTGCAGAGAATGATGCATACACAGAGACAAATGAGTGCATGTGAAACTGGTGAAATCTGAATAAGGTTTGTGGAATATTCCAGGGTCAGTTTTGATAATGTACTGTAGTTATACAGTTTCCCTGTTGGGGGAAGCATTTGAAGGGTACATAGGACCTCCTGTATTTTTTTTTTTTTGGTTAGGAAGATTGGCCCTGAGCTAACATCTGTTGCCAATCCTCTTTTTCCTTGAGGAAGATTGTCACTGAGCTAACATCTGTGCCAGTCCTTCTCTGTTTTGTACGTGGGATGCCGCCACAGCATGGCTTGATGAGCAATGTGTAGGTCCATGCCCAGGATCCAAACCTGTGAACCCTGGGCCACCAAAGCAGAGCACATGAACTTAACCACTGTGCCACTGCTCCCCCCCGCCCCCGCTTTTTTTTTTTTTTATGAGGAAGATATGCCCTGAGCTAACATCTGTTGCCAGTCTTTGCTCTTTTCGCTTGAAGATTTGCCCTAAGCTAACATCTGTGCCAGTCTTCCTCTATTTTGTACGTGGGTCACTGCCACAGCATGGCTGATGAGTGGTGTAGGTCTGCGCCTAGGAACCAAACCCATAAACCTGGGCCGCCAAAGCGGAGTGTGTGAACTTAACCACTAGGCCACGGGCTGGCCCCCCTCCTGTACATTTTCTCTTACAACTTTCTGTGAATCTGTTTAATTATTTCAAAATAAAAAGTTAACCTCCCTACCCCTTACCTCCCACAAAAAAAGCACTGGTGGCAGGACTTTTGCAGAACAAAAGTAGTAGTAATCTGTGGTTTAATCAATGATGTGAAAGTTATAATTAAGTATCTCAAATTAGTTAGAAAACTCTTCACTTCAAAATCCTTGTTCCTAACTGAACAAAGATTAGATTTTAAGATTTTTTACTAGATAACAATGTGAAATATAAGTATGCTTTGAAGCTAAACAAGCAAGAAAAGAATCTTTTTATTTTGCTTCATTTTAGAAAGAAGAAGTAAACGAATGTGGTGAAAGTATTGACAGAAATAATTTGAAACGGTCCCAAAGCCATCTTCCTTACTTTTCTCCTAAACCACCTTCAGACAGTGCAGTTATCAAAGCTGGATATTGTGTGAAACAAGGAGCAGTGGTGAGTAGCTTAACAAAATATGGGAAATAAAGAAAAATGAGTGTGTATGAGCAAACTCTCACCATACAGATTGTTTACTTTATTTTGGGAAAGACCCCAGGTGAGAGGCCAGCATGCTGAGGAGGAGTCGGGAGGTGGAATGGGGTTATTCTGTGTTCATAACTCAGGGCTATTATTTTCTTGGTCTGTGGGTGGCTGGGTAAGTTAATGCTTACTACCACTGACCTTCCATTTTAAATGAGCTTTCCTAACAGCTTAAATTTATCCCAGAAGGTTTTTCTTTTGATTTCTCCCCACTTGGGAGTGGGTCAGAGAAAGAGCTGTAGTAGGGAGATGGCAGGAAAGGAGGGCAGCAGAGTAGGGTGTGGAAGGATCACTTACTCGATTTGGTGTTGGGCAACCTCAGTTGACAGCTCTGTGACCTTGGACTGTTTACTTAACCTCTCAGTCTTTCAGTTTCTTTTTAAGGAAAATCATATAAAACCTACCATCCAGATGTTGTTTTGAAAGGTGTAAGTTAAGACAGTAGTTAGCGCAACACCTGGTCCTTAGTAAGAGCCATTTTGGGTTAGCCCAGATGCTGTCACACAGCCAGATCATGATGGGGATCTGTGGGAAGAGCAAGTAAATTTACCAGTATTTCTGAGCTTCCAAAGTACCTTTCCAAAATTTGTTATTCTTTCTATGTGAACTAAATCTTTAGAATTTCATAAGAAAATAAACTTTAAAATTTGAAAATAAAAGAAAATTGCTGTAAGTAAAGAAATGCTTAGAACTCTACTGGCAGTTCTGTTTGACTTCACGTCACTTTCTGGTAACTCTAATTAGCTTAGGTCGGCCAAGGGAAGGTTCTTTCAGCCCCAGTTGTTTGACCTTCCTTAGGGTGAGAGGACCAAAGAGGAGGGCTGCAGGTTTCTCCCTCTAGCATGTCTACAGGTCAAATCAGAATTCTCCTCAGGCTGTGACACCCTCGTGTGTTGGTTAGGGCTTTTAAGGAGAATTTCCTTTCTTTTTGTTTTACCTTTAAGTCCAAATTACCAACCCTTAGAGATACTGAAGTTTTCACAGAAAGTATAGTTCAATGACAAAAAAAATTTGTACAAAGTAGATTCACTTTATTAAATATTTGTTGCTTTGCTACTAAGTATAAAGTACCTGTAGAAGGATATATGCATTTTACAGATGGAGAAACTTGATGTGGTTTAATAACATTTCCTGTGCTTGCTCTTGAACTCTTGATAGCATTTACTTCGTGGGGGTGGAGGATGGGGAAGTGTTTGTTTTTTTTTTAACTTTTAGCGCATTAAAAATATGAAAGTATATTAAGAAATCATATAATAAAAACTGAAAGGTAGCCACCAAAGCTGAATTAGGAGGTCAAGGCTTGCATAGGAAAAGAGATGAAGTTTCATGTATCTGCTCGCTAAGGGAGGCTAGTGAGGTTTTCCAGTACTGACGTTTCTTATTGTGGGTTCATATCAGAATAATTAAGTGGTTATTAACAGTTGACATTCTTAGAAACAGAAGTCTTATGTCTGTGTTCATCTCTGGTAGATGAAAAACTGGAAGAGAAGATATTTTCAGTTGGATGAAAACACGATAGGCTACTTCAAATCTGAACTGGTATGTTGCTGTGTCGTAACTGTTGCTTTAAAATGTTTAAAATCTGAGATGAAATCACTGTGGTGATTATATATATATAACTTGTCCTGTTTTCTATTTTTAAAGTAATTAAATCTGGTTTTGAGAGGTACATACAGTTCAGTTTATTTTGTCGTGATGCTTTTGGTTAATGATGTTTTTGTTAAATCTTAAATGAAAAGATCTTATCTTCAAAGGCATTCCACCTTGAAAGAATTAAAAATATCACAACCTCTCAGTCTACAAATTTCCTTTAAAGGGGCACTGGAGGAGGTGTTGGAAGGAATTAAGTCTCTGAAAGTCAATGTTTAAGTCTCTGTATTTCTGCTTTCTCTTCCCTGCCCTCTCTTGACATTTTCTTTTCTGATTTCAGATTGACTTTTAAGTTTCTTCATATAAGACATTTTTGTCCTATCTGAATGTAGAATCAAAGATTGAAATTTCCTCTTTCACTTTTTTAACATCCTTATTTAAAATATTCTCACCATTTGACCTGAGTTCTGCAATAGATTGTCGGATAAATTGGATGCAATTCTATGCTTTACACGTCTGTCCTACCTCTTCTTGTTTTATGGGACTTTTGAGGGGGGAACCATATGCTTTATTTGAATGAAGGCATCAGCAGCACTGTCCACCCTGATGAAAATGTTTTAGATCTCCATTGGCCAGGTCTACTGGCTACGTGTGGTTGTTGAGTGCTGGAAATATGGCTAGTGTGACTGAAGAACCTGACTTGATTTAATTTTAAAATTAAAACTGATTGTATTTAATATTTGTTAATTTAAATTTAAATAGTTACACATAGCTAGTGGCTGCTGTATTGGACAGCAGAGTACTAGAGAATAGGAAGGAAATATTTTAAGATTGATGTCAGATATCTGTTCTTCTGTGAAGCTTTTGGACTCTGGATTAAGTGCCTTCTCTTTACACACCATGGTACCTGATGCCCGCTTCTATCATAATACTTTCCACTGTGTTTTGTAATTGAATGCATACTTGTCATTACCAGTTAACTACATGAGCTTCTTGAGAGCAAAGATTCTCTTTTGTACCCTTTTATGAACATAGCACCTGGTACTTGGTAGATAATCAATAAGTGTTTTTGAATGAATGAAAAATGGCATAACATAGCAAGGATAGCCATTTTAGTATGGAGGCCTTTCTCAGACTTCAAATTCTAAGAGCCTCAATTGGAAGTAGTAGTTACTTGGTCCAAAAAGTACCAGCCTTGGTGTCTCAGAAGGTTGTACTTGTGCTTGGTTGGTAGGTTGATTTATTGCTTTTAATTAATCACAGTACTTTCGGGAAGAGTCATTCATGCAACAGACATACATTGAGCTGAGCTCTTTCTCCATGGCCCTGGTGTGCCGTTCTGGGAGCTATGAATAAGGAGAACAGTCCAGCAATGTCCTGGCCTTCAGGAGTTCCGTTTTGCCAGAGAAATTGACATGTACCTCTGTCACCTACAGTAATTATAATGAGACAAGAACTATTATAGAAATTTACTAAATTTTGAAAACCTGCATGTGGACATTATGCTATAAAATCTGAGATGCAAGAATAC
Organism: Tapirus indicus; assembly: GCA_031878705.1. NCBI lineage: Eukaryota > Metazoa > Chordata > Mammalia > Perissodactyla > Tapiridae > Tapirus > Tapirus indicus. The sequence goes on along the minus strand of CM062921.1, from coordinate 10,385,938 downwards.
TGAACTTTCATAGGAGGTAGAGAAATTATACTATGTGTTTTTAGGAATGTGTTAAGTATTTAGAAAACACAGATAATAAAGCTGAAAACCTTAAATATATTTATAATTATTGCCTTTATCAATTACTAAGGTGCACATCCCCCTCCCCCCCATTTTACCATTTCTGAAATCTTGGGGTGTCTTAGAACTGCTGCACTGAGGGGCAGTCAGGCAGCAGCTGTGCTGTAGTCACTGCTTGCATGCACAGCACCTTTGGGTAAGATCCAGAAGACACCAGCATCAAAACCTGTAGAACAGGGTACTGGCAGCTTGGAAGAAAATCTCGGGGACACAGTGGAACATTCGTAAGAAATGCTGCATCATCAATTGTGCATCTTTGGCACAGAGAATGGTATGGAGTGGAAAACATTGACACTGATGGCTGCTAGTCAAAAAGTGGTTCAGAAGAGCTGGAATCTGACTGTGAAGTTTTAAAACCTTAACCGATTTATTTTGCTTATGTATTTTTATATATACTCAAGAATGCTGTATGATGAAAATTGATGATTGAAGTATAGAGGCGCTCCTTTACAAAACTTTTTGATCGTGGAAAAGTTTAAACATAAAATAAGTAGAGAGAATAGTATTCTGAATCCCTATGTATCTGTCATCCAGATTTCAGAATTCCTAACACATGGCTAGTTTTATTTCTTATGTACCACCACCCACTTCACCCTTCATATTTTGAAGCAAATCCTAGACACATCATTTCATCTGTAATTATGTTAGTATGTATCTCCAAAAGATAAGGATTTAAAAGTTTTTTCAGTAATTTTAAAAGATTTAAGTGCACAACTGAAAGACTGGAGAAATATTTGTAATATATATCAGAGAGAGAACATTAGTATCTCTAATATATAAAGAATCTTAAAAAATGAGAGGATCCTTCCTCATCCTCTTTACCCTCTTTTCCTCACTTGAATCACAAACAATTCAGCCTAAATTTTTTAGGTGAGGCAAATCAATGTAGGTGTCCATCGTGGTGGGGCAGGGGCAGAAACAGCTAAAGTGGCCAGGTGTGGACAGTGAGAGCCCTAGTGGGATGAAGAGGCTGTCTTCTTGGGTTAGGCTAAGATGGAGTAGAGAGAAGAGGGAGGGCATCCATGTTGGGAGATGGTGGTGTAGAGGTGGGAGAATGAATACGTATGTACTTATTGATAAAAATAAGGAAATATATTAAAGAGAATAGAAGCCAAGTTTATCACTGTCAAAGAAGGGAGTAATAGATGTGGAAAAGGAGAAGATTTTTGTATCAGATTGGAATTAGTTGTATTGATGTGAACTTTTAACATACACAGATAGATGTAGAAATAAATATGGATATAAATATATTCATGTGTTTACATATATCTATATGCATGTAAGATAACTCCCTAGCTCTGTTCACTGAGAAAACTACCATTTTCCATTGAAAGAAATCTAGGCTTCATTGAGAAATGGCACAATTTGAAAACTGAGACAGGAAAAATAAATATAAAACAAGCCTGGAATGTCTTGTTTCAGAAAGCAAGGGAGTGCTCACAGAATGATAGAGACATATCAGAAGGACCCAGAATCCAACTTGAAAATGTTCCCCCTTACCAAGTTTAGGGCAATTTGAGTATCAAAATAAGTAATGATGGTAGCAGATTATTGCCCATTGAATAATACAGGAATCCATGAGCCCAAACGGATATAAATGAATGACTGAGTGAGTGAATGTATGTACACAGGAATGAGGAATGAGAGATTACATAGTTTCAAAGTACTTATCTACAAAACATATATTAAGTACAAAGGCGGAAAGAGTAACTTTACAGCCTGGTAGATGACACTTTTCATCAGGTGATGAGATGAGTTAAAAATCGTTTACCACCTGACAGGATAGCGTGAGAAGAAAGCAGCATGCATAACCTGAATCTAATCATAAGGAAACATCAGACACCCAAGTGAGGGACATTCCACACAGTAACTGCCCTGTAGTCTTCAAGAGGGTCAGGATGATGGAAGGCAAGGAGAGAAAAGAGAGATGACAAGTAAATGCAGTCTGTGATTCTCAACTGAATTCTTTTGCTTTAATAAAAGACATTTGGGGGACACTTTTCTGATTTCTGTGGTTGTATTGTGATAATATAAGAGGATGTTTTTGTAGGAAATACACACTAAAATATTCAGAGTAGTGGGGGCTAGGTCAGCAACTCACTGTGGAATGGTTGAGGAAAATCTGTTCTTTGTGCTGTGTTTTCAACCAGCAACTTAGACAGTCTGAGTTTGTGGTTGGTTCAAAGTTTAAAAAGAGAGAGAGAGAAAACCTAGGGGAAACTTATCTGGTAGAAAAATAAGCAAAAGACGTGAATGGACAATTTATTTACAAAGAAATTAAAATGGTCTTTAAACATATAAAAAGATATTCAATGTCACTCATAATTAGCGAAGCACAAATTAAAACTTCACAGAAATATTACTTTTCATCTATCATGAGAAAGCCGTGGCTGAGAGAAGAGATGGGCAAATCTTCTCTCCCCAAAAGCAACTTATTATAAATGCCATTCTCTAACAAAAGGAACGAGGGCCCCTAGGAGGAACGGCCAATTTCAGAGCTGGGGCAGGGAAAGTACAAGCTGAGCCCAAAAGATCTAGTAGTGACAGAAAATAAGGAAGTGGCTTGGAGAATGATGGGGATGTGTCAGAAGGACACATAAGCCAGCTTGAAGGGGCTCCCAATGCCCAAAACTCAGACAGTTTGAGCACCAAAGTAAATAATGATAGTAACGGATTATAACCTAGAGAGTAAAACAGGTCATGAATAAATAAATGGAGAAGGAAAAGCATTTCGTTAGAGTAAAATTCCAGCTAATATATATAGATGAATTGATGGGGTTAGAAAAATTACCATTTAGCAGCCACTGTACTAATGATGATTTCAGGCGAGAATCCTCAATGTTTGATAAAACCAGTGAGCCAGATTATGATGGGAAACTGAGTACTATATAGGCTCCAAGTATCTCCTCATAGGATACTTATTAAGGACAAAAGGGAAAAGAGTAACTTTAAAGTTACTGGCAAACATGACCTTAAGCAAGAGATCAGGGTTAACACACTAGTAGTGGGACAAACCACTGTCATGTGCCCCTTGAGAATGGTGCGCTGAGAAGACTTATCACATCTGTGGTTTCCTGCCCAAACTGTATAACCTCAATCTAAGCACGATTGACATCAGACAAACCCCAGTTAAGGGACGTTCTACAAAATATCTGGCCTAGACTCTTTAAAACTCTAAATAAAGGTCATGAAAGAGAAAGGAAGACTGAAGAACTGTTCCATGGTAAAGGAAACTAAGAGACATGACAACTAAATACAAGGTATGGTCCCAGATTGAACCCGGGATCAGAAAATACATCATTTTTCTTTTGCTGAAAAGGATACTACTGGGACAATTAATGAAATCTGAATATGGTCTGGAGATGAGATAACAGCATTACATCACAGAGGAATTTCTGGGTTTCATAATTGTACTATGGTTATATAAGAGAACCTTCTTGTTTTAGGAAATATCCCCTGAAGTATTTAGTAGTAAATTGCATCATATCTACAACTTGCCTTCAGACATTTCAGGAAAAATACATGTACCCACACCCTATTTACATATATGTACATAAACACAGACACTGAGTTAGCAAATGTAAATATTAACATCTTGGAAAACAGGGTGCAACGTGTGCAGAAATTCTTTGTACAATTTTTGTAAGTCTTTTATAATCTGAAATTATTTTAAAATGAACTACTTTGTAAAACTTCAAAGAAAGATTTGTGATTTAAAAAAAGTGTTCAGCCATAGTTAAATTTTTTCTTAGTGCTTCATAAAAGAATGGTATGTCTTAATCTCATGGTGTCATATCTAGTGAAATACAGTATATGGTATTTCATGCAATATAGTATAAATATTATGCTGTTAGGAACTAGTTATGTTTGTATCTTTTATCTGGTTTTGTAACCTTAGGTGTGGTACTTAACATGTGTAATCCTCAGTTTCCTGAGGGGAATAATAGTGCATGTATTGTAGTGTTGTGGAAAGTTTAAATGAGATAACATGTTTAAAACCTAGCAGATGGCCTGGCACTTAGTAAATATTCAAAAGACTGTGCTTGTTAAAATAATATATTCATATAAAAGTGATATTCTTAAAATTAATTTAACTCAAATAAGCTGGGTATTAAGTACTCTGGTGCCTTCTATATCAAAATAACATTCCAAAAGAGGAGGTACTCCACTTCCAGGGAATCCAGGGGTCTAACAGGGAAAAGTCTGATGGTTAATAGCTTTTAATAAGCTACACTGTCATTAAGGGCGGAAATGATGTGAATATGGGTTATATGCTGGTTTCCTTGTCTCAAACCACAATGCGTATAAAGTTATATATAGTGTTTGAGCTATTCTGATGCTGGATGGTTCAAGAAAGTAGATTTATTTCTTAGATGTGCTTTAAGAAAGAGGCATAATTTTCACATAGACCTCCAAATAAGACAACTAACCCTTAAAAGGATTTTAAGAATATGTATCATGTATCTGTTTGCTTTTTTGCCAGGAAAAGGAACCTCTCCGTGTAATACCACTTAAAGAGGTTCATAAAGTCCAGGAGTGTAAGCAGAGGTAAGCATCAGCTCTCACTTGGCGCCTGGCACAACATCTTAATCCACTTCTTAGTTTGATTGTTGTGCTTACAGATATTTTCTGTTTTACTTCTAGAGTTAGTTTTAACTCTTTATAGATGGGATATGCAAGAACTTTCAAAACTCCCAGATTAAAGTACTGACTTTCTTTTGTTTTAATTGAAAGTTAATTTTTAAGAAACAGTCCTTAAACTTACTAATGGAAAGGAAAAATTTAATATGAACAACTGTCATATTTGACAAATTGATGTATTATTAATTTTAGTATTTTGAGGTTGCTGCAGAATAGAGCTTTATAAGAACATGTGTTAACTCTGCCAGTATTTCTTTGAGCAAACTGATTTCTTCACAGTTGAAAACTTTGAATTTTAAACTTTATGAACGTTTTCTAAAAAATGTATATAACTATATGAAATATGTAAAATTTAATGCAAAAATAAATTGAAAAAGATGATAATTTAGTTTTGTTAAATCAGTATTTTTACCTCCAATATTTATTTTCTTATTTACATATATTTAGTACTGGATAAGCAAGTGAAAGAAAAAGTATCAAACGACTGCTATTTAAGTACAATTGGAAATTTTTTTTGTTGACAGTGACATAATGATGAGGGACAACCTCTTTGAAATTGTAACATCATCTCGAACTTTCTATGTGCAGGTAAGATACTTCTTTGGAGATTATAGATCCTCCTAATAAGAAATTAATAGTTTTAAGTTGAGATAAATATAAATAAACTTGTTGCTTATGGGAATAAGCAAAAAATATGACAACTGTAATTCACCAACTTTAAAAAAAGTTATATGTAAGATTATTGGTAGATCATATGTTCAGCAAATAGGGGTATTCTTTGCTGTGAATTAGTCGAATAAAATTAAGTAGTATTTGGCGGAAAGGAAATGCTATTTTAACTTAGATGCTAACTTTCAATTTGGATTATTTTTGCACATATTTTGGAATTTTGATTATATCATTTTGGGGAATTTTATAAAAGAGGAGCTCAAATACCCATAAAAAAGTCAGCAGTACATCTTATAGTTTCACTAATAGTAGATAGGCATCTGTATTTAAGTTTAAAATACACTTTTTACCCCATTAATTATTTAGATTGGAAGTTTTTTTAAAAGAACATTTGTTTTTGTTTTATAAAAGTTACATATGCTTATTGCAGAAAATTTGGAAAATAGAAAAATATGAAGAAAAGAGTGGTTTATAAAACACACAGAATCCCACATTCAGGCAACCATTCTGATTTTTTTACTGCCTTTTTTAAGGCATATTTTTTAATAACAAATGGGGTCATATGAAGTATAGTGTTATATCCTATTTGTTGAATATCCTATTTGTTGAATATATTTTCATTTTTTTCCCACAATATTAAAAATTCTCTGAAAATCTTTTACAACTGTCCCATACTCTTGTATGAATGTTCCACAGTTAAACTCTCTCCACTACTCTGTTACTGATCATTCGTTTACATAGTTTTTGTACGTTTACTGTGATAAATGATGTGGTGTTGAACGTTGTTGTGCATAAATCTGCCTGAATTTCTTCTTCAGGTTAAGTTTCTAGGTCAAGAATAACTATCAGAGCATGAACCTTTTTAAACCTCTTGTTTTGCCAAATTGATTTCTAGGTTTGTGCTCCTATTTGTGATGAATGACAGTATACTCTACCTTTGCCTGCTTTGAGTTTTTCCTTTTCAAAAGTACTTGTTAATTTCAGTGGTTCAAAAATATCAAGGAGTTTAAAAATTTTGAACTTATAGATTCTAGAATCTTGAAGTAAAGGGCAGTATCTCTTTACTCCTCTTAAGGTCTTGTTTAATTGGATCAAGTCATAGTAAGGTTTTTAATTCCTACTGGAAGGGAAGATCCTGTCAAGGAATATGGTACTTTGGAATATGACTACCAACACTTCTTTTAGGACTAGGGTACTAGTAGAGATCATTTCTAGAAAAATAATATATAAAATGATATCATGATAAAATGATAGCAAAGTAGTTTTTTAACTGTACAGTTGCATAAATATTCCTGTAGCAAATTCAGACAGTATAGCAGTAGATGGAAGAAAATGAGATGGTCTTTTTCTGACTTCTTCCTCTGCTTGTTTTCTCTCCAGAAGTATTCACATTGACACTTTTTGATGTGTGTGATCTTAAAATGTTAAGCGCCCAACTTATGTCTCTGTAATAACTTACCCAAAACCTGGTTTAAAAAAGTGATTTCTAAAATTTTTTGGAAACCATTGCCTTGGAATGATTTTGTTGTTGACACTATTAATTGCCGAAACGAATACATTGGATTTATAAAAGTAGGAGCTGATTTTGAGGAAAAATTGACTGAATGAGTCCTTTCTTTTCCTTAGGCTGATAGCCCTGAAGAGATGCACAGCTGGATTAAAGCTGTCTCTGGCGCCATTGTGGCACAGCGGGGGCCCGGCCGATCAGCATCTTCGGTATGTTTCCTGTTCTCTGGGGTGCTACTCCCTCAAGTCCCCCCATTCTGTCAGTTTATTTTCCTTCTGTCCCTAATCCTTCTGGTTTCTTTCTGTATTGAGATTTATTTGCATGTTGACTTTCATACCAATTGGATTTGCAAAAAAATAATGCATTTCTAATTTAATGCTTCCTTGTAGTGTTATGTATACGTAACTTTCTGTGCATTGTATTGTCTTAAATGCACAAGCAGGGCAACTAAAGAATGAACGTTTCCTTGCTTTGTTTTAGGAGTTCTTACTTGTCAGTAGGTCTAGATTTGGTATAACTTGACAAATTCTTAGTATGGTATGTGGCCTAATCATGTAAGGCACCTTGAGTTGTAGCATTACAGTTTTGTGAACATCTCAGTTTTCTCTTGACTTCTAATTTCAGTTCAGGTTTTTTTGCTTGATTAGTACCGTAAGACCATTGAGCAGCTGGAATCTTAAATATGATGTAGTGCTCTCAGTCAATATTTTCCATTTCGTGTTTTCATTCTCATTTTCTAGTAGGCTAATTTAAAAGGCTGCTTCTTTCCCTTTCATAATTATCTTTGTGGTAGTATGATAATAAAATTGAAACAGCTAAACATTCTCAGAAATAGTAAGAAAAATATTTTTAATTTTATTGTGTTCAAGTACATCATAGAAAGAAGATTTGGCTTTAGAATACTTTGGTCACTGGGCTCTGATCTGAAAATACAAATTCTGCTGAGGAATGGAAAATTTTTAAGTATATTGAAATGTAACACTTTCGTCTGCAGAATGTAGTCTTATATGGAGCATGATAGCCTTTACTGTGTACATTCATTGTGAATGCCAGGTGTTCTGTACTTTTGGTATTTTCCTGTAGTAATATTGTCTTTTAATAGTTTCCTGGTAGTAATAACTACAGATCAGTAAATACAAATCCACCTTTTTTCATTTCTTAAGTTTTTCTCCTTATATCCTTTTTGGAATATCTCAGAAGTCACTTTGATAGGTGTTAATTTTGTAACTGCCTGTGTTTTATGTGACCTTTTCAGCAGTCAAGTCTGAGACTCTCTGCAAAAACAATGTCTGTTGGGAAGAGGAAAAGTTGGCGAAGGGTGTTTGCGTTTTGTGCTTTGTGGTGGGGGCATATGGACTCTCTAGCTGTAACTGTCAGCAGAACTTTCTCTTTTCCTCCCTCTCCCCAGTATAGGTTAACTCTAATCTTAGCTTTGCACTGTGTTCCAGATGCGGCAGGCCAGAAGGCTGTCGAATCCTTGTATACAGAGGTATACATCAAGAACTGGTGACTGCAGCACGTATGTGGGCTCTCACGCAAACGTGCCTTCTTACTAGAGGGCCGGACTTACTCACTACTTAACAACTGATCGTAGAAAGTTGAGTTAACCAAACTGCCTTTGCAGTTATAGTAACTGACTTTGTCAACACTAACACAAACTATTTCACTACAGTCATCAGGTTGGATATGGATATTTTTTTAAAAAAAGATAAATAATGAAAAAAATAGAACTTTACTAATTGAAAAAGTCATATTAAGTTATCTTGTAAACATTAATTTACTGAATTGCCACCAGAGTTTCAATTTCTATATTTTATGTATTTTGATATTTTTTATACCACATCACTTGAAATGCACCTTTGTTCTATGCAAACTCATGCATGCATGTGCATTGGATAAACTCTATATTACTATAGTTTGCATGGCATTTTAAATCTCAGGTGAAATTTAGCCATCTAATGGGAATTTCTAGTGTTCTGGTAACTTGTAGTGCTTTGTTTTCAAAGCCACTAGTATCATAAGTGAACACGGTATACTAGGAAGCGTACTAGTGCATTTGGAATGGTCATATTTAAGGATATCTTCAGATCTGATTTAGTTAGAAACGTATTGAAATTAATATTCACAACTGATAAATATTTCACCATAGTGTTAATAAATGATTAAATATGTCCCTTTGTTACCTTTAAAATCTTAAGCCATATGAATGTATGACATACTCAAAACTAAGTAAATGCAATTAAATAAAAGGTGAAAAAACTATGCTATTATTGGTTGCAGTGAAATTCAAGGAAGCAAAAACTAAGTTTGTCAGACTGCCAGGTGAAATAACAGGTTTGAAAAATGTTGAGTTCTGCTTACTGAAGAAATATGGGCTTTCATTTTTATAGTCTGCATTTTCATTTTTTATCTTTCTGAAATATTTGGGATAATTCCTAGTATTGATTGAGAATATAAATAAAGTGATAAAGCTGGTAGGCCCCCTTTAAACACAGTTCAGTTGCAACTGGAACACAGTATTCCAGTTTAGGCTGACTGAGTCTTCAAAGAGTCAAAGCTGCCAAATTTGGCTTGGTGATAGAACTAGTTTCTTAGTGGAAATGGTTGTTGGCTGTCATTGCTTTAAACTCACTCCTAAAAATGCATTGCTTTGGGAAAGAACTTGCACATGTATGCTGCATGGCTCGTGCTTCTGCTCTGTGTGTGTGTGTGGTTTTGTTTTTCAGAGAATAAAGTCTCACACTGAGTTACTAACCTTGTCGTTAATGATTGCCTGTGTCTGACCACCACCCCTCTTTACAGGAGCATTCCACCTGTCCTTCAGAATCCAAATACGCTTCCCGCTCTGCCAGTGCAGCAGCCGCCGCCTCACATTCCGCAGCCTCTCGCAGCAACTCTTTGGTCTCAAGCTTTACCATGGAGAAGCGAGGATTTTATGAATCTCTTGCCAAGGTCAAGCCAGGGAACTTCAAGGTCCAGACTGTCTCTCCAAGAGAACCAGCTTCCAAAGTGACTGAACAAGCTCTGCTAAAACCTCAAAGTACAAATGGCCCTCAGGAAAAAGATTATGACCCCGTGGACTTGGATGATGCGAGCCTTCCTGTCAGTGATGTGTAAGGTGGAAGCACGTGGAGCCCGACCCGCCTCAGCAACCCCTCCGTTTCCTTTCATGAGGCTTCTAGCCAAAGATGATAAAGGGTGAAATGGTTTTTAATGCATATATTATACTGCCTCTTAGAGGTACTCTTCATAAGCTGGTGAAAACCAAGAATCTAGGGAATGGCCAAACTAAATGTAATTTCTTTAAAAAAAAAAAAAAGGAAGAAACCTAAGTGTCTCAGTATCAACTGTCTGATGCTTTGTGTGTTCTCATTTGGGTGATAAAAATGTGTGTGATATCTTTAGTGAATTTGACAACTTAAATGTTTAACAACTTAAAACATTAAAAACGCTTATTAATTTGGTTGTTTTTAAAGTGCTACTATGACTTTCTGTTAGATGTTCGATATTTACACATCCTTACTGGTTAATATTATTGAATGAAATATTGCCAGACTAAGATATCTAAACTCATGATGTCTGTGGTGCTGTAAAATTTATACTACAATGTGGACTATTTTGAAATGATAACCATTTTTCATGCTCTGGATCTCAGGGTGAGTGGTAAGTTTTGCATAGAGGATAGTACTGGACTATTAGTGAGGTTGTGGGTTGTACTGGGGTGGAGAAAAGGGGAAAATGAGAGTTCATACAACTGTATCTTGGACATTTGTTTGAAGAGCTTAATCAGGACTTGGGGCAGTCATTGCTTTTATTCAGTGAAAATTATTTGGTATGAAATTTCTGGGAGATCTGGTTTTCTTATCAAAGTTTTGTGAGTAGTTCTTATTTCTGTATTTGGATGAGTGAGAGACCTCACGTTTACATGTGAAGACAGACATACTGCCCTTAGTCGTGCGATCGTAGCCTTTACTTTTTGTCACTAATAACTTGTGTTCAAGTGCTGTGTCTCTCCGTCTTGTTAGGGTTGTCAGCTCAAAAGTCCTACGGATTGGTTTTAAACGTTGGGATAAAATTAATTTTCAGTAGCATAGTTCAATGTGTTAAATAAGGTATCATTTTATGTTAGAGATATCAGAATGCTGTTATTCTACTACCTGTGTAATATGTTTTAAAACACAAATTTGAGTATATATTTAATCACAGGGATATCATAAATATTTACACCTTTCTAAAAAATCCTTGGTTTCAGGTATTGAATAGTACGCCAGTTAAGGCAAGTACCATTTTACAGTTCAGTCTTAAACATTTGCTTTAAGAAAATAGTTTTGAATTTCACATGCTGCTAATTTTATGATGTTTTGCCATTTTACAGTACTGTTTTGTTTTGAATTCATACTTGTCACTGTTTTTCCTTTTCATTTTCTATAGATGACTTCTTGTTTGAGAAAGAGAGATTTCCTACTACAGAGTGGGGTCCAGAGGTTACCATCTATTATTACTAGAAGTATCATAGCATCAGTTTAAAAATCCAAATACATGTAAAGAATGCATCACTCTTCTTTTTTATTCATAAGCTAATATTTTAAAAAATTATTTAGATTTTTTCTTTTTTGCAGCTACATTTGCAAAGGTTTTAAGTAGTTATCACTTTTTCTGCTGATATATCCATTGTAATGGCTCTTTCAAAAGTTCCTTTTTCATGAACACACCTAAGGAACCTTGTGTAGATGGCCTGCGATATTCAGAGGCTGATGCTGTTTCTTTGGTACAGCGTTCACGTTGCATGTTCGTGTTAACATATTTTGGTATTGATAATTTGATATATTTCATAGTGGCAAAATACTAGCTCTATTTTGGGACTTTTTATAGAACTACCCTTGTATTCAATAGCATAGGAAAATGTTCTTGTGATTGTCAGGGTCTCCTAATATTTATCTCAATGCTTTTATAATTCTATGAAAATTATTTAATTATTTTAAAACTTATACTTTTCTTGTAAATATGTCACATCTGAATTGTCAAAAAATTACTTTGAATACCTTAATATTTGCTGCATTTTTTCCTGTATATATAACGTCTTTCAGAATGGGAATATATGTGTGCTTCGCAATGTGTACTTCTACGTCTGTTATCTTTATACGTCAGACTGGTTGGACACTGTAATGACGAGAATAAACTGCTCAAAATTAATTCTAACTTATTTATCATTTGGTTTGGTTCAGCTCTTGTGTGAACAAGTAATTGGAACTAGTACAAAGTGTGTTTGGTTCACTGACTTGAATTTACATATTTAAGGACAGACTGATTATTTGGTAAACTTTGAAAGGCATCACTTGATATGAGATTGCACAAGGAAAGATGAATCTTTGTGGAAAAAAGAGCTTGCTTATTTTGCATAATTAAAAAATGTGTTCTCAAGAGCAAAATTAAATATGTTGGCTTCAGAGCAGTTTGAATCATCCGGGCTGCTTTTGCAGCGCTTGGTTATTGGTTAGGTGGACGTGACATGAGGAAGGCTGATGCAGAGGGCGTTCTGACCCCCAGATGGGCTGTTGACCCGCACTTGGAAAAACTCCCCATGTAGCGTTAGAGGCTGCTGCGTGCAAATGGCTGTTAGTAACGGGTAGTCTGTGTCTGCTGTATGTCTGATAATAACGGAATTGGATAAAGGATATTTGTCTTGGTAATTTTTATTAATTGGTGCAACTTAGTTTTCTTTCCTTGAAAAGTATTTTAAATGTTTTTATTTTTAAAAGACCCAAAATGAGAAAGTCTAAACTTTGTTGTTTTCATAATACAGGAGATCCCTTTCTCAGCTTTCATTTTACTTCTAGATGCAATTCAGGAATTTTAAGTGATGCTTGCACTTTTATCAAAAATTCTCTTAACAGTTGGTAAGGCAGGAAATATTTGTATAAAAAATGCAGTGATATAGCAGCTTAATACCAGATTTGGTAAGAATCTTCCTTGTCTTTGGAAGGGTTTGACGGTCCACATAGGACATGATGAAGAATACTCTTAGTTAGATGGGTTTGTATTTTCCATTTGTAACCTTCCATGTTATGCACATCCAAAATTGATTATTTGTATGTTTATTTTTTAATGATTTATAGAAATTGTTTTTTTCAAAGCTCGTGTAAGATGTGTTGAAAATATTGCTGAATTGTGGTTAGCATTTACCATTCTGATTGATAAAATCCTATAATTACATTTTTATGATGTATTTAAAGTGAATTAGTGCCTTATTGTGGTATATTCATGTGATAATAGCGCCACCTTCTGGTTGTCATTGCTAAATTTAAAATAATTTGGCATCTATTTCACTTTATTTCACTCATGGTAGAAAATTAGACGAGATGTGTGATTGCCTAGTGTAGTTTTGAAATTAATATAAAATTTCAGTCAACATTTGCAAATGAATTCTTCAGTTAAAGTTTTTATTTGGAGATAATTGTAGATTCACATGTAGTTGTAAGAAATAATACACAGATCTTATATACCCTTTACTCAGTTTCTCCCAATGATAACATGTTGAAAACTGTTGTAAAATATTATAACCAGGATATTGACGCTGATACAGTCAAGATTCAGAACAATTCCATCATCACAAGGATCCCTCATTTTTGCCCTTTTATAATCAGATCCACCTCCATTTTACAGGTTTGGAAGTAAACTTAGTCACTTGTTGAAAATCACATTAGGTTTAAAATCCAGTCTTTTTGATACCAAGGTCTGGGCTCTTAACCATTATAGTATTACTGCCTCAGCAGAAGTCTTAAAAATTACTCTTTGTTTATATTGTACCATCTTCAGATTATTAAATGAATTGAATTTTCATTCAATCTATTTTCAACATTTTCAGAACCATAATATTTCAAATGATAGATTTCTTTATCCACACATTTAAATTTAATGGTTGAAAATCAATAATAGATAAGTATCCTGACCATAACCTCCCTGAGAGACTTTAAGCCCTGACATTTGGCATTGTTTACTAACAAGGTTGTGGAATAAGGATTGTAAAATAAAATAGCTTTAGGATGCCAAATCCCTGCACTGGAATAGTTGTAGGGACTGGTTATAATCACTCGGCCTAGGGTAAGAGTGAGCTGTTTTCCGTGTGAGGAAACTTGACCTTCTGATGAAGCCTTGGGTCAAACTGGTGTCTTCAGTGTACGACACACAGTGCACAGGAGACCTAAGGAAGTGATGAAGATGCCCACACGGAATTTCCAAAAGGAATACAAAGCGCAACGTGTGATAAAATCAAGCATGGAAAACTGCACAACCGGAGACTGAGATGAGCAATCAGTGATGGAGTGGGTAGTAAGGGAAACATTGTGGTGGAGGGGCTTTTAAAAGATCCCCAAAGAGAAAAATATTCTCTTTTTTTTTTAGTGAGGAAGATTGGCCCTGGGCTAACATCTGTGCCCATCTTCCTCTACTTTATATGTGGGACGCTGCCACAGCATGCCTTGCTAAGTGGTGCATAGGTCCACGCCCAGGATCCAAACCTGTGAACCCCCGGCCGCTGAAGCGGAGCATGCAAACTTAGCCACTCTGCCACCAGGGGGGCTGCCCAGAAAACTGTTCTTATAAGTAAAAATTATGTGACATGATGATAAATTTGTAAATGTGGAATTTGGAATTCCAAGGGTCCAAATTGGTGCATGAAGCTTTAATCTTTCTTTTAAAGGTTCATTGCCTCTTTCTCCCTTCCAAACTATGACACTTATACCAGTCACACCAGTTTTCTATAGTACCGGGGGTGGGGGTGGGGTGGAGGGGATGAGTGGGTGGGAAATGTGGAGAACTTTCCATGATTTAAGAACTTATCACAAAGGCCTGTTTTTGCATGGCTCTGGTCCCTTCATAATGTGAACTTAACCTATTCCTTGTGGAACCTTATTTACTATTATTTCCAAATAGGGGCCTTTGGTGCCAGTGACATCTGTGCCTTTGTGACTTTCACATACATCATGCTCATTGTCTTGGTTCACATTATCCTCTCTTCTCACTCTCCTTTTGCCTGTCTGTATTTCGAAGGTGGAAGATTTCCTAATGGATTAGGCATGGTGAGTGAAAGGAAGTGAGGCGTTAAGGATAATGGCAATTCTTTTGGCCTGGACAACTAGAACAGAGGCTGTGAATGGAGGTGGCAAAGACTGCAGGTAGAGGAGGTTTTAGGGAAAAGATGTGATTGTAGTATTGAACGTGATGGTTTGAGATGACTATTCGACATCCAGATAGAAATGTCAGGAAGGCAGTTGGGTATACAAATTTGGAATTGACAGAAATCTTTATTGGAGATAAAAATTGAGGAGTCTTCAACAGATGCTATTTAAAGCCACAAGACTGGATTAGAGTGATAAAGAAGAAGAAAGGACCAAGAAATGTACCTGGGGCACTCCAACATATTAAGGGCTCTGGAAGAGGAACTGGCAATAGAGCATGAGAAATTGTGACTACCGTGTCAACAGGTGTCAAAGCTATGTGGTGTCTTGGAAGCCAAGTGAAGAAAATAAAAGGAAGAGGGGATGATCAGATGTGTCAAATGCTGCCCAGAGTTCAAGTAAGAGGCGGACTGAGAATTGACTACTGGGTTTGGCAATGTGGAGACCATTGGTGATCTTAACTGGAGCAGTTTTGATGAAGTGGTGAAGGCAAATAGAACTATTTTGAGGAGTTTTGCTGCAACGGGAACAGAGAAATGGGATGGTTGCTGGTTGCAAAAGCAGAGTCAAGTTTTTGTGTATGTGTGTGAGTGTATGTTTTTAAGATAGGAGAAAGTAGCATTTTGTTGATGTTGACTCAATAGCAAGAGAAGGATTGATGATGTAAGAGATGGGGAGAATTGAGTCCTTGAGTAGGTGAGATGGGATGGATCTAGAGCAGGAGTGGAAGGCGTGGCTTCATACAAGAGCATAGACGTTTGTCTGGGGTAGGAGGGCGTGGTATGTGGGTGCACTGCTGGTTAGGTGGGTACATGTGGAGGGAGTAGGTCTCTGAAAGTCTGATTGCCTTAGTCTCAGCAAATTTGGAAACAGAATCCTCAACTGTGAGTGAGAAGGGGAAAGAGGAGTTAGAGGTTTGAGGAGAGGGTAGAAGGTGTGAAATTGTCTTGGATTGTGGAGAAGGAATGGACATAAAGAAGGAAGGGAAATATAGGATGTCCTGGGCACTGAGAGCTCACTTGAGCTCTGTGGTCATGAATTACAGTGTTAAGTAGCAGATAATTGTAGTCATTTTTGTCGTGCTTCTGACAAGGTCTCTAGTGGTTCCCATTAAGCATGATGCTGGCTTTTGGGCTGAGATAGAAATATTTTATCAGGTTAAAGAAGTATTCAACTATTCATATTTTATTGAGTGATTTTTTTAAAATGAAGAATAGTGGTTGAATTATGTCAAATATCTTCAGTATGTATGGAAATAATCTTTTTTCATTCCTTATTCGATTAATTTGGTGAACAGTTTTGATCTATTTCCTAATATTTAGCTATCATTACATTTCTGAAATAAATGCCATTCGGTCAGGATGTATTATTTTTAGAATATGCTGCTTGATTCTGTTTGCTATTATTTGAGATTTTTGCATAAATACAAGTGATATTGGTCTGTATTTTTCTTTTGTGTGGCTTGAGTCTTTATCGATTTTGTGGTGTTATACTAGTTTCATACAAAGAACTTGGAGGATTTTCTTCTAGAACAGCTTAAGAAGAATTGGAATTTTTACTCTATAAAGAGTTGGTGGACTTTCCCTATGAAACCCTCTGGACCTCTCTTGAGGGGGTGCATCTGAAAACTTCCTCACTTCCTCTATGAAAATTGATGTGCTCAGGTTTTCTCTCTTTTCTGGAATCAGTTCTGATAAATTATATTCCTAGAAAATTATACATTCTAAGTTTTCAAACATATTTGCATGGAGCTGAGCAAAATATACAGTGCAAGAACTCACTTTGTCTTCAACTCAAAATACGTGAACGACTGTGAAGACTTTGTATGGCAAGTTGTGATGTCATCTGGTTTTTACCTGGCACCAAGGTGATTACAAACCCAGATGTGGACACCAGAATAAAGGGGAAGCATTCAGGTATAAGGAGGCCGTCCAAATCAGTCCCATGAGTCTTAAAAATTAAAATTCAAGTGTGAAATGTATAATTTCTCATAAAGAACCTGTGATCCCTGGAGTACAAGCCCAAGTTCCCCATTTGAGAAACACTCTCCCTAGGAACAGTGTTTAAACTTCTTAGTTTGTTTTCAAGGCCCTTCCACTTCACCTTCTCACACAGTGCTTCTTGTATGTCCTACCCTCCGGCTGAACTGAACCACTCTTTGTTTCCTGGTTTTCTCACCTCACTGTCGTTATTCTTGCTGTTCCTTCTGCCTGAATGCCACTTTCCTGACCATCTTTGCCTTTTAATTCCACCCATCCTTCAGTTTCTCACCAAGATGCAACTTTCTCCTTGAGGTGTTGGAATTGCTTTCTCATCTTCCCCACAACACAAGCCAGGATGACCCCAAAATACCTGGTACCTTCTCCCTTCCCATGCCAACATCCAATTCAGTTAATGGGAACTGGAATTCAATTTAAGCTTTTGCTCTTAAACTCTGGGCTAAGTAGCCTGCCTCTATCCATTGCGGTCCCCTTTTAAAAGCCAATGACTTCAAAATTTGGAAGAGATTAGAAAATGGAAACAGCCCAAATCTAGCTCTTTGTTGATTAGATTGGCCCAAAAGAGAAGTGAATAAGACAGGAAGCAAAATTCAGACAGATGCTGGTAGTAATGGCCCCTCTGTAGAAGTACTGCTGAATGCAGTGGTTTCAGCTGTTGGAGGATCATGGGCCCCTTTCACACTCATGCACTTTCAATTTAACATTTAATTTCAGGGGCTCATAATCACTGCATGGTTCCTCTAACCTTGCAGTGAGAGAAATTAAACTCAAACCCCTAAAGCAGTGGCTCTCAAAGTGTGGTCCCAAGACCAACAACATCAGTATCACCTAAGAACTTGCTAGAAATCTAAGTAATTGGGGCCAGTGCTACTGAATCAGAATCTCTGGGGATGGGACCAGCAACCTGTTTTAACAAGCCTTCCAGATGATTCTGATGCCCATTAGATTTTGAGACCTACTGCCCTAAAGCATCCATTGCATAGAATGAATGAACTTCTCTTCAATCCATCCAGAATGGCACTGGTTATACACCATCTTTAGGAGAGCTGAGAAAATAGTCACCAAAAGTCTGTTTTCTGTGGTTCAGATGAGGAACCCCACAGAGAACGGCTGCGTGCATCAACCTGCTCTGACAGACTAAACTCAGAATAAAAAGTTTCTTTGTTTGATATCTTCTATATAGACAAAATTTTATCAGGAATCTAGGAGAGGTGCTAACCACACATAAACACCAGTGTAACTCCGAGCCTCCTGGGAACAGAAGAGGCAAATGTTGAGTTCTGGAACTGTCTTTCCTGTTTGATGGAAAGCAGCATGTCACCTTGTGTGAGCAAGAGAACCTTCTTAGTCTTAAACAGAAGCTTTTGTCATGCAGATTATGCTACAAGGGACACTGAATAACATGGGGCCAATGTCCTTAATGGCAGTTGGTGGAAGACGGAAAATTCTTTGGGTGGTTTTCCATATTCACTCTTTATCAAGTATAATCCATTTAGTGTGATTCTGTGGAAATGCGTTCCCTGCAGCTCGAACACCATTTGCCTCCCTCTCCATTTTGGAAACTCCTTGTTGCCCTCCATGGCTCAGTCATGTCACATCCCCTCAGAAGCTCTCCCTGCCTCTTCTCCTGATAGTGCTTTGAGAACACTCCTCTCCCTGGACAGATACCCACCTTGGCCGTTATTTATTTTTTTTTCTTTTGCAAGACTGAGTTCTCAAGACAAGGATCTTGGTTTTATTGTTTAAAAAAGAATAGCCTTCAGGCTTTTTTTCGTGACTTTAAAGTGAACACATTATTGTGGAATATACATGGAGGCAAAAAGAAACGAAAATGACTTGTAATCTCATCACCGAGAAATGACCCGTGTTAACACGTCCGTCTTTCACTACATGTGTACGTAAACAGCTTTATTTTGTGTGTGTGTAAAAATGTCCTGTAGTCTTTGTAAACAAGGCAAATATGACACACACGTGCACAACCCCCCCAAAACAATAAAAGTAAAATCACCCTACCTCCCACCACTTCACTTTGCTCTGGACGCCCCTTTGTGTCATCTGCACACGTACGTAGGCAGGTTTACTTGTTTGGGACCACGTTATACACGCTGTTTCGTAGCCTTTTCTCTGTGCAGCAAAATATCATGGACACCTTCCCATATCAATAAATATGTGTCAGTACCGCTGTTTGTAGAGGTTTAAACTGTGAATCTTGCCTTGTATACACCTATAAAACATTCTCTCCCCATTCCTTTATGGAATTCTGATTGCTTCCATCTTTTCACCATTCTGACAATAACTGCAGGCCACATCCTTGCCCCCGATGGCGGCATATCCCTACTCGTGGGTGTGCTGGTCTGAGGTATGCGTATTTCACATCTTGATATTGTCTAGCGATCTTGTAGGAAGAAGGTATTAATTTATGCTCCCAACAATAGTGTGTGAGAGTGCCCATTTCCTCACATCCTGGGCAGTGCCGAGTTTCATCAATACTCTCAATTTTTGGCAATCGGACTGGAAAAAACAGTATCCTGTGATTTTTACGTTTCTTTGAAAACTATTGAAAGTTGTTTTTTTTTAATGTTAATTGACCATTTCTGTATATCCTTTTTGTGGATTGTCTATCTTTATCCTTATCTATTTTTCCATTGTTTGAATTTTTCTTATTTATTTCTAAGAATTCTTTATATATAAACTATTAATCTTTGTCCTATGTTTAAATATTATCCTCGTTTTTCACTTGTCTTTTATTTACGGTGCTTTTATTTATGGGTGTCTTTTTTTCTTCTTTATGGATTTTGCCTTTGCTGTCATGCTTAGACAGTAATTTTCCACACAAATATTATGTATATACTTATAATATTTCTTAAGACATTTATTTTAATTTTTTACTTCTAAAAGTTAAACACATCTGGAATTAATTTTGGCAAATAGTATAAAGATCTAATATACTCCACCCCTCCACCCCAACACAGGAGTTCAGCCAGTTTTCTCTGGGCTATTAGTTTTAAAAATGTATTTCTTCCCACTGATTTGAAATACTACTTGTATCAGTGTCCTTCTCACTTTGGGCTGCTCTAACGGAATGCCAGAGACTGAGTGGCTTTATTTCTCCCACTTCTGGAGGCTAGAAGTCCAAGATCAGGGCACCAGCTGAGGGTGTCTGGTGAGGACCCTCTTCCTGGTTCATAGACGGCTGTCTTCTTGCTCTGCCCTCACGTGGTGGAGGGCCTGAGGGAGCTCTCTGGGGCCTCTTTTATAAGGGTGACAGTGGAGCCCTCTGCCCTAATCATCTCCCAAAGGCCCGCCTCCTAATACCATCACCTTGGGGCTTAGGTGTTCTTAGTTGATTCTCTTGTTTTTTCAGTAATAACAATAATATCATCTGCAATAAGTGATCCTTTTACCTCCTTCTTCCCAATTCTTACTCTTGGTATTTCTTTTCTTACTGAATTGGCCTGAACTTCTAGTGCTAAGCATCCTTGTTTTAGTCCAGATATTAATAGGAATGTCTCTGGTGTCCTTATTATGTATGATGCTGGCTGTTGACTTAAGATATTCTTTATCATGTTAAATGAATTCCTTATATTTTTAGTTTACCACACACACACAAAAAAAGATTTCTTCTCAGGAATGAATATGAAATTTTATTAGATATTTTTTGGAATTTGGGAATTTATTGAGATGATGTGATAAATTATATTAATGCAATTCTTAATACTATACCGTTATTTCATTCTTATGCAATTGTTTAATATAATGCCAGATTGATTTGCTTATGTTATATTTAGTAGTTCCTACTTGTACCCATAAATGGTATTGATTTGTAAACTTTTTTGCAGGGGAGGAAGGGAAGGGATGCTCACTTTCACAAGTTTTAATATTGGCATGTGCTTGGTTTGCAAAATGAACTAGGAAGTTTTTCGTTCTTTTTTCTGTGCTCTATATCAGTTTAAGGAGCATGAAATTATCTGTTCCTTTAAAGTTTCAAAGAATTCAACCATGAAACCATTTGGCCTCAAGAATTTTTCCAGAGGTGATTTTTGTTTGTTTTTGACAAATATTTCTTTTTTTTCCCATAGATACTGGTTTATTTGAGATTTTTTCTTCTGTCAATATTGGTGATTTGTGATTTCTGAGAAAACTTTTATTCCATCCCTGTTCACTGTCTCTACTCGTCTCCTTACAATCCATTCTCACAACATTTAGAATATCAGATTGTCACTCCCCTGAGTAAAAACCTTTGGTAGTTTTCCACTGTTCTTAAAACAATAGCCATATCCCATGGTCTTCAAAGGCCCTATGTGATCTAGTCCGAGCTTACTCCAACTGCCTCCTGCCTTGGTTTTGGTGTCACTGCTATAGGTGGCATCTCATCCTCCTGCTTAGAGCAACAGGAGGGCCCCCACGGAGAGAAGCTAGCACACGCATGCTGAAAACTGGGTTTCATTTTGATTCTGGAAAGAGCTCCATTCCAGCTTTAAAAGAGCATTAATTGTTCTGGGGTTTTTGCTGACGTAATACAGCTTGGCTCCTGATTGATTCTTGTCCTTAGGCTTATAGAACAGGCATTAATAAATGCCTCAAAATGTCTTTGGTGGTGCTCAGCCAGTTTCTTTTTTCCAGCAGAAGAAATCCTGTGTTTAATTGAATTCAATCAATATTTTTCAAGGACTTCCTATGAATGAGAAATTTTGCTGGACACTGGAGTATTAGAAATAAGTGAGGCAGACACACAAAAGTTACCTCTATTACAAAGCAGACTAAGAAAGCGTATCTGATACAATATGCTAGGTTATGGTGCAGTAACAAAAATCTCAGAGGTTTATACCCATAAAGGTTTATCGATCAGTTATGCTACATGTCCATTGTGGGTTGGCTACAGCTCTGCTCATGCACTTTCACTCTGGGACCCAAGCTAACTGAGCCGCCTCTATCTGGAAAATGGTGGTCACGGCAGAGGGAAAAGATATGTTTTCCAATCGTGCAACCACTCCTAAAACTTTGCCCAGAAGTGACACATGCCACTAAAGCTCACATTTAGTTGGCCAAAGAAAGTGACATGGTCAGGCCTGACATTGAAGGGGCAGGGAAGTATGAGGTTGAATCATACGAGATTGCCATTTTATTAAGTCAAAAATGATCAAATATCATGAATTTTATATGGTTCGACCTAATGTAATCCTTCTATAGGGAAGGCAATGAATTATTTGAACGGTACAATCTACCCCATAGAGGTACCAGCAAAATAGCAAAATATCTATAGTAATGGAAGATTTTCTTTTAAATTCAGATGAGAACATTTTAATTCTGAACTCCTGCCTTTCACTTGAGATGGACACATGCAACCAACCCCTCCACGTGTAGAGAAGGGTAATAAAAGCACAGGGTGTCTGATAAACCTTTTTTGTTGGATTTGGGGCTGTTGGTTTCGGATTCCAGCTTCAGCGAATCTCAGTTAAGTTAATGTCTCAGTTAAGTTAATTTAAAATGTGCTGGGTTCTTGCAACGTGCCGGTCTCTGTGGGAGGTGCTGGGATAGAGCAGTGAAACAGACAGACAGACAGACAGATAAGGTGCCTGTCCTCAGGGAGCTGAATTCTAGTTCCTGCTCCACCATCAGGCACAGATGATTTGTAGATAGGAGGTGGGGGTGCCGGGGAGGTTTTGGGAGCTTGCATTCCTCTTTTAAGCTCATGTGGATGTTGGCCAAATTCATTTCCATGCAGCTGTAGAACTCCTGGTGGTTTCTTCAAGGCCGGCAGGAGAATCTCTAAGCTCAGGGCAGGCCTGAGTCCTCTTTAAAGGGCGCTCCTGGCTAGGTCAGGCCTACCCAGGGCACTCTCCCTTTTGACTGGCTCAAAGTTAAACTGATTAGAGACCTTAATAACATCTGCAAAGTCCCTCCATCTTTGGCATATACTGTAACCTAATCACAGAAGTGACATCCACCCTATCCAGGGGCCTGCCCACACTCCAGGGAAGGGGATTATATGGGGTGTGTACACCAGCGGGGGAAGGCTTGGAGGTCATTTTAGAATGCCGCCTGCCTTGGTGGTGTGAGTCTTTTTAATTTTAGCCATTCTTGGGTGTGTCTCGTTGTTTTAATCGTGTTTTCCCGACATCATTGGCCATTTGTATATCTTCTTTTGTGAAATCTTTGGCTCAGGTTTTGTTTGTCTTTTTGTTTTTGAGTTGCATATTCTGAATATAAGTCCTTGGTTAGATACAGGTACTGTAAATATCTTTTCCTAGTTTGTCTTTTCATTATTGATGCACAGAAATTCTTTGTTTTAATTGTCATTTTTCAATTTTTCTAATAGTTAGTGATTTTTGTGTCCTGTTTGTGAAATCTCTGCCTACCCCAGGATCATAAAGATATTTTGCTATCTGGACCCTGTTCTCCTGGGCTCTTCATTGTTTTTACTTCTCACATTTAGGTCTGTGGTCCACTTTGAATTAATTTTTATGTTTGATACTTGTATGGGACCTGGGTTCATTTTTTTCCGCCTTATGAATAACCAATTGATCCAGTGCCATTTATTGAAAAGACTCTACTTAATTGCACTTATGCCTTGGTTACATCAGCTGTATGTATGTACAAGTCTGAGTTGGGCTCCTTTGTTCCATTAATCTATTTATTTGTATGCCAATGCCCAGCTGTCCTGATTATTGTCAAATTATGTTGTGATATCTAAGCACTATCTTCAAAGGTATCCGGGGAGTTGCCGCCTCTATAGAGTTCACAAGGCCAGTCCCTTGTGCCAGAAGACAGAGCCCTGGCCCTTAGCGATGGAGACAGTGAAACTGGGAAAACAGAAAGGGAGTGAATAAGCCATGTCCAGACACCAAAAGAGCTCTTCTAAAGACTTAAAGCTTCTTTTTTAAAAAGATGTATAGATGCCCTGATGGATTAAAAAGCAGGGAAAAGCATCCTCATTTTAAACTGTCAGAAAACATAGATTTGGAACAATCTATTGTCCTTTTGTCTTCATTCAGCACTAAACACTTGGTGCGCACTCTGTATGTGCCCGATCCACAGAAGGCAGTCGTGGGTGGAGTTTATAAAGGAGCAGGAGCAAACACTGAGTTCGGAGGTGAGACAGGGTGGGTTTGAAGTGCCTGAGGGACAAGGAGTGACCACAGGTGGGAGCTGGGCCCAGTGTTTGGGGGGGGCTCACAGAGGGTGCCCCTGCTTCAAGGAGAGCATTCCCCAGGGCAGGGCACTTGTGTCCCCCCTACCCCAAGGCCCCAGGGCTTTGTCTTCCTTACCTTCTCCTTCCATTTTAATTGCCTATCTCCCCCAGTACTAATGCTTAGTGTAGAAAAGAAAAAGAAGCAGAAAATATCATCCATCACCCATCACCCCTGCACCCAGAAGTAACCTCAGGCTTTGTTCTGTCCAGGTCTGAGTCTGAGGATCTGATCATTTTCTGAAACAATCAGGAGCAAACAGCACGCATAGTTCTATATCCTGCATTTCTTGCTTAGTGTATAAGTAACCCCCTGGGTCATTATTTTGTTTCCTCTCAAATCTCAAACCAGGGAAGTTGGGCCGTTAGTGAGGATTTCCTGAATTTCCTTTGAATGATCACAGTAGTTGGGCTCGGTCTTCCTGAACTCGAGGGTTCGAGTTATTTCTCCCTCCCCTCCCATCAAGCTGCACGTCTTCGTGACAGGAAGACTGGTGCAAAGACAGGAGACTCGGCTTTCAGGGCTGATTTCTAAAAGTGGTGATTAGTCTTTTTTAAACAAATAGAGTGAATTTAATTACTGGGTGCCACACACCGGGCTAGGCTGGAGCACCCAGAAACTGCTCCCAAGAAATAGAGTCCAGTGGGAGAAAGAGACACAGGTCTCTACAATGCGAGGTGACAGGGCTCTGAGGAAGGATGGAGAAGGGGCTGTGGCTGCTGGCCCAGTGGAAAAGTACCTCGCCGTGATTCATCAGGGATAATGCTCTGCTGGGACCATGCCATCGCCGTCCAGGAGTGCTGACAGCTGACAGCTGGAGGTCACATCAAAAGTGGAACCAGGTTTAAGGAAAGAAAGTAAATGAAAATCAAGATAAAAATGCATTACTTCAGTGCTGTACCTGGCTTCTGCTCAACCATCTGTCTAATGCAACCAACATGAGACCAGTGTCTGCCATGTGGCTGGTACTGTCTGGCACAACGGGCAAGTCAGTCTTCCCGTTCCAGGCAACTCCCAGCCTGCTGGGCGAGGGCGATGCGGGGGGCCCATCTGAACACAGATTGGCTGATTAAATAAGGGCTGTGATTTAGACAAATGGAATTTCCAGTGCCACTGAATTTTGGATCTGTAAGGGCATTACCTGGTTATAGAGTAACTGGATGGTTTAAACATGTATTCACATAGTGTCAGTGCAGAGAAATGGTCTATCGGGGTCTCATTCTTGCTGCTCATTGGAGTTCCCCCCACGGCTCTGAAAACTAGACACTGGGGGTGCTCAATCACACTGCCTAGAGGTTTTTTAAAAAATAGCTTTATTGAAATATAATTCAAATACTATACAATTCATCATTTAAAAGTGTAAAATTCAATGTTTTTTAGTATATTCACAGATATGTACAACTAGCACTACAGTCAATTTTAAAACGTTTTCAAAAAGAAACCCTGTACCCTTCAGCTATTACCTCTCTATCCCCTCATCCTACCCCCAGACCTGAGCAACCACCAATCTATTTTCTATCTCAGTAGATTTCCCTGTTCTAGACATTTCATATGAGTTAAATCGTATAATATATGGTCTTTTGTGACTGGCTGCTTTCGTTTAGGGTCATGTTTTCAAGGTTCATCCATGTTGTAGCATGCCTCAGTACTTCAGTCTTTTTTATGGCTGAATAATATTCCATTGTGTGGATATCATGGCACATCATTGGCCATTTGGGTTATTTCCACCTTTTGGCTATTATGAATAACACTGCTATGGACATTCATGTACAAGTTTCTGTGTGGATATATGCTTTCATTTCTCTTGGGTATATACCTAGGAGGGGAATTGCTGGATCATATGGTAACTCTGTGTTTAATTATTTGAGGAATTTGCTGACTGTTTTTCTTTTTTTCTTTTTTTTTTTTTTTTTGTGGGGAAGACCAGCCCTGAGCTAACATCTGTTGCCAATCTTCCTCTTTTTGCTGAGGAAGACTGGCCCTGGGCTAACATCGTGCCCATCTTCCTCCACTTTATATGGGACGCCACCACGGCATGGCTAACAGACAGTGCGTCTGCGGGCGCCCGGGATCCGAACTCGCAAACCCCGGGCTGCCAAGCGCGGACTAAACCGCTGCGCCACCGGGCGGCCCCCATTGCTGACTGTTTTTCAAAATGGCTGCACCATCTTCCATTCCACCAGCAGTGTGTGAGGGTTCCCGTTTCTCCACATCCTCGCCAACTCTTGTTATCATCTGATTGTTGACAGTAGCCATCCTAGTGCTTGTGAAGTGATATCTCATTGTGGTTTTGATTTGTTGATCTCTTATGACTAACGATGTTGGGCACCTTTTCACGTGCTTATTGGCACTTCTACAGTTTTTGATTCAATCGATTGGGGTATTTTCATCCTTTTAAAAAAGTTTTTTTATTGTGAAATAATTTTAGGCTTAGAGATAAATTGTAAAAATAGTACAACACTCTCATTTACTCTTAACCCAGATTCCGCAAATGTTAACCACACTTGCTTAATCATTCTCAATCTCTGAAACATTTAAGAATAAGTTGCAGACACAAAGCCCCTTTACTTCCAAATACTTCAGTGTGTATTTTCTTTAAAAAAAACAGAAACAAAAACCAACTTTCTCTTGTGCAACCACAACACAATGATAAAATCAGAAAATTAATACTGACTCCATACTGTAATTTACTGCACTTAATCAAGTTTTGCCGAGTTTCTGGGTATCAGCATTTTGGAAAAGCTCTGCAGGTGATTCTAACGGACACTGGGGACCTCTGCCACCTCTCGCAGAGGAGGACAGCGACAGCCGGAGAGGACAGTGCTCTTCTGAGGTCACCGGCAACAAAGGGCAGAGTTTTCAGGGTGCCCCACCCCCTGGGACACCTTTGTGTGACATAGGAAAAGACACCTCTCCCGGAGCTGAGCCAGATGGGCAACCAGCCTGGTGAGGGAACAGCACCTTTGTCATTGCGTCATGCCCCCTGGACCCTAGCGCATGGCACGTCCTCCATCCGGGACTGACTGTGGCTCAGGACGGGGAGGGGAAAGCTGGGGGTCTGGGGGTCCGGGATGGTGAATCTGTCCCATCAGCGCTTGACACTAGAGTGGGGAGGAGAGGAAGCTGGTTACA
This sequence comes from Tapirus indicus, assembly GCA_031878705.1. NCBI lineage: Eukaryota > Metazoa > Chordata > Mammalia > Perissodactyla > Tapiridae > Tapirus > Tapirus indicus. The sequence goes on along the minus strand of CM062921.1, from coordinate 10,358,502 downwards.
GGCAGAGGGGCGAACTGTTTCTGTGTTGCCCTCCCTGAGCCCAGCTGCTGAAATCCCTGCTGACCTTTATTTCCAGGCTCTCCTCTCTCCTGCTAGAACTCGCCTCTAGACTCCCCACTTCCACACCCCATCCCTCAGACCAGCTTCCACGGGCTCCTGGTGGTCTTTCTAACACACAAATCTGACCATATCCCTTTCCTGATTAATACCCCAATCCCTAAATGAAGCCCCATTTCCTCCATATCCAATCAATGGCAGCGGGGGCTGTCTCTGCTCTGCCCTTCCCCCACCACTGATGCCCAACTCCCACTCACTCTTAAGACTTACTCTGGGGAAGTCCCTCTGAGGCTGGTCATCTGCTCCTCCTAATGAAGCCTTGCTTCTCCCCCAGGATACCAACCAGAGTGTGTATGTGGAAAAGTGCACTCGGGCAGAGAAGGAACAGGAGATAGACAAAGGATGGGAGGGGGCAGAGATTGACTTTGTGCCTTATTACCCAGAGCAGGGTCTCTGGACCGGCAGCATCAGCATCACCTGAAATGTGTTAGAAATGCAGATTCTCAGGCCTCACCCCAGACCCACTGAATCAGAGACTCAAGGGGTGGTGCTCAGCCCTCCAGGCGCTTCTGATGCACACTCACGTGTGAGAGCCGCTAGCCTCGTGGCTATGGCCACAGGGAGGTCCAGGCAGGACCAGGGTGAGTTCATCTCTTCTCTGGTTCAAGTAATTCAAGGTAGATGTTCTCTCAGCTGGTAAATCAAGAAGATCAACAAATATTTCCAGTGCACCTACTACGTGCCAGACAAAGGGATCAGGAAGACATACTAGGTGGGAGAATGTGACTGGGTGAGGGGAAACCCAAAGCCATAGAAGGCCATCTGTGTGGGCCCTCCAGCTGGCGGGCTGGGTTTGGGATTACAGTGATGGAAGCAGAGACCTCAGCCTTCAGCGGCTTCTGGTCCAGCTTTTTAGAGTAGTCATCAGGGAAGCTGCATCATTCTCTTCTATTCCCACAGCTTTACGTTCCTCATTGTTCCTATTAGCTTAGGGATTAAAAAAAATACCACTTAGGGGGCTGGCCCTGTGGCCTAGTGGTTAAGTTCAGCACACTCTGCTTTGGCGGCCTGGGTTTGGTTCCCGGGCACAGACCTACATCACTTGTCAGTGGCCATGCTGTGGCGGCTCACATTCAAAATAGAGGAAGCTTGGCATAGATGTTAGCTCAGGGGGAATCTTCTTCAGGGGCGAAGAAAACCACTTGGCTGTGTATATAAGAAAATAACAATGCAAGTTTGTAGGGAAAGAATCTGGGCTTTCCAGGTCAAGTTGGTTTAAAACTTTGACATCCAAGCAGCATAGAGATCCCAGTGATAAATGAATGAACTTAGCAACTGCTTTTTAATCCTTATAGAATTGGCACTTTGTGTGTACTTTAGTGCCTGTATAACTAGAAAATGAAATAACTCAAAGATTGAAATCCCCTCCCAACTTTAAAAAAATTTCATTTTACAAGCACGTTTAAAATTCTGGCTCATAATTTCCTTGATTCAAAGTCAAACAATCTTGCCTAAAAGATGGCATGTTCTATATGTGACCTGGTTCACATATAGGTCACTGGGGGTCACATATGGGTGAAGAGGCTCAAAATGTACAAATTTTCAGTTATAAAATAAATAAGTCATGGGGATATAATGCATAGCATGGTGGCTATAGCTGATAATACTGAATTGCTTATTTGAAAGTTGCTGAGAGTAGATCTTAAAATGTATCACAAGAAAATTTTTGTAACTATGTATGATGATGGGCAGATGTTAACTAGACTTATTGTGATCTTTTCACATCATATACAAATATTGAATCATTATGTTATATACCTAATATATATATATAACTAATATAATGTTATGTGTCAATTATACCTCAATAAAAAATGCTTGCATACAAAATAATACCAATTTGTGGGCTGGCCTGGTGGCACAGCGGTTAGGTTCATGTGCTCTGCTTCAGCGGCCCGGGGTTTGCAGGTTTGGATCCTGGGTGCAGACAGACGTACCACTTGTCAAGCCATGCTGTGGCGGCGTCCCATATAAAGTAGAGGAAGATGGGCACGGATGTTAGCCCAGGGTCAGTCTTCCTCAGCAAAGAGGAGGAGGATTGGCAACAGACGTTAGCTCAGGGCTAGTCTTCCTCACACACAAAATACCAATTTGCATTAATACATACAAATAAACAGATACACATTGAACCCTTAGAATGACTGCCTGAAAATGGGGTGGGGAGATGGATATGTGAATAAGTGAGAATAAATAAATAATTACATAAAACAAGAGAGGGCCTTGAATGGAAAAATATAAGAAGTGTGATTTGCTCATTCCTCTGCACCTGAGGTCCAAAATAAATAAATTAACAAAAACATGAAATCTCCTAAAAAAAATCCTCTATATATTCCAAAAAAATTCTTTTTTTTTTTTGATGAGGAAGATTGGCCCTGAGCTAACATCTGTGCCAATCTTCCTCTATTTTGTATGTGGGTCACTGCCACAGCATGGCTGATGAGTGGTGTAGGTCCATGCCCGGGATCCGAACCTGCAAACCTGGGCCACCAAAGCAGAGTGCACAGAACTTAACCATATACCACTGGGCTGGCCCCTAAAAAATTCTTAAATATTAAAAAATATATTCATTAAAAAAACCTATTTTCTGAAGGCAGAGTTTTTTTTTCCAGTAGCTGTTTTTTCCAACTACTTTCTGAATTATATTTTCCAGGGTATATTTTTGACCAAGCCAAGGGGGCTACAAGATGCTGCCCTCTCTACGTGAAGATGACATCATCAAGCCACCATCAGTGGGGTTTGCGTTCTGGGTTGTCTCTGACATGGGGCTGGTTTGTGTTGACTCATCCAAACTCCTCAGCAAGGCCTATGAAGACTTGCACAGTCTTGCACCAATATTCCTTCTCATTCCCATTTCCTACCTGTCCAGACAAAATGAGCTCCTTGTTGCTCTTTCAACAGCCTTGTCATAATTCTGTGCCTGTAGACATACTTCTTGTGCCTATTTCAAATGTCACTTCCTCCCTGAAGCTTTTTCAGCTTGGCCAGGAAGAGTTAATCACACACGAGCAGGAAGAGACAGAAGGACCTGGGTACCAAATCTCACCTCCAACACTTAAGAGCTGTATGACCTCGATAATTTACTTGATTTATACGGGCCTCAGTTTCCCAATTTAAAAAACAGGGTTATGATAATAACACCTATATTGCACAGTTGTTGTAAGGCTTGTATATTTAAACTACCTGGAACCTGCTGGTGCTCAATAAATGCTTGTTCTCTTCTTCCCCTCAAAAAAAAAAAAATCAAACAATCTACCTAAAAGGTGGTGTGTTCTATACTTGCCCTTGATCAGCTTTTCATGCTGCTCCTGACGAACAGAGATTGACAGGTTGTCACTCATGATGCTCTCGTGGCCGCCTGTGGTTCTATTTGAACTTGTGTCTTCTGATATTTGGACGTTGGGAGTGGAAAAATCTCATCACGTGCCATGCACTTCTAATTTTCTAAAGCAAATATGTTGGAAGGAGCCAGTGAATGCAAACATGGACTGTTGGCCTTCTGCAATTGATTTAGGGGACAGGTCAGTCTAAATGAATGAAAAATCTGAATTATAGCTCGTGAAGGCTTGAAAGGAAACACAGAAGAGCAGCCGGGCCTGGATGGGGGGGTCCTTCTATAATTAATAGACATGAATGTTTTGTGATTTGATATTAGAAATGCTAGTATTTCTAAAGTGCTTCCAAAGTTCTCAAAAATATTTTCAACATCCTTGCCATTTGCACTATTTCTGAAGGAGGGGTTTGCATTGAAGAGGTCATGCTGAAATGAATTATTATAAAGCTAATGGAATCTCTTCACTTCTTATCCTGTTGGGTTAAATTAACTGTATCTTCAATTGAATTCAAGTGCTCCTTAATCTAAAATCTAATCATGTATCTATATTTAAAAACGTATGTGACTGAATCCATCTTTTTCAGTCTGCCATCCGTACTGTAGCAAGGTGATTCTCCTTAAAAGCCTCTGGGTGTGTCCCATTAGCACCAGTGTAACGCCCACATTCCTTAGGCGGACAGCGGAGCCCTTCACAACCGGACCCTTCCCTCGAGCTGCCTCTCTTGCCCGTGGGGACCCCTTTACTGCCTGCAGCCACACTGGACAGCTTGGCATTTCCCCAACTGGGTGGACTCATAATACGGACCTACACGCAGAACTTCCCGCTGCTGTCCTCCCAGTGAAATCCTCCCCATCCCTTGAGACGTAGCTCAGTGGGCACCTCCTCTCATGTCTGCACTTCTCCCCTCATGGAATTCCCCTCTGTCACCCGGCATTTGTTTTCTGATTTCTCTCTCTCCTGTGTGATAGGCACTAGTTTCACGCAGCTCATGTGGTGCACTCATGTGGCTACTTACACTTAAATGAACTAAAATGGAATAAAAATACAATTTAGTTCCTCAGTTGCACTTGCCATCATGTCAGATGCTCAGCGGTCACACATAGTTAGTGGCTGCCATCTTGGACAGCTCAGATAGAGAACGTTTCCATTCTTGCAGAAAATTCTAGACTTTGAGCTCCTTGGGGGCTGGGGCTCAGCTAGTCAATGCTCCATCTCCAGTGTCCAGCATGTGGCAGATGCTCAAGAAGTTTCTCTTGGACTAAACCAAACTAAACCGACATGGGACTGTCTTCAGAGAAGCAGGACCAGGCATGCCTGTTGTCAAAGAAGGTTATGACCTTCCGATGGTGGGGTGGTGGAAGGTGATGGGAGTGTGCTGGAACTCAGAGTAAAGGGAGCCAAAACTGGTTCAGAAGTCACCATTCATCTGGGTGGCGTGTCCCCATCCAGGGTTCTGTTACTGTGGTGAGGTGGGAACGGGTGCTAGGGGCAAATAGGGATGACTGTGGCCCTGGAACTAGAGGACAGCTGGGCTGGAGGGGGGTTTGGATGAGAGCATGGAGGAGCTTGGATGTCAGGTTAAGAAGTTTAGACTTCGTTTCACCGGGATTGTGAGCCCCTGGAAATTATCGAGAAGGGGAGTAGTGATAAGATTGCAGTAAGAGTCAAAATTATTACTCTAGCTTCTTAGGTTTTAATTAAGTCCTGTGGATCTAAGTCCTCGACCATTCTGGGTCCTTCACACAGTTGAGAAGACAGAGGCCCCAAGTGGGAGGGCTTCCTCCTTCTGGGCAGCACAGACATGGTCGCTCTGTTCCAGGTCAGACGCCTCATTTCCTAATCAAGGCTTTGGCAGTCACGATGTTTCATTGTTCATTATTCATGAATAGACTTGACTTTGTTCAAAATTAAAGCAAATTTGGGCCACAGAGAGGATGTCAGGGAACTCACCTGTGTGGCTTCAGAACTGTCCCCTTTTCTCTGGAAAAATCCTCTCTAGGAATCTGTGCCAAGACCTGGTGAGGGAGAAATGAGTTTTCACGATGTATCAAAAAAGGCATCTCTCAAGAAACTGTCTTTATAAATGGCATCAGAGGGGGAAGAAACAAAAGAGAGAAAGAGCAACCCCCTCAGATCAAAAGCATTGCTTCTGGATATGGAGATGTCAGGACTAAGGGAAGACCAGTGATGGGCCCCTCACGCCAGGTTTCAGGTGACTTATATTCTCTCACTCACAGTCGAAGGACTGGTTGGGGCACTGGGTGAACTGCACTTACACCAGGGAGATGATCGTGACATGACCATGGTCTCTCAACCTCGGGCATTGGGAATTCTGCTTCTCGGGTACTGCTCGGTCTTCCATTCCTCCCTCTGGCGACTCCTCCTGATGAAACCACCGGCATGGCTCCCAGTGGCGGGGGGTGCCACCTTCCTTCCCTAGCAGAATAGCCACGCGGCCTCTGCGGCCCGCACTTACTGATCACCACCATTACAAACACCTCTCCTAGTTGTGACCCTTCACAGGAGTGGTTCGACTGCCGCAAACACCCTTGGGTTAGTCACTCTGGGGAGACGTGCAGTCACCACCGTTTTCTTGGTGAAGGTTCCTGAGGTTCTTAAACGACTTGTCGAAAGTCAGAATTAAGAGCCAGAAGTGAGATTTTGAATCCCAGCCCATCAGACAACATGGCTAATGTCTGCTTCACTAGGTCACTAACCCACACTGGAAGGGAGGAAGAGCATTTCAGGTGGAGGGAAGAGCAAGAGCAAAGGCACAGAGACTTTAAACAGGATGGTTTGTTCCAGAAAATGCAAATCATTCAGCACTGGCTGAGTAAAGTGTGTATGGTGGGGGGATGGGGTGGAGAATGGGGTGAGGGGGTGATGGGGACTCAGCAGGACCTTCAGGGACTCATTCTCTGACAGGGAAGGAGCTTGGAGACCCTCCCAGCAGGGAGTGGGGAAGCTGTGGCCACATTTTGTTTTTTAACCAGCTAGTTCGTCCTGCAGTCTGGCCACTTGGCTGGAGGGTGGAGGATGGGGTTCTGCAGGCACAGAGATCGTTTAGAAGGTGTCCTGTCTCCATGGCTCTTAACTTGTGGTGTGACACCGGGGAGGAGGGGGTATTTCTCCTTTCCAGCCCTCAGTTTTCTTATCTGTAAAATAAGAATATTGGACCAAGAGAAGTTTTCACTAATTTATTCAGCACCACGGGCCCCATTTATTTCATCTGCCCACCGACTGCTGTGGGGACAGTCTTTTTAACTGCTGATCGATTTTGCTAATATTCCCACCTGACCCCCCTTTTTGAGTAATCACAGCTGGCCACCCACTCAGGGTCTCTAATCAGCATCAGTGTCCACCCCCTCCAGTATCTGGGGCTGAGTGAATTCTGGGTCAAGGCCTACCTTCCCACAAGGATGAGGTGCTTCTTTAAGAAACATTGCTGTGGGCTCTAGGGACCCAGGCTGGGGACCCCACGTCTCTCTCATGCCCCAGGCTGCTGGACTTTCTGCTTCCCGACTCTTGGTCCCAGGGACCCCCTGGACCCTGGATGCTAACATGGCTTACATTTGGGAGGTGCTCTGAGCAGCGTTATAAGTATTTGTATTTTACTCTTTTAAATTATTTTTGTTGGGAAAGTATTGCGTGCCCAAGGCAACAACCCAAATACAGAAAAATAGTGCAAAATCTCTAAGCTTCCTGCGCAGCTCTCACACCTACTCCACCCCAAGGTCAGCGATCCCTGCGCACTCCACCTTGGGCGCCTCTCCCAGGCCAGGGCCTCCTCCCGGGTCCTCGGGAACAAGCCTTGCCCATCCGCTCCGTGTTGGCCTGGAGGCCGCCGCCCGCGGCCCGGCACGGGGACCCACATCTCGGGTCGCCCCTGCCCCTCCTGGCGACGCCTAGACTCGCGTCTGTCCGAAAAGATGCACCGAAGACTCTTACGTGAGAGATCAAAGGCGAGCTCTTCTATTTAATAACAATAATATTTGAAACAATCGTGCACGTGGTCAAAATTCAAACAGTACAAAGCCCCTCTCCCTCCCCAAGACTCTCCGCCCCCCGCCCTCCCCCCCACCTCGTCCTTTCCCAGCTTCTCGCGTCTCCTTCCGGAGCTCTTCTGTGCCCGTACGAGCACGGATCCCACCCATGACAACTTTTAAAAAGAATCAGACGCGAATGATGATATTCTAATTACTTCTACTCTTTGATTTTTTTTCACTTAACCGTGGGTCTGGGCAGCGGCCCCTTTCCCTGATTGGCCGTTCCCCAACCCGACAATTTGCGGGAACTTTCCCGGACCCTCGCGCGGGGCCGCCGCAGGTTCCCTTTCGCAGGGTCTCCTTTAGTTTTTAGGTCGCGGTGAGAGGACCCGCGAAAGGCGGGTAGGTGGGACGCCTAGACCGGGAAACTAAGCCCCGCGCGGGGGCGGGCCCGCGCGCCGCCCCGCCCGCGCCCCACGAGCCCCGCCGTGCCCGGGCGCGCCCGCCCTGCCCCCGCCGCGGGCGGTCCCCGGTCCAGCCGCCCGCCCGCCTCCCGCCATCCGGCCGGCCCCCCTCCCGGGCGCCGTGCCCGTCCCCAAGGCGGCTCGTCACCGCCGCGAGGCCAATGGGCTGGGCCACGCGGCCGCGCGCACTCCCAACCGCTCCCCCGGAGTCCCTCCCGCGCTCTCCCCGGCGCTGCTCTCCGGCCCTCGCTCAGCCCGCCGCCGCCGCCGTCGGAGCCGCCATGCAGCCCCCGCGCGCCTCCTTCCTCCCGCTGCTACTGCTGCTGCTGCTCGCGGCGCCCGTCTCGGCGCAGCTGCCCCGGGCCGGCCGCTCGGCGCCTGCCGCCGGGTGTCCCGAGCGCTGCGAGCCCGCGCGCTGCGCCCCGCCGCCGGCACACTGCGAGGGCGGCCGCGTCCGCGACGCGTGCGGCTGCTGCGAGGTGTGCGGCGCGCCCGAGGGGGCTGAGTGCGGCCTGCAGGAGGGCCCGTGCGGCGAGGGGCTGCAGTGCGTGGTGTCCTTCGGGGTCCCCGCCTCGGCCACCGTGCGGCGGCGCTCGCAGGCCGGCCTCTGCGTGTGCGCCAGCAACGAGCCGGTGTGCGGCAGCGACGCCAACACCTACGCCAACCCGTGCCAGCTGCGCGCCGCCAGCCGCCGCTCCGAGAGGCTGCACCAGCCGCCGGTCATCGTCCTGCAGCGCGGCGCCTGCGGCCAAGGTACCTGCGGGCGGCGACCCCGGCCCCGCGGCGCGCTGCGCTCCGGGGAGCTCCTCAGTCTCGCCATCCCAGCCCTGACCTGTCCCCGCGGGACGGACTGGCAAGCCGAGGGGCAGCGAGGCGCTGCAGGGTGTTCAGGGCACCTACTGGCTGGGAGAGGAGGGCACCGGCCCCAGGGGTGGCAGCGTTCAACGGGCTGCCCCGAAACTCAACTTTGCGCCCAGAGCGGGGTCGGTTCCACGCCCGGCAGGTGCCCAGCACGCTCTGTCCCGAAGCCCAGAGCCAGGGTGACGGGGAGTCCGGCCCTGTGGCTGGCTGCTGGGTGCCCTGCGGGGAACCTCACCGCGCCGGGGACCGGAGGACAAACGAGGAATGTGGGCATAAAGGGAGGAGAGAAGTTCGGGACTGGGAAAGGGGTCTCATGCGGAGCAAGCCGGAGGCGTTGGGACCACAAGGACTCATTTCTGTCGCTTTCCCTTCCTTCTACTTCTCTGCATTTCTCCCCCTTTTATCCTCCTTTAAAATTAACCGTGCCTTCATTTTATTATGGATCCCGTCCGTGAAAACTGCACTTGACTTTTTATTTGGAGGGAACAGCGTTGCCCATCCGCTCCCCACTCCCCCAGGTGGTCTGCCTGGCCAGGCACCGGTTCACGACTGCAGACGCTGTGGCGGCGTTGCTGCCTGCCTTGCTTTCCGTGTTTTGGGCCAACTTAGCAAAAATGAAAGTGGCTTTTTTTGAATAAGCTGAACGGGGCTTTGGATCAGGAAATCTCAGAGGCAGAGGGGGGGCCGGGTTAGGAATGAGGAAGAAGTGTACCCCTTCTCCCTCCTTCCGCATCTTTTCAGTATTAACAAGACCCTTCCTGGCAGGGGAGGTGGTGGTGATGGGGTAAAGGGTGGAGTAATCATCTGTCTCGCGGGCCGTTCCAGAGGGATGCTTCTCCTTTCCAGCCAGAGAGACCATGTGGAAAAACAATACTGAGTTCAGCTGCGGCCAATCCAGCGGTGGAGGGACCTGCCAGCCTTGCTTGGCAGTGCATTTGGCTGCAGCCACGCTCTGCTCTGCCCTGCCTCCTGATCGCAGGCAGTGCATAGAGAGGGGGAGAGGGAAGTCCATGGCAGGGGCTGGTCTAGATTTTCTTTGTAGGAGTTTGGTCCAGCATGCCCAACTAGGGCCTGGCACAGTTTGGCTCACATGGAGAAGAAGGTGCCAGAGGGGTGTAGGAGAAATCAGAGATTGTGTATTCCACCAACATAGGAGCAGGGAGCCCAGTCTCCGCCCCGGGGAAACAGCCTAGTGAGAGGGTGGAGGAGAGTTATCTGGGAGACAAGTGATCCCACAGCGACTCAGGAATGGGCATGAAAACGCCCCTATTCAGTGCCCATTCCATGCCCCAGTCCGTGTGCCAGGTGTGTTACAGGTGTGACTGCACCTGGCCGGTCTTCACGGCCTCGTGAGGAGGGAGCCTCTGCTGTCGTCCGCGTTTCACAGAAGGAGGAACTGGGGTTGAATTAATTGCCCAAGGCCACTCAGCTGGAATTTGAATCCAGACAGCCTTACTCAGAGCCTATCCAGTGATTAACTCCAAGGCTAAGGAAGAGAGGTCAAGCAGGGTAAAAGAAGTTTCTGGAGGGAAGTGCATCCCAGGTGGAGTGGGGAACAGCCTGAGCAAAGCCTTCTTTAGGAGGTGGTGAATAGATTGGTATGGCTGGGGACATTTGGGGAGGGCAGCAGGAGTGACCCAGGCCGGTGGCACAGAGTCTCAGGGCAGCAAAGGAGGGCTGTGCTATGTACTCAAGTCATCTTGAACCCCGGCAGCTCAAAGAACGCCTGGCGTAGGACTAACCTAGCGGTGGGGTGCAGAACGCACCAGAGTGCAGAGTTAGGGCTGCTGCAGTAGTCTGGGTGTGAGGTGATGACTTTAAAAAAGCATATTGCATATTTTTGTCAAAAACAAGCCAGCTGTTACTGTTTGTAGTCTCGCTGCATGGGGTCCTGGTAACTGGCACCATTTAAGCACCTAATTTATTGCCTGTGAGGTGGAGTCACTTAGCAAGCTTTGGCAGAATCATTAACAGTGACTGTGTGAAGGGAAACGGGTCCTCTCTCACTGGCCTTCAGGCCCAAAGCAGGCTCCCGGAAGAGCCAGCAAGGGGACAGCCACAGAAGGGTGAGTGTGCGGCCTTGAAATGGGGAAGAGACAGAGAGGGTGCAAGGCTGGTCTCATCTTTCTCTCCTCTTTTGGCTAATATTTATTGAGTTCTGCAGTGTGTCTGGTGCTGCTTGTTTGTCTGTCTGTCTGCCTGGCACGTAGGAGGCACCTGGTGGATAGATGATGAATGAATGAATGAATGAAGAAACAAGAGCTGCTGAGATCCACGGCCATCCAGTCTTTCCTTAATGGACGGCTTTGCTTTTGCCGTCCCCGTGCCCCCCCTCATCTGACAGTCTGCCCTTGACTTCCCGGAGGTATCTCTGAGGACAGGACCCCGGGAGCCAGCAGACTTCATTCAGTTGCAGCCCTGCCGGCGGCGAGCAGGTCACTTGGTGTCATTGTTAGAGGAGGTAAACTGGCCGCCTGCGCTGGCCGAGAGGGTTGGCAGGAGTGCTGTCTTAGCTGGGGCGGACGGGGAGGCCTTTTGGAGGAGGTGCCGTTTGGAGGCCTGCAGTTGGAGCGCGCCCCGGGAACACGTGGTGAAGGAGCTCCGGAGGTGGAGCAGGTTCCACGGCTTCCAGGACCACAAGGAGAGTTCGTCCGGAGCAGAGAGGGCGAGGGAGACAGGCACGCTGTCCGACCCAAGGGCCCCGGGCAGGCCAGCAGCGCTTGGCGGATCTTTGGATTGTGGAATGTGTCACCGTTCAAAAGAAAGCACTTTTATCTGTAAGCCGTGTAACGGAGACTTCAGAGAGTATCTCTAATCACAGTTCTGGAAATGAGGGCAAATCATCTATTTCGGAAATCGGTGCTGCTGTCAGGGAACGTGCACAGTTATACTAGAGAACAAGGATCTGGCGTCTTCCTCCATTAACAGTTTGGATTAGTTTAAAGCAAAAACTCTCTACTGATCAGGAGATTACAAAAAAGGAATTGCAATTAAAAATAGCACAGCAGTAGGGGCTGACGTGTATTAGTGCTGATTCTGTGCCAGGCCCATAGGAACCCACTGACCCTCCCGGCAGTCCTCCGGGGGTGTGCTGTCATGCTCCCGTGTTACAGCGGAGACAGAGTCACAGAGCAGAGCAGTACCTTGGCCAGGACTTGAACCCGTGCGTCTGGTCCAGAGCCCGTCCATAATCGCTGTGCTGTGCTGTTGACAGAGAAACTGAGATTATAAGCCAACCCCAGCTAAGCTGCAGCTCAGAGCTGGAGTAAACAGTGCTCCAGATGGCCGTGGCCTGGAGACGAACACCGGACACATCACAGCTCTCACCTACAGGCACGGGAGTCGGGGACAGGGTGGCCTCCAGTGGCCATCGATGCAGCCCTTGCTGAAGAAAAACAAGGAGCTGAAAGGGCTGTAGTGAAGATGTGTCCAAACCAGAGCCCCAGGCCCCAAATGGCCTGTGGGGAGAGAAAGGCCCCTCTGGACTCCCAGACATTCCAGAAGACCAGCCAGGATGTGCAGCGCTACAGAGCTCTGCTAAAAATGGACGAGAAGCCAGGAAAGAGGCCTAAGAAAGACTCCCTGAACCTCAGAAGCCTGGTCCGTTTCTCCTCCTAGTACACACCCCGGGAGCCGATGCTGCCCCCAAACAGCAGCCCTGAGTAGCCTGGAGACCTACAAGCTGCAGTGGGGATCCAGGAACTCCCCATCCTGGTCTCACCCCAGGACTGACGAGGGAGGGCCTCTGAAGGAGGAGGCCGGCCCCGCATTCCTGGGAAAGAACCATGGGCTCTGATGACTTTTGAGCAGTTTATAAGGCTTTGATCATTCTGGTTGGTTATCTTCTTTGATTCTGTTGGTTTTGCTAAAAGAGTTAACATATTAAGGTTTCATAAAATTAGTAAGTTAACAGTATCAAAAGCCAAACGTTTGAATAACTTCCTTCCATCCAGAAGAGCTCTAAATAGGTTGCTTCAGAGCTTAAAATAACTGTATTCAGTGAGCGATTATGGCAGGGACCGTGAGCTAACTGTGGTTAGACACCCGACAGCCTTAGGACTGCGGAGCCGAATTCTGAGTCCATTTGGAGTTACGAGATCCTAGACGCAGTTTCGTGCCTTGGATTGAGAAATCAGACTTTCCATGAGCTTATATTTCAAGTGAATAAATAGCTCAGGTCAGGCTTAATTTGAAGAAGAAATCAGGCTTGGCAGTGGTTGAGGGTTCCTTGGAAGGCTGGCCGGGGTGGAGGGGCTGCAGGCTGACCACTGGCTCTGGCCCATCATAGGCTGTTACCTGGCCAGGTGACCGGCCCCCAACCTCTCAGAGCCTCACAGTGAGAGGGCTGGGCCAGATGATTTCCGAGGTCCCTTCTGGCTGGAATGGTCTGTGATTCTTGTAAGAAAACCAATCTCTGAAGAATTGTGATTACCTCATCCCTATTTTAAAGTCTGGGCTGGCTTCTTTAAGAGCTATTTCTTTTTCTTAAATTATTGATGGTGAAAGCCAAGGTCGGCACTGAATGCATGTGGCCCATCTGGGGCCTGGTTGACTATACTTCAGCTTTGTGTCGGCTGCCGAGAGTCCCCGATGACCACCGTGGTAACGTGCCTGCCCCCAGGAGGTGAGCTCCAGCGAGACTGGATCCCTTGCTCCTTCCGGGGGCCCCGAGGCTGGGCTGCCATGGGTGCTCTGCGGTGAGGTCCATCCTGAGCCATTTCATTTGTCCTGCCCCACCTTCTTTGCCATTAAAAAGCAGAGAAGAACATTAATATCAACAGAGAAACTGAGAAGTATAGTCATGCCAAGTGCTTTTCCAAAAGGCTCCTGGAAGTGGCAGGGAAGTTGGTGTGATTCAGCGCTGCTGGGTGACTTGTGTCTAGAACCGCTGATGGACACCAGCCAGTACAACACACTGCAGGACCGAAATGAGTGGCAACGAAGAGGCGTGTCTGTCGCTGCTGGAAGGGCGCAGAGTTCAGCTTTTAGAATCAGTGACGTGAGATCTGTGAGTTCTAAATTCACTCAGAGCATTTTTTGAACACCTACTGTGTACTCAGAGCATCCAGATATAGGGAGTCAGAGGTGAATAAGGCTCAGTGGCCCACGATCTCAAAGAGTTCATAGTCGGTCATATAACACCCGGCTTAAGGACTGGACTTGTAGCGTCAGTTCACCGCTTTCTAAATGTGTGACTTCTTGTATGTGACTTGATCTCTCTAAGTCTCAGTTTCCGCATCAGTAAAATAATAATAAAAATAATAGTAGATACGTACATACCTCATAGGGTTATTGGAGGACAGAAGCACCTAATTGTGTGAAGTGACTAGAATTGTGCCTGATGCGTTACTAGAACTCAGTCAACATGAGCTATAAGAATGATAATTATCATCATATCGTCGAAACATCTAACAAGGAGTCAGCTCCGAGGGGGAAGAGCTGTACTGATCTTGTCCCCCTGGGGATAAGGTGGGTGGGTGGGTTAGAGAAGGAAGGGGATGTGGGACGTGTGTCCTGGAGGCTGACTTGGAATTTGCCAATAAGGATGTTAGAAGAGGTTCCTGGGGCAGAGGGGCTCAGACACTGCCTTGCCTGTCACCAGTGGTTGCCTGTGTCATCTGAGAAATGTGTGACTTCTGAACAAAGAGCCGTGTGTCTGGAACACCCGGGGTTTTGCAAATGTCATCTCCTTAACCCTCCCTGGAGTTTGTGACGCTCAGGAGATAGCAGTTTATAGAAGCCCTGGGACCTTCTTGAACAATGCTTGGTTTGGTTTCCATGCTTTGGGAGCTCCTCACAAGGGAAGGTTTGTCACATCTTAAGGAAAAAGAAGTCTGAGAGTCCACGGATACCCTGTTATTTTAGTTTCCTAGAACAAATTGTCAAGTAAGCGTATTTCATAAAAACAGTCCTCCACTGCATGGTGTGACAGCAGCTGGTCCCTCACCAGGAGATAATCATGTCTCCTTGGGCCTATTGTTGTGGCTGGAATTTCTAATAATTTTCAAATTTGAGTAAGCCCTGTCTTAATGAGTCAGAGCCTTGTGCAATATTTTCAAACCTCAGGAGACATCTTTTTCATTAGTTGTGCAATCAGATCTCGAGAAGAAGCCAGTAGGCCCGTCTGTGTGGTGAGCTGTTTTTTTTTCCCTCAGAGTTTGGCGAGATTTGCAGTAGAGTTCCCTTTCACATAGTCTCCGGAGAGATTTTACCAGATCATCCAGCAGCTGAGTCATCTCACACCCCATGACTAGGAGAGCCCTCTCTCTGGGGCCAGTGTTCCAAGTGGCAGTCACTGCTGGGTGGGGATGGATGGACACAGAGAGTTTTGCCAGTTGGGGTTGCCCAGGCAGATGGCTGCTACTGGATACTGAAGAGAAAAGGCTCAGCATTCAGCAGTCGTATCTGCTTTTCTCTGGCACAGAGTGAGCTAGCCTGGGGGGTCAGGGGACCACATTCTCCAGGACAGCCAGGTGGTGGGAAACAGCACTGGACAGAACAGTGACCTGAAGAGCTACCACCAGAGTGTTCTCTGGGAGCTGGGCAGTGTGCTGATTATGTTCTGGGCCTGTCTTGTTCTTCCCTCATCGCCACCCAGGGAGAGAGGGGCCATTATCCCCCTTCCCTAGCTGAGGAAATCGATGAGGCTCCAAGAAGTGAATTATAGCTGTCCAAGGCCACCCAGCGGGAGAAGGCAGAGCCGGGATTTGAACCCAAGTCTGTCTCACTCTCAAACTATTCTTGACACTTCTTTGACTCAGTGTTATTTAGAAGTGTGTTGTTTAATATCCAGATATTTGGGGGGATTCCAGCTATCTTTCTGTTATTGATTTCTAGTTCGGTTCCTTTGTGGGCTGTGAATATACCTTGTATGAATTTTGTTCTTTTGAATTTGACAGAGTGTGTTTTCTGGTCTACAGTGTGGTCTTTCTTGGTGAGTGTTCCATGTGAACAGCAGAATATTCGCTGTTGGATGGAGTGTTCTATAAATGTCAATTAAATCTAGTGGATTGATCTTGCTGTTCGGGTCAACTATATCCTTACTGATTTTCTGCCTGCTGTCTGCCTGCCGGTCTCTAGTTGGCAATTCCCAGACTCATCTAGAACTCCAGGCAGCAAACAGTGGAGCTGGAGGGATGGAAAAAGTAATACGCTTCCTGGGTGTCAGGACATGGGTCTCCTCTGGGCCACATGTCCCACTGAGACATGGTAGCTTTTGGCCAAAGTGACTGAATTACTCTGGAGCATTGACCCTGTTTCAGGGAAACTAAGGGCAGAGCTCACCGCCATCATCTTCAAGGTCAGAATGCTTTGGTTCAGAACACCACTCCCCCAATTATTATGCAGAGCACGTGACCGTCCCTTGTGTCTGTATCGTAGAGAGCACATACGGCTCACCGGGGAGCCTGTAGGCTGCCTTCTAGTGTTCTCAGACTGAGTTTGCAGGTCAAGAAATGGCCTGAGTTGAGGTTCCTTAGATCCTAGCTTGACATTCTCCACCAGTTTGATATTTTTGGCTCTGAAAAATGTAGCCCAGTATGGTTCAGCCCTCATTGGAAAAAACCCGGTAGGAAAAGTCTGATAACCCCACAGAAGGTACAGGAGGAAGGGCAAGAATTTGAGACAATCTAGAAAGGACCATGTGCACTAATACCTTTGTGTCTGCGGGGTCCTATAATACTTCTCATCCAGTCTGTTCCCTTGGATTGCCCATCATTGGCCAACCATATAACGCTCTATCCTCTGGAAAATATCATTGTGCTCGTACCTTCCACGACCCATCTCTACCCACCTCAACTACCCATTTTTGTGTTTTCTGGGATCTTGTGGACAAGGACACCTCCTTTCCTGTGGAGACACTGGTAGCTGGCCAAAGCCACCAACTGGCTTATAAAGAGGACAGAATCCCACAGCATGAAACCTGAGTATGGAAGGTCCTTGCAGGTCCTGTAGCCCAACCCTTCAGTTTACAGATGGGGAAACTGAGGTACCCAAAGGGAACATGACTCTCATAAGCTGCCCAGCTCATTAGTGGGGGTCCAGTGTGGACTCCATCCTGAGACCCAAGGTAGAACCCTTGAGCTCTTCCCACCTGAGTCTCACCTTCCTGCTGGGATGGGAGAGGCCTGGCTCCACCCTCATGGTTTTCTCATGAGGCTGAGAAACCTTGGGTGCTTTCACTTAGTCTCCCACTACAAAATGATGCTAAGGAAAACTTTTTTTCCCCCCAAATAATCTCTCTGAGTTGGAAGATGACCCCAAACCTATCCATATAAGGACTGATTTCTCCCTTCAAGAGTTCTAAGCACATATTAATGCCAGTGCTGTTGCTGAAGGGAAGAAAATCAGTATAAATATCATTGTGGACATGCCAGATACGTCAGAGCTGAGACGCTTCCACGTCTTTTAAGCCGTGGTTCAATTTTCTTTGGGATGAATGTACCAACTTTCCCCCCTCTTTGCATAAAGGCTCTTTTTAATTTCTTTTCACCATACTGTTTAGACATCCTGGGAAATGCATTCATACATTTGATGACATGTTGTACTCTATCAGTGTTTTAAAGTTATAAATATAGTTTAATCACATCAAAAATAAAGAAAAGAAGAAAAAAAAATCCATGATTCCACCATCATTCCAGCAGCTTCATCATTTCTGTCCTGAGTATTAGCACCGTTTGATTAACTATTTTCCTGTTTGTGTCCATCTGGCCATGGATGCTATTGCAAACAGTACTGAAAACAAACATTTTCATGTTCACGGCTATTTCTGTATCAAGAGTTATTCCCTTGGGCTGGATACTAAGAAGTGCAATGACAGGATGGAAGGATATGGATTTTTTATGGCCTTGGGTGTATGTTGCCAAATTATTTTCCAGGAGGGTTGTACCCATATTCGTTGTCATCAGCTATGGATTTATCAGCCTCTCAAGTCACTGAAAGCTGGGGCAGCCAGAAAGAAATTCCCCTGAAAGAAATCCTTCAGGATAAATGGACTAGGACAGTACCAAACCAGTCATTCTGCTCAGCTGGTAAATTACCTGGTCTGTCTTTAAGTTACTTTTATCCTCAGATTGATGGATTTTAAGAGAGAAGCAAGATTTAGGGTAGAATGAGTACTTTTAAAATTTGTTTTTGCCTGGGGATGGAGTCGTGATTACAGACTGTCCAACCTGGGGGAGGGGGGTGGGGTGCGACTGTCTGGTCATCTGGTCCAACGAGGAGCTGGGGCCAGCGAAGGGATGTGAAGACCCAAGGTCACAAGCCGGGATGTGACGTAGAGCCTGAGTCCCTGGACACCCTGCCTAGGGCTTTCTGCACTGACCCTCCCAGATGCCAGCTCTGTTCAGGATGCAGGAGGCGCCCAGACTGTTTTTGTTTTGAAAAGTGAATAATATGTTTATTCAAATGTTTTGTGCACATAGACAGAAATATCACATGAGCCACATATGTCAAATCCAATTTTCTAGAAGCCACATTAAAGAAGTAAAAAGAAACAAGTGACATTAATTTTTCCTTTTTCATTGCAGTTTTATTGAGATATAATTCACATACCGTAAAATTCATCCTTTTAAAATGTACAGTTCAGAGTTTTTATATATTCAGAGTTGTGCAACTGTCATCATTATCTGTGTTCTAATTCTGGAACATTATCATCACTCTAAAAAGAAACCCAGTACCCATTAGCAGTCACCACATACTTCCCCTCTGCCCAGCCCTAGGCAACGTTAATCAGCTTTCTGTCTCTGGATCTGCCTATTCTGGCATTTTGTATAAAATGGAATCAAACAAAATGTGGTGCTTTGTCACTGGCTTCTTTCACTTAGAATAATGTTTTCAAGGTTCATCCATGTTGTATGTATCAGCGCTTCTTTCCATTTTATGACCAAATAATATCCTGTTATGTGAATATAGGAATGCCAGACTTTTATTTTATTTTCTCTCCCGGATGGGGAGTCCAAATCCCAGTCCCCAAAGTCACTTTAAAAGTCTAAACTGCTGAGATGGCACTGACTTGTTCTGTTGGAAGAAACATGTACACGACGCAGGGAGCGGTACTGAAAATAAGAATATTCTGTATGGATGGGAATTATGCACTGAAAGGAAAAGATCAGAAAATGCAATTTTCAGATTTATTAGATCATATGACTTTTTTTGGAGCTGGAAAGGATGTTGGAAATGGTCTCTCCTTACCCCTCATCTTACTGGTGAGGTAACTGAGGCCCGGAGAGGGGAAGTGGCTTGCCTGGGGTCTCAGGGCCCACCTGTCACTCCTCACTTGAGCCAAAGATTCCTCCTGGCTTCTGTCTCAGTTTTTCTAGTTCTCCTCATTCTCTTCCTCATATCTCGAGGATAGTGCTCATCAGTGAATGGGTACAGGGTACTTCTCGAGAAGAACCAAACCAGTCATTTTGCTCAGTTGGTAAATTACCTGGTCTGTCTTTAAGTTACTTTTATCCTCAGATTGATGGATTTTAAGAGATAAGCAAGATTTGGGGTAGAACGAGCACTTTTAAAATTTGTTTTTGCCTGGGGATGGAGTCGTGATTACAGACCTTCCTGGATGGAGGATCTTGGTTCACCATCACATCCCTCCCTCTACCTTCCCGTTTCCTTTCCCCTAAGTCCCAAACCCACCCTCCTTCACCAGGGGGCTCTGAGAGAGTGGCTGATGACAGCTTAGGGGAGTATTCCAGACCCCTTGATCAACTGAACCATCCCCTCCCAGCCTGCTGCTTGGCGGCTGGAGGATTCAGGAGCCCGAAGTGCCTTGGCCACTCCAGACATAACAACCAGGAGCAGTCAGAGCAGGAAGAGAACTCAGCTGAGAAATCTGGGAAGGTCAAGACCGGAGCCAGATGCTTATCAAGAGGAAAGCTAATAGTGTTTTTGTGAACTGAGCAGTCAGCCCTTTCCCTGAAGATAATAATAGATGCATCATGTCGGGCATTCAGGAGACTTATGAAAAAAAAAAATCGTGTGGTGGAATTGATTGGAAACTATTTTTTCTAATACATACAATAGGTCAGAAAAGACTGTTAAATGCAACAATACTGACGAAACCCAAGCATCCACCATGGTGTGCAAAGCTAGGACTTTTTTTTTTTTTTTTTTTGCCAATAAGACTGGAAAGTGATTGTCAGTGACAGGCGCCTTTAAACATAGACACTTTGTTCTGGAAAAGGCACCTTTTACTAGTAAAGTTGAAGCTGCAGAACTGGGCCATGCTTGTGACTGACAGCACATTTAGGGGTTTGCAGCCAACTGGCCAGGTGCCCCTGAAAGCTTGTTGCTAATTGGGGGAGACTGTTTTAGACTTGTTGGGGTCAGTCTTTCTGCCCCTCTCTTTTCCAGCACCATCTGCTGCAGCCTTGGCCCAGCCCCTGCAAAGTTACTTGCAGGGCACCATGGATGTGAGGGACGGATTTGCAGTTGAGGTCTGGCTTTGGGTGAGCTTTTCCCACTCCGAGCCGTCTGGGAGACTGCACCGGAAAGAGGGTTTGCCAGCGCTTGGAAGTGCCAGTGTGGGCTGGAAATTGAGACCAGGCTCCCAGGGTCCACCTCTTCTTCCTCCTTTATTCATTATGAAGAAAGAAATGGGTCACACGTAACTCTTCTGAATTTCATTTCTTTATTTCTATGCAAAGACAGTATAGTAGTCCATCATTCAATTTTGAACCTTAAAAAAAAAAAGTATCAGTTGCTATGTATGAATTCAGTTTATTTTAACAAGAATAGGTCCGAGAGCCTTTGGCCGTGGGAAGCTTGACACTGAAGCTGTGTCTTTTCACAGCCGTGTCGTTTCATCCTTCCTTAGATGCAGACGGTGCCACTGATGATGCGCAGGATTTTCAGATTTATTTTAGACTTCAGTCTGCTCCCTTGGCCACAGCCACGTGATGCCTCTCTGCTTCCCGTGCATTTTCTCTGTGAGGTTCAAAGAAACCTAATTGCATGGGCCCCTCTGCGCCCAGGCCCCCAGCACCCTGGAATTTGCAGCCGCAGCACCCATTAGAATAGGGGTCTGGTTTCCTGGAATGTGCAAAGCCTCGCTTCTGTTTCTGCTGCCTCCACACCCCAGACCAGCACTAGGCCAGACTCAGGGTTGAAGCCGTTGCTGACAAGTTCCCTTGGAATTTGATGGAGTGGGACAGACAGAATGCAGTCACTCAAACTGGAAGCATGGAGAAAGTAAGTCTTGCGGGGCATCTTTGCCGCATTCACTGGATTATGCTTTTCTGTTTCTCTCCCAGGCAACCACTTGCAAACACAAGGCCCCATCCCCTTTGCACTTCATGCCTCATTACCCATTAGGAAGCTGTTTAAATTGGTTTCTCTCCTGACCCTCAGGGAGAAAGCAGTCAAAGTTCATTGGAAGATGAGGAAGCTTCTGTGTTTCTCTGCCATTCTGGCTCCTTTAAATGCAGCCAGCCTGCCTGTCTTTCTCCCCGCTCTGCTGCTCTGGCGTTCTCCTCCTGTGCCTCTCAGGTAATTCTCGAATTCATCATGCAGCCTCACAAAGACAGCTTTTCTCAGTGAAAAATCATCCTTCTTGCCCTCCCTGAATGTGGACCAGCCCCTCTCTCAGCTGCACGGTGTCAGGTTAGTTAACCGCCTGCCTCCTGGGCCCGTCTCCACATGCCTACACAAGGGGGACAGGTGTCCCACTCGGGCCTCAGGTGCCTGTGTCGGCCGGAGTTGTGAAGCCCAGATTTCAATTCTGACATCAAAAGTCCTGATGTGGCAGGCAGTGTGGTGGGGACCCCTCCTCATTCAGCATATAGCTCAGTATTCCAGGTCCTCTCTTCCCGTCGTGCCGGTGGCTGGCCCTTGCAGTTGACCTTGGCCTGCAGCCCTCATCCTCTCTGTTTCGTCTGTTATTGCACCCCCCACCCCATCAGCAGTGTGGGGCCCTCTGGCTCGGGGCAGCACGGTGCTGGGGAGGTAGGAGGAGCGCTGAGGGACCACTCTGGATCCAGCCCTGACTGCGTTTGCTTTCCCCTGGCCTCGCCGGGCTCCACTTGGCCTCTCTGTAGAGGTGCTGAGCTGTGAGCAGAACAGAACAGGGGAGGGCAGGCCCACGGGCTCATGCAGATGCTGTGTCTGGAGGGTAATTTCCTTCTGGAGTCCTCTCTGGATTTGGGCCTGGATTTATTTACCCAGCACGTAGCCTCTTTGTAGTTACTTTTACTCTAGCCATGCTGGGGACAAAGAAATGTCCAGATGTGACCCTCAGACCATCTAAAGATGGAGAGGATGACAGCCTCCAGTGTACACCCCCGTGGCAGTCAATTCTGGGGTGTCACTGGATTCTAGGCCTGGTCTAGGCTGGGCCTTGGAGGATGGGGCTGCAGATACTGGACCTCATATCGGGGACTCCTGCTTGGGGAGCTAGGGCTGTGGGGGGTGGCTGATCACAGCTGAGGAGTGTGTTAAGCAACGGAGCCATTCCCAAAGACTATTTTAAATCGTCACGACACCCCACTGGGGGCCTGCTGTGGTTGCTTCCTTATTTACAGTTTCTGAGCCAGTGGGAGCCTGGCTGGCTGGGTGTCTGCTGGTGACCAGGCAAAATTTCCCAAAGCTTTGTGGCGGGACTTTGAGTCTAGAGCAGTGGACTTGGACTTGGTGGGTCCAAGCTGGCGTCTTGGGGGTAATTACTTCTCCTGGCTGTTACGTGATCACGATGGGGGTCTCCTGGCCCTTCAAGTGAAAATGGGAACACATTTCCCACTGGCCTTCATTTCCGACCTCCATACAATGCATTTTGTGCCCTTGCCTTTGAAAGGACTTTATTTCTTTTGTTACTTGTGCCCAGGCCCACGCGACAGAAGGAAGAGCAGGGCCGGACTGGAAGCATTAGGGAGACCGAGGCAAGTGCTGGAGGGTGAGCTGTCCCTGGCCGACCTGCCTCCGTCCTGGCGAGCACAGACCCTGGCCGAATCCAGCCGTCGTTTTGGCTGAATTTCTTCACATTTCATCCTTTCCCTTGAATCCTGCCAATTGTTGGAATTGGGCTGTGCTATGATTTGTAGTCTTTAAAGTACCAATACCTTTGCTGGCATTTAAAATTGAAGAAATTAAGTGAAAAATCACAAGTGATTTCTTCCCTTTCTTCATGAGAGCCAGGAGGGACCTTGGAAGCCACCGGGTTGAGCCTCCTTATTTTAAACTTGAGGAAGCTTTAGCACGAGGGGCTCACCTGCGGTTGCACAGCTTGCATCATGGGTGTGTGAGCTGTGCCCGGTGTCTTAGATCACAGAAGATGGGCGCCTCCCGCCCAGCACGTGGATGGTCTGTGAGCCCCTGGAGACAGCCTGTGGGCTCCTGGGCTCGACCAGATTGAGGCAGCATCTCGATCAGCTCCTGAGCAAGCATGATGCTTCTCAGTATTTCATCTGCACTTTGGGTTTTGAATCAAATGAATTTGGAATACAGGCAGGGCCGGCTTCATGGGTGTGCACCCCGTGCAGTCCCACCGGGCCCGCGCTCAGAGGGCCCCACACTTGGTTTAATGTTTTGACCATCTCGGAATTCTTAATTTTGGAACAACGGGCCCCCACATTTTCATTTTGCACTGGGCTCTGCAGATTATCTAGCTGGTCCTGAATGTGGGACAGTCCATTAAAATGCTGGTGATTTGATCAATCTGCTCTTGCAACTGATTTGAATTTTGGGAACATGCGATTCCCTCTGAATAAAGGAGGATTCATTTCTTTTCCCTCGAATACACTGCGTTCTGTTTTCCGAATTAGCTCTACTTATCAACTCTGCGGAGAAATTGGAAAGCGCGATTGTTCTTGCTGGAAGCAAAGGTTGGGTTGTGAATCCTGAGTCCTGGCCTGAGTCTCAGGCCTGGAAGTGGGAAGCATGTTCCCACAGTCGTGTGGGCTGCAGGGGGCTGGAAACTGGGTGGAAGGGCTGGGACCTGGAAGGGAGGTCACAGATGCAGAGCAAAGAGCTCCAGCTTGGGAGCCAGACAGATGGGGTTAGTCCCCTGCCTGTGCCGCTCGCCAGCTCTGAGGCTTTGAGCAACGTGCTTTACTTCTCCAATCCTCCATTTTTCCATCTCTCTGTAGACTCGGGATAAGATCACCCTGCAGGCTTGCAGGAATGATTAGAGACAACATTTATTCAGTGCCTAGCATTGTGCTCGACACATAGTGGATGCTCAATAAATGAGACTATTATTTCTGTTGGTGTTATTTTTATTGTCCATGTTGAAGGTTGGGTGGCTATAGGGGAGGAGAATAAGTATTCTAGGCAGGAAGAAAAATAAGTGTGACTGCAAGGAGGGGGCGTGGAGCAGGGCTGTGAGTTTTGGAGGTCTGGTGAGAGGTTTGCAGGAGTGGAGAGTGTGCATTGAGGAGTCCTGGGAGATAGAGTTGGGGAATCAAAGCCACATGATAGAGGGAGTTGTGGGTCAGACAGGAGATGGAGGCGGCCATGGGATCCTGCAGTAAGTTCATGCACCCCAAGTGGCAATTATTAGTTAAGGGGAGACATCAAAAACAGGCCAGACCTACCTGGATTAGAATCTATAAGTGAGATTCTTAGAAATTTTGGAAGTGTGGAAGGAGCCACTTGGAGGCGTTGAAATGCACCTGGGAGATGGAGCGTGGGCTGAGAGCTGGGAGAGGATAACTCACTCACGGCTGGAGACGGGCATGGGATTTAGTGCTGTCTGTGCCCTCTCTCATTTAGGACTCCCAACCGCCAGAAGTAGGTGACATTATCTCCATGTTGCAGAACCAGAGACTGAAGCTCAGACAGGGAAAGCCACTCTCTGAAGTAACACAGCTGTAAGGGGCAGAATTGGGATTTGAGGCCAGGCCTGGCTCTAAAGTCATTCTGGTATTAACAAGGAGCCTTGTGACCTTTCTCAGCTTCGCTGACCCCACGAGGAAATACTGGGGTTGGAGTTCAGCTTGGCACTCCTGTCTATCCCAGACACTCCGAGTTTGTGAACCGGAGTTGCCAAGCCAAGGTGGGACAGAGTGGGCAGCTCTGCGTGGAGAAGGGACAAGGGACGGAGCCGAGGACAGGGGCAGAGCATCCAGGATCTGATGTTAGGATGACTGGAGCCAGGTCTGGGGCTGCTGCCAGCTGGTATGGGGAAGGGGCTGCCCTGCGGTTCTCCTAGGACTGCCAAGAGGGCCCGGAGGGTCAGTCGGTCCCTCTAAAGCAGATCCCTCCCACGCTGGCCACCGTGACTGGTCCGTGATTGAGAATCCAGCTGACTGAGGCGGTGTGTCCCGTAGGTGTAGCTCAGGGGTCCCCTTATACTGTGGGCCAGCCACGTGCTCCAGAGGGCCGGGGACCCGGGCCTGCCACCTGCAGGAATTGGCACTCCTACCTCTCCCCTGGCAGGTCCAGGTTTATGGGATCTGAACCTTGTACGGTTCAGGGGACCCTCTTTAAGAAAAAGAATTCCAAATTATGAATACAACATTAGGCCTGAAAACAATTCTTTATTTAGATTGAGAAAACAAATGACCACAAATTATACATTTTCAAAAGTGAATACTACAAACTCCACAAAACACAGAAAAATGTTACGATGTTGTTATTAACTGCCAGGTACACCTTCCCCTTTAAATACTTTAAAATACTTCTCCCCCAAATGCCCACATTTGCTCCCGGATATCAGCCACTCTGACAGGACAGGAGATGTGTGACAGGGAGAAGGAGACAGTGGCCTCAACCAACTGCAGTTTAAGTATTTTACTTCTACAAATTTTGCAAAAGCGTTTGATGACTGAGTGCTCTGCGTGGGCCCCTTGCAGGGCAAGTGGAAGGCTCTAGGCTGAAGCTTTGAACCCAGTGTGAATCCACTTCTGCTCTGAACTACTGCAGCTGTGCAGGGATTCAGGCTTATCAGCTGCAGAGAGCCCAAGAGACAGCAGATGGGGGTTCCCAAACTTTCATGGTTGGTGGCACTCTTAGTGTCTCCGTAATGTTTTCGTGGCACCTCCTAGCCCAAAAGACATACCTAACAGTTTCATTTATCAAGTAATTACATCCCAACAACTTAATAAGTATTTGTGTCTTTACATCATGGTAGGCATTTGACAGAAAAATAAAAGAAAAATGATATTTAAAGTTCATTATTCAATAGCAACAGTTACTTACAAATGGGCTGTGTGCGTCTGTTGGCTGCCATACGGCCCCTCAAATCTTGGAATCAGGTTGGACACTGCCACCCCCATTTCCCTTCAACGTGGATTTTTGTACATTGCTTGGTTTTAATCCCAGTGACCACCAGAAATCCAAATTCACAAAGATATAGAATCATCAAAAGGAGTGTAGTGCAATCTGATTGTGAAAGTGTGAACTGCCTAGAGCTAGTTCTCAAGGTGTCCGACAGATGCCAAGTATCACTGTGTTTCCCCAGAAAACATGAAATGTGCTGTGAGTTTGCTATGGCACTTTGGGGTGGCTCAGGGTGGACTTTGAGAACCATGGCATTGGGACCATAAAGACTTCCTTCTTTCTTCTTCCTGCCTCACATCTAATCTTTACCTGACATTTTTGCCTTAAAGATGACAGAAATACACATTTTGATGTACTATTTAAAGTACTGTTTAGCACATGTCCAATTTTGTGTGAAATCTTTAGAGAGAGACACAGATAAAAATCTATCCTTCAATTCCTAGTCCCCTCATTGTGATTTTCATTTTTACTGCAACAGATTTCCTTCCATGTGATAATGTATGGCCAGTACTTAACTTAGTGCCTGGCTCTTTTCTGTAAACATTTAATAATGGAAGTGTCTATTATTCTAATTTGATAATAATTGCTGAAATTTATCAACTCTGTGTGTGTCTCTCTTTCCTCCTATAAGGAAGTTGTGGAAAGTAGTTAAGTATTATCTGTAAAACTCCAGGGATAATGGGTTCCAAGGCAGCAACATTGGTGAAGCTGTGTGCTTGACTAGTAGTTTATAAAAGAGGAAAGATGAATCATTTATTATCTTCTGATGGAATCCTGGCAATTTAAAAACTCATAAAAATTAAGGAAATCTTGGCAACTCTTAATGGGTCATTTGTTGTGTTAAAAATCAGTAATGATAAATATTTATTAGGTAAGCGGAAAGGTCTGTCTCTGTAAAATGTTGTGACATCATTCTACTAATCCTAGTTATTCAGAATTTTTCTGTTTAAAATAAAATCACATACTTCAAGTCAGTCATTCAGTTTTCTCTTTTTGAGAATTATTTTGGGTATTCTGGGTTCTTTGCTTTCCACATAAATTTTAGAAGTAGCTTATCGATTTCTACAAAAACTCCTGCAGGAATTTTCGTTGGGAGTATGTTGAATCTGTAGATCAATTTTGGGAGAATTGATAGCTTATCAATAGTGAGTCTTCAGACCCATAAGTATAATATCTCTCTCCATTTATTTAGGTCTTTTAAAATTTATTTGAGCACTGTCTTTTAGCTTTCAGTGTACAGGTCTTGCACATATTTTGTTAAATATTTCCCTAAGGTTTTAATATTTTCGATGCTGTTATAATCGGTATTTTTTAAATTTCAGTTTCCAATTGTTTATTCCTAGTACATAGGAATTGATTGTGTATGTTGACCTGTTATCCTGTGGCATTGATGAACTAATTTATAGGTAGTATATTAATAGATTCCTAAGCTTTTTCTCTGTGGACTCTAATGTCATCTGCAAATAAAGACAGTTTTATGCTTGCCTTTCCAAACTCTATGCCTGTAATTTCTTTTTCTAGCCTAATTATTCAGTTTAGGACTTCAATAAAATGTTGAATAGAAGTGGTACGAGTGGATGTCCTGCCTTGTCCCTATTTTTAAAGGGAAAGTATTCACTCCTTCACCATTAAGTATGGTGTTAGCTTTAGGTTTTTTGTTGATCCTTTTTATCAGGTTGAGGAAATTCTCTTCTGTTTCTAGTTTGCCAAGTGTTTTTATCAAGAATGGGTGTTCAATTTTATCACATCTTCTTTTTGCATCTGTTGAGATGGTCATTTGGGTTTTCTTTTTTAGAATGTTAATATGGTGAATTACATTGTTTGGTTTTTGAATGTTAAACCAACCTTATTTATTCTCTCCTGGGATAAACCCCACCTGGTCATGATATATTATTCCTTTTATTATATTGCTGATTTCTATTTGCTGAAAAATTTAAGAACATTTGGTCTATGTTCATGCTGGATATTAGTCTATAGTTTTCTTATAGTGTCTTTGTCTGCCTTTTATGTTAGGGTAATGCTGAGTTCATAAAATAAGTTGGGCAGTGTTTCCCCTCTTCTGTTTTTGGGGAAAGTTTGTGAAGTGTTAATATTGTTTCTTTCTTAAATGTTTGGTGGAATTCACTGATGAAGCCATGTGGGCCTGAAATTTTCTTAGTAGGAGGGTTTTTAAAGTACAAATACAATTTCTGTAATAAATATAGGATTATTCAGGTTATCTATATCTTCTTGAGTGAGCTTTGGTAAATTGTGTCTTTTAAAGAAGCTGTCCATTTCATCTCAGCTGTAGAGTTTATTTGCATAAATTTGTTCATAACATTCCCTTATCATACTTTTTATGTCTGTAGCATCTGTAGTGATGCTTCCTCTTTGATTCCTGATATTGGTCATTTTTGTTTTTTCTCTTTTTTCATTAATCAGGAATGTTAGGAAATACCTTACTTTCACTTCTCTGAATTTTGAATGTCCAGCTTTCTGTAAATGGCAGGCCATTACTGAACGCCAGCCAATTCCAGCTTTCTGTACAATAATGGAGCAGTTAGAAGGGCCAGGCCTTGACCCTGCATGAGGCTTCCCATCCTCATACCTTCTGCCATGACAGTTCTAGCCTAACTAAACAAGGCCCTGACTTCATAGAGGGAATTATGTTTGTCTCCTTCCAGTGCAGGTTGATTGCTCCATAGGAGTTTGAGACTGCAGCTGGGCTTCAGTTGAAGCTAGATTATTCTCCAGCTGCCTGTCTCCCTTCCGCAGTGGCTATGGGGTACTCTTGTGAGCTGGGCAACAGAGGTACACATTAAAGCCAGAAAAACTGGCCTGCCACACAGCTTCTCCTTGATCTGCAGAGGTGGCCACGATGGCCCTGTTAGGAGGAGCCTCCAGGACCTAAACGGATTTGCCAAGGTGGGGAGAGTGGTTCTCTGGACACCTTGACCTCTCACTTTACTTCCCTGCTGTACCTCTGAGGTTTGTGATGCTCACACCTGCCCAGAGCTGCCTTGTGAGCAGCACCTGTACCAGTTCTTTTGTTTTTTTATTTGTAGACTGTATGCTATGACTTGGTCAAGCACTTTGTTTACAGTAGCTCATCAAATCAGCATTGAAAACACATTTAGGTAGATGTTATCACCACATTTTATGGACAAGGGGATAAGACTTGGAAGAGTTAGGTGACATACCTAAGGTCACACAGCAAGTAAGTGCTGCACCGAGTATCACACTCTGATCCATCTAAGACCAAAACCTGTGCTCTTACCCATTCTCCCCACGCTGAGCGGCCTGGACACCCCAGCCCTCCATCCATCTGCATCACTTGGAGAGTGGGTTGTGGCAGTGCCAGCCTGGGTCCATCTCTGGGAATTCTCCACTTAGATTGACCCCTCTGGAAGGAAGACCGTTGACCTGCAGTTGAGATCAGAGCACATGGGGCCAGCCAGGGTTTCTAAAGACCACGAGGCAGCAGCAGCTTCCTCGGGTTTGATGGACAATCTTTTAAATGGAGCAGGACTCTAACACTGAGCCAAGCTGCTCTTAGAGACACTGTTATTCCTCGTTCTGAAACTGCATTCGGAGAAGCCAAACACTTCTTTGGTTTGACATTTTGCCCATCTTTGAACAATTAGTTGGTGTTCCTTATGTTCAGTTACTTCTGCTCTATTTAATCTTCCTGCTGATGCTGGTCCACCGAGTGATGGTATTGGAGGGCACTGGTTGCTTTTTCATCTAAGCTGCACAATGAAGGCCTGTCAGTTGGGCTTTTCAATATGGTCTGTGCTCCCACTGGTCCTCCTTTCTGTTTACTCCTCTGCAGAATTAGGAGAGTCCTGTGCCCAATCTCAGATTCCACAAGCTCTTTCTCTTGCTGTAGAACATTGGGGTGAGAGGGAGAGACAGGGATCAGATCACAGAATGTTGGAGCTGGAATAGACTTCACAGCTCATTCCAAAGGCAGTTGGTCCCATTTTACAGAAGGGGAAATGGAGGCCACCCAGCAGACTGAGGATGGAACCTGGGCCTTCTAATGTCCAGGCCAATGTCCTCCCTGCTCTCTCATGGGGCTTTCCCAGGTTGGATAGACCCTGGAGCCACTTTGTCTAGTTTGTGTGAGAAAGCAACCAGTTCTTATTTTAGCTGGAAAAACCCATGTTCTTTTTCACCCCTGATGTGCGCAAATTCTCATGTACCTATTTGGGAAGTCCGAAAGAGGAAGTGAGTTAATGATCCTGAGGGGCAACAGTCTAATAATCCTCCATCTTGTGAGGGTCTCAGAAACTCCACGCTTCCCTGGGGGCTGCTGGCTTTGTTGGACGTAAACCTCTTTCTGGCCTTTCCCAGGAAGCTGGTCTGAGGAAGCCCAGATGCGTTTGTTTACAGCTGTCTCTGGGTGATATTCGCCAGGTTCTGTGTTGGGAAGGAATGTTTCTATCCCCTTATTTATATCTCCCGTTGGAGGACTCAGGGAGACACACCGATTAACTGCAACTCCTTGGAAACCTGGGAGGGTATCAGATACGTATGGGGCCAGTATTCAGTGGAAAAGTTGTGGGTGTGCTCAGATTTTCCTGTTAATTTACACTCTCTGTTAAGAAAGTTTAGTGTCTATGGAGAAGTCATTTAAAGTCTTTGAGCCTTGGTTTCCCTAAATATAGTATGGGAACAGTATCTAATTTTCCTACTCCACAGGAAGGTGGGAGAAATAAAAATGAGGTACCATATGAAAGAGTTTTGAAAGCAAAAATAATGAAATGATGCTACCATGACTTTGTTGAATTAGTTTATCTTACCCGGTAGTTGCAGATCGTTTTCTGTGCCTTAGAAAGGCATGCTGTGTGGAAAGAGAGCAGATTCCAGCCCTGAAATAACGCAGCTCAGAGCCCAGTAAGCAGGACAGAGAGGGGCCTTTGTTCATCGATGGCCTCTCACTTCCAAGAAGGAAAGCCTGAGGGGCAGGCTGGTCCCTGAGATGTCCCTGTGCCCAGTGGTAGTGAGTTGGGTTACTGAGGTCCCTGGTGGGGACACACAGCTGTGGTGGGGACTGAGGAAAGGATGCTGTGGTGCCACTGGGGAAGTCTGTGGATGTGCAGCTCTGAGAGCCACTGAGGACTTGAAAGTGTCACAGCTCTCATGGAGGGCCTAGAACCTGAGGAAGGGCTGCACCCCTGCACGGAGGGAGGCGTGTGTGTATGTGTGTGAAAAACACATGTTCATTTTCACCCCTGATGTGGGCACATTCTGCCGTGCCTATTTGGGAAGTCAGAAAGAGGAAGTCATTAAAGATCCTTAGTAGCAAGATTCCAGTAATTGTATGTGTGCATGTGAGCTTATGTATGTGTGGATGAGTGTAGGTGGGTGAGTGTATGTATGTGAGTCTATGTTTGTGTGAAAGTCAGAGTCTGTACGTGTGAGTGTGTATGTATGTGTGTGGATGTATTGTGTGTGTGCATGAGTGTGAGAGCACGTGTTTGTGTGTGAATGTGTGCATACTCTTGTGTGTTGGTGTGTGTGCATTGGGGGCAGGGCACACAAGCCCTTTGGTAAATAAGGGGCAGTTTTGCTGGCAGTGGTCTCCTTTTCAACTGAGGGCTTGTGTTGTGAATCCTGCTGAGTGAGCTGTGACAAGGAGTGAAATGTAAGGGGGATAGACCAGTGCTTCTTAGACCATCTGTGGTGAAGGAACAGGTTTCTTTTCCTTTTATCTCCTATCCATCATGGATCAATACTTTGTAAAATATGCTAAAAATGAATTACTACCAAAATGCGATAAAAAAGACACAAAATACAAGTCCTACTTTAAAATTGTTAGATGCAGCAGGCATAGGATTACTCTGTCACACGGCTGTGAAGGTTTCTGAAAGCTTCTGTCAGTTTCTGCGCGGGCCAAGTGGTCCCTGGAGCGTGCTGTGTTCAGCACTGAGCTGGACTGGCAGGCCGAGGCGGGGATGAGGAGAGAGAAAGGAAGGGGTGTGTGGGTTCTTGGCTGCAGACTAGCCTAGAACCCCACTAGCCTGTGTAAATGGAGAGAGACTTGTTGAGGGATCTCAGCAGGTGGCACGGACTTGGGGCCAGAGTAACAGGCTCAGGTTGCACTTTCGGGGCCACACTGCCTCTGCCACCACGTGTGCCAGCAGAACGAGTGCTCTGTATCAGATGCCGTGGGTGTGAGCATCTGGTTGGTGGAAACTCGCTCTTTGCCTTGCTGGGAGCCCTACGCTGGGATGTGTGACAGCTTCGTCTGAAAGTAGCTTTGAAAATGCCCACCATATGGGGGTTCACTAATTATAGTGTATATGTTTACATAGAAAATTATGGTCATTTGACTTTTCTCTCTCTTTTTTTCCAATAGTATCAAGGTACCTCTTGTGCCTTTTGGCCTGGGATGTCCTGGGGGGTTGGAATAAATGGTTAAGATGTGGTGGAAAACTGCTCTGGGGGCACACAGTGGCCTCTGCTGGCCTTGTGGTATTGGTGGGAGAGACAGGATCTGCCTCTTTGCCTTAATGCTTTTTCATAATAGTCTTTTAAGTCTGTAATGTCTGATGGGCATCTCGTCAAAAACAACCTCAGCCCCCCTCAGTGGGGCAGTGTGTTGAGAAGGCCGCTTCTCTGCAGTGCTGTGGGAGTTGGAGAAGGGACACTGGTGGAGGATGATGCCATGTCAAGGTGACCCTTGGGTGACCAACTTTTTAGAATAGCTGGTAGGAAGTCCAGGTATTTGCGAGTGTCTCCAGCTCAACACTGTCACGGTGAAACTATTGAGAGGAAAGAAGCTGAGCAAAGAGGTCATCTTTGGTGGATTTTGCTCTCTTATCTGAGTGGGTATTTCCTCGAGAGCCAGAAGGGTCTTTGCAACTGAGCCCAGTTCAGTTGTCCTCCCCACTCCAGATTTCCAGAGAATTCTGAGCATGTATCTTGGCTCTCTCTAACCTATGTGCTTCTCCAGGCGGCCACAGCACAAAGCACAGTATCATTAAGTGTCTTGTCTTTGCTTTTATTCTCAGGGCAGGAAGATCCCAACAGTTTGCGCCATAAATACAACTTCATTGCGGACGTGGTGGAGAAGATCGCTCCTGCCGTGGTTCACATCGAATTGTTTCGCAAGTAAAGAGGGCCTTCTTTTTTCTTACAGCCTCTGAAGCTTCCACCAATAAATGCTGCCATTAGCAAAACATCTGAGCTATTTTTGAGACACTTTAAAGTGTCAAAGTGTCACTGAAGATATTCTTACAGGAAGATATCGTTTATCCCTAAGGATGTTTTCCCGTTTGACTATTTAAATTTACATTCTTGACCCCTCTAGATGTTTTAAGAACCTCTGGCTCTGAAGAGATTCCCTAAGAATATTTTCAAAGTGGAATTTTTTAAGGCATGTAGAATTCAGCCTGATGTTCCATTTTTTAATGTTAAATAAAACCAGTATGTAAAGTAACAATTGCTAGATGTATGATGCTGTTGCAGAACCAATTCATCAGTGTGTTGAAGAGTTGATTTTAAGGTGTTCCAGGCTTAACGAGGTACTCCTTTGGGTTCTAGGCTTCCTTTTTCTAAGAGGGAGGTGCCCGTGGCCAGTGGGTCTGGGTTTATCGTGTCTGAAGATGGACTCATTGTGACAAATGCCCATGTGGTGACCAACAAGCATCGGGTCAAAGTTGAGCTGAAGAATGGCGCCACCTATGAAGCCAAAATCAAGGATGTGGATGAGAAGGCGGACATTGCACTTATCAAAATTGACCATGAGGTAAGTGTGTCCCCCACCTGCAGAACCGAGTTCTCAGGTGCCCTGGCTAAACTTGGCAAAACCTGGAGAGGTTACGAGGCACCAGAGCTCCCTGAGTTCATAAGATTCTCAGAGAGAACACTCAAGCTAGACTGAACCCATCAAGTCTGGACCAAAGGAGAGCATTTCAGAGATGCTGAGTGTGGCCTGAGTGAGGGGTGGGGCTCATGGAAGCTTCTTTAATAAGCAGACTATAAGATCAGAGAGTTTTAAAAATAGTATTTTACTTTTTTTTGGCTTGAGGAAGAGTAGCCCTGAGCTAACATCTGTGCCAGTCTTCCTCTATTTTGTATGTGGGTCACTGCCACAGCATAGCCAATGAGTGGTGTAGGTCCGCACCTGGGATCTGAACCCACGAACCTGGGCTGCCAGAGTGGAGTGTGCCAAACCTAACCACCAGGCCATAGGGCTGGCCCCAGTATTTTACATTTTTACAAAGGAAAGCAATGGGTTTGTAAAGAAACCTTCCATTCCTGACCCTCAGTCAACTGTTGTGACAGATTCTTGTTCATTTGTGCATTCACCAGATTTGAAAAGAAACCAGGTCTTCCAAATTGGTTTTTTGCAGGGTTACTAAATGTGCTTTAAAATAATACTCCATACTCAAAAAGTTTTGGAAACCTTGAATTAAAACAAAGCGAATGGATTTCTTCCTTACAGAACTTCTCAGAGCTTTTAATATGCACATGATTCTCTTGCAAAAGGGTGTGTACTCCAAATTATAATGATCGGAGTATAGAACTTTTTTTTTTTGCAAAACTGAGACATAGTGAGCTCAATTTGGGAAATGCTGTGTTTGAAAATGGTTTGGCTTATACTTAAATATTCTCTTTGCAGTCATTTTTACTCTGTTGATTTCTTTAGCGAAATCTTCATACCTGAAATAAATCCAGTTCTTACTAGACCGTCAAAAATTCCCACTTGGTGGTGCATTGATTTCGGAGGTTTGGTTGACTGTGTGGCAAGTGCACTGAGATTACATTTTCTGGTTTCTTCATGCCCTTATAGTTTTCCAGGCTTCGTATGGAAGGAAGAATCAGGGTAGGCTGGCATCTTGTTGCTGGCCCTGGGAAAGATCATAGACTGACAGCCAGGAGGGTCTTTTCTCCCAGCTCTTTGCATGGCTTTACCTGGCTGTGAGCTGCGAAGTCAGACAGTGTGGTGCTGCGCTGACTGCTTTTGTCTGTGCTGGTCATCTGGCCAGAAGCAGGCTCTGTGCCCGGTGTAGGTAACCGCCCTTTAGCGAGGTCGCAATTGCATGTTGTTTCTGTTAGGTTACTGTGGAATTTCTAAGCAACAACTAATCTTTCCAAATGTGTTTATTGGTCACGGTATAATCATAACAACTTCTATTTGATAAGCTCCAGTGCTGGGCCAGGTTCTGCCATCATTTGTAACTTTCACCTAACCTGCAAGATAGCTGTATTATCCCCATTTTATCGAGGAAGAAACGGGGGCTCAGAAAGCTTAAGAAACCTGCCCAAAGCCACACAGCTACGCTGTGGTGAAGTGACAGCCTCCTAAGACAGTCAGGCTGCTGCTCCTCAAGCGCCCAAGGATGGAGCCTGACCTTTTGGTGTGAAGGGACGTCTCGACTTTAAATAGCCCACGGGAAGGCTGGTGCATCCCCGTTTAGGAACACGCTGCTAGAAAGGTGTCCAGGATGTGGTAGTCTCAGCGGAAGGAGGCCGGCCAGAATAGCACATCCTGTGGCCACATGCGGGCCTTTTCGGCTCCACCGAGCCCTTGGAAGGCAGCCGGCAGCGGGGGCCCTCCGCAGGCGGGGTGCTGATCTGGGCACTGCGCGAGCTGCCCCTGCGAGTAGTTCCGTGTTTGGAATGCGTGGGCGCATACCGTGCAGCTGCGCCTGGCCTGGGGGTATGCTTTTCAGCTTGGGAGCCACGGTGGAGAGTACATCCCAGTGTCACCCCTGGCATGTTCAGGCAGGATGTGAAAGATCTCAACAGACCAGCTTTGCAGAGCGTTTCTGACCTGGCTCTTCCCGCGCCGGGGAGCCCAGCCCTTCCGCCAGCAGCGCGCTATTTGAGATGTGTTTCTTGCCCAAGAAAAAGGGGCTTGAGAATTTAAAGCTGAACTTTTGTGGCTTTTCAAAATGGAATCGGAAATGAAGGGATATTAAATTGCAGACACCCACACGAAAGACTGGTTTTCACTGACCAAACTGCTTTTTTTGCTGATAGTCGTTGAAAGGGGAGAGGGTAACAACGTCTCTTCCAGCTCTTTCCCTCTCATTCCCGCAGTAGGATGATGATTTGGAGAGGGGGCAGAGACTGGCTCGTGGTGAGGCTCAGTTTGGAAGGAGCGTCTCGCCTGGGCGAGTACAGTTCAGCCCAGCACAGATTTAATACATGTGCAGGCTGTGGGTGGGGTGAGAGCTGGTCTCTCATTGTGTCACTTTCAGAAACAACAAAAAAGAACCAGCAGGAGAACTCAGAGGAGGCAGAACAGAACCAACAAAAATTGGGCTTGAGGGGTGAAAACTGTTCCAAACGGTGTATGCCACGTGAGGCCACGGCCCAGCCTCCACAGGGCCATTGTCAAATAACCCAGTGAAACTGGTGTGACCTCTCGCCACCCACATGGGACCAATGGCTAAATTGGTGGCTCATAGTCTGGGCCCATTTCCTTCCCCCAGCGTCATGATTTCACTTAAAGGGTCCTCCATTACTTCAACAGCTGTTGTCCTTCCTGAGCGTGGTATTCAAGCCACTTTTAATGAATGGAAATTACCATGGACATCGGTTGTCATTGTGCATTTGTCATCCAGCCACCCTTCTTAGAGCAGCAGCCAGCGTTTCCTTCAGGGTCTACTTCTCCCCCACCGGACAGTCTTGGTGGGACCACCAGTCATGGTGCCCCACCCCCTGGACACGACCCATTAGACCAAGCAAATGCTCCCCCTGGAGCTACAGCTGGATGTCACCCCCAGAAAAGCTACATGGCTGGAGCTGGTGTAGCCGCTGCTGCTGAGCGCCCCCTGTCTTGAGTTCCTGCCCTTTCTGAGCCTGATTTGTCTACTTTTCCTTCCCTTCTTGGAGCTTCCCTCACATCTCCAGTAAACCCCCCTTGGCTTGAAGTTGCCAGAGACGTTTCTGGGCTTGTGACCAAAGAACTCTTTTTTTTTTTTTTTTTTTTTTGCTTCTCACTGCTGAGCAGACACATGTGCACTCACTTTCTCTGCTGAGTTTTCAGATGGGGAGAACTTTTGGAAGAAAGCACACGAGCAGAGCAGCTGTCTCTTGCCTGGTCTGCTGCCCCCCACCAAGCTGGAAGAAGAGGGTGTCCCCCGTAGGCCCGTCCTCCCCGACCATGGCCAGGCATCCCTTTCTGTGCTTCTGTCCTAGGACTTGCAACTCCCCTTTCCTTGGCTGCCACTGGGGCCGCACTCGCCTGTGGGGGTAATGCCAGCTGCAGGAAGCAAGGACAGACAGGGTGCATGCAAACATTTTAATAGAAAGCAGCTTTGAGGGCAAACTAGTTCAGCTTCAGATACAAACTGTTTCCAAATGTGTTTAATGTGACACTGGCCGTGTTTGCAGAATATTTAAAATTTTTATCCAAAGGCAGCATTTTGTCCATGCAGTTTTCCCTGAGTAGTTTAGAAAGACAGAGAAGGGGTGGGGGGGGGAGGGGTGGTAAAAAGAGAGCGATTTGGTTTCTTTAGGCCAGAGTACAGGGCAGAAATACTGAGGATGTATGAAGAAGG
Organism: Tapirus indicus; assembly: GCA_031878705.1. NCBI lineage: Eukaryota > Metazoa > Chordata > Mammalia > Perissodactyla > Tapiridae > Tapirus > Tapirus indicus. The sequence goes on along the minus strand of CM062921.1, from coordinate 10,321,030 downwards.
TAAGAGGGGAAAACACCTTTTGTTCCAGCTCTGTTGATTAGGAAACATGCCAGAGAAAAGCACATGCCCCCCATGATGACTGCAACTTTCAGATCGTGTCCTGTCTGCCCTGTTTAAAACCCTATATGTATTTCCCACTGTTCCTACAAAGAGATCTTAACTCCTTACCAGGGCCTTGAAGGCCCAGACTGATGGGGTGCCCCCTCCCCACTCCCAACCTCATCTCCTCCCTTTGCCCCTCACCCACTCTGCTTAGGCACCCCACTCCTCTATTGCCTGCCACAAACCAGGGCTGTTCTCCTGAGGGTCTTGGCCTTCCCCTCCCCTGGGGTGTCTCCCTCCCGCTCCTCCAGAGCTGACCTTCCCATCCTTCAAGTCTCAGATTAAATTCTGCCTTAGACAGCCCTTCCCTGACCCCCCACTGAAGGTAGCTCCCCACGTCCCAATCCCCCCGCCCCTGTCACTCTGGGCACACATAACCCGAGAGATGATCACATTGCCTCTCCTCTCCTTACATAATTTACAGTTGTCTTATTTATTTGTAGACTTAACTTTCTTTCCGCTACTGGAGTGTGAGGGACACACCTGTCTTAGTCAATTCTCAGGTAGTAGGTGCTCGACAACACTGCCCCGAGTATGAATTTCAGAGCCCTCTGCCCTGTGGAGTGCTGGAGTGGGGTGGCCCCCGGGGCTCACGCTGTGAGCTTCTCTCATTTCAGGTGAGGAGATGATTGTGCAGCAGGCTGGTTGCAGAACCCTCTTCTTCCCAGACTCCGGGGGCCAGTGCTCATCTGACCCCAGGGGCTGCCTGGCGTTGGATGGGCGTGTGGCTCTGGCAGGGCTACAGTAGCTCTGTGGTCTTGGGGGCTCAGAGCACTGGTGGGGATCCTGTGGGCGCTTTTCCCTGACGCCAGCAGCCAGGGAGATATCTGGAAGCCGCCTTGTGGAGGCTTGTGAGGTGGTTTTCTTCCCTCACCCCCTGGCTTGCATCCGTCCCTGGCCACCTTCGGGCCAGATGCCACCTTCAGACCTGTTTGAAGTGGCTGAAGAGGGAGACCTCTGGGCTCGGGGCTGCTTTGTTTTCAGAGGGTCCTTTTACAGCTGAGCTGGCTGCCGGGGCCAGAAGAGCTGACACCACGGATCTCCGTGAAGTTCAGAACTGGGGCAGCTCCAGGAAGCGGGGCCAGGGGCCTGGGGCCTTCCATGGAGGACCTCCCAGGAGCTGCTGCGCAGACCCTGTCTTCTCCTGCCCGTCTCTCAGAATCTGGCCCAGGGTGTGGTGAATCTGCCCCGAGATCCCTGGGTGAGGAGGGTCCCGACGGCTCCATGGGACCTGGTGGGGGCGGGGAGTGGCCAGGCGCTGGGTGTGACTCATGCCCACCGCCCGGCAGCCAGTTCTCCTCAGGCAACCCGACTGTCAGAAGCGCTGCCTGAGCCGCCTGAGCTCATCCAAAAGTGAGTCAGATAACACGGAGCCCGTTCTGGAGCGGCTTCCCGTCCTCTGGAGTCTGTCACTCAAGCCCATAAAGCACAGGGAGCCTGGAATGTGGACCGCGTCGCCACAGTCACCCTCTGAATTTGTTTCTGTGTTTTTCCATTTTGGATTCTTTCTCCCCACCCTCCTCGGCACTGGCTTTTGTGGTCTCTCCTCTTTCTCTCCCTGAACTTAGAGCCCTGCCATGGCGTTTGCTCAGGATTCACAGACCCTGCTGATGTTACAAGGCTTCTATTACCGTATTGACTTTCACCATTTTTAGGGGCTGGGAATCAATATTTCACGAGGTAACGTGCATCCAGACGGCGGAGTGGAAGCCGGCTGTTATTCCCCTGCCAGCCTTTGTCCAGAGGCTGATGGGGACGTGGCTCCTTATTGTTCTGATTGCAGCTCCTTTTGGAATGTGAAAACGTTTCAGTTCCCCAGACCATCAAAACCGGAGCCCTTGTGTGTTCTCTGGCCCAGGTTCAAGAACTTAGTTGATTGTTAAGGAAATTCTTTGGCTATGTTTTTCTCTTAATATGGTAATGCCTTTTTTCATTTTGGCGCTCTCTCTTCGGGGAATTGGATTAAGACTATTATTTATGGTTCTGACAAAGCAGTTCCCAGGTTGTTGGGGCTGGGTTTGTAGGTGCCCCATCGGGAATGTCTCCTGTGCCCTTCACTGATTCCATGTGACAGTTTAGTGTGTGTAACAGTGTGTTAGAGTCCAGGGTTGGCCAACTGCAGCCTGCAGTCCAAATCCGGCTCTCCATCTGTTTTTGTAAATAAAGTTTTATTGAAACACAGCATGCCCATTCCTTTATGTAGAGTCTATGGCTGCTTTTGCCCTACAACAGCAGAGCTGAGTAGTTGGGATGGAGACGTATGGCCCATGAAGCCAAAAGTATTTACTTTTTGGCCTTTCACAGAAAAAGTTTGCCAACCCCAGTGTGAGCTGATTAACACCTTGTCCTAGAGGAGCTGAATGTGCCGGGAGCTAAATATGCGCATAAAAGCCAAGTGAGGTGACACATTAGGTGACCAAAAGGGAAAGGACAGAGATGTGGATTTCATTTGCTCTTTCTCTTGGAGGGCATTGTGCTTCTTTGCTGACAACGGTACTTCCATCTTGCTGGATTAAGCAGAGAGAGGCCTTATTTTTGCCCATTTCTTGTAGTATCAGTAGAGGAATTTACATGAATTCTGAGAAGTTTTAAATTGTTATCCAATTTTAAATCTTAATGATCTTTTAAGGTCTGGTTTGTTCACTCTTTCAGTTATTCCTTATTCATTGACTATAAATATTTATTGAGCATCTTTCTTGGCCAGACACACGTTAGGTGCTGAGGATGTATCAATAATGGGCAAAAGCCATGGAGCTTGCAGTCTAGTGTGGGAAACAGGTAAACGGGAATAAATCCAGTGATAAGTACAAAGAAGGAAGAAATAGAAGAAGAGGTAGAAGGCCCTGGGGGCTGGGGAGACCTCCATACACAGTGTAGGCAGGGAAGCTTACCTGGGGAGGTGACATCCAAGCTGAGACAGGAAGGACAGATGGAGCCAGCCAAGGGGAAGAGTGAGGGGAACAGAGTTGCTTAGTTCTCCTTTTCTGGCCAGCCTGGAGGACCTGGACCTTGGACTAAGTGCAAACTTATTTCCCAGAATTTATTAGAGCCCTCCAGAACACAAGCCAATGTTTCTGGTTAGCTGGTTCCTCTGCAAATTGTCTATGTTTCTTATTGGCCTTGGTTCTTTGGGATTCCTGGTCATACTCTGGAAAGCTCCAATTTCGTATGTAGTCAATCTCCTGAGAGTCTGAAAGTGCAAAGGGTTCTTACTGAGCTGGTCACCCCTCATTCCTGGCAGTAGAGATGCAGTTTCCCAAAACTGGTTTCCTAAAACCATCCAAACCACTCTCTATGTCAAGGGAGAAATAAGACATTCTGGTCTATTGAGGACTGATTATTCTAATAAATGTGCTAATTAACAAGTCACTTTTGTTATAAGGCACGAGAATCTGATAACAAGAACACATGACTCATGGTATTTTCGTCTTTGCTTTGGCTACCAGACAGCTCATAGAAGCCTTTGGCCCTGCGGTTAGAATATTCTCTATGCCCCTATTTTGTGTCATGATTATATATTAATGAACTTATTATAATATGCCCAGTGTCATTGACCATCTCAAATTATTTTTATATAGAGGAGGTTATACAACTTTTTAAAAATTTAGGAGTAAATTGGAAAGAAATGATATATTTTGGGCAACTTCTCTGCATACGGGGCTGCACTGCTCTAAGTGACTGTGGGTAATGAGGAGCCAGCGTGCCTTCAGGCCTGTTCAGCAGACACTGAGTGGCTGCTGTGTGCTGGGTGCTGAGTCTACCGAACAGAGCGAGACCACAGCCCCTCCCTTTGGGGAGCCAGTGGGTAGAAGCTGTTCCCTTTGCCTCCCTGAGCCCCGAGCCTGCACCTGATAGATGGCTGAAAACCAGGCTGCATCCCATTACCCCGACTGAAATGTCAGGCCTTGGCGAACCCCAGTTACTGGGCTAACCCCAATTTTAAGATCCTGATGGATCGTTTAATAAGATCTGGTTTGTTCATTCTTTCACTTATTCATTTTCACATTCGTTGCTTTTCATAAATACTTATTGGCCAAACACTGTTGACCACACTGTGGTGGCAGCATTGGCCAAGTTGAAGTCAGTGGATGAAAGTGGAGGGATCAGAGGGGCTGACGTATGGAGAAGGCAAGAGTTAACGCTTGACGCAGACAATGTTTTCCCTCGTCTGGATGCCACAGAATATATACAATCACTGGCCGTTGGCTCCCATATACAACTGTTGACATTTTGTGGTTTAAACAACAGGAGTAAGGGAATATTTGAAATGCCAGCATTTCTTGATATACTTAAAGGAGACTAAATATTATGGTGGTGTTCATAAACAGTGAGGAGCAAGGCTGTTCCGTTTTTCATTTGCTCTCTTTTTGTTTCTGCATAACTGTCTTCTTTTTCTCTTTCTCTCTCCCGCCATCTCTCCATTTCTTTTATCTCTTCCACCTGACCTTCTCCCACCCTCCCACCCTCCCATTCGTCCCACCTCTTCCACTTCTGCTGTCCCCGTTTGTCAAGTGGGGAAATGGATGGTGGCACCTTGATGACCCTGTTCTTCTGAGTTCTGTGTGCATTAGTGAGCTCAGTGCCATGTAGCAGATCCTGCCTGCCCTGGCCTCTGGCTCCCGCAGTCTCACCTGCTGCAGCTACCCTCCTTGGCTGTACCCTTGACCTTGTCATCACGGATAACCTCCATCCTCTCTAATCTGAAAAACAAGCATCTCACTCTTGTTCCACCACCTGCTCCCCTGGTGCGAACACTTTATGAGCATGTGATGTGTGCACTCCCGGGTCCTGTGCTCAGAAGGGCCTCATGCTTGGGGAGTTAATGCTCTGAGGTCGATGTCTTAATTTTATCTTACAATTGGTGTTTTGTAAGTGAAGTCCAATGAGTCAGTGGAGTGTGTGCTGGGAGCTTGGGGCCTTGACTCATGCACTGTTCCTCCTCCTGCTGCCTCCTCACCTCCCCAGGACGGGTTCTCAGCTTCCTTGCCCCACCCCCGTCCCCTGGGACCCTTGGCCCCAGGCAGCGATCGCTGCCACCCTCCATCCCCCAGGGGTGAGTCGGGTTTGGGTGCGCACACCCCACGGCATCTTGGGGCAGTGAGTGGTGGCAGGCCTTGGGCAGATGACCCCATGGGGCGTTCTTCCACTGAGTAGGCAGGGCCAGGCCTCTTCCACCCCATCCATTTACCTAGTACATCCTGCTTGGAAGGAAGTTGCAATGCCCTTGGGGGTTGTTCGTCCTCTGTGGGTTGGGCAATGGTCCCTTGGGATGGGGAGATGCCTGGCTTGACTTCCCTGCCCCCAGCCAGGCACAATGCGTGGCTCCCTCTGGTAGCTGGTGGGCAGAGCACTGAGGCCTGAGGCCCTGGGGGTCCACACTCAGCCGGTGAGTATCTTTGTGTCCCAGGGAGCGTGACACTAAATAGCAAATAGGAAACATCATGACAGGTCAAGAGAACATGGAATGAAAAGAAAAAGGGTTATATTTTACTATGTTGAAGAATACTTTTTGTGCACTTTACGAACAAGGGATTTGCAGTTTTATCTTTCCCTGGGCCCCACAAATTATGTAGCTGGTCCTGCCCCTAGTAGCTCAACTCCAGCAAATCTCTGGTTCATCTGGGTCCACAGTCCACTGATCTGCTCACCTTTCCACTGTCCCTGACCCCCTCGTGGGCTCACTTCCCTCCTGACTCAGGCTGGGTCAGTCTCTCAGGCACGTCTTAGATGCTAACACCCCCCCCCCCCCCCGAACTCCTCTGCGGCCTGGTTTTTTCTTAGGAGACCTGTGAGCTCTCTGGCACTGCCTCTTGCTGGGTATGGGGGATGTGCTATTTTCCTCATTGTATATTTTTTAAAGAAAATGAAAGGTTAGCATAACTGTTTCCAGAAGGCACATTGAATCACTGAGTTGAGTCACAGCCAGTTGCTGCAACATTAGCCTTTAAGGAAACTTCAGCCAACACACAGGACCAGTCTGGAAGCCCCAGCCCCTGGGAAATGAGTGTGCTGGGCAGCTGGTGGATGCAGTGGCTTCTGCAGATTCAGCAAAAAAAACCCACATTTTTGTAACAGGAGCACTTTATACTTTTCAAGGAAGAGAAAGAAGTAGTTGACTCGCCTCATTAGGTTAAAAAAAAGTTGCCAATTTTTCCTGTAGTTTAATTGGTTCATTTTATTGCTTTTTTCTCCAAGCTTCAAGGAATGAGGTTGCAATAAAATGAGCACTCAGGGGCTGTTTGGCAAAACCCAGTGTGGCCGGAAGCGGAAATACTGATGGGGCATTGCTTTTAGGACCTCTCTAGATGGTTACTGGCTGAGCCAGCATCTGGAGAATTCCAGGAATCCCTTCTCCTCTTGCAGCTGTAGGAGTTCACAGGAATTATGACACCCTTGGGGAGTTGTGTGAAAAGAGATTTATTAAGGACTCTGATACCTGTTTTGATCTTACCAATTTAACCATTATCTGCTAATAGGATTTTTGGAAATCAACCAGGTCTTCTGGAAAGAACCCTAATTGTCAATTGGGATGACCTTGGACATCACCAGCTTAATCACCTTATTTTGGAAGTGGTAAAGCTGAGGCCCAGAGACCCAAGCTGATGGAGTGAGTGAGTACAGGACCAAGATTAAACTCAGATGTCCTGCTGCCTGGGACAGTGTGCTCCCAGGGTGTGGCACTGTGTGTGCGTCTGTGCACGTGTGTGTGTGTGTGCATTCTGTCTAAGTCTTCACTTCTGCACCACCCTTGGTTGATGCTGGAGAATAAGCCTGAAGCTAACCATCAGCCCGGGGGCATTTCTCAGCACAGACCCAGCTTTTCTTCCCTGGGGGAATCCGGCAGTAGTGACTCACCTTCAGTGGGAGCCCAGGCCACTCGTAGAGCCCGCAAAGCAGGCAGTGCTGCATGGGCCTGCCTCCATGCCCCAGCCTGGGCTTGTCTGATAATTCGGGCTCCCACCATGGGAGAAACAGCATGGCCCGGCCCTCACTGTGAGGATGCACGAACTCGGCTCCTCTGGCTGGCCTCTATTCTGATTTTTCTCCAACGTCCCCATCGCCCTGTTGTGTGTCACCTCTGCTCCCTCCACCTCCCCCAGTGAGATGATCCAGGCACAAAGCAGCTCTTTCTCGCCGGCCGGCTGTGTGCCCTGAGCATCTGGGCAGAGTGGGCTGGCGAGAAGAACACCTGGAATGAAGGTGGTGGGGATTCCAGTCCCGGTACCACCACCACCTTGCTGTGGGACTGTCAGTCCCCTGGTGAGCAGAACAGGCACAGTGCCTGTCCCATCTGTCCCATGGATGGCTGGTTGTAAAGGCCGAAGGAATGACGGAGCACGAGGCACTGGCCAGGCTCTGCTTGGACCACTTGTATCTTGCGCTGACCATTGCTTTCCTTTGAAGCAGTCTTCTCCTCTTGCCCCCATGCCCACCCCCCAAAAACCCAGCATGAAGGAGCATATAGTTATTAGAGCCCTTTCCAAACATTGTAGGTGTTAGGATCTCCACTCTAAAATGAACCATTTTCCTCTAAGCGTTGTGGACTCATGGCTGCCCACTCCTCAGCCCTCCTCCTCCCTGCTGGCAGAACCCTGGGCTTGACCCACCCCATTCCTAACTCAGGCAAATCCTGAGGGGCTAAGACAGTCATGGGGCCACAATCCCCTCCCCAAAGGGTGGTTGAGGGTCACCTGATGATGGGATGCTGGCCGATGACCCAATGTGCTGGGCCCTTCTGGATTCTCAGCTCTTCTGAAGAGACACACAAGGGAGAAACGATCCTTTTACTTCCCCTGGGCGCTGTCACATCTTTGTCATGCCTGGACTGGCAGTGGCCGTCTCGTGACCATGAGAACAGGCTGAAGGTGATCAGACAGAAAGAAGGAAGGAGCCCTTCTCGATGTTGTCCTTTGAGAATTTGAGGTGATCAGCCCTGGCACCACCCTGCCCTCGAACAGGTGGATATTTATTCCATTTTGTGTTGGATTTTCTGTCGCTTGTAGCTGAAAAAATCTTAATTGATGCACCCAAATCATTTTTAGTCTTGATCTATATTTAGCCCTTATGGAAGATTCTAGGCTGAGCTGACCAAGGGGAGGGAGATGGACTTTCTCTTTTTAGTGCTGTGTGTCCGGGTGGCTTGTGTATGTCTCCACCCAGATGGTGGATGTCATTGCTCTTTTGTGTTCACTGTGCTGGGCACGTAGGAGACGCTCCATGAATCTTGTTGAGAAAGTTCTCTTTCATGTCGGCTGCTTCCTGGACGCAGTGCTTCCAGGCCTGCTGGTGGTTGTTTGCTTGTTGTAATTTAAATGAACGATAGAGCCCTCTTTAATCATGCAATGCACCAGCCTCTTCCAAGTTTTAGCATTAAACCCACCACACAATTAGTATCCTGCCTGCGGCTAGTGTTCAGTGATTTCCTATAGACGTGGTGAGCCTGGAGTCCACACCTGGGACTGCTGACTCCCTCATCTGTTTCTCCATCGACCTGGGTGGCATGGGCTGACAACTCGGGTATTAGGGGGATTTGTGTTTTCTTCAAGTCCCTCTTGTTGGCTCTGCTGTGAGGACGTCATTTAGCATTAGTGAGTCACTTGCAGACTGCCGGCGGCGGCTGTACATTTCAACCTAGATGCCCCGTCCTTTCTTCTGGCCTCCCAGGCTCCTCCCTCTTAATGAGCAGGGGCGTGACCTCGAGAACTGGTAGTGCGACGGACTCACTTTGGGATGTCTCTCGTCCTTGAAGGACGTGGGCCAAACACGAGTTACAGGCTCCTTCTCGGCTCTGATGCAGAGCCTCGGAGTTTTGCTCTTGCCACTTACGAGCTCTCCCACCTCGCCCTTTTGTGCGCGCGCCCCACTTGCATTTTCATCCCCCCTCACCGTGGCTGGAGAATCCGACCTGAGGATGGGAGCTGCGTGCCGCATTCTTCCTCCTCTCCTCCTGCTCTGCCGAGTTGGGGGGGGGGGTGCTGTCTGCGCTTTGACTTCGTAGGCGTGCCGTGAGGCTCCAGCGAGATGGAGCGATGTGGGAAGTGGCTATTAGGAGAGGGGCTGGCATCTCCAAGATGGCCTGTGGCTGGGGCCGCTTCAGAGGGAGACTCAGACAGAGCGTCTGCAGCCGGAGCCCCGGGACGGCTTTGATGTGGGCGGCGCGGGAACCAGCCTGCGGACAGCCGCGCGGGGTTAGACCAGGACTGGGCGGCCCGTGTTTTACTTCTGCAGGTCAAGGCCGAGGCGTGGCTTTGCGCTTCCAGCCATCTCTGCATTTCATCTCCCCTAGGTGCCCGCACAGAGCGTGTGTCTAGACAGCTATGGAATAAAATGCTCAATTACTGAGTAGGAATTTGGCCAGCAGAGGTATAGCTGTGCTGAGCAGACCGGCCGAGGTGAGAATCCAGCCTGAGGATGAGCTTCACTTGGGTCTGGAACTGACTGGAGAGCCCGATGCTCCTGGGGCCAGCCCCCAACTGGCCCCCAAAAGGCATTTTGACTTCATGAGAACTGTAGTAAATCTGGCCCGGCCCACATCTCTGTCCCACGTCACTCCCCTGCGAAGATTTCTGCCTGCAATTAGAATTCTGGGTTAACACGTACCAGGGGCAAATCCGAGAGTTGGGACGCCTGTTTTCTTGTTAGGCTGCTCATCAGCTGTGAGAAGTCACTTCATCTCTGAGCCTCAGTTTCCACATCTGTAAAATGGGGGGGAATATGCCCTAACTCCCAAGGTGGTCATGAAAATGCTTTGTTGTCTGAATTGATTGTCATCACATATACCCCTCCCCCCATATGTATCTACTTGCTTTTTTTTATTGTATGATTGTCCTTCATAATCTATGAAATGTTTGAGGGAATAAAAACTTAAGGTGGTAGTCGGTATTGCCCATTGGTGCGGGTTTGACTAAATGGCTCTTGTGATCTGCATTTCCTCCTCCTGTGTTCAAGTGACGATTGGTTCTCAGGGAGATTCTGGGCTCGTATGGCTGGTGTCCACTTGTCCAAGCCTGTGTGGTCACCTGAGTGTGGACGACTTCACTGCGCTGGAGCCAGGCTCGTCCGTGGGGCTCTCTGGGCCCGTTACCAGCAGCAGGCAGCGTCCCTGGAGGCCTGGCGCTCCCCACTGAGTGGCTGAGCAGCACACAGGCTTCTCCTCCCTTCAGGGGGTCTCTCCTCTCTGTCCTCACAGCTTCTGCTCCCCCGAAGCATTTGCCTCCTTCCCTCATCCTCTGGGCCTGAGCTCAGACCTGGAAGAGAGAGCTTGAGGGAGCACTGTCATCAGGCCCCTCTGCCCTCTAGACCCCCTGAGACCTGGGCGCCTGGGTCTGGTCCATTCCCAGGGGGCGGAGGTGCGGTGGCAGGGATGTGACGCGCAGATGCTAACGCAGACCTCCCAGTGAGTCCTGCCCTGTCACTTCCTGATGTGGTTCCCAGTTTGTGGCTGAGCTGATGGGGCTGGGCCTTGAAGGTGATTTCTTGCCTTGAAGGTGGTGAAAAGCAACTGTTATCTTGGTCATCCAGGCAGCCCCAGCCCCAGGAGCCTTTGCCGCTGAGTCTCTTGCCCACCCCTCAGCCCAGCCCTGAAGGCCATTCCCGGGCCCTGAAGGAGTGGTACCGTCCCCGGTGGGCCTCACCCCGAGTGCACACCACCGGCCCTGACTCCGACCCGCCCACCCCTGTGACTGTTGGATGAAGTCATTCCTGGCAGGGTGGCTGGCGCGGGCCCAGGGTAAACAGGCCGTGCTGAGCTTGCTGGTGTTCCGGACGCTGATGAGCTCGGGGAGTGTGGGGCTGCGGGCCTGCCCCCTCCGGGGCAGCACCATGCTCTCTGGCCGCAGGCGACCCCAAGGGCAAAGGGTCACTGTCAGGATAGACCTGTGCCACCAGCCTTCTCCTGGGTGGAGGGCTGGGTGACATGGACTAGCCTGTGGGAGTTTAGTTGGTGGGGTTTCCTCCGTTAGGTCTGCACAGACCCCAGTACTGATAACAATAACCCTTAACACTCATACGATGCTTACGTGTCCCGCTTACATAATGCTTAATGTGAGCCAGGTGCTATTCAGGTCTTAAGTCACTTAATTCTCACAACTAACCAATGAGATAGGTGTGCTGCGTTATTCCCATTTTCCAGATGAGAACACTGAGGACCCAAGTGGTTGTAGGCTCAGGCCAGGACCTAATCAGGCGGCCTGGCCCGGGGTCTGAGCTCTTGACCACAGTGCTCTACGGGGCCTCCCAGTGTCTGTGATCGGAGGGGCATTCTTTCTCATGTGGTCTCTTCAAGTCAGTTTTAGGCCTTAGATCCTTTCTTCAACATTCCTTCTTCCTCCGTGAACTTTTGGTGCAGCACCTTCCTTATCTGGGGTGGGGAGGGCGTCTTTGTGGCGCGGTGCTGTGTAGTGGATGAGAAGGTCTGGGTTTGGGGCCACAGTCCCAGGTTTAAATCCCTGCTCTGTCTTAAGGCACCCAGTCACTTGGAGCCTCAGTTTCTTCACCTGTTAAATGGGCCCAGTGATCACACCACCTCACCCACTGCTCCATCCCTGGCAGAGGAGATGCTGAAGTAACCGCTGGTTCCCACCCGCCCCACCCTCCCGGCCCCCCTCGCCTCTTTCTTCCTTTTTCCGGGGGACAAACATGAATTGCAGTTAGCATGAGGCCTGAGCTAGGTCTTTGCCTTCTGGGACTGGTCCACATCATTGTTCAGCTGCTTCTTTTGACTCAGGGAACAAAGGCAAAAGGAACTCGGAGATTTGCTTGGCTCCAGGGAGACACAGAGGCGGGAGGGCCTAGGGCCCTCCAGGAAGGAGGCCGAGGGCTCCTCGGCCCTGGGCACTCAAGCTGGCTTTAATTGTGTCTTGTTTTAATATGAAGAGGAGTTTGGGGCTTCTGACTCTGCCCGGCCTTCACAGGGCATGGGGATCGGGCTTGTTGGGTTAATCAGCCCGCCCGGGCCAGGGAGCAGAGGTGGTTGGTTGATGGAAGATCTTTTCAGGCGAGGAGAGAGCCCACCTCTTGGGCCTTGGCATCTGGGGGGCCTGGATGCCTTGCTGCACCAAGCCCATCCTGACCTCTCCCCAGAATCGCCGGGGACTTAGCACAGAGATGCACCAAACTCAGTCAGTGCTGTTCCCGGTGTTCAGTGCTCCTAGTTCTCCAGGACTCGGGGGGATGTGCCTATGATAAGCGGGGGCAGATCCCCTCTTTCCCTTCCACCCCAGAGGTGTGTGTGGGCTCAGGAGCCTTTTTTGGGACTTCGTTCCCTAAGAACCCCCAGACAGTCTTGCCCCAAATCCTAAATTCGTCTTCCTCTGTCTCCTGGCCTTGAGGTTTCAGAGCGAGTCTGTGCCGATAGCTTCAAGATGTGGTGAGATGGCCTCCAGTAACTTTCCCACGTTTTCCTCGGCCTTGACCTGTGACAGCTCAGGAAGCGTTGATTATTGTGGGTGGAGGGTGAAGCGCGGCCCTCGGCCGGGGAAGGGGTGGTAGGCCTGACCTCGACTTCCCAGGAGGGAAATACGAGTGAATATGAGTGGCCCACCACTTGGCGTTCCGTGACATCTGTGCGTTTATCCATCCTGTGAACTTAACCAAATGCAGCCACGCCAACCTTGTGGTTCCAGGGAAACCTGCCTGTCCTGCTTCTTGGCCGCTCCTCGGAGCTGCGGCCGGGAGAGTTCGTGGTCGCCATCGGGAGCCCGTTTTCCCTTCAAAACACAGTCACCACTGGGATCGTCAGCACCACCCAGCGCGGCGGCAAAGAGCTGGGGCTCCGGAACTCGGACATGGACTACATCCAGACAGACGCCATCATCAACGTGAGCCCCGTCCGTTGGGGTCAGGCGGGTTTTTGGAAAGCCGGGCTTAGGGACCCAGGTGGAGGCAGGCTCCTCAAGGTGCTGTCCAAGGGGTTCCCTTTGAATCCCTAGAGCAGATGAGGCAGAGGGCTGGTCCTCAGCCTGTTAGCCATCTCCAGGGGCTCCTGTGAAGGGCACTTTAGATTTGTCAAAGTCTGCAGCCTGGAGGAGCCCCCCAACCCCCCAAGGGTCAGTGGCCTCTCGGTGGAGCTGTTTTTGCAGCTTCCTGGCAGGAGGGCCACTCACCCTAGCACAGGCTCTGTAGCCCCAGGAGGCGTCTGCTCCGCCTGGGGGCGCAGTCTGAGCGTTACCCCTACGCTGTTCGAGGTCTAATGAGGCCAGGGATTGCGCCACGCAATCTCATAAATGGAATCTTTTTTAAATCCCATTTTTCCACTTCAGCTGTCTCCCTCTAGGATTGACGTTTCTAAAAAGCAATGTTTTTTTCCCCTACATCTGTCTAATAAATAAGAAACACAGCATGGTTTTTGCACTTGCTGCTCTAATAGTTTTTATTCCCAAACTTTCTTGTGATCTGCATGAAGTAATGAAAAGAGAACAAACTGTGGATTTCTAGCCCCGGCAGCAAAGTCGAGGTCACACAGATGGGGGTGCTGTGCAGATTTGAAATACCATGACACTGGAGCAAGTGGGCAGCTGGCCTATTGCCAAGAGAAGGAGGTTGTGTTGGGTGTTTTAGGGGTTCATAGGCCTCTGGGCTTTGGGGCAAAAAAAATTTCCCCATTTATGGCACATCTAAAACTTTCTGAAGATTGTTAAGGTCCTTTTTTTCCAGCAAAATATTAGGTTGACAGGAACAAATCTCAGGAAAGAATCTACATTCAGGAACCTTTCAGGCAGGGAAGTAGATTGGACTGTGTAATGATGTAAACTCCTAACTTTTTAATTTTTGCTTAATTTCAGTATGGAAACTCTGGAGGTCCATTAGTAAACCTGGTAAGGCCTTTTAAAAAATCTATGTACGTGCTTTTTTTTGCTTTCTTTTCAGACATGAACTTTCCAAAGCACATTATCTATTTCTTTTAAAGTGAAATCTGTAAATGTACTGTATCCTTGCAAATTACCCTCTTATCTTTTCTGGAAAGAGTAAGGCATCTGGAGTATTGGAAGTGTTATGGCAGCGGAGACGCTTGTGTTTCAAAGTTACAAGTAAACGCACTGGAATTCAGGTCCAACCCAGAAGCAGTTAAAGGAGCAGGCCTTTATTTTGAAGGTGTCAGCAGTTCTGGCCTGTCGCAGAGAAGCACCTCCTTCAAATGAAGTCTCCAGGCTGCTGAAGGAGCTGGCTTGGCTCATCTACAGTCTTTGTCTTGGCCAGGAGCCCTCCCTTAAGACCTGGCTGGAATGAGGAGTTACCCCGCTCACAAAGATGTCACTTAAGTCTGTTTAAATACTTAAGCATAAAAAGGGAAGCCTTAGAATCAGACTCGCAGAGCCAGGGCGTAGCTCAGGGGTCACCCAGCTCAACTCTCATTTACAGGAGGTGAAGTCAGGTCATCTTAACAAGGCCCAGGATGTCAGCGCCTCCTGGATGGTCCCTGGGAGTCGGGACTGAATGCTCAGTGCTCCAGGAGTGTGTCCTGGCAGTTGTCCTTTCTAAGCCCGAGTGGAACAAACCACGCCTTCAGAATAATGGTGGAATGGCATGAGGGGAGCCCGTCATTCAGGGATTGTTTCCCGTGGTGTGGCATCCACTAAACTGTGAATTTATCTTGACTCGAAGCACACCCTGTAGACTGGCTGCCTCCACGACTGAAAGCTAGTCTGCAACAAGCAGAGGAAGTGAGGCGCAATGGTGCCCCCCCTGCCTCCCCCCAGCCCCCCGCAGCACCCGCGCACCGCCGTCTGAGAGGAGACTGCATTTTCCGGGTAATGAAGCATGGTGGCCCTAAGCCCTAGAGTGGTCTCCCCCTGATATCAGCAGAGGCATCTTAGGATCATTGGAAATGGAGAAGCAGGAAGGTGTGGACGGCCACCTGAAGGACTCAGAGCTTTGGAAACGTGTTCCCCACTAAAAGAGCAAACGTGCATTTTGAAACAATCTGTTCGACGCTGTGCTTACCGCGCGGTGGTCACTGAGTACAGGCTAGAGTGGGTGTGGATTCTTCCCTTGCTGAGCGTGGCTGACTTTGCCCGTGCTGCCTCGCCCCTACGACCCTGGAACCCCCTCCCCCAGCTCCTCCCGCCTCACTGATTCTCTGAAGTAGCTCAGAGGCTCTCCCCTACACCTTCTCCGTTCTCTTTTGGCGCATGTCTTCAGGTAAGCCTTCGTGGATTCGGTAAGCCGTCTCCATCTTGCTTTTCAGGACGGTGAAGTGATTGGAATTAACACCCTGAAAGTGACAGCTGGAATCTCCTTTGCAATCCCATCTGATAAGATTAAAAAGTTCCTAACGGAGTCCCACGACCGACAGGCCAAAGGTACATCGAGGCCCAGACAGCCCACGGGGGAGTCAGGCCTGAGGCTTGGCTGCCCCTCAGAGCCCTGGGGACAGGGGAACAACACACCTGAAGAGCAGCCAAGCTTCTCATGTCCGGAAGGGAGAGGGAATGCACATCACATCATTAATGCCCTGGTATCAGCTCAGAGATGTTTGACCTTTTTTGATCTGTGATCCTGAATGTTTCACACGGGTTAATCGAATGTGTACCAGGCACAATCCTAGGTGATTTCTATACATCATTTCACTTTCTTATTCATTTGTGTCATTTAATTCCTTTGCCCTATCAGGTAGGAATTGTTAGTCCCATTTTACTGATGAGAAAACTAAGATTCGGGGAGATCATTTATTCCACAAATGTTTATTGACCCATCTGCTCGGGGTCAGGCTGGGGGTTCCAGGGCTCAACAGGGTCCCTCGCAGGTGTGATGTTTACGTCCTACCTGGGGGAGGGGGAAGGATGACGGTAAACAAACATATAAGATAATTTCAGGTAACGACAAGTGCTTCCCAGGAAATGAAGCAGGATGGTGGGCTGGGGAGTGACAGGAGGGGCAGCCAGTGGAGACAGCGTGGCCGGGAAACACCTCCCAGGCCGAGACCTGAAGGAGAGGGAGCCAGCAGGCTGGGATGTGGGGAGAGAGCATTCTGGACGGGAACAGCAGATTCCAGGCCCCTGCCGTGGGTGTAGTGTAGCGAGCACGGGACCCACGAGTGGGCTGTGCGGCTGGGTTGCTGTGAACTTGTGGAGTCACAGACGGATGTGGAGAGAAGTCAGCCAGGGTCACAGTTGGCCGTGGTGAGGGGCTTGGGTCACATTTTAGCCACATTGAGAACAGGGAAGCTCATTACCTGGTTGGTGTCTTTGAAAGGTCCCTCTAGTGGCTGGGAGGAGGGTGGGTGGAAGTTGGGAGACCAGTTAAGAGGCTCTTCCGGTCATCCAGACCAGGGTGGAGCGAAGGGGTCACAAACTGAACTTGCATAAGGGATAGAACCCTCGTCAGATGTCAGGAATCCAAGCCCACTCTGAGGTTTCTGGCCATTGACTGAAATGACAGGAGTCTCTCACAGCAGGTAGGGGTCTGAGCCAGGATTTGAACCACAACCTCAGCGTATCCCCTTGTGGCCCTGACTGTACACTACAAACTGGGGACTGAACCTCGTGGCTCCTGGTGTCCCTGGCACAGCTGCCAACTGGGCTGACCTTCTGTTGTTGTTTTGTTGTCACACCAGGCAAAGCCATCACCAAGAAGAAGTATATTGGCATCCGAATGATGTCGCTCACATCCAGGTGGGTAACAGGACATCTGTGTCTGTCTTCAATTTAAATAAACCTGAACTTCAAAGGCTCTCACTGGCTCCCCTGAAAGAGAAAACTGACGCTGCCTTAAGACATCTCAGTTTCTGGTTAAAATTAAGTAACGTTAGGAAAGAGAGGAGGCGCCGTGAGCCTTGGCCTCTTGTTTTATCTTTCATTTTTGTTTTTGTGTTCTGAGCAGCTCCTTCCTTCTAGAAGGTTCTGCCCTCCTCTTTAAGGCAGGCCTGAACAGCAGGGGGTGTTGGTCACTCTCCCTCATGCCTTCCTTTCACCACTTGTTCTGTTGAAACCCACATTCCAGGAGTGCCCCAAGCACCTCCCTCGGCCCCGGAGCGCCCCGCCCCTCATTAGCTCTGCCGCGTGTGGGCTGTGGCTCTGGAATGGCGGTCAGGCCCAGCATGACTGATGGGCTTGTTTTCCCGAGCTGGTGGAAGTTGCGGTGTGTGGCTGCCAGGATAACATGCTGGTGTTTTAACCTTGATGAAAAAATGTGATGTAATCGCATGAGTCCTGGTCACCAAGGGCATGGTTGAACTGTTGTAGGTAAGGTCGGCAAAGGGCAGAACATATTAATACAGATATTAATATATTAATAATTAAAGTTAATTAACTAGAAATTAATTGTGAACACATCGCTGTAGTTCAGATACATATTATGAATGGTGGTACCTTTCTTAGCACTCCAGAATATGGACTGATTTGCCAAGACTAAAATGTGCATCAGTTCCTTGTCTGGGAACTGTGGGAGGGAGTTGTAGGGAAGAAATATTGGCCCCGGGGTCCGGCTTCCTGGGTTCTCGCTCCAGCTCTGCTACTTCCTGGCTTGTGACCTTGGAAACGACTTGACCTCTGAGTGCCTCAGTTTCCTCCTCTCCGGGATGGGGATAACAGTGCAGGCGTTTTGGTGTGTGGTGAGGATCGAGTGAGTTGATGTGCGTCAAGGCTTGGATCAGCGGGTGGTGGCAATGGTCACTAGCCACAGTGACGCTAGCCGCTGTTTCTTACCTGCTTACTCTGTGCCAGGCGTTGGGCCAGGTGCTGTACCTAGATGATCTCATCTAATCCTCACAACAACCCCACGTCATACAGTCCTGTCATTATCCTTGTTTTGCAGGTGAGAAAACTAAGGCACAGAGAGGTTAAGCAACTGCCTAAGATCACACAGTTAGACAATGGCAGAGCTTGGCCTCCAAACCAAGCCAACCGCTATATAGTCGTGCTGCATAACGACGTTTCGGTCAGTGACGAACCACATATACCATGGTGGTCCCATGAGATTAGTACCATTGAGCCTAGGTGTGTGGTAGCTGTAACATCTAGGTGTGTGTAAGTACGCTCTATGATGTTCGCCTAACGACGCCTTTCTCAGAACGTATCCCTGTCCTTAAGTGACATGTGACTGTACTGTATTGACTCCCTAAGTGGTACCTATTATTAACTAATTAATAAAATTAATAACAATAAAGATAAAGCACTTTCCTTGCCGTTACCCAGTAAATTTTTGACCCTAGTAGACAGGCAACTTAAAGCGGAATCAAACTCCCAGAGGAATTCATGTGAGCATCAGGGACAGGAGCAGAAGCCGGCTGAGAGCCAAGTCTCAGCAGAGGGAGGCCCGTTGATGCTTAATGTTAACCCAGGTGCTTTTTCTCCCGAGCAGCAAAGCCAAAGAGCTGAAGGATCGCCACCGAGACTTCCCAGACGTGCTGTCAGGGGCCTATATCATTGAAGTAATTCCTGATACCCCAGCAGAAGCGTGAGTTGGAATCATTTTCCCTTTTCCTGATATCCTTGTCATTCCTGGATGGTGGGGAGGGGGCGGTGATCTTTGTACATTGGCTCAGGGATTGTGACAATCCTTGTAAACTGGTTGGACATTCTTGGTCAGTCCTGCCAGTGAGGCCTTCCAACCTGGTTCAGCTCAGGACTCATCAACCAAAGGGTGCTTCCTGTCTTCAAAAGTTCTTGCTTCACGGCGGGTCATCCAGATGGAAGGAGCAGTATTGGACTTGTTATGAGTCTCCGGGACAGGACAGGCTGGGGAAAGAGGGTTTAAGGAGCAGTGTCCCTGAGACCTCAGGCAGTGGTCCCATCCTAGGCTTCAGGACACATCTCCTCCCGAAGCCTTCTCTAGTTATATCTATCAGTCAGGCCACACCCATCCACACCTCTGGAAAAATAACCCAGGTAACATCAAAGGAACATGAAAAGAAGTAGCTCAACCAACAATTAGGGTTTGTTAACTTGTATTGACATAATATTCAGAGAGAAGTGTGAGACTGGTGACCAGCTCTGGCTTGCTGCCTGCTTTTGTACAACCTGTGAGCTAAGAATAGATTTTGCATTTTTTCTTTTTTTTGTGGTGAGGAAGATTAGCCCTGAGCTAACATCTGTTGCCAATCCTCCTCTTTTTGCTGAGGAAGATTGACCCTGGGCTAACATCTGGGCCCATCTTCCTCTACTTTATGTGTGGGACGCCTGCCACAGCATGGCTTGATAAGTGGTGCATAGGTCCATGCCCAGGATCCGAACCTGTGAACCCCGGGCCGCCAAAGCAGAACACGGGACTTAACCACTCTGCCACCAGGCCAGCCCCTAGATTTTGCATTTTTAAATGTTTGAAAAAATCTAAAATAAGAATAGCATTTTATGGGCTGGTCCGGTGGCGCAGCGGTTTAGTTCGCGCTTTGGCAGCTTGGGGTTTGCGGTTTCGGATCCCAGGCACCCACCAATGCACTGCTTGTCAGCCATACTGTGGCAGTGTCCCATATAAAGTAGAGGAAGATGGGCACTGATGTTAGCCCAGGGCCAGTCTTCCTCACACACAAAAAAAGAATAGTATTTTATGACACATGAAAATTATATGAAATTCAAACTTCATTGTCCATAAATGAAGTTTCAGTGGAGCATAACCATGCCCAGTAGATTACATATTGTCTGTCTCTGGTGGCTTTCGGGCTACAATGGCAGAATTGAGTAATTGTGACAGAGACAGTGTGGCCTGCAAAGCCTAAAATATTTCCCATCTGGCCATTTACAGAGAAGCTTTGCTGACCTCTTTGCTTGGACCATAGCATCTTATTTGATGCTGTCAAACATGAGAGCTAAAGTGACAGAAGCAGTAAAACACAGGAAATGTCTCTTGATAGAACCATTCTGCCCACCCCTGTCGGAACTGCTCTCTGAGTTGTGACAGTCATTATGAGCCAGTTGGCCACGGTCAAGATACCTGGTAGATTGCGTGTGGTACGTCCTTGCCTCCTTTGGGGTCAGTCTGTCCTAAGATCATACAAGTGCTGGTGGGCATTTCTGCAATGGCCGTGATTGATGATTTGGCCTAAACATGTCAAAAGGAAGTAATGCGACCCATTGGTGGCTTAAGCCTTTCTCACATAAGTTCACCACCACCCCACCCTGTTTGCTCTGGCTTTTAGGTTCTAAATTGCACCTCTGTCAATGTAGAGTTGACACCTTTCACGGTAGTTAGACCAGAAGGAATGGACACATGACAGTTCTGTTTCCCTTTGTGTTGCAGTGGTGGACTCAAGGAAAATGACGTCATAATCAGCATCAATGGACAGTCAGTGGTCTCCGCCAATGATGTCAGTGATGTCATTAAAAAGGAAAGCACCCTGAACATGGTTGTCCGCAGGGGCAATGAAGACATTATGATTACGGTGATTCCCGAAGAAATCGACCCATAGGCAGAGGCATGAGCTGGACTTCATGTTTCCCTCAGAGACTCTCCAGTGGACGATGCATGATGACTCTGGGCTGGTGGCACAGGACACCCAAGACTTTTTGACCGCCATGTTGCTTGTTCAGCAGAAACACCCTGGCCAACAGAATCCTTCTTGATAGTTTGCAGGCAAAACAAATGTAATGTTATAGACCCCCAGGCAGAAGCTCGTCCTTCTGTATCCTATGTATGCAGCGTGCTTTTTCTTGCCAGCTTGGACTGTTCCTGCTTAGACAGTCAACATGTCTCCTCCTTTAACTGAGTCATCATCTTAGTACAACTAAGGCAGTTGATATAACGCATAGATAAGGGGAAGGTCCCATGGGAGCCAGAATGGTACCGGGCGTGTTTATGCTTTCCTTTGAGTCAGCACCCAGAGGAGGTGGATGCCAGAGACCACGGGAGGGTGACCGTTGGCTTCCAAAATGGCCGAAGTTGCCTCTTTTAGGAATCTCTTCAGAACTGGGAGCACAATGACTTTGAGTTTGAGCTATTAAACTACTTCTTCATACTTTGCTTTCTGGCGTGCTTCTTTTCCTTTCCCAAGAACAGCTGGTTGCAGTCTCTCTGAAATGATTATCATGTCAATGGGCTCCTCGTTAAACCACGTTGTCCACACAGGGTTGAGCTTGAAGTCTTACCAGTTATTTCAGAATCATCTTGTGGGATTTACTGGTGTTGTTAACAACTGTGCTTGGCCACCCTGGCTTCATAAAAGAGGATTTCAGGACAGTTGCATATGCATCTGGAGCTTTTCAAACTGAAGAGGGTCTGTTGACTCCATACATCACGCAATTAGTCAACAAAGATTTTCTGG
This sequence comes from Tapirus indicus, assembly GCA_031878705.1. Taxonomy (NCBI): domain Eukaryota; kingdom Metazoa; phylum Chordata; class Mammalia; order Perissodactyla; family Tapiridae; genus Tapirus; species Tapirus indicus. The sequence continues at coordinate 10,299,735 of CM062921.1, read as the reverse complement.
GCCTCTGCTCTGTGCCAGGCATGGTGCTAAGCGTAGGAGGGGGGGATGCAGGCCCTCCCTTGCCAGAGCCTCAGTTGAGAAACCAGGTGTCTTTCTGAAAGGGAGACAGTTTAGGAGGCCAGGACGTGACTCAAGAACTGTCCTGTCCTAAGTCCCCAGAAAGCACAGGCTGACACTGATTCTAATCGTCCTGATAAGAACTAGACCTCAAATCTTGTGGGATTTAGAGCAGGGCTCCTCTCGAGGGGTCCTTGAACAGGTGCAGCCTTAAGCACCTGTGGGCACCTCTATCTCCACGAAAGCTTCCAGGAGTTTGGGAAGCTGGACCCAAGAAGAACGTTGCAAAACTGGCTTGGAAGTTAGCACAGGCTGAGTCCCCGTGGGGAGCACAACCAGAGAGGAGCCTGTTTATGGCAAGAGCAAAGGGTGAAAGGCTTTCTAAGTGTCAGCAGTCAAGGGGGCCTGGGACAGGATGGAGGCTCAGGTCTCTAGACTGAAAGCTTAATCCTCCCTCGACCAATAGCTCTCTACGATCTCTAGGATCAATTCCTAACTGGAGAGGCTATGGAACGCCAAAGGCCCGAGTGAAGTGTAAGAGCAATCCAGTTAAGCAAAGACCTCCTCAAGAGTGACACTAGGCAGCTGAACGGCCTGTGGTCCTTGGAACCCTGGTGCGTCCCTTTGCCCTCTGCTTAGATGACTTACAGTGTCAGGAAGGAGCCAGTAAATCCTTTCACTCCTGGTGTGGGTTTTGCGTTCCCTCCCTCTCCGTCAAAGGTGATGACTCAGAGAATGGCCTCTGGCTTCAGGGGTTCAGCCTCAGATCTTTTGCCTGTGGGCCTGCTCCTCTGGGTGGTCCCTGGGGCTGAGGTGCTGCCGCAGGCGGGGAGGATGTGCCGGGTGGTGTTGAGGTCAGAGCCAGCTCCGGCCCGAGCCCGTCTGTCTTCAGCCTGTCATCCACTTTCCGGAGATCACAGATGGTTCTGCTGGAAGGAATCAGCCTGGTGACCCACAGGCCTGAGTCTTCTGTAAACAGTCAGCCACAGCTCCCGAAGGTCCAGAGGACTGTGGGTGGGGTCGGAGTTTTGCCTGCGTATGCAGTGACATACAAGGCCACGCAAATGGCAGTTCGACACACTGTTGGCACATTTCCTGTTTGATTACGTGGCTGCATTCAAATGTGGGACCTTGTGGGGGCTGCTCATCCTAGCACCCCATACCCATCCTTGCAGGCTTCCACAGGACCTCTCAGGACAAATGTTTCTTCTTACTTTGGGCTGTGAGGAAGGTTTTTGTGACATAAATTAGCCGTAAAACCTGGGAGGCAGAGCTGAGTTGAAAAAGCATGACTCTAGGAGCTAGACGGACTTGGGTTCAACTCTACTGTCTGCATCTTACTGGCGGTGTGACCTTTGAGCAAGTTACTTAACCTCTCTGTGCCTGTTTCCCATCTGTAAAATGGGGATAATCATAGTATTCCTATGGCTGTTGTGGGGATTGAGTGAATTAATACACGACACGTGGTAAACACTCAATAAATACTAGCTACATATATATTAATGAATGTCCTTAAGCCTCAGGTTCCCCCTGTGTGAAGTGGGGACTACTAACAATGTCCCCCCTGCACTGGAGTTGCGAGGATTAACCATGATGGTGCCGCTGGATGAACACAGCCGCTGTTGTTTCTGTTGTTACTAGCCTGCCATTGTTCTGGACAAACAATAGCCAACGTCAGTTGGGTGCTTGCTGTGTGAGCATTTTACATTTGTCACTAGTTCAGTTCTCAGACCAGCCCTGAGGTGGATGCTGTATTTACCCCCTTGGACAGGTGAAGAAACTGGTGCTCAGGAAATGAGCCTCTTGTTTAGGCCACAGAGCTAGTAAGTGGGGAGATGCCGCTTAAGCCAAGGAGCTCTGAGCCCACGGCCTCTGCATGTTGCCACCGGCCCATCTCTACCTCCTCAGGACCAAGACTCCTGGTCCCTCCAGCTCTGTGCCAGCCTGGGTCCGTCCCCACTTCTAGAAGGTGGTCATGGGGGCCTGCAGGCTCAGCTCCCTGCTTGGTTCGTGGTTCCTCCTGGCCCTTTCAGGTCCCTTAGCCCGCTGGCTGGGGGGTCAGTGGCTGCCCCTCTCCTCTGCCCCCTGCAGTGCTCCCTCCTGCTCACCCAGGCCTCTCAGTCTCGGCTCCCTCGGCTCCAGTCCTCTGCTTCCAGCATTTGCACAACTTGACGCCAATCACGGGGGCTGGATTTCACCGGCACGTTTGTGTCTCTCCACAGTCCTGATCCTGCCTGCCAGATGCTTCTCTAGAGGCACTGGCCAGGAACAGGTTCCACGTGGAGGGGCCTCTTCACTGCCTTCCGTGCCCGGCTGAGAGGGTGCCGTGCCGTGCCGTGCCGCTCCACACTAGGTTCTACTCTTTTCTGGCTCCGTTTCTCCATCTGAACAGTTGGAAGAATGCGCAAGTCTGGGGGGTGTGGTGAACAGCAGCATGCGTTTTTGTGTGTGTGTGTGTGAGTGTGAGGAAGATTAGCCCTGAGCTCACATCTCCTGCCAATCCTCCTCTTTTCGCTGAGGAAGACTGGCCCTGGGCTAACATCCATGCCCATCTTCCTCTACTTTATGTGGGACACCGCCACAGCATGGCTTGATAAGTGGTGTGTAGGTCCGTGCCGGGGATCCAAACCTGTGAACCCCAGGCCACCAGAAGCGGAGGTCGGGAACTTAACCACTACACCACTGGGCCGGCCCCAAGCAGCCTGTGTTTTTATTAGAACCTGTGTGGTGCTTGACTCCACCTGGTTAACACCTTAGACAGGCCCAAGCCTTGGATGGTGGCATTTTGATTGGCAGACAAGGGTGCTAGGCCCATTTTGGCAAATGCCACTGAAGTCAGGGCCAGGCTTGCTGAGGTTGTGTGGAAGCGGGTGTATGTCTGGGCGAATGGGCCAGTCCAGCTCCAAGGTTACTGTGAAGCCGCCTTCTCCTCTGAAGTGGTTACAGGTGGGGTCAGAGGTATGACAGCACCAGAGTGGCTTTGTGCCAGGATGGCAAATAGGTTTCTACTGTGTCCTGCCAACACTGATCAGTTGGTTGTGACCCCCTGGAGCACTGGGGTGAGCAGGTTCTAAGACTCAGTGCAAAGGCATTTTAAAAGAGAATGCTTTTGGGGGGCTGGCCCCGTGGCACAGTGGTTAAGTTCACGCACTCTGCTTCGGCAGCCCGGGGTTCACAGGTTCAGATCCTGGGCGTGGACCTACACCACTCATCAAGCCAGGCTATGGTGGCGACCCACATACGAAATAGAGGAAGATTGGCACAGATGTTAGCTCTGGACCAATCCTCCTCACCAAAAAAAGAAGAGAGAACTGATGTCTGGCCTGACTCTCAGCCCTTCTGATGATGTAGTGGACAGGCAGGCCAGAGTGGGTGGGCCTGCTCTCACCACCACCCTCTCGGCCATACTGCCCTTCACCTCCAGGTCAGCACCTCCTTTCCCCACCGACTGCCGGGCCTGTGTGCTGGCTCTCGCCGACTCCACAGTGCCTCCTGCTAGCTCTCCTGCAGGGACTCCATGCCATTCTAAAGAACCGTCACTAGAATTGGCTCATGAGACGTGACTGTTTGCTACCTGGCTCTGAGAGGAGCATCAGGATGCTGGCTTGGAGAGCCTTCCCTGTTTTGAAACACAAGTTGTTGGTTACATTTCAGAGCACCGCCCCCCCCCCCCCCCCACCAGGATGCACTCAGCCACAGCTCACAGAAAGGAATCTGACTGCCAAGCCTGAGGCCAGTTCTTGGAATCAAATAATGCCCACGTATTGGAAGCACATACCAGAAGGGCCCCAGCCTCCGCAGGGCGCTGGGCCTGGTTCTGCAGGAGCCACCTGGGCCACCAACCCTGTCTGTGTCCTGCGTCTGGGGCCCAGCTGGGCTGACTCACTGCTGCCTGTGCCCGCTCCCACCTGGGGGCCGAGGACCTCCGGTGCTTCTGCCAAAACGTGGGTGGAGCATGCACAGAGCTGAGGCCTTGCTGCCATTAGGCAGTTTTTTATTTAGAACTTTTAAAAGCAATTGCCTCAGCGTGGTGCCTGCCAAGGATCAGCAAAGATCAAATGAAATAAACACTAACAAGTACTTCTGAGTTAAAAAAAATAAAAATAAAAAGTGGTTCAGATTCTTTACGGAAGTAGTTTTCTATTAAACGTGTCTCACTGGGTCAGGTAAGCTTTTGTACGTGAACTGCCTGATCCCCTTTCCCCTCATCTCCTCCAACTCATCCACCACCATTGTAGAATCCCCATTTTACAGATGAGGCCATCAAGGCACAGAGCAGTTAAGTAACCAACCTGAAGTCACACAGTGAGCGAGGTAGAAGGTAGAGCTGATGCATTGGAATTCAGGTGTCTGGCTTCAGAGCTCTCCCTCTTGTCTGCTAGGACATTATCCCCTTTTGCTGATAATGACCAGTGACATTTGTTACTGAAGGCCCATATTTCCACTGTGATATAATTTTCCATTGGCCCATCTCTGAAGCAGTAAGAAAGTCGGCTGGACACAGGCTCAGTGGCTGGTTTGTGAGAATGACTTTGCAAGACTGGGAAACTCACACTCTCTTTCCCAGGCGTTGCCACCCAGGAAAGGTCATAAATGCCGTGGGCAGTAAGAGAGCCTGTGGGACGCGTCTCCCATTCGTTCACAGACTGCCCCGGCTCTGTGAACTCCCAGCTGGCCTGTCTGCCTTTGCGCCTTTTCCATGATGCTGTCTTCTGCTGAGTCATTAGATCTGGAACACAAAGTCTGAAATGACACCCAGGATAAAAAATGTGCTTCATCATCAGGGCCTCGCTCTGACACTGAGCATCAGAATGTGTTCTAGGAACCTCAAGGAAGAGAGGGTTAGTAAATCATATACGTGGGACTCCAGCTTCCTCCGAAATCCCGACAATCAAGAATCGTCAACTTTTTAAGCTATTTTCAGGCTTATCATCCCTGTCCTTTCCCTCACAAATTACTTGCACTGACATTTAATGACGGAATTGAGAAAGGTGGGGTTGGTATGAGAGACTACGAACTGCTCTCTTGTATTAATGGAAGTAGGTCAAAGTGAGCGGAGGTTTCAAGACAATACTCTCAAGATACAGCAGCTGAGTTCGGGGCTCGTCGCATCAGTGTCTACTTTTAATCTTGCTCATGCAGCAGTTCCTGTGCACCCAGCACTGGTTTTGTGCCCGGCACTGGGCTGAAGCTTTACAGCCACCATCTCAGGGAATTCTGATGGCTCCTTAGTCACCGTTGCTACCCCTCCTTTTAGAGGAGGAAACTGAAGCTCAGAGGGGCGGCTTTCCTTGTTCAGTGACGCACAGTGACTAAAGTCAGAGCAGAGGGTGGCCTGCCTCCTGAAGCCCTTGCATTGGTCCCCACCGCGGCGGCCACAGTGCATCCTTCAGGTGGCGTTAGCGAAGTCTCGTCCTGGCTGGCATAGTGGTCTGGAGCCCCAAGCCTGCTCCCTATTCCAATTTAGGTGGCGAAAGGGGTAAACATTTGTCAGCCACAGTTTTCTCATCAGTAAAAATTACTTGAAGTGTGTTTAGCCAGAAATTCACAAAGAGTAAAAACACTTAAAGTCATCTGGAAAAAAAACTTACGTCCACACAAAAACCTGCACACAGATATTTATAGCAGCTTTATTCATGACTGCCAAAACTTGGAAGGAACCAAGATGTCCTTCAGTAGGTGAATGGATGAGTAAACTGTGGTTCATCCAGACAATGGAATATTATCCAGCGCCAAAAAGAAACGAGCGATCAAGCCACAAAAACACGTGGAGGAACTTTAAATACATATTACTAAGTGAAAGAAGCAAATTTGTAAAGGTTGCATACTGTATGATTCCAACCATATGACGTTCTGGAAAAGGCAAAACTATGGAGACAGTAAAAAAAATAATCAGTGGCTGCCAGGAGTTAGGGACGAACAGGGGGAGCACAGAGGATCTTTAGGGCAATGAAACTATTCTACGTGATACTGCATGATAGTCCAGACCCACAGAATGTACAACACCAGGAGTGAATTCTAGTGTAATCTAGGGACTCTGGGTGACAACGATGTGTCAATGTCGGCTCATCCATTGCGATAAATGTACCGCCCTGGTGGAGATGCTAACGGAGCAGCCTATGAGAAGGGGGCAGACGTATACGGGAACTCTGTACTTTCTGTTCAGTTTTGCTGTGAACCTAAAACTGCTCTAAAAAATAAAGTCTATTAATTAAAATGAAAAAACAAACTTCTGAACAATATGAGGCTCACAATCCAGCCTAGAGCCAAAGGAAGCATCTGTCTGACCCAGAAAAATACTTCAGATTCTGCTCACCCCTAGCGGCCTCCAGCAGGGCCCCATTCTGCTTCCTCTGGTCCAGACTGCAGATCCAAGACGGGTGTTCTGGGCAAAGGTGAGAGGAGAGAGTTCTTTAGAGAATTTCCCAAAGGGAGAGGCTCTTCCAGCAGGTTCAAGCCTGCAGAGTTAACCCTGAAACAAAAATAAAAAACGCAATTGCAACTGCTGGGAGCGTGGCAGCTGGTTCCCTTGTGGCTCCCACGTGGCTCCAGCTCTGATTCTTGCAGCCTGCCCTGCCACTGCTTCCTGACTCATTGTTTTCCCGTGATGGAAACATGTATTCTGATGGAAGAAAACCTGCTCTTGGCTAATGAGGCTTGGGGGCGCTGTGCCTTGGGCCCATGTGGCACCGCACCGCGCTCCAGGTGGGCCACCTTCGTGTGTGTTTCTATACCCTGGGTGCAGACCTCTCACCTGTGGCCATGACCTGTCCTGTGACAAAGTCCCTCAGGGCCCAGGCAGGGGGGAGACTTTTGTTGCCCAGAGCTGCCTCTTCTCCATGAAGCTGCTGTCCATCCGCCCCAGGTGCGCCTGCCTGGCTGACATGCTCTTTTCCCTCCACACGTTCTCTCCACCAAGCCCACTCAGCCACGTTGGGCTACTAGGTCTGGGACCACCTGGTCCCTGCTCACACGGGGCCCGTCTCCTCCCACTGGTTCATTTTATAACCTCGTCTTTATCCGTGAAGCTGGCATATTGTATCTGAGCTCCAGCACACTTAAACTATGTGTTATTGGGCTAGGAGAGGAGGAAAGATCTCGTTCAACACTGTGGCTGGTGATGATGGCACAGGTGTGTCCACTAGAGGGCGAACTGACCTCACAAAACTCCAGGGAGGTGTCAGGGGACCTGGATATGAAAGAGAAGGATGCCTGCAGGAAGCAACCGAGAGAGGACAGAGGACGAACCTGTGAGCCTGCAGCAGGTGTCAGGCCTAGGGAGCAGCTCTGAGCCACAGCCTCTCCCTCCTGGGTCCCTTCTCTGCTTTGGCCACACCAGCCCTCTTCTCTCACGGGTACACGCCAACCTCGTTCACTTGTTTCCTTGTTTATTGCTTGTTTCTCCCGCTAAAATATAAGCCCCATGAGAGCAGGGACCTTACGCACAGACTCTCCAGCACCATGTACAATGCAGGGCAGATTACAGGAAACAAACAGTCGAGAAATGGATGAAAAATGAGCAGCTGTAGAGCAATGTCTGCAGTACTCTCAGATATTTGCAGGGTCCTGCCTGTTCTATGGGAAGCATCCTGTGGCCTCTGGCTTCCTGCACTTTGAAATTTGGGACTATTTTAGGACCTAAGGGGCAAGGGAGCTCCACTTAGGACTGGAAGCACCTCTTAGATCTTTACTCTGGGTGGCTTGTTTCCTCTCCTGCTGTATTTATCTTCTCTGGTTATAGCTCTCTTTACTTCCTAAGCATTTCTCCCATTTTTGAAGATTTGCAGGATTGAGTCTCCCGTGTGGCACTGGGCTGGGATCTGGTTTAAACCACTGTGTATTTGTTCATGGGGACACACCTGGTCTGAGGATCCCCTTCACTGTAGATTCCTGACCCCACAGACCCACCCGGAGCAGAGCCTGGGAACTTGCCTGCTAACAGGCACTCTAGCTGAGCGCCCCGGGCCTGGGGAGATCAGACCTGTTTCCATCTCATGCTGGGCCCTCTTCCTCCCAGCAAGAAATGCTGGGAACTAAGGTGATAAGTCAGGCTTCTCCAGGGTGGCAAATTGTCAGGCTGAGAACATTTATTTACAGCCATTATTTCTGCCTTCCTCTGTTCCCACACCCCCTCCAGGCCCCAGGACTCTCCCATCACCAAGGCTTTCTCAGGCTCGGATGTGAGTCACTGACTTCTTTCAGGGCCAGTGAGCAGGTGAGTCACCCTCCCTGGACCTCTTGAGCTCTCCCTGTTGTTAAAGGTTGAGGCTGCTTGGGTTCCAGGCAATGGACTGGAGGAGAGATGAGGGCGAGTAAGGAGGAGGGGCCATCAAGTGTGATGGTTCCAGGCCAGTGTGAGGCAGAGGCAGGAGCTAAGAAGAACTGGGTCAGAATCCACTTGCTGCTGGGTACACAGTCTGGAGAGTGCATTGTAGCCAATATCCCGGGTGATGCTGGAAAAGTTATTCAATCAACTTGGGCTTCAATTTGTTCCTGTCTCTGCCTCTCAGTAGAGCAAACACCCATCTTCCATCTAGACAGATTTAACAGTTGTTCACACTTTGCTATATTTGCAAAATTTTTTATAGATAAAAAAGAAATGTGCTACAAATATATCTGAATTTCCCTTCCACCACTTTTACCCAATCCCATTCTTCCTGCTTCCTCACCCCAGTTGTTTTTAATTTGATGTGTCATTTTTTCATACATTTATATATTACATATATACCTAGCACAATATGTATTAGTTTCTGTGGGCTTTAAGAATTTCATTAATGATATCTTAGTGTGTGTTATTTTACAACTTTGTTTTCTTACTCAACTTTGTTTTTTGAGATCTATCCTGTTGATATATATATATATACACATACATATTTATATTTCACTCTATTTTAGTATCCCATCATATGAATATGCCACAATTAATTTTTCTATTTCCTGAATGGTGGACCGTTATGGTTTGGGGTTCAGTGTCTTGATCTGTCAAATGGGAATCATTGTGGCCATCTCACACATGTGGAGCTGTGTGAGGGGCCACAGGTGAAGGTACCTCACGTGGCAATTGGCCACAGAACCTTCTCCAGACCCACCACAGGGAGCGGTTTTCCAGCACCCAGGAGGAATGCTGTTGCAGGACACTCTGTGTCCAGCGTCTTCCCCAATGTCCAGTGATGGCAGCCTTTTGGGTTGGCTGCATAAAAGGAGGGCTTGTGACCCACTGAACAGGGTCAGCACTGGGGGTTCCACTTTAATATTGGAAGAAATTTTAGGAGTCATATAACCCCATTTCCTCCACAAGGTACCACCGTGGGCTGTCTACCCCTGCACGCACACCTCCAGGAGTGGGGAACTTCCTGTCCCCAAAGGCAGCTCAGTCCTGGTAAGTTCCACTTTTTGCCCCAGTTCTGCCTGCTGGGGTCATAAAGAAGCCATCCCACCCCTCTGGCACCACAGCACAGTGCATATTTAAGGGCAGCAGGTATGCCCATCCCTACTCCTGTCTTTCATTCTCTAGGCTAAGCATCCACAATTTAAAAAGGAAATGCAGTCTTCCTAATGTGTCCTCCCTCCCCTCGCCAACCTGGTCATCCTCTGAATGTGTTCCTGTTCCCAGTCGTACATGACAAATTCATGGTTGTGTTGGGTTCCTGCTGAAATGTTTGGGACTGCAGCATATACCAGAAACAAGTATGAAGTACCCTCTGTGGATGCTTTTTGCCTTAAGCACAAACAGCGTTGTATTGAGCATCTACCAGTTTTTCTTCCCAGTGCTCTCTCCCCATCGCAACTTTTCCTGGAACTCTCCCTTCATCCAATTCACATGGAAACTGCAATGGACGTCCAGACAGCCATTTTAACAGTGTGTCCCTGTCTCCTGGTACAGTGAGGGGACCAGGACGCTGGCAGCTCTGAGAAGTGGCTAAGGCCTCCACGCCCCTCCTTCCCCAGTCCTCTAATTGCTGTGGGCCCCATTCTTTGATGGAGACAACTGGCTCTCAACCTTAGGTGAATTGCATTTAATTGCAGTGTTGCAATTAACTGCGTTCTCACCTGTTGGCCTTTGAGGTTGGAACTAAAAGATTCTGGCTCAAGGTTGAGGGTCTCCTTAAAGGAGTAGGTGCAAATTAGAGAGCTGCTGGCAGCTTGAGTTTTTCTTGAGAAGCAAGGAAAATCCAGCTAGAGACAAGAGTAGAGGGATTGAGAGCAAGAGGAAAGCAAGAGGGCATAGACAGAACAGAGGTGAGGGAAGCAGAAAGTCCCGAGGAGTCCAAGCCCCTGGTTCCCATCCACTCTTGGGGACCAGCAGTGTCCTGGTCCTTGGAGATGTAGGGGATCAGAATTTCCCACCCCAAAAGGTGTTTCTTTGGCTTGATGATGATTATTATTATTTAAAGGAAACCCTGAAGTACAGAGATGTAACAACCAGAGTTTTTTTTTTTTGCTGGGCAAGATTCTCCCTGAGCTAACATCTGTTGCCAATCTTCCTCTCTCTCTCTTTTTTTCCTCCCCAAAGCCCCAGTATATAGTTGTATATTCTAGTTGTAAGACCTTCTAGTTCTTCTATGTGAGCCACCACCACAGCATGGCTACTGACAGAGGAGTACTGTGGTTCTGTGCCTGTGAACCAAACCTGGGCCGCCAAAGTAGAGCACACTGAACTTTAACCACTAGGCTATCAGGGCTGACTTGGTTTGATTATTTTTAGGAACAAAAGACTCAGGAAGAAACTTTGATCTTCCCCTCAACTGCCTGAAAGAATTTAAAATAGAAGGCCTATTCCAGGAAGGCACTATCACCACAGATAACTATAGTAAAATACGAACTAGGTGTGGTAGACAGGGAGAAACCCAACAAGGCCCATTTGATCCAAGTCCTCTCCATGTCTCATTGTCTTTGCAAGGCTGGGCAAACATTTGTTTACCAAGCATGTTTTTCCCCTCTCCATGTGAATTTCCTGCCTCCCCTCTGAAGTTCCAAACCACTACCCCCAACACTGTCCTTTGTCTTTAGCTGAAGATGGTATTTAAGGTGGTGGCTTTGGCCATTCTGGCGAGTTGCTCAGTTTTCCTGGGTTTCTCCCATGTATATATGTTATTAAATTTGTTTGATTTTCTCCTGTTACTCTGTCTCATGGCAATCTAATTCTTAGACCAGCCAGAAGGACCTAGAAGAGTAGAGGAATATCTCTTCCTCCCTACAGAGACCACAAGGCAGCCTGGATGCTCATGATGAATCGCTCTTTGCGTGAGCTGGTTCCACCTACGTTTGTTTCTTGCAACCACAAGAGTCTTGATTCATGCAAACAGGAAGCCAAGCCAACGCCACTGCCGAAACCAGCCGTGTCACCCACTCCAGAGTCACCCCTGCTCCTTCATGGCTCCTCTCCCCATGGCCTCTAGTCTGGTGTCCTCAAAGGTCCACTTTTGTAATGGCTTTTTTTTCCTAAGCCACCTCTATTGCCTTGGAAGGCAGTAGGGTAGGGACCAGAATCAGTAAAACATAGGGGCCAAAGAGGAAACTCCCCGTTAGAAGCGTCAATCTGGACTTTGTTAGGGACCCCATTCCACCACTTCTTCTGGTCCAGAGAGAAGAAAATCTGCTCACAGATGGGAAACACCTGTACGAGAACCATCCAGCCCAGGGCCTCAGGAAATGCGCTTATGTCTGGGTGGGCTTCGACATCAGTCATGCCCAGTTGCTGGAAAAATTGCATTATCTGTGAAGGAAGTCCTCTCTCCTCCCTGCTCCACTTCCGGCCACCCAGGCGGTTTCAGGCACTGTGCATAAGCAGCTCTGCCGGGAGGAGGTGGGGCACCTTGGTTCTGGTCTGAGCTCAGCCACTTATGATCTGGGTCACCTGGGCCAGGTGTGTTTTTATCAGTCTAACGAATCCTGGGCTCACCTATCTCAGAGTTTTGAGACGACGAAATAAAAAAAAAAAATGGGAGAAAGTTTTTGCCAAGTAGTAATAATAATGACAAGAATGGCTACCATTTCCTGAAGATAGAAGTGTGTCAACTCTCGTATTTAATCCTCTAACACCCTGCAGTGTATGTGCTGTCATCTCTAGTTCAGGGATGAGCAAAGTGAGGCTCAGATATGCTACCTAGCTTGCCCTGGGATGCCCAGCTAGTAAGAGCGGGGAGTTGATTCCAGGTCTTCTGACTCCAAGGTTTGTGAGACACACATTTCCCTTCTTCCAGGAGGCTCTGTTCTGGAAGGCAGCATCGTGCATGCTCTTTAAAATGACACCAGTGACTCAGAGCAAGTGGGTTTTTTATACTCTGGCGGGAAGAGAGGACACTGCTGCTTGAATCTAAAGCTGTCTGCAGCTGCTGTGCACCCTGAGGAACGGCCTAACTCACACCACAGCAGGTGGTTCTTTGTTTGGGGGGAGGCCTTGGAGGCCTTTGGGATTGAAAAGGTGAAGACTCCAACTCAGGCCAAACTCCTGATCTAGAAGGAGGAGATGGCTGAACTGCTTTGTCGAAGAAGACGAGAGGAATTTGGATTTTTCCTGGGCGGCCGTGAGAGAGAGGTTAACAGGCCCAGAAAAACGAGGGCAGAGGGGCGAAGAGGCACAGAACATGACAGGAAGCCAATGGGAGATTCTCGAAGGTGGGAAGAGCGGAGGGAGGTGTCCATACTTCACTTGAAGTTCTTGCTCTTCTATTAACTCCCTTCATTGCCCCCAAACTTGGGTAAAGATTTGCTGTGGAAACGTTAGATAAATGCTTGGCGGAGAGGAGCAAGTGGATGAGGTGGTGCGACCACGATGAGACCAGCCAGAGAGCTCAGAGGGGGCAGGAGGCTGGAGCCAACCGTGGTTTCAGCATGAGTTACAGAAACCGCGGGGACTGTGCCGACGCCCTCAGTAGGTGGCTTGGGAGTGTGAGCTTTTTATATTTAATATTAGAGACCTGGGTGGCTATAGAGCTGAAGGACTGGAGGACGCACAGGCCCCTGACGCCTGGTTTCTCAGACCTTCGTGAGCGGCCACCTCTGCTTTCCCATTTCCCTCCCACGTCCTGATGTCTCCGGGGTGGTGCATCCAGAGGGCAACGGGTGTCTGTCTGCGACTTTCCTGTGCCTGTGGTCTTGTTCCCTCCCCGAGCAGGGTTCTGGCACACACAGGGGGAATGGAGCTTCCCTGCTCTTCCCGGTTAGCGCCAAACCCCAAACTCACCGGCTCCGCAACATGCCCGGGGCAGCTGCCAAGCAGCACGGCGGAGTCGGCCGCCCACCACTAGGATCATCCCCAAGAGTCCCCATCAGACATTTTCCTCCCAATGTTTTAAGTGAAAATCTTGTCTGAGGAAACCCGAGAAGGGAGCATCTCCTTCATGGTGGTTGAGGACAAAACAGCTCAGGCACAGCCCAGGATGGCCTCTGCGCAGGTGCAGCGGGCGTTGTGTTGCCATGGAAACGGCTTCCTGATTGGCGCCCTGGGCATCTCCTTTGGCCTGACCACGCTCCCGACTTTTTATTCTGGACAGAAATAGCCAGGTGATCTGGCCGGAAACCTTGACCACTGGATGTGGAACTTTTAACTTCTGGGAAGGAGAGTGGCGCCATAAGATGTTTCTTGCTCACTCTTAGGACGTTACATTTTTCGCTGACAATTTCTCTGTTGCTGTGTCCTTTCAGCCTGGAGGGGAATGGTCTGTAATGAACAGTTGAGTTGGATGTCATTTCTGATGTTTCCAAAGTCCTTTGTCTTTCTATGTCTTACATATTAGTCACATGGCATGCTCACCATGCGCCAGACACTTGGCGTGCATTGTCTTCTTTATCTTCCCATAACCCTATGAAATAGATATTATATCCATATAAGGAAACTGAGGCTTCAGGTTTGTCTGACTCCCAAACTTGTGCTGTTACTCACCAACTTGACCTATCCTTCATGGCTCAGCTGGAAAGCCTTTTCTTCTAGAAAGCCAACCCATACCACTCCCATCTGAGGGGCTCCGCATCCCCCCACCCTGTTTCCTGGATTCCTAGATCTGCGCTTGTGTGAGGCAGGCAGAATAATGCTCCTCCCCCTGGATGTCCTCATCCTAATCCCTGAAAACTGTGAGTATGTTGCCTTGTATGGCTAAAGGGACTTCGCAGATGTGGTTAAATTAAGAATCTTGACATGTGGAGATTATTCTGGACTATCTGGGTGGGCCCAGTGAAATCACAAGGGTGCTTATTAGAGGGAGACAGGAGGGTCAGAAGGAGAGAAAGGAGATGTGATGACAGAAGCAGAAGTTGCAGCCATGCACTTTGAAGACGGAGGAAGGAGCCGTGAGCCAAGGAATGCAGGCGGCCTCTAAAAACTAGAAAAGGCAAAGAAATGGATTCTCCCCCGGAGCCTCCAGAAGAAACACAGTCCTACAGACTCTTTGATTGTAGTCTGTAAGACCCACTTTGTACTTCTGACCTCCAGAACTGTAGGATAATAAATCTGTGTTGTTTTAAACTACCCAGTTGGTGGTAATATGTTACAGGAGCAAAAAGAAACGAATACAGTCTATGTTGTGATTTCTTTTCCCTGCACCTATATCCACCTCCTCAGCCAGGAGGTAAGTTTCTGAAGCCTGGAACCACTTAATTCAGTAGCTGTATTTTGAGCACTCGCTATGTTTTTGAAGTTAGTGCCTCTGTGGAAAGCAACACAGACATGAATAAAACATGTCTCTGCCCTCAGGAAAACCACAATTAAAATCTCTGCATTTTTAGAGGCTCCAGCTCAAAACAAAAGAGATGAGTAGTAATGAGGTGGTGCCTGAAGGTCCCCATCATACAAAGAAAAAAAACCAGGATAATGCAAAAGAAAACACAAATAAATTCAGTAAGATTTTATAAATGAAACTAGAAGTAGGGGTCTTCTGATTTTCAAATGAGCAGCACTGAAGACAAAAATTTCTTTAAACTTAATTTAGCTCCAGATGACAAAAAACAAGGAGAAGGGGAGACAGCGGAGCCTAGGAGACACAGACAAGAGGGAGAGTTGGCGAGAGGCTGGAGGGAGGAATAAGGTGAGGACTGTAGAGGTGGAGGGGCTAGGAGGTTCTGGAATGAGGAAGGGCTTGGTAAACCACTCTAGTCATACCTGCCTCTGGGACATATAGCTATATACCCCTGCCTTTGAATTGCTGACTAAACAAACCAGCCACCCTCCCCAAGGTTAAAATGCTCCTTTTCCTTATACCTTAGCTCTCACCTCTGAAAAGAATAGTAGAGAGCAAGGACTGGGACTGTTAGCATTACTGCTCCCTCCACCAGGGTGTGGGTCAGCCCCAGGACATTGCTGATGGGCATCCTGCCAGGGGAGGGGTTCACCCTGTACCCAGATAGGTCAACTATACCCTTTAATGTGCAATTCTCAAAGATCACCTATATCACAATTACCTGAGCACATATTAGGATTTCGAAGCCCCCCTCCAGATCCCTTGATTCTGATGCTACCTAAGATTTGAGAACAGGGTGACTTTTCTGCTTATTAAACAAAAGTTTTTCAAAATATCAACAATCTTAGCAATTTTATGAATTTAACTAACACGAAGTTTGGGGAATGAAGTATGCCTGGTCAGACCAATTGATTCTTGCAATTAATTTTCCTTTTAGGTATTTATAGAGCATAGAAGAGTTTGGATAAAAGATGTCTTATAATTGCCCTCTATTAACAATTATTAGGAGTGACAACAGTAGGCATTTTATGGCATCTCCAACATGTCAGTTTTGCTAAATGAAAATTATTATTCTACCTATTGAACATGGCACATCAGATCAGTGTAGTACTCTGTAGTGTGGTGTGTGGCTCTTAGAATCTTGATGTTTGAGAAACAGGATGGTGCACTTTGCCTAGAAAATTTTTGTGAATCAAAGTTATTCATAATAAAGCCACTCTTGGGACAAGGTGTTTTTCCACAATCCAAGTGCTTGATAACCTAAATGTCAGCAATTTGGTTGTTTTATAACACAACGGAGCAATAAAAACTGATCTTTCTGGCAGATTATTTTCGTGCTGTACATTACTGGCACTGTTTAAGCCATGAAGAAATGCTGTAAATGATTAACTGCAGGGTAAAGATGCACACACTGGATGATGTCCCTGCAATTTCTCGTGCTCATTCTCATGCAGAGGAAATCAGTGCGACCAGCTAGTGTCAGGCAGCTCCCGAGGAGGTGGGCTCCTGGACCACCAGCCCTGGGCTTGTGGTTGAAGGTGTGAGTTGCTCATGATGAAATGAATGGAACATGGTGAAGGGTGGACTTCTTAAAAATGGCGTTGTAAAGGAAGGTCAGCATGTCCACCCTAACTGTTCCTAGATCATGAATCCGTGTTGCATGGCGTTCAAATCTAGAATTATACTGCATTAAAAAAATTATTTTGAATATACTATTTTGAATATGATCCTAGGAAGACCAGGTATAAGAAGAGATTACCCAGAGCGTGCACTCACATTGTAGCAAAGGGTTTGCCGCGGGAGCCAGTGGGAAGGAGGCCGGGATTTGGAGGCAAACAGAGTTGGGTTCAAGCTCTCACTCAGCCACTTGGTTATTAGCTCTGTGCCACTGAGCAATTTTCTCAACTTTATTTCATCTCTAAAATGGGCCAATCAAATCTACTCATAGAATTGTTGTGGGGTTCTGAGACATCACATATGACGTGCCAGCCCCGATGTTGGTCCTCATAAAATGGAGGTGACAGCGATGAACATCATTGTTTTCATTCTTCAATCTGCCCCTTGAAACATTTAAAGCAATGATTGGTGCCTTATTTTTAGGACTGTATTGATTACATAAAATGTATCCCACATCCTTATTTGTTGCCAGGAGGGATAATGAAATGTTTTATTCATTTTTGTGACCATCTTCCCTCCCACAGTTGCCCGGCCCATTGCCCTATAAGTGGAAGGTGCTACGTAGGTTATGGTTGAATTAAGTGGAATTATAAACTTCAGCAAAGCAATCTTGACAGGGGCTGGGGAGCTTGGGTTTCTCACCCTTGAGCAGACTATAATTAAATGGCTAGACCTGAAAACAGTCCACAGAGGCTATTCTGTCCATCTGTTACCTGTAATTAAGACGGACAATGGTTCTTTGAAATATGCACGCACTGGGCACAGAGCTCCTACCACTGTGGGATCGTGGGAACCTGTCTGGATTTCTCTCTTTTTCTTTTTTTAAATCAGATTTTGCTGGAGACACCTTTGGGGCCTACTGGTATTAGGCTTTGGACTTGATTTTAGCAGCAAAGGGGATAGCTAGAGGCTCTTTGTAATCATAGTGCTCTTTGGTTCCCAGAGCAGATGATAAGTGCTTCTGACCACAGAAGAACAAATAGGTGGTATTGGTTAAGCATGCAGGCCTGAAACCACTGAGACCTGAGACTGAATCTAAGTGCTATCAGTTATTACTTGTGATAGTAGCCTACTTACTTAACTTTCCCAAGCCTCAACTTCCTCTTCTATAAAGTGGATATGATAATATATTATTATTGCTAGTGCTGTCGAGTTCATTCTGAGCCCTAATGACCCTGTGGACAGCAGAGCAGAACCCTGTCCGGTCTTTTTGCGCCATCCTCTCACTTTCTGGTGCTACATCAGACAATGCTTTGCTGCTATTCATAGGGTTTTCACCGCCAATTTTTTCGGAAGTGGGTGGCCGGGTCCTTCTTCCTAGTCTGTCTTAGTCTGGAAGCTCCGCTGAAACCTGTCCACCATGGGTGACCCTGCTGGTATTTGAAATACCGGTGGCAGAGCTTTCAGCATCACAGCAACACACAGCCACCACAGTGTGACAACTGATAGATTGGTGGTGTGGTTCCCTGATCAGGAAATGAACCTGGGCCATGGCAGCGAGAGTGCCGGATCTTAACCACTAGACCACCGGGCCAATGGGAGGATAAACGAGATACTGCAGCTTAGGTGCTCGGCACAATGCATGGAGCCTAATGAAGCTGTTGCTGTCCTTGTCTGGTCTACCAGAGCATGCCGGTGCCCTCCTGTGGGTGACCACGAAGGCAGAACATGAATTCGCTGCTCTGCTTCCTGCACTTTGGGCCTCTGTTCATAATGGCTGGTTAGATGAGAACACCAACCTCTGAAGCTCAGACTGCTCTGAGAATTGGACGGAAGCCATGAACTCTATATCTAGGGAAATGCACCCACACCCTGCATGTTAAGTGTCCATGGGGCCCTCAAGCCCATAGGCCCATGGGACCAGGTGTTGGAACCCCTGGCTCAAAAGAAATAAATAGTAAATGGACTATGGAGCACTTACAACGCACGGTACTTGCAGTCTGGCAGCACGTGAAATGACACTGGCAGTCACGACTCACCAGCCCTTCACGTTTTCGAAGCTGAGTCCGGTGGGCTGACCCCTGTCTTCTTCCTTGAATCACAAATTCGGTCAAGGTCAGTATCTGGGTCCTCAGGGGAGGGAGCCTCTCTCAGCTTTCCCAGGGAAAGGTCTGGATGCCCAGATTAGACTACCCATACCAGTGAGAATTGCCTTTATGGCTCTGAACTCAAGTGAGAAGGACTTCCATGGTCAAGCGCAAGCAGGCTCACCCCATAAACCCTGTGAGAAAGGGTCCGACAAATCCTGAATGGATGACACTGTTCTTTTCTGGTGGTTGTTCACTCCAAATAAGTTATTTGGGTGAATAAAATAAAATAGGAGCGGATAAAGGGGAGAAATGTCGGTTCAGTCCCTCTTTCCCACATGTTTGCTTGTTTATTGATCCTCCCCTGGCCTGGAAGCCTCAGGGCCCCTGTGTTCTTTGCTCACTGCACAGTGCCTGGCACAGATGCAACAAATATCTGTGGGATAAATGATGATCCCGGATTCTCAAACTGCTGTTCTGTGGCAGAAACTCCGCCATCAACCAGTGGAAGTACTTCCATGGGTGTGTTTGAAGAACCTACAATCCATGAAATGATTTTGACTTCTCTATTTGCTGTAGAAAAATGTATTTAGGGAAAAATCATCGGTTCATATAGAGCACTGAGCCATCCAGTATATCTTTTCCAAAGTCCTTATAAATTCTAACAAGGCTGACCCAGTTAAAGCTAATTAAAATGTTTCCTTCATAGTTGTTATGGTCAATTTAGCTTTAGTAACGTTTGCTGAATCTGCGAATAGTTTGTTGTTGATTTCTCGGCCAAGAACACAGTATCCAACCACGACATTGTTTTTGTAAACTCCTTGGTCATTTTTCATTAAAAAACTTTAATAGTGTATTATGAATATATTTTATGTAGCCAGTCCTGGTGGTCTAGTGGCTAAGATTCGGTGGCCTGGGTTCATTTCCTGGTCAGGGAACCACACCACCCATCTGTCGGTTGTCATATTGTGGTGGCTGCATGTTGCTGTGATGCTGAAAGCTATGCCACCGGTATTTCAAATACCAGCACGGTCAGCCATGGTGGACAGGTTCAGCAGAGCTTCCAGACTAGACAGACTAGGAAGAAGGACCTGGCCACCCACTTCTGGAAAAATTGGCCATGAAAACCCTATGAATGGCAGTGACACATCGTCTGATGTAGCTCCAGAAGGTGAGAGGACGGTGCAAAAAGACCAGGCAGGGTTCCACTCTGTTGTACACAGGGTCTCTATGAGTCGGGATCAACTCGACGGCACTAACAACAAAATATTTTATGTATGTGTAACAGATTCAAACAATGCCAAAGTTTATACAGTAAAAGGGGAAAGTCCCCTCATAAATTTGCATTGCCACTTTCAGAGGTAAGTGTTCTTCATATCTTGCTGTTTGATGATTCAGGCCTTTATCGCTGTCAGCACTGCGGATGTGAGTGGTGGGCTGGGAGATGATCTGGGCAGTGCAGGAACCAGTAAGAAGTAGTCCGAATCTCATAGTGAGAACGTGAGTCCTTGTCTGTTCTCTTGCTCTGTTTGTTAACTCAAGATGTCTCAGTTTGGTGCTGGGCTGTAGCATTCCCTAACAACCATGAAATTCCCTTTGAACAACGATAGAGCAAACCTCATATTCTGATCCATGTTAACCCAATCGACTTTTTGAAAAGTAGAGCATGTCTTTATGAGCACATTGCCTGCCTCCAGGAGCTTACAGTTTAGCTCAGGAGATGAGAAGGAAACATATAAGAAATTTGACAATGCCAGATGGCATATATGAAATGCCAGATCAGTGGGAAGACATTTTCTCATGCTCCACCAAAGGTGGCAGCTTGAGGTGGGTCTTGGAGGACGAATAAGGTTGCTGAAGGAGAACTGGGCTATTGTAAGCAAATGAGAAGAGTTGAAGAAGGGTAAGACCTGTTACCAGGACATGGGTTGGCCGGGAGAAGTAAGTTTGTGCGGAGGCAGGTAGATTAAATGGAGATGGTGGGGGCCTTGAATGTCAAACTTGGAAGTCCGTCCTGTAGACAATGGGCACTGAAGGCTTCTAGAAGATTTGTCTGATGGCAGCTGGAAACAGATCAAAAGGCTAAATGATTGATTCAAAGCCCAAAGAAGGTAAAGCGAAGTTGGGGTACTATAGGCCTCTAGATCCACGAAAAATGGTTGTAGAGATGAAGCCAAGCCTCCTTCTACAGCCACAAGTGCACTGTCTCTCCTTGATCAGGCGTGCACACAAGGCCCCCGATCTGGCTTCTGCTTGCTTCTGAAGCCCCATCTCTCACCATTCGCCTCCTCCCACTTTATGCTTCACTCACTACTCTCCCAGTGTGCCTGTGATTTCTCTTATCTTCATGGCTTTGCGTAGGCTAATCCCCCTGTCCTGAAAGTCCTCCCCACCTGCCATTCCCACCCCTGCTTCCTTACTACCTACTCTTATTTCATGACTTGGCTCAGGCATATCTTTATGACCAATGCTCTTGCTCTGTGCCACTCCCTCCAGCAAATGGCCCCTCCTGGGTGCCTGCATAGCCTCTTCGGTTACCTTACCACACTGCATTGTTAGTACCTGCTTTATAGGTTTCCCCATAGCATCATAAGCTCTTCAAGGGCAGGGACTTTGTTTTACTCATTTTGAATTCCAGTACCTGGCCCAGGACCTAACCTGGAGCAGGCACCCTATAAATTCTTACTGAGTGAATGACGCTGGTTAACTATTCATTTTTCCCTTCCAGGAACTGACAAACTAAAGCAAAATGTTATGAAGGAAAACTTCCAGGACATAAGACTAGGGAGACCCTAGAACTGTGCTTCTCCCGTGTTGGGCTGTGGGATCGCAATGTGTTATGAACTCTTCTCAAGAAAGGTCAGTAGAGTGGGAAAAACACTTAAAAGACATTTTTGTTATAATAAAAGGTATATTTTGTTGTGGTAATGTTGATCATAGGCTCGTGGAACTAGCCTTTGAAGCAAGGTAGTTCTTTCCCTGATCTTACTTCAGGGAAGAGTTAAGAGGCTTAGTGTGAAATTGAGTCAGAGACGGATGTGGACATGACTATTTAAGAGAATACAGTCAGGGCAATAAAGGTTTGTGATCAGAGATATGGTGACAAAGGGTGATCAAGTGAATGTCACACTAACTGTGGAGGGTTTTATGGACAGCATGAAAATTATGTTGTAATCTTGAGTGTTGTTTTGAGCCTTTTAATTCTTCAAGTTCCTGCCAAAATTCTAGATGGGAGCCTCTGCCCTAGAGGGAGTTCCTGAGTGGTGACCAGGCCACCCATCAGTAGGTAGCAGGTCTTAGGGCAGAGAGCATGGAAGATATTAGTGGTCTTCTCGTTCCTAAGCTTGACACCATTTTTTTCAAACTGATGAAATGATAACAAGTCGAGGACTGCTTTGCTCTTGTTTTTATGAAATTGGACCCTTTGGCAAGTTTTATAAATGTGTCTTGTATTCCAGGTTATTTAATCATTTCCCGGTTGCAATTGTCTTTCAGTCATGTTATTTATGGATAAATGATTTTCAAGCTGATAAGAGAAAGGACATTGATAATTACAGTGTGAAAACTTCTGCCTTTTATGATTTACCTGAAATTGCATTAGTGGTTGGATTTTTTATCAGGGTTTGGTGATTAATAGCTCCTTTCATATATAACACTCTTATATTCTTAATAATTTTATGCCTGCCTAATATGCCTAGTTGATCTGTAAGTGTTTGAGAAAGACCTGCTAAAATCCCTCACTACAGTTGTGGTTTTGTTAATTTCTCCCTGCAATTGTATCAGATTTTGTCTAATATGTTTCAAGATTATTTTGATAGATGCAACTAAGTTTTGATGGAATATTTCTTTTATTACTATGTAGCATTCCTCTTTATCTTGAATAATGATTTTTACTATGTTATATCATATTTTACTATAAATTAATATCACCATGCAAACTTTGGTTTAATACTTACATGGTATATCTTTTTCAATATTTCTATGTCATTTTGTTTTAGGCATGACTTTATAGATAGGACATAGCTTATTTTTGAAAAATACAAATGGATAGTCTGTTTCCTTTAAAAAGTGAATATAATCTCTTCACATTTATTGCGATTTATTATATATTTGAACTTATTTTAAACATCTTCTTTGTGCCCTCCATTCTTTTTATTTGAAATTTTTTTCCATCTTATTTTCACTCAGATTGATGAAATTTTCCATATATTTCCCTTTCCTTCCTTTGCTGATGTGGAAGCTGGAAATTGTGCATTTCTTATTTTAATTCTTATCCTTAATTTTCTAAACTTAATACTTAACTCTAACTTTTTCCTAGAAGAATATAAGGTTATCCTGTATCTGTAGTCTACCATCTTGGTGTAATAGCTATTGGCATTTTGAAAACTTCTGTTCAATGTATTTATTATGTGTAATCACGTCTTCAGGCAGTGACGTTATCATCCACAGCTCACTACACCTACATGGAGATCACTACACCTACACGGAGATCACTACACTTACACGGAGACTTACAAAGACTTCATTGTGGTGTCTATTGTTTTGAGTACTTTGTCTTCAGTTCTTTTGAGGATAGCTTTCCTTTTGCTTCTGGAAACTATTTCATCCATTCGAGTGGGAGTCGCCATGTTCTTAGAGACTCCAGCAGCTGGCCTGACTGATTGTCTCAGGGGTGAGCATTGGAGCCAAATTAGACCAATCAATCAGAGTCCTTCCCCCATTTGTTTGAATGGGGACAGAAAAAAGAGGGCTGTCCTCTCTAGCCACAGACACTGTGGTGGCTCATGTATAACATGAGCACTGTCAGCACTATTCCTCCATCCACAGGAGAAGAGAATGAAGAAAACAACACAACCTTCCAAAAGGCAAATGGTTGAACGACACTTGGCTCTTCAGGAAAGGGGACAGGAGAAAGTACAAGAAACTCTCAGGATGCTATGTGAGCAAGCAGAGGGCCTAGGAGATCAAATGGAACTCACTGCGTTTAATGAAGAAAATCCCATTTATGCTTAAAGTACAAGTGATTTCCATTTTTCTGTGAGGAACTGAAAAAAGGACTTTCAGAGTTATATCATTGCCTTTCAAGGAATAGTGGAACTGGGTGTGGTCAGGAAATTAAGATGTCCATGCACACAGATATGCCACCATCTGAAGAAAGACAGAGGAAGAAACTTTGGAATAGAAAGATGAAACTAGGGTGAGATTGGAGTAAAGTTTATGAAGTCAGGAAGGATGAAATGATAAAACAGAGTTATTCTTTGAAGTCCATGGAAGTGGTCCATTTAGAATGAGGAAAGGAACTGAAGGGGAGAAGGAGCATTCTCTACCCACTCTGGGTCCTTTCTGGCTGGGCTACAAATTAAATTGGCATGAGGCTGAATAGCAGGAGAAAATCAAACAAAGCTTTATAACATGTATACATGGGAGAGACCCAGGGAAAATGAGCATCTCTCAAAAAAATGGCGGAGATTCTCCTCTTATATAGACAAATGAGGATTTTGGGGGGTTGGGTGTGTCAGCCATGAGGGATTACCAGAAAGGCATAGTAAGGTTACTGGGCAGATTTAAGGCCTGGCCTTCCACACTGACAAGTTTCTAGAGATGAGGTCATCCACCCCTCTTCCCAGTACAGAGAAGGAGATATCTTTACAAATGGAGATTTCCCTTATAAATTTAAATGTTTGGTAAGCAGAACTCTGATAAGAATGGGGGTAGCAATGACCATCCCAGTTTATTGCTACCCAGACTTATCCAAGGTGATGGCCCATCCCAGGGACAAGCCGTCCATCCCAAATCCCTTTGATAGTTGGGGGGGATGAAGGTCAAAGCCTCCTTCAGAGCAAGGTAAAGAGACACATCTTGAGGTGGCCAATTCTGATCCCCCACAGAACCATGAAATACGTTAAGTGGTAGGAGGTAAATTCATATAACGTGTGAACCTGAGAGATGACACTATCTAAAATATTATATTCAAAATGAATTTTGAAAAAATTCTGACTGACAGGCTTAATTTAACACCCGGCTTCCACCTGAATATCTTTTCTTTCCCTGTGTGTTTGTGCATGCACAAGTGTGCACATGTGCTTATTTTTGGCAGAGGGTGCATCTCAGCCAGGTAAGAGGTGGAGAAGCATGAACATGGGCCAGTCCAGCCCATTCCTGTTTCTGCAGGTTTCCAAGGAAGACAGAGGGAACATTGCTCCAGCAGTGCCAGGAGAAAGGGAGACGGGTGTTTTCTCTTCCTTATTTTAAGCAGTGTTTAACAACTTTTATTCTCATGGCTTTTATCTTATTATGGGTTTTATTTCCCCTGAGAAAGGGTGACTAAGACAGTGGGGCTTCATTTTTTGAATGTCTTTCTAAGCATGTAGTTTTCACCATCTGGAGGTGGTTCAAAGAGCATTCTAACCTGAAGACTGAGGGATGGGTAAGTTGGCATTTTAGTGAGTCCCTCCTTGTCCAGAGGTCCCCAGACATTACATCTACGTGTTCTGTGATGAACACAGCCAGCGAGCCCCCAACAGAGGGCACCTAAATGCACACTCTGAAGCTTTGAGTGTTAATTCACAAGCTCATGATGACAGATGGCTGCAACACTCTGACACATCCTGAGGCAAAGAAAAACAGAGTGGGAGCCACATAGGAAGGCTGTGAAAGAGAAGCCGGGGAGGGATTCCTGTTCCAGGCACATGACAACAGGAAAGTAATCAGGACGGAGACAGGCAGGTACCAATAGAGCGAGTGGGTCTCAGGCCTGGCAGCCATGCCAGGGACAAGTAGCCCAAGGCTCTTTGGCAGGACCAAGTCTGACTTCTGAGCTGGGGCTGCCCAGACATGGAGCAAGTTGGTAGAGGGGTGAGGAAGAAGGCCCTGAAAGCAAGCAAGGCAAAGGGGAGGCGAGGAGATCTGCTGTGCTGGCTCCGGTAGAGCATGTCAAAAAGAAAGAGAGAGACTGACCAGGAAGAAGTTGGAAAAGATAGAGACCCCGCAGCATGGAAAAACAGGCTGCAGGCACCGACTGTGCGAAGTGCCAGAGGGGAGTTGGGCAATCTGTGTTGGCAGCGTGAACAGGAAGCTGCCCCCCGATTCTCCGGCAACCTCTGCCACAGTCACTGCCACACAAAGAGTGGTGAGATAATCTGCCCCTTGTTCCGGGTCTGCAGTGGATATTCATTAATAGAGTTTGCTCAGCCCTTCTCCTGGAACACGCTAACCTGCGGATGACACCTGCACAGCTCAGAAGCTGTGTGAGATGCCCCCTTCCGCCACAGTGGCCTTGCGTGTCCTCACCTTCCCGTCACACCCGTCCCCAGCTGAACCTTCTGGAGGACAAGCAGCTGTCTGCCCCGGCCCGCAGCAGCCTCTTCTGGGGAGGCCTTTCCAGAGGCACCGTGACCGGTGGAGGCAGGAGGGGTTGGATCCGCTCCTTTGAATTTGGGCACATGGTTTGACCTCCCAGAAGCTCTATTTTCTCATCTGTAAAATGGGGGGGAAGGAGAAGGACTGTGGATGTTTGCCAGGGTCCTTGCTAGTTCTAGGATCCTGTGACTAAGGGAACCTTGACCTGTAGGTGCAGCAGTTTCCAAGCAGGGACGTGAAGGGGTCTTGAAAACTTGAGAGAGCTGTGCCTTCCTATGGGCTTTAGACTGAATGTTCCTGCTCTCCTGCTAGAAGGCCAACTGATTTGCCTCCCTCATTTCCATTTCCCAGTCAAAATGGAAAGACAAGTTCAACTCAACTAGAAAAGTAAAGAAAAGTGAACTAAACCTTTGAGTAACCCAAGGCTTAAGAAGCATGATTAACCCCCCAAATCACTAGGAAATTATTTTTCAGTGTACAGGACGGGTCCTGATGGATTCCAGTTTCCCTAGTTCCCATACAAATTGGGTTCCAGGCACACAATGTTAGTAATGAAATTCCAAGAGCAGTTCTATTGTTTAAGAAAAATCTAATTAAGATCCTTTCTGGGGCCATTTTGAGACTCATAAATCCTTTGGGAATAGGTGGGAGCCTGTGTATGATGGGAAGCCATTCACTTTACTATTTTGTAACTTATTTAAAAATTGTATTTGTTCTTTAGAAATTTGCTAGTATAATTGATACTTTGAATAAACATAGTCCATGCTGTAATCGAAACATAAATTTATTTGTTTATCTTTGTCCCTTAAAAATATAGTCAGTGGAGGTATCTTCCCCTGTTCCAGGAAGAAAGCTTAGGCCGATCCTTCTTCAGAAGTGGTATAGAGTGCTTTGGTCACTTTAAATCACATACCAGAGTTTTGGGGCTGGCTGCCTGGGGGCAGTGAAGGCCTGGGCACTAAGCCCAGGGGCTTGGATGCTAGGGTCACCCACCACTGAATGAGCCAGCTGGTCAAGCAAGACTTGCTTCTACCAAGCTACAGTGACGGGTGGATGGGGAGGACCAGGGTTAACACAGTATCAGTTAACCATATGAGAGGTGGGATAAAGGGTGGGATGGGGCGGGACTTGAGACTACCCAGGGAGAGCCTGGGACCCCTGAGGAACGATGGGTGATGGCCTTCTCATCGACATTGGTGAATGGGAGGCTTGAGGTGGGATTTGATTGGATTAAGAAAATTTAATGTGGAATTTCTTCCATCTGAATACTGTGGGGCAATTTATCACCCTTGCTTGTGATAAAGAAACAAATGTATTATCCTTCCTAAGAACATTTATTTGGAAGGTGTATTTTACACAATTGTAAAGTGGAAGAAAGTTTATTTTCATACATTTTTCCCTTTTTAATAAAATGAAACATTTTATCCTTTCTTTAAAAATTGGACCTTTTCTTCCATTATAAAATTAAAAATGACCTGGACATTAAATTTTGATCACTTGTTGCAGCAATTTGTTGATGAGACTGTTTTAAATCTAAGCACAAATGGTAACACGGGACTCAAATTATACTTTACTTTCACTCACTCTGGCTGCTGTTCTGTCAATACATGAGAGTTTTCTAAAGTGGTTTGTGCTCAGACACAAGATCTGAGGACTCACCTCCCAGAAATGTCAAGGATCTCCTTGACAGCCTCTGCGGGGTCCAGCTGAAACCCTAACCTGCTCTCAGTCACGGCGGATCCCTCGAATCCACGGGACCCTGGCTTCCGCAGAGCCACCTGGTGCGTGCCACTCACCAGACACAGCACGGACAGCCTGTGCACTGCTGGTGATTTCATTTTTACCTTTTCAACAAAAAATATTTATACAAATAATAATTCAAAAACTACCAGTGATTTTCTTCTTGTTAAAAAGTGATATATAATGTAGATAAAGATTCGAACTTATTTAGATCTAGACGCTGCCAGTACCACCTCACAGATCTTTATTGTCCATCTAACTCTAACTGTTCCCCAGATTCAGGCTTATAAAGGTCTTTTATTTCAACTGTCTTTCTTCTTAACGTGAAAGGTCTACTGAGGTCCCTAGTACACATCTCTAGCATCAGTTCTGATTCAGAGGTCATACCGGGGCCGAGGGGTTTTCATCGGACGTTTTCTGAGGTGCCAGTGATTTTTCTCTCCAGCTGGATTGTCAGTTCCTTCA
The DNA here is from genome assembly GCA_031878705.1 of Tapirus indicus. NCBI lineage: Eukaryota > Metazoa > Chordata > Mammalia > Perissodactyla > Tapiridae > Tapirus > Tapirus indicus. The sequence goes on along the minus strand of CM062921.1, from coordinate 10,271,735 downwards.
AGTAGGAACTATTTTATTCTTCCTAGTAGCTTTCCAGACCCCTGGCACAGTGTGTCGGGTGTGGCTGTGTTCAGTAACTATGTGTGCGCCTCCGAGCATCCCAGTACAGACGCACTGTCATCTCTCGTTACATTGTCTATCTTCATAAAACTCATCTCTCACCATTCTCCTCCTCAACCCTGCCAGGCCTCCCCATTTCCTACTGAATTAAATACAGAGTCCTCTGTGAGCTATTTAAGGCCACCACCTTGCAGTCTAAACCACTGTGGGGGATCAGAATTGGCCACCTCAACATGTGTCTCTACCTTGCTCTGAAGGAGGCTTTGACCTTCCCCCCGCCCCAACTGTCAAAGGGATTTGGAATGAAGGCCTGTCCCTGGGATGGGCCATCACCTTGGATAACTCTGGGTATTGATAGACTGGGAGGGTCTTTGCTGGGCCCGTTCTTATCAAAGTTCTGTTTACCAGATGTTTGCATTTGTAAGAGAAATCTCCATTTGTAAAGGTATCTCCTTCTCTGTACCGGGAAGAGGGGTGGATGACCTCATCTCTAGAAACTTGTCAGTGTGGGAGGCCTTAAATCTGCTTAATAACCTTACTATGCCTTTCTGGTAATCTCCCATAACTGACCCACCCTCAATAGCCTCTTTTGTCTATTTAAGAGGAGAAAGTCCACCATTCTGGTGAAAGATACTCAGTTTCCCCTAGTCTCTCCCATGTATACATGTTATAAAGCTTTCTTTGATTTTCTCCTGCTATTCGGCCTCATGTCAATTTAATTTGTAGCCCAGCCAGAAAGGACCTGGAGTGGGTAGAGAATGCCCTTTCTCCCCATCACCACTTTTCTGCTATTCCTAAATGGATCTGCTGCTGCGCCAGTCTGAATTTCCTCTCGGGTCTGCAGCCAGGTGGCCATGCTCAGAGTGGCTCTCTCTCGGTTCCCACACCTGGGTGTGCATCAAAATCATCTGGGAAGTCTAAACAGAAAACTCTCCAGGCTCAACACCAAATGTAGTGTATCAGAATCTCAGGGTGTGAGGCTCAGGCGTCTGTATTTCAGACTGGTGCCCCCTGATGACTCCACACCACCCGGCACGACTCAGTGGCCCCGGATTTTGGAATTTGTCCTGAGCAACCTCATCAGCCTGCTACTGCATGCAGCTCTATTGAAACACAAAATGGAAATGTAATGGGTTCCTACCCCGTGTAAGTTTCCCTGATTCACTTAAGGCAGCTTCCAGTAAGACCTGGAGAAAGCAGCTTGTTTCTCCATCCCTAGGGAGGGCCCTCCTCACCTTTGGGCCACCGTGCCATGGGAGGCAAGATGATTTCTGGTTCAACCAGGAAGCCAACTTTGAAAAATCTGGCTCTCATATCTCCACTTATTTAATAGCTTTCTTTACAGCTTGCTATTGGAGAGGCAGCACGTTATCAGGAGTTGCAAGGGGAGAAACCATTAGAAATCCATAAAGAGGCAGCAAGTGGAACCGGAAGACCTCTGACTAGGGAGTCAGGAGATTAGGTTCCAGACAAGCTTGGGCAAAACACATAACCTTTTGGGGCTCAATTTTCTCCTTGGAAAAAAAGGAGCATTGATTAGGTGACCTTTAAATTCTCCTTTTGTTTTGGGAGGATACGTAGCAAAAAAATCCTTTCTAATAAATCTATTTTGTTGATTCTAACATACATATTTTTTAAATTTCTGAAATTGGGAATTGTCTGCCAATTGAGACACACTTTCAATGTGCTGTTTCTTCTTCCTCTCTCAGTGTGGTTCTTAATCCAACGGTGAAACTTGTACATCATCCACAACAGACTACAATCAGGGACATTCTGTATACGTTTATATTTTTTGTGGAGGACACAGCCTTCTCTCTGTTGAGTGTGTAGCTTTCCCCCCTCCTCCTTGCTTCCCGAGGAGAGAACAGACAAAGCCCTGCAGGAGAACTGAGAGAATAACAATGTGAGAAGAAAAACTGCCTCCAATGGGGTTTGTTAGTCCAGCTAAGGGATCCAGATGTGCGGCTTCTTGTATGTGATTGAGATTCCTGTACGTCTGTTTGCATGGAAAGGTGAAAGGCTCCTGGGAGTTTTGGATGTGAGAAAATAGGATAGGATGGAAGACTTCAATAAAATCAAAGTCGAAATTCCTTCAGCCATGAATTGCAATGCAGCCGCTGCCTATCCCTGGGCTGCACAGGCCAGCATAGCATTCTGTGTTACCAGAAAAGAGGAGCTGCTCTGCTGGAGCTGAGGTTGGTGGGAGGAGGAAGGCGCAGGAGCAGAGCCAACCCCTCAGCCTCTTCTTCTTCACACCCATGGCACCTCAGGGATGTGAGAATGTGGATTGAAAACCACTGTCCTTCACCTGGATAATCCCCCCATGAGGCAATGTGGGAGACATTCTTTTCAGGTCTGGAAAACAAGAAGAGTAGTGTCTCTAAGAACAGCAGATGGGTTAAACCTTATACTGATCTTGCTTCCTTTTTTGCTTTGGCTGCTAGGAAGCTTAGAGCCACAATTCCAGTTGATCTCTAGTCTCTTATGTCCTCCAGTGGAGGGCCTTATGGTATCCTCAATTTCGTGTTGTAATTTACCCTGGCTTTGTTTTCCTAGACTACCATTAGTTTTCCATTTACTTGGTCTTGCGAAACATTTCTTTCTCTGCTGTCTCATTGTACATGGTTTTGAAAACTGCATCAGATTGTTTTGGAGCAAGACAAGGTATAAACAAACTATGAGAAAAATATCACATCCCACCAGCCAGGGAGCATCATCAGGGAGCGTATGCGATTTGAGTCAGGCAGACGTGGGTTTGTGTCCTGAGCCCTCCTCACTCAGTAACCATGACCTTGGGAGTAAGTGCTTCACGGAGTGAGCCTCAGTTTTCTTCCCCCGTGAAGTGGGGATCGCAGTGGCTGTGCTGCTACAACTGAGTCACACCTGAAAAGAGTATATGAAATTCTGTTGTCAGTGACAGGTGCTGAGTGTGTAGTAGTTTTTACAATACATCCCCAAGTGCTGTGTGAGATCTTGCTGGGTGTGGGGTGCTAGGGGAGTAGAAGCTGTGGTCCCTGATTTTACACGGAAGACCCACGATGACGGTGCATGAAATAATGAGGGCCCAGCCCAACACGGCATGTGAACTAGAGGAAGACTGAGGGTGGGTGGGGTGACTCCACAGGTGGGCGCCTGGCCGGCAGAGAGAAAAGTCTTCATGGAGGGAGGCAAGAGGGATTAATCCAGTCTGCTGAGCATGGGCGCAGCAATGACAGAGAATGGAAGAGAACTCTGTATAAGTCTCTCCTGGTTGAAGCAGAGACGGTTAAAGTCCTCCCCACGCCCTGCCACTTTTGGCACGAGGAAAGGGTTGAAGGCTGGTGGCCTCCCAGTCTGAGCCCTCCTCAGAGCCCAAGCTGCCAGTGTCTTGGGAGTGACCCCAGAGGTGGTGGAGGGCACGGCTGCTCCACCCCGACCTTGGACCTTGGGCAGAGCGACTCCTCCCACGGGGCTGGTTCTCTTGGCCTAGGGCCAGTTCCCCGCTGGGCTAGACTCCCTGGTGCTAATCTCTCAGCCTGATAAAAAAGCACCCTTTAAGGGTACAGAAAAATGTGTTCATCCAACTGCATCCACAGAAATGGTGGGTCAGGAGTCTCCTGGGGAATACTGCCCCTGTGCGCCCACGCTCACACACATTCACACACACACGTGCGCTGGCTCTCTGGGCCCCATGTTGTAACAAGGAAGAAGGAAACATGAATGAAACATTTCTCACTCCAGGAACTAGCTGGAGAGTCAGCGAGAGCTTTGTGGACGCCATCAATCGCGGTTTCCCTCTTCACTGGTCGCGCACAAGAGGTCCATTATGGCTGCGCTGCTCTTAAGCTCTGGTGACACCAGTGGCACTTTAGTTTTCTTTGATTTGGCTGAGTGTTGTGTGCTCGTCATTACCCCGTATGCATTTAAGTCTCCTCCTTTGTTCCAGTTTCCTTGGAATTATAGTATTGGTTGTGGTTTTCAACACCACCCGTCGTGGCCATGACCAAGACTGCTTGGTGGTTGTTGACGAACAAAGCAGTGGATTTGAACCACTTCCGTAAACCCAAAGTGAACCAGCTGTCCAGAGTGGAGGGGCCATGGGGACACCTTTCACGTCCCCGGGGCCACACCTGCCACCTGAGCTCACTTTGGGACTATAGTGGGCTCTTTAGCCAATGTGGGCAGCAGACGACCCCCCCTTTTGAATACAAAGCTTCCCTTTAGGGTGATGAGCGTCCTTCGGGCGGCTCTGCTTGGCCCGCTTTGCCTGCAGTTCGGAGCTGCTGCTTCTGTCCTCAGAGTCAGAATGAGAGGCTGGGCAGAGGTGGCATCTCCAAGCCTGGAGAGCGGTGGCTTGGGCCTGCTGGGGCCCTGCTTGGCTCCTGCGAAGAGCTGGCTCCCCTCATGTTTTCCCTCCAATCCTGAGACACAGTGAAGTGTGACAATCCACAGCACCGGGATGGTCAGACTGGGTTTGAATCTGGATCGTTTGTGACGTTTATCTCCAGCATCACCCCCTCCTGTGATGACCACACTGCTTTTCTCTTTCCTCTGTTCTCCTCTCCTGCTTTGGTGTTGTTTCACTGGCTTGAAAGGCCCATGCTCCTTGTTGAAAGTGAGGGAGGTGGGCAGAGAGTTCCAGACCCTGAGGAGAAAGGAAGACGGTGCAACTGAGGAGAGAAAGGAGGGCCAGCCAGGCTGGAGGCCACTGAGCAGGGGCCAGGCGTGCCCTGGGATTGGCCTTCGGGGGTGGTGACCACATCATATCATCCCAACCAGGACACTGGTGTGGAAGGATGTTCTAGCAGTCATGCCCTGGGATAAGAAGCGGGGCTCTCTCGGGACAGCTGGACACGTGGTCCCTGCTCCGAAGCTCTGCTGTGGAGCGAGGTCTGTACGGGGAGCACACGGCGGTGACTCCCGAAGCCTGTCAGCAGGACAACAAGGGATCCGTTTTGTGTGTTTGAAAGCTCACTCTAGCTCTGTGTGGATAGAGATCGGAGGGAGGCAAAGGGGCTGTGGGGCCAGGCCAGGCTTGGGGTGGGGAACTGGCCCTGGGGCTGTGCCGTGGAGAGAAGTGGCTCTCGCCAGCCATGGCCCTGGCCCCTCTTAGCTGGGGATGCCCCTGTTGGTCTCCGCCAATAACCCCTAGATGCTGGCCCATGGACAGTGCCACTAGGATGAAGATGGACTTGCCTGCAGCAAAACAAGAAAACAAGGCCCCTTCTCAGGAAGGACTGTCCTTGAATCTGAACTTACGTCACTCCCATCTCTTCTTGCTTAAATGTCCATTAGTTTATGAAATGGTGGTGATGAAAATTGGGCTTTAAAAACATCTCTATTTGCCAAATAAAAGATGGCAGCCTTGTGTTACTCTCCAACATGAAATTTATTTGAAAATTGATGGGTCTGTAAAATCAAATGTTTGGAAACAACAAGTCCACGTTATGCCTGAAGTGTGGAGTCTAGCACAGCCTCTCGGTTCTCAAACCCCCTCTGCCCAGTGACCTTCCCTTTATTCCCCATGGCCACACCCCAGACCTTAGAAACTTCCAGGACCTCAGCCTGATTGTTGCTGCCAGACCCCACTCTCAGCACAGAGTCCCCACCTTTTCACCTCCTTACTGCTTCCACGCAGATGGTGACAGATCCAGACCTCATGCCACTGGTGCCTCTGTCCCCGCTGCCCTGGTTTATCAGCCACCCCCACCTCCAGCTTCACTTCTTTCCTTTTGTCACACCCGTGACCCTTCTGTTTTACCCGGCTTCCAGACTCCACCCCTGGACCTACCCGACAGTTTCCTCCACCCTACCCTGGATGGAGAGGACATCACAGTTGAGTGGGTCTGGGCCCCTCTTCCTTGTGACCCAATCTCAGCCACTGCTGGCTGCTCGTTAGTCCTTCAATGTGTCTTTTGTCAGGGCTCCTCCCATCCCCTCCAGAGCTAAATCGACTGAATGTGCAGGTTAAGGTTTTGTGCAGGTGAGATGACCAGCAGGTAGTTAGAGGACTGAGGGGGAAGCAGGAGCTGGGTAGAGAGAATCGGGGTCAGTGTCAAGGTCCATGAACCCATGGGGGTAGACGGAGTCCGTCAGGAGGAGGGCGAGAAGAGGGCTGGCGCAGAGGCCAGGAAAGCACTCAGTGTCCCCCGTGCCCACCCTTCCTCCTCGTTTCCCTGTCTTGGGTGGTGACTCCTTCACTTGGAAGCCCCGAGACTGAAAGCAGAACTGGTCATTCTAGGCTCCTTCACCTCCTTTGTTCCTACTCTGCTGAAATCCAGTCAGCCCCCAGCTTACGCTCCTGACTTCAGTTACTATGATCTCTGAAATCTCCTTTCCCACTGTCCCTGGCTCTGCTTGCTCCCTGCGGCGCAGGGCTGGCCTTTACTCAGCTGTGTGTCCCTGGATGGGGAAGCGGGCCCAATGTGTAGGCTGTGCTCCTTGCAGGTTTGTTTAGTGCAGACACCCTCCCTGTGGAGTGAGCCTCAGAGTCACCTGGAGGGCTTGTTAAAACACAGATTGTGGGGCCCACTCTGCAGCCTGAGATTTTGCAGTTCTGACAAGTTCTCAGGTGATGCTGATGCTGGTGGTCCAGGGACCACACTTTGAGAACCAGTGGTTTATTGCATCAAACGACCAGATGAATCTGAGCGCGTACTCGAGGTGTGGTCTGGTCCATCCAGAGAGAAGGGGGTTCTCCCTCATTCAGGGCCCCAGGCAGCAATTAAAACACCCTTAGATCCATTCACTTTTGGCAGCACCTTATTCCACTGGACTCCTATTAGGTTTCTGGTCAATTCTAACCCTGCAGTTGTGTTAACACATGCTTGGTGAAACCCTCCACCACTCCCACCATCCAGGATGGGGGCAGTTGAATTTTAGACTCAAGGACAGGTCTGATTTGGGATGCATTTAGTCATGTTGGGTTTGCCTGGTTGCTTCCATCTTTCTAGATGGTCGTATGTACTGGTGGTATTTTGGTTTCTGCTCATCCTTCCCTCTATGACTTTTCCCAGTCATAGGTGATGGTGGGGATGAGGGACTGTCCTACAGTTCAGGATGCCGTCTGGGCAGACCCATCATCAGCCCCCTTTGGACCACAAGACTTCTCCTGAAATCACTGAGCTCCAGTCTCTTAGCAAAAAGACCACCTAATGCCACCCTTCTGAAGCAACTTGAGTTGAACATGAATACTGATGAAAGGCACTGAACCGGCTGTGGCCCGAGTTCACCCGTGCTCTGGTTGGAGGAGGCCTGTTGGAGAGTCTCCTGTGTCTCTTACATACCAGGGCCCCATGTCTGGGATTTGGAAGGGCAGGCATGACGATAAGCATTTAGACGTGCCCAGAACATTTCTTTATGGAGAGACTTCCCAAAAAAGGACAGTGACAGACTCCATTGTGTTGATAAGAGTTTCTTTTGGAGACCATCCAGTTTCCTTGTTCTCATTCTTTGCTCCTCAAGCAAACTACTGGTATATAATTTGGTTTCCCAAGCAAACTCATCCTGGAGCCAAAGTATACTCCTATTGTAAATGAGTGAATTGGCCTCCTGACACCAGTTAGTGTCTGGTGAGTGTAATTAGTGTAACTGCACTTCCTAGAACCTGACCGCCCTGGGGTGAATTGAAGTTGAAAAGGCTGACACCCCATGACCTGCATTCTCACGTGAGGCCACCCCCTCTGTCCCCCCGCCCTTGCCCTGTGCTTCCTTCGCTTTGTGGTTGGACTCACACTCTCGGGGGTTCCCCGTTCAGTTACTACACCCTCTAGGAGAGGCAGTGCGCGGGGCCTCACCTTGTGGGCCTTAGTGGGAAAGTGTTGTAAATAACTCCGGGGAGGATGGTGCTTGTTGGTGAAGGAGAAAGGGCTGCTGGGTGTCTGAGGGTGGGGAGAGGGAAAGGAAGAGAGCAGAGGGGCACTGGGGAGCCACAGCTCCGATCTTCTATTTCCCCACTTGGCTGTGAGCCGACTCTGGACTGCAGGCTTCCTATGTGACGTCCAGCCGTGTTGGTCTAGATCTAGTGCTGTTTTTAAACATATTCTCCCTTCACTCTGTCAGGAACAGGGCACTTAGCATCTTTTGTAGGGTATATGTCAAAAAAAATTCTGCACTTGTTCTGATGACCCCAGACCTAGTCTTTCTTCTCCACCCATTCCTTTGAATGCTTCCAATTAGCAAGACATCCTTGGGTGGGGGGAACTCAAAGCCAAGGCCCACCATTTGAATGGAAACATAGTTTTTTGGGGGGAAGTGGAAGGCTTCATAGCCTAGTGGAAAAATACCAGCTTTGGAGTCAGTCTTCGGTTCAAGCTCTGGCTCTGCCATTTTCTAGCTGTGTGACTTTGAGTAAGTTACTTAACCTCTCTGAGCCTCATCCCGGAAGCAGTTACTGAGTTAGTGTGATATTTTGACCACTCTATCCAAAGAAGCCCCCCCCACCACAGAAACTCTCTGTTCTGTCTTCTTCATTTTCTTCATAATTCTTATCATCATCTGAAATGCTTCTCCCTACTTATTTATTTCTCGTCTGTTGTCTGTGTTACCCTGGTTTATAAACCTCATGAGGGCAGGGATGGTGTCTGTCTGGCTTTGGGCTTCAGCCCCACCACCTGGAGCAGCGCCTGGCACACCACAGCTGCTCAGCACATACCTGCTGCATGAACGGACGGATGCAGAGCATGATCCTCAGAATGTGGTTGGCACCCGGTCAATGTAGAATTCACTGGAACCGTCTGTGCAGACTCTGGTCCTCATCTTCCAGATCTGCCCACCTCATTCAGTCACTTCAGTCTGCAGGTATTTCTTGAGCACCTATTATGCACTAAGCTTTGTTCTACATTCTGGGGCTACAGCAGTGAACAAAATAGATACGAATCCTGGCCTTGTAGAGCTTGCATTTAAGTGTGAATGGACAGGCAAAAGAATAAAGAAGTGAAATATATGGAGGCCAGATGGTGAGAAGTCCTGGGAGAATGAACGATAAGCCAGGGGGTTAGGGAGTGCTGGGGAGGGGTGGTCTGGAAAGGCTGCACTGAGGAGATGGTATGTCAGAAAAAATCTGAAGGAGAGGAGAGAGCAAACTCACAGATTCCTGGGGGAAAACTCTTCCAGGCAGAGGAAACAGCAAGTGCAAAGGCCCTGAGGCTGGACTATTGCTAGAGTGGGCTGGGAGAAAGGCCATGGGGGTGGATCATGTGTGGCCTTGTAAACCATGGTAAGGGCTTTCAGTGTCACCGTGAGAAAGATGAGGACCATGGTCAGACTTCTGTTTTTCAAGAGTCATTCGAGGGCTATGTTTGTTGCCGGGAGATTCTGCAGTTGGACTGCATCCTGATGAGCAGTGAGCTGTATCGGCCCTCCTGCTCTCCGTCCTTCTGATGCGAGGCACCGTCTGCTCTGACTGCTGTCCTGGACACTGGCCTGGCTCTATGTGTCACTTCCCCTCTCTGGACCTCAGTGTCCCCAGCTCGAGGCTGCGTGTTGGTGACTCTGGAAAGCAGGAGCGGGGGCTGTTCTTGATACCCACCTTCAACAGCCAGTGCCTGCAGAGCACCTATTCTCCGTGAGGCCCTGAGATTACAGAGGAGCAGCAGGAAACGATGGACTCAGCTTGTCCTCAGATCATAGCGGAGCTGGGGCGGGTGGGTGGGGGACCCTTGTAACCTGGCTGGGAAGACAGGCCGTCTGAGGGCAGAGCTGAGTGGCATCGTAAGCATCATATATACGGTGCCCAAAGGGTTGTTACAATGGGAACAGTGGCTAACAATTAATGTGTGCTAATCAACGAGGGTAAAGTCAGAGTTTGGGGGTCAATCTGGCACTTGAGGGGGAGCCGTGATCACACAGACTTCTAGGACCCAGTGCCTGGAAGCAAACAGTGATGCCTAGAGGGGACGCAACTCCCTGACCCTCCCCACCGAGGCTCCCAGTCCTCTCTCTCGCCCCCTCAGCTCAATGCCCTGGTCTGTCCCAGGTCACGGGGCTCCGGGGCTCAGAGGTCAGAGACCCCGTGGAGGGGGGGAGGGCCCTGTGTCGCCTCAGCCTCCCAGGGTGGCAGGCAGGGCTCTTGGCTGTGGGTAGAGCCAACCTCTGGAAAAAAGAGCTTAGACAACGTAAGTTGAGGGCATTTGCTCTGGGGAGTCTGCCCGGAAGCCCAGCTCAGCACCGGGGCAGAGCCCCCGGCAAACCCGGGAGCCTCGCTGGGCCTCTCAGTTCCCGGTCCTGAAAAGGAGGGGCTGGCCTCCATCAGGGACTCCCCAACCCCGCCACAGGCTGCTCTGTAGGAAATGTGCGGGGCGTGGGGGCCAGGGGAGGGTGAGGACAGTGAGGAAGAGGAGCTGGCTGAGCGGGCGGGGACCCCGCCACCATCAGAGGGGCTCCACTGACCTGTTTTAAGTTCGGGGCTTCCCCGTGAATTTCAATTTAATAAAGGGGTCTGCTGCTTAAAAAAAAGCCATGTGTGACCCTATACGGGTTTCTTCCCAGTGAAAGCCATGCCTCCAGGCTGAGGTCCAGTGCTTGGCTCTGCCTTCTGGAGTTTGCAAGAGCAGGTGGTCACCAGGACGGCATTTGCCTGGGGAAGGTCCTTTGGAAATAGGGCCTGAGTGCCAAGTCTCAGAGTTTTAATGGGCTTCTCCGTCTTCCTGTTGTTCTCAATGGCAGTTTTTTGTTAGTAAGTAGAGTTCTGTGGCTCTGATTTTCCACCCAGACGTGCTGTTGACACAGATGATTCTAGCCAGTGGGCAGGGGAAAGGCGAGTCCTCTGAGAGGGAGCAGATGCTGCTGGAGGGGTGGGTGCTCCCAGAGCCCTCCTCTCCACACGGGATGAAGATCTCTCTGAACAGGGTCTTATAAGGACATTGGACCACACAAGGACATTGGACAAGGTGGAGTTTCTGGTGATGAAGGACCTGTACGGTGGTGGCAGGTGGCCTGCAGCCCCATTGTGTTTGTCCCACATGTCCAGGACTTCTACCTCCTTCCTGCTCCACTGACATCACCCACTTTCCCACCTGGAATGCCTCCCAGGTGGCTTTGAAATGACAGGCTGGTTCCTTCCACTTCCTTCTTCCTGGTGTCTTCTGAACAAAAAGCTCACAAGTCCTTGTTGTGTTAGGATCTTTGCTGCTAACCACAGAGGGGAAAGCCCGGGTCATCAAAATGACAAAAATGAGGAGTTGTGCCATTGGGAAAATCTCACCGAGGTCTCAGGAAGGATGATCCTGGTCTGAGCTGAGCTGTTGATGGCGCTTGCTCAGTGGTCTCCTGGCAGGACACCTCCCTGCCTCCACTCTCATGCAATCCTGGAAGGTCGCTCCTTGTTCCTCCTCTGGTCTTCCCACTCTTGGATGCCCAATGACTCCTGCTTGTATTTCAAGACTCCATTTAGGTGTCACCTTCTCTGACAACCTGCCTCTGCCATCTGATATAGATGCTTTTTCTGTATGTTCCCATAGCAACCTGTATTAATACTTCCTGCCCCCTGTGGTAATTGTCTCCATGCAGGTCTGTCTCTAAGACTAGGCAGTGTGCTTCTGTGGGGGAAGGACACTTTTTACCTTCTTCTTCCTCGTAGGTGTTAGTATTCCTACCTCCACTTTTCTCTGCTGTTCTCAAGGCAGACATTACTAATCTATCATGGCACTCTTTTTCTGAGTATCCCAGACCAGCTTCATAATCATTCTCAGCCCAGCATTCCAGGAACCAAATAATCATAACCGTCTGTGAGAGGAATCCAGTGTGCCATCTGGTCCTAGGCATTCCCTAGCAGATGTGTATCCTTGTTCTCTCATCCCTTGATACTTATCAGTTGTTGGACTGACAATAGGAGAGTGAGAAACAATGAGTCTATCCTGCAGAAATGGGCCTGTTCTCATCAAGGGGAGAAGAGGAACTTGGGAACAACAGGAAGAGTTGTAGGATTAAAAAAGAATTCCATGGTTGAATATAACTTTCTTCTGGATGAAGACAGATGCAGACGTCCAGCCCTAAGTCCTGCTTGGTGGCTGATATAAGGCATGGGTCCATGGCATCCTTCCAGAATGAAGCACCTGGAGACTATGGGTTATCAGCTCATGGTAAGGAAGCCCAGGTGTCATCTGACAGCCTCAGTGTCTCAGCTGAGTGGCAGGACACCAGTCATCCAGGCCAGGATAACAGAGGCAAGTCCTGCAAAGCCAAATGCTTCTAACCAAGAGTTTCCAACCACCAAGAGCAGTTGGATAAAAATAAATGACAGGCAACCCTCTTGGTAGATTGTAGGGGTTTACCAGGGTCTGGTGATAAAGATTAGGGGTCCCAAAGGGCAAAGTGATATCCACAGAATGAACTCAAGGAGAGGAATTGTGTGCAAGGTAGGAGGTCGGGGGCAGGGTTTGTGGGTTTGGCAAGCTCCGGCGTCACACAATGTGATTGCCAAGGGCGAGAAATCAGAGCCTGTGAAATGGTGGTGGTTTAGTTTGAGTTCACATGTTTCTCAGCTCCTGCTATGGAATTAGTGTGAGATCCAGAAGGTGGGGGACAAAGTTAGGACAGGCCCATGGAATTCACGGACTCATCCCTCATGCCTTCCACTCCCCAGTCACGCCTGCACTAATGCCATCCTCCATTTCTCCAAGGCAAGGGGCCAATGAGAGCATGCCCTGCCAGGACAAATCATTCCACAGAGATGCTTTTCCCCTTGGCACCATGTCCTGTATTTGCTCAGCAGCCCACATCCTGCTCTGCCCCAACCTTGGAGCCAACTTCCCAGAATTTAATTCAAATTCTCCAAGATTAAAATCAAGCCTATATTCAGGGAGCACTTGTGAATCTTCGAGTTTCACCTAGAAGGAAGCTGGAAATTGTATCACTAATGTCAGTGCTTTTGCAATTGGGGACTAGCCAGATGGTTCATACGACAATTAATCAAACATACCTAAGCTGTTCCCACAGATTAGCCATCAACTGTTATCAAAGTCTCTCACTTCCTTTATATTGATTTATGGCAGCAATAGAAGTATACTACCCCGGAGAACACGCCTCCTTCCAGCTAGGAAACTATAAACGTCAAGGTATTTTTATTCAAAGTGAGAAGAACCCAGCAAAATGGGGATCTCCACGGTCATCCTTGAAATATGTCTTTTATATGGTCAAGTTCTATCTACAGGTATTATGTCTAATTATTATATTCATTGATTTCAAATTATATCTAATTTTTCTTTGATGCTAGACATTCTATCTCAAGGGGAGTTGTGTATCAAGAAGAGGCAATTCTTTGTTGATAATTGTAATTGCAAGTATTTGAAAGGAATGGCTCTTTTTAATTTTGTTTCTGGCTGAGAAATACAATAGATGTAGTTAGAAAAAGCCAATCATTATGTCAATGTTGTCAGCGAGTCACTCAACTAGAGAAATGATTGATTGGTCTTAGAAAAATTCTTGAAGTTAAGGGTAAGTGTATGTATATTATTAAGAGGCCCTAAAACTTTGCCATAATTGGTTAAGCATATAGTTTGTGTACTGTAAAAATGCGCAGAAAAGATGGCCCCTGTAAATGCTCGTTATATGACTTCTTTCTGCAGGTGTGTCTGGCTTGATAATTAATATTTACCGACCCAAATCAGGTCAAGTAGCTGAGTATAGACAAGATCATAAAGATTCCAAGTTTGTGTCTGTCACTCACTGCTTTAGATAAACCATTTGAGGCTTAGTAACTCAAGCATATCCCTGTGTTCTTAGAGTGTCAAGGGATAAAATGCACACGAGAGAGCCAGAGGCAAATCAGTGTGGCTGCTGAATCTCAATGTTATTTTACCGAGATACCAAATGAACAGGATGATTAGCCAGTCTGCCTATTATCTCCTCCTGTCTGTCTGTCTGTCTCTGATTTTCCATCTCTCACCTATCTGCCATCTATCATCTCTCCCCCTCTTTCCCTTCCTTCCCCTCTCTCCTTCTGTTCCCTAATTTTTCTTCTTTCCCTTCCCTCTTTCTCTCTCTCCCTCCCTCCCTTCCTTCATTTCTTCCTTCCTTCTTCTCTTCCACTCACCCCAACTTTTTCTTTGGTGTCACATTTTGCTACCTTCACGAATTTCGGAAGACAGGGCAGAAGTATCCTAATTTCCAGATAACTTCCAGAACTCTCACTCCCGCCACCAGGCTTCGTAGGGGAAACTCTGAAGATAAAAGTTCATTTGGGAAATTGCTTTCGTGAAAGCAGCACCCACAAACCAAGCCCTCACAGCCCTGGTGATGGAGAGCAGGCCTGCATTGTGTGTTACGTGTGTGCCTCATGGTGACGTCGGTGGGCCAGCTGACAGAGGTCCCCCACCTTCCCCTCTTGTCAGGAGGATGTCAGCGGGTACTCGCTGAGCAGTCTGGCTGGAGATTGTGTCTCCATCAAAATATTAGAAAATGGGAGGCAGTGTTCTTAGCTCCAACTTTTGAAAGTTAATCCCTGGCCTTGCTCTGGCTCTGAGAAGTGACCTGGGATTCATGTCAGCCCCTAAAGGACAGGCAGCGAATTGCCACATCCTTATCCACAAATGGGCTTAAGGCAGTGATGCTCTTGGACTGAGGGAACTTTTGGTTTCACTATGATGTTATGTGCATGCACATGCACAGACATGCACACGTGTGCCTGTGTTTGCAGTGCAGAGGTGGGAATTAGCCCTCTGCAAAGTGCTTACTGTGTACCAGGTACTCTGCAGACAGCATGCCTACACTCTCTTGTCTAAATCTGCTAACAGCTCCAGAGTTAGGTATGATTATTTCCACAATGCAGATGAGGAAACTGAGGCTCAGAAAGGTTACGTGGCTTGTCCAAGGTAACTGGGAGAGCCGTGGCAGCAGGCACACTTCTCAGCTCTGGTCTTTGCACAAACTCTTGAGAAAAAGTCAATATGCCCAGGCTTGTGCTGGGCAAGAGTGCCCGTGGAACTCCTGCTGCTCCCAGCTGTGTCTTTGGCTCTGCCATTTACCAGCTCTGGGGGCCTCTGCAAGCCTCAGTTTACTCATTTGTAAAATGGGGTTATGCTCCAACCTCATAGGGTCATATAGAAATGAGGTCACCCAGGCAGTGTCTGGCACATAGAGGGTGCCCAGGAATGGGTCATTGTTACTCTTCTGGCATTTTCCCAGTGTTTTATCCTAACATAACTTCCTAAATGCGAGCTGGTACCTTGGATTGGATCCTGGAACAGAAAAAGGAAAAACTGGTGAAATCCAAATAAAGCGTGGAGTTTAGTTAGTAGGAATGTGCCTCTGTTGGTTTGGTAGTGTGACAGGTGCACCTCGGTAACATAAGATATTAACATTTGGGGAAACCGGGTGAGGGGCATGTGGGGACTCTGAGGATTAGCACTAGCTCTCCAACCTAAAACTCTATAAAGTTATTCCAAAAAAATTTTTTAACTTAAGTTCCCTTGGTGCCATTTCTCCAAGGCCAATGTTTTGCAAAATGAGAAAGTAAAAACTGCTTAGAAACTAGTTCCTAGTAAATTGTTCATCCTCATACTTACTCTTCCCACAGTTTATCAGGGGTTTTGGCGATGACTAGTGCCTTAAAACAAAGGAGAAAATCCAACGGAGGGACTTAGGCATTGTGAGAATGGCTTTAATGTCCTCGGGGAGTCCAGGTGCCGCAGCCTCGACTGTACCCTGTAGCCCGCCCAGCCGCCTTCTCCGGCCTCGAGTCTCTCCACCCCCTGCCGGGCACACTCACCTGTGCTTCATTTTCCACGAGTCCCATGCTGTTTTCCACCCCGTGATTTTATTTGTTCTGCCTGTTTTCCGGCACACCTTGCAGCTCACCATCTTGTAGTACAAAGCAACTTCCCGCACTCCAAGACCCACCCTCTGGCCGCGGTGACTGCATGGCTCTGCGCCCGCCACTGGAATGCAGTCTTCCTCTTCCCCTCCCCCGCCTTCATCTGGCTAAATCCAGCTGCCATTTTTAAATGCCAGGG
The DNA here is from genome assembly GCA_031878705.1 of Tapirus indicus. Lineage (NCBI taxonomy): Eukaryota > Metazoa > Chordata > Mammalia > Perissodactyla > Tapiridae > Tapirus > Tapirus indicus. The sequence goes on along the minus strand of CM062921.1, from coordinate 10,255,746 downwards.
GCCTGTCCCTTCCAGGAATCTGTCCCTGACATATACTCTCAACACACACACACACACACACAGACACACACAGTGTGTCATTCTGTAGTTCCACTGTCATTCTCCCATAGCACCTTAACCCCTGCACCAAATTAACTGTGGAATTTTCTAGGGATCCTGCTATGCTGGGAGTCCCTGGAGGGTGGGGACCATGTCTTGCTCACTTAGTACCCAGCACAACACCTTGCATGGCCAAGAGCCTAGCAGGGGGCCTGGCTCACGCTGAACATAGTGGAGCAGCCTGAACCCCCCAGTGCTGGGCTCCAGCACAGTGGGATGGAGGGTGTGAGCCGTCCAGATGCCGCATAACGATGTTTCAGTCTATGACGGACGGACGGCATATGGGACGGTGGTCCCACGAGATTAGTACCATAGAGCCTACGTGTGTGTAAGTACACTCGATGATGTTCACACCAAGACAAAATCGCCTAGCCACACATTTCTCAGGACATATCCCTGTCGTTAAGCAACGTGTGACTCTGTATAGTTTACGGGGAGCTAAACACTTTATCAGGAACAATATTAACCACATCCTCTCCACTACCGCGTATTATTATTTCGGAATGTTTTGCTTTTTTGACAAGTTGAAATGGAATCTCATTGTTTTAACTTGAATTTGGGAGGCAGCATGGTGGAGCTGTGTCGCATACTTGTTCTGGGGTCAGTGCACTTGACCTCAGATACCAGCTTCACTACTTAGTGGCTGCATGACCTTTGACAAGTTGTTCCACCTCTCTGAACTTTGGATTTCTCATCCATAAGATGGATGTGAGTAATAATTCTACCATAAAGGATTTTATGAAGATTAAATAAGGTATGACACGTAAAGCACTTGGCTCAATGCCTGGAAAGTGGTAATTAATCAAAAATATTGGTTCCTCCTGTCCTCCTCCATCCCTCTCCCCTGCTCCTCTCTCTCCTCTTCTTCCTCTCTGCTATCTCTACCATTAGCTTCCTTATCTTTCTTTATCTTCTAGTTCCCTTTCACCCTTGTTCTTTTCCTTTAGCCTACAACCAAAATTCCTCCCCACCCTGAAAGAATCTGCCTCCTACATCACCTACCACACCATCTCCCCGTCTCCCACCTTCAGCTTCAAACCACGGCTTCTCTCTTTTTTTTTTTTCTGAGAAAGATTTGCCCTGAGCTAAGGTCTGCTGCCAATCTTCCTCTATTTTATATGTGAGCTGCCACCACACCATGGCCACTAACAGACGAGTGGTGTAGGTCTGCATCCGGGAACTGAGCCTGGGCCACTGAAGTGGAGTGTGCTGAACTTAACCACTAGGCCATGGGGGCTGGCCCAAATCATGGTTTTTAATGCATAGTTAGTGTGGAAAAGGTAGGAGCTAGAGAAAAATACAGAGAAAAAGTAAAAACACCCACAATCCTATTGCCCAAGATTGCCATTGTTAAAATATGTATTTATTTCAAGTTATATATGTATGTAAGTGATATCATTTAATATACAGTTTTTCTGTAATATATCTTTATCTTCTGAACATTTTAACATGCCACTCACAATTTTTGGACATTGAAGTTGTTTCAGGTTTTCTTCTTTTTTTAAAAAAATTTCAGCTTTATTGAGGTATAATTGACAAATAAAATTGTAAGTTATTTAAAGTGTACCTCCTGATGATTTGATATATGTCTACATTGTGAAAGGATTCTCCCCATCCCAGTAATTAACACATACATCACCTCGTATGTTTATCTTTTTTAAACGAGAACATTTAAGTTCTACTTTCTTAGCAAATTTCAATTGTACAATACAGTGTTATCAACTACAATCATTGTGTTTTACACCAGATCCTGAGACCTTATTCATCTCATTGCTGAAAGTTTGTACCCTTTTATCAGCCTCTCCCTATTTTCTGCACCCCTTTTCATGTTCTTTCTATAATGGATATTACTGTGAAGATCATATTTGCCCAGCACCTTTGTTCACATAATAGAAATTATTTCCTTTGGCTAGATTCTTAGAAATGGAATTACTCAGGCAAGGAGTTGATCATTTCTAAGGCTTTTAAAACATATTGATAACTTATTTTCCAGAAACATATCAATTCTTTCTCCTATCAGTAAAAAACAAGAGTGGCAATTTTCTACAGCTTCACCAGTTCTAAATATTATTGTTCAAAAATCTTGGCTGAATTGCTGGATGAAAAATGGTATGCAGTTATTTTAATTTGTGTTTCTTTGCTTATAGTGAGGGTGAATGTTTTTAAGTCATTTAATTATTTTTCCTTGAATTGTGTGTTTATATCCTTTGCCCAATTTTTTTTGAAAGTTAGTGTCTTCCTTGTTGATTAATATAAACTCTCTATGTACTTTGGATATTAATACTTGGTTCATTATATTGATGACAAATATTTTCCCAGTTTGTTGTTTGCCTTTTAATTTGGATTTTGATTTTTTTCCACATAAATATTTTATATTTTCAACTAATTAAATTTATGGCTGTTTTCCTGTGGATTTTAGCTCTAGAAACTTCTTGCAGAGATCAGATAAACATTTAACTAGTTTCTTATTTCTGTGTGCTTCTGAAAATTATTTTGCTTTCTGGTGTGAAGTAAATATCTAAAATTTTTTTCTATATTTTAATTTTTATAGCTTTATTTTGAATATTTTGGGGGCTAATAGTAACTTTTGTGTGTGTGTGTGAGGAAGACTAGCCCTGAGCTAACATCCAGTGCCAGTCCTCCTCTTTTCGCTGAGGAAGACTGGCCCTGAGCTAACATCTGTGCCCATCTTCCTCTACTTTATATGGGATGCTGCCACAGCATGGCTTGACAAGCGGTGTGTCTGTCCCAGCCCAGGATCTGAACCTGTGAAACCCCAGAGTGCTGAAGCGGAGCGCCTGAACTTAACTGCCACACCACCGGGCCAGCCCCAATAGTAACTTTTTGAAGCTGACTACTATACTAGGCACTTGATATATTTTTTCTGATTTTGTCTTCACAATAAACTTATGAAGTAGTTAATGTACCTACAGATGAGAAAACTACAACTGAGTGAGGCTAAATGACTTGCCCAAGTTTAGAGAACAAACAAGTAGCAGGGCTAGAATTTGAACCCACGCCACCTGTCTCCCGAGTTCACAGGTGTGTAATCCTCCCGGCCCCACTCCCACCACCCAACCCCTGCCCCATCAGCACTTTTTCCTTTTCAAGAAATTTTCAGTTATTTTTAGCCTGTTTATCTTTCCTGATGAACTTTAAAATCATTTTCTAAAGAACCAATCAATCAAAGAAAAATCTTTCAATGGGAATTACATCAAACCTATGAATTGGTTTAGAGCGACTGACATTTCTATATTCAGTCCTTCCATCCAGCAGCCTGGTTCATCTCTTCATCTGCCAGGAGGCAGCCAAAAAGCTTTGCATGGAGTGTGTATTTTCATTCTTATTAGCATATTTTGAAGGTGGACTTACTCATGGTGCCTCTACTTCCCCAGAGCCCCTTTTAACCCACATCTTCCCCTCTGCCTGGCTCCCACCTGGTGTCAAATGCCAGGAACTCACATGTGAGCCTCCGCCAGACTCCTGGACACCCCTCAGTGGAGCCCTCAGTCCCCTCTTCTCTACTTGGTAGCCTGGACGTCTCACCCACTAGAGCAAATTTCCAAAGGACAGCGGAGGCATCACGTAATCTCACTACCCCCCTGCCTGGTGGAGTTGAGCATCCAGTAGGTGCTCAATAAGTTGTTGTTGAATGAATTGTTCCTTACCACTCTGTTGAAATTATTGTTACATTTCCTCTACATATGCTGCAGGACAGCGGTTTGCAAACTTTAGTGTGTATCAGAATCATCTGGAGTGCTGTAAAACACACATTGTTTGGGCACCGCCTCCAGAGTTCCTGATCTGTAAGTCTGTGGGAGGCCTAAGAATTTGCCCTTTTAACAAGTTCCCAGATGTGGGCGGACGCTGCTGACTCATGGAACCCGCTCTGAGAACCATTGCTCTAAAAAAATTCTTTTCTAATGCGCCTGGGACGGGTAGCTGGTTGGTTACTCCAAAACGTTGTTTCAAATGGGGAATCATAAAATATGATACACACGCATTTTAAATGTTTCGTTTTAACTTAAAACGTATAAACACACTGTGATTCACCGATTTGTGGCTGTAGGCTTTTCCCTCGCTAGGGATCTTCTATGCTTCTGCAGTGTCTTCTTGCATAAGCCACACCGATTTGCATATCTATAATTTCTAATTTTAGTTTCTCTAAAGTGGAGCACGAAATGAAAGACACTTGCAAAGCAATGTGAATGCAGAAATTCTCCTATTGTTTTACGTATCTTTCTTCGACTTTTTGCTGTCTCACCTGCCTGATTTCTTTTGGGCAACTTGATTTTGTTTCCAAAGCATTAGGCCTTATTTTCATAGAAAGACGTCTTTCTTTTTGTACCCATTTTCATCCACTTACTTAATATTTAATTTAATTTAATGCCAAGTACAACTGGCATAAACAGATTTGGGACTCATATCTGCCTCTGGTTGATCACACAACTTGGTTGGAGCAGAAGTTGCCAAGTGTGCTAGAAATTAGCCTATGAACCCCAGTATTCAGTAGGTTTACATAGAGGATGGCAAACCCCCGTTGATCTGGCTAGGGGGTCACATAAAGGTCAGTTAAGAGAACTTCTTGTTTACTGGCACCTATGGGATGCCTTTCATCTGGAGTAGCCAGATATTGCAAATAAAAATGCAATACACGGGCCGGCCCGGTGGCGCAGCGGTTTAGTTCGCGCTTGGCAGCCCGGGGTTCGCCGGTTCGGATCCCGTGCGCCCGCCGATGCACTGCTTGTCAGCCATGCCGTGGCGGGGTCCCATATAAAGTGGAGGAAGATGGGCACGGATGTTAGCCCAGGGCCAGTCTTCCTCAGCAAAAAGAGGAGGATTAGCTACAGATGTTAGCTCAGGGCTGGTCTTCCTCACACACACACACAAAAAAAATGCAATACACGCAGTTAAATTTGAATTTCAGATAAAATTTTTTTTTCTTAAGTATAAGTGTATCTCATGTAATATTTGGGATATACTTATACTAAGGAAGTATTCATTCTTTATCTGAAATTCAAATTTAACTGGATGTCCTGAATTTTATCTGGCAACCATACTTTCAACCCATTTTTTTTCTTGACATGTGTCTATACCTTCTTCCAAGCCTAGCTGAAATATCTTCTCCTCTCTGGATTCCTCCTGCCCTTCTCCCAAGCCCATGAATTGTTCTCTCTGAGATTCCCACTCCCTGTCCTCCCTGTGTTCCTCATAGGCTGGTTACCAAGTCTGGCTGCTGAATAGCCTCTGAGCTCCAGAGGACTGGGTCTTACCCTCTATGATGGATCCCTTCTTTCTCCCCGACTTTTAGCGCAGTGCCTCACATGCAGTCATAGATTACTCCGTATTCATTGAGTAAATTAATTAATGCGTGACAGGCCCAGCTAACCCTCCAAAATGAAGTGTGATGCAGGCCCTCTCCCTTGCTCAGATTTGCAAGGGGGTCAGATTTAATGCTTGTTTTCAGAGGAGCTCTCATTTGGCCTTTTATTCTTTGTATTTTCAGCAACAACAACCGTGGAAACCGCTTTTAGGGAGACGCAGAAGCCAACTGGTAATTAAACTGTGGGACTGGGTGGTCGTGGGACCCAAGGCCAGCCCCAAGGACTCAGGAGGGACTGCTGCAGAGAATCCCACTGGGTTTTAGATGTAGGACAGGAAGGACCTCCTCTGATGGGGTCCACCTGGGCCCTCAGCCCCTTCCTTGCGAGGTTCCACACTGACCAGAAGACAGGCCGTGAGTCTCCACTCCAGCTCTGCCTAGCCATACCTCTTTCCTAAGATCTCTGCCCCCCAGGCTGCCCCACTGGGTGTCCAGCAGGGGTTACAACCACTCAGTAGGGCAGCAGAGGCAGTTTGGGACAGCAGCATCTAACTGAGTCTCTCTGGATATAATCACTTATTTTTTCTATTCTTTTCTAGAATTTTTATCAAGTCATGGGAAAACAGTGGATGCTTCTGCCTCAGTTGATGCCTTAAATGATAACTTCTCCTGCCCAATATTTCTTCCTCTTATTATAGTCCAGTGTGTGCATGAGTGCACTGGCTTGTGCAAAAGCACAGACCATGATTTTGGCCACGAGTTCAAATGTTAAAAAAAATATCAGCAAGCAGAAAGGTGAAATGGTTAAGAGCAAATGCCTGAGTATGAATCCCGCCCCTGTCACTTACTAGTCGGTTGACCTTGGGTCACCTTCCTGAGCCTCAGTTTCCCCACAGAGTTGTTTTTAGGACGAACTAAGACGATGTATGTCAAACTCTTGAATATGATCTGAGCTACCCATGTTAGGAAGTGCTCAAAATCGTCTGCCGTGATTAAACTTTAAAAATTGTCACCCTTTGGCGTGTGTGAGGGAGAAGAAGACATCACAAATGTGCAGGGACACAGAGCTTTAGGAAGCAAGTCTAGCTCTCTCGCTGACACCTGGAATGTTATTGGTCTCCTTTCTGAGCGGGGAGCAATCGCCACCACAGTGCTGGGCACAGGGTGGGTGCTCCCATTGGGGGAGGAAAGGGATGTGCCACAGGCAGGACAAGCTTCTCATGACTGGAACCAGACTTGAGAGGTCAGGCCGGAGGCAGAAGCGGGACCTGAAAGTGATGTCGCCATGAAAGTCCCTCAAGATGCAAAGTTGCCCAAACTCCACTGAAGAGGCAGAATGATTAGCTTGTTAAGTTCAAGCATAAAACATGGCGAGGAGTCTGTTTCATTGTCCAGTCTTTTCCCTCAGGAGCTGCTGCCTGTTTTCCTTGTGTGATCAGTGTGGGTGATTTAGCAGCTCATGTCAGCAGGAACATGGAGCCCATAGACTCCCTAGTTGTGGTCATCTTTATGTGGGAATCAGGCTCTGTAAGCCCCTCACAGGTGGCTTAAAGGGTAGGTCACGGCCCAGTCTTGCACAAATGCCATCTTGGACTTGATCCTGATGGGAGTGGAGAGCACATTGAGGCATTTTGATCAGGAAAGTGACTTGAACATATCAGTACTTTCTAAAGATCAAATTTGGGACAGTCTGACGGAGACAGATAAAACATTTCAGCGTGGGTATGGGCACCGAGTAGGCCCTCCATAAATGCTAGTTGAGTCAATGAATGTGAATGGATTAGAGAAGTGATGGGGAGATCAACTGGGAGCTCCCTGGAGTGGGCCAGGCGCAAGAGAAGAAAAGTCAAGCGTAGCACAATGGTGGTGGGAATAAAAGGAAAGACAAGTTTGATGATAAGTTAGATATAAGAGATGAGGAGAAGGAGAAAGCAAATTTCCAACAAAGTTGATGTGGAGCATGGAGACGCCATTGATTCAAGGGGAGGAGAGAGTCTGTGTTGAGTATGGGATGGTGGGGTGGGATATCCAGGAGGCCATTGAAAATGTTGGTCTAGAGCTTAAGGTTGGGGTTGTCAGGGCTGATCAGCCCTGGAGAGGTGCATTTCGGGCCCTCTTCCTAGGAAGCTCTGAGTACATGAGGTCCTTCTGGGAGAAAAGATAGGGTAAAAAGAGGGCTAAGCCAGTGCTTGGGAGAGCAGCAATATGTCCTGAGAGAGGAGAAAGATTGGTGAAGGAGACGGGGCAGCGGTCAGAGGAAGGAGGAGAACAGGGAGTGCTGGGTGGTGAAAACGAGGGGGCCGAGAGAGGGAAGACAGGACTTTCCACTGTGTTGATGCAGGTTTGCCTGTGAGGCTGGTGAATGGAGGTGACCGCTGTCAGGGCCGGGTGGAGGTCCTGTATGAAGGCTACTGGGGCACCGTGTGTGATGACAGCTGGGACGTCCAGGACGCAGACGTCATCTGTCGGCAGCTGGGCTGTGGCCATTCGGTGTCGGCCCTGGGCGGGGCCCACTTTGGTCAGGGCTCAGGGAACATTCTCTTGGGAGCAGTGTACTGCTCTGGATGGGAGCTCTACCTGTCAAGCTGCCCCCACGGCGGGTGGTACAACCATGAATGTGGCCACAGGGAAGACGCCGGAGTCGTGTGCTCAGGTAGTGCAGACATTGCCTCGTGCTGTCACCTGTGCCACTCTAAGGACAGGGGCTCGTGCTGTCCTCGACATCACGGTGCATGTGCCTAATGCTTCTAGTTTACCTGCGCTACTCTAAGTCATGTCTTATTTGAGGCTAGAGAGCAGGTATTACTATCCCTTTTCACAGATAAAGAAATGGAGGCTCAGAGAGGGCAAGTGACTTGCCTAAAGTCGTAAGGCTGGAGGTGGTGGGAGTGGGTTTCAATCTCAGTCCCCTTCAGAGCTTGCTGGAGCAGTCATCCAGGGGACACCTTCCCATGAGCAGCATCATGACCATCCCTGGCCTGCGATGACCAAGTGCCTTCCTAAGGAGCCTGTTTTCCTTGTTTAAAAGCAGGAGAGAAGAATTGGGGACTTCTGGTCCTTAAAACTTAAATCTATACCAAAATCTGAATGAGGAGTAACCAATATGTTCTCTTTGTTGGGGATTAAATGACAAGCAAAGATATTTACACCCTCAGTGGAAAAGAGAATTTCTCCCTGACTCGACCTAACAAGTCTCAGCACCCCATTCCTCCTTTGTTCACAGGGTGCTGGTAGGTGTTCAAGTATGAAGGGGTTCTTTTTTTTGTTTGTTTGTTTTTTTGTGGGGAAGACCAGCCCTGAGCTAACATCCGTTGCTAATCTTCCTCTTTTTGCTGAGGAAGACTGGCCCTGGGCTAACATCCGTGCCCATCTTCCTCCACTTCATATGGGACGCCACCACGGCGTGGCTGACAAGCAGTGCGTCGGCGGGCTCCCGGGATCCGAACTAGCAAACCCCGGGCTGCCAAGCGCGGATTAAACCGCTGCGCCACCGGGTGGCCCCACGAAGGGGTTCTTAAAGCCAAAAAGAAACCTCTGAGGATACTGCCCATCGTGTGAACCCCAAGGGGGAGTTTCTGGTTCGATTATCCATCTCTAGAGTAACCTCTGACATTTGCCATGGGGCCTGTGTGTACACGTGCCACCACGCACAGGATGTGACCCTGGTAATGCAACCACCACATGAGAATGGGCTCTGCAAGAGAGTGTGGCCTCCAAGTGGTCACTTTGGAGCTGGTTTATTTCAGCATTTGGGGATGCACCTTTGGAAACTGTCGTTGTTCCTAGTTTGGTGCCACCTTTCAGGAACATCTCAGCGATGGTAGACATTTGTCATTTGGGGGTGTGTTTGAGCCATAGAAGTAGGCAGTTGGTATTTGAAGTGCAATCTTGTAAATGAGGTGGGGCTGTTAATCAACTGGGTGATTGTTTGGATGGAGACTGTGGAAGCAGAGGGGGCCAGAGGATATCGACAGGAGCAAAGAATATCCCTGGTGGCATCTCAGCGTCGAATGAGGGCTGGCCAAGTGACCAAGAGATGAGTTCTATTTCACACCAAAGAAACATAGCCCTTTAAGAGTGAGCAGGGCTTCTGGATCTCCCCATCCAAGCTCTTGTTTCAGAGCTGAGGAAGCAGAGAGCCAACTCTCCTCGTGAGGGCCAACATCGAATGACCTCTTCTTTTCTCCACTTTGTAGCTTCTTTGTTTTCCACGGAGGCGCCTCTGCCAACTACAGCAGAAGGTAATGTTTGTTATGTGGAATGCCTGTGGGCTCTTTACCCCAGTGTACCCATAGGTTCATCTCTGATCCAGCAGAGGTGCAGAAGGTGTAAGAGGTGAGATTTCTTAGCTCCCAAAGGGGGCCCTCTGAACAAGGCCTCAGTCCTGAATGGGTATCCATTCCATGGACAATGTCCCTGAGATTGGGAAGGAATCCACCTTCAGAGGCATCTCCAAGGAGGTCCATGGTGTAGCTTGGTGTCCTGTCTCCAAGGAAGTCCTGTTGCCAATGCTCAGTGCCCACCCCTATGGTTCTCACCAATGCATGCTGATCCCTGGCCATGCTGGGGTGTTGGATCTCTGGCTGTAGGGCCCGAGAGGCAGGTGGAAACTTGCAGGGGCAGTGTCCTTGCTGGTACCCTTTCCTGAGCCCATATTAAGCCACCTTGGCTGCTTCTGAACAAAGAGGAACCATGGTCCTTCAGGCTGTGGGCCTTGAGGTCCCATGCATCCCCTGGGGCCTCTAGTGAGAGAGCTGGGAGGTACAGTCAATGCAGCCTGAGGTTCTGGCAGCCTGGGCTTTTGGAAGAAAGTCACTGCTCATTTCCTATGGGAAACTTTGGCCCTAGGACAAGAGCAAGGACAGCCTCCACACCAAGGCCCCAGCCCAGGAGTCAGCATGGATCAGTTGGGAATCCTGATGTTCCCTATGTCAATACCACATGGACTAGTGATTGGTACTAGCCAGTGCAAGTAGACAAGAGAAATCAATTAGAAGCACAAAGACGGAAAAAGTCATTTTTGCATCCATCCCCCGGAGTCCTGCATAGGTCCCATGTGGGAAGGTCAGAATCGGGGTCAGTAGGGTGATACAGAGATATTCCCCCGCAAATAGCCTATTAGCGTGGAAGAACTCGAAGCTAGACAAGTCTCTTGACTTTTCCAAAGTCACACAGCAGGATAAAATTCAAGATCAGAAATGACATCTCTTTAGCAGATTCTGGTTTACTTTCAGTCCTTGAGTCCGTGTCAGAGAAGAATTAACTTTATATTTTCTGTTTTTCTTCCCCTTCTACACTCTGTATCTGCAGGGACTACTGCAAATGCTGAGACTGCTGTTGCAATAGGTAATGAATGATTTCATATGGGTCCTTCTCTGCGGGTCATGATGCCGAGTATATGCATGAGTTTGACTGTTATTCAGGAACACTTTTAGGGGATGGGCTGAGAGAGGGTGTTGTGAGTATGTTGTGCCAAGGGAGATCCCTTGTGAACCAGAGTGCCTGGCTTGAGTGGGAGGCTCCTTCACGGTCCATATTTTAGTGGGTTGGGAGTGGTCAGTCAGAACATAGGGACTCCAGGAGCCTGTGTGTTTTGGATCAGTGGTCATTGGGATCAGTCTCTTGTCCACAGTGCCAGTTCTCCCATCTGCATAGCTCTGTGCTTCCTCTGGCCATTGTGGCCCCAAGGTCCTGGCTAGGGGGCCAGGAGGACCAAGTGTAAAATGCTGTCTAAGCCAACCTCAGAGCCCCAGACGAATGTCAGAGCTTCTGCCAAGACATCCTGGGGTCATCAGGCTACTCTTCAGCAGGGGCATTCATGACTCCCAGATTCAAGGGAGTTGGGGCTCTGTCCATGGTATGCTCAGAGAGGGAACATGTGAATGGTTGGTAGGTCCTCCCCAGGATGCAAACTGAGACGTGTGTATTTTTAATTCAGAAGCTCTAGTGGACTGGGTTTTGGCAGAGCAATCGCTGGACCTTTGAGCATGAGGAACTCTCACTGAAGGCACGTTAAGGGTCCCTCGAGGGTAGTGATTCTCTGAGGGATCATTGCCTCCCGGGAAGAATTATGAATGGTTTAGAGGCCTGACCTTGTCTCTCAGTAGGAATATACAAGAGAAATGCTGTGCCTTCCTCTAGGGACTGAACCGGGTTTGGCCCTGAGGCTGGTGAACGGAGGTAACCGGTGTCAGGGCCGGGTGGAGGTCCTGTACCAGGGCTCCTGGGGCACCGTGTGTGACGACAGCTGGGACATCAACGATGCCAACGTGGTCTGCAGGCAGCTGGACTGCGGCCCAGCTCTGTCAGCGCCAGGAAGCGCCCGTTTCGGTCGGGGCTCAGGACCGATTGTCCTGGATGACGTGCGCTGCTCAGGGTACGAGCCCTACCTGTGGAGCTGCCCCCACAGTGGCTGGCTCTTGCACAACTGTGGCCATGGGGAAGACGCCAGCGTCATCTGCTCAGGTGGGCCTCCAAGAGATAATGCACTTTATGTCGCACAGGGCAGAGTGATAATAGTCACGACGCCTATCCTTCTGCAAACCTGGCTGTCTCCATCAGGAAAATGGAAAGAATAGTGGTACCCTGGGCAAGTTATTTTACCTCTACGTGCTTCAGTTTACTTCTCTATAAGCCAAGGGAACCCTCCCATCCTGGGTTGCCAAGAGGACCAATGAGATAACGTAGGTGAAATACTTAAAACCATGAGTGGTGGAAATTGTATAATCATAGCCATCATCATAATTTTATAGCCGTAGTAGCCCACACTTTTTGTGTGCTGACAATGTGCCAGTCAGTATGATAAGCGTTTTATCTGGTTTTTCTCATTTGATTCTCCCAATAACCCTACGAAGGGCAGTAAGTCTCACTAATGATCATCTCTCTCTCATCTTACGGTAAAGGAAAGACATTTTTATCTTTCGCTGTCTCTGTCAACACAAAATCACTTGACTTTTTTGGACTCAATGACCGAATAGTTACTGATCTGTGCCTCTAGCCATTCCATTCAGTTAGCTGAGAACTGGTAAGTTAAATCAAAGCCCTCAACCTCAACTCCTCATGCCCATTAATACAAGCTGCATAGGGTAACTTTTCTCAAAGAAATAAGAAAACCAATGGGTCCTGCATGTTTGTCCAAGCCTAATTTGCTTTTCTACAGTGATGCAAGGTGAATTTCTATTTTAATGAGATAAAGAAACATCTGCAACAGGAAATATGCAGAAACAAAGTAACCAATTAGTAAAGAGTATTTTACTGAACTAGTTTTTAAGGGATCAAGAGCCATCTTTTTTTATGACCACATTTCCTGGGACTAGTTTGGCATTTTGTGGTGCACACACAAGAGACCCCAGAAATCTTTATCAATTTGAATTAAAATTGAAAAACAGGTTACAGGACTGTTGACATTGATCTACCCAAAGTTGCTATGTCTCTACTTCAGAGTCAAGTCCAAGAAAAGCAAGGGTTCAAAGGTGGATTTCTCGGTCAGGGTCCCTGTGGATGAGCCACACACGTGTCTGATTTTTCTTGTATTTCTTTGTAGTTTCCCATTCAGATCTTCTCACAACACCTGGTAAGTTCTTTGAAAAGAGTATCTTGTAATTTGTTTATAATTTATTGTTAATTCTACACTGTCGTTTATATCTTAAGAATAAATACAGCCTCACTGAAGTGTACTGAATGGTATGAGGTCTGCCTAAAAGTATGGTTAGTTTCCCTTCTAGAAATACAAAGGCATTAGAAACATCTTTAAGGTATAGCATAAATGGACCTTGTGGATACACAGTTATGTTCTTCCTCAATTTTATTTTGCTTTTGACTCAAATTTCAGTGCACATCAGAACCAACTAGGGTATTTGTTTGAATGCAGGTCCTTGGAATTCCCCTTATCCCCCTCCAGAGTCTCTGACTTGGAGGGCCTGGGGTGGGGCTCAGGAATCTGCATTTTTATATAACCCCAAATAAGGATGGTCTGCAGACCACACACTGAGCCACCGTGCTGCATGGCCCAGCACTGAATAAGTTTTCACGTTTGCAGTGTAACTATGGAAGCATGACTTTGCCAAGGAAGTGACGGAAGACATGCGTATATATTTCAAGTGATACCTATTTTTACTTATTTTTTCTTAATGTCTACGTTTTACTTAATGTCAGGTGAATTTAGGTTTTTCACATTTTCCCAAATGGTTCCTGGCTACGTCATAAGTCTGACTTGTTGATATACAGACGCTCCCACATGTGCATCGCTGGCGTTGAACTTCTACACACCTTTCAACATGGCCTCAATATCCTTGCCATGTCATTTGGCAAGAACCAGTCCTATCAGGACCCTCCTACGCAGGAAAGACCACAGCATGGACTCTCTCTGTGTTGTTTCAGGCAACGTGTTCCCTGCCTGCAGGGACTTGGGGTCTAAAGGCAAGACAGACCTTAATCAACTGACCATTGAGTTATAGTTACAGCTGTGATAGGTGCTGGAGCAAGAGGTACTCGGCCAGAGAGACGTGCTGAAGCCGTCAGGGAGAGCAGCCCCTAGAGAGTCCCAGGTGAACGGAGGTCCAGAGCTGGTGCAGGAGTCAGCCAGACAGAGGAAGGAAGGAAGGGTGTTTCTGTTATTCACTGTCACTGCTGTCAGGAACTGGAGGGAACAGATAGAGACTTAGGTTAGCTGTAGCCACCCTTCCGCAGCAGTCAGATACTCCCCTCTTCCATGCTTAGCCATCCTAATATTATAGCTAGCCAGGGTAGTGCCCCGATGGGAGTTATCTCTAGGTCCCATTCCCAACCTGTGCCCTTGACACATTTTCTGAAGCTCTAGAAAGAAAAGACTTCTGATCAGTGAAGTTTTGGAAATGTTCCCTGCCATTGGTGGTTGAACCCCTTTTGTCTTTGGGGCAAATGGATGGAGAGCAGGTGTGTGGACAGCTGCAGTCAGTCCTGGTTCTTGTTTGCCTTCTAAGTCCTTGTCTAAATCTGGATGGCGATGGTGGTGGCAAATCCAGAGATATATCCATGAGTAACTCTCTGGGGCCCTCATCCTTGATCATGTCTTGAACTGACACATGAAGCAATGAGCAATCTGGCACGATCTCCACTTTGTGGCATCCTATCCCTTTCTATCATCCCCTTAGGCTGGCCGTTTACTTGGGGACAGTGAGACTCCACGAAGAGGGCTCAGATAAGGCTCCCATCCACAAAATCCTTAAGCCCCGTGATATGGCGGAGGCTCTATGGCAGAGAAGAGGTAGTACCTGAGAGGATGAAATAACCTGATTGCTTGTAACAGATGAAAGTTGAAAATCAAAAAGATGAAAACCACAGTGATCAAAAAGACTCTTATCTTGGAATGGCGCTAGAAAAATCTGTGGAAAAACAATATGGAATCTTAGTCCAGGCTCCTGGGTGACCTCCAACTGAAAACCCAATTTTAGTAGGTTTATGGAAAGTAGATTGTCGTGGACCACCTTACCTTCTTTGTTAGAACCACAAGGAGCGGGCTGGTAGCAGACAGTGGCTGTGACAAAAGGCAGCGCAGGATGATAGCTAAAAGCATGGACAGGAGAGTTGGAGTGTGTGTCTTTGGTCTACTTTTACAACGTCTGTGTCTCGGTGTCCTCATCTGGGAGTGGGGATGACTGGGTTGAGGAATCAAGAGTAAGACATGGTATTGTCTTCAGGAAACTATGAAGATGTAAAAACTCTTCAGTAAACATTTGCTTAAGTTCCAGAGGACTTTCCAGAGTGCGGTTGGAGTCTCTATGCCGTTTCCTTAGGCTTCTCTTCCAGAATAACTGGAGTGGCCTATCTGGTTGATAGACGCCGATTTGATGATAGCTTGCTTTTTGTAATGCTCAAGCTGCTCAGTTTATCCCACATTAGAGCAGTGATGTACACAATGTCCAAATGTCCACCATAGGTTCTTTGGGATATTTGGGGCAATGGCTGAATCCGGCTCCCTTGTAAAGTGACTAGGTCTTTCGGTGAATATCTTGAGAGGTCTCTTTTGACTCTTCCTGGTTGGTCCATTCTGACAGCTTAGCTACCTTGGACACTGATCCTCAGTGCCCGAGGACAGTCTGTTTCCATTTCCTGGATGATAGACATTTGGAAGCTTCTTTCTCCAGGTGATTTACCACCATTCCCAAAGTAGCAGCCGCCATCATCTACAACTATGTGGTTGATTGTTGGAAGAGTGCAAGTGGGTCTCAAGAAGTCTATGCCAAAGGGTTTGTTCAAAATGCATGGACACAGAACAACCAGAGACAACTTCGATGTTCTGTTTGGTGCTATGGATGAGTGTTGTCAAGCCTCTGGAGCTCAGAGCTTCTGAGTTGGATGCAGATTGTGACCTTGACTGCCACGTGACTAGGCAAGATGCCTGGAGCCTGGCTATGGGAATTGCGTGGTGTCATCCGTACTGTGTTCAATAGCAGACTTTTGAGTGGAGGACTCTCTCAGGCATGTCGGTCAGCCTGTCCTTGCATGTGGGAGCAGGGATGCTATGTCAGAAACGAGGTGGGGATGTTCTGGTGCAGATGTGTGCTAGTTTTGTGGGCTCTGTTGAAAGAATCCTCGGGCTCCCTGTTTCTATTATGAATTGCTTCTTCATTTTCAGGGGTGTGTAGCCACCTGGCCTCACTGGCCCTCTTACCGGGCCATTGAGAAAATGAAGCAGGGCAGCTGGAAGAGTCCACTGTGGACCCCACATTCAGGGTGTAGAGACCGTGGTGCAGTTCTCTGACATCAAGTACCCTCCTTGTCCTGTTGGTTCTGTTAGAGAAATTCAAGTCTCTGAACCCCGACTACTGCTCCTGGCAGGACCTAACTTTAAACAGTGTCTGAGAAGTTTATCAGATGCCTCAACCCTCCCTGTATCAGGAAGTAAGAACAAAGGGATTGTGAAAGCAACTTTATTACAAATTTTAATAAGAATATAAACATAGCAGATCTCTTTGCATACAGTAGATTTTGGTACATAAGCATCATAAAAGATGAAAGTGTATCATCACATGTCCTTGTAGTAAAATGAGATGGTCCAAATTCTTGCTACGTCATGGATGAAATCCTTCCCATTGAAGTGGGCGAGAGGACCGCATTTTACTTTTACAATTAGAATTATATTACTAACTCCTTGATTCTTGAATTTGAGGAAATTCATCTCAGATATCATCATCTGAAGACTCATAGTCTGAGATTTCAGTTGTATAGTCAATTTCGCCGTTCTGTTCAGTCTCTAGGCTACTGCTCTCTCTCTGGGCTCCTCTACTGATTCATCTAATTATTGTGAAACCTCTTCCTTCGTTAATTTTCTTCTCTTTGCCATCACCAATAGAACATGAAAAATTCTGAATTCTTAACTGAGTTTAATAAAATCTAAAAGTGCGCTTGAAAGACAGCATCTCCAGTCTTTTAAAAGAATATCTTCTTGAAAGATAATGCAATATTTTGGGCACTGAAGAATGTTGATTTCTTTCACCCTTTATCTTCCTTCTAGGCAATGCCACCATTCTTCTATATTCTTATTCTATAAGAGTTTTTCATAATAGTAATTGATGAGTCAATAAGTGATGAACTAATTCCTTGAGTGATGAAGTAGAAAAATGTTTCAAGATATAGGAAAAATGAGATCACTAAGAACCCATAATGTACCTTGGATTCGTACAAGGATCCATTGAATCCATATGGTGACTGTAAGATAGAATGAGCTGTATCCTATTTTCTTAATGAATAAATATTCTTTTTGAACATGGAAGACCTTTAAAAATATACACAAATCATGAAATGTCGAACTTCACAAACATAGTTAGACCTGCTCAAAAAGAGAAACTCAAAAACTAGAATTGAGTTCGATGGACCCTGTTGGTACACTGATGGTGAACCTGAGGTGAAGGGGGCGTGGGGAGCTTTAGCATGGCCTCACTGGTGGTAAAGATCCAGAGTTTTCTAGATTTTGGTTTTCTTCCAGATAGAGTGAAAATTTCTCAGGGTATGGATGGGAAGGAACAGGACATCTGACACTAAAATCTTTACTTATTTAGGGGGCCTCGGAGTGGCTATTCCCAGTGCTGACTCTACTCAAATTTCAGACTGGAGGGTGATTCAACAGCCACCTAGAAACCTTGACAACCAGTTTAAACTGCCTTCTCTTGTCCAGCCTTTCTTTCTGAGTGTCGATTACATCCTGTGACTATAGAGTGTAGCATTAGAGGGCCTGGTTAACAGACATGTTCCTTGTTACATCTAAAATGATTGAGCACCCCGTATCATACCGACTTGTTTTAATCTGCTGTTGCAGATTAAACCCCAAACACTGCAAGAACGCTGGAGGCACACAAACCCAAGACTGAACCACAGTGCCACTGGCATGACTGTAAGGTGATGCTCAAGCCATTATCTGTAGGAGATCGTTTACAAACAGTGGAACCTCCTTTCTAAGAGGAATTTGGTTTCTTTCTAGGTCGGTGGAACCCCCAGACTCCCACCTCTGGTAAGACCTTTGTTCTTTGCTTGTCTTTCCGGGTTTTGCTCTCTCGCTGGGTCAGCCAGTTCTGTGGCTGCTGTAGGCTAGTTGAGGCTGAGTGCGGTCTTGACCACAGAGCAAGTGCCTGCCCCTGAGAAGGCAGGGATGGACAGGGAGGGGCCAAGGGGAGCCAAGACCCAAGTCACCTCCCAGACACACCCTCAGCCAGGCCCATCTTTCATTCTCTTTCCTTCTTCTCTCGCCTCTCCGTCATTCCTTCATTCATTGCGTGGATTGGTTTCATTCTGGGGTCCGGAGAGAGGGAGAGTCAGCACCTCTTCTCACCATTCATGACAGGATCCTGAAGAGGGCTTACATCCTCCCAGCGGTCCCTATGTCCCCTGCACAAAATTATTTTCATACATCAAATGATTTAGTATATTAAAAAAGCACTTAAATTACTGCCTGGCACATAAGTGCTCGACTAATGCCACAGTATGTGCTATTATCAGGAAATCTCCCAACATCATTTTGATGTGAGTAGCATTGTTACCCCCATTTTGCAGATGGGGAAACCGGGACACAGTTAGGTAAGCTGTCAATACCTACATGTCTAAGGTCACGTGCTGGATCAGTGGCCGGGCAGAGATTTGAACCCAGAGCAGGTGCCTTTGACTTTGTCCACGATTCTTACTAAATGTGTCCATCTCTCCCCCTTCTCTGCAGTGAGAGTGTGTGCCCTTTGCACCAAATTTGACATGTCAGGGTCCTTTATGTGCTCACTTATGACGGCTGACCCTGCCAGTGAATTCTTGGCTCAGTGAGTTGAGGCCAATCCCTGCCCTTTCAGAGCATACCGTGAGAGCCTGCCCGGGCGGGACTCGAGGGACAGCTTTCCAGTGATTGATGTCCAGCAAGGGATGGGCTGAGGCAGGGAAACTGAGAGCTCTTCTGCATTCACAGGAGTGACCAGAATGGGGCAGCAAGGAGACCTGAGGAAGCCCAAATGCACCTTGGGACTATCCCAGAAACAGTCCAATTTGCCTTTCCTCCCTCTTTCCCGGACCCCTCCCGGTACAATAACCACAGCGACCACCTGCCCCTTTATCTTCCATCCCACTCCCATCTCTCTGGTCACTCCCTGACCTGAAGTCTCTCAGAACCTCAAACTAACCACTGAAAAGCCACACCCAGGATTTGGCTCCTGCTGTCAGGACAATGGGCTGGTTCCCTCAGGACCTGGCGCCTGTTTGCCTGGTGTGATCAGTGTGGGTGATTTAGCAGGTCATGCCAAGGAGAAACATGGAGCCGATTGACTCCCTAGTTTTGGTCATCTTTATGGTGGGAATCAGGCTCTCTGACCCCTCACAGTGGCTTGAAAGGGTAGGTCAAGGCCCAGTCTTGGACGAATGCCAAGGGATGGGCATAGGTGCATGTGCCTAATGCTTGGCAGTTTACCTGCTCTACTCTAAGTCGTGTCTTATTTGAGGCTGGAGAGCAGGTATTACTGTCCGTTTTCACAGATAAAGAAATGGAGGCTCAGAGAGGGCAAGCGACTTGCCTGGACTTGATCCTGATGGGAGTGGAGAGCACATTGAGGCATTTGGGCAGGAAAGTGACTTGAACATATCAGTACTTTCTAAAGATCAAATTTGGGACAGTCTGACAGAGACAGATAAATCATCTTGGCATGGGTATGGGCACCGAGTAGGCACTCCATAAATACTGGTTGAATTAATGAATGTGAATGGATTAGAGAAAGGAGGTGCAGGGGTAGGGAGATCAACTGGGAGGGCTCTGGAGTAGGCCAGGTTCAAGAGCAGAAAGGTCTAAACTAGCAAAATGGTGGTGGGAATAAAAGGAAAGATGACTTTGGTGATAAGTTGGATACAAGAGGTGAGGAGAAGGAGGAATCAAATATGACAAGTAAATTTCCAACACAGTTGATGTAGAGCATGGTGACGCCATTGATTCAAATAGAGGAGAGGGTCTGTGTTGAGTCTGGGATGGTGAGGTGGGCTATCCAGGAGGCCATTGAACCATTGGTCCAGAGCTTAAGGCTGGAATGTCAGAGGTGATCAGCACTGCAGAGGAGGATTTGGGGTGCTGCTCCTGGCAAGCTCTCAGAGTACATGAGCTCCTTCAGGGGGAAAATATAGGGTAAGAAGAGTGCTAAGCCAGCGCTTGGGAGAGCAGCAACATGGAAGGTCCTGAGAGAGGAGAAAGATCAGTGAAGGAGATGGCGCAGTGGGCAGAGGAAGGAGGAGAACAGGGAGTGCCAGGTGGTGAAAATCAGGGAATAGAGAGCGTGAAGATGAGGGCTTATCCACTATGTCAGTGCGGGTTTGCCTCTGAGGCTGGTGAATGGAGGTGACCACTGTCAGGGGTGGGTGGAAGTCCTCTACCAAGGCTCCTGGGGCACCATATGTGATGTCAGCTGGGATGCCACATGCAAACATCGTCTGTTGGCAGCTCAGCAGTGGCCATTCAGTGTCAGCCTTACTTTGGTCAGGGCTCAGGGAACATTCTCTTGGGTGCAGTGTACTGGTCTGAATGGGAGCCCTACCTGTCAAGTTGCCCCAACAGCAGGTGGCACGACCATGAATGTGGCCACAGGAAAGACTCCAGATTTGTGTGCTCAGGTAGTTTAGGCATCGCCTCGTGCTGTCACCTGTGCCACTCTGAGGACAGGGGCTCCTGCTGTCCTCAACATCACGGTGCATGTGCCTAATGCTTTGCAGTTTACCTGCTCTACTCTAAGTCATGTCTTATTTGAGGCTAGAGAGCAGGCATTGCTGTCCCTATTCCCAGGTAAAGAAATGGAGGCTCAGAGAGGGCAAGTGACTTGCCTAGAGTCCTAAAGCTGGAGCTGTTGGAGGCGGGTTTCAATCTCAGTCCCCTTCAGAGCTTGCTGGAGCAATTATCCAGGGGACACCTTCCAACAAGCAGCAACATGACCATCCCTGTTCCGAGATGGCCAAATGCCTCCTAAGTGTCCCTTTCTCCTCCTTTTAAAGGTGGGGGAGAAGGATTGGGGATTTCTGGTCCTTAAAACTTAAATCTATACCAAAATCTGAATGAGGAGTAACCAATATGTTCTCTTCATTGAGGATTAAATGACATGGAAAAGACATTTCCACCCTCAGTGGAAAAGACAAATTCTCCCTGACTCGACCTAGTGAATCCCAGTGCCGCGTTTCTCCTTTGTTCACAGGGTGC
The DNA here is from genome assembly GCA_031878705.1 of Tapirus indicus. Lineage (NCBI taxonomy): Eukaryota > Metazoa > Chordata > Mammalia > Perissodactyla > Tapiridae > Tapirus > Tapirus indicus. The sequence continues at coordinate 10,234,645 of CM062921.1, read as the reverse complement.
TGGTGGGTTCAAGCACCAAGGGGTCCTTAAATCCACAAAGAAACCTCTGAGGATACTGCCCATCGTGTGAACCCCAAGGGGGAGTTTCTGGTTCAATTATCCATCTCTAGAGCAACCTCTGACATTTGCTATGGGGCCTGTGTGTGCACGTGCCGCCACGCACAGGATGTGACCCTGGTAATCCAACCACCACATGAGAATGGGCTCCCCAAGAGAGTGTGGCCTCCAGGCTGTCACTTTGGAGCTGGTTTAATTCAGCATTTGGGGATGCCTCTTTGGAAACTGTCGTTGTTCCTAGTTTGGTGCCACCTTTCAGGAATATCTCAGCGGGCCGCCTGGTGGTGCAGCGGTTTAGTCCGCGCTTGGCAGCCCGGGGTTCGCGAGTTCGGATCCCGGGCGCCCGCCGACGCACGGCCTGTCAGCCATGCCGTGGTGGCCTCCCATATAAAGTGGAGGAAGATGGGCACGGATGTTAGCCCAGAGCCAGTCTTCCTCAGCAAAAAGGGGAGGATTGGCAACAGATGTTAGCTCAGGGCTGGTCTTCCCCACGGAAAAAAAAAAAATAGGAATATCTCAGCGATGCTAGACATTTGTCATTTGGAGCTGTGTTTGTTTGAGCCATAGAAGTAGGCAGTTGATATTTGAAGTGCAATCTTGTGAATGAGGTGGGGCTGTTAATCAACTGGGTGATTGTTTGGATGGAGACTGTGGAAGCAGAGGGGGCCAGAGGATATCGACAGGAGCAAAGAATATCCCTGGTGGCATCTCAGCGTTGCATGAGGGCCGGCCGAGTGACCGAGAGATGAGTTCCGTTTCACACCAAAGAAACATAGCCCTTTAAGAGTGAGCAGGGCTTCTGGATCTCCCCATCCAAGCTCTTGTTTCAGAGCTGAGGAAGCAGAGAGCCAACTCTCCTCGTGAGGGCCAACATCGAATGACCTCTTCTTTTCTCCACTTTGTAGCTTCTTTGTTTTCCACGGAGGCGCCTCTGCCAACTACAGCAGAAGGTAATGTTTGTTATGTGGAATGCCTGTGGGCTCTTTACCCCAGTGTACCCATAGGTTCATCTCTGATCCAGCAGAGTTGCAGAGGTGTAAGAGGTGAGGTTTCTTAGCTCCCAAGGGGGGCCCTCTGAACAAGGCCTCAGTCCTGAATGGGTATCCATTCCATGGACAATGTCCCTGAGATTGGGAAGGAATCCACCTTCAGAGGCATCTCCAAGGACGTCCATGGTGTAGGTTGGTGTCCTGTCTCCAAGGAAGTCCTGTTGCCAATGCTCAGTGCCCACCCCTATGGTTCTCACCAATGCATGCTGATCCCTGGCCATGCTGGGGTGTTGGATCTCTGGCTGTAGGGCCCGAGAGGCAGGTGGAAACTTGCAGGGGCAGCGTCCTTGCTGGTACCCTTTCCTGAGCCCATATTAAGCCACCTTGGCTGCTTCTGAACAAAGAGGAACCATGGTCCTTCAGGCTGTGGGCCTTGAGGTCCCATGCATCCCCTGGGGCCTCTAGTGAGAGAGCTGGGAGGTACAGTCAATGCAGCCTGAGGTTCTGGCAGCCTGGGCTTTTGGAAGAAAGTCACTGCTCATTTCCTATGGGAAACTTTGGCCCTAGGACAAGAGCAAGGACAGCCTCCACACCAAGGCCCCAGCCCAGGAGTCAGCATGGATCAGTTGGGAATCCTGATGTTCCCTATGTCAATACCACATGGACTAGTGATTGGTACTAGCCAGTGCAAGTAGACAAGAGAAATCAATTAGAAGCACAAGGACGGAAAAAGTCATTTTTGCATCCATCCCCCGGAGTCCTGCATAGGTCCCATGTGGGAAGGTCAGAATCGGGGTCAGTAGGGTGATACAGAGATATTCCCCCGCAAATAGCCTATTAGCATGGAAGAACTCGAAGCTAGACAAGTCTCTTGACTTTTCCAAAGTCACACAGCAGGATAAAATTCAAGATCAGAAATGACATCTCTTTAGCAGATTCTGGTTTACTTTCAGTCCTTGAGTCCGTGTCAGAGAAGAATTAACTTTATATTTTCTGTTTTTCTTCCCCTTCTACACTCTGTATCTGCAGGGACTACTGCAAATGCTGAGACTGCTGTTGCAATAGGTAATGAATGATTTCATATGGGTCCTTCTCTGCGGGTCATGATGCCGAGTATATGCATGAGTTTGACTGTTATTCAGGAACACTTTTAGGGGATGGGCTGAGAGAGGGTGTTGTGAGTATGTTGTGCCAAGGGAGATCCCTTGTGAACCAGAGTGCCTGGCTTGAGTGGGAGGCTCCTTCACGGTCCATATTCTAGTGGGTTGGGAGTGGTCAGTCAGAACATAGGGACTCCAGGAGCCTGTGTGTTTTGGATCAGTGGTCATTGGGATCAGTCTCTTGTCCACAGTGCCAGTTCTCCCATCTGCATAGCTCTGTGCTTCCTCTGGCCATTGTGGCCCCAAGGTCCTGGCTAGGGGGCCAGGAGGACCAAGTGTAAAATGCTGTCTAAGCCAACCTCAGAGCCCCAGACGAATGTCAGAGCTTCTGCCAAGACATCCTGGGGTCATCAGGCTACTCTTCAGCAGGGGCATTCATGACTCCCAGATTCAAGGGAGTTGGGGCTCTGTCCATGGTATGCTCAGAGAGGGAACATGTGAATGGTTGGTAGGTCCTCCCCAGGATGCAAACTGAGACGTGTGTATTTTTAATTCAGAAGCTCTAGTGGACTGGGTTTTGGCAGAGCAATCGCTAGACCTTTGAGCATGAGGAACTCTCACTGAAGGCACGTTAAGGGTCCCTCGAGGGTAGTGATTCTCTGAGGGATCATTGCCTCCCGGGAAGAATTATGAATGGTTTAGAGGCCTGACCTTGTCTCTCAGTAGGAATATACAAGAGAAATGCTGTGCCTTCCTCTAGGGACTGAATCGGGTTTGGCCCTGAGGCTGGTGAACGGAGGTAACCGGTGTCAGGGCCGGGTGGAGGTCCTGTACCAGGGCTCCTGGGGCACCGTGTGTGACGACAGCTGGGACATCAACGATGCCAACGTGGTCTGCAGGCAGCTGGACTGCGGCCCAGCTCTGTCAGCGCCAGGAAGCGCCCGTTTCGGTCGGGGCTCAGGACCGATTGTCCTGGACGACGTGCGCTGCTCAGGGTACGAGCCCTACCTGTGGAGCTGCCCCCACAGTGGCTGGCTCTTGCACAACTGTGGCCATGGGGAAGACGCCAGCGTCATCTGCTCAGGTGGGCCTCCAAGAGATAATGCACTTTATGTCGCACAGGGCAGAGTGATAATAGTCACGACGCCTATCCTTCTGCAAACCTGGCTGTCTCCATCAGGAAAATGGAAAGAATAGTGGTACCCTGGGCAAGTTATTTTACCTCTACGTGCTTCAGTTTACTTCTCTATAAGCCAAGGGAGCCCTCCCATCCTGGGTTGCCAAGAGGACCAATGAGATAACGTAGGTGAAATACTTAAAACCATGAGTGGTGGAAATTGTATAATCATAGCCATCATCATAATTTTATAGCCGTAGTAGCCCACACTTTTTGTGTGCTGACAATGTGCCAGTCAGTATGATAAGCGTTTTATCTGGTTTTTCTCATTTGATTCTCCCAATAACCCTACGAAGGGCAGTAAGTCTCACTAATGATCATCTCTCTCTCATCTTACGGTAAAGGAAAGACATTTTTATCTTTCGCTGTCTCTGTCAACACAAAATCACTTGACTTTTTTGGACTCAATGACCGAATAGTTACTGATCTGTGCCTCTAGCCATTCCATTCAGTTAGCTGAGAACTGGTAAGTTAAATCAAAGCCCTCAACCTCAACTCCTCATGCCCATTAATACAAGCTGCATAGGGTAACTTTTCTCAAAGAAATAAGAAAACCAATGGGTCCTGCATGTTTGTCCAAGCCTAATTTGCTTTTCTACAGTGATGCAAGGTGAATTTCTATTTTAATGAGATAAAGAAACATCTGCAACAGGAAATATGCAGAAACAAAGTAACCAATTAGTAAAGAGTATTTTACTGAACTAGTTTTTAAGGGATCAAGAGCCATCTTTTTTTATGACCACATTTCCTGGGACTAGTTTGGCATTTTGTGGTGCACACACAAGAGACCCCAGAAATCTTTATCAATTTGAATTAAAATTGAAAAACAGGTTACAGGACTGTTGACATTGATCTACCCAAAGTTGCTATGTCTCTACTTCAGAGTCAAGTCCAAGAAAAGCAAGGGTTCAAAGGTGGATTTCTCGGTCAGGGTCCCTGTGGATGAGCCACACACGTGTCTGATTTTTCTTGTATTTCTTTGTAGTTTCCCATTCAGATCTTCTCACAACACCTGGTAAGTTCTTTGAAAAGAGTATCTTGTAATTTGTTTATAATTTATTGTTAATTCTACACTGTCGTTTATATCTTAAGAATAAATACAGCCTCACTGAAGTGTACTGAATGGTATGAGGTCTGCCTAAAAGTATGGTTAGTTTCCCTTCTAGAAATACAAAGGCATTAGAAACATCTTTAAGGTATAGCATAAATGGACCTTGTGGATACACAGTTATGTTCTTCCTCAATTTTATTTTGCTTTTGACTCAAATTTCAGTGCACATCAGAACCAACTAGGGTATTTGTTTGAATGCAGGTCCTTGGAATTCCCCTTATCCCCCTCCAGAGTCTCTGACTTGGAGGGCCTGGGGTGGGGCTCAGGAATCTGCATTTTTATATAACCCCAAATAAGGATGGTCTGCAGACCACACACTGAGCCACCGTGCTGCATGGCCCAGCACTGAATAAGTTTTCACGTTTGCAGTGTAACTATGGAAGCATGACTTTGCCAAGGAAGTGACGGAAGACATGCGTATATATTTCAAGTGCTACCTATTTTTACTTATTTTTTCTTAATGTCTACGTTTTACTTAATGTCAGGTGAATTTAGGTTTTTCACATTTTCCCAAATGGTTCCTGGCTACGTCATAAGTCTGGCTTGTTGATATACAGATGCTCCCACATGTGCATCGCTGGCGTTGAACTTCTACACACCTTTCAACATGGCCTCAATATCCTTGCCACGTCATTTGGCAAGAACCAGTCCTATCAGGACCCTCCTACGCAGGAAAGACCACAGCATGGACTCTCTCTGTGTTGTTTCAGGCAACGTGTTCCCTGCCTGCAGGGACTTGGGGTCTAAAGGCAAGACAGACCTTAATCAACTGACCATTGAGTTATAGTTACAGCTGTGATAGGTGCTGGAGCAAGAGGTACTCGGCCAGAGAGACGTGCTGAAGCCGTCAGGGAGAGCAGCCCCTAGAGAGTCCCAGGTGAACGGAGGTCCAGAGCTGGTGCAGGAGTCAGCCAGACAGAGGAAGGAAGGAAGGGTGTTTCTGTTATTCACTGTCACTGCTGTCAGGAACTGGAGGGAACAGATAGAGACTTAGGTTAGCTGTAGCCACCCTTCCGCAGCAGTCAGATACTCCCCTCTTCCATGCTTAGCCATCCTGATATTATAGCTAGCCAGGGTAGTGCCCCGATGGGAGTTATCTCTAGGTCCCATTCCCAACCTGTGCCCTTGACACATTTTCTGAAGCTCTAGAAAGAAAAGACTTCTGATCAGTGAAGTTTTGGAAATGTTCCCTGCCATTGGTGGTTGAACCCCTTTTGTCTTTGGGGCAAATGGATGGAGAGCAGGTGTGTGGACAGCTGCAGTCAGTCCTGGTTCTTGTTTGCCTTCTAAGTCCTTGTCTAAATCTGGATGGCGATGGTGGTGGCAAATCCAGAGATATATCCATGAGTAACTCTCTGGGGCCCTCATCCTTGATCATGTCTTGAACTGACACATGAAGCAATGAGCAATCTGGCACGATCTCCACTTTGTGGCATCCTATCCCTTTCTATCATCCCCTTAGGCTGGCCGTTTACTTGGGGACAGTGAGACTCCACGAAGAGGGCTCAGATAAGGCTCCCATCCACAAAATCCTTAAGCCCCGTGATATGGGGGAGGCTCTATGGCAGAGAAGAGGTAGTACCTGAGAGGATGAAATAACCTGATTGCTTGTAACAGATGAAAGTTGAAAATCAAAAAGATGAAAACCACAGTGATCAAAAAGACTCTTATCTTGGAATGGCGCTAGAAAAATCTGTGGAAAAACAATATGGAATCTTAGTCCAGGCTCCTGGGTGACCTCCAACTGAAAACCCAATTTTAGTAGGTTTATGGAAAGTAGATTGTCGTGGACCACCTTACCTTCTTTGTTAGAACCACAAGGAGCGGGCTGGTAGCAGACAGTGGCTGTGACAAAAGGCAGCGCAGGATGATAGCTAAAAGCATGGACAGGAGAGTTGGAGTGTGTGTCTTTGGTCTACTTTTACAACGTCTGTGTCTCGGTGTCCTCATCTGGGAGTGGGGATGACTGGGTTGAGGAATCAAGAGTAAGACATGGTATTGTCTTCAGGAAACTATGAAGATGTAAAAACTCTTCAGTAAACATTTGCTTAAGTTCCAGAGGACTTTCCAGAGTGCGGTTGGAGTCTCTATGCCGTTTCCTTAGGCTTCTCTTCCAGAATAACTGGAGTGGCCTATCTGGTTGATAGACGCCGATTTGATGATAGCTTGCTTTTTGTAATGCTCAAGCTGCTCAGTTTATCCCACATTAGAGCAGTGATGTACACAATGTCCAAATGTCCACCATAGGTTCTTTGGGATATTTGGGGCAATGGCTGAATCCGGCTCCCTTGTAAAGTGACTAGGTCTTTCGGTGAATATCTTGAGAGGTCTCTTTTGACTCTTCCTGGTTGGTCCATTCTGACAGCTTAGCTACCTTGGACACTGATCCTCAGTGCCCGAGGACAGTCTGTTTCCATTTCCTGGATGATAGACATTTGGAAGCTTCTTTCTCCAGGTGATTTACCACCATTCCCAAAGTAGCAGCCGCCATCATCTACAACTATGTGGTTGATTGTTGGAAGAGTGCAAGTGGGTCTCAAGAAGTCTATGCCAAAGGGTTTGTTCAAAATGCATGGACACAGAACAACCAGAGACAACTTCGATGTTCTGTTTGGTGCTATGGATGAGTGTTGTCAAGCCTCTGGAGCTCAGAGCTTCTGAGTTGGATGCAGATTGTGACCTTGACTGCCACGTGACTAGGCAAGATGCCTGGAGCCTGGCTATGGGAATTGCGTGGTGTCATCCGTACTGTGTTCAATAGCAGACTTTTGAGTGGAGGACTCTCTCAGGCATGTCGGTCAGCCTGTCCTTGCATGTGGGAGCAGGGATGCTATGTCAGAAACGAGGTGGGGATGTTCTGGTGCAGATGTGTGCTAGTTTTGTGGGCTCTGTTGAAAGAATCCTCGGGCTCCCTGTTTCTATTATGAATTGCTTCTTCATTTTCAGGGGTGTGTAGCCACCTGGCCTCACTGGCCCTCTTACCGGGCCATTGAGAAAATGAAGCAGGGCAGCTGGAAGAGTCCACTGTGGACCCCACATTCAGGGTGTAGAGACCGTGGTGCAGTTCTCTGACATCAAGTACCCTCCTTGTCCTGTTGGTTCTGTTAGAGAAATTCAAGTCTCTGAACCCCGACTACTGCTCCTGGCAGGACCTAACTTTAAACAGTGTCTGAGAAGTTTATCAGATGCCTCAACCCTCCCTGTATCAGGAAGTAAGAACAAAGGGATTGTGAAAGCAACTTTATTACAAATTTTAATAAGAATATAAACATAGCAGATCTCTTTGCATACAGTAGATTTTGGTACATAAGCATCATAAAAGATGAAAGTGTATCATCACATGTCCTTGTAGTAAAATGAGATGGTCCAAATTCTTGCTACGTCATGGATGAAATCCTTCCCATTGAAGTGGGCGAGAGGACCGCATTTTACTTTTACAATTAGAATTATATTACTAACTCCTTGATTCTTGAATTTGAGGAAATTCATCTCAGATATCATCATCTGAAGACTCATAGTCTGAGATTTCAGTTGTATAGTCAATTTCGCCGTTCTGTTCAGTCTCTAGGCTACTGCTCTCTCTCTGGGCTCCTCTACTGATTCATCTAATTATTGTGAAACCTCTTCCTTCGTTAATTTTCTTCTCTTTGCCATCACCAATAGAACATGAAAAATTCTGAATTCTTAACTGAGTTTAATAAAATCTAAAAGTGCGCTTGAAAGACAGCATCTCCAGTCTTTTAAAAGAATATCTTCTTGAAAGATAATGCAATATTTTGGGCACTGAAGAATGTTGATTTCTTTCACCCTTTATCTTCCTTCTAGGCAATGCCACCATTCTTCTATATTCTTATTCTATAAGAGTTTTTCATAATAGTAATTGATGAGTCAATAAGTGATGAACTAATTCCTTGAGTGATGAAGTAGAAAAATGTTTCAAGATATAGGAAAAATGAGATCACTAAGAACCCATAATGTACCTTGGATTCGTACAAGGATCCATTGAATCCATATGGTGACTGTAAGATAGAATGAGCTGTATCCTATTTTCTTAATGAATAAATATTCTTTTTGAACATGGAAGACCTTTAAAAATATACACAAATCATGAAATGTCGAACTTCACAAACATAGTTAGACCTGCTCAAAAAGAGAAACTCAAAAACTAGAATTGAGTTCGATGGACCCTGTTGGTACACTGATGGTGAACCTGAGGTGAAGGGGGCGTGGGGAGCTTTAGCATGGCCTCACTGGTGGTAAAGATCCAGAGTTTTCTAGATTTTGGTTTTCTTCCAGATAGAGTGAAAATTTCTCAGGGTATGGATGGGAAGGAACAGGACATCTGACACTAAAATCTTTACTTATTTAGGGGGCCTCGGAGTGGCTATTCCCAGTGCTGACTCTACTCAAATTTCAGACTGGAGGGTGATTCAACAGCCACCTAGAAACCTTGACAACCAGTTTAAACTGCCTTCTCTTGTCCAGCCTTTCTTTCTGAGTGTCGATTACATCCTGTGACTATAGAGTGTAGCATTAGAGGGCCTGGTTAACAGACATGTTCCTTGTTACATCTAAAATGATTGAGCACCCCGTATCATACCGACTTGTTTTAATCTGCTGTTGCAGATTAAACCCCAAACACTGCAAGAACGCTGGAGGCACACAAACCCAAGACTGAACCACAGTGCCACTGGCATGACTGTAAGGTGATGCTCAAGCCATTATCTGTAGGAGATCGTTTACAAACAGTGGAACCTCCTTTCTAAGAGGAATTTGGTTTCTTTCTAGGTCGGTGGAACCCCCAGACTCCCACCTCTGGTAAGACCTTTGTTCTTTGCTTGTCTTTCCGGGTTTTGCTCTCTCGCTGGGTCAGCCAGTTCTGTGGCTGCTGTAGGCTAGTTGAGGCTGAGTGCGGTCTTGACCACAGAGCAAGTGCCTGCCCCTGAGAAGGCAGGGATGGACAGGGAGGGGCCAAGGGGAGCCAAGACCCAAGTCACCTCCCAGACACACCCTCAGCCAGGCCCATCTTTCATTCTCTTTCCTTCTTCTCTCGCCTCTCCGTCATTCCTTCATTCATTGCGTGGATTGGTTTCATTCTGGGGTCCGGAGAGAGGGAGAGTCAGCACCTCTTCTCACCATTCATGACAGGATCCTGAAGAGGGCTTACATCCTCCCAGCGGTCCCTATGTCCCCTGCACAAAATTATTTTCATACATCAAATGATTTAGTATATTAAAAAAGCACTTAAATTACTGCCTGGCACATAAGTGCTCGACTAATGCCACAGTATGTGCTATTATCAGGAAATCTCCCAACATCATTTTGATGTGAGTAGCATTGTTACCCCCATTTTGCAGATGGGGAAACCGGGACACAGTTAGGTAAGCTGTCAATACCTACATGTCTAAGGTCACGTGCTGGATCAGTGGCCGGGCAGAGATTTGAACCCAGAGCAGGTGCCTTTGACTTTGTCCACGATTCTTACTAAATGTGTCCATCTCTCCCCCTTCTCTGCAGTGAGAGTGTGTGCCCTTTGCACCAAATTTGACATGTCAGGGTCCTTTATGTGCTCACTTATGACGGCTGACCCTGCCAGTGAATTCTTGGCTCAGTGAGTTGAGGCCAATCCCTGCCCTTTCAGAGCATACCGTGAGAGCCTGCCCGGGCGGGACTCGAGGGACAGCTTTCCAGTGATTGATGTCCAGCAAGGGATGGGCTGAGGCAGGGAAACTGAGAGCTCTTCTGCATTCACAGGAGTGACCAGAATGGGGCAGCAAGGAGACCTGAGGAAGCCCAAATGCACCTTGGGACTATCCCAGAAACAGTCCAATTTGCCTTTCCTCCCTCTTTCCCGGACCCCTCCCGGTACAATAACCACAGCGACCACCTGCCCCTTTATCTTCCATCCCACTCCCATCTCTCTGGTCACTCCCTGACCTGAAGTCTCTCAGAACCTCAAACTAACCACTGAAAAGCCACACCCAGGATTTGGCTCCTGCTGTCAGGACAATGGGCTGGTTCCCTCAGGACCTGGCGCCTGTTTGCCTGGTGTGATCAGTGTGGGTGATTTAGCAGGTCATGCCAAGGAGAAACATGGAGCCGATTGACTCCCTAGTTTTGGTCATCTTTATGGTGGGAATCAGGCTCTCTGACCCCTCACAGTGGCTTGAAAGGGTAGGTCAAGGCCCAGTCTTGGACGAATGCCAAGGGATGGGCATAGGTGCATGTGCCTAATGCTTGGCAGTTTACCTGCTCTACTCTAAGTCGTGTCTTATTTGAGGCTGGAGAGCAGGTATTACTGTCCGTTTTCACAGATAAAGAAATGGAGGCTCAGAGAGGGCAAGCGACTTGCCTGGACTTGATCCTGATGGGAGTGGAGAGCACATTGAGGCATTTGGGCAGGAAAGTGACTTGAACATATCAGTACTTTCTAAAGATCAAATTTGGGACAGTCTGACAGAGACAGATAAATCATCTTGGCATGGGTATGGGCACCGAGTAGGCACTCCATAAATACTGGTTGAATTAATGAATGTGAATGGATTAGAGAAAGGAGGTGCAGGGGTAGGGAGATCAACTGGGAGGGCTCTGGAGTAGGCCAGGTTCAAGAGCAGAAAGGTCTAAACTAGCAAAATGGTGGTGGGAATAAAAGGAAAGATGACTTTGGTGATAAGTTGGATACAAGAGGTGAGGAGAAGGAGGAATCAAATATGACAAGTAAATTTCCAACACAGTTGATGTAGAGCATGGTGACGCCATTGATTCAAATAGAGGAGAGGGTCTGTGTTGAGTCTGGGATGGTGAGGTGGGCTATCCAGGAGGCCATTGAACCATTGGTCCAGAGCTTAAGGCTGGAATGTCAGAGGTGATCAGCACTGCAGAGGAGGATTTGGGGTGCTGCTCCTGGCAAGCTCTCAGAGTACATGAGCTCCTTCAGGGGGAAAATATAGGGTAAGAAGAGTGCTAAGCCAGCGCTTGGGAGAGCAGCAACATGGAAGGTCCTGAGAGAGGAGAAAGATCAGTGAAGGAGATGGCGCAGTGGGCAGAGGAAGGAGGAGAACAGGGAGTGCCAGGTGGTGAAAATCAGGGAATAGAGAGCGTGAAGATGAGGGCTTATCCACTATGTCAGTGCGGGTTTGCCTCTGAGGCTGGTGAATGGAGGTGACCACTGTCAGGGGTGGGTGGAAGTCCTCTACCAAGGCTCCTGGGGCACCATATGTGATGTCAGCTGGGATGCCACATGCAAACATCGTCTGTTGGCAGCTCAGCAGTGGCCATTCAGTGTCAGCCTTACTTTGGTCAGGGCTCAGGGAACATTCTCTTGGGTGCAGTGTACTGGTCTGAATGGGAGCCCTACCTGTCAAGTTGCCCCAACAGCAGGTGGCACGACCATGAATGTGGCCACAGGAAAGACTCCAGATTTGTGTGCTCAGGTAGTTTAGGCATCGCCTCGTGCTGTCACCTGTGCCACTCTGAGGACAGGGGCTCCTGCTGTCCTCAACATCACGGTGCATGTGCCTAATGCTTTGCAGTTTACCTGCTCTACTCTAAGTCATGTCTTATTTGAGGCTAGAGAGCAGGCATTGCTGTCCCTATTCCCAGGTAAAGAAATGGAGGCTCAGAGAGGGCAAGTGACTTGCCTAGAGTCCTAAAGCTGGAGCTGTTGGAGGCGGGTTTCAATCTCAGTCCCCTTCAGAGCTTGCTGGAGCAATTATCCAGGGGACACCTTCCAACAAGCAGCAACATGACCATCCCTGTTCCGAGATGGCCAAATGCCTCCTAAGTGTCCCTTTCTCCTCCTTTTAAAGGTGGGGGAGAAGGATTGGGGATTTCTGGTCCTTAAAACTTAAATCTATACCAAAATCTGAATGAGGAGTAACCAATATGTTCTCTTCATTGAGGATTAAATGACATGGAAAAGACATTTCCACCCTCAGTGGAAAAGACAAATTCTCCCTGACTCGACCTAGTGAATCCCAGTGCCGCGTTTCTCCTTTGTTCACAGGGTGCTGGTGGGTTCAAGCACCAAGGGGTCCTTAAATCCACAAAGAAACCTCTGAGGATACTGCCCATCGTGTGAACCCCAAGGGGGAGTTTCTGGTTCAATTATCCATCTCTAGAGCAACCTCTGACATTTGCTATGGGGCCTGTGTGTGCACGTGCCGCCACGCACAGGATGTGACCCTGGTAATCCAACCACCACATGAGAATGGGCTCCCCAAGAGAGTGTGGCCTCCAGGCTGTCACTTTGGAGCTGGTTTAATTCAGCATTTGGGGATGCCTCTTTGGAAACTGTCGTTGTTCCTAGTTTGGTGCCACCTTTCAGGAATATCTCAGCGGGCCGCCTGGTGGTGCAGCGGTTTAGTCCGCGCTTGGCAGCCCGGGGTTCGCGAGTTCGGATCCCGGGCGCCCGCCGACGCACGGCCTGTCAGCCATGCCGTGGTGGCCTCCCATATAAAGTGGAGGAAGATGGGCACGGATGTTAGCCCAGAGCCAGTCTTCCTCAGCAAAAAGGGGAGGATTGGCAACAGATGTTAGCTCAGGGCTGGTCTTCCCCACGGAAAAAAAAAAAATAGGAATATCTCAGCGATGCTAGACATTTGTCATTTGGAGCTGTGTTTGTTTGAGCCATAGAAGTAGGCAGTTGATATTTGAAGTGCAATCTTGTGAATGAGGTGGGGCTGTTAATCAACTGGGTGATTGTTTGGATGGAGACTGTGGAAGCAGAGGGGGCCAGAGGATATCGACAGGAGCAAAGAATATCCCTGGTGGCATCTCAGCGTTGCATGAGGGCCGGCCGAGTGACCGAGAGATGAGTTCCGTTTCACACCAAAGAAACATAGCCCTTTAAGAGTGAGCAGGGCTTCTGGATCTCCCCATCCAAGCTCTTGTTTCAGAGCTGAGGAAGCAGAGAGCCAACTCTCCTCGTGAGGGCCAACATCGAATGACCTCTTCTTTTCTCCACTTTGTAGCTTCTTTGTTTTCCACGGAGGCGCCTCTGCCAACTACAGCAGAAGGTAATGTTTGTTATGTGGAATGCCTGTGGGCTCTTTACCCCAGTGTACCCATAGGTTCATCTCTGATCCAGCAGAGTTGCAGAGGTGTAAGAGGTGAGGTTTCTTAGCTCCCAAGGGGGGCCCTCTGAACAAGGCCTCAGTCCTGAATGGGTATCCATTCCATGGACAATGTCCCTGAGATTGGGAAGGAATCCACCTTCAGAGGCATCTCCAAGGACGTCCATGGTGTAGGTTGGTGTCCTGTCTCCAAGGAAGTCCTGTTGCCAATGCTCAGTGCCCACCCCTATGGTTCTCACCAATGCATGCTGATCCCTGGCCATGCTGGGGTGTTGGATCTCTGGCTGTAGGGCCCGAGAGGCAGGTGGAAACTTGCAGGGGCAGCGTCCTTGCTGGTACCCTTTCCTGAGCCCATATTAAGCCACCTTGGCTGCTTCTGAACAAAGAGGAACCATGGTCCTTCAGGCTGTGGGCCTTGAGGTCCCATGCATCCCCTGGGGCCTCTAGTGAGAGAGCTGGGAGGTACAGTCAATGCAGCCTGAGGTTCTGGCAGCCTGGGCTTTTGGAAGAAAGTCACTGCTCATTTCCTATGGGAAACTTTGGCCCTAGGACAAGAGCAAGGACAGCCTCCACACCAAGGCCCCAGCCCAGGAGTCAGCATGGATCAGTTGGGAATCCTGATGTTCCCTATGTCAATACCACATGGACTAGTGATTGGTACTAGCCAGTGCAAGTAGACAAGAGAAATCAATTAGAAGCACAAGGACGGAAAAAGTCATTTTTGCATCCATCCCCCGGAGTCCTGCATAGGTCCCATGTGGGAAGGTCAGAATCGGGGTCAGTAGGGTGATACAGAGATATTCCCCCGCAAATAGCCTATTAGCATGGAAGAACTCGAAGCTAGACAAGTCTCTTGACTTTTCCAAAGTCACACAGCAGGATAAAATTCAAGATCAGAAATGACATCTCTTTAGCAGATTCTGGTTTACTTTCAGTCCTTGAGTCCGTGTCAGAGAAGAATTAACTTTATATTTTCTGTTTTTCTTCCCCTTCTACACTCTGTATCTGCAGGGACTACTGCAAATGCTGAGACTGCTGTTGCAATAGGTAATGAATGATTTCATATGGGTCCTTCTCTGCGGGTCATGATGCCGAGTATATGCATGAGTTTGACTGTTATTCAGGAACACTTTTAGGGGATGGGCTGAGAGAGGGTGTTGTGAGTATGTTGTGCCAAGGGAGATCCCTTGTGAACCAGAGTGCCTGGCTTGAGTGGGAGGCTCCTTCACGGTCCATATTCTAGTGGGTTGGGAGTGGTCAGTCAGAACATAGGGACTCCAGGAGCCTGTGTGTTTTGGATCAGTGGTCATTGGGATCAGTCTCTTGTCCACAGTGCCAGTTCTCCCATCTGCATAGCTCTGTGCTTCCTCTGGCCATTGTGGCCCCAAGGTCCTGGCTAGGGGGCCAGGAGGACCAAGTGTAAAATGCTGTCTAAGCCAACCTCAGAGCCCCAGACGAATGTCAGAGCTTCTGCCAAGACATCCTGGGGTCATCAGGCTACTCTTCAGCAGGGGCATTCATGACTCCCAGATTCAAGGGAGTTGGGGCTCTGTCCATGGTATGCTCAGAGAGGGAACATGTGAATGGTTGGTAGGTCCTCCCCAGGATGCAAACTGAGACGTGTGTATTTTTAATTCAGAAGCTCTAGTGGACTGGGTTTTGGCAGAGCAATCGCTAGACCTTTGAGCATGAGGAACTCTCACTGAAGGCACGTTAAGGGTCCCTCGAGGGTAGTGATTCTCTGAGGGATCATTGCCTCCCGGGAAGAATTATGAATGGTTTAGAGGCCTGACCTTGTCTCTCAGTAGGAATATACAAGAGAAATGCTGTGCCTTCCTCTAGGGACTGAATCGGGTTTGGCCCTGAGGCTGGTGAACGGAGGTAACCGGTGTCAGGGCCGGGTGGAGGTCCTGTACCAGGGCTCCTGGGGCACCGTGTGTGACGACAGCTGGGACATCAACGATGCCAACGTGGTCTGCAGGCAGCTGGACTGCGGCCCAGCTCTGTCAGCGCCAGGAAGCGCCCGTTTCGGTCGGGGCTCAGGACCGATTGTCCTGGACGACGTGCGCTGCTCAGGGTACGAGCCCTACCTGTGGAGCTGCCCCCACAGTGGCTGGCTCTTGCACAACTGTGGCCATGGGGAAGACGCCAGCGTCATCTGCTCAGGTGGGCCTCCAAGAGATAATGCACTTTATGTCGCACAGGGCAGAGTGATAATAGTCACGACGCCTATCCTTCTGCAAACCTGGCTGTCTCCATCAGGAAAATGGAAAGAATAGTGGTACCCTGGGCAAGTTATTTTACCTCTACGTGCTTCAGTTTACTTCTCTATAAGCCAAGGGAGCCCTCCCATCCTGGGTTGCCAAGAGGACCAATGAGATAACGTAGGTGAAATACTTAAAACCATGAGTGGTGGAAATTGTATAATCATAGCCATCATCATAATTTTATAGCCGTAGTAGCCCACACTTTTTGTGTGCTGACAATGTGCCAGTCAGTATGATAAGCGTTTTATCTGGTTTTTCTCATTTGATTCTCCCAATAACCCTACGAAGGGCAGTAAGTCTCACTAATGATCATCTCTCTCTCATCTTACGGTAAAGGAAAGACATTTTTATCTTTCGCTGTCTCTGTCAACACAAAATCACTTGACTTTTTTGGACTCAATGACCGAATAGTTACTGATCTGTGCCTCTAGCCATTCCATTCAGTTAGCTGAGAACTGGTAAGTTAAATCAAAGCCCTCAACCTCAACTCCTCATGCCCATTAATACAAGCTGCATAGGGTAACTTTTCTCAAAGAAATAAGAAAACCAATGGGTCCTGCATGTTTGTCCAAGCCTAATTTGCTTTTCTACAGTGATGCAAGGTGAATTTCTATTTTAATGAGATAAAGAAACATCTGCAACAGGAAATATGCAGAAACAAAGTAACCAATTAGTAAAGAGTATTTTACTGAACTAGTTTTTAAGGGATCAAGAGCCATCTTTTTTTATGACCACATTTCCTGGGACTAGTTTGGCATTTTGTGGTGCACACACAAGAGACCCCAGAAATCTTTATCAATTTGAATTAAAATTGAAAAACAGGTTACAGGACTGTTGACATTGATCTACCCAAAGTTGCTATGTCTCTACTTCAGAGTCAAGTCCAAGAAAAGCAAGGGTTCAAAGGTGGATTTCTCGGTCAGGGTCCCTGTGGATGAGCCACACACGTGTCTGATTTTTCTTGTATTTCTTTGTAGTTTCCCATTCAGATCTTCTCACAACACCTGGTAAGTTCTTTGAAAAGAGTATCTTGTAATTTGTTTATAATTTATTGTTAATTCTACACTGTCGTTTATATCTTAAGAATAAATACAGCCTCACTGAAGTGTACTGAATGGTATGAGGTCTGCCTAAAAGTATGGTTAGTTTCCCTTCTAGAAATACAAAGGCATTAGAAACATCTTTAAGGTATAGCATAAATGGACCTTGTGGATACACAGTTATGTTCTTCCTCAATTTTATTTTGCTTTTGACTCAAATTTCAGTGCACATCAGAACCAACTAGGGTATTTGTTTGAATGCAGGTCCTTGGAATTCCCCTTATCCCCCTCCAGAGTCTCTGACTTGGAGGGCCTGGGGTGGGGCTCAGGAATCTGCATTTTTATATAACCCCAAATAAGGATGGTCTGCAGACCACACACTGAGCCACCGTGCTGCATGGCCCAGCACTGAATAAGTTTTCACGTTTGCAGTGTAACTATGGAAGCATGACTTTGCCAAGGAAGTGACGGAAGACATGCGTATATATTTCAAGTGCTACCTATTTTTACTTATTTTTTCTTAATGTCTACGTTTTACTTAATGTCAGGTGAATTTAGGTTTTTCACATTTTCCCAAATGGTTCCTGGCTACGTCATAAGTCTGGCTTGTTGATATACAGATGCTCCCACATGTGCATCGCTGGCGTTGAACTTCTACACACCTTTCAACATGGCCTCAATATCCTTGCCACGTCATTTGGCAAGAACCAGTCCTATCAGGACCCTCCTACGCAGGAAAGACCACAGCATGGACTCTCTCTGTGTTGTTTCAGGCAACGTGTTCCCTGCCTGCAGGGACTTGGGGTCTAAAGGCAAGACAGACCTTAATCAACTGACCATTGAGTTATAGTTACAGCTGTGATAGGTGCTGGAGCAAGAGGTACTCGGCCAGAGAGACGTGCTGAAGCCGTCAGGGAGAGCAGCCCCTAGAGAGTCCCAGGTGAACGGAGGTCCAGAGCTGGTGCAGGAGTCAGCCAGACAGAGGAAGGAAGGAAGGGTGTTTCTGTTATTCACTGTCACTGCTGTCAGGAACTGGAGGGAACAGATAGAGACTTAGGTTAGCTGTAGCCACCCTTCCGCAGCAGTCAGATACTCCCCTCTTCCATGCTTAGCCATCCTGATATTATAGCTAGCCAGGGTAGTGCCCCGATGGGAGTTATCTCTAGGTCCCATTCCCAACCTGTGCCCTTGACACATTTTCTGAAGCTCTAGAAAGAAAAGACTTCTGATCAGTGAAGTTTTGGAAATGTTCCCTGCCATTGGTGGTTGAACCCCTTTTGTCTTTGGGGCAAATGGATGGAGAGCAGGTGTGTGGACAGCTGCAGTCAGTCCTGGTTCTTGTTTGCCTTCTAAGTCCTTGTCTAAATCTGGATGGCGATGGTGGTGGCAAATCCAGAGATATATCCATGAGTAACTCTCTGGGGCCCTCATCCTTGATCATGTCTTGAACTGACACATGAAGCAATGAGCAATCTGGCACGATCTCCACTTTGTGGCATCCTATCCCTTTCTATCATCCCCTTAGGCTGGCCGTTTACTTGGGGACAGTGAGACTCCACGAAGAGGGCTCAGATAAGGCTCCCATCCACAAAATCCTTAAGCCCCGTGATATGGGGGAGGCTCTATGGCAGAGAAGAGGTAGTACCTGAGAGGATGAAATAACCTGATTGCTTGTAACAGATGAAAGTTGAAAATCAAAAAGATGAAAACCACAGTGATCAAAAAGACTCTTATCTTGGAATGGCGCTAGAAAAATCTGTGGAAAAACAATATGGAATCTTAGTCCAGGCTCCTGGGTGACCTCCAACTGAAAACCCAATTTTAGTAGGTTTATGGAAAGTAGATTGTCGTGGACCACCTTACCTTCTTTGTTAGAACCACAAGGAGCGGGCTGGTAGCAGACAGTGGCTGTGACAAAAGGCAGCGCAGGATGATAGCTAAAAGCATGGACAGGAGAGTTGGAGTGTGTGTCTTTGGTCTACTTTTACAACGTCTGTGTCTCGGTGTCCTCATCTGGGAGTGGGGATGACTGGGTTGAGGAATCAAGAGTAAGACATGGTATTGTCTTCAGGAAACTATGAAGATGTAAAAACTCTTCAGTAAACATTTGCTTAAGTTCCAGAGGACTTTCCAGAGTGCGGTTGGAGTCTCTATGCCGTTTCCTTAGGCTTCTCTTCCAGAATAACTGGAGTGGCCTATCTGGTTGATAGACGCCGATTTGATGATAGCTTGCTTTTTGTAATGCTCAAGCTGCTCAGTTTATCCCACATTAGAGCAGTGATGTACACAATGTCCAAATGTCCACCATAGGTTCTTTGGGATATTTGGGGCAATGGCTGAATCCGGCTCCCTTGTAAAGTGACTAGGTCTTTCGGTGAATATCTTGAGAGGTCTCTTTTGACTCTTCCTGGTTGGTCCATTCTGACAGCTTAGCTACCTTGGACACTGATCCTCAGTGCCCGAGGACAGTCTGTTTCCATTTCCTGGATGATAGACATTTGGAAGCTTCTTTCTCCAGGTGATTTACCACCATTCCCAAAGTAGCAGCCGCCATCATCTACAACTATGTGGTTGATTGTTGGAAGAGTGCAAGTGGGTCTCAAGAAGTCTATGCCAAAGGGTTTGTTCAAAATGCATGGACACAGAACAACCAGAGACAACTTCGATGTTCTGTTTGGTGCTATGGATGAGTGTTGTCAAGCCTCTGGAGCTCAGAGCTTCTGAGTTGGATGCAGATTGTGACCTTGACTGCCACGTGACTAGGCAAGATGCCTGGAGCCTGGCTATGGGAATTGCGTGGTGTCATCCGTACTGTGTTCAATAGCAGACTTTTGAGTGGAGGACTCTCTCAGGCATGTCGGTCAGCCTGTCCTTGCATGTGGGAGCAGGGATGCTATGTCAGAAACGAGGTGGGGATGTTCTGGTGCAGATGTGTGCTAGTTTTGTGGGCTCTGTTGAAAGAATCCTCGGGCTCCCTGTTTCTATTATGAATTGCTTCTTCATTTTCAGGGGTGTGTAGCCACCTGGCCTCACTGGCCCTCTTACCGGGCCATTGAGAAAATGAAGCAGGGCAGCTGGAAGAGTCCACTGTGGACCCCACATTCAGGGTGTAGAGACCGTGGTGCAGTTCTCTGACATCAAGTACCCTCCTTGTCCTGTTGGTTCTGTTAGAGAAATTCAAGTCTCTGAACCCCGACTACTGCTCCTGGCAGGACCTAACTTTAAACAGTGTCTGAGAAGTTTATCAGATGCCTCAACCCTCCCTGTATCAGGAAGTAAGAACAAAGGGATTGTGAAAGCAACTTTATTACAAATTTTAATAAGAATATAAACATAGCAGATCTCTTTGCATACAGTAGATTTTGGTACATAAGCATCATAAAAGATGAAAGTGTATCATCACATGTCCTTGTAGTAAAATGAGATGGTCCAAATTCTTGCTACGTCATGGATGAAATCCTTCCCATTGAAGTGGGCGAGAGGACCGCATTTTACTTTTACAATTAGAATTATATTACTAACTCCTTGATTCTTGAATTTGAGGAAATTCATCTCAGATATCATCATCTGAAGACTCATAGTCTGAGATTTCAGTTGTATAGTCAATTTCGCCGTTCTGTTCAGTCTCTAGGCTACTGCTCTCTCTCTGGGCTCCTCTACTGATTCATCTAATTATTGTGAAACCTCTTCCTTCGTTAATTTTCTTCTCTTTGCCATCACCAATAGAACATGAAAAATTCTGAATTCTTAACTGAGTTTAATAAAATCTAAAAGTGCGCTTGAAAGACAGCATCTCCAGTCTTTTAAAAGAATATCTTCTTGAAAGATAATGCAATATTTTGGGCACTGAAGAATGTTGATTTCTTTCACCCTTTATCTTCCTTCTAGGCAATGCCACCATTCTTCTATATTCTTATTCTATAAGAGTTTTTCATAATAGTAATTGATGAGTCAATAAGTGATGAACTAATTCCTTGAGTGATGAAGTAGAAAAATGTTTCAAGATATAGGAAAAATGAGATCACTAAGAACCCATAATGTACCTTGGATTTGTACAAGGATCCATTGAATCCATATGGTGACTGTAAGATAGAATGAGCTGTATCCTATTTTCTTAATGAATAAATATTCTTTTTGAACATGGAAGACCTTTAAAAATATACACAAATCATGAAATGTCGAACTTCACAAGCATAGTTAGACGCGCTCAAAAAGAGAAACTCAAAAACTAGAATTGAGTTCGATGGACCCTGTTGGTACACTGAGGGTGAACCTGAGGTGAAGGGGGCGTGGGGAGCTTTAGCATGGCCTCACTGGTGGTAAAGATCCAGAGTTTTCTAGATTTTGGTTTTCTTCCAGATAGAGTGAAAATTTCTCAGGGTATGGATGGGAAGGAACAGGACATCTGACACTAAAATCTTTACTTATTTAGGGGGCCTTGGAGTGGCTATTCCCAGTGCTGACTCTACTCAAATTTCAGACTGGAGGGTGATTCAACAGCCACCTAGAAACCTTGACAACCAGTTTAAACTGCCTTCTCTTGTCCAGCCTTTCTTTCTGAGTGTCGATTACATCCTGTGACTATAGAGTGTAGCATTAGAGGGCCTGGTTAACAGACATGTTCCTTGTTACATCTAAAATGATTGAGCACCCCGTATCATACCGACTTGTTTTAATCTGCTGTTGCAGATTAAACCCCAAACACTGCAAGAACGCTGGAGGCACACAAACCCAAGACTGAACCACAGTGCCACTGGCATGACTGTAAGGTGATGCTCAAGCCATTATCTGTAGGAGATCGTTTACAAACAGTGGAACCTCCTTTCTAAGAGGAATTTGGTTTCTTTCTAGGTCGGTGGAACCCCCAGACTCCCACCTCTGGTAAGACCTTTGTTCTTTGCTTGTCTTTCCGGGTTTTGCTCTCTCGCTGGGTCAGCCAGTTCTGCGGCTGCTGTAGGCTAGTTGAGGCTGAGTGCGGTCTTGACCACAGAGCAAGTGCCTGCCCCTGAGAAGGCAGGGATGGACAGGGAGGGGCCAGGGGGAGCCAAGACCCAAGTCACCTCCCAGACACACCCTCAGCCAGGCCCATCTTTCATTCTCTTTCCTTCTTCTCTCGCCTCTCCGTCATTCCTTCATTCATTGCGTGGATTGGTTTCATTCTGGGGTCCGGAGAGAGGGAGAGTCAGCACCTCTTCTCACCATTCATGACAGGATCCTGAAGAGAGCTTACATCCTCCCAGTGGTCCCTATGTCCCCTGTACAAAATTATTTTCATACATCAAATGATTTAGTATATTAAAAAAGCACTTAAATTACTGCCTGGCACATAAGTGCTCGACTAATGCCACAGTATGTGCTATTATCAGGAAATCTCCCAACATCATTTTGATGTGAGTAGCATTGTTACCCCCATTTTGCAGATGGGGAAACCGGGACACAGTTAGGTAAGCTGTCAATACCTACATGTCTAAGGTCATGTGCTGGATCAGTGGCCGGGCAGAGATTTGAACCCAGAGCAGGTGCCTTTGACTTTGTCCACGATTCTTACTAAATGTGTCCATCTCTCCCCCTTCTCTGCAGTGAGAGTGTGTGCCCTTTGCACCAAATTTGACATGTCAGGGTCCTTTATGTGCTCACTTATGACGGCTGACCCTGCCAGTGAATTCTTGGCTCAGTGAGTTGAGGCCAATCCCTGCCCTTTCAGAGCATACCGTGAGAGCCTGCCCGGGCGGGACTCGAGGGACAGCTTTCCAGTGATTGATGTCCAGCAAGGGATGGGCTGAGGCAGGGAAACTGAGAGCTCTTCTGCATTCACAGGAGTGACCAGAATGGGGCAGCAAGGAGACCTGAGGAAGCCCAAATGCACCTTGGGACTATCCCAGAAACAGTCCAATTTGCCTTTCCTCCCTCTTTCCCGGACCCCTCCCGGTACAATAACCACAGCGACCACCTGCCCCTTTATCTTCCATCCCACTCCCATCTCTCTGGTCACTCCCTGACCTGAAGTCTCTCAGAACCTCAAACTAACCACTGAAAAGCCACACCCAGGATTTGGCTCCTGCTGTCAGGACAATGGGCTGGTTCCCTCAGGACCTGGTGCCTGTTTGCCTGGTGTGATCAGTGTGGGTGATTTAGCAGGTCATGCCAAGGAGAAACATGGAGCCGATTGACTCCCTAGTTTTGGTCATCTTTATGGTGGGAATCAGGCTCTCTGACCCCTCACAGTGGCTTGAAAGGGTAGGTCAAGGCCCAGTCTTGGACGAATGCCAAGGGATGGGCATAGGTGCATGTGCCTAATGCTTGGCAGTTTACCTGCTCTACTCTAAGTCGTGTCTTATTTGAGGCTGGAGAGCAGGTATTACTGTCCGTTTTCACAGATAAAGAAATGGAGGCTCAGAGAGGGCAAGCGACTTGCCTGGACTTGATCCTGATGGGAGTGGAGAGCACATTGAGGCATTTGGGCAGGAAAGTGACTTGAATATATCAGTACTTTCTAAAGATCAAATTTGGGACAGTCTGACAGAGACAGATAAATCATCTTGGCATGGGTATGGGCACCGAGTAGGCACTCCATAAATACTGGTTGAATTAATGAATGTGAATGGATTAGAGAAAGGAGGTGCAGGGGTAGGGAGATCAACTGGGAGGGCTCTGGAGTAGGCCAGGTTCAAGAGCAGAAAGGTCTAAACTAGCAAAATGGTGGTGGGAATAAAAGGAAAGATGACTTTGGTGATAAGTTGGATACAAGAGGTGAGGAGAAGGAGGAATCAAATATGACAAGTAAATTTCCAACACAGTTGATGTAGAGCATGGTGACGCCATTGATTCAAATAGAGGAGAGGGTCTGTGTTGAGTCTGGGATGGTGAGGTGGGCTATCCAGGAGGCCATTGAACCATTGGTCCAGAGCTTAAGGCTGGAATGTCAGAGGTGATCAGCACTGCAGAGGAGGATTTGGGGTGCTGCTCCTGGCAAGCTCTCAGAGTACATGAGCTCCTTCAGGGGGAAAATATAGGGTAAGAAGAGTGCTAAGCCAGCGCTTGGGAGAGCAGCAACATGGAAGGTCCTGAGAGAGGAGAAAGATCAGTGAAGGAGATGGCGCAGTGGGCAGAGGAAGGAGGAGAACAGGGAGTGCCAGGTGGTGAAAATCAGGGAATAGAGAGCGTGAAGATGAGGGCTTATCCACTATGTCAGTGCGGGTTTGCCTCTGAGGCTGGTGAATGGAGGTGACCACTGTCAGGGGTGGGTGGAAGTCCTCTATCAAGGCTCCTGGGGCACCATATGTGATGTCAGCTGGGATGCCACATGCAAACATCGTCTGTTGGCAGCTCAGCAGTGGCCATTCAGTGTCAGCCTTACTTTGGTCAGGGCTCAGGGAACATTCTCTTGGGTGCAGTGTACTGGTCTGAATGGGAGCCCTACCTGTCAAGTTGCCCCAACAGCAGGTGGCACGACCATGAATGTGGCCACAGGAAAGACTCCAGATTTGTGTGCTCAGGTAGTTTAGGCATCGCCTCGTGCTGTCACCTGTGCCACTCTGAGGACAGGGGCTCCTGCTGTCCTCAACATCACGGTGCATGTGCCTAATGCTTTGCAGTTTACCTGCTCTACTCTAAGTCATGTCTTATTTGAGGCTAGAGAGCAGGCATTGCTGTCCCTATTCCCAGGTAAAGAAATGGAGGCTCAGAGAGGGCAAGTGACTTGCCTAGAGTCCTAAAGCTGGAGCTGTTGGAGGCGGGTTTCAATCTCAGTCCCCTTCAGAGCTTGCTGGAGCAATTATCCAGGGGACACCTTCCAACAAGCAGCAACATGACCATCCCTGTTCCGAGATGGCCAAATGCCTCCTAAGTGTCCCTTTCTCCTCCTTTTAAAGGTAGGGGAGAAGGATTGGGGATTTCTGGTCCTTAAAACTTAAATCTATACCAAAATCTGAATGAGGAGTAACCAATATGTTCTCTTCATTGAGGATTAAATGACATGGAAAAGACATTTCCACCCTCAGTGGAAAAGAGAAATTCTCCCTGACTCGACCTAGTGAATCCCAGTGCCACGTTTCTCCTTTGTTCACAGGGTGCTGGTGGGTTCAAGCACCAAGGGGTCCTTAAATCCACAAAGAAACCTCTGAGGATACTGCCCATCGTGTGAACCCCAAGGGGGAGTTTCTGGTTCAATTATCCATCTCTAGAGCAACCTCTGACATTTGCTATGGGGCCTGTGTGTGCACGTGCCGCCACGCACAGGATGTGACCCTGGTAATCCAACCACCACATGAGAATGGGCTCCCCAAGAGAGTGTGGCCTCCAGGCTGTCACTTTGGAGCTAGTTTAATTCAGCATTTAGGGATGTCTCTTTGGAAACTGTCGTTGTTCCTAGTTTGGTGCCACCTTTCAGGAATATCTCAGCGGGCCGCCTGGTGGCGCAGCGGTTTAGTTCGCGCTTGGCAGCCCGGGGTTCGCGAGTTCGGATCCCGGGCGCCCGCCGACGCACGGCCTGTCAGCCATGCCGTGGTGGCGTCCCATATAAAGTGGAGCAAGATGGGCACGGATGTTAGCCCAGAGCCAGTCTTCCTCAGCAAAAAGGGGAGGATTGGCAACAGATGTTAGCTCAGGGCTGGTCTTCCCCACGGAAAAAAAAAAAAAATAGGAATATCTCAGCGATGCTAGACATTTGTCATTTGGAGCTGTGTTTGTTTGAGCCATAGAAGTAGGCAGTTGATATTTGAAGTGCAATCTTGTGAATGAGGTGGGGCTGTTAATCAACTGGGTGATTGTTTGGATGGAGACTGTGGAAGCAGAGGGGGCCAGAGGATATCGACAGGAGCAAAGAATATCCCTGGTGGCATCTCAGCGTTGCATGAGGGCCGGCTAAGTGACGGAGAGATGAGTTCCATTTCACACCAAAGAAACATAGCCCTTTAAGAGTGAGCAGGGCTTCTGGATCTCCCCATCCAAGCTCTTGTTTCAGAGCTGAGGAAGCAGAGAGCCAACTCTCCTCGTGAGGGCCAACATCGAATGACCTCTTCTTTTCTCCACTTTGTAGCTTCTTTGTTTTCCACGGAGGCACCTCTGCCAACTACAGCAGAAGGTAATGTTTGTTATGTGGAATGCCTGTGGGCTCTTTACCCCAGTGTACCCATAGGTTCATCTCTGATCCAGCAGAGTTGCAGAGGTGTAAGAGGTGAGGTTTCTTAGCTCCCAAGGGGGGCCCTCTGAACAAGGCCTCAGTCCTGAATGGGTATCCATTCCATGGACAATGTCCCTGAGATTGGGAAGGAATCCACCTTCAGAGGCATCTCCAAGGACGTCCATGGTGTAGGTTGGTGTCCTGTCTCCAAGGAAGTCCTGTTGCCAATGCTCAGTGCCCACCCCTATGGTTCTCACCAATGCATGCTGATCCCTGGCCATGCTGGGGTGTTGGATCTCTGGCTGTAGGGCCCAAGAGGCAGGTGGAAACTTGCAGGGGCAGCGTCCTTGCTGGTACCCTTTCCTGAGCCCATATTAAGCCACCTTGGCTCCTTCTGAACGAAGAGGAACCATGGTCCTTCAGGCTGTGGGCATTGAGGTCCCATGCATCCCCTGGGGCCTCTAGTGAGAGAGCTGGGAGGTACAGTCAATGCAGCCTGAGGTTCTGGCAGCCTGGGCTTTTGGAAGAAAGTCACTGCTCATTTCCTATGGGAAACTTTGGCCCTAGGACAAGAGCAAGGGCAGCCTCCACACCAAGGCCCCAGCCCAGGAGTCAGCATGGATCAGTTGGGAATCCTGATGTTCCCTATGTCAATACCACATGGACTAGTGATTGGTACTAGCCAGTGCAAGTAGACAAGAGTAATCAATTAGAAGCACAAGGATGGAAAAAGTCATTTTTTCATCCATCCCCCGGAGTCCTGCATAGGTCCCATGTGGGAAGGTCAGAATCGGGGTCAGTAGGGTGATACAGAGATATTCCCCTGCAAATAGCCTATTAGCGTGGAAGAACTCAAAGCTAGACAAGTCTCTTGACTTTTCCAAAGTCACACAGCAGGATAAAATTCAAGATCAGAAATGACATCTCTTTAGCAGATTCTGGTTTACTTTCAGTCCTTGAGTCCGTGTCAGAGAAGAATTAACTTTATATTTTCTGTTTTTCTTCCCCTTCTACACTCTGTATGTGCAGGAACTACTGCAAATGCTGAGACTGCTGTTGCAATAGGTAATGAATGATTTCATATGGGTCCTTCTCTGCGGGTCATGATGCCGAGTATATGCATGAGTTTGACTGTTATTCAGGAACACTTTTAGGGGATGGGGTGAGAGAGGGTGTTGTGAGTATGTTGTGCCAAGGGAGATCCCTTGTGAACCAGAGTGCCTGGCTTGAGGGGGAGCCTCCTTCTTTGTCCATGTTCTAGTCAGCGGGAAGGGTCGACAGAACATGGGGTCTGTAGGAGCCTGTGTATTTTCAGTCACAGACCAGTGCGATCAGTCTCTTCTGCACAGTCTCTGATCTACACAGCTCGGTTCTAAACCACGCTATCATGCCCCTAAGACCTGGGTGCAGGGCCAGTAGGACAAAGTATAAAATTCTATACAAGCCAACTTCAGAGCCCAAGATGCATGTCACAGCTCCTGCTAGGAGATTCTGGGGTTACCAGGCTACTGTTCACCACGGGGATGCATGAGTTCCAGGTTCAGGGGAGTTGGGTCAACGCCCACGAAAGCCATTGAAGGAACAAGTAATGGATTCTATATCCTCTGTAGGATGCAAACTGAGAATATTTTACCTGCCAAAACTGTAGTTGACTGGGTTTGGGATGAACAGAAACTGTATATAATATGAAAAAATTTAACACAAGGCATGTTTAGGAGAGATCTTGGTTAGGGATCCTTGTCTAGGGGGAAGAATTATGAATTATTTAGGGGATCCAGAGATCGTCTCTCACGAGGACCTTAGGGGAAATGTTCGGCCTTCCTCTAGTGACCGAAGCGGCTTTGGCGCTGAGGCTGGTGAACGGAGGTGACCGGTGTCAGGGCCGCGTGGAGGTCCTGTACCGAGGCTCGTGGGGCACGGTGTGTGACGACGACTGGGACACCAACGATGCCAACGTGGTGTGCAGGCAGCTGGGCTGTGGCTCGGCCACGGCGGCCCCAGGAAGTGCCCGCTTCGGTCAGGGCTCAGGGCCGATTGTCCTGGACAACGTGCGCTGCTCAGGACACGAGCCCTACCTGTGGAGCTGCCCCCACAACGGCTGGAACAGCCACAACTGTGGTCACCACGAGGACGCCGGCGTCGTCTGCTCAGGTGGGCCTCCCAGATGCCCGGACCCCCTTCTGGGGGGATCTTTGCTGAGCACAGACATACTTCCCGCCCCAGGGCCCCCACCGCAGCCTCTGCCAGAGACCCTGTGCCTCCCGAGGTGGCCCGGGGGCAGCTGGCCCCTAAAGCGCGACGTCAGGGCAACGGCAGGGTCGGCTCCCCTCCCCTCTTTCGCCAACAGCAGGAGCCAGCCCTGCTTTGGAGCCAGGACGGCACAGTGGGTGTAACAGAGCGCCCCCTGTCCCGCGGGCAGACAACGCGAGCCTCTTCCATTTCAGCAGGGTCGACCGGCCAGCCGGTCCCTGCTTTTCCCTGGGCCTTCCTTCTCAGGGCACGGCCTTTGGGTGTGCGGTTGGAACCCGTCCCCCTCTCACCCCTTGACGGGTGCATCCATCCGGCTGGGTCTTCCCGGGAGCCGAGTCGGGGAAGGGGATTCCAGTCTCAGCTGTGAACTGGGGAGGGCGTGAAGAGCAGTGGAGAAGCGGCCGGGGTGGAGGGAGTGGCAGGTCGCTAAAGCATGGAGGGCTAACGAGGCCGAGGCCGCGAGGACACTGGGGCTGGCGCTTGAGCCCCAGCAGAGCCTCGGGGACGCCTTGATTGGTCTCGGAGTCACTGCGCCTGGGCTGCTGGAGTGGGCTCTTCCTCCAGAACTGCTGGGACTCTTCCTTGCTGTTCCCGCGGGGAGGCCATGCAGCGGCTATGGTGGCCTGTCCCGGTCGTGGCAAGGGAAGGGGCTTTCCTATCCTGGAGAGGAAGCCCTCGGGCCCAGCCAGGCAGGCCGCGGCGGTGGCGGGGGCGGGGGGGTGGAGCTCCCGGAGGACTGAGGTTCACGGCGGTGGCCGGCAGTGTCCACGCAGCGGGCACACAGTGAGCTTCAGCTCGGTGTGTCCCCGCTGGGTCTCTTCGCCCTCGGAGTCCAGCTGGGGCCCCTGTGTGCTTTGGGTCTGACTGTCCTTCTCTCTCTCGCAGCTGTTCGGCCCCAGCCCACAGTCCTGCCAAGTAAGTACCCGGTGACCTCCTCGGGATTTCCTTTTCTCCCCGTCCTCCCGTCCCTTTTCTGCTCACTCCGGGCAGGCCGCTGCTCTTGGCAGAACTGTGAGTCCCATCGTTCTCCCCTCTGTCCCCGAGATGCCCGGCACGGGCTTCCTGACTGGTCACGGGATGCTTTCGTCTTCCCGCCAGTCGATGGGAGCTTTCTTCCAACACACTGATAGCGCGTCCCAAGAAACTCAGGGAACCGGGAGCGTGTTCCGCGACCTTTGCCCCGTTCCAGTCCAGGTCGAGGAGGCTTTTGTGGGAGGATGGACACTGATGAGCACCGACCGCCGCCCAGTGGGCTCTCAGGGCAGGCTGGATTCCCTCCATCCCTCACCCCTTGCAGCACCCTGAGATTCAGCAGGGTCACGTCTGCATCTGAAAGGGGCAGGGACGGTGCCCAGGGCATGGGTGGGGAATGAATGATTTGGGGACTCCGGGTCCACCCTCTGCAGCCCCTGCCTTTTCTGTGCACGCTGCAGAGTCTGGGCATCCCCTCAGACGTGCCAGCGAGTCCACGGCTCAGAGGAGGGAGGCGGCAAAGATTTTCCAGTGGAACAGAGGACAGGCCGGGCTTAGAGAGGAGGCGGGAGCAGGCTGGTCTCCGGCAGGGCCTTGGTCCCAAGGGAGGTAGCTGAGCAGGAGGCTCGTGCAGCACAGCCGGGTAGCGAGTGGCGGGATCCACGTGTGGGACTGTTGTCACGAGGCCGCCCAAAGCCGCCTTCGAGTCCTTCTTCCCGTGACGTCTCACCCTGCCTTCCCTTTGTTGCACTTTCAGCCGCCTGGCCCCACACGAGCCCAGATGTGGCGTCACCAACAGGTATGTCCACACTCCCTGGGGCTCAGTCTCGGTCTGGATCCATTTCGGGTTTGCAAGTGACAGGAGGAGGCTCGGGGTGTGCCATTCCTACTCCCTGTCTCTGCGGGCGGGGCGGGGCAGAGGGACTTGGAAGCACTTCCGGGACTCTGAAGAACAAGTCCTGGGTCTGGTTTTGAGGGGCTGGACACCTGTCTCCAGCGGGATCCCGGTCCAGATGCCCAGCAAAGGGCCTCCCCCAGGGGCTCAGTGTACGCCCTGGAGTCCTCGCGAGTCCTGCCGGGCCCTGGCTCCTGGCTCTCAGGCGACGGGCTGCTGTCCCGGGAAGAGGGCTGGAGAGTGCCTGTACCGCCCGTGTCTGGCCCTAGTAGGTTCCGGCACCTGCTAGGACGGGCTAGAACCCAGGCAGGGCCACGCAGGGGCCAACCGGCTCCCAACGGGGGGATGGTCTTGGCCTGCCACCGGTGCCCATGGAGCTCCACCCTGGGGGTGCCCGGTGTGGCTTGGGGGTCCCATGCCTGCTCTCCTCCATCGGGGGTCAGGGGTGCCTCCCTACCTTTGGGCGTCCTTAGACCTGGGCAGGGGAGTGTCTCTCTGCTCCTTTCCCTGTGAAGAGGATTCACCTCTGGGCACGTCCCGAGGTGACGGCTTGTCCAGGGAACCGAGCCGTGAGGACGGCCCCTGAGCCTGGGACACGCTTTAGGCCTGGGACCTCAGGATAGACAGGGGGGAGGTGTTCTTCTGCCCCCTCTAGGGACCGAAGCGGCTTTGGCGCTGAGGCTGGTGAACGGAGGTGACCGGTGTCAGGGCCGCGTGGAGGTCCTGTACCGAGGCTCGTGGGGCACGGTGTGTGACGACGACTGGGACACCAACGATGCCAACGTGGTGTGCAGGCAGCTGGGCTGTGGCTCGGCCACGGCGGCCCCAGGAAGTGCCCGCTTCGGTCAGGGCTCAGGGCCGATTGTCCTGGACAACGTGCGCTGCTCAGGACACGAGCCCTACCTGTGGAGCTGCCCCCACAACGGCTGGAACAGCCACAACTGTGGTCACCACGAGGACGCCGGCGTCGTCTGCTCAGGTGGGCCTCCCAGATGCCCGGACCCCCTTCTGGGGGGATCTTTGCTGAGCACAGACATACTTCCCGCCCCAGGGCCCCCACCGCAGCCTCTGCCAGAGACCCTGTGCCTCCCGAGGTGGCCCGGGGGCAGCTGGCCCCTAAAGCGCGACGTCAGGGCAACGGCAGGGTCGGCTCCCCTCCCCTCTTTCGCCAACAGCAGGAGCCAGCCCTGCTTTGGAGCCAGGACGGCACAGTGGGTGTAACAGAGCGCCCCCTGTCCCGCGGGCAGACAACGCGAGCCTCTTCCATTTCAGCAGGGTCGACCGGCCAGCCGGTCCCCGCTTTTCCCTGGGCCTTCCTTCTCAGGGCACGGCCTTTGGGTGTGCGGTTGGAACCCGTCCCCCTCTCACCCCTTGACGGGTGCATCCATCCGGCTGGGTCTTCCCGGGAGCCGAGTCGGGGAAGGGGATTCCAGTCTCAGCTGTGAACTGGGGAGGGCGTGAAGAGCAGTGGAGAAGCGGCCGGGGTGGAGGGAGTGGCAGGTCGCTAAAGCATGGAGGGCTAACGAGGCCGAGGCCGCGAGGACACTGGGGCTGGCGCTTGAGCCCCAGCAGAGCCTCGGGGACGCCTTGATTGGTCTCGGAGTCACTGCGCCTGGGCTGCTGGAGTGGGCTCTTCCTCCAGAACTGCTGGGACTCTTCCTTGCTGTTCCCGCGGGGAGGCCATGCAGCGGCTATGGTGGCCTGTCCCGGTCGTGGCAAGGGAAGGGGCTTTCCTATCCTGGAGAGGAAGCCCTCGGGCCCAGCCAGGCAGGCCGCGGCGGTGGCGGGGGCGGGGGGGTGGAGCTCCCGGAGGACTGAGGTTCACGGCGGTGGCCGGCAGTGTCCACGCAGCGGGCACACGGTGAGCTTCAGCTCGGTGTGTCCCCGCTGGGTCTCTTCGCCCTCGGAGTCCAGCTGGGGCCCCTGTGTGCTTTGGGTCTGACTGTCCTTCTCTCTCTCGCAGCTGTTCGGCCCCAGCCCACAGTCCTGCCAAGTAAGTACCCGGTGACCTCCTCGGGATTTCCTTTTCTCCCCGTCCTCCCGTCCCTTTTCTGCTCACTCCGGGCAGGCCGCTGCTCTTGGCAGAACTGTGAGTCCCATCGTTCTCCCCTCTGTCCCCGAGATGCCCGGCACGGGCTTCCTGACTGGTCACGGGATGCTTTCGTCTTCCCGCCAGTCGATGGGAGCTTTCTTCCAACACACTGATAGCGCGTCCCAAGAAACTCAGGGAACCGGGAGCGTGTTCCGCGACCTTTGCCCCGTTCCAGTCCAGGTCGAGGAGGCTTTTGTGGGAGGATGGACACTGATGAGCACCGACCGCCGCCCAGTGGGCTCTCAGGGCAGGCTGGATTCCCTCCATCCCTCATCCCTTGCAGCACCCTGAGATTCAGCAGGGTCACGTCTGCATCTGAAAGGGGCAGGGACGGTGCCCAGGGCATGGGTGGGGAATGAATGATTTGGGGACTCCGGGTCCACCCTCTGCAGCCCCTGCCTTTTCTGTGCACGCTGCAGAGTCTGGGCATCCCCTCAGACGTGCCAGCGAGTCCACGGCTCAGAGGAGGGAGGCGGCAAAGATTTTCCAGTGGAACAGAGGACAGGCCGGGCTTAGAGAGGAGGCGGGAGCAGGCTGGTCTCCGGCAGGGCCTTGGTCCCAAGGGAGGTAGCTGAGCAGGAGGCTCGTGCAGCACAGCCGGGTAGCGAGTGGCGGGATCCACGTGTGGGACTGTTGTCACGAGGCCGCCCAAAGCCGCCTTCGAGTCCTTCTTCCCGTGACGTCTCACCCTGCCTTCCCTTTGTTGCACTTTCAGCCGCCTGGCCCCACACGAGCCCAGATGTGGCGTCACCAACAGGTATGTCCACACTCCCTGGGGCTCAGTCTCGGTCTGGATCCATTTCGGGTTTGCAAGTGACAGGAGGAGGCTCGGGGTGTGCCATTCCTACTCCCTGTCTCTGCGGGCGGGGCGGGGCAGAGGGACTTGGAAGCACTTCCGGGACTCTGAAGAACAAGTCCTGGGTCTGGTTTTGAGGGGCTGGACACCTGTCTCCAGCGGGATCCCGGTCCAGATGCCCAGCAAAGGGCCTCCCCCAGGGGCTCAGTGTACGCCCTGGAGTCCTCGCGAGTCCTGCCGGGCCCTGGCTCCTGGCTCTCAGGCGACGGGCTGCTGTCCCGGGAAGAGGGCTGGAGAGTGCCTGTACCGCCCGTGTCTGGCCCTAGTAGGTTCCGGCACCTGCTAGGACGGGCTAGAACCCAGGCAGGGCCACGCAGGGGCCAACCGGCTCCCAACGGGGGGATGGTCTTGGCCTGCCACCGGTGCCCATGGAGCTCCACCCTGGGGGTGCCCGGTGTGGCTTGGGGGTCCCATGCCTGCTCTCCTCCATCGGGGGTCAGGGGTGCCTCCCTACCTTTGGGCGTCCTTAGACCTGGGCAGGGGAGTGTCTCTCTGCTCCTTTCCCTGTGAAGAGGATTCACCTCTGGGCACGTCCCGAGGTGACGGCTTGTCCAGGGAACCGAGCCGTGAGGACGGCCCCTGAGCCTGGGACACGCTTTAGGCCTGGGACCTCAGGATAGACAGGGGGGAGGTGTTCTTCTGCCCCCTCTAGGGACCGAAGCGGCTTTGGCGCTGAGGCTGGTGAACGGAGGTGACCGGTGTCAGGGCCGCGTGGAGGTCCTGTACCGAGGCTCGTGGGGCACGGTGTGTGACGACGACTGGGACACCAACGATGCCAACGTGGTGTGCAGGCAGCTGGGCTGTGGCTCGGCCACGGCGGCCCCAGGAAGTGCCCGCTTCGGTCAGGGCTCAGGGCCGATTGTCCTGGACAACGTGCGCTGCTCAGGACACGAGCCCTACCTGTGGAGCTGCCCCCACAACGGCTGGAACAGCCACAACTGTGGTCACCACGAGGACGCCGGCGTCGTCTGCTCAGGTGGGCCTCCCAGATGCCCGGACCCCCTTCTGGGGGGATCTTTGCTGAGCACAGACATACTTCCCGCCCCAGGGCCCCCACCGCAGCCTCTGCCAGAGACCCTGTGCCTCCCGAGGTGGCCCGGGGGCAGCTGGCCCCTAAAGCGCGACGTCAGGGCAACGGCAGGGTCGGCTCCCCTCCCCTCTTTCGCCAACAGCAGGAGCCAGCCCTGCTTTGGAGCCAGGACGGCACAGTGGGTGTAACAGAGCGCCCCCTGTCCCGCGGGCAGACAACGCGAGCCTCTTCCATTTCAGCAGGGTCGACCGGCCAGCCGGTCCCCGCTTTTCCCTGGGCCTTCCTTCTCAGGGCACGGCCTTTGGGTGTGCGGTTGGAACCCGTCCCCCTCTCACCCCTTGACGGGTGCATCCATCCGGCTGGGTCTTCCCGGGAGCCGAGTCGGGGAAGGGGATTCCAGTCTCAGCTGTGAACTGGGGAGGGCGTGAAGAGCAGTGGAGAAGCGGCCGGGGTGGAGGGAGTGGCAGGTCGCTAAAGCATGGAGGGCTAACGAGGCCGAGGCCGCGAGGACACTGGGGCTGGCGCTTGAGCCCCAGCAGAGCCTCGGGGACGCCTTGATTGGTCTCGGAGTCACTGCGCCTGGGCTGCTGGAGTGGGCTCTTCCTCCAGAACTGCTGGGACTCTTCCTTGCTGTTCCCGCGGGGAGGCCATGCAGCGGCTATGGTGGCCTGTCCCGGTCGTGGCAAGGGAAGGGGCTTTCCTATCCTGGAGAGGAAGCCCTCGGGCCCAGCCAGGCAGGCCGCGGCGGTGGCGGGGGCGGGGGGGTGGAGCTCCCGGAGGACTGAGGTTCACGGCGGTGGCCGGCAGTGTCCACGCAGCGGGCACACGGTGAGCTTCAGCTCGGTGTGTCCCCGCTGGGTCTCTTCGCCCTCGGAGTCCAGCTGGGGCCCCTGTGTGCTTTGGGTCTGACTGTCCTTCTCTCTCTCGCAGCTGTTCGGCCCCAGCCCACAGTCCTGCCAAGTAAGTACCCGGTGACCTCCTCGGGATTTCCTTTTCTCCCCGTCCTCCCGTCCCTTTTCTGCTCACTCCGGGCAGGCCGCTGCTCTTGGCAGAACTGTGAGTCCCATCGTTCTCCCCTCTGTCCCCGAGATGCCCGGCACGGGCTTCCTGACTGGTCACGGGATGCTTTCGTCTTCCCGCCAGTCGATGGGAGCTTTCTTCCAACACACTGATAGCGCGTCCCAAGAAACTCAGGGAACCGGGAGCGTGTTCCGCGACCTTTGCCCCGTTCCAGTCCAGGTCGAGGAGGCTTTTGTGGGAGGATGGACACTGATGAGCACCGACCGCCGCCCAGTGGGCTCTCAGGGCAGGCTGGATTCCCTCCATCCCTCATCCCTTGCAGCACCCTGAGATTCAGCAGGGTCACGTCTGCATCTGAAAGGGGCAGGGACGGTGCCCAGGGCATGGGTGGGGAATGAATGATTTGGGGACTCCGGGTCCACCCTCTGCAGCCCCTGCCTTTTCTGTGCACGCTGCAGAGTCTGGGCATCCCCTCAGACGTGCCAGCGAGTCCACGGCTCAGAGGAGGGAGGCGGCAAAGATTTTCCAGTGGAACAGAGGACAGGCCGGGCTTAGAGAGGAGGCGGGAGCAGGCTGGTCTCCGGCAGGGCCTTGGTCCCAAGGGAGGTAGCTGAGCAGGAGGCTCGTGCAGCACAGCCGGGTAGCGAGTGGCGGGATCCACGTGTGGGACTGTTGTCACGAGGCCGCCCAAAGCCGCCTTCGAGTCCTTCTTCCCGTGACGTCTCACCCTGCCTTCCCTTTGTTGCACTTTCAGCCGCCTGGCCCCACACGAGCCCAGATGTGGCGTCACCAACAGGTATGTCCACACTCCCTGGGGCTCAGTCTCGGTCTGGATCCATTTCGGGTTTGCAAGTGACAGGAGGAGGCTCGGGGTGTGCCATTCCTACTCCCTGTCTCTGCGGGCGGGGCGGGGCAGAGGGACTTGGAAGCACTTCCGGGACTCTGAAGAACAAGTCCTGGGTCTGGTTTTGAGGGGCTGGACACCTGTCTCCAGCGGGATCCCGGTCCAGATGCCCAGCAAAGGGCCTCCCCCAGGGGCTCAGTGTACGCCCTGGAGTCCTCGCGAGTCCTGCCGGGCCCTGGCTCCTGGCTCTCAGGCGACGGGCTGCTGTCCCGGGAAGAGGGCTGGAGAGTGCCTGTACCGCCCGTGTCTGGCCCTAGTAGGTTCCGGCACCTGCTAGGACGGGCTAGAACCCAGGCAGGGCCACGCAGGGGCCAACCGGCTCCCAACGGGGGGATGGTCTTGGCCTGCCACCGGTGCCCATGGAGCTCCACCCTGGGGGTGCCCGGTGTGGCTTGGGGGTCCCATGCCTGCTCTCCTCCATCGGGGGTCAGGGGTGCCTCCCTACCTTTGGGCGTCCTTAGACCTGGGCAGGGGAGTGTCTCTCTGCTCCTTTCCCTGTGAAGAGGATTCACCTCTGGGCACGTCCCGAGGTGACGGCTTGTCCAGGGAACCGAGCCGTGAGGACGGCCCCTGAGCCTGGGACACGCTTTAGGCCTGGGACCTCAGGATAGACAGGGGGGAGGTGTTCTTCTGCCCCCTCTAGGGACCGAAGCGGCTTTGGCGCTGAGGCTGGTGAACGGAGGTGACCGGTGTCAGGGCCGCGTGGAGGTCCTGTACCGAGGCTCGTGGGGCACGGTGTGTGACGACGACTGGGACACCAACGATGCCAACGTGGTGTGCAGGCAGCTGGGCTGTGGCTCGGCCACGGCGGCCCCAGGAAGTGCCCGCTTCGGTCAGGGCTCAGGGCCGATTGTCCTGGACAACGTGCGCTGCTCAGGACACGAGCCCTACCTGTGGAGCTGCCCCCACAACGGCTGGAACAGCCACAACTGTGGTCACCACGAGGACGCCGGCGTCGTCTGCTCAGGTGGGCCTCCCAGATGCCCGGACCCCCTTCTGGGGGGATCTTTGCTGAGCACAGACATACTTCCCGCCCCAGGGCCCCCACCGCAGCCTCTGCCAGAGACCCTGTGCCTCCCGAGGTGGCCCGGGGGCAGCTGGCCCCTAAAGCGCGACGTCAGGGCAACGGCAGGGTCGGCTCCCCTCCCCTCTTTCGCCAACAGCAGGAGCCAGCCCTGCTTTGGAGCCAGGACGGCACAGTGGGTGTAACAGAGCGCCCCCTGTCCCGCGGGCAGACAACGCGAGCCTCTTCCATTTCAGCAGGGTCGACCGGCCAGCCGGTCCCCGCTTTTCCCTGGGCCTTCCTTCTCAGGGCACGGCCTTTGGGTGTGCGGTTGGAACCCGTCCCCCTCTCACCCCTTGACGGGTGCATCCATCCGGCTGGGTCTTCCCGGGAGCCGAGTCGGGGAAGGGGATTCCAGTCTCAGCTGTGAACTGGGGAGGGCGTGAAGAGCAGTGGAGAAGCGGCCGGGGTGGAGGGAGTGGCAGGTCGCTAAAGCATGGAGGGCTAACGAGGCCGAGGCCGCGAGGACACTGGGGCTGGCGCTTGAGCCCCAGCAGAGCCTCGGGGACGCCTTGATTGGTCTCGGAGTCACTGCGCCTGGGCTGCTGGAGTGGGCTCTTCCTCCAGAACTGCTGGGACTCTTCCTTGCTGTTCCCGCGGGGAGGCCATGCAGCGGCTATGGTGGCCTGTCCCGGTCGTGGCAAGGGAAGGGGCTTTCCTATCCTGGAGAGGAAGCCCTCGGGCCCAGCCAGGCAGGCCGCGGCGGTGGCGGGGGCGGGGGGGTGGAGCTCCCGGAGGACTGAGGTTCACGGCGGTGGCCGGCAGTGTCCACGCAGCGGGCACACGGTGAGCTTCAGCTCGGTGTGTCCCCGCTGGGTCTCTTCGCCCTCGGAGTCCAGCTGGGGCCCCTGTGTGCTTTGGGTCTGACTGTCCTTCTCTCTCTCGCAGCTGTTCGGCCCCAGCCCACAGTCCTGCCAAGTAAGTACCCGGTGACCTCCTCGGGATTTCCTTTTCTCCCCGTCCTCCCGTCCCTTTTCTGCTCACTCCGGGCAGGCCGCTGCTCTTGGCAGAACTGTGAGTCCCATCGTTCTCCCCTCTGTCCCCGAGATGCCCGGCACGGGCTTCCTGACTGGTCACGGGATGCTTTCGTCTTCCCGCCAGTCGATGGGAGCTTTCTTCCAACACACTGATAGCGCGTCCCAAGAAACTCAGGGAACCGGGAGCGTGTTCCGCGACCTTTGCCCCGTTCCAGTCCAGGTCGAGGAGGCTTTTGTGGGAGGATGGACACTGATGAGCACCGACCGCCGCCCAGTGGGCTCTCAGGGCAGGCTGGATTCCCTCCATCCCTCATCCCTTGCAGCACCCTGAGATTCAGCAGGGTCACGTCTGCATCTGAAAGGGGCAGGGACGGTGCCCAGGGCATGGGTGGGGAATGAATGATTTGGGGACTCCGGGTCCACCCTCTGCAGCCCCTGCCTTTTCTGTGCACGCTGCAGAGTCTGGGCATCCCCTCAGACGTGCCAGCGAGTCCACGGCTCAGAGGAGGGAGGCGGCAAAGATTTTCCAGTGGAACAGAGGACAGGCCGGGCTTAGAGAGGAGGCGGGAGCAGGCTGGTCTCCGGCAGGGCCTTGGTCCCAAGGGAGGTAGCTGAGCAGGAGGCTCGTGCAGCACAGCCGGGTAGCGAGTGGCGGGATCCACGTGTGGGACTGTTGTCACGAGGCCGCCCAAAGCCGCCTTCGAGTCCTTCTTCCCGTGACGTCTCACCCTGCCTTCCCTTTGTTGCACTTTCAGCCGCCTGGCCCCACACGAGCCCAGATGTGGCGTCACCAACAGGTATGTCCACACTCCCTGGGGCTCAGTCTCGGTCTGGATCCATTTCGGGTTTGCAAGTGACAGGAGGAGGCTCGGGGTGTGCCATTCCTACTCCCTGTCTCTGCGGGCGGGGCGGGGCAGAGGGACTTGGAAGCACTTCCGGGACTCTGAAGAACAAGTCCTGGGTCTGGTTTTGAGGGGCTGGACACCTGTCTCCAGCGGGATCCCGGTCCAGATGCCCAGCAAAGGGCCTCCCCCAGGGGCTCAGTGTACGCCCTGGAGTCCTCGCGAGTCCTGCCGGGCCCTGGCTCCTGGCTCTCAGGCGACGGGCTGCTGTCCCGGGAAGAGGGCTGGAGAGTGCCTGTACCGCCCGTGTCTGGCCCTAGTAGGTTCCGGCACCTGCTAGGACGGGCTAGAACCCAGGCAGGGCCACGCAGGGGCCAACCGGCTCCCAACGGGGGGATGGTCTTGGCCTGCCACCGGTGCCCATGGAGCTCCACCCTGGGGGTGCCCGGTGTGGCTTGGGGGTCCCATGCCTGCTCTCCTCCATCGGGGGTCAGGGGTGCCTCCCTACCTTTGGGCGTCCTTAGACCTGGGCAGGGGAGTGTCTCTCTGCTCCTTTCCCTGTGAAGAGGATTCACCTCTGGGCACGTCCCGAGGTGACGGCTTGTCCAGGGAACCGAGCCGTGAGGACGGCCCCTGAGCCTGGGACACGCTTTAGGCCTGGGACCTCAGGATAGACAGGGGGGAGGTGTTCTTCTGCCCCCTCTAGGGACCGAAGCGGCTTTGGCGCTGAGGCTGGTGAACGGAGGTGACCGGTGTCAGGGCCGCGTGGAGGTCCTGTACCGAGGCTCGTGGGGCACGGTGTGTGACGACGACTGGGACACCAACGATGCCAACGTGGTGTGCAGGCAGCTGGGCTGTGGCTCGGCCACGGCGGCCCCAGGAAGTGCCCGCTTCGGTCAGGGCTCAGGGCCGATTGTCCTGGACAACGTGCGCTGCTCAGGACACGAGCCCTACCTGTGGAGCTGCCCCCACAACGGCTGGAACAGCCACAACTGTGGTCACCACGAGGACGCCGGCGTCGTCTGCTCAGGTGGGCCTCCCAGATGCCCGGACCCCCTTCTGGGGGGATCTTTGCTGAGCACAGACATACTTCCCGCCCCAGGGCCCCCACCGCAGCCTCTGCCAGAGACCCTGTGCCTCCCGAGGTGGCCCGGGGGCAGCTGGCCCCTAAAGCGCGACGTCAGGGCAACGGCAGGGTCGGCTCCCCTCCCCTCTTTCGCCAACAGCAGGAGCCAGCCCTGCTTTGGAGCCAGGACGGCACAGTGGGTGTAACAGAGCGCCCCCTGTCCCGCGGGCAGACAACGCGAGCCTCTTCCATTTCAGCAGGGTCGACCGGCCAGCCGGTCCCCGCTTTTCCCTGGGCCTTCCTTCTCAGGGCACGGCCTTTGGGTGTGCGGTTGGAACCCGTCCCCCTCTCACCCCTTGACGGGTGCATCCATCCGGCTGGGTCTTCCCGGGAGCCGAGTCGGGGAAGGGGATTCCAGTCTCAGCTGTGAACTGGGGAGGGCGTGAAGAGCAGTGGAGAAGCGGCCGGGGTGGAGGGAGTGGCAGGTCGCTAAAGCATGGAGGGCTAACGAGGCCGAGGCCGCGAGGACACTGGGGCTGGCGCTTGAGCCCCAGCAGAGCCTCGGGGACGCCTTGATTGGTCTCGGAGTCACTGCGCCTGGGCTGCTGGAGTGGGCTCTTCCTCCAGAACTGCTGGGACTCTTCCTTGCTGTTCCCGCGGGGAGGCCATGCAGCGGCTATGGTGGCCTGTCCCGGTCGTGGCAAGGGAAGGGGCTTTCCTATCCTGGAGAGGAAGCCCTCGGGCCCAGCCAGGCAGGCCGCGGCGGTGGCGGGGGCGGGGGGGTGGAGCTCCCGGAGGACTGAGGTTCACGGCGGTGGCCGGCAGTGTCCACGCAGCGGGCACACGGTGAGCTTCAGCTCGGTGTGTCCCCGCTGGGTCTCTTCGCCCTCGGAGTCCAGCTGGGGCCCCTGTGTGCTTTGGGTCTGACTGTCCTTCTCTCTCTCGCAGCTGTTCGGCCCCAGCCCACAGTCCTGCCAAGTAAGTACCCGGTGACCTCCTCGGGATTTCCTTTTCTCCCCGTCCTCCCGTCCCTTTTCTGCTCACTCCGGGCAGGCCGCTGCTCTTGGCAGAACTGTGAGTCCCATCGTTCTCCCCTCTGTCCCCGAGATGCCCGGCACGGGCTTCCTGACTGGTCACGGGATGCTTTCGTCTTCCCGCCAGTCGATGGGAGCTTTCTTCCAACACACTGATAGCGCGTCCCAAGAAACTCAGGGAACCGGGAGCGTGTTCCGCGACCTTTGCCCCGTTCCAGTCCAGGTCGAGGAGGCTTTTGTGGGAGGATGGACACTGATGAGCACCGACCGCCGCCCAGTGGGCTCTCAGGGCAGGCTGGATTCCCTCCATCCCTCACCCCTTGCAGCACCCTGAGATTCAGCAGGGTCACGTCTGCATCTGAAAGGGGCAGGGACGGTGCCCAGGGCATGGGTGGGGAATGAATGATTTGGGGACTCCGGGTCCACCCTCTGCAGCCCCTGCCTTTTCTGTGCACGCTGCAGAGTCTGGGCATCCCCTCAGACGTGCCAGCGAGTCCACGGCTCAGAGGAGGGAGGCGGCAAAGATTTTCCAGTGGAACAGAGGACAGGCCGGGCTTAGAGAGGAGGCGGGAGCAGGCTGGTCTCCGGCAGGGCCTTGGTCCCAAGGGAGGTAGCTGAGCAGGAGGCTCGTGCAGCACAGCCGGGTAGCGAGTGGCGGGATCCACGTGTGGGACTGTTGTCACGAGGCCGCCCAAAGCCGCCTTCGAGTCCTTCTTCCCGTGACGTCTCACCCTGCCTTCCCTTTGTTGCACTTTCAGCCGCCTGGCCCCACACGAGCCCAGATGTGGCGTCACCAACAGGTATGTCCACACTCCCTGGGGCTCAGTCTCGGTCTGGATCCATTTCGGGTTTGCAAGTGACAGGAGGAGGCTCGGGGTGTGCCATTCCTACTCCCTGTCTCTGCGGGCGGGGCGGGGCAGAGGGACTTGGAAGCACTTCCGGGACTCTGAAGAACAAGTCCTGGGTCTGGTTTTGAGGGGCTGGACACCTGTCTCCAGCGGGATCCCGGTCCAGATGCCCAGCAAAGGGCCTCCCCCAGGGGCTCAGTGTACGCCCTGGAGTCCTCGCGAGTCCTGCCGGGCCCTGGCTCCTGGCTCTCAGGCGACGGGCTGCTGTCCCGGGAAGAGGGCTGGAGAGTGCCTGTACCGCCCGTGTCTGGCCCTAGTAGGTTCCGGCACCTGCTAGGACGGGCTAGAACCCAGGCAGGGCCACGCAGGGGCCAACCGGCTCCCAACGGGGGGATGGTCTTGGCCTGCCACCGGTGCCCATGGAGCTCCACCCTGGGGGTGCCCGGTGTGGCTTGGGGGTCCCATGCCTGCTCTCCTCCATCGGGGGTCAGGGGTGCCTCCCTACCTTTGGGCGTCCTTAGACCTGGGCAGGGGAGTGTCTCTCTGCTCCTTTCCCTGTGAAGAGGATTCACCTCTGGGCACGTCCCGAGGTGACGGCTTGTCCAGGGAACCGAGCCGTGAGGACGGCCCCTGAGCCTGGGACACGCTTTAGGCCTGGGACCTCAGGATAGACAGGGGGGAGGTG
The DNA here is from genome assembly GCA_031878705.1 of Tapirus indicus. NCBI lineage: Eukaryota > Metazoa > Chordata > Mammalia > Perissodactyla > Tapiridae > Tapirus > Tapirus indicus. The sequence continues at coordinate 10,192,175 of CM062921.1, read as the reverse complement.
TTCTTCTGCCCCCTCTAGGGACCGAAGCGGCTTTGGCGCTGAGGCTGGTGAACGGAGGTGACCGGTGTCAGGGCCGCGTGGAGGTCCTGTACCGAGGCTCGTGGGGCACGGTGTGTGACGACGACTGGGACACCAACGATGCCAACGTGGTGTGCAGGCAGCTGGGCTGTGGCTCGGCCACGGCGGCCCCAGGAAGTGCCCGCTTCGGTCAGGGCTCAGGGCCGATTGTCCTGGACAACGTGCGCTGCTCAGGACACGAGCCCTACCTGTGGAGCTGCCCCCACAACGGCTGGAACAGCCACAACTGTGGTCACCACGAGGACGCCGGCGTCGTCTGCTCAGGTGGGCCTCCCAGATGCCCGGACCCCCTTCTGGGGGGATCTTTGCTGAGCACAGACATACTTCCCGCCCCAGGGCCCCCACCGCAGCCTCTGCCAGAGACCCTGTGCCTCCCGAGGTGGCCCGGGGGCAGCTGGCCCCTAAAGCGCGACGTCAGGGCAACGGCAGGGTCGGCTCCCCTCCCCTCTTTCGCCAACAGCAGGAGCCAGCCCTGCTTTGGAGCCAGGACGGCACAGTGGGTGTAACAGAGCGCCCCCTGTCCCGCGGGCAGACAACGCGAGCCTCTTCCATTTCAGCAGGGTCGACCGGCCAGCCGGTCCCCGCTTTTCCCTGGGCCTTCCTTCTCAGGGCACGGCCTTTGGGTGTGCGGTTGGAACCCGTCCCCCTCTCACCCCTTGACGGGTGCATCCATCCGGCTGGGTCTTCCCGGGAGCCGAGTCGGGGAAGGGGATTCCAGTCTCAGCTGTGAACTGGGGAGGGCGTGAAGAGCAGTGGAGAAGCGGCCGGGGTGGAGGGAGTGGCAGGTCGCTAAAGCATGGAGGGCTAACGAGGCCGAGGCCGCGAGGACACTGGGGCTGGCGCTTGAGCCCCAGCAGAGCCTCGGGGACGCCTTGATTGGTCTCGGAGTCACTGCGCCTGGGCTGCTGGAGTGGGCTCTTCCTCCAGAACTGCTGGGACTCTTCCTTGCTGTTCCCGCGGGGAGGCCATGCAGCGGCTATGGTGGCCTGTCCCGGTCGTGGCAAGGGAAGGGGCTTTCCTATCCTGGAGAGGAAGCCCTCGGGCCCAGCCAGGCAGGCCGCGGCGGTGGCGGGGGCGGGGGGGTGGAGCTCCCGGAGGACTGAGGTTCACGGCGGTGGCCGGCAGTGTCCACGCAGCGGGCACACGGTGAGCTTCAGCTCGGTGTGTCCCCGCTGGGTCTCTTCGCCCTCGGAGTCCAGCTGGGGCCCCTGTGTGCTTTGGGTCTGACTGTCCTTCTCTCTCTCGCAGCTGTTCGGCCCCAGCCCACAGTCCTGCCAAGTAAGTACCCGGTGACCTCCTCGGGATTTCCTTTTCTCCCCGTCCTCCCGTCCCTTTTCTGCTCACTCCGGGCAGGCCGCTGCTCTTGGCAGAACTGTGAGTCCCATCGTTCTCCCCTCTGTCCCCGAGATGCCCGGCACGGGCTTCCTGACTGGTCACGGGATGCTTTCGTCTTCCCGCCAGTCGATGGGAGCTTTCTTCCAACACACTGATAGCGCGTCCCAAGAAACTCAGGGAACCGGGAGCGTGTTCCGCGACCTTTGCCCCGTTCCAGTCCAGGTCGAGGAGGCTTTTGTGGGAGGATGGACACTGATGAGCACCGACCGCCGCCCAGTGGGCTCTCAGGGCAGGCTGGATTCCCTCCATCCCTCATCCCTTGCAGCACCCTGAGATTCAGCAGGGTCACGTCTGCATCTGAAAGGGGCAGGGACGGTGCCCAGGGCATGGGTGGGGAATGAATGATTTGGGGACTCCGGGTCCACCCTCTGCAGCCCCTGCCTTTTCTGTGCACGCTGCAGAGTCTGGGCATCCCCTCAGACGTGCCAGCGAGTCCACGGCTCAGAGGAGGGAGGCGGCAAAGATTTTCCAGTGGAACAGAGGACAGGCCGGGCTTAGAGAGGAGGCGGGAGCAGGCTGGTCTCCGGCAGGGCCTTGGTCCCAAGGGAGGTAGCTGAGCAGGAGGCTCGTGCAGCACAGCCGGGTAGCGAGTGGCGGGATCCACGTGTGGGACTGTTGTCACGAGGCCGCCCAAAGCCGCCTTCGAGTCCTTCTTCCCGTGACGTCTCACCCTGCCTTCCCTTTGTTGCACTTTCAGCCGCCTGGCCCCACACGAGCCCAGATGTGGCGTCACCAACAGGTATGTCCACACTCCCTGGGGCTCAGTCTCGGTCTGGATCCATTTCGGGTTTGCAAGTGACAGGAGGAGGCTCGGGGTGTGCCATTCCTACTCCCTGTCTCTGCGGGCGGGGCGGGGCAGAGGGACTTGGAAGCACTTCCGGGACTCTGAAGAACAAGTCCTGGGTCTGGTTTTGAGGGGCTGGACACCTGTCTCCAGCGGGATCCCGGTCCAGATGCCCAGCAAAGGGCCTCCCCCAGGGGCTCAGTGTACGCCCTGGAGTCCTCGCGAGTCCTGCCGGGCCCTGGCTCCTGGCTCTCAGGCGACGGGCTGCTGTCCCGGGAAGAGGGCTGGAGAGTGCCTGTACCGCCCGTGTCTGGCCCTAGTAGGTTCCGGCACCTGCTAGGACGGGCTAGAACCCAGGCAGGGCCACGCAGGGGCCAACCGGCTCCCAACGGGGGGATGGTCTTGGCCTGCCACCGGTGCCCATGGAGCTCCACCCTGGGGGTGCCCGGTGTGGCTTGGGGGTCCCATGCCTGCTCTCCTCCATCGGGGGTCAGGGGTGCCTCCCTACCTTTGGGCGTCCTTAGACCTGGGCAGGGGAGTGTCTCTCTGCTCCTTTCCCTGTGAAGAGGATTCACCTCTGGGCACGTCCCGAGGTGACGGCTTGTCCAGGGAACCGAGCCGTGAGGACGGCCCCTGAGCCTGGGACACGCTTTAGGCCTGGGACCTCAGGATAGACAGGGGGGAGGTGTTCTTCTGCCCCCTCTAGGGACCGAAGCGGCTTTGGCGCTGAGGCTGGTGAACGGAGGTGACCGGTGTCAGGGCCGCGTGGAGGTCCTGTACCGAGGCTCGTGGGGCACGGTGTGTGACGACGACTGGGACACCAACGATGCCAACGTGGTGTGCAGGCAGCTGGGCTGTGGCTCGGCCACGGCGGCCCCAGGAAGTGCCCGCTTCGGTCAGGGCTCAGGGCCGATTGTCCTGGACAACGTGCGCTGCTCAGGACACGAGCCCTACCTGTGGAGCTGCCCCCACAACGGCTGGAACAGCCACAACTGTGGTCACCACGAGGACGCCGGCGTCGTCTGCTCAGGTGGGCCTCTAATACACTGATCTTCTCTTTGTTTGTTGGTTTTCTTTCAGGACAACTCTTCTCTAATTTAGAGGAGTTTCTCTTACCCTGATTTTCCCTGGAAGAATTAGACTTTCCCTTATGGCATCAGCAGCAACCATTGGTGTCCCTGAATGTTTTGGGTGGGCTGTAGCATCTTCCTTAGTTCCCAGAGCACTCAAGGGTTAATGGACCTTAAGGTTGGAAGAACAAATTTCCTGACTCCTTGTTTTGGAGACTACCCTTGGGATGTACATCTCGTCTTCAGCTCTCGGGATAACTCCTGGGACTGATTTGTCAGTGATGGCATGACAGTCCTCAGGGTTTCTCCCTCTCAACATCCCGGGCGTCTTGTTCCAACATGTCCTGGTCACTAAGGCTGACTCATGTTTCCTCTCTCTCTTGCAGATCCACAAACCAACTCCACTACCCCAGGTAAGTCACTGCCGCCCAGCCCAGGAAGAGTCACCTCTGGCATATGCTCTCTCAGATATCTAGAATTAGGAGGAGAGGAGCAGGCTTCTCCTCGGGAGTGATTTCTCCTGGAGCATCTGGAATTACTAGCCAAGTCCCCAGGAACATTGCTTTCACTATGCTCAGCCTGGAAAGCCCTTCTGGCCTCCTGCCACCACCTGCTGTCAGTGCTGCTCCAGAGAGGCTGAGGTTTCAGTCCTCTTCTCACTTCTGATGAAAATGACTGTCCAAGTCATCCCACGGAGGACTGTGACTACTTTAGAAACATGGCCAAGTAACACCCCTACAAATAATTGTCTATTAAAGAATTCCTTCATATTGACAGAACAGCCCCCACAGTGTTCTTTATGCTGTAATGAAAATATTCACTGCCAATATATTGGGAAGTACTATATACACTGGCCCTTCTTGGCCATTTTCAGTGCCAACTGAAGTGGTCAAGGCTCTGAGAAGTCCTGCAGTAAGGAAAAGGGTTTAACTTTCTCTATCAAACTATTGACCATGAAATTAAAAACTTATATACTAAAATTCTCAAATTGCTTCATTTTTTTTCTAGATTGGTTGCACCCGTGGACTACAACCACCGAGGGTAAGTATCACTTTTTTCCACCTGGACCTTAGGGCATGGATTTCTTATGTCCAGGCTTGGCTGTCCATGGAGCAGATGCCGACAAATGTGCAGCCCATCTTAGCCTTCCCACACAGTCTACCCAGGCTGGCCTACCACCCCTGCACCCAGCCTGCATGCACAGCCAACGTCTAGCTTGTACACAAGCCACCTTCATATCTCCTCCAGCCAGGTAGATGACTTTTGTTTTAACTAAGCAGATCTACCTCCACTTATTTTAAGTACGTGAGATAAGTGATTCTTAAAGAATAGAATTAGAGGCTTTTATTTCCTGGAGTGTTTCCAAAGCTTTGGGAGGAAGAAGGGAGATAACAAATGGATAGTTTAACAAATAATCATGATTTTATAAGTAATTTTTACCTCATGATATAGATATGGTTCAAGACCTTTCCATTGCCCTTAAGAAATGACATGGCTACTTTTTTTGAATTGATGTCTTAATAGCTTATAACATTGTGAAGGTTTAGTTGTACATTATTGCTTGTCAATCACCATATAAATGTGTCCCTTTACCCCTTGTGCCCAACCCCTCTCCCCCTTGCCCCTGGTAACCACCAAATTGTTCTCTCTGACAGTGTGTTAGTTTATCTTCCACATATGAGTGAAATCATGCAGTGTTTGTCTCTCTCTGGCTTATTTCACTTACCATAATACTCTCCAGGTCCATCCATGTTGTTGTGAATGGGACAATTTTGTCTTTTTTTATAGCTGAGTAGTATTCCATTGTATATATATATACCACATCTTCTTTATCCAGTCATCAGTCGAGGGACACTTGGGTTGCTTCCACTTCTTGGCTAGAGTGAATAATGCTGCAGTGAACATAGGGGTGCATAAGCCTCTTTCGATGTTGATTTCAGGTTCATTGGATAGATACCCAATAATGGGATAGCTGGATCATAAGGTATTTCTATTTTTAATTTTTTGAGGAATCTCCATACAGTTTTCCATAGTGGTTGCACCAGTTTGCATTCCCACCAGCAGTGAATTAGGGACCCCATTTCTCCACAACCTCTCCCACATTTGTTGTTTTTTGTTTTGGTGATTATAGCCAATCTAACGGGTGTAAAGTGATATCTTAGTGTAGTTTTGATTTGCATTTCCCTGATGATTAGTGATGTTGAACATCTTTTCATGTGCCTGTTGGCCTTCTGTATATCTTCCTTGGAGAAATGTCTATTCATGTCCCCTGCTCATTTTTTGATTGGGTTGCTTGTTTTTTTGTTCTTCCATTGTGTGAGTTCTTTATATATTACAGAGATTAACCCCTTGTCAGACATATGATTTGCAAATATTTTCTCCCAGCTGGTGGGTTGTCTATTCATTTTGATCCTGGATTCATTTGCCTTGTAGAAGCTCTTTAGTCTGATGAAGTCCCACTCATTTATTTTTTCTTTTGTTTCCCTTGTCCTAGTAGACATGGAATCCGAAAAGATCTCTTTATGACCGATGTCAAACATGTACTGCCTATATTCTCTTCCAGGAGTTTTATAGTTTCAGGTCTCACTTTCAGGTCTTTGATCCATTTTGAGTTAATTTTTGTATATGGTGATAGAAGATGGTCTACTTTCATTCTTTTGCATGTAGCTGTCCAGTTTTCCCAGCATCATTTATTGAAGAGACTTTCCTTTCTCCATTGTATGTACTTAGCTCCTTTGTCAAAGATTAGTTGTCCATAGATGTGTGGTTTTATTTCTGGTCTTTCAATTCTGTTCCATAGATCTGTGTGTGTATTTTTGTACCAGTACCATGCTGCTTTGATTACTGTGGCTTTGTAGCATATTTTGAAGTCAGGGATTGTGATACCTCTGGCTTTGTTCTTTTTTTTTTCAGGATTGCTTTAGCTATTCAGGGTCTTTTTTTGCTCCATATGAATTTTAGTATTCTTTGTTCTATTTCCATGAAGAATGTCATTGGGATTCTGATTGGAATTGCATTGAATCTGTAGATTGCTTTAGGTAGTATGGACATTTTAACTATGTTTATTCTTCCAATCCGTGTGTATGGGATATTTTTCCATTTCTTTATGTCTTCATCGATTTCTCTCAATAGTGTCTTATAGTTTTCATTATATAGGTCTTTCACCTCCTTGGTTAAATTTACTCCCAGATATTTTTTTGTTGTTGTTGCAATTGTAAATGGGATTGTCTTTTTGAGTTCTCTTTCTGTTATTTCGTTCTTGGCATATAGAAATGCAACTGATTTTTGTAAGTTGATTTTATACCCTGCAACTTTGCTGTAGTTTTCAATTATTTCTAATAGTTTTCCAATAGATTCTTTAGGGTTTTCTATATATAAGATCATGTCATCTGGTTCTCTATTTCTTCTTGATTCAGTTTTGATAGGTTGTATGAGTCTAGGAATTTATCCATTTCTTCTAGATTGTTCAATTTGTTGACATATAGTTTTTCATAGTATTCTCTTATAATCCTTTGTATTTCTGTGGTTGTAATTTCTCCTCTTTCATTTCTAATTTTATTTATTTGAGCCTTCTCTCTTTTTCTGTATGTGTCTAGCTAAGGGTTTGTCAATTTTGTTTATCTTCTCAGAGAACCAACTCTTTGTTTCATTGATCCTTTCTACTGCTTTTTTCATTTCAATTTCATTTATTTCTGCTCTAATTTTTATTATTTCCCTCCCTCTGCTGACTTTGGGCTTTGTTTGTTGTTCTTTATCTAGTTCTGTTAGATGTAGTTTAAGGTTGCTTATTTGGGATTTTTCTTATTTGTTGAGGTGGTTTTGCTATGTATTGCTATGAGCTCCCTCTCAGGACTGCTTTTCTGCATCCCATGTGAGTTGGTATGGTGTATTTTCATTTTTGTTTGTCTCCAGATATTTTTTAGTTTCTCCTTTAATTTCATCAATGATCCATTGGTTGTTCAGTAGCTTGCTGTTCAGTCTCCACATCTTTGTCACTTTCCCAGTTTTTTCCTTGTAGTTGATTTCTAGTTTCATAGCCTTCTGGTCAGAAAGGATGCTCTTTATGATTTCAATCTTCTTAAATTTATAGAGGCTTGCCTTGTTTCCCAACATATGGTCTATCCTTGAGAATGTTCCATGTGCACTTGAGTAGACTGTGTACTCTGCTGTTTTTGGGTGGAGTGCTCTCTATATATCTATTACATCCATCTCGTCTAGTTTTTCATTTAAGTCTGCTATTTCCTTATTGACTTCTTGTCTGGATGATCTATCCATTGATGTAAATGGGGTGTTAAGATCCCCTACTATTATTGCATTGTTGTTGGTATCTCCTTTTAGCTTTGTTAATAGTTGCTTTATGTACTTTGGTGATCCTGTGTTGGGTGCATAGATATTTATAAGTGTTATGTCTTCTTGATGGAGTGTCCCTTTTAACATTATATATTGCCCCTCTTTGTCTCTCATTACCTTTTTTATCTTGAAGTCTACTTTGTCTGATATAAGTATGGCCACACCTGCTTTTTTCTGTTTGCCATCAGCTTGGAGTATTGTCTTTCATCCTTTTACTCTGAACCTGTGTCTGTCTTTAGAACTGAGATGCGTTTCCTGGAGGCAGCATATTGTTGGGTCTTGTTTTTTAATCCATCCCACTACTCTGTGTCTTTTGATTGGAGAATTCAATCCATTTACATTTAGAGGGATTATTGATATATGTGGGCTTAGTGTTGCTACTTTATTGCTCATTTTCCAGATCTTTTGCATTTGCTTTGTTTCTTGTCTCGTGTGATTTGGACTACCAATTCAGTTTGGTAGTTCTGTATGATGATTTTCTTAGTTTTTTCTTTATTTATCATATGTGTTTCTTCTCTGAATATTAGTTTAGTGGTTACTATGAGGTTTGTATAAAAATTCTCATATATGAGATAGTCCATTTTCTGCTGTCCTTTTATTTCCCTTGTCTAAATCGATTCCACCCCTTTCCTCTTCCCCTTGCAAATTTTTGTTGTGACAACTTATTCCATCTTGTGTTGTGATTTCATGTTTATAGTGATAAAGTTATGTTTCTTTTTGGTGTTTTCTTTCCCTTGATCTTTGATGTCATAATTAAGTGTTTGCTAACCTATTCTGGTAGAGAACTGCAATTTCTGTGATTTTGTCTACCTATTTTCTCCTTGCTCAAAGCTTTGTATCCCCTTTCTCTCTTTTTTTCAAGCATGAGAGCCTTCTTGAGTATTTCTTGCAGTGGGGGTCTTGTGGCAATGAACTCCTTTAACTTTTGTTTATCTGGGATAGTTATTATTTCTCCATCATATCTGAAGGATATTTTCACTGGATAGAGTATTCTTGGTTACAAGTTTTTATCTTTCAGAATTTTGAATATATCATTCCACTCTCTCCTGGCCTGTAGAGTTACTGATGAAAAATCTGCTGAGAGCCTGATAGGAATTCCTTTGTATGTTATCTTTTTTCTCTTGCTGCCCATAATATTCTTTCTTTGTCATTAACTTTTGCCAGCTTTACTACTATGTGCCTTGGGGATGACCTTTTCTGTTGATATATTTAGGAGATCTATTGATTTCATTCACTTGTATTTCCAGCTCTTTCCCCAGGTTTGGGAAGTTCTCAGCTATCATTTCTTTGAACAAGCTCTCTGCTCCTTTTTCCCTCTCTTCTCCCTCTGGGATACTTATAATTATTAAGTTGCATTTCTTAATTGAGTTGGATATTTCTTGGAGATTTTCTTCATTTCTTTTTAGTCTTAGCTCTGTCTCCTCCTCCATCTGAAGCCTTTCCACATTGCTATCCTCAATAAAACTAATTCTTTCCTCCGTATTGTCAGCTCTGTTCTTTAAAGTTTCCAGATTTTCCTTTATCTCCTCCATTGTGTTTTTCATCTCCAACAATTCTGATCAGTTTTTCTTTATGGTTTCAATCTCCTTTGTGAAGACGCTCCTAATTTCTTTGAATTTTCTATCCATATTTTCTTGTAACTCATTGAGTTTTTTTATGATAGCTATTTTGAATTCTCTGTCATTTAGGCTATAAATTTCTGTGTCTTCCAGATTGATTTCTGGATGCTTGTCATTTTCCTTCTGGACTGAAGATTTAATGTATTTTTGCATAGTGCTTGAGGGTTTGTTTTTATTTTTCCTTGTCCTAAAGATGTCTGGACATAGAGTCCACTTGCTGCCACTAGGTGGGGGTCAATAACTGTGTGTTCTGAAACTGCTAAGCTGTGTGGGCATTCTGACTGGACCGAAGTGTGGCTGGGCTGATGCGTGGCTGGGCTGGAGCTCCATGGGGGTGGGGTGTCACATGCCGGCTGCTGGGCTGAATCTCCGCTTGGTTGGATCCCTGTGCGCCTCTGCCAGGGTACAACACTGCTGGGCTTGGGTGTTCGGGTGTCACGCACTGGAGGGGGGCTTTAACTCTGCGGGGGTGGGTGTTGTGTGCTGGCTGCCAGGCTGAAACACTGTAGGGGCAGGTGCCTCATGCCGCTGGGCTTGGGTGCCCGGGTGTCATGCACTGGCGGTGGGGCTATAACTCCACAGGGGTGGATGTCACATGCTGATCGCAGGGCTGGATCTCCACTGGGTTGAATCCCTGCATGCCTCCCCTGGGCTGCAGCACTTCTGGGCTCGGACAGTGAGCTCGGCCGAGCTGGGATGCCGAGGGACAGGGAGTGGCATTCACTTTCACCTCCCTGTTCCCAGGGGCTTCTCGTTCTTTCCTCTCTATCTGCTCTCCTGGAGTGTTAGTTTGGCGAGGATACCCCCACAACTGTTCCGTTCCTTCCTTCCGTATAGGGGTTCCCCACTGTGAGGGAACTTGGAAAGTGAAGGTTTTCCTGCCGAGGGCCACTCCTCCCCCTCCTCGCCAAGAGCTGTGCGTTCTCAGTCTCAGGGCCACTGCCGGGAAGGAGGGGAGCCTTCCTTACCCACTGCCTCTTCCCCTAGAGTTTCTAGCAACTCTGCCATCAGATGTAAGGCAGCATGGGTCTCCCAGATGTCCTATATGTAGTTTGAAAGACCTCTATTGATGTATGGATGACCTTTTTGTTGTATCTTACTGGGGGAGAGGTTAGGGGAAAAGCTCACTCCACCATGATGCTGACGTCACTCTTTTCTGACATAGCTACTTTTTCATGTCATTGAATCTTCTCTTCCCATCATTTTAAATGCCTGCATTGTATTCCATTGTGCAGCTATGACCACAAATTATTTAATCCCCAATTGTTGGACATTTAACTTGTTTATATTTCTTTATTATTATAAATGACCCTGGGATGAAGAATATTTTTATAAATAAATCTTTGCATACCTTCTCAATTTTTCCTTTAAGACAGAAATCGGTTTACTGGACTAAAGTTAACACAGTGCCTGGTACATAGAATGTACTTAATCAATACTAATTCTTATTATGTTAAGTATTTTAAGATCTTTGCTGTGTGTATGGTCAAATTGCCATTAAGAATCATTGTAAGGGCCATCCCGGTGGTGGAGTGGTTAAGTTTGCATGCTCCGCTTCAGCCGCCCCAAGTTCGCAGGTTTGGATCCCTGGCACAGAACTACACACCACTTATCAAGCCATGCTGTGGCAGGCATCCCACATATAAAGGACAGATGGGCACAGATGTTAGCTCAGTACCAGTCTTCCTCAGCAAAATGAGGAGGATTGGCAGCAGATGTTAGCTCAGGGCTAATCTTCCTCACACGCAAAAAAGAATTGTTATAAAATTACAGAATGATGAAAAAGAGAAACTGGTCTCCATTGGGTAGCTCATAGTATTCAATACATGATATCAACTTAATGATATAATTACAGTTGTGACAGGTGCTTCAGAGGGAAAGGTCAGTGTGCAAAGAGGCCGCATTAGTAGAGACTTTACTTGAGAGATTTGGGGAAGTTCTTTAGGAAGTGACACTTGTGCTGAGGCTTACAAGAGAAGCAGGTTCACTTGCCAAAATGCCTTTCAGCCAGAAGGAATTCTTTGAAGGCCAGGGCAGGAAGGAGCTTGGCTTTTCCAATGAGCAAGAGGTGGTGGCAGGAGGAACTGTCAGAGAGCTGGGCGAGGGCCAGATCATTCAGAGCTTAGTGCGCAGGTTAAAACTCCTGACTTTATCCTAAGGGCAGTGGAAACTGTCGAAAAGTTTTAAGCTGTGGAATTACAAAATGAGAAGTATGTTTGCAAAAGATCATGCTTGTCTATTCTGCCAAACAGTGCACTTCCTGAGGGCGGGAACCATGTCTGCCTTTTTCATGATTACATCCTTATTATCTAGCGTCATGCCTGACATTCCATAAATGTTTGTGGAAAGAATAAATGAGTGAATGAATGAATGGATGAGTATAATTGCTGTCGGCATTTTGATGTATATTCCACATACACATACACACATACGCACAAATCACTGCATGCTTTATACCCTATTTTATCACATCCTTTTTCACTTGAGTATATAATAAATACTTTTTTCATGGCCTTAAAGGTAGCATTTTCATGGCATTGAAATTATGTCTATACCGTAAAGTTTATTGGCTGCACATTTTTCCATTGTATAGATATACCATGATTTATTAAACAATTACTAATTGTAGGACAAAAGAATTGATTCTTTCTCATTGTATTTTATACTACTTAGGTAATTGCATACAGTAGCATTTTAATTTTATTTTATAATAGTCTTTATTATACTTTTAGAAATCTGTAATGCATATACTTGTCTCTAAAACTTTGGCCTTATTCTGGACTATTTCACAGTGTAGAAATAGAACTTCTGGGTAGGCATATTTTAAAGGCCAAATTATCTTTAAGAAACACTGTTTTTCCAAAGAATGAGAGAAAATATTTGGAAACGTCTGATAAGAGACTTGCATCTAGAACGTATAGAGAAGTTTTACCAATAATAAAAAGTCAACCCAACTGAAAAATGAGCAAAGGATCTGAACAGATATTTCTCCACAGAAGATGCACAAATGGTCAACAAATGATGCACACGGAAATATGCCTAACATCATTAGCCATCAGGGAAATGCAAGTCAAAGCCACAAAGAGATACCACTTCCCACCCAGTAGGTTGGCTAGAATCAAAAAGTCAGATAATAACAAGTGTTGGTTAGGCTGTGGAGAAATCGGAACCCTCATACGCTGCTGGTAGGAATACAGAATGGTGCACCTCCTTTGAAAAACAGTTTGGCACTTCCTCAAAAAGTTAAACAGAGTTACCACGTGACCCAGCAATTATACTCCTAGGCATATACTCAGAAAGGACAGCGTATGTCCACACAGAAACTTATATACAAATGTTCATAGATAGCAGCATGATTCCTAACAGCCCCAAAGTAGAAACAAGCCCCATGTTTGCAGGGTGAATGGATCAGCAAATGTGGTGTGTCCGTATGAAGGAATATTATTGCAATGAAAAAAAAATGAAGTCCTGATAGAGGCTACGACATAGTTGAACTTTGAAAACATATTTAGTGAAAGAAGCCAGTCGCAAAAGACCACGTATGGCATGATCCTATTTACATGAAATGTCCAGAATGGGCAAATCTGTGGAGACAGAAAGTAGGGTAGTGGTTGCCTGGGGCTGAGGGTATTGAGGGAAGTGGAGAGTGACTGCCAAAAGGCACAGGGTTTCTCTTTGGAGGGATGAAATATTCTAAAATTGACGGTGGTGATGGCTGCAGAGCTCTGAATATAAGAAGACCATTGAATTGTACACTTCAGGAAAAATAAAGAGTAAAGAATAAGGGAAAAAAACAGTTTTAATTTATATCACCGCTGAGTACATAAACATTTTTAAGCGGTCTATTGAAATAAACCAACCAACAAAAAGTTTGAATGCTTAATATTATTTATCACTCTCTGGTAAATCATGATAGCTTATATGGTTGGGTGCTAATTAGTAGGTGCCGGGCACCATTCTAAGGGTTTACAGGTATTATCTCATTTGCTACCCATAAGAATCTGATAAGGCAGATGCTATTATTGCCCCCATTTTTCAGATGAGGAAACTGAGGCAAAGAGGCTAAGTAACTTGCTCAAGATCGTGGAGCTGATAAGAGCAGCGCCAAGATGTAAGCCCAAGCCTTCTGTGGCAGAAGCCCTGCTCCTGACCCCACTTTATAATGCTTCTTGTCAAGTGGCAGAATCTCCTGTTCCCAGGAAACATGAGGGAATGAGCTACATTACAGGGTGCTCGCCCTGGGCCAGCACTTCATTCAGCCAAGATTTATCCCCATCTCCCTCCCTGTAATTGATTGGACAATGACAACAATCACTTTGTTGCTTTCTTGGCATTTTTGCTACAAGGTGATACATGCTCCCTCTGAAGCTTGGGTTACCTCTTGCCAGAGAGTCACTGTTCTAGGCCCAAGGCGGGAAGTAGAGACTCAGATCAAGCCCCCTAATGTGGGGCGGCCTAGGGCCAGGCCAGAGAGAGGGGACTTGCTCAAGGAAAGATTGAGTCACGTTATAAGTGCAAAGGATGAAACCTGAGGACTCTTATCCAGAAGACAATTGCTTGTCACAATGCATCTGAAGACCCGTGACAAACGGGATGTCTCTCTCTCTCTCTCCTCTATAGGACCCTCTTCAAATTGTGGTGGCTTCTTGTTTGGTGCCAGTGGGACATTTTCCAGCCCATCCTATCCTGGATATTACCCCAACAATGCTAACTGTGTCTGGGAGATAGAAGTGAACGTTGGCTATCGCATAAACCTGGGCTTCAACCATCTGCAGTAAGTGAAACTCAGGTCATCTGGTGAAGGATGTGTCCTCCTCTGCACACCCTGTGGTTTGGATTGTGTCCTGGGCTGGGGTGTTTTTCGCTCTCATGTGCCCTGGGCTAGATTTCAGTTTGCTCTGATCCCTACCATGAAGCATCAGGCAGTATTGGGAAGTCCTTTGATTTGACTGAGGAAGAGCAAGAAGAAAATCTTAGATTCAATAGCATCACTCATAAAGTCCAAACTATCTATAAAACAGAGGAGCGATAGAAACTTGTGTTGACATGAATCCGTTCTCCCATACAGGTTGGAGTTTCACCATAGTTGCAGTTATGATTATGTTGAAATCTTTGATGGATCACTGAATACCAATAATTTGCTGGGGAAAATTTGTAATGGCACCAGGCAAATATTCACATCTTCTTACAACCGAATGATTGTTCGATTCCGAAGTGATGTCAGTGTCCGAAACACCGGCTTTTCTGCTTGGTATAACTCCTTTCCAAGAGGTGGGTGCAAACCAGACCTGACCTTTGAGGCTCGGTGTATTACACAGCCCCCTTTTCTGCCAGCATCGTGGTTCCCAGAGGAAATCTAAGAAGGGTTTCAGCAATGTGTTGCCCATTCTCCTTATCTCTGACTGTGACTGTGGTATGCCAAGGCAGCAAGGTGTGGACACACCTTGCCTTGGGCTTGCCACCAACTCCTTGGGGGACCTAGTAACTCACCTTGCTGAGCCAACACCTCCCTGTCTGGAGGGTGAGGGGTCTGAGCCTGTGATGTCTGGAGCCCCTTTACACAACTACCACGTGACTGTTGCCTTCAGAGATGTCCAGTGAGTGGGGGGGCAAAGCAGAACGTGTGGGGGACCTTGCAGACATTTTAGGAGGGAATGGAGCTGTCTGTACCCTGATCAGTGCCATTTGGTGACTTTGGGGATGAGAAAGGCCCGTGGGTTATTTGGCCTTGGAGATTTGTTGTGGGACGTGGCTATCATATTTATGGCATGTGTCTTTCAGACACCAGCTTGAAATTAGTCAGTTTCAACTCCTCCTCTGGTGCGTGTGCCAGGCGCGTGGAAATTTACCACGGTGGCAACTGGGGACAATTTGTGATGATTCCTGGGACATTCAGGATGCCCAGGTGGTCTGCAGACGGCTGGGGTGTGGATATGCATTATCAGCTCTGGGAAAAGCCTATTTTGGCCCTGGCTCTGGCCCCATCACCCTGGATGATGTGGTGTGCTCAGGAACGGAATCTACCCTCTGGCAGTGCCAGAACCAAGGCTGGTTCTCCCATAGTTGTGCCTGCTGTGAAGGTGTGGAGTCATTTGCTCGGGTATCACGTGATGTCATTCATGGAAGCCCCATTTCACCTCTGAACTGCTACAATGTGAGAGCTAAAGACAGGTGGCTGATGGTGTCTGTGGCTCAGTTCGGGGAGGGGACAGGCAAGAGGTCGTCAGCTTATCCCCTTGGCCTACTCACTCCAGGAGACCATGCATGGGCCACTTTATCTCTGGTGGGCTTCTGGGCCCTGGGGCTGTTACGCTGGATGCACAGCTGGTGTCCTGTGTGTGTTCTTACTCTCTCATTTGCTGTATGACTTTTAGCAGCGAGTTAACCTCTCCAAGCTTCTGTATCCTCATTTATTAAGAGGAAATGATCATGATAGTGCCTGCCTCCAACTGCGATCAGAGAATTTAAATGGGTAATGCATGTGAACCTTTAGAACAATTCCAGACAAGTAGGAAATGATGAATAAATGATGGTATAATGACCTGGGCTGTGACACTGATCACCCCCAAGTAACGATGGAGCTGGGGGAACAGCTGGGGAAACCCACTTAGGCCTCCTCCTAGTAACACAGGCCTCTATAGCAAGAACTCAGTGGACCATGGGTGCACTCACTGAGGGGGTCAGTCTATGAGTCACATGGGTTTGCCCCTGCCTCGTTACAGAACCAAGTGGGCTCCCCTCCTGGTGAGTTAAATAAGACTCTACACCAGTGGAAGTTGTCTCACAAAGTGTATTTGCAGCAAATAGGAGGCCCTGAGGAATCATTTCCAAAGTCACGGCATCCCCGAACAAAGGGAAGCAGGAACTTTTATTTCAGTTGGGAAATGAATATTCAAAAGGGAGAGACAGATATTTGCCTGCACAGGCTCAGCTGGAGAACATGCTTCCACATAATGAGGCCTAAGCTCCTGGAGAGATCTTTGCATTAAACTTAAGGCAAAGATCACGGGTGCAGCTCTTGTGGGGAGGCTCGGTCAGTTTCAGGATGTTTGGTGGTTACATCTCCCTTGAGTTTTTCACTTGGTCAGCTTCAGGATGGTGGTGGTTACCTCTCCTTAACCTAGAAAAGGAAAAGAAGCAACTTGGAAAAACAGTTAATTGCTTCTAAACCAGCCTTTGAGTTTCTCCAGGTACCTAGTTGGGGACATCGTCTCTTCCTTCCAGCCACACTTTAGTGACTGATGCTTTTTCTCTATTCCTTTTTAGGAAGCTACACAACACCACCTGGTAAGTACCCATGATTTCCATCTCCTGCCTGGCCGCCCGTCTGCTGCCGGCCCCTGGACTGTGCAGCGTGTTTGCCCTTGAGCCTTCCTAGCACGTGGCATTCCCTGCAGCTGATGTCCTGACCCGAGGAGAGCTGGGCCTCTGTCTAGGCTCCTCTTTGTCCTTCAGTAGCCTGACCAGCGTGAGATTCTGGTCTCTGGTCAGTCCCTAGGAGAGGCTAGCCACCCTCTGAGGCCCTGCTTATCCCCTCGGACACTAGATCCTGGTCAGTGTGGGCTGAATAGGGCCTGCTTCATCGCTGAGCTCGGTGCGTACCCAGCAAAAGCTCCTGATTGCCAGCCTCTGAGCTCCTGCTCTACCTGCTCTAAGTGTTCCCAGCACAGTCCTGGCTCCTTGAGACCTTCCTCTCCAGCCCCACCCTCACCTCCTCACCACCTGGCTTCCTGCAGCGGAGCAGCTTCGGGGGAGCCCCTGAAGAGCCCTTCCACCCATTCTGCGTTGCAGCCAGGGGTGTCCATGACATGCCAGTGTCAGCCCCAGCCACGGCACCTTCGAGTGATCCCTCAGGGCCTTCTGGGCACAGATGACCACTGCTCAGGACGATCTCTAGGGCTCTCCACGATTCACTCCCTTTGTCTGTTTGGTTCCCTCTCTCCCTCCCCTCCCTGCTCCATCCACACTGCTGCCCCCAATGTATGCCAGGGACTCTCCTACCTGGGTCCCTTTGCACACGTTCTTCCCTCTGCCTGGAACACCGGTTTCCACCTTTTCACCTGCCCCCCTGATTACCAGTCCTCTTTCCCCTGCTGAGTCTGGGTTAGGAGCCAAAGCTCTGGGCTCCCACTATTGCCTGAACTGTACATGATCACATCCCCATCCCACTACCCTGGGATTCGCTCTTTTCCATCCTCTCCTCCAGGCTGTGAGCTCCCTGAGTGCAAGGCCTGTATCCAGCATCTCGCTGTGAGCCAAGGGTTGGCACATTTCTGGCACAGAGCAAGCAAGCACTCAACAATTGTGTCAAGGATGCCAGGAAACTGATCATTGTCTTTTCTCTTTGTCAACAGCTCCTGTTTACAACATCACCCGTCCAACCAGTAAGTTCTGAGCTCCCTGACAGATCCCCTTTCCCTTCCCCTCAGTGGCACTGACACTGGGGGAGGATGATGAGAATGATGAGGAGGTGGCTTCCCTAAGGGTGGGAAGGGTGTCCCACTGACCCTCCATGGCCAATCCGGGTCTAGGCCTCCTCCTGTCAGGTTTCTGTCTTGGGAATTGTTTAAAAATTTCCCCCAGGTGACTGTGCCGTGTGCTCTGGGGGCATCAGATTTCCCTTTTGTTCTGACAGCCAATTATTCCTGCGGAAGCTTCCTGTCTCAAACTTCAGGGCACTTTTCCAGCCCATTCTATCCTGGGAACTATCCGAACAATGCCAAGTGTGTGTGGGACATTGAAGTCCAAAACAACTACCACGTGACTGTTGTCTTCAGAGACGTCCAGTGAGTGTAGGGGCAAAGCAGAACGTGTGGGGGACCTCGCAGACATTTTAGGAGGGAATAAACAGTACCTACAACTCCTAGAGAGATGTTGACATTTTTTCTTAGGGGTTCGATTTTTGACCTAGCACAGAGGCAGCCCATGAAGGTGGGGCCAGGACAAGAGCCCTGGTTTAAAGTCTCAGTTCTGTCACTAATTTGCTGAGTGACCACAGGAAATCATTGAACTTTCCTGAACCTCAGTCAAAAGAGGGGAATAAGACACCTGCTTTCCTTCCCTCACTGGTCAGTGGGAAGGTCACAGGAGAGAAATATATGAAAATACTTGGAAAATGTTATCCAATAGGAGGGGTTATTGTTAGGTGTAATAATAATGCAAAGAATCCTATTGACAGCCACACTAGTTTTTTGTACCCTCTTCTCTCTACTCTCTCTTTTTTGGGGGTGAGTTCTGGGGGTCAGGCGGAGGTGGGGAAACCACTGCTGCAGAGGTTAGGTCATATGTTCCTCAGCCAGTGGAGAGTGGGGACCATTGTTTCAAGTAGAGGAGACATCATCAAAGCCACATTAATGTATGATTGGTCCGAGGAGGGGGGTGACCACGCAGAGCCACCGGTGTTCTCTAGTGTCCTGGACAGCGGGTACCTCAATTTCTTTTCTAACAGCCTTCACTGAACGAAATAGTTTTCTCTCTTGATTTCTGGTTGCAGTGGCCTTGGGCGTCTCTGCCTTGGAAATTCATTCAGGGTTTTGCAAAAGATATAATATTATCTTAATCTCCTCATTATTATAATTCATTTCAGATTTTGGGGACTTAACGAAACTTTATGGAGGAAGGTTGACCACCACTGGTTCTTTAGCCAACATCTTAGTAACAATGACCCCATCATTTGTGACATTTTATGGGGCCCTTTTCCGTATACTATTTCATTTGAGCTTCACACTGGCTCTCGTCAGTATGTGTGGATACTATTACTTCACCTTTGTAAATAAGAAACTTGAGCTTCACAGAGGCTGTTTGACTTGCCCAATATTTATTTGTTCAATTATTTATTTCTATTGCTATGAATTCATGGGTATTTGTTTTATTCTTTGGGAAACTGGGGTCTTTCTGATTGAAGAAAAAGCCTAAGGCAGGATGTGATCCCTTCTTTTCATGACACAAAGGGGTGTCAGGACATGGGCTCTGGAACCCCATATGTGGGATTTCATATGTGGGACCCCAAAAGGTAGGTCTAAGACCCAGGCACAGAGGTCATGGGAAGATGAATCTCTGCTAGATTTAAGAAAATCTGTTATTTTCAATTTTAATTTCGTCAGGAGTTTCTGGCACAGAGGTGTGACCCCTCACTGAGGTCTGACCCCCTGCATGAATCCTGGTTAAGAGTAAAGCCAAAGCTGTGCTCTGTCTCTGCAGGCTTGAAGGTGGCTGCAACTACGATTACGTGGAAGTGTTCGACGGCCCCCTCCACAGTTCCCCTCTTATCGCGCGGGTCTGTGACGGGGTAAGGGGCTCCTTCACTTCGTCGTCGAACTTCATGTCCGTTCGCTTCATCAGCGACGGCAGTGTCACAAAGAGAGGCTTCCAGGCCGACTACTTCTCTAGTCCTTCCAATGACAGCACCAGTAAGTCCCCTCCTGAGGGCTCTCCAGATGTGGGGCACTTCTGAGAGCCTTCTGCTGCTCAAGCATTCTGTGGCTGTGAAATAAGAACCCAGAGCAGCCTTGTCAGGTCACCAAGGGGCCAAGAGCAGTGGGTCTTGGGACTCTGGCTGCCCAGAAACGAGGTCAAGGGCCAGAACTGGCTGATGGGCATTGCACTGGCCTTATTGTGGTCAGCAGAGACTAAGGAGAAGGTGCCGGATGAGGCTTTCAGCATATAGTAAGATGTCGGTACCAAGGGCAGAGGTGACATTGAGGCCTTGTGACCTCCCCAGACTGTGGGACGCTGTGACCGTGTCCTGATGCCTAGCACATTTGGCTGCTACCTGAAGATGGACTGAGCTGGTCACTCAGCCACTTCCAGCAGAGGCTAATGGCTATGTTTTGAGCTGTTAAGTGGACTGATTTACAGAATGGCCAGGGACTGGGCAAGGTGGTGTCCAAGCTCCCTTCTGTAGTCAGAATTTTAAGCACTGACCTGCTCCCATAGCTAAAGTACCTTATTTCACACCCCCACAATTCAACTGGAGCATTACTTTACTTTATGGATAAATGGTAACTTGGCAAAACATTTCACTCTTTTCACATCCTGCCCCCATTTCTCCATCAGAGGAATCCTAAGTCCCTGTGCTCTCACAGGGCTCTCATGGGAATGAGGCAGGCTGGAGCCATAGGGCACCTTGGGGGTTGTGGGGAGGCGTATCCTGGTGTGGACCATCTTTGTCAGCCATCTTGATCTCTTCGCCTTTATGTGGGAGGAGCGCCTAGTGGCACTTGCTGGGGTCCCGGGGTGCTGACTGACTGAACTGTCTGCCCTCTGCCACCAGAGCTGCTTTGTCTGCCGAATCACATGCAAGCCAGCGTGAGCAGGAGCTACCTCCAATCCCTGGGCTATTCTGCCAGGGACGTCATCCTTCTCGGCTGGAACGGGAGCTACCAGTGCCGGCCCCAGATAACGTCGAGCCAGGTGACATTCACAATTCCCTACTCAGGCTGCGGCACCGTCAAGCAGGTAAGCCTGGGGTTTCCCACACTATCTCCTGCTGAGCAGCTTTCTTATAGTGATGTGTGCTGTGCTTCTTGAATTCTGGGGACCCAGAAGACATGATTATGGTATAACCAAAACGTAATCGGGGTGGAGAGATAAATCTGTTTCTTGGTGCCATGACATGGCTGCTGCTACTTCCAGATAGAAGGAAGGAGGAGGAAGGAAGATCAGCAGGCAGTTTTTCCAGCACTGTCCAGCACAGAGAGTGCCTGGTAGGCTGCCACTCATGTCAGGAATAACGATAGCGGCTCCCAGGGGCAACGCAAGGTTTAGTAGGGCCCGAAGCTTACGCACTTTGGGGTTGGGGCAGATGAGAGAGGTGGGTGCCTCATTAAGCAAAAGAATGCAAACATATCTTACTTTTATAAAACTTACAAAAACATATGGCTGTGCCAATATGCTGATTGCTTTGGAAGGACCTGTGCACATTGTGAGAGGTGGGCGGGTTGGGGCTGAAGCTTAAGCTTCGCTAGCTTCACAGTAAATCAGCCTCTACAGCTGTCATTTGTTGAGCTGTCACTGTCTAGGGTGACCAACTGCTTTGGTTTGCCTGGGACTTTGCAGATTTTAGCATGGAAATGTCCCATGTCCCGGGAAACTCCTCAATCTTGAGCAAATTGGGATGCTGCTCACCTTACAAGTGGCAGATGCTGGGATTAGTCTGTGTCAGACTCCCCAAACCCCACCAAGTACTCTCATTGTCATCCCACTTTAAAATATAGGGAGGCTGGGCTTCGAGGGGTCAAGGCTAAGACCACTCAGCCGGGAAGTGGTAGAGCCGACACCAGACTCTAAGAATCTCAAAAACTTTACGCTGAGTGAAAGAAGCAGACACACCAGGGGACCTACTCTGTTCTATCAAATTTAGAAATGGAGAATAAATGGATAACGATGGAAAGCCGACCTGGTGGAGGAGATTGACTGCAAAGGGGCAGGAGGGAGCTGTTTGCATTAATGGAAATGTTCTGTGTCTTATTGTGGTGGTGATTATTGTCAAACCTCACTGAATGGTACACTGATGATGGTTGCATTTAATTTAATGTAAATTTATTGTAAATTATCCATTCTAAGTTCTGCATTTTTGGCTGACACATAAGTAGTAATTTCCAAATTTTGTGTGTCAGGGAATAGACACAGTGCAAATCCTTTTATTTGGCTTAGGACTGCAGCAAATACACAACGTGAAATGCTCAAGTATGTACAATGTGTGACACGCACGTGCAGGGGGCTTCAGTTTGTCATTCACCACAGACACACTGAGCCTTTGCTGTGTCCCAGGCACTGTGCTGGGTGTGAGGATGATGCTGTTCATCACCTGGCAAGGTCATTCCTGATCCTTTGACACATGAGGAATGGTGAGAGGAAGGGGTCACTTATTTAGTCGCCAGATTGGCCTGTCAGCCTGGGAGCCTGGACCTGAGGATCTGCAATCGCCACTGTGGTCACACGGTTCCCTTTTCTTAGTCCCTACAGACACCAGATCTCCTTCTGAGAGGAACTATGTGGGTCAGGGAGACCCACATGCAGAGAAGGTACATACCAGTCATGCCGTGCAAAATTTCTAGTCAACCTGGCTTTCATAGTCTGCCCTGTAAACTGATCATGTTGGATTCTGGTTTGTCATGAGTTTTGTCAGTGGGAGTCAGTCCACCGAAAGTGATCACCCCCCTTAGTTCCAAATGTGCAACCTGGAGACTGACATCTGAGCCACCCCATCGATGTTCCCTCATCTCCTTTAGGAGCCACCAAAGCAACGTGTCCAGCCTGGTTCTTCTAACTTGGCTGGTCGTGGGTAGCACATGCCACACTCTTATTCCTCCCTTTCTTTAAATACCCGTATCCCCTACCAAACAGAGTGCCTCAGGCAGGGCCAATAGTTTATTCATCTTTGCAACTCCTAGTTCCCCTGGTGTGGAGTCTAAGCCTTTATAATCAGATTATTAACAGCTAATATGTATGCCAGGCACCAAACTAAGAGTTCTGAATGACTTTCAGAATTCTCGAGACGACTTTTATCTCCATTTAATTGTGGGGAAATGGAGCCTTACAAAAGTTAAGCCATTTTCCCAAGGCCACATGATCATGGACTGAGGAGCCAAGACTCAAAGGCAGGATGGCATGATCCGTAGCCAGAACTTTCCGTGACTCCTCCAGGTGCCCCATTTAGCAGGTGTCTGACAAACGTGGACTGATGTGACTGAATAGATGAGGTCTCCCCCCAACGTGAGAGGGATGCCAAGGTGGAAGAGTCCAGGTCTCCATGGGAACAGCAGTTGGCTTATCTGCAAGTCTTCCCATGACATACTGAGCTCCTTCCAAACTGAGCAGATGTCTAGTAATGAATTTTAATCTAAAATCAGAACAGTTTCTTATGATCAAGAAATAAACCTGCACTCCACAGCATTGTTTGGAGTGGATTCAGAATTTAGCATGACCATAGAAACCACAGACACATGTAGATTCTAAGAAAACTCTCATGTTAATGTACAGAGTTAAACTGAAGGCACCTCAGCTTGTCTATGGAGGAATAACAAGATGACAACATTTATGTGATTTATTGTGACAACCATTGGCACTCAAATATAAAGCCAAAAATTTCCTTAAGAAAAATATAAGGGCAAAAAATATAGTGTACTTACCATGAGCAAATGGAGGGCACAGAGCCCATTCTAGGTCCTTCCCAGACCTGAGTCCAATGTGCGGGCTCTGGCGCCCCCTGCAGGCCAGGCTGGCCCTGCCCCAGGTCTGGGACTGCAGGGACCTCTTTTTGCCCTCCGAAGGGAGAAAAGGGAAGCCAGTGATCAGAGAGGAGAAGGGAAGGGGACTAGGGGGTGCAAAACCACTTTAAGCTACTTATTACACTTTTGTCTTTTCACATGTTCTTCTGGAAGAGACAAATTCAGAGTTGGGTTCTGCAACTGCAGACATGAAGTGAAAGCTTTTCCAACACACCCCTTTCTGAAGGATAATTATATTTCAGCTGCACAGGTGTGACTCCAGAAGGGAACTTGTCTAATCTCCCAAACGACCAGGGATGGGGTTTAGCTCTTGACAGCTGACAGGACTGAATGTGACTAAGTGACAAACTTCTTTTTTTTTTTTTAAAGTAAGGTTACCTTACATTTTAGGACTCCTATGTAGGCCATTATGGTGTTATTTTTGTGCTCATTCTTGCAAAAGCACCCACAGCTTGTGGGAACTCGTATCTGGCTAGGAGAAGTTTGCTTCTGATCATCATTGCATTTGGGAGGGAAAGAGTTCCCCCCATCTCCACCTGGCAATGCCTCACTTGAGTTCACCTCACTTGGCGCCAGATGATCACAACCATGGAGCTTCCAGGGGCCTTGTTCACCTAGTCCTCTTGGCATCTGGGGTGGCTGCTCCCAGCCCAATCCTTCATTCATCACAGTGCTTTTGCTGGGCTGCTGTCCCCTATGCTTTTCATCCATTCCTTGGATATTTGTTGATGCTACTGATGCTGCTCTTGGCACCACACCAAGCTCTGGGAAAAGAAATGCTTAGACATCATCCTTTCCTTGTGATGCTCACAAACCACCAGGTGCAGGCTCTCATCCCCAGAAAGGTCACTTACGAGATAGTAGGCACATCAAACAGCATGAGAAACCAAGATTCTTATGAATTTGCTGCTTGGTGAAAGGCACAGTAGCAAATGGTGCTATGCTACGGGGAGTGAAAAAGCAGAAGGTGACAGGAAGTGCTCCAGCGTTGCCATGGCCCACCCACTTGTCCATGTGAGCCTCTGGGGAAGTCCCTACCCCAGAGGCCAGAGCCGTACTGCAGCCACAACTCTGGATCTCTGTTGCTTCCGGCTCCGGCAGCTTTAGACACTAAGCTGCAATACCTGCTGACCCATCCAAACAGCACAGTGAAAACTACTCCCACGAGTCCCTCCCACAAGTGTGTGACCACCTCCCCCGATTTCTCCCAGCAGCGGTGAGAATGAAACAGAACAAGCAAGAAAGGCCCTGAGCCACACGGTCCAAACTCAGCTTAGTCATACAGCAGGGCCAGGGATCATCCAGACACACCCATCTTCCCATGACGAGCAGCTCCCAAGAGGCCCCAATACCTGGCCCACACTGTGGTCCCCCCTCCTGTGGTGGAGGAAAGGGGACGTGTGAAAGGAAGGAGTCTTGCTAGTTAAGCAACATGCCCATCCCAGGCAATGGAAGACCTGGCAGTAGGCATGTGCCATCTTTGTGTGGTTCTGGGAGGGTTTTGAAGTCTTGCTGAATCACTTCCCTCTCATTCTAACCAAGATCACTAATGAGATTCCCTTAGCTGGTGACATTTGCCTGACTCTGCTCCCCTGCCTGCCTCTCCCAGGTAGATAATGATACCATCGCCTATTCCAATGTCCTCAGAGCAGCTGTTTCACGTGGCATCATCAACAGGAATAAGAACCTCCACATTCACATCAGCTGCAAAATGCTCCAGAACACCTGGGTTGACACGATGTACATTGCTAATGACACCATCGAGGTCAAGGAAGTCCAGTTTGGCAATTTTGATGTGAACATTTCCCTTTACACGTCCTCTTCATTCTTGTATCCTGTGACCAGCAGCCCATACTATGTGGACCTGAACCAGAATTTGTACCTTCAGGCTGAAATCCTCCATTCTGACGCCTCCCTAGACTTGTTCGTGGACACCTGTGTGGCGTCGCCATATTCCAATGACTTTACATCTCTGACTTATGATCTAATCAGGAGCGGGTAAGGAGTGTCTTCATGGGGTGGACTTCAAGCTTTGCCTGGTAACTCAAATACAAGTGACCCAAAGGCTCAAGGAATGTAGATTTTGGTTCTAGTAACTGAAGCTTAACCAGTCAGGTTATCATCTCTGGTTAACATATAGGGAGATGGGTGTCTGGAGGATTGAATGACTCACAGTGGTCACCAATCAGGTTAGCTGTAAACTGGGATTAGATCCCAGGTGACCAAACTCCAGGCAGGACTTAGTATTAAAAAGACATGTATGGGGCCGGCCCAGTGGCACAGCAGTTTAGTTCACGCTTGGCAGCCCGGGGTTCGCGGGTTTGGATCCCGGGCGCCCGCCGACGCACTGCTTATCAGCCATGCCGTAGCGGCGTCCCATGTAAAGTAGAGGAAGATGGGACGGATGTTAGCCCAGGGCCAGTCTTCCTCAGCAAAAATAGAAGGGTTGGCAATGGATGTTAGCTCAGGGCTGGTCCTCCTCACACACACACAAAAAAGACATACGTGTAGTGGGAAAAACATCGATTTTGGAGCAGATTGAGATTGAGATGCCAGCTCCGCCACACACCAGCTGCATCACTCTGGGCAGGCAGTCACACCTCTCTGAGCCAGTTTCTTCACCCATCAAATGAGCATAGTGATGCCCACATCATAGACTGTTGGGAGGATTAGATGAGAAAGAGTAGATGGGGCCCTGGGCAAAGAGCATGCACAGCAGGTGGTGCACAAATGTTGCACCAAAGGCAGCAGAAGGTCCCTTGGCTGAGAATGGACATTCTGAGAGTCCATGGTTCCAACCAAACTCAAGAGATGCAGAGGTGAGGCCAGTGATGCCCAGGCTGGGGTCAGTGGTACCCCGGTTGGGTTGCTCTACCACAGTCCCACTTCCCTGGATGACAGGACTCTGGAGAGGCCTGTCCTCTTCTGAGCTCATGGAGGGGTCTGAGGACCCCGGAGTGTGCACCTCTAATCCCTGCTCTTTCGTCTCTGTCCATTGGTGTCACACCATTTCTTGGCTTATAATTTGACCTTGGCGCCTCAGTAACAATCGCCTCATGTAGAGGTTGTACTGACAGGGTAAGGGGCTGTGCTGGCAATTAGGGTTGGGAGGATAAATTTCACACTTCCCTGAGACACTGAAAACAGCATTCCTTCCCAGGCACAGTTTGAATATGTGTCGATTTGGTACATGGGTGTTGAGGCTGGTCTCTTTCACGGTCTATGCAGTTGGTTCAATTCACAGCAGCCCCTTGGCAGCAAAGATGGGGGAGAAGCTTACTCAGCTCCTCTTTGTACAAACAGTAACAAGGTGATATCTGAGTTTATGTCAAATGATTGAGATAAATGCAAACGAATGAGTGATTTAGTTCTTTGCTAAAGAATTCTTTTTGGTCCTTTTTTGGCATATATTTTTACGTAAGATAATGCAATTTTCTGGGCAGAGGGGAATGTGCATGAGGGGGTAGATGTGTCCCACTGTGCCTGGAGCACAGGGACTTATTAGCTACACCTGGCCCTCAACTGCCTGGATGCCCTTTAGAATAACCTGGAGCTTCAAACACACCCATGCCCGGGCCCCACCTGCACATTCCCTCTATTTGGTCTGTACTGGGGCTCGGGTATCTGTATTTGAAAGATTTTCCGGGGTGACTCTGAAGCACAGCCGGGGTTATGGAGCTCCGGCTACACAGACTGCCCTGACTGCTGCGGTTTTGTGGGAAATGCGATCACCGCCCGGTGGCCCCTGAGTTCCCCTGAGCTCTTTTATGACTGTCCCACCTCCTTCTAGGTCTCTGGGTACTTTCTCTCCCGCCTGTGCTGCTAAAGTGACTGCTGGGGAAAAGGGAACTTGGTATGTGAGTGTGAGTTGAGAGTGGAGGAAGGAAGCTCTGGAAGGCAGAAGGAAGACAGCAAGTGGACCCTGGCTCACATTTCCAAGCAGAGTCAGGAGGTCCTGGTGACAGCTCCCATCCACCCACAAAAAATCCACCCTGAACCCCATGGGCCCATTTCCTTGCCCTTTTCTTTGCCGCATCACCCGAAATCCTCCCGTTAGAAATGCACGCGGGTCAGCGCGAGCTGCTTTCTCCGCTGGGTGTAGCCAGGAGATGCACCCTCACCAGAGCTTCGTAAAATTTCTTTCAGTGGATTCTTAGGTAATTTTCCTTCTAACACGAGCAGAGATGGGGTGCCTGAGGGAACGAGGAGGTGGTTGATATTAGGGTAGGGAGTCCTGGAGTGTAGTCCAGCCCATGTGGAAAGTACGGCTGCCCAGGGTGCAGGGCAGAGGTAGGTGGGTCAGGAGACACAGCCCTGGAGAGGGAGGGCACCAAAGAAACGAGAGAGCAGCCAAGTGTTACCTTGCCTGGCCCTGAAACTAGGAAAGGGAAGGAAATGGCATCTTCCTTCCTGCCCTGTCTCTGGGCTCTGCCACCTCCCCGACTCACCTGGGTTACC
The DNA here is from genome assembly GCA_031878705.1 of Tapirus indicus. NCBI lineage: Eukaryota > Metazoa > Chordata > Mammalia > Perissodactyla > Tapiridae > Tapirus > Tapirus indicus. The sequence goes on along the minus strand of CM062921.1, from coordinate 10,164,190 downwards.
TGGGGCCACTGAGCACACGGTCACTGAGCACCCACTGTGCACCATGGGGCCTGCTTCTCTGTGTGGAAACCCTGGGCTGATTTGCTGCTTTAAGATGCTGCTCACATCCCAGAGCTGCCAGGATTTTCCTGCAGGGCTGACAGTCAATGTCTGAACCACACGTTCAGGAAGGAAGGAAGGGGAGGTGCAGCAGGAGGCGTGTCCCTGGAGGCAGGGCCGTGGAGTTCCACGCCTGGCACATCCAAGTCGTGAAGAGTGCGGTGCGTTGGTGAGAGCTGATGGGTTACTTTTCTCTTCTTCCAGGTGCGTGAAGGACGAAACCTACCAATCCTACCGTCAGCCGTCGCCCCGCATCGCCCGCTTCAAATTCAGTTCCTTCCACTTCCTGAACCGCTTCCCCTCCGTGTACCTGCAGTGTAAGATGGTGGTGTGCAGGGCGTACGACTACTCTTCCCGTTGCCACAGAGGCTGCGTGGTGAGGTCCAAGAGGGACGTAGGCTCCTACCAGGAGAAGGTGGACGTCGTCCTGGGACCCATCCAGCTGCAGTCGCCTCACTTGGAGAAGAGGAGTGTGGGTAGGTGGCCGCCCTCCCACCCCACTGCCCGCCAGGGCCCAGGCCTGTGACCCATGGGGAGTGAGGATGTTTCTGCTGGTGTCGTGTTCCACCTCAAATTGGGCACCTACTGTGTGCCAGGCACGCTGTGCTACGCCGGGTGATGGGGAGTTGATTCCCGCCTTTGTCCAAGGGCTCCTGGCCTACACGGGACCCACATGTAGGGTTTGGTAATGAGAGTTCTGCCCTGAGACCCAGACACACCTGATACCTTTATCCTTGGGGTTCTGAACTCCCAGAACCTCACACGCCTCATCTGTAAAACAAAAATGTTAGTACTTACCTCTTAGGGCTGTTGAGAGAGCTACATAAAATAATGTTAGTTAAATGGCCTAGGCCTCTGCCTGGTACAAGTCATTGGGTGAGATAAATGGTGGTTTTTGTTATGACTGTTATTGTCACCGATATTAACATTAATGGTAACACTGTTACTCATGATGATAATAAGTTAGTCCCAGGGGTAATGACACCAGGGTCTGGCAGGCTGTGGGGATGCCGGCAGGGCTGATCCATTCTGACTGCTCACAGGGCCGCACACTGGGCAAGCTGTTTCATTTTACTCATTTAGGAGGCGGATCATCTTTCCTACTGTGCTGTTTTGTTGTGGGTGTGGATAAGGAGATGTTTGCAGAGTGATTCCCAAGATTTCTAGTCTAGGCCGGGGTCAGGTTAACAGACATGGTGGCACTAGTGACAGGGGCAGATGTGGGCTAGCAGTAATTGTCACAAACCCTCCCCTTGGTCACAGGGCTCCATTCCACAGAGCACCTTTGACAGCTCTCTCTCCCCGTGTCCCATATTTGGGCCGTCCCCACGTTTGGCTGATTTAGGTTCGCTCCTCACTTATTCCTTCCATGCATATTTATTGAAGGCCTATTACGTGCTAGGAGATAAATTACTAAACAAACAGAAACAGATCAAAATCCCTACCCCCATGGAGCTGACATTCCAGCAGGAGGGAAGCAATTCAGAAATAAGTCAAATAAGTCGAGTGCATGGCACCTCTGCTGGGAGTCAGAAAAATAAAGAGGTGGATGGCGGGGCAGGTGATGGATGCAGGGGGTTGATGAGGATGCTGCTCGCTTCTCTTTTCTCCCTTCTCTCCCCACTGGCACTGCAGGAGCTTGGAGTCTGGGTACCTCTTTCCTGAGACTCTGTACCCATTTCCCAACTGGTCTCAGTGCCCAACTCTCTCCCCTTCCTGTCCATCGGGTGCCTCCAGCCAGATCTAATCTCCCAAGCCCAGCTTACTTACTGCTCAAAAACCTTCTCTGGCTCCATTGGCTGACAAGACACTGAAATCTCCTTGGCCTGACCTTCAGCTGCCCTTTGGGGTCTGGCCTCAGTTTCCCCTTCAGCATGTCTCTCTCCCATACCTTTTCACCCTCCCACCAGACAAACAGCTCTGATTGCCCTCCTGTGCCCTGGGACCACTGCCCTTACTTGTGTCACCTTTTCTTCTCCCCTGGGCTCATCCTGATCCCGACTCTTTTCTCCTGGTCCCTCTCCTTCCCAGACCCACCGAGTAAAGTGGAAGAGCAGGCCAGCGTCCAGGGGAGCTACCACAGTGCTGCCATCTCTGCTGGGGTCTTCCTGGTTGTCGTCCTGGTTGTGGCAGCCTTCACACTGGGGAAGAACACCCGCGCCACCAGCGGCCAGCCTCTGAGCTCCAAGATGTGAAGCCAGGAGCACGCACACAGCACTCAGCCTTTGACCTGTGTGCTTCGGGACCCGTGGGCAAGGAAGAAATGAGTGCCCAGAGCTTGGCACCCAGCAGCACCTGAACTCTGTTCACTCTCGCCCAGGCACACGGGGAGGGGGTGGGGGTTGAGGAGGGGTGCAGAGGGATGGGAGCAGGTTTTCCCAGAAACACAGGTTCGGTGCTGAGAGAAAGTGTCAGGCAAGCATGTGCTAGTATCTAAACTCCTGCATCAGTCGTGAGCCAGACACTAGTAATAGCAGAGCTTTCTCCAGATAGACTTTCTCTTCTGACCTTTATAACTAGCTTCTTAGGCCTGTAGTGTGCATCCTAGCCTTTCCATTTAGAGGACAAGCTGAATAAAGAGCTTTTTTCAAAGCAAGTGTCGGTTTGGTCATTGTTTCTGGTGGCTCGCCTAAGCACTGGATCCCTTCAAATTAAGCTGACAAGTAGGGTGGACTGTCACAAGGAATGATAAAGGCCAGGGGGCTCTGTCTTGTGGCTTCCAGAATCTTCTAGGGAATAGATAAGGTGTCCTCCATTGTCCTTGGCATGTTTTGGTTTTGCCCAAAGCAGGAAATGCAGGGTGAAGGCTAGAGAAAGACCAGAATGTTAGCAGCATTGTAATATTAAAATTCAAGGTGATTGCCTCCATTTCTCCAGGAATCTGCGCACATTCTGGCTTCTGACATCATATCCAGAACTGTGGACTGGGGGGTTAGGGAAGAGAGCAGACTCCTCAGGGCCCCCAGGATCTCTAGAGCGTTGGACTGGGCCACCAGGAGGCCTGTCTGCATGTGGTCTCCAGGGAGAAGTGGATTGACAGGTGACCCAGGATCTCAGAAGAAACAAAGGGACAAGATGGTTCCCAAGGAGGCAGTGAGCTTGCCAGAAAATGAGAGAAGCCAGACCCTGGGCCTCTAGATCAGGCTTGGTAAGAATGGGAGTTTTTGCACACTGCCCTGGCAATGCCAATGTTCGCCCCTCCGAGCCAGGCTGAAGTCCTCTCTCTTGGAGGGGACAGCTAAGAGGAGCCTACCTCCAGAGTTGTGACTTGAGCAGGGTGAGACCCAGCAGGGCAGCAGCTGCAGGGGCACCCCCCGCCCCAGGACAGGGGACAGAGAATTCCAACAGAGCTGTGGCCACAGCTGCCAGCTGACTAAGGCTGACCGAGAGCCTGGAAGACTGCGGTGGGAAATCTTAGCCTCCAGGGGTGTGGTGACCCCTAGGCCCTGCCAGGGGCAGAGGAGGGAGGAGCCCTGGGGACATCACCTTTTTCCAGTATCTGTGCCATCATCCCCACACTTACCCAGCTCTCTCAGGCTGGGTGATCGAGGAAGACATTGAGGGTCACCCATGATAGCGAGTCTGCCCCTATGACAATGACAGTGCAGTGAAACGTAAGCACCGGGCCCAGGATCTGAGCAGATGTGGGAGAAGCAGCAATCTGGAGTTGACGTGTAGCTTTGAAGTATACGTCAGAGGAACAAAGCAGCAAATTGGACATCTAAGAACTGCGAGAATGTCCAGTTCCTGGGAACCAACGCAGAACCCTGACTTACTTCATCCATTCCATCAGCTGTGGCCCCAAGCCAGGCTCTGTGCTTGGCTCTGGGGATACAGAGAGGGGTTACAAGTGGCCCTACCTTTATAAAGGGGACTCCACCTAGAATCTTCTCTCTCATTGGGAATATCCCCTCCCCGTCAGGAACCAGCTGTCCCCCAGGGATGACCACCATGTCCAGATAGGCTCCCGGCCATGGGTTCCTTTCACGGGAAGAGGTAATGACCCTTTCCGAGCACAAGGCTGGGCTCTGTATATGATCAGCAAGTCGGTGTGGATGTGGCTCACAGGGAACAAGTCTCTCTGTGGGAGCTGGGGCTCCAGCAGGGGAGTGCTGGGCCAGACTACAGGGAAGACAGCACCACTAGGTGGCTCAGGGGAGACCCTGCATCTCCGGGCAGGAGCATGCGGTGGGTGGCCAGAGCCAGATGCTGTGGCAGGTGTGCAGGAGGGCAGGTGACAGCCTACAGGGCCCAGGCAGGTAGGTGGCTAGTGTGTACAGATGAGTCTGAGAGCAAGAGACAGTGAGGTCCAAGTGACAGGCGGAGGCAGGAGGCACAGCCGTGGGTGACAGGGCTCTGGATGGAGGCTGTGGGACGAGGCACAGCCCGGGCACAGAGGGCTCTGAGAAGCTGGCCTGGCGTGGGAGTAGGGACCCACCGTCCACACCACATCCTGGGCAGGGTGGGGCTGACGCGAGGCTGCTGTGATTTCCAGCAGCTGAGACTGTTGTTTAGGGCTGGGATGCTCAACTCCGGCTGCACACAAGGATGACCTGTGAGGGGGCTTTAAACCTTCTGCTGCCAGGCTGCACTCAGACCACATAGATCAGAATCTCTGGGGGTTGGCCTGACACCGAGATTTAAAATCTCCATGGGGTTCTCATGCAGCCAAAGTTGAGAACCACTGGTTTAGGACTCCTTATATCCCTCTGGAGAGGCCAGTTGGGCCCTGCTTATGAGAAGGAGCAGAGGAGGGAAAGGTCCTTGCCGTACAGATGGGAGGACTCTGGGGGCAGAGCCAAGCCGACTTGCCCTGTGCACTTCCAGAAGAGACACTTTCCTTTCAGAATAGCTACTCGACTCAAGTCGCCAAAGACTATCTCATAATGACAGTTCCCTAAAGTACCTCATTTTGAGGAACTGTGTTGCCTCCACCTGTGCTACCAGTAAGAACCAGCGTGGAGGAAATGTGGATTAGGGTCTCTTACCAGCCGGGCACTTCGGACATGTTGTGAAATGCAGTCTCCCTGACAACTGTGCCGGCCAGGTGTTATCATTCCCACCTGCAGGGATGGAAACCAAGGCTCAGAGAGGGGAGACAGCACAGAACATCCCTCATGCTGCACTTCACCCCCTCCCCTCAAAGCTCTCATTTCTGACACTGCAGATAGTGAAGCCTCCGCTCTCCAGACTCCAGCCACTTGGAGGAGGCTCCGTCCTCCTGTGACCCCGGCTCTGTGGAGAGGTGGCTCCCTTCCCTGCCCAGTGACGCTGTGCGGATGGGAGGGCCAAGGAGGTTCCCTGGGCTGTGGAGGAGTTGCAGCGGGGTGGGGAAGAGGAACAGGGAGGGAGTTCCAGAGGTCAGGGGGAGGGAGATTTAGGGATGGTTAAGTTTGAAGCAGACCGTCAGGTTCAGTAATTCCAAGTTCTTTTGGCCAAGAACGTGTGTCCCTGACACATAAGATTCCATTGAATCATTTTGACTCCAACCACAAAGCACATAGTCTCTATAGGAGGAGAGGAGAAGGTGAAACAACATTACCCATATTTACCACTTAGTCTTGTTGGTGATTCCATTATATCTGAAAAGACATCAAAACAGAAAAACAAATGAAAAGCTGGAATTTACTAATGGGTCGAGGCATGAGAATGGAAAATGCACACACTGTGAAGAGGAGGCTGAGTGCCAAGGGACGGTGGTGAGAGTGAGGAGGAGAGAGAATCGCTGTCCTCATCCCTGGGGATAATGCCGGTCACACAGAGGGAAGGGCAGAAAGAAGGTCTGGCACTCATGTTCAATGACTAGCTCATTCAGCTGCTTTCTCTTTTTCTTTATTTCACTTATTAAATTACAATATTCCCACTAGAGCACGTGAGAAAAGTCAACTCTGACCAGGGTGACCAGCTTGTCCCCAGTTGCCCAGGAATTTACTGGTTTTTGCACTGAAAGACCTGTGTCCCAGGACGTACCTCCATCCTGGGTAAACCAAGAGAGTTGGTCATTGTACTCTGACCCGATCATTTTTTGTTGTAAATTCTGTAATGAGATCAATGATCAATTTCTTGTTGGTTTTAACTAACTGAAAGAAATTTCCTAGAGAGGACATATGAGGTATCTTAATTTACAGATGTTTTACTATTTTGGGTACTCAGGTTAGGTGCTTGGATCCAAGAGACCACATGGCAATCACATGGCCTCCCATGGTTGCCATGGTTTATCCTCAGGGTATAACATAGGGGTACAGCACAGCTTCCTAATCAGAGGAGCATGGTTCACAGTCTTTGAGCACATCACTGGATGGCTTTGGACAAGTTATTCACTTCCTCTAAACCTCAGGTTTCTCATTCATAAAATGAGTATCACAACACCAACCACATAGAGTTCTTGTCAAGATGAAATTTGATAACCCGTCTAAAGTACCCAGGGTTCTACCTAGAGTCCCATAATAGCTGAAAAGTGTTACCTGATTGTTATCATTATTAGTTTTTAATGCTATGGTGTGGCTCTGTCCCCAATATCTAAATGAGGAATCAAATTCAACAAAGATGAAAGTACTTACCTAAGGGCACCCGACAATTGTGTACCAGAACTGAGACTAGAAATCTTGTTACTTTTACCTCTGAGTCCATTTTGCTTGAGTTTGACTAGCCCCTTTGCAATTAAAGACTGTAAGCTCACAGAATAGAAGCCAGGACGTAACTGACAATATCGTGTTATTCAATCTCGGGTGTTCTTTGGGACCTCACGGTCTGAAACTGCACACACTGAGTCCATGCTTACCGTGTGCTGTGAACCAAAGCAAGAGGACGGAGCACACACGGGAGATCAGGCACAGGAGCAGTATCTGAAAAGTGAACTAGGGTTTGTTTTTCTTCTCAAAAATGTCAATGAGCTTTAGGTGATCTTTCCATCTCCAAGCAAACATTCTGGCAGAATTCAAATGAAAGGAAAAGGGATTCAGAAGGAACACCTGCCCCACCTACCTTGGGAATCACTATAGTAATATGCATCAAGGAGTGTAGGCTGGTGGCTGGCATTTCTGGAGTACGACATGGTTAAGTGGTTGGGAGAAGATCGGTAGAAGAGAGACAAGGCTTGACAAACCAACCCAAGGGAATTAGACCCAAAAGGTCCATCGAGGATTTCCACCTGCTCTTTTTCACAGGTGAGGCTGTGGCGCAGAGAGAAAGGCTGGCATCAGCATTTGGAATTGCCCTCCCTCCACCAGGCCGCTGTCCAACATCAACTGGTGGACAGCAGAATGGAGCAGCTACACTCGTGAGAGGGAAAAAGCCAGATGAAGACAAGGAAGGAAAGTCACTCAGTTCTTCTGACAGATGAGAGTCACCTCAACCTTTCCAATACCTGGGCTGCAGGTGACTTCCAGATCTTCCAGGGAGCCCTGCCTATGGCTCTGAGATTCTGAAACTGAAATTGTAATCTCAGAGGTCAGCTGTGTTTCAGTCCCTCAGAAGCATCAAAATGAAGCCAACACAGTAGTGAGTTTCATTGGACCGCAGCCTGAGTGCCAGAGTGAGCAGCCCCACACATGAGTGGGTTGATGCCACTCTGGTTTCTGCCTCCTCTCCACTGGCAGATGGGGTCAAGCAGCCCAAGCTTGCCCTCCCTGACTCAGAGCAGAGGTGCCAGGGCGTCCAAGCCTACCTACTTCGAGACCACATGAACATGGGGTTGTTGTCCACCTGCTGAGATCCCCTCTTCTCTGTCTTCCCCTGCAAGGCCCATTACCCTTCAGTACATGCGCTCTATTCCTCTTCCTCACTTAGCCACCGGCACATCTCGTGCTCACAGGAGAGAGGCTGGAGGCTGTCGTGGACAGGAGGGGCATCCCACCAGGTCACACACGCAGCACGCTTTATACTAGTTTGCTCTTGCCCAGCCTGAGTCCTTCCTTGGTGCCAAGAACAGTCAGATCCAGCAGCACTCTTTGAAAAGGACAAAGGGACAACAGAGGGTAATTTCAGAACAGGCTCTCCCTCCCACCTCTGGTGAAATGTGATGCAGACTGCTCCTGTCATCCCTGGCTCTCTCCTTAACTTCCCTCTCTCCTTGTTCTCCCAAACATGATCTTGTCAGCACATTTCCTTTTTCAGAAGCATGGAGCAAGTTTGAATAGATGATGTAAGTCCCATTTTGTCTCTAAGCAGTCTCTAAGGTGTCCTTCATCCCAGAGAGAACCCACGTAACCTGCTGGACGTCCCTACCATTAGTCAGCTCTGGAGAGACTGGGGCCCCTTAGTCACACAGATTATACCATCTATCTCAGCCACCACTGTGGGCCATGTGTGGCTTGCTCTGAAATCGATAGAACTGCGGCTCCCATGCTAAAATCTGTGAAGAATGTTCAGGGGTAGAAATGCTATAAGTTAATGATGCATTGGAAATGGCTTCTCTGGCCTTATCACTACATTCATTCATTTATTCATCCATTCATTAAAAAATATTTCTTTACCCCAAAGTTGAGTTCCCATCTAGTAGACAAAAACAAAAACATCAGCAAGGGTGTTTCTCTGCTTTAAAGGCAACCCAGATTTTGTACAGAGTCTCTGATAGAGGATAAAGGAGAGAGAGATCCACTCACCTGGGAAGGAATCAGGAAGACATTTAGCAGAGTCAGCAGTCAAGCTGAACCATGACGTAGTAACTGAGGACCCTAAGCAGAGGCAGAGGAATCTGTAGGAGTGGAAGGATGCATCCCAGGCAGAGGGGACAGTGTGAACAAGGCACGGAGCTGCTGAACAGTCTACTGTGTCCAGAAACTCAGTGTGTGATGGCTCAGCACAGAGAGGGAGCAGAGGGGAGAAGTGGTTAGAGGGGAGGAAAAGGCCAGATCATGAAGGATTTTGTAAACTATGCTAAGGAGGCTAAACTTTTCCAAGAGGCAGGGAGCCAGTGAAGGGCTTTCATCAGAGAGTGGAAAAGGAGTCGGATTGTGTTTAGACGCCTGTGTAGGATGGTGGAGGGTGAACTGGAAGAGGCCAAGATGGACTCCTTCCTAAAATCCACATCAACATCAGCATGGAAAACCCGCATCCTGCACACTCACTTGAGGAATGGAAATCCTGGTGAGACTTTCTGAGTTGGCTTCATGAGGATGGTCCAGACAGAGGCAATGTCAGTCCTGAGGGAGTTGATGAACCTGCTGGAAAGGTCTGTGAAGAGGCCCTCGCATTCCCCAGATCCTACAAACAGAAGGACGGGACACAGAGCAGTCCAGGGCAGCTCCAGGCCTGGGAGAGGCTGTGCTGTTCTTGGGGCCCAAATTGTTCTTGATGCTCCTGATTTCCCAGAGTTCCAGGGAAACGCAGCATAGACCACCCGAGTCTGATGACTCCACAGAGTATGTGGGCTTCTTTTTTCTCTTCTCCTCTGAGAAGAAGGACAGCGACCCACACCCAGACATAAAGTACAATTAGTTGTTGACCAGTGGGAAAGAGAGGAAATTTAATACCTCCTCACTGAAACATTCTTTATCATCAACACACTCCCAGATGGTGAGAGGAGAGCCAGCATGAACAGCTCATTTGTGTTCCCTGGAGATCTGTTCCCAGTTGGGCCAGAAATCCAGCAAATAGGCTCTTCTGTCTCAACGGAGCTGCAACCTCTCTGAGAAATGAGCATCCGTCTACTTTAGGGACTTCTCAGAGCGCTTCCTCGTTACTCTCAGTGAAGTCTCAGTCTCCAAACTGTATAGTGAGGACAAAGACAGCACTTTCCTCAGGAGATGCTCTAGGATCCAAAGTGTTCATATTTATGAAATACTTTACCCTACCCTGCAAGTCCTAAGCATTTGAGAAATGATAGGTCAGGACACATAACCCCAAAATATGGCACCTTGGCAGATTGAATAACTGAATAAGCTGGAGGAGTTTGGGAACAAGGCAGAAGCAGGAAGGTCACCCTGACCTCCCCCCATTTGCCCTTCTTTCCTGAAACGGTTCATGAATCTCCCCTGTGAAAGGTGCCCTCCCTGGACCAGGAGGAGGGAAAGCATCCTATCACCAGAGACAGGGAACTTGGGGCCCAGAAATCTGTACAAACCAACCTTGTTAAACTAACCCTTATCTTCCTAGTTGCTTCCTCACCACTTACCACTCCTAGCCCAAAGCCCTTTGTCTTGTAGGGTCTTCATATATTTATTGTTTCTTTGTCTAAAATGTCTGATCCCTTGGGATCTTCATTCTCTTGTGAAGGCTCTCATGTACACGTAAAAAATCAAAATTTGTATGCTTTTCTCCTGTTCATCTGTCTTTGTCAGTTTAACTTTCAGACCCCCAGGGACCCTAAGAGGATGGAGGAAAACTTGTTCCTCCTCTGGAATAAATAAACCCATCAACAGTGGCCACAGGGTAAGGAAACATTTCTTCCCTCTGACCCACACCCCTCACGCTGTGGTTCATCCCCTCCATTCAGTGCTCTCATTTCTGTTAGTGAAGATGCTAAGCCCCTCAGCTCTCCAGACTCCGCCATTTGAAGGAGGCTCCGTCCTCCTGTGACCCGGCTCTGTGGAGAGGCAGCTCCTCTCCCTGCCCAGTGAGGCTGTGCAGACGGAAGGGAGGGGGCTCCCTGGGCTGTGGAGGAGTTGCAGTGGGGTGGGGAGGAGGAACGGGGAGGAGCCTGAGAGGTCAGGGGAGAGGGGGGTTTAGCGACTGTTAGGACTGAAACAGACTGTCAGGTTCAGAAATGCCAAGTTCTTTTGGCAAAGACCGTGTCCCTCATACATAAAATTCCAGGTGAGTCATTTAAATTCCTCCATAAAACATTTATTTTCTTTGTGAGAAAAAGGAAAAGTAAAATAATTTTGGCCAAATTTACCTTTTCCTTGTTGTAAAATCGATTAGCCCTGAAAAGACACAAAAACATAAAATGAAATGAAAAGCTGGAAGGTGCTGATGGGTCAAAGTAAGAGAAATGAAAATGCAGGCTCCTTTGAAGAGGGGAGAGTGTCGAGGGATGGTGCTGATGACAAAGAGGAGAGAGCATCGCTGTCCTCATCCCTGGGGACAATCCTGGTCACACTGAGGGAAGGGCAGAAAGAAGGTCTGCTACCCAGCATTCAAAGACTAGCTCGTTCAGCTGCTTGCTCCTTTTTTTATTCTATTGGATTGAAGTGTAATATTCCCACTCTGGAGCCACAGTCAGAAAAGTCAGCTCTGACCTGGGTGACTAACTTCTCCAGTTTGCCTGGTTATCTCTTTTAACGCTGAAAGTCCGCTGTGTCAGAAAACCCCTCAGTCCTTGGTAAACAGGACGCCTGGTCTTCCTAACTCTGACCTGCACATTTCTGTTCTATATTCTGTGATGAGACCAATGATCAGTTTGATGTTGGAGGAAACCAATTGAATAAATTTTCAAGAAAGAAAGATCAACCATCTTTATTGAAGTTTTACCATTTCAGGGACCTGAGTGGGTACTTGGTACCAAGAGGCCTGACTGCAGTCACAGGGCCTCCCACGGGTGACATGCACTGGGGCTTATCCTCATGATGTGATGCAGTAGGCACAGCTCAGCTGAGGAATCAGGCAGCCCTGGGTCACAGTCCTTGTGGACATCAGTGGAATGGCTTTGGACAAGTGATTGACTCTCTCCAAGACTCACGTTTCTCATCTGTAAAATGGGGAACCGAATACCCAACCACATAGAGATTTTTCCAGATGAAATTTGATAACCTCTCCGAAGTTGTTAAAGGAATTCCTAGAGTGTGATAAGTACAGAATAAATGTTAATGACTGTTACCATTATTATGTACTGAATTGTTACACTATTTCCATCCCCAATTTCTAAATGAGCAAACCAGAGTCAAAATGGGTGAAATGACATACCTGAAGCCGTGCGGTAGGTATCAGAATAGAGACTAGAACACTGCTTATTGTCACCTCTCTGGTTCCTTCTGGCCAGAGATTAACTGGACTCTTTTTAATCAAAAGCCATAAATGTGCTGACCAGAAGCCATGACTTAGTTGACAGGATCTTATTATTCTATCTCCAGGGTTCCCTGGGAACATCAAAGGTCCTGGAACTGCAACACTAAGTCACATGCTTACTGTGTGCTGTCAACATATATGCATATACTTATATATTACTATTATATACACACATAAATACATACGATTACATATAGAAGCATACACACCTATTTTTACATATATATAGTTATGTGTATTATACACATGTACACGTATAATATAGTAAGTATACTATGCACCATTAATAAATATATTTAAAAATGCTAAATGAATATAATAACATCAATAAAGAGAAAAGATTCTTTTTCTGAGAGATACATGCCCTGACATCTGGACAGAAGATACAACTTGGATAGATTTTGGGTCCGGATACGTAGAAATGCTGAGATAGCACATATCTGTAAAATGATAGCACCTATGTAGGTTTTGGGAGAGGGTCACAGGGTCACACTGACTTTCTCTCACTCAATAACGTTCCACCTGAATGTTGACTCAACTTTATTTCAATGGTCACATAAACAGTCACATGCACATTATGTCACAAAGCCAGGAAAGAGGAACAGCAAAGGATCTGCTCCCACTTACCTTCTATATCACCATAGTAATATGCATAGAAGATGGGTGGGTGGCTTGCTGGAACTTGTGGAGTATTTAATGGTCATGATGTTGGAAGATGATTGGTAGATTAGAGAGAAGCCTTGGCAAACTCTCCCAAGGGAATCAGACCCTAGAGGTCCATCCAGGATTTCCACCTGCTCACTCTCACAGGTGAGGGTGTTGGGGCAGAGGCACAGTCAGGATTTAGCATTTGGAATTGCCCTACCTCCATGGGGCAGCTTACCTTCACCGAGGACTGGCAACTACCACACTAGCTTCGCTGGAGAGAAGTGCAAGGCCAGGTGTGGACAATGGAAAGAAAGTCTATTAGTTCTTCTGAACAGAGTGCAGTCACCCCAGGACCCTCCTATCTCTCCAGAAGGACTTTCCCTCCACCTGGGCTGCAGCTGGCTTCCAACACTCCCAGGAAGCCCTACCTATGGCTCGAAGATGCTGACACAGGAATTTAGGTCAGGAGCCACATGTGTTTCAGGCCCCACAAGTGTCACAATACAGCCCACACAGTGGAGTGATTCCTTGGCCATAACTGTTGTGTCAGGCTGAGAGGTCACAGACATGAGCACGTGGATTTCATTCCTTGTTTTCTGCCTCCCCCTCCACTGTCAAATGAGGCAACATGACCCCAGCCACCCAAGCTTGGCCTCCATGACCAGATCAGAAATGAGAGTGGTGTCCACCTCCATCTAGGGAGAGACAAATTGCACATGGGGTGTTCTCAGTCCTGGGAGTTCTCCACACTTCTCTCTCCACCCTCTACTCTTCAAACCATCCCTCATCCCTCAACCTTACTTAGCTGTGAGCATGATTCATAGTCACAGGAGAGAGACCAGGGTCTCTCTGGGATTTAACAAGAGAGCAAGGAGTACATTCTACCAGGACACAAACAAATGGTGCCCCTTGTGCGAGGTTTCCTCTTGGCAAAAGGAAAGTCTTTTTTCCAGCTTGAGTCCTTTGTGGTGTCAAGGACAGTCAATCCAAAAAACCTTTAAAGGACAAAATACAGGTATAGGAAAATTTTACAGAATATCTCCTTTGACTGTCGAAAAACGGTGATACATGTAATGTCTGAAGATTGCATCCCTTGTCCTCTCCTCAAATTCCCTTTTTCCTTCTTTCCCAAACATGATGCTTTTAGCACGTTTCTTTTTCAGAATTCCTGGGGCACAGATTTGAGAGATGGTCTAAGTCCTATTTGTGGGGCAGCTGTCTCTAAAATGTCCTTGATTCCACAGAGACCCTTGTAACCTAGTGGAGTCTCGACCCCACAGCAGGTCCAGAGGGGCAGGGTCCCTTATTTACACAGATTTCATCTTCTGCCTCAGCCACTATTTAAGCTGTGTTTTGCTTTGGTCTAGAATTCATGGAAATGTGGCCCCAATGTTAAAGTCTGTGAACTGCTCTGGGAGGAAATGCTGTAAATTATTGATGTATTGTAATGCCTTCTGTGGCTTTACCAATTCATCTGCTTATTCATTCATTCAGGAATATAACTTGGACCCTGAAGTTAGATCTCACGTTGTGGTATATCAAGAAAATGGTATTGTATGTTTCATATTCTGCATAGATTTGCATGGGGGTAACTAATGAGTGAAAAGGAAAGAGAGATCCGCCCACCCGGGGTGAGATCATGGAGATGTTATGGAAGAGTTAGTCCTCTAGCTCAATCATAAAATATGCCTAGAAGACCCTCAGCAGAGGGCAGGTGAGTCTGGGAGTGGGGGAGGGATGCATTCCAGTCAGAGGGGACAGTGTGAGCAAAGGCACGGAGCTGCCAAACAGTCTGGTGTGTCCAACGCTCAGGCTGTGAAGCCTCAACACAGAGTGGGGGTCCAGCAGGGAGAAGTGGTTACAAGCAGGGGAGATCCAGTGTCCAGATCATGAGGGAATTTGAAACCCATGCTAAGGAGAGTAAACTTTACCCAGAAGGCAGGGAACGAGTGAATGATTTTCAGCCAGGAGTGAAAAATGAGTCAGATTGTGCTTTAGATGCCTGTGCTGGATGCGCAGAGGGTGAAGGAAACCAGAATTCATCACAACAAAATATGCCTCTCTGATGTAAAAACTACTTTGATCTGAGGGCAATTAACAATCAGCAAGTGAAGGAAAAACTCTCTCTACCCTCCCCAACTACTACCTAAGAGCAGGATAGAAATTCTCCTTTAGTGGAGAGACTCTGGACTCTTATCAGCCCAGAGACTGCACCAGAAGAATCTACAAACAAACCTTACTCTGTTAGTTTCCTCCCATATGTTTTCCTTCGGAAACCTAAAACTGCTTTCGTATCTCCTGTCATTGCTCTACAAATTTATTGACCTTTGCTGAAGATGCGATATAAGCTGGAGTTCTTAGCCACCACTTTGGGTTACTCATTCTCTTTTCCTGAGTTTTCTCCCATGTATGTGTGAAGTAAACATGTTAATAAACTTCTGTTTTTTTTTTTCCCTTGATGGTCTGTGTTTTGTACAGGGGCCCCAGTCAAGAATTTAGAAAAGTAGAAGGAAAAGAAATCTTTCCTCCCCTACAAGGGTGAACTGGAAGAGATTGAGATGGATTCCTTCCTAAATGTACAATAGCATCAGCAAAGAAAAAATATCCTGACACTCACTTGAGGAAAGGAAATGCCAGAATGACTTGCTGAGGCGGCTTCACCTGTATGGTCCAGACACAGGCACTTTTGTTCCCTGGAGAGCTGGTAAATCGGCCCGAGGAGTTTATGAGGAGGCCCCCACATTCACCAGGCTCTACAAACAGAAGAGAAGGACAAGGAGGCAGTCCAGGGCAGCTCCAGGCCTGTGAGGCTGTGCCACTCATAGGCCCCACATCCTTGTGGATTCTCCTCACTTCCTGGTTGGTGAACAAAACGTAACATGGATAACTTTATAGATGATCCCATCATCAAGCTGCATTTTTTGTTTTATTTCTCTCCGAGATTTTTGAGGACCCATATCCACGTAGTACAATTTACTTTTGATGACTGGGAAACAGAAGAAACATAATATCCCTCATCAAAGCACTCTTTATCATCAACCCCTTTGCCAGATTGGCGAGTAGAAAGTCAGCATGAACAACTCATTCCTGTCACCTTGAAGGTGTTTCCCATGTTTGGGCCAGAGAAATAACAAATAGGCAGTTCTCCTGCCCTAAGAGAGGCCTCACCCCTCAGAGAAATGGAACCCTTCTCATTGTAAACACATGGGGAAGAGGGTCCGATGTAAATGAGGATAAAAATGCTACCTTCCTCAAGGGTGTTATAGGGTAAAATGTGTTCGTGTTCGTAAGGTGCTCAGCCCGTCTCCAGCACCTCTGTAAGTACTGGGTAAATAAATTAATTAATAAGAAGCCAGCATCATGAGGAAACCTCTCTTCCCTCTAACCCACATCTCATGCTGCGGTCGCATCCTCTTCTTTCACTGCTCTGCTTTCTGTTACTGAAGATGGTGACGCCCCTCAGCCCTCCAGAATCCAGGTGTTAGAGGACTGGATCCTCCTCTGGCTCACGCTCTGTGGAGCCGTGGACTCTCTCTCTGCCTAGTGAGGCAGATGGAGGTGGACGAGTCCCCACTGTGCCGGGTAAGGGTTGGGGCTGAGGGTGGGTGCACCTGGAGCAGAGCCTTCACGGGTCACACCTAGTGTCTGAGTACCTCGAACACTCAGTCCAGCAGTCCTGTTCACTGGACCCAGTGCAGGCTTCTCTCAGCCAGAAATGCCCAGAGGGACTATGAAGAAAGAAACTTTCCCTCTTTGTCCTTCAAATCACCCCACTTTGGTGACTCCCCACCTTGCTCATATGGCACCTCCTGCTCAGAACATTCTACTCTGGCCTCTCTAAACTCCCTATGCTCAATGGCCTGGCTTGAGAACCACCCACCATTGTGTGAAACCCACGTGACCCCTCTAGCCGGGGACGGGGGTGGGGGGGGCGGCGGTGTGTGTGTGTAACCCCTCCATCAGTGTCTGCAACTCCACCCACTGCCTGATGGTGGCGTCCTGGAGCCTGTGCTTTCTATGTCGCCGTTTGACATTTTTGTGTGGTTTCAGGCTCCAACGGAATTGTACCTTCTTGGGGATAAAGACTGTACGTTGTACCACTGAGTGTGTCACAAAGTGGTGAATAAAAATATCCTTGAGTATCACGAGACTATAATCACATGCCATGACACTATTTTTTGTACTATATATACAAATACAAATATATGTAAACATATATGTATATACATATTTTATACATAGAATAAGTACGCTATAAACCAAGTATACTATACACACACTAGAAAATGCCAAAGACTTAACACAAATCAATAAAGAGAAAATATTCTATTTTTTGAGGGATATCTGCCCCTTCTTCTGGATGGAATCTACAATTCATCAAAAGTTTTCATTTTGCACCTACCTGTAGGTCTGGGGGTGTAGAAATGCTGGGTTAGAGCTTTCCATAAAATGATAGGACCTATGTATGTTTCTGGAGAAGGTCACTGGGTCACACTGACTTTCCCTCACCCAAGGATGGTCCAACAGGAGTTTGGCTCAACCTTCTTCCAGCAGTCACACAACAGCCACATCCCCATCCTGCCACAAAGCCAGGCTTGTATAGGGAAGGGAGCATCAGCATCTACCTTCTGCATCACTATGGTAATATGCGTCAAAGAAAGTGGGTGGGTGGGTAGAAGTCTGGAATACCGGATACTCATGATGTTGGAAGAGGATTGGTAGAAGAAACACGTGCCTTTACAAATTTCGCTCAGGGAATTGGACCCCACAGGTCCATCCAGGACTTCCACATTTTCACTCTCACAGGTGAGGCTGTTGGGGCAGAGGGAAAGGCAGGCACCAGCTCTTGGAACTGCCCTCCCTCTAGCAGGCAGACTGGGTCCTGCAGTGACTGGACACCAGATCACCCCAGATTCACTCTTGAGAAGTGCAAGATCAGGTATGGACTAGGGAAGGAAAGTTTATCACTTTTTTGAAAGGATGACAGTCATCCCAGATTCCTCCAATCTCCCTGGAGGCTGTCCCCTACACCTGGGCTACAGGTGGGGTCCAGGTCTCCCAGGGAGCCCTGCCTATGGCTCTGCGATTTGCACACAGCAATTTTAATCTCAGGCCCCAGGCATTAAATACAGCTAACTCAGTGATGTGTTTTTTTCAGCCATGGATTCACACTAGGGTGAGAGGCTCCTGCCACGAGTGTGGGAATGCCACTCCATGGTTCCTGTACTCCTTCCTGTGTCTGATGGGGCGGGAGGTGAGGCAGCATGGCCCCAGAAGCCACGCTTGCCCTCCCTGACTCAGGGCACATGGGAGAAGGATGTCCACCTCCATCTAGTGAGAGACACGGCACATGGGGTGCACTCAATCCTGGGAATTCTCCCCGCCTCTCTCTCCCCTCTGCCCTCAAACCTGATCCCCATGCCTCATCCTCACATGGACACCGGCACTACCCAGGCTCACAGGAGAGAGCCTGGAGCCCCTCTGGTTTAGGACAAGACAAGGAGGGACATCCCACCAGGACACACACAGCACCCTTTATACTAGTTTGCTCTCGGCCAGCCTGCGTCCTTCCTTGGTGCCAAGGAGAGTGAGATCCAGAATCAATCTCTGAAAAGGACAAAGGGACATTTTAGGGAAATTTTCAGAAAAGTCCATCTTTCTTACCCAAGAGAAATGGTGACACAGGAAATACCTGAATCCTCCATTCCTTGTCCTCTCCTCAACCTGCTCTCCCCTTGTTTCCCCAGCATGGTTTCCTATACAACACCTCTTTTTTAAATTCACTGGGGCAAAAGTTAAGAAAACTGACTAAGCCCTACATTTAGGCAGCCATCACTAAGGTGTTCTTTATCCCAAGAGAATCTGTGTGACCCAGTGGGGAGTCCCAAAGCCTCAGCAGGTCTGCAGAGGCACACACACAGATTACATGATCTGTGTCAGCTTCACTGTGGGCTGTTTTTTGGCTTGGTCTGGAATTGATGGAAATATAGCTCACGTGTTATAATCTGTGAAGTCTACTCTGGAATAGAAATCTGTAAGTTTTTCCTCCATCAGAAATGCCTTCTGAGGCCTTATCACTGTAGTCATTAATTCATTCGTCTATTCATTCATTATAGAAATTTATCTTGTACTTGAAATTAGAGCTTTCATTCCAGTAAAGACAAGGAAAGAAACAAGGGCAATCGTATGCTTCAAATACATCTGGAAATTACATGGAGCATCTAACAGAACACAAAAGAGAGAGAGAGATCCATCCACCTGGGAGGGAGTCAGGAAGACACTATGGGAGTGTTGGCTCTCCAGCTGAACCATGAAGTACTAATGGAGGACACTAAGCAGAGGGCAGGTAAGTCTGGCAGGAGTGGAAGGATGCAGCCAGGACAGTGTGAGCAAAAGCATGGAGCTGCTAAACGGTCTGGTGTGTCCAAAACTCATTGTGTGATGGCTTAGCACAGAGAGGGGCAGAGGGGAGAGGATTAGAAGGGAGGGGAGATCCAGGAGGCAGATCAAGAGGGATTCCAAAGCCATGCTGAAGAGATCAACTTTACCCAGAAGGCAGGAAGCCACTAGTGGAGTTTTCAGCAGAGAGTGAAAGGGTCCAATTTTGTTTTACATGCCTGGGGGTGTACTGATTAGAGGACAAGATGGACTCCTTCCCATCAGACTACAACGTCAGCAAGGAAAATACATTGTGAGCACTCACTTGAGGTGATGAAACGACAGACGGACTCTCTGTGTTGGCTTCAGCCGGATGGTCCAGACACACACTGTGTTGTGCCCAAGAGGGCTGACCAACCTGCCTGAAGGACGTGTGAGGAAGCCCCCACATTTCGCAGACTCTACAATCATAAGAACAGGAAGTTTTGGGGATCCAGGGAAGCTCCTGTGCTGAAGGGGCTTTTCCCCTCCTGGATCCTGATGTCTGTTTATTCTCCTAACTACCGGGATCTTGTGAAAAATTGATGATCTGAGAACAATGCTCCCCCGCAAAGGGGGGCTTCCTGTTTCACACTTTTCAAGGATTTGGGGGGACCTCATATCCATTTGTAGTACAATCTCTTTTAGTCCAGTGGGAAATAGAATATATTTAACACTTCTTCACCAAAACGCTCTTTATCACCAACTGGATCACCAGATAGAAAAGCAGAAAGTCTGCACAAACACCTCATATCTGCCTCCCTGAAGATCTCTTCCTAGTGCAGGCCTGAGAAGTAGCAAATGGACGTTCTCCTGCCCCAGAGAAGCCTAACCCTTCAGAGAAATGTGAATCCATCTCCTGCTAAAGACCTGCAGGAAGGGGTTCACACCCTGCTCAGTGATGCCTCTGGGCCCAAATCTGTTCTGAGGATAAAACAGCACCTTCCTCACGGCTATTCTAGGAACCAAAGAATTCTTTTTGTAAACTAAACCAATATCCAGCACCTGGAAATCACTAGGTGTCAATCAATCAGTCACCAGGCCACCTGCATTGTGAGGAAACCCGTCTCCCCTCTACCCCGCATGCTGCGGTCACTCCCTCTTCCTTCTTTCCCTTCGAGGCTCATTTCTGACGCTGAAGATGGTGAAGCCCTCAGCTCTCCCGCCCTTTCGAGGAGGCTCCATCCTCCTGTGATGTGTGTTCTTTGCAAACGGGGAATTCTCCTCCAGCCTTGTGAGGCTGTGCAGACAGGGGGCCGAGGAGGCTCCCTGGGCTGTGGAGGAGTTGTAGTGAGGTGTGGAGAGGGCTTTGAGAGGGTCCGGTGGAGAGGAGGATTTAGGAATCGTGAAGTGCTTAAGAATACTGTTAAGTATGAGCGTAACCCTTTTCTTTTTCTCCAAGAATGTGTCCCAAGGTACATGACACCCAGGGAGCCATTTGTACTGCAACCCAAAAGCACATCATCTCTGGTGAGAAGAGGGGAATGGTGCAACAATATTGCCCAGTTTACCTGTAGGACTTGTTGGTGATTTGATTAAATCTGAAACACCAAAACAGAAAAACAAAATTAAATACTGGAAATTACCGATGGGTCAAAGCAAGAGAACAGAAGATGCACACACTGTGAAGAGGAGGCTGAGTGCCAAGGAATGGTGCTGAGCACAAACAGGAGAGAGCATCACTCTCCGTGTCCCTGGGGACAATCCTGGTCACATGGAGGGAAGGGCAGAAAGAAGGTCTGGCCCTCAGTGTTCAGTGACTAGCTCATTCAGTGCTTTCTCTTTTTTCTTGATTCCATTGAATTGAAGTGCAATGTTCTGACAAGAGATTTTCACATACTGAGGTATATGGGCCAACTATTTGGGTTCAAAACTCATTAGGCTTGAACTGAAGAAGTCTGACTTGTGGCCTATGAAACATACATTGTACATCTGCTTTAACCACTAAAGTAAGAACAGGCTCTCTTAAGATAAGAACGCATACCTCCCCTCCTGTGCCCTATTGGGACAGCCCACATTAGTCTCTGTACTGACTTCAGGATCAAGTTGACCTGCTAATTTACAACTGAATACCTCTTTGAAACCTTGAATATGTATCCTGGACATGTTTAATGTATGTTCTTTGTTCTAAAAAGATAAAAGACTACTGAAAACTATGCTTCTCCTGAACATTTTCTTCCTTTCTGGAAAAGGCCTTCCTGGGTTATAATCCTCTGTTTGGCTCAAGTAAAACTCACCTCTCTCTCTTTTCTGTAGGATGGTTATTGGTTATTTTGCATCCACAGTTCTCACTATGGAGCCATAGTCAGAAGAGTCAGCTCTGACCAGTGTGACCAACTTGTCCCGGTTTACCCATGAATTTCCCAGTTTTAGCACTAAAAGTCCCATATACCATGAAATCACTCAGTCCTGGGTAAACCAGGACAGTTGGTCATCCTAAGTCTGATCTGAACATTTCTTTTAAATTCTGTAATAAGACCAATGATCAATTTGATGTTGGAGCAAACACATTGAATATCATTTTTAAGCTAGGAGAAATAAATTGCCTTAGTTTATGGAAGTGTCACCATTTCAGGGACCCAAGTTAGATACTTGGATCCAAGAGTTCTGAATGTTATACATGGAATCCTACAGTTGACATGGCACTGTGCCTTATCCTCATGATATGACGCAGTG
The DNA here is from genome assembly GCA_031878705.1 of Tapirus indicus. Taxonomy (NCBI): domain Eukaryota; kingdom Metazoa; phylum Chordata; class Mammalia; order Perissodactyla; family Tapiridae; genus Tapirus; species Tapirus indicus. The sequence goes on along the minus strand of CM062921.1, from coordinate 10,142,404 downwards.
GGGACAGCACAGCTTCTGAATCAGACAAGCCTGTGTTACAGTCCTTGTGGACTGTGGTGGGAGAGCTAAATGGCTTTGGGCAAGTTATTTATCCTTCCAAAGGCTCAAGCTCCTCATCTGTAAAATGGGCACTATAATTCCCACCACACAGAGGTCTTGTCATGATGTAATTAGATAAACTGTCTGAAATTATTAATGTAGCACCTGGAGCGTGGTAAGAGCTGAATCAGTCTTAACTGGCTGTTACCATATTAAGTATTAAATTGTCATTTGTTTCTATCCTCAATTTACAAAGGAGGAAACCATAGTTGAAAGAGGTGAAAAGACTCACCTAAAGCCACATGACAAATTAGAAGCAGAATGGAGACCAGGTATCCTGTTACTGTTCCCTCTCTGGCTCTTTTTGTCCAGGGTTTAACAAGACTCTCTAACCGAAGACCATAAGTGTGCTAACCAGCAGCCAGGACTGAGCGGGTAACATAATATTATTTGACCTCAAGGGTTTTCTGGGAACCTCTAGGGACCTGGACTGCACGCACTGGTCCCAGGCTACTGTGTGCTGTTAACCATTGTGAGGGGCCAAGGCCGACCAGGAGGGCCGGGATCTGCTAAGTTAGAAAAGCCAGAAATGTCAGCATTAGGATTAGCTTTTCTTCTCCAGACATGTCAATGAGTTTCAGGTGATCCTTCAACTCCAAGACCAACATTCTGAAACAACTTAAATGACACAGAAGAGATGCTCACTTCATCTGTGGTTTGCAGGAACCAGATGCCCTTTCCTCCTCATGCATGGAGGCAGATCCTGTAAGGTCCCATCCGGAAGGTTCCCTGACCTCTGTGTCCTACTCATCTCCTGACCACATCCAGGGAGGACAGGGGACCTCCTTGGGGCCTGCCAAGGTTCCTGGAACAGAAGATAGGCCCACCAGGAGTAAGAAATGAGCCAAGACTTCCTCTGTTCTAGACAGACCTCACCACTGGTGAAAGCAGAGTAAGTAGACCCAGCAGTGTGCCTGAAACGCTTCCAAACCTCACTCTATCAGTTCAACCCCAGAGTGGCCCCAGTGTGTGCTTTTCTCTTCCAGAAATGCTCACAGAGACTGTGGAGGTAGCACCTTTCTTGGTGCCTAAATTCACCATGCTTTTTTGACTCTCCATATTTGGTCACATGGCACCTCCTGCTGTGATCATTCTACCTGGACCACTCCAGGGCTACTCCTACCTGAAGGCCTGGCATGACCACCACCTTTCTGCCAAATCTTCTGTGATCCCTCCAGCTGGGTAGTAACCTCTCCAGATTCTACAGTGTCTGCAGCTGCCACTCACTGCCTGATGGTGGTGTCCTACAGCCATTGCTTCTTATGTCGCTTTTTTACTTTTATATGTGTTGTTTTGGGCCTAACTGAACCATAAGTCTTATAGGGAAAAAACTGGTGCATTGTACCATTGAGTATTTCACAAAGAGTTGAAAGAACATGTACTCATAGGGCATCAGCCTATAAACACATGCCATATCTTTTAATAATACATACGTGTAATTCATACACGTCTTTTCTATCACATATATACCCACACATATATTTATGTAAATGGCATATGTGTACTTTATACCATGTACAGTATACACTAAGTATACCTTTCAATATTTTTCAATATATTACTAAATGCCAAAGGGCTTATAAAAGATCAATAAAGAGAAAATATTCTGTTTTCTGAGGGATACATGTCCCGTCATTCAGATAGAAGGTAAAATTCAAAAAAGCGCTTTCACAAGAGATCTACTCAGCACCAAAGGTCTGGGTGTGTAGAAACAAAGATAGGACTTTCCATAAAATGATGGGACTGACGTGCATTTCTAGGGAGGATCACTGATTCATTCTGACTCTTCTTCACCCAATGGAGATCCAAACAACTTTGTGTCAACCCCATTCCAGTGGTCACACAAACAACCCTGGCCCATCATCCCATGTGGCCAGGCTTGGGTATGGGAGGGAGAGCAGCCCCTGCCCTCACCTACCTTGTGACAGACCATAGTAATACATAACAAACTGTGTGGGCAGGTGGCAGGCAATTCTGGAGTACTTGATGATCATGACGTTAGAAGTAGATCGATAGACAAGAGAGGTGCCTTGACAAACCGTCCCAAGGGAATTAGAGGTGAGCGCTCCGTGCAGGATTTCTACCTGCTCATTTGCACAGGTGAGGCTGTTGGGGCAGAGGGAAAGGCAGGCATCAGTGTTTGGAATCACCTCCCTCCAGCAGGTAGTCTCCATCCACCAATGACTGGACACCAGACCACACCAGCTTTGCTCATGAGAAGTGCAAGACCAGATGAAGACAGAGGAAGGAAAACCCATCAGTTCTACTGAAAAGACAACAGCCTCTTAGAACCCTCCCACCTCCCCGGGTGGCCCTACCTTCCACCTGGGCTGCAGGTGCCTTCCAAGTCACCCAGGGAGCCCTGCCTATGGCTCTGAAAGTCCAACAAAGGAATTTTAATCTCAGATAGCAGCTCTGTTTCAGGCGCCCACAACAGTCAAAATACAGCCAAGGCATGGTGTGTTCCCTTGGGCCACAACAGCTGTGTCACGGTGATGAGTCCCAGACATGAGTGAGTGATGCCACTCCTTGATTTCTGCCTCCCCTTCCTCTGTCAGATGGGACAGGAAGTAGGTCAACATGGGCCCTGCAGCCAATGCTTGCCCTCCCAAGTCAGAGTAGAGGAGAGACGAGTATCCAGTTCTAACTACTGTAAGGCAAACTGCACATGGGTGCTCTCAGGCCTGGGAAGTCTCCCTACTTCCCTCTCCTCCTTGTACTTTTCAAGACATCATCTCCCACCCCTTGTCTTCACTTCACCACCAGCATATCTTGCACTCACAGGACAGGGCAGGAGCCTCTCTGAGTGTGAGAAGAGAATGAGTGGGACATCCCATCAGGGCCCATGGCACCCTTTATACTATTATTCTCTTGGCCCAGCCTGAGTCCTTTCTTGGTGTCGAAGATAGTCATTTGAAAACGACAAAGGAAAAATTGGGGGCAAATTTCTAACACTCCATCCCTAAGCCCTGGAGAAATGATCACACAGAAAATTTCTGACTCCTTCATCCCTGGTCCTCAAGTCAACCTCCTTATCTCCTTTTTCTTCCAGATATGAACTTCTTGGCCATACTTTCTTTTTCTGAAACCCCTGGGTGTGTTTGGGGTAGATGGACTAAACCTTATTTTTTAGGCAATAATCTCTAAAGTGTTCTTCTTCCCACAGAGGGCCTGTGACCCTAGTGTGAGTCCCGACCCTGCTGCAGATCTGGAGGGGCTGAGGCCCATAGTGACACATATCACATCATCTATCTGACCCACCATTGTGCGCTGTGCTTGGATTGGTGTGGAATTGATGGAAATGTGGCTCCCATGTTAAACTATGTGAAAATTACCCTGGAATGAAATACTGTAAATTGTTTCGTCATTGGAAATGCCTTCTGTGGCCTTACCACTGCATTTTTCATTCATTCTCTCATTGAAGAATTAGACCTTGGACCTCACTCAGAGTTGGAGCTCCCATTCTCATCAAGACAAACAGGGAAATAAGTAAATGCAATCAAGTGCCTCAAATTTCATCCTGAGATTTGTATGGTGTAACAGATGGTGCACAACTGAGAGAGAGATCTGTCCGGCAGGGAAGGAGTTAGGGAGGGTTTATAGAGGAGTTAGCCCTCATGCTGAACTGTGACATACTAATGAAGGACCTGAAGGAGAGGGCAGGTGAGCCTGGAAGGGGTCAAAGGATGCATTCCAGGCAGGGGACAGTGTGAGCAAAGGCATGCAGGTGCTAAATGGTTTGGTATGTCCAAAAACTGAGTGTCTATGGCTCAGCACAGGGATGGGACCTGGTGGGAGAAGTGACTGAAAATAAGGAAAGATCCAGGAGCCAATCATGAAAGATCTTGCAAAGGCATGCTAAGGAGATTAAACTTTATCCAGAAGGCAGGGAGCCATTGAAGTGGTCTCAGTGGGGAGCATAAAAGTCAGATTTTCTTTTAGATGCCTCTAGGGGCTGGGTGGAGGGTGAACAGCCAAAATGGACTCTTCCCATAAAACTACAACATCAGCAAAAAAAAAAAAAAAAAAAAAAAGTCAGATCTTGAGCACTCACGTGAGGGCAGGAAACATCAGATAGATTCTCTCTGTTGGCTTCATCATGATGGTCCAGACACAGGAGATTTGGGGTCTGAGGGCATTGAAGATCGTTCCCGATTTGTCTGTGATGAAACCTCCACAGTCACCAGGCCCTACAACCACAAGAAGGGGATGATGAGAGCTCCAGGGCAGCTCCAGTCTGTAGGGGCTTTGCCATTCAGGAGACCCTTATCATTGTTGATGCTCCTAACTGCCTGGTCCTCCTGAAGAAAGTGCACGTAATGACCTGAGTCTGATGACCCACAACCACCTGGGCTTTTTGTTGTACTCTTTTCAGAGGGCTTAAAGGACTGATACCCATTTTTGAAGTCCAATTTGTTTTGAATCAATAGAAATAGAAGAAATTTAATGCCCCCTTAACTGAAACATTCTTTATGATCGATTGCATTGCTAGCTTAGTGAGCAGAAAGTCGATACATACATCTTGTTGCATGTTTCTGAAGATCTTGTTTTGTTCAGGTCAGAGAAATAGCAAATAGCTAGTTCTCCTGTCCAAAGAGAGACCTAACCCCTCAGACTAATGAGAATCCATCTTATTTAGAACACCTCCAAGGAGGGTTTTGAGAGATTGAATATATGAATAGCAATAGCCAGACCATATATAAGAATAGAATTGGATCAATAATCAACAGTTTTCTTGATTTTTGCACATGTTTAAAGCATGGAATCAACCAGAGAACGCTTAATATTTTCCCCTAACCAATCACATAGGACACCCCACTTCTAGTTATCCTGTCTACAGCTTCTTCAGGCCAACAGCCTCCAATCAGGACACACCTAAAGCCTACCTTTTTCCACTATTAAAGGCTTCCCATCTTCTACCTGCCTTTAAGTCTCCGCAAAAATGCAAGAGATGGTGGCTGACTCCCTGCGATAGCACCCTCTGAATAAATAGCCTTTGCTTTTCTCATTCGCTTGGTCTTGATTATTTCCAGAATTTCCATGCTCAGTCTCAGTGATTCCTCAGATTTTGTAACTGTGAAATGAGGACAAAATAGCATCTTCCTCAGGGAATGTTCAGAGACTCAAAGGTGCTCATGTTTGTAAAGTGCTCAGCGCATACCCAGCATGTTGTAATCACTTGATAAATAAATCAATCAAAAGGCCACCTGTGTCATGAGGAAACCTTTCTTCTCTCTAACCTGCATCCTTAATGCTGTAGTCATTCCCTCTTCTTTTAATGTTCTCATTTTTGGTACTGAAGATGATGATTCAGTATCAGACTCAGCTCTCCAGACTCACTTCAGCTTTAAGGACACAATAAGGCTAATAGTGAAGGGATGGAAAAAGATATTCCACGCAAACAGAGACCAAGAGAGAGCAGGAGTAACTATACTTATATCAGACAAAGTAGACTTTAAGTCAAAAACTGTAATAAGAGAAAAAAAGGTCATTATAGAATGATAAAGGGGTCAATTCATCATAAGGATATAACAATTATAAATATATATCTACCCAACATCAGAGCACCAAACTATATTAAGCAGATATTAAAAGATGTGAAGGGAGAAATAGATAGCAATGCAAAAATATAGTGGACTTCAATACCCCACTTTCAACAATGAATAGATCATCTGGTCAGAAAATCAGTAAGGAAATATTGGATTTAAACACACTTCAGACCAAATGGACCTAACAGACTTATACAGAGCATTCCATCTGACTGCAGCAGTATATACATTTTTCTCAAATACACGTGGAACATTCTCCAAGATAGATCATATGTTAAGTCACAAAACAAGTCTTAAAAAGTTTCAGAAGATTCGGGGCTGGCCAGGTGGTGCAGTGGTTTAGTCTGCGCTTGGCAGCCTGGGGTTCGCCGGTTCGAATCCCGGGCGCCTGCCGATGCACTGCTTGTCAGCCATGCTGTGGCGGCGTCCCATATAAAGTAGAGGAAGATGGTCACGGATGTTAGCCCAGGGCCAGTCTTCCTCAGCAAAAAGAGGAGGATCAGCAACAGATGTTAGTTCAGGGCAGGTCTTCCTCACCAAAAAAAAAAAAAAAAAAGTTTCAGAAGATTGGATCATATCACGTATCTTTTCTGACCATAATGGTATGAAACTGGAAATCAATAACAGGAGCAAAGCTGGAAAATTCACAAATGCATGGAAATTAAATACCCCCATCTTGAACAACCAACAGGTCAAAAGAAATCAAAAATGGAAATAAAAAACCATCTTGAGACATCAAAAATGGAAACACAACATATGAAAACTTTGGGGAACTAAAAAAAAAAGAACAAATGAAGCCCAAAGTTTGCAGAAGAAAAGAAATAATAAGATTAGAGCAGAAATAAATGAAATAGGAAAACAATAAAAAAGTTTAACAAGACTAAGAGTTGGTTCTTAGAAGAGATAAACAAAACTGACAAGCCTTTAGACTAACTAAGAAAAAAAGAGAGAGAACCCAAATACATGACATTATTAATGAAAGAGGAGATATTACAACTGATAGTACAGAAATACAAAGGATCATAAGAAAGTCCCGTAACAACTATATGCCAACAAATAGGACAATCTAGAAGAAATGGATAAATTCCTAGAAATATACAACCTATCAAGAGTGACTCATGAAGCAATAGAGAATCTGAAAAGACCAGTAACAAGTAAAGAGATTGATCAGTAGTCAAAAATCTCCCAATAAAGAAAAGACTAGAGCCAGATCGTTTCACTGATGAATTCTACCAAACATTTAAAGAAGTAATGCCAATCCCTCTCAAACTCTTCTGAAAAATTGAAGAGAGGGGCACACTCTCAAATTCATTTTATGAGGCCAGTATTACCCTGATACCAAAGCCAGATAAGAACACTACAGGAAAAGAAAACTACAGGCCAATATCCCTGATGACATAGTGGCAAAAATTCTCAACAAAATACTAGCAAACTGAAGTCAACAGCACATTAAGAAGATGATACACCATGATCAATGGTATATATCCCTGGGGTGCAAGGATGTTTAAACATACACAAATCAATAAATGTAATACATCAGATTGATAGAACAAAAGATAAAAATCACATGACCATGTCAAAACAAAACATTTGACAAAATTCAACATCCTTTCATGTTAAAAACCCTCAACAACTTATGCATAAAAGTAGAGGCCATATATGACAAGGTCACAATAACATCATACTCAATGGTAAAATAAGCTAAAAGCCTTTCCTCTAAATCAGGAACAAGACAAAGATGCCCACTCTTACCACTCCTATTCATCATAGTACTGGAAGTTCTAGCCAGAGCAAGCAGGCAAGAAAAAGAAATAAAAAGCAACCAAATTGGAAAGGGAGAAGTAAAATTTTCTCTGTTTGCAGATAACATGATCTCATATATAGAAAATCCTAGACTCCACCAAAAACTGTGAGAACTAATAAATGAATTCTGTAAAGTTGCAGGATACAAAATCAATACACAAAAATCAGTTGCATTCTCTACATTAACAACAAATTATCAGAAAAAGAATAAAGAAAATAATCCCATTTGCAAAAGCATCAAAAAAACAATAAAATATTTAGGAATAAATTTATCCAAGGAGGTAAAGGATCTGTACACTGAAAACTAGAAGACACTAATGAAAGAAATTGAAGAACACACAAATAAATGGAAAGATATCCCAAGTTTGTGGACTGGAAGAATTAATATTGTTAAAATGTCCATACTACCAAAGGCATCTATGGATTCAATGTAATCCCTATCAAGATTCCAATGGCATTTTTCATAGAAATAGAAATAATCCTAAAATTTGTATGGAACCACAAAAGACCCCGAATAGCTAAAGTGATCTTAACAAAGAACAAAACTGTAGAAATCACACTTTCTGATTTCAAACTACAGTCATGTGTCACTTAACGATGGGGATACATTCTGAGAAATGGGTTGTTAGGTGATTTTGTCATTGTGTGAACATCATAGACTGTACTTCTAACAACATAGATGGCATAGCCTACTACACACCTAGGGTATCCGGTACTAATCCTACAGAACCACTGTCATATATGTGGTCCATCGTTCACCAAAACATCATTATGTGGTGCATGACCGTACATTACAAAGCTATAATAATCAAAACAGTGTGGTACTGGTGTAAAAACCAACATGTTGACCAGAGAATCAGAATAGAGAGCCTAGAAATAAACCCCCACATATATAGTCAACTAACCTTTACAAGGAAGCCAAGGATACACAATGGAGAAAGGATAGTCTCTTCAAAAAATGATGCTGTACAAACTGGATATCCACATGCAAAAGAATGAAACTAGATCCTTATCTTACACCACTCACAAAAATTAACTCAAAATGGAGTTAAGACTTAAAAATAAGACCTGAAACCATAAAACTCCCAGAAGAGTTTTAAAAAACCTATTAAAAACCTATTAAAAACCTATTAAAAACTTCCTTGACATTGATCTTGGCAAAGATATTTTGGATATAACACCTAAAGCACAGGCAACAAAAGCAAAAATTAACAGGTGGGACTACATCAAACCAAAAAGCTTCTGCAGCAAAGGAAACAATCAACAAAATATGTCACTCTGTGCAATGGGAGAAAATATTTGCAAACCATATATCTGATAAGGGGTTAATATCCAAAGTATATAAGGAACTCATACAACTCAATAGCTAAAAAACAAATAATCCCATTTAAAAATGGGCAAAGGACCTGAATAGACACTTTTCCAAAGAAGACATAATTGGCCAACAGATATATGAAAAGGTACTTAATTATCAGAGAGATGTAACTCAAAACAACAATGACATATCACCTCACACTTGTTAGGATGTCTCTTATCAAAAAGACAAGAGATAAGCATTGCTGAGGACGTGGAGAAAAGGGAACACTTGTGCACTGTTGGTGGGAATGTAAACTGGAACATCCACTATAGAAAATGGTGTGGAGGTTCCCCTAAAACTTAAAAATAAAACTACTATATGATCCAGCAATTAAACTTCTGAATATATAGTCGAGGGAAACAAAATCTGGATCTCAAAGAGATATATGCACTCCCATGTTCATTGCAGCATTACTCACAAGAGCCAAGATATGAAAACAACCTAAGTGTCTGTGAACAGATGAACGGATAAAAAAGTGTGAGAGGTGTGTGTGTGTGTGTGTGTGTGTATAATGGAATATTATTCAGCCATTAAAAAGAAGGAAATCCTATCTTTTGCAGTAACATGGATGAACCTTGAGGGCATTGTCCTAAGTGAAATTAGCTAGACAGAGAAAAACAAATACTCATATGTGCAATTTAAAAAAAAGTTGAATTCATAGAAGCAGAGAGTAGAATGGTGGTTGCCTGGGGCTGAGGGTTGGGGAAAATGGGGAGATGTCGGGGAAAGGGCACAAACTTCCAGTTATAAGATGAACAAGTTTTGAGATTCTAATGTACAGCATGGTGGCTTCAATTCATAAGACTATATTGTATACTTGAAATTTGCTAAGAGAGTACTTCTTAAGAATTTGCACCAAACAAAACAAAACAAAGGTAACTACGTGAGGTGATGGGTGTGTTAATTAACTTGATTATGGTAATCATTTCACAATTTATATGTACATCAAATCATCATGTTGTATACTTTAAATATATATACTCTTATTTGTGTATCATAGCTCTACAAAACAGGGGGTGGAATGAAATTAGAATCTGAAGTTCTCATTGTAGTACCTTTAGTACGGTAAGTGCCTAACAAATGTTAAGTGTTTATTATCCGGTTAATTGTTACTTTGTTTCTAGCCTCAGTTGATAAATGAGGAAACCATAGTGGAAAAAGACTTAACCAAAAGCCACGTGGCAAGTCAGAGCCGAACGGAGGCCACAACTCTTGTTGTTTGTTATCTCACTGGCTCCTTTTGCCCTGGGTTTCACGTGACTCTTTCTAACTGAAGCCCACAGGCGAGCTACCCAGAAGCCAGGACTTAGCAGACCACGTGGTGGTATTTGATCTCGCTGTTCTCTGGGAACATCAAGGATCTGGACCACACACACTGTGTCCCATGCTTCCTGTGTGCTGTTAACCCCAGGCAAGAGGAAGAGACTGGTGGGAAAAGCTGGAGCAGGAGCAGTCTGTGGAAAGTTAGAAAATCCAGAAAGGTTGGTACCAGGACTGGTGTTTTGCACCAAAATGTCAATGAGTTTAGGTCACTTTCAAGCTCCAAGACAAACATCCTGAAACAAAGGACAGAAAAGAGATGCTTGCTTCATGTGTGGTTTCAGGAACCTGATGCCCTTTCCTTTCAGGGCCTCGAGGCAGATCTTGTGCACGAAGGTGAATTCAGACAGGTTCCCGGACCTCTGTGTCCTACTTACGTCTTCACCACGTTTAGGGAGGACTGGGGACTTTCTGGGGGCTTTCCAAATTTCCTGGAACCAAAGTTGGTCCAGCCAGAACCAAGACAATGAGCGAAGTCCTCTTCTGTCCCCAGAGGAGGAATTATGACCAATCACGAAGGAAGAGGCAGCCAGTCCCGACTCTCTGAAACATGTTCAAATGCTCTATCAAGGCCCCAGTGTGCACTCCTCTCTTCCTGAAACACTCAAGCGACTGTGGGGGAAGCGTCTTTCTCTGTTCCTCTGTGCGCCCTAATTCACCACACTTGTTGACCTTTGCTCGTATGGCGCCTCCTGCTCAGAACATTTTACTCTGGCCTCTCCAAACTCCCCATGCTGGAAGACGTGGCTTGAGCATCACCTCACTGTGAAGCCTTCTGTGATCCCTCCAGCCAAGGAGTAACCCGTCCAGGATCTCCTGGTGTCTGCAGCTGCCACCCACTGCCTGATGGTGGCGTCGTGGAACCTGTGCTTTCTATGCCCCTATTTGACTTTTTGTGTGATTTCCTTTCAGTCCTCAAATGAATGAAAAGCCTCTTAGGGGTGAAGAATGTGTATATTTCAGTGTGTCACAAGAGGTAAATGACTCGTAGAAACTCAGACTATAATCACATTCCATAAGTTATGACTTTCTTTTTTATAATAGATACATTATAAATATATGTGTATATATGTTTGTATGCATATGTATTTTACATATAACATGTATAGTATACATTCTGTATACTAACACTATACATTTTATGTAAATACACTAGAAAATGCCAAAGGGATTATAATAAGATCAATAAACAGAAAGATTTTATATTCTGAGATTTTATAATCCAATGAAAAAGTTTTCATATCGGGTCTCCCCAACCCCAAGATCTGGGCTTGCACAGATGCTGGGATAGAACCTGTACATGTTTCTGAGAGGGTCATTGGGTCACACTGACTCTCCCTCACCCAGTGATGGTCCAGTAGAACTTTGACTCACCCTTATTTCAATAGTCACACAAACAGCCACATGCCCAACATGCCACATGACCAGGCATGGATAGGGAAGGGCACATCAGCAGTACCCCTGCCCCAACCTATCTACCTTCTGGGTCACCATAGTAATTTACATAGAAAAAAGAGGCTGGGCGGCCACATGTTCTGGTGTACTTGATGGTCAAGATGTTGGAAGAAGATCGAAAGGAGAGATCTAAACCTCTACATATCTTCCCATAGCCATCAGATCCTGGAGGTCCATCTTGGATTTCCACATATTCTTCATTACAGGTGAGGCTGTTGGGCCAGAGGGAAAGGCAGGCATCAGCTTTTGGAATTGCTCTCCCTCTGGCAGTCAGCCTTTCTCCACCAGGGACTGGAAACGATTGTCTCAGTTTTCTCAGGAGAAGTGCTAGGCCTGGTGCAACAAGGGAGGGAAAGTCATTCTTCTGAAGAGAGGACAGTCACCCCAGGACACCCCCTCCTCCCGAGGAAGTCTTCCCCTCACCTGGGCTTCAGGTGACTTCCACATCTCCTGCGAAGGCCTACCTATGGCTCTGAGAATTTTGGATCAGAGCCCCTTGTCTTTCAGGCCCCTTGAGTTTAACAATTCAGTCAACAAGTGGTATGTTCCTTTGTCAATGACCACTGTTTCATGGTGAGCAGCCCCAGACACGAGTGTGTGGACATCACTCCTGGTTTCTTACCCTCCACCTCCCTGACAGATGAGGCCCAGCAACCGAAGCTTGGCCTCCATCACAAGCAGAGGTGAGAGGGGGATCCATCTCTACCTCCTGTGAGGCAACATCCTCAGGGGAGTGTCACACTTCTGCTGAGGTCTCCCACCTCTTTCTTCTGCCCTTAAAGACCTAATTCCCCACCCGTCATCCTCACTCCACCACCAGCAAGTCTCATACACAGGAGACAGGCCAGAGCCTCTCTGATTTAGAGCAAGGAGGGGATATCCCACCAGGACACACACAGCACCCTTTATACTAGTTTGCTCTTGGCCAGTCTGAGTACTTCCACGGTGCCAAGGACAGTCATACCCAAAATCAATCTTTGAAAAGGACAAAGGAACAACACGTGGAAAATTTCAAAATGATTCATCCCTTTGACTCTTAGAGAAATGGTGATGCAGAAAACGCCTGAAACCTTTGTCCCTGGCACATGGTTTGGGTAGAATGCCCAAGCATTATTTTTGAGGCAGCCAACTCCCAATCATCCTTCACTCCACAGAGCACCTATGTAACCTAGAGGGAGTCCCAACCTGTAGCAGGGCTGGAGAGACAGGGGCCCTTAGTCACAAGATTACATCATCTGTCTCAGCCACCATGGTGGGCTGTGTTTGGCTTGGTCTGGAATTGATGGAAATGTGGATCCCTTGTTAAAATCTGTGAGGAACGTTCAGGGATAGAACTGCAGTTCCTTCTTTCTACATTGGAAATGTCTATTGTGGCCTTATCACTTCATTCACTCTTTCATTCATTCATTCTTTCATTCACTAATTTGTTAAAGAAATATTCCTTGAACCCTGAAGATAGACTCCTGTTTTAGTGGACACAAATAAACACATAGGCAAGAGTAATATGACTCTAAATTCCATCCAGAGGTTTGAATGGGGTAATTGATGGGGCACAAATGAGAGAAAGATCTGTCCATCTATGAAGAGTCACGAAAGGCGTCTTAGTTGTTACAGAAAAGTTTGTCCTCAAGCAAAATCAGAAAATACAAAATGAGGACCCTAAGCAGTGGGCAGGTGAGTCTGGAAGAGGTAGAAGGATGCATTCCAGGCAGAGGGGACGGTGTGAGCAAAGGCATGGAGCTGCTAAACGGTCTGGTGTGTCGAAAACTCAGTGTGTGATGGCTCAGCACAAAGAAGGGCAGAAGCGAGGAGAGATCCAGCAGTCATGATGAAGGAATTTGAAAGCCATGCTAAGGAAAGTAAACTTTATCCAGAAGACAGGGAGTCGTTGATGGGTTTTCAGCTGGGCGTGAAATGGAGTCAGAACGTGTTTTAGATGTGTGAGCTGGATGGTGGAGGGTGAACTGGAAGAGGCCAAGTTGGACTCCTTCCTAAAGAACAAAAACAAGATCAGCAAAGAAAACACATCCTGAGCACTCACTCGAGGGCAGTATTCCCACGAAAACGTGGAGACCTGGGATCATCTGGATGGTCCAGACACAAACAGTTTTTGGCCTGACATAGTTGGAGATCCTGCCCGAAAGTTCTGTGAGAAGGCCGCCACAGTCACTATACCCTACAACAGAAGAAAAGGATTCCAGGGCCCCAGGAACAGCACCAGGCCCATGGGGGGGCTGTGCCATCCCTGGGCCCCACACTGTTGTCGATGGTCCTAACTTCCTGGTCCCCACAATCACAACCCAATATCGATCATCCAAGTCTGATGAGCCCACAAACAAGATGGCTTTTATCTTTTACTCTTCTCAGAACTTGTTAAGGGATCTACGCTCCTTACTACAAATTACTTTAAACAAGAGTAAAGAAGAAATTTAACATGTCTTCACCAAAACATTCTTTTTCATCAACTGTAGTGCCAGATGGAGAGCAGAAAGTCAACACAAACACGTCATTTCTGCCTCCCTGAAGATCTCTTCCTAGTGCAGGCCTGAGAAGTGCAAATAGGCAGTTCTCCTGCCCAAGAGGGGGCTGACCCCTCGGAGAGATGAAATAAAGATCCGATAAAGACCTGCAGGAAGGGGTTCCACACCCCGCTCAGTGATGCCTCTGGCTCCAAATCTGTTATGAGGATAAAAACAGCAACTTTCTCAGGGCATTTGGGATCAAATGTGTTCACGTCTGTAAAGTGCTCAGCCAGTACCTGGACCTGGAAATCACTAGGTACGTAAATCAATCAACAAGCCACACACATGATGAGAAAATCCTCTTGCCTCTGACCTGCATCCCTCATGCTGCAGTCTGTCCCCCTCCCTTCAAAGCTCTCACTTCTGACCCTGAAGACAGTGAAGCCTCAGCTCTTCAGCCTCCAGCGTTTGGAGGAGGCTCTGTCCTCCTGTGACCTGGCTCTGTGGAGAGACGGGTCCTCTCCCTGCCCAGTGACGCTGTGCAGACAGGAGGGCGGAGGCCCCCTGGGCTGTGGCGGAGTTGCACTGGGGTGGGGAGGAGGAACAGGGAGGAGTCTTGAGGGGTCGGGGGAGAGGGGGGTTTACGGACGGTTAAGACTGAAGCTACTGTCAGGTTCAGTAATTTCAGTTCTTTGGCTAAGAACATGTCCTGATACATGTGTTTCCTGGAGAGCCATCGAGACTCCAATCCCATAACCCATCTCTGTGTGAGGAGGGAAAGGGGTCATAATACTGTCTACATTTACCTTCTTTCTGTGCAGTTGAAGTCAGTGTGGCTGAAAAGAAATCAAAACAGAAAAACATACGAAAAGCTGGAAGTTACTGATGGGTCAGGGCTCGAGAATGGACAATGCACACACTGTGGAGAGGAGCTGCTGCCAAGGGATGGTGCCGAGCACGAAGAGGAGAGAGCACCGCTGTCCTCGTCCCTGGGGACAATCCCGGTCACACAGAGGGAAGGGCAGAAAGAAGGTCTGGCACTCAGCATTCAATGACTAGCTCATTCAGCAGCTTTCTGCTTCTTCTCCAGTTCCACTCAGTTACAGTACATTGTTCCCTCTCTGGAGCTCAGTCAGAGCGGTCAGTCTGAGGAGGGTGACCAATGCGTCCTGGAATTTCCTGGTTTTAGCACTAAATGTCCCTTCTCCCAAGAAACATCTTAGTTCAGGCCAAACCAAACAGTTGGTCACCCTAATATGACCTGAACATTTCTTGTAAGTTCTTTAATGAGATCAATGACCAATTTGATGTTGGAGTCAACCGACTGAAGAAAATTTTCTACGGAGGAGAAATAACCATCTTAATTTGTGGAAGTTTCACTATATCAGGGACCTGAGTTTGGTGCTTGGATCCAAAAGACCCTCTCACGGGTGACATGCACTGTGGCTCATCCTCATGGTGAGACACAGTGGGCACAGCACAACAGAGGAATCAGAGGGCCCTGGGTCACAGTCCTGGGGGCACGAGAGCTCGGTGGCTTTGGACAAGCTGTTTACTCTCCCTAAGCCTCAGTCTAATCATCTGTAAAATGGGGAACTCAGCAGTAACTGCCTTGTAGGTTCAGGAGGATAATCCACATAGACCAAGGCTCAGGGCCCCACACAAGGGGGCTCTCCACAAAGTTACCTGTCACTGTCAATATCCCCAAACTAGACGATATTTCTTTCCTTGATAAGTTAGAAATCAACAAATGCTCTAGAACCTATCTGACAATAAAATTCATCCAGGACACTGAGTCCATCTCCAGCAGCCTTCCTGGGTCCTGAGGCTGCACTGGTCTTTGGGGGAGCAAAGAAAAGCCTCCCCACACCTGGGGTGTCCATCAACTCTTCTTGAGAAGATATAAATCATGGTTTGCCAGACAGCAGGCCTCAAGTGTACAATCCTAAAACTTCCCTGTCGCTTTGAGTGACATCTCTGGACTCCACCACATCTGCAGTGAACTCCGCTGATCTAGAATCTTAGGTCCAGGCCTTGAAGCTCAGAGAACACACTACACCTCAAAGGAGTTCAGGATATGTCACCCCAAAGTATGCCACTTGGGCATATTGATGATTTTGAGCTAAAAGCACTTGAGAAACAGCAGATCCAGGAAGAGCTCTGATTTACCCTTTTCTACCTAAAAACAGTCCATAAGGTTTCCCATGAGAATGGTGCCTTTCCTGCACCAGGAGAGAGAAATGTCCTCGTCACCAGAGACTGGGATGAACGCTGACACGGATCTGTGCTCACACGGACTGAACTAACACTTCTCGGCCACGGGTCCCCCATACAACTCCTAGTCATGTCCCCACAGTTTACTGCCCCTGCCCAAACACTTTGTCCTGTCACTTCTTCGCAAATGGGTCATCTCTTTGTCTATAAAGCCTTCTGCTCTGGTCACTTCTCAGGGTCTTCATTTATTTGTGACAGCCCCCAGGTACATGTAAAAAAATTTCAATAACGTGTATGCTTTTCTCCTGTTAATAATGTCAGGTTAATTCTTAGGCCCAGCCAGAGACCCTAAGAGGGTAGAGGAAAAAATTTTCTTCCCATATACCTCAATAACAACTAACAAAACAACACTCTGGCAATAAGATAAATAATCCCTCAGCGACACTTCTGTTTTAACAACGAACTCCCCATGCATTTGCATAAGGTTTTAAAACTTTGAAAGGACTTTCACGTTCTGTCACTCTACACAACAGCCCTATCAGGTGCTATTATTCTATCACAGAGGATCAGAGAGTTTGGGTGGCTTAGTCAAGGTCACACGGCACTTAACTAGTTTCTACCTGCAGGCCAGGGACCCCTGCCTCCTTTCCAGCCAGCTACCTCTTTGTCTACTGACTTCACCAGGAACAAAAAAGCAATGTCTACCATCTTGATTCCTCCAGCCAAGGTCTCCAGTTTCCCATGATCTTTAGCTTGAAAGCCCTGTTGATTACACTGATTTGGACAGAAGCCTTAGCTGTTATCTGGGTAGGGACTGGAGGCAGGCCTCTCCAGCTGACTGATAACCTTTAGGCAGAAGACAATAGACAGAGGTGGTGACTGGTGCCCTGCTGGAATCCTGGCAGGAGAGGAGAGTGCCTGATGATGGGGGCAGCCGCTAATGTGAAGTGCAGAGGGGGCAGAGGTGAGCAGGAAGGAGAGATGCCCAAGGCTGGGAGTCACTGGGCAAGGGCGAGGGCGAGAGAGAGCAGAAGTGAGGAGAGTGTGGAATGAGGAGCTGGAGAAGAAAGGGAGACAGAAAGAGGAGGGATAGAAGGAGACAGAACCAACAGTAAGAGAGACCAAGGGAGAAGAGGTAGAGGTTTCCCTGGAGAAATGTAGACCTCTTCTCCGCCAGCCTCCAGAATCAGAGTTGGTCTACTCATGCATTTGGTGCAGTCCCAGTGCCCAGCCCTCTGTAGGGCTAGTGACACCCCCTCTTCAGGGCATCCAAAGCCCCTGCTGGGAGCTGCTGTTTCCTGCTGTTTATACTGATGCTGCTGTTGCTGCCACATCTCTTCCTCTGGGCAGATGCAGAGCACGCCCATCGCCTGTAGGGCTGCTCCATGATGCTTCAACTCATGTTAAGCCAGGGTCCCCCCCTCCAGCACCACCCACAGTCACAACACTGAGAACGCCTCCAATGCAAGCCCTACCAGGTTCACCTCTGCCACGTCTGGGCTGAGCCCAGGGCTGACCCCCAGGAGATCCCAGTGTAGGTTTGCTTAAGGCTGGAGGGAGACAAGGAGGCAGGGAGGCCCACAGAACACATGTCAAGACAGGGACACAGGGGCCCAGAAAATGTTTAAAAATCAAGATGGCCTCAGCCCAGGGACAGGGTCATTCACATTTGTCCCTCTCCTTTCAGCCTAAGGACAAGGTGAGGCACCTTGTTGGAGGAGAGAATGTCACCCATGGACTTCTTTGTCAGCAACGTGTACAAAATCTCTAAGTTGAACAGGAAAGCAGAGAGAGGCCCAGGGGAAAGGGGCTCATGGGCTGTGCCATACCTCCACTGAACAGCAAGGCCCAAGCAACTGTGCTAGATAGCCTCATCTGAGCAGGCCTGGCACCAGCTTCAGGAGTGAGGTTGGCTCTGCAGGCCTGCGGCTAAATAGAGGCAGTTCTTGAAATCTGATCTCCCCCCTCCCTCTGCAGCAAAGGCCAGCAGAGCTGCAGGAGCTGAGGGAGCTGCAGGAGCTGAGGGAGATGCAGGAGCTGCAGAGCTGAGGGAGCTGCAGGAGCTGAGGGAGCTGTAGGAGCTGAGGCAGCTGTAGGAGCTAAGGGAGCTGCAGGTGCTGAAGGTGCTGCAGGAGCTGAGGGAGATGCAGGAGCTGAGGCAGCTGTAGGAGCTGAGGGAGCTGCAGGTGCTGAGGGATTTGCAGGAGCTGAGGGAGCTGCAGGAGCTGAAGGTGCTGCAGGAGCTGAGGGAGCTGTAGGAGCTGAGGGAGCTGCAGGAGCTGAGGGAGATGCAGGAGCTGAGGGAGCTGCAGGAGCTGAGGGAGCTGTAGGAGCTGAGGGAGCTGCAGGTGCTGAGGGATTTGCAGGAGCTGAGGGAGCTGCAGGAGCTGAAGGTGCTGCAGGAGCTGAGGGAGCTGTAGGAGCTGAGGCAGCTGTAGGAGCTAAGGGAGCTGCAGGAGCTGAGGGAGCTGCAGGAGCTGAGGGAGCTGCAGGTGCTGAGGGAGCTGTAGGAGCTGAGGGAGCTGCAGGTGCTGAGGGATTTGCAGGAGCTGAGGGAGTTGCAGGAGCTGAGGGAGCTGCAGGAGCTGAGGGAGCTGCAGGTGCTGAGGGAGCTGCAGGAGCTGAGGGAGCTGCAGGAGCTGAGGGAGCTGTAGGAGCTGAGGGAGCTGCAGGTGCTGAGGGATTTGCAGGAGCTGAGGGAGCTGCAGGAGCTGAAGGTGCTGCAGGAGCTGAAGGTGCTGCAGGAGCTGAGGCAGCTGTAGGAGCTGAGGCAGCTGTAGGAGCTAAGGGAGCTGCAGGTGCTGAGGGAGCTGCAGGAGCTGAGGGAGCTGCAGGAGCTGAGGGAGCTGCAGGTGCTGAGGGAGCTGCAGGAGCTGAGGGAGCTGCAGGAGCTGAGGGAGATGCAGGTGCTGAGGGAGCTGCAGGAGCTGAGGGAGCTGCAGGAGCTGAGGGAGCTGCAGGTGCTGAGGGAGCTGCAGGAGCTGAGGGAGTTGCAGGATCCACTGGGTTCTATCGAGGGAAGTATGTCTACCTCTAATTACCACTCATCTTTCTCAGCCAGTTTCTGTGTCCTTTCTCACCTGCTTTGAGAAATAACAGCCAGTTTCTCCTTTTCCTCTCCTCTTTCTGTGGTCCTGGATGGGGAGTGACACAGGCCAACAGGACCTGCTGTTTGGAGAGCCCTCCTGCCTTGGATTACTTTACAGCATTTTCACCGCTATTAATGTGCACACGCCTCACAACACCTGATGGGGGAGACAGACCAGGTGTCCTTGGACAGGTGAGGAACTGAGTTCATGAGAGACAAAGAGACTTATCCAAAGTCACTGAGTGACCATGGCAGAACCAGGATGAGGTCTGACCTCCTAACTGCCAGTCTCTCTAAGAGCCCTCTCTGTGTCACTCAGGGCAAAGGCACATGAACAGGCCCTCAGTTTGCTCCAAGTGAGTGGGTATTGGTGGAGTAGCTGCAGGGTAGATCACCCTGTTCCTGGGGATGTATATATGGATGACATGTGTACACATGTCTGCATTTACTCTATATTTATAATACCAAGACCACATGGCTCAGTCCCAGGGCAGTGTCACAGTTACAGGAACCCAGTGCAAGCCCCAGTGGAAGACAGGCTGGCAGTTTCTCAGTAGGTTACACAAGAGTTACCATATGGCCCAGCAATCCAGTAGATATATACCCAAGGAAATAAAAACATATCCATACAGGTACTGGTTCATGAATGTTCATAGCAGCATTACTCATAATAGCCAAAAAGTGGAAAGAACCCAAATGTCCATCCACTGACAAATGGATAAATAAAACGGGGTCTATCCATACCATGGAATTCATTCGGCCATGAAAAGGAATGGTGGCCAAGTTGCCTACCAAGGAGACTTACCAACTTAGACACCAGCCAGGAGAACATGAGTGTCCATTTTCCAGAAATATGAATACCTCTGGATTTTACCAAATCTTTCAATATGACTTGCTGATCAAATATGCTGGAAATAATATATACTTTTTATAAATGTGCATTTCTCCAATTTGCAGTGGACTTGGCGTTTTTTCATATGTTTCCAGTCCAACTGCAGCTCTTTTGTGAAATGCCTGTTTGTTTCTTTTGGCCAATTTTCTATTGCTATTGCTATTGCATTGCTCATCTTTTTCTCATGAATTGTAGAAACTTCCTGTCCTTTCCAACCCTTATCTTTCTTTACAGAGAGCCCTAACGGGTTTGCAATGTGAAGGAGCATTCTAACTCAGTTAGAACACAGGGAAGCTGCTCTGAGCCATCTGGTCGCTCAGAGCTCTCCTGGCTGATGATGGAGGAGGAAGGAAAGTTGGGGAGACCACAGTGCTAATTCCACATTAGTGGTGAAGCCCCCTGGTTATTACTAATATAACAATCCTCACAGTTGTCCTTCAAACTAGAATCTCCCTTTGGTAATCCTTCCCCAGATAGCCTTTACAAGTACCCTGCACTCAAAACACTACGTGCTCCCAGTCTGGGGAGAGTTCAGAGGAGCTCCCCAACTGGATGCAAATGCCCAGATGGAGCAAATGCAGGAACCATGGAGAGAAGGCAGAACTTCATCTTATATCCCAGCCCAAGGACACTGCCATCAGCTCCAATGTGTCAGGCCTGCTGTCTTTGTCCAGCAGAATCCAAGCATGGCTGTGCTTCCTGGGGAGAAAAAGAAGGCACAGTCCCTTTTCCGGGGGACACTCAGGAATCAAAGTCTTAGGGACCTAACGTCACAATGTTCTCAGAAGAAACATGTAGGTTAACAGCAGATTTTGAGGATTTGTGTCCCTCAGATCTTTGTCCCCAAAGGTCACACTAGTTTCTGAATGACCCTAAACAAACCTGTTTTTCTCCCCTTCATATATTCCTTCCTCATGGACTGCCCCACTGCAGATCTTTCTTCTCCTTCTCATGAGATTGAGTAGTTTTCTCCACCCTGTTCACAGACCCCCCGGCTGCTTTCCACCTTATCAGAACTTTCCAGCTACCCTCTTTCTATACTTTCCCATGGTCAACCATCATCTTCTTCCCAGGGCCCAGGCTTTTATTTTATAAGCCAGAGTTCAAGGGTCCTTTGGACATTTTGTAAGTTGCCTCCCCAGCATGGATTCTCTCCTTGTTGACAGGCAACCACAGTTTCATCCAGATTTCTATTCCCCTCTGTGTGTCCCATGGACCTTGGGGAAAGCTGACCATAGACCCAGCACTGAGAAGTGGCCTCAGTGGTGGAGGAGGTGGTGTGAATGTCACAAGGAGGCTTGTCCTCCTTGTCAGTGACTGGTGCAGGAGTGAGCCTGTGATCCAAACGGGCCAGTGAAAGATAGAAGAGATCTGACCACAGAGACGGTGGGAGACGGCTGCTCTCCACTTGCTACCACCTGAGAGTGAGGCCAACTCACAACGGAGGCAGAGCAAGAGAAACGGTTCCAGGTCCCCTGGACAAAATGTCATCTTGCACTTCTCCAAGGACTTAGGTATATGCATATCTGCTACTTCTGTTTAGTGCTTCATCAAATTCTCCAAAAGCCAGTGAAAGCTGTCTGAAAATACAACCCCCAAAATATCAAGAATGATCAGAGGGAAACATGCAAAATGTAGTACTTGAAAAACACTCATCCTGTTGGTTGACATAAAATGACTCTTACTGACAAACTCCATTAACTGAACTTTCAAAACCCAAATCATGGAATTCGTGACACCATGAAATCCATGACTACACACTCCTGCCTTCATATTCATATTGCAACAAAGAACCACAATGCCATTCTGAATAATTTTCTCTCATCTTTGGTGCAAACCCAGATTTTTCAAATGAAACAGTCCCAGAAAGTACACAGGACTTTATTTTCAGTGAAAATATCTAAATTCCTATACAGATTAATTGAGGCTCTGGTTTCACCTCTCTTTTTCTTTTGTGTTCTATGGTAATTGCCACCAGGGAGATTTAGCACAAAAGATTTAAAATCCATAAAAATACCCTAACGCATCATTGAGTTTCACTCCATTCCCAGTAGACCCACTGCTCACCATTGGGTAAGTGCTCCTCCTGGTGAGTTGTGTCGTTTTTTGCATCTAGGCAGCTGTTCCCTTGAAATCCTCTCAATCTCAGTGTTTGTCAATTCATCTCATCCCGCATGTCAGGGGTTGTTTCAACCCTTTTGAAAAGGAGGGTATAAGATATTCTTTCCTGCTTACAGGAGAGGTTTTTTCATTTAAATGTGAATGACATTCAAAGAGCAGGACTATTGTTTTTAGAGATTTATAAGGCATTCTTGGTATCAAAACCATGGAGGTATTCAAGGGCTGCTAATGTGAGGGGGAAAATATTAGCTAATTATATTTTCATCTTAATGAGTACCAGCTTCATAATCATCAAAAGATAAAATTAAAACCCGAGAAAGGATTCCTCCAATAGCTGAAAGAAGAAAGGAAACATAAACCTATTTTCCACCTTGCCTCTACCCCCCAGCTCTCTGTGCATGGGCAAGTGTTGGGCTAAAGAAATCTTATTACAATTCTCAGGGTGTGCACAACTCAAGACTGTATTCCAGATGAACAACTGATTTGTTTAAAGAAAATTTTCTTAAATGAGGCTTCCTTAAAAAATTTATTTTGGGTATATGTGAAACATTTCCAAATCACATCCAGGAATAGAATATAATGTGACACTTGTGCACCCACCATACAGGTTTACCAAGTCTTCACATAATGACATATTGCTTCAGAGCTTTCTTTAAAAAAGAAATAAAATACCACAAATTCACATAAAGTTCCCTGCATACCTCTCCCAAGAGCTGTCCTATATTACAAACTCAGTTTTTTTATACCTATGCAAGTTTCCAAAAGTTTACCAGGTACTGATGTGTCATATACTTTATAGAGTATTGTGTCACTGGTTTTAAAGTTTATGGATGGTTTCACCCTGCAAATTGTTGGAATTTTTTTTGCTCAATATTATTTGTTTTGACATTTATCCGTGTTGATAGAAACAGCTCTAGGTCATTCATTTTAATGTCTGTAAAGTATTTCACTGCACAAAAGTCTAAAACTAATTTGTCCATTTTCCTGTTGATGGACATTTATATTGTCACTGATTATTTGCGAGTGGTGTAAAGTAAGATGCTAATTTTATTTAGCTCCCTGTGGATAGCCAGTTGTTCTTCTGCCACGGGTCTTGTTGTCTCTCCTTGTGCCAATAATATGACAGGCTAATGACCACAGCTTTATAACACGCCTTGATGGGTGGTAGGTGCACTTTTTCTTCTCTATGTGTCATTTTTTTTTTTCCTTTTCAAAATTGTCTTGACTATTCTTGACCCTTCACTCTTCCATATGAGGTATGGATTATGTTGTCAAATTTTAGGAAATTTTATTTTGATTGGAAGTGCATTATATTTATAGATTTGTTGGGCACAATTGGCATTTTTATGGTATTGAGGCTTTTAAACCATTAACATTGATGTCTCTTCATTTCTTCACATTTTCTTTTATGTCTTTCAATACCATTTTATAAGCTTTCTTCATAGAACCCTGATATGCTAATTGGTTATTACAATTAAAAGCATTATTATTTTTCACACATTGATCTGGCAACTTTAATCTTAATATTAGCTCTTATAATTTGACTATGGATGATCTTAGATTTTCAATATGTATCATATTGGCTGAACATAAGGATAGTTTTATTTCTTCTTTGGTAATTCTTATAACACTTTCTCCTTTTTCTTGTCTTATTAAAATGGCTAAAGCCTCCAATACAATGTTGATTGAAAGAGATGATGACACCATTCCGTGTCACTCTTCACTTTAATGGAATTGCTTCTGAAGTCTCAATCATAGATTAGCTATTTGCTGGAGGTTTTTTATAGTCGCACTTTATGACATTAAGCTTGTTCCCTTCAATGATTAGTTTCTAAGATTTTTTTGGAATCATTAATAACTATTGAATTTTGTTGAATTTGTTTCTGAATCCACTGAGGTATGAATATGGATTTTTAGTGTTTATTCTGTTAATATGAGAAGTTACATTAACAGATTTTCTGATTTTGAATTATCTTTGCATACTTGGGATAAATCCTTAGTTTTTAAGAACATTTTTTACACTACTAAATTCAATTTCCTAAAATTCTATTCTATGTTATTTTGTTTTATCTTATGTTTGCATATGTGTTCATAAATTAGATTGCCTAAAATTTTCTTTCCTGCACTCTCCGTACCCATTACTCACATCAGACTATAGTTATATCAGATCATTCTAAACTTGGTCAATGAATTGGGTAGGCTTTTCACTTCCTCTAAGATATCTTGAATAAGATAAAGCTTCTTGAAGACTTAGTGATATTTCCTTGTAAAACTGTCTGGACCTACAGTCTTTTGAAGTAGAAAACTTTTGATTACTAAAGCTTTTTTCAATGGCAACAATAAATATTTATTGAAGCAAAGAACCAATGGGTGGATGAATGGATCAAGGAATTATTTTTAAAGAAATCTCTTCTTTACTCTTGATTTCTTTAGAGTAGTTTTAGGTTCACAGCAAAATTGAGAAAAAGTACAGAAATTTCCCACACATCCCATATGCCCATGCATGCATAGCCTCTCCCATTATCATTATTACTCACCAGAGGGGTACATTTGTTACAATTGATGAACCTACATTGACACATCATAATCACTCAAAGTCCATAGTTTACACTAGGGTTCACTCTTGGTGTTGTGTATTCTATGGGTTTGGACAAATATATAATGACATGTATCCATCGTTGTAATATCATATCGTGTATTTTCACTGCCCTAAAAAACCTCTGTTGTCCACCTATTTACCCCTCCCCCCAACCACTGGCAGCCACTGAATTTTCTACGTGTACGTAGTTTTGCCTTTTCTAGGATGTCACATGACTGGATCATACAATACATCACCTTTTCAGACTGGCTTCTTTCACTTAGCAATATGCATTTAAGTTTCTTCCGCGTGTCTTTTCATGATCTGATAGCTCATTTCTTTTTAGCACTAAATACGATTCCACTTGTCTGAATGCGCCACAGCTTATTTAACCCTTCACCTACTTAAGGACATCTTGGTTGCTTCTAGGTTTTAGAACTATGAATAAAGCTGCTGTGAATATCTGTGCACAGGCTTTTGTGTGAACACAAGATTTCAACACTTTTGGGTAAATACCAAGAAGCATGATTGCTGGGTCATATGCTAAGAGTATGTTTAGTTTTGTAAGAAACAGCTAAACTGTCTTCCAAAGTGTCTGTACCATTTTACATTCCCACCAGCAATGTAGGAGAGTTCCGGTTCTACCACAACATCACCAGCATTTAGTCTTGTCAGGCTTCTGGATTTTGGCTATTCTAATAAGTTTATGGTGGTATCTCATTATTGTTTTAATTTGCATTTCTCTGATGACATATGATGTGGAGCATCTTTTCATATGTTTATTTGCCATCTGTATATCTTCTTTGGGAAGGTCTATTCAAGTATTTGGCTCATTTTTTAATTGGGTTGTTTGTTTTCTTATTGTTGAGTTTTAAGAGTTCTTTGTATATTTTGGATAATAGTCCTTTATCAAATGTCTTTTGCAAATATTTTTCAGCTTGTCTGAGTTTCGTAGTTTTCCTTACATAGATCTCGTAGAAATTTTGATAGATTAATACCTAAGTATCTCAATTTTTTAGGGTGCTGATGTAAATGGTTTGATGTTTTTAACTTCAAATTCCATTTGTTCATTGCTGATATATAGGAAAGTGACTCACTTTTGTATATTAACCATTGTTTCCTGTGATCTTGCTGTAATCACGTCTTGAAATCTCTTCTTTGACCCATGTGTGTTGTTTAATATTTTTTATATTTTGGGATTTTCCAGTTGTCTTTCTGTTATTGATTTCTAGTTTAATGCCATTGTGGTCTGAGAACAGACATTATATGCTTTCTATCATTTTTAACTTCTCAAGGTGTGTTTTATGGCCCAGAATGTGGTCTATCTTGGCGAATATTCCCTGTGAGTTTGAGAAGACTGTGTTGTGTTGTTGGATGAAGCAGCCCACTGATGTCCACTATATCCAGTTGATTGGGGGTGTTGAATTTAACTATGTCTTTCTTGATTTTCTGCCTGCTGGATTGTCCATCTCTGACAGAAGGGTGCTGATCTCCAACTATGATAATGGATTCATCTATTTCCCTTTGCAATTCTATCAGTTTTTGCCTCGTGCCATTTGATGCTGTTATTAGCTGCATACGCATTAAGGATTGTTTTGTCTTCTTTGAGAATTGACCCCTTTCTCATTATGTAATGCTCTTCTTTATTCCTGATGACTTCCTTGCTTTGAAGTCTGATCTGTCTGAAATGAATATAGTTACTTTTGCTCTCTTTTGATTAGTGTTGGCATGGTGTATTTTTCTGCATCCATTACCTTTAATCTATATGTGTCTTTATGTTTAAAAAGTGGATTTCTTGTTGACAACAAATAGTTGGGTCATGTTTTTTTAAACATTCTGACAATCTCTTTTAATTGGTGCATTTAGATCATTGACATTCAAAGTGAATACTGATATAGTTGGATTAATATCTATCATATTTGTTACCCTTTTCTATTTGTGGCACTTTTTCTTTGTTCCTATTTTTGTTTCCACTTTTTTCTGCTTTTTGTGGTTTTAATTGAACATTTTATGAGATTCCATTTTCTCTCCTTTTCTCTTACCATATCAGTTGTGTTTCATTTTTTACTTCTTTATCTTTTTTTAATGATTGCCCTAGAGGTTGCCCTACCATTTGGAAGTTTCTTCTACTACACCACCATATTTATTTCTTCCTATACTGCTATCAGGTTTTGATATGCTGTTATGTTGTTAGGTATGCAATTTATGATTGCTATGTCTTCTTGATGGATTACTATTTTCATTATTTTTAGTAACTATCTTTATCTTTAGTATTTTTGTGCATTAAATGTCATTTTACTTGATATCAATATTTCAAATTCATCACATTTTGGGAGAAATGGGATGTCATTTTTCATCACTTAATTTTCAGTCTTTTTGTGTTTTTGTTGTAGGTTATCTTTTGGAAAGTAGAATGTAGCTAGATTTTTTTCAAACTCCAAATTAATAAATCATGTCTTTTACTTTTTATTGGAGTGTAACATACATGCATATGTACATATACAAATGTATACACACCTACATGTGCAGCTAAACAAATTTCCACAAAGTGAACACATCCTTGTAATCAACATCCATATCATGAAACAGAATATTCTCAGCATCCCAGAAGTCCCATAAGGACCACTTCTCATTAGTGAACCACCTCCCCCGAGGATAACCATTATCCTGGTTTCAAACAGAATAAATTAGCCTTGCCTGTTTTGTACTTTATATACATGAATCCCTTCAGTGTGTAGTCTTTTATGTCTGGCTTCTTTCACTCAGTATTATGTACGTGACAGTCATTCATGTGGTTGTGTGTAGCCATATACCATTTATTCTCATCGTTGGATAGTATTCTAGTGAATTTACTACCATTTGTTTTTCGCCATTCTTCTCTGGATGGCAATTTGGGTAGGTCCAGTATTCAGCTAAATAGTGCTGCCATAAATATTCTCATACATGTCTTTTGGGGATCAGACACAAGCATTTCCCCTGGATGTATAGCCAGGAGTAGAATTATTGGGTCTGTCTATCTCAGTTTTACAGAGACTGCAAACAATTCCAACTCATGCTCCTGACTGCTATACATAATAATCTGTATCTTAATGGATTCATATAATCCATTTACTTTTATTATGATCACGCATATGTTTTGACTTATTTCTACATTCTTATGTTGTGTTTCTGGTTAGTCTTTCTTTTCTGCTTTCTTCATGTCTTCTCTTTACTTGATAAAGTTTTCTGTTTTACATTATTTACCTCTAATGATTTGGGAGAATTTCTACATTTTTAGTGGTTATATTAAAATTTTAAGATACAAAAATAATTATGGTTTTTTAACAGAGTCTACAGTTATTTCATTTATAGCATCCTTCCAAATACACAGACTTTAGTATGTATTAGCTGCTCATTGAATAACCCTCATCTTGTCACCACAATCAGAATTTTACATTTTATCCTTAAACACATAAAAAGTTGTTTTTTTGCCAATACCTACTTAAAAGTTAAAATACTTAATTTTTGTGCTCACTTTTGTTTCTGATATTCTTCTATCTTTCCTTCTTAACTTTTCTCCTCCTAGAACTCTGTTTTTCCAATAATTCTTTCAGCGAGGGTCTGTGGGTGCTAAGCTCACTTTATCTTTGTCTCCCTCTGGTTGGATTGGACGTTCTAACGTTCTGGTTATTTTTTTCTTGCACTTTGAAGGTGTTGCTCATTGTCTTCTGGCTCCTATTATTGCCAACGAGAAGTTAGCTGCCTGTGAAGCTACCATTCCTCTGTATATATATAATCTGTATCTTCACTCTGCTAGCTTTTAAGATATAGTGCAGTGCAACTACTTGGGGATTTATTTTCATTTATTCTAATCTATCCCACTCTCGGCATCTTCAATATGAAGATTCATGACTTCCATTTATTCTGGAAAATTCTTTACCAAAATTCATCAAATATTTTTTTGTGTGTCATTCCATCCCTCTCATCTTTGTGTGTTCCTATTGAATGAATTTTGATGTCTCTCAACCCATCCTCTGTATGTCTTTCATTAAAAAAAATCTCTTTATCTTTCAGTACTACATTGTAGATAAATTCCACAGTATCCTCCAAATCATTAATTTGGGTCTTGGAGCATATACAACCTAGAGTGTATCCCATCTACTCCAGTTTTTATTTCAACGAGTATACATTCTATTTCCAACATTCCTAATTGATTCTTTTACATATCCACCTGTTCTGCTACTGATATTTAGCAATTTAATTTTTTCTTTTAAAATAAAACTTACAGCTCTTCCCTTCTTCTTACCCGTCCTTTCCTTCTCTTTATTTCCTGGTGTGCAGGAGTCAGAGCCTGATACATGGCAATAAGGGATGCTACAGAGAGACATATTAGCATTGTGTCCCTCAGTGCCAAGGACACAGAGTGCTGAGGAAGGAGGAGGCACAGTGGAGGCAGCATGCCTACTGGCCCTCAAGAACATGGGATGCTGGGTATAGGGGGGACTCTGATGGAAGCTGAAGGAGTTGATATTTTGGGGAGATTGTTATGTTGAGCAAATTAGTAAACTGAGTAAGCATTTAAGTAAATATACTGACATTAGTGAAAAGCAAAGGTATTTAAAAACATGAAATGGGGAAAGAATAGAAAGAACTGAGATGTATTGGATTGCAATGGAAGTTATGTTATCATAGTGATATATATATTAACATATATATGTACCCATACAAACATAGATGTAGAAATAGTTATGGACATATGCATGCATACGTGTGTTAAGATACGTATATACATACATGTATTCCCAGCTCTGTCCACTGAGAGAACCTAGAAGCAATGATGTCCCAGTGGCAATGAGTACACCCAGAACCATATTTTGATTTCCAAATACCATACCCTACTTTAAGGAACCAACACTCCTTGGAGAAATGGCTGATTCCAAGGGCTGAGGCAGAGGAAGTGAAAAATAATTCTGGAACATTTTCTCGACCAGAAAATAAGGAAGTGCACAAAGAATGATGGGAACATATTAAAAGGACACAGAAGCCATCTTAGAAGATGCCTTAGAAGAAGCCTCAACTGGTCAAAAATGGGACTAATTGAACATCAAATAAATAATGATAATAATGGAGTAGAAAAGTTTGAATAAAATAGCAATCCATAAGTTCATACTTATATTAACTAATAAATTAGTAATAAATAACATAGCAGAAAGGGGGAACACTTCCTTACAGTAGAAGGCCAACTAATAAATGTGGAAGTAGTGGTAGAAAAGGAAAATCACCATTTGTTAACTATCCCAGTTGTCTGAGATATTCAGATAGCAGTTGTCTGAATTCAAACAGGATTTGTCCATAGAAGCCAATGCTAGTGAGGGAGATTGAAACAGAAAAAGGATATTGGCAAAATATCAAAATATCTTCCTACAAAATGCTAATCAACTACAAAGGGAAAGATGGCGCCTTTGCCACGGAGACACCTGAAGGCCGCCAGCATGAGCAGGTGATGAAGGTTAAGATCACCATGGGTGGGATGGTAAACATCATGTGCCCCCTGATGTGAGGCACTAAAGGAACAGAGCATCATTCCCATGATATTCCTGCCAGGAAACATCAGATGGACCCAGATTGAGGACCAGCACTCTTCACAACTATCAAGGACATGAAAGGCGGGGAGACACTAGGGAATCTTCCAGACTGATGATACTAAAGAGACCTGATAACCAAATGCAACATGTGTTTCTGAGTGATATCTGGACCAAAAATGGCAGAGACGTTCGGAGGACAGTTGGCAGAATCCTAGTGGGGTCTGTGGCCTGGACGAGAGGGTCTTAGAGTTGATTTCTTGAATTAGTGGTGATGCAGAAAGATGCATTGGGGGAAATGCATGCAGGCTTATGCAGGGGTGATGGGGCATCTTGTCTACAGCTTACTCTCAAATGGTTCAGAAAAAAGACTAATGAAATGGGAATAAGTAGAGATGGAGAGAGGGTGATAGAGCAAATGCAGTGAGACGCTGATTGTGGGGATCTGATTTAGGACAATATGAGAGTTCTTTGTGCAATTCTCACAACTTTTCTGTGAGTTTGAAATTATTTCAAAATAAGTTATTTTTTAAAAAATAACTGAAGTTATGCCTTCAACGATATGTTATTTTTTTTTTAAATAACTGAAGCTATGCCTTCAACGATACCGTTGGTCATCTTCAAGATTCTTATTGAAGTCTTTGCAGGATTGCTCTTTAAAATTAATCCAGAATGATTAGGTAAGTTCATAGAGAGAGAAGCAGATTGGTGGTTGTCAGGACCTGGTGGGGAGTGGGGAATAGAGATGATCACTTAACGGGAACCGGCTTTATTTAGGGGTGATGGAAATGTTTTGGATGTAGATACAGGTGGTGGTTGCACAACATCATGATTATACTAAATTCCACTGAATTATACACCTTAAAATGGTTCATATAACATTTTATGTTATATAAATTTCACCTCAATAAGAAAATTTCTGAAAACAAATTAATCTTAAGTGAATTTCTGTTCCAACTGTTAATTTTGTTGGCCAACATGCTTATCGTTTCATTTATTCCATGTGTTTTAACTACCATTTACAGGTCCATTTGGAGTGGGATATTTTTATGAACCTCTGTGTCTCTGTCTTCCCTCCTCTAGCCCTCACCCACCCTCCACCCCCACACTTCCCTCTCCAGTCTTATTGGTTTCATAGTTGCCTCCACATGGCTTTTTCCTGGGATCAGAGCCCAGAACCAATGGAACCACCTGCAGAGATACTGGAGAAAGGGCAGATCTAGTCAGAGATCCAGGAGCCCCTGGGCTGTGACTATGTCCTCTGCCTCCCGCGGTGGTGGCGCCAGGTTAGGCAGAAGGATTTCTTCAGCCTCCCTCAGCTAGGAGGAGGTGGGTGGGCCCACGCACATCGGTCCCTGACTGGTCAGTTGGCTCTGGGCCCTTCCAGGGCTTCAGTTGGGGACACAAACATCAGCAGGAGCTCCAAGCTCCCCCCTGTGAGCCCAAGCTTCACCTCACTGGCCATTCCTGTTTCGCCAACATTTCTGGACCTTGGAAACCTGGTTCTTCTATTTGAACCTTTTGCTTTCTCTTTCCTATGGTATCCACATTACTCTGTGTGAATGCCAGGGAGGTTTTCACAGGAGCTCGATGCAGCCTTTTCACCCAAGATCACAGGAGTGTTTCTCAAAGTGGCTGGAAAGCCACCTCTGTCA
Source organism: Tapirus indicus (assembly GCA_031878705.1). Lineage (NCBI taxonomy): Eukaryota > Metazoa > Chordata > Mammalia > Perissodactyla > Tapiridae > Tapirus > Tapirus indicus. The sequence goes on along the minus strand of CM062921.1, from coordinate 10,110,250 downwards.
TAGTCACAGGCAGAGGGGTGAGGACTGTGAACCGCTGTCCCACACCAGGCCAACCGAAGAAGCTCCCGAGTGATTCTAAAGTTTGAAAACTACTTAGTTTCTAAAACAACTGAGCCGTTTTAAGTCTCGAACTTGTTTTTATCTTTTATCCTGAAGAAATTCAGGACATGCTACCCCAATCTGGCATCTACTTTGAGTTAAAGGCACTTGTAAAACAAATAAAGAAAAACACTCTGACCTTCCTTCTTTCTCTTAAAAGCAGGAGATAAAATTGCCATTGAGAGATGTCCTCCCTGTGCCAGAAGGAAATAACATTCTGATCATTAGGACGAGAAGTTGAGACCGAGAGAATCCTATACAAACAGATCTTGCTAAAATATTTCTTACCTTCCTTTAGCCTCCCCACATGGTATAATTACTTTTTCACAACTGCCTCTTTTTTTTCAACCTAATATAAAAGCAAGTAGGTTTTCCCATTTCTTTGGGTCTTCATTCCTCATGAAATCTCCCATGTCACATAAAACCAGTATAAAATAAATTTGTATGCTTTTCTCCTGCTGAGCTATCTTCTTTCACTTCAATTCGCAGGCCCAGCCCAATAAAACCCTAAGAGGGTAGGATAAAATTTTGCCTCCCCTACAACCCAGACCTTAATTCCACTCCAGCAGCCTTTATCTCCAGGGTAATGTCAATTTTCTTCCCCGTGTTACAGGAAGAGTTAGGCGCACATTTACAGACCCAGGTACAAACTGACAGCAGGTCAGGACAAGCCCTGGGCCTCATCTGACTGCCCTCCATTCCCACAAATCTCAGCCCCTGGGTGGGCCTTGGTGCCCATGGCTTTGCTGATGCAGCCCAGGTGCAGTTTCCAGCCCATCCTCCTGAAAAGGGAGACAACTTCAAAATACCTTCTTTCCTCTTTGAGCTTGACCTACCCTCCACAAAGACGTCAACCCAGGAGCCAGCCTTCCTTCCAGGACTCTCGTCTTGAGATGGACTTCCTCTTGGCACCAGCTCCTGTGACTTCCAGCCCATAGGTGCCCGTCCCCCTCCAGACACTTTCCCTTTTCCATTTCTCCTGAAGGTCGGAGCCATCATTACAGCTCACACCTTGGAGAGTGAACCAGGAGTGGTCCTCACCAGCTCCTCAAATGGTGCTCGAAGACATTTCCAATCCATTCTGGATACGCGTGCGCACACACGCGCGCACACACACACGAAGGCCCATGAGCTATTGTAACTCAGGGTCTCAATCCAGTCCTGAGTAAAACCTTAGGTCTTCTCAACCATCTGAGTCTCTGCCCCTAGAGACCAAAATCAGTAAAATGACCAGACACGGACCTGAGCCAAGGGCAGTCTCCAAAAGTCCCGTGTACAGGGGATTAAGGCAGGTAGGAGCCACCTGGATGCTGCAGCTTTGGCCTGGTCTCCTGCCTCAGTCTCCATCCAGTCTACTTCAGTTGGTGGTTGTCATGAGAACCTGGACCCCTGCTCCCCTGCCACCTTGGTCATCTAGGGTAACCAAACATCCCAGTTTGTCTGGGACTGAGGGGGTTCCCAGGACATGGGAGTTGAGGTGCTAAAACCAAGAAGGTCACAGCAGGGATGAGCTAGTCCCCCACCAGAGTCCAAGGGTGGTATAAATGAGCATCCAGTAGCCAAAGGAAAGGGGACAAGGAGTTATTGGCCAGATGGCCAACCCCACACAACAGTGTTAATGAGGTCCCCGCCACCTAATGGGAGGCTTTCACAAAGACTGTATAGGTTCCAACTTCCAGGAGCTTCCTAATCCCTCCCACGGATTCCACTCCTATCCTAACACCACACAGGAGGCCACATGGGAGGGAGGTGACATGTCAAGAGACCACTGCAGGTCTCTGTCTGAGAGGTTCCTGTGTTCCCCCTGGTGAGCCCCTGGCATTTCACAGTCTCAATCCCCCCTACCACCATAAGCAAGAAGAGTCCCAGCTGGGCACCACCCCAGGCACCTCAGGTCAACCTCAACCCTCCTACTCAATGGAGGACAAGTACAAAGAGACGAATGTTCTCCGCCTTTGCCTCCTACAGCCCTGTACACAGAAGGCTCTGACGGTCCAAGGAGGAGGAGTCAGGTTGATGGAGAGATTCTAACTCCATCAGAACACAGGAAAGCCTCAGCGGGGGTGTCTGCCCACTCACAGCCACCTTGACCATGAACACCTCCACAGTGGGCTGTGAGCGGAGGATGGTGTGAAACCGCTTCATCCTCCCTGTTCACTGTTAACTCCACACTCGCCTCAGACCTCATGGAAGGACCATGACTCAGCTCAGTGGCCGTGCTGAGCCCCGACCTCTCCGTTTCCCTCTGAGCAGCAGCCCCAGGCCCAGCACTTGGTTGCCAGGGGCCATGGAGGCCCCTCATGACTCCCTCAGTCACTCTGGGGCTTCGACCTCTGGGAGATTCTGTCACACAAATGTTTTTCTCTGATGTAGCAGGTGTGCTGTTCCTCATTTCAGAGGATGGACAGTACAGGCTCTTGGCGACAAGAAGTACAGAGCCCAGGGGAAATGGAACCGTCCCCTCGAGGTGGCCTTAGGCTAGAGACCCCAAGCTGGGGCTGAGAGGCTTGAGACTTCCACATGGCCAAGAGGGGCGGGGGTGGGGTGCCGGGTTCAGGTAACAGGAAATGAGGCAGGGCCTCCATGTCTCCTGTGCTGCAGCCCCCACCTCTTGCCTCAGTGTCCCTGACCTGCCCTAACCCACACCTGATGCCTCTCCCATCTCATGGGCCCAGAGCAGCACCACACCAATGCCCACCCGGGCTCCCGTGGCGCCTGCTTTCATCAGAGCCCCTGGGAGCTGCCAAGGTGTCTCCTCACCCAGGTAACTTTAGATACCAAACCTACTGGAATACACATGCTTCTCGTAAGATGTAACCCTAATGGAGGCATTTCAACACAGTGGAGACCGATGGAGGGTTTTTCCAAGTCCTCTTAGTGGATTTGCCCCTTTCTTGGTGAACTGTGGGCAGTGGTGTGTGGCGAAATATTTGATAACAGGCTCTGAGGGCAGAGAAGGGGAGCCCTGATTTGTAGTATGATTTCTATGGTTAAATCCTCCCTCTTTGGCCAATTTTATGCTATTGACATGATGTCACTGAACATGGAGTCGGGAAGAGATGTGCTGTCACTCACCTGTATATATAATTTTTGCCACACAGCTTCAACAGGTGTAAACAACCTCAGGGAAAGATAATAGTAAAATGGAGTCAAATAATTAGGAAGTGATGTTTGAATATTTATTACCTTTGTTCTGAATACAATCTATTTTGTTGTAAGTTTCTACAATTTAATTTTTCATAACAGCTGTGTTTAACAACAAGCTTGCAAAATTTCTGAAAACGTAGCATACCTTCTCAGGGCTTCCCTGAGGTGGCTTTCTCCCTCCAGTCGGCACACACCTAGGCCGCCTCTCCAGGTGCACACACACCGACACCTCATGTCTCAGCCAAACACGGGCCAATAGGAAGGAGACTGTGAGGTCAAACCCACGGCCTCCTGGAGCAAATGACCATGAGCTGGGGCTGCCCCTGATTAGCTGCAATCCTCCCTGCTGCCATCAAACCTATCCGGTAATGAGCCCTCACCTTGGGCAGAACACCTTGCTGGCCACTCCGGTGTTATTGAGCCAGGGACAGGACTGGGGGTCAGGATTTCAAGGGACCTCTGGGCAGCTGCCTTCAGTCTGTTGCGGGGAGCAGGGTGAAAGGAGAGCTAACCACCTCTCTGAGATCAGACTAGGATTTTGTTTGCTTAAAGGCAGGGAGAGGGGGCACGGCAGGCTTTTCCAGTTCTTTATTAGAGCAAAAACCTATGGAACAGCTTCCTATAGTCCAGACTACCGAGTCTCCAAGGAAACCGGGTAACGAATTCCCCAAGAGCAAAATGCCCTGAGGAGGAGCCATGCCGCCCTCTAGTGTCCATACGGGGGATGGCAGGAGTGTGAGTGGGGAGGTGCTGCTCCTCTGGGAGGGGCTGGAAGGCAGGCTCTGTCCCCTGAAGGGAGACAGCTCAGGACGGGAGCATATGACCTGGCCTTGCTGTTCTCCCGGTCACCGGAGCAGAGCTCTGGATTGTCTGTCATTCTGCTAAGGGAGGAGTTGAGCGTCAGTGGGCTCTGAGCAAGTCCCAAAGGTGCAGGGAGAGTGGAGGAGCCCACCCCAGGTATGGTGAGAGGTCCCACCAGGTATGGCTGGGCTGTAGATGGGTGCAGAAGTCACTACAATCTGCAGAAGTGATGAAATACGATACCCCATCCTTCCCCAAATGTGATGAATTTGAAATATCAATATGAAATAAAATGACGTCTCGTGCACAAGTCAGTAATAAGCATAAAAATAGTTACTAAAAAATATTGAAAAAATAATCTACCAAGAAGATATAACAATCACAATTTACGTACCTAAAAATATAACTGCAAAGTGAAAACCAACAGCAGTACAAGGAGAAATGAACATGAAGGGTGATTTTACCACAAAATGTGAACAGAAATATTTAAAATGTTGATCTAAAAGATGTATATAGGGGCCGGCCCGGTGGTATAGAGGTTAAGTTCGTGCCCTCCGCTTCGGCGGCCCGGGGTTCGCCGGTTCGGATCCTGGGTGCAGCCTGCACCGCTCATCAAGCCATGCTGTGGCGGTGTCCCACACAGAGCAACCAGAGGGATGCACAACTATGACATACAACTATCTACTGGGGATTTGGGGAGAAAAAGCAAAAAAAAAAAGTATATAGAATCTCTTACCCTAGAAATAATTAATAGTCTTTTCAAGTACGCATTAAAATTCACAAAAATTAATCATCATAGGTTATTTAAAAATTTTAACTATTTCTAAAGAATAAATATTATATAGACCATGTTCTATAACTGCAATGCAATCAAATAGCAAATAATAAATATTAAATTATTTATAAACTTAAAAATGAAGTTCATCTCATTAACAAAAAACCAAACAACTCGATTAAAAAATGGGCAAAGGATAAGGAGGGACGTTTTTCCAAAGATGATAGACAGATGGCCAACAGGCACATGAAAAGATGTTCAACATGACTAATTATTAGGGAAACGCAAATCAAAACTACAGTGAGATATCACCCGACGCTAGTCAGGATGGCTATAATTAGCAAGACAAGAAATAACAGTGTTGGAGAGGATGTGGAGAAAATGGAACCCTCATTCACTGCTGGTGGGAGTGCAAACTGGTGCAGCCTCTATGGAAAACAGCATGGAGATTCCTCAAAAAATTAAGAATAGAGCTACCATATGATCCAGCTATTCCACTGCTAGATGTTTGTCCAAAGAACATGAAAACATGAATGTGAAAAGATATTTGCACCCCTATGTTCATGGCAGCATTATTCACAATAGCCAAGACTCTGACACAACCTAAGTGCCCATCAGTGGATGAATGGAAAAAGAAGACGTGGTATATATACCCAACGGAATACTACTCAACCATAAAAAAATAAAATCTTGCCATTTGTGACAACATGGATGGACTGTGAAGGCATTATACCAAGTGAAATAAGCCAGATGGAGAAAGTAAAATACCATATGATTTCACTCATATGTGGAGGATAAAAACAACAACAAGCAAAAACATAGATACAGAGATTAAATTGGTGGTTACCAGAGGGGACACGGGGAGGGAGGAGGGCAAAAGGGGTGACAGGGCACATGTGTACAGTGATGGATAGTAGTTAGTCTTTGGGTGATGAACATGATGTAGTCTACATAGAAATTGAAATATAACTATGTACACCTGAAATTGATATAATGTTATAAACTAATGTTACCTCAATAAAAAAATGAAGTCCAAAATAATTAATGAAGAGGAAAGAAAATGGTAATAGAAATTATTAAATATTTAGAATATAATGATGATGAGTGTAGTACACATCAAATTTTGTTAGATGCAGCTACAGTGGCATTTAAAAGCAAATATAAAGCCTTAAAATATATTTATTAAAACATAAAAAGTAAAAAGTGAGTTAAGTATTAACCTTTTAGTTAAGTAAATATAAGGAAATAGAATAGAGAAGATCAACAAAACCAAAATCTGTTTGTTTTATTTTCTAAGCTAATACAAGAGAAATACCTCTAGCAAGAGTGAAGGAGCTAAAAGTGGGGTAGGGGTATGGGAACCCTGTATTATAAACAAAAGCTGCACATATAGAAGATACTTTTAAAGCAATGTAAATATGTAAACAGCTGTATACTATTTAATCTGAAATATTAGAAAAAAAGATAGGTTTTTAGAAAATATAGATTACTAAAATTGATCCAAGAAGAAATAAAGATATCAACAAACAAATAATCATTTAAAAATGGAATAAGTAATCAAAAGTTTTCTACTCCAAAATACCCTAGGTTCAGATACTTTTACAACAAAATAAAACTAAAACTCTTCAATAATCCTTATATTACTTAAAACACTTTAGAGAAAGTGAAAAGGCTAACCAACTCATTTTCCAAGTTTAGGATGATCTGATATAACTATAATCTGATATGAGTAATGGGCAAGGACAGTACACGAAGGAAACTTTGAGCCATATAATTTATGAACATACACGCAAACATAAGATTAAAAAATAGGGTAGAATGTTAGGAAATTGAATTTAGCAATGTAAAGAAATATTAATTTAAAAAATAGGATTCATCCAAGGAGGCAAAGATAATTCAAAATGAGAAGATCTATTGAAGGGTAACAGAATTTGCCGCCCCGAAATATGCCTCTTTGACAGAAGGATTATTTTGAGCTGATTATTTTTGAGAAACAGCAGATGCAAGAGAAGCTCTGAAAACAGAGTGGATGTTACCCTCCTGGAAGGGACACCTGTATCCATAAAGGAAATTTCCACTAGAAAGGGTAGCTGTACCAGAAAGAGAGCTACTACCAGAGATCATTTTTTTACCTGTGCAGCAAGGTATTGTTTCCCATACCTTGCCTCCCCTCATCTTCCCTTGAATTGCCTCCCCCTCATCTAGAAGCCCCAAACTTCTATCCCTTTCCTTAGCTCAAGAGGGTATATAAGTCTCAATCATCTGCCTGCCTTTTGAGTTTCATATCTTTATGGGGCTCCATACGTATATACGTAATTAAATTTGGTTTTTTTCCCTAGGTAATCTGTCTTATGTTGCTGTAATTCTTAGAGCAGCTGCAGAACGTGGAAGGGTAAAAGGGAAAATTTTTCCTCTCCCACATTATGTGTGCAGACAGCTGGGGTGTAGAGGCAGTGTGGAGGACAGGCTTATGTTTCCTTTCTTCCTTCAGCCGTTGGAGAAATCGTTTCTAAGGTTATAATGTTTACCTTTTGATGGTTATGAACCAGGTACTCATTAGGATGAAAATATAAAGCTAAGATTTTTTCCCCCTCACATTAGCAGCCTTTGAATGCCATCATGGTTTTATACCAAGAATGGCTTATAAATCTCTAAAAGCAATAGTCCTCCTCTTTGACTGTGTTTCAGGTTCAGATGGAAAAATCTCTTCTAAGCAGGAAAGAATATCTTATATCTTCCATTTCAAAAATGGCTGAAGCAACCCCTGACATGAGGAATGAGACGAACTCTCAAAGGCTGAGATTGAAAGGATTTCAAGGGAATGGCTGCCGAGATGCTAAAAGTGACACGACTCACCAGGAGGAGGGCTTACCCAGTGGTGAGCAGTGGGTCTACTGGGAATGGAGTGAAATTCAGTGATGCGTTAGGGTACTTTTATGGATTTTAAATCTTTTGTGCTTCATCTCTCAGGTGGCAATTACCACAGAATACAAGAGAAAAAGAGACAAAGCAATCAGAGCATCATTTAAACTATATAGGAATTTAGATTTTTTCACTGAAAATGAAGTCTTTTGAACTTTGGGTCTGTTTCATCTGAAGAATTCTGACTTTGTACCACAGATGAATGATAATTACTCAAACTGTTGCTGGGGTTCTTGGTTGCCATGTGAACACGAAATGGTGGCTGAAGGCAGCATTATGCGGGCCGTCATGCTAGGGGGTCACCGTTTCCGTGATGGGATTTTTGAAAGCCCAGTCCATAAAGTTTAGGGCTTTGTAAGTGAATAAGAATCATTTTATGTCAACCTTCTGGATGGGTGTTTTCTGAGCATTATATTTTGCATAATTCCTTCCTCTGATTATTCTTGATATTTGTCAAGTTGTGTTTTTTGATTGCTCTGACTGGCTTTTGGAGACTCTGATGAAACGCTAAACTGAAGTAGCAAACATGCATATTGTAGGGAAGGAAAAGTTTTCTTTGATCCTTTTAGGATCCCTGGCTGGGTCTAAAAGTTAAACTGATGAAGACAGATTAACAGGAGAGAAGCATATAAATTTTATTGCATTTTTACATGTCTGTGGGAGCCTTCACCAGAGAATAAAGACCCAAAGAAGTTATCAGAGCAGGAAGTTCTTATACCTTCTAGACAAAGAAACAGTAAATTTGTGAATATTTAACAAGACAAAGGGCTTTGGGCTAGGAGTGGTAAAAGGTGAAGCAGCAACTAGGAAGACAAAGGTTAGTTTAACATGGCGTGTTCGTACAGATCCCTCATCTCTAGAGACGTGAATGTCTGCCCTCCTCCGGGTGCAGGGAGGGTACCTGACACGTGGGAGTTTCGTGCTCAGTTTCAGGGAAGAACAGCAAGTTGGGGGAGTTTGAGTGAGCTTCCTGCTTCTGCCATTTTCCCAAACTCCTTGAGCTTAAGATATTTCGCTTGCCAAGGTGCCATATTTTGGGGTAGCATGTCCTGAACCTCATCATTTCCCCATCTGAAACTTCTCCCAGGAAATTCACAGTCCAGAAACTGCATTAGTTAAGTTGTTCCATAACCCATCGAATCAGTCTCTCAGACCTGGACATTTCTATGGAAACAAAGGAAAAACAAAAGTTAATGGTTAGAACAAACCATAAACTCAGTTTCTGAGGCCAGAGGACAGTAGTCAAGAAGATTTCTAGATGTTGGACTCAAAAGTATTTTCAGATGGAGTACGAGCAGGTAGTGGCAATCCGACAGATTTTCCTGGTTTGCAGTTTGAATGTCCCTGAGAATGTCATCAGGTGTCTTGGTGAACTTTCTGAGTGGCCCACACAGCAAACAGGTGTGAAGATTGTCTAAACATGATCTATTGAGATATTTTTTCTGAAGTTTATATCAAGTTGTCCAGCGTTAGCTTGCCGGTCTTCGGGAAAAGGGCAGTTTTAGTTCTCAATGATTCTAAGTCAGAAGGGTGGGAGAATAATTGGAAACATTAATTTGGGGAGTTATAGCCAGGTATTGGAGGAAACTTGAGGAATTCAAGATCAAGTCCAGTTTACAAGTAGGTAACAAAACCTTAGAGGCAATGAACAGGTGTAGAATTGTAGAATCTAATATCCACACAGATATGCTATAGTTTTCCAGTAATTTTTCTCTCTACAGTCAACCCTATTTCTATCAGAGATAATGAAAAAAAGATTCATTGGAGACTCTGATAAAATAAGTCTAGTCTCATTAAACTTGGCCTGATTATTCATATAAATGCAGTAAGAATAGTGATGACCATATAGGCTCTTGTTAAGTCTGTTTTGCTAGAACTTTTCATAAGGAATCTCAGATTAGACTTCTAAAAGCCTCTCAAATCTAAGAAGCCAAGCCAAGGACTCACCAGCAGATTTTGCTGCAATACTATAGATTTGGGTTAATGTGTCTCTTCTCAAGGTCCCCAAGATATCCTGAGTTTCCTGGGCCTGGTGCAGAATGTAGAGCAACCCTTAAGAGCTCTTGCCAGAAGCATCTTTCAAAAAGGCAGCCAGACTACCACAGGTTTCCTGATGGGAAGTGCTCCCTGGCAACGCTGTGAAGAGGTCGAATTTGGTTTTGATGCATAAATCCCCCAATTTAAATCTCTCTTCCCCAATTCAATGCCCCAATCTCAGCAGGGGACCATGTTTTAGAATCTGGATGACTATATCCTTTCCGTGTGATGGCGTCCATAGAGACAGACAGTTTGGGACTATGCTTCCTTTAGCATCACCTCCCTGCCTCCTTCCATTTTGAGTAAATTGTCTGTTTGGTTGGTCATATTTTTAAAGGTAAAGTTCAGTCCACAGTTACATTTATGTACAGGACACAAAATACATCTGTCTGTATATTCTGCATCCAAGTGATTGTTTTGGGTCGTATTACATAATTTGAAATAGCAGAGTTTAAATTTTGGGCAGGCATTGGTATCACTTTGGAAACACCCAGGTAGGGTTTGTCTTTGAAATGTATTGAGTAAGGGATAGAAATCTCTCCTGTCATGCCACAAATGTTCATGACCGTCTGTATTGTCCCTTCTCCATAAAACCAATAGTTCTGCCTTGCTACTGATAACAGTTGGCCTACAATAATGCTTACCTGCCTACTATGTATAAAATGAAAGTATTTATTGAAATGAGAAGCAGTTAAAATGCCTTTTGCTTTGAGTGCACAGTTGACTCCAAACACTGTCATTGATGTTTGAGGCAGAATCTAACCTTTTCAGTCACCGCTTCCAGGCTGGCGCCCTTCTCCAACTATTCTTTGACTCATGTTGATGTCTTCGAGGGCTCCTGGGGCTCCTGTCTACTGGAACACATCTGTGGTACCTCTGGGAAGACGACCTCTTCCAACAGAAAACAGTGTTTTCATGACCCAATTGGCAGCCAATCTGATTCAGTGCTTCTTATCATGCTGTTCCAAGAAATAATAATGACACAGGCAAGAAGCACAGCCAATATTTATTTCTATATAGAACCAACATAGTTCTGTATCTGTTTCTCTGTCTATTCTCTACACATCCCTCCTCTTCCAGGTTGACTGACTGCTGAGAAAAATCATTTGCTATTATCTTAGTAAATACCCTTTTGGTTGCAAGTAACAGATATAATCTTTGGGTATTTTGAGAAAAAGATGGGTACTGTATTAAAGGATCCAGGAGCAGCTCATGGAACTGACAGGCAGTGGGAACAGGAACCCAGTTTGGGAAGCTGCCCACCCCTTCTCATTCCACCTCATCTGATGCTTGTGTTTCACTTTATCATCCCCCTAGAGTGGCAGCCTCCTCTTCTCTGTGTACACTGTAGAAGATGGCTGCCCTATAGCTCCCAAATTTGTCGATTTGTGTTCAAAGAGACAGCAAAGACTCATCTGTACTTCTGATTTCTCTTAAAACTTCCAGGGAGAGAATCTGATCGGTCCAGTTTGGGTCAAACATCCACCACTGGTTGGATTGGTTATCACCAGCAGGGCAGATTCACAGAGTACAAACTGTGGACGGAGCTCTTCACGCAGCATTAGGCTCAGTTCTTGGAGAGGAGGTGGGTGGGGGTCCGGAAGGGTGTCATTCTGAAAGGCATCTACAGTGTCACCTATCATGTCTGAGTGGCCAGCTTTGTTTACCAACTTGCTCTCAAACTTCAGTTTCTGTCTTACCTTTACTGAATACTTTAGATATCCAGTAGGAGGTGGGTGTTTAAAGAAAAGGAATAAGAGATAGTGGTGATAAATTGAAAGTGACCAGTGGAGAAATTGAATCCAGCAGGGGAACAAGGAAATTGGCTTTAGCCCATCAGATATTCTGCCTTTTGGGGCACTGATGACAAAACCATTGTAAACAAATGTTGCTGTTTCCTCCCTACTTGGGGTGGGGGAAGCTTAGCAAGGACCATTTGTTCCATCTTGTCAATGAAGCCGATATATTAAGCATTTGGTGACCTTTGTCTCTGGGGAAGTGACATTTAAGCTGAGACAAGGAACCAGCCATGTGGGGAAAGAGCATCCCTGCCAGCGCAAAGGAGCTGCAGCGGGAGCAAGCCGGGCTTGTTCAGGGGACCAACAGAAGTCCAGGGGGGCTGGAGTGAGTAAGTGAATGAGGGGCAGGGGTCAGAGGTGGGGACAGAAAGGGGGCCAGGGCCCAGGCCAGGTGAGATTTTGTAGGTCAATGCTTATCTTGAAAGAAATGCTGCTATGGGGGGAGGCATACATCCCTATATTTAAGGACATCATTCTTGACTTTGGGACATTGTAAATGTTTAAAGCAGATGTACAGTGCATGCTCAACAAGGCCACGTCAGGCCTTTCTGGAAAAACAAGGTCAGGCAGAATTAGTTTTAAACTAAACGGCTTCCACATACCACAACACATTTTACTGCTTTTCATTTATTCATCGCTTCTGAACTCTCTATACCTGATGCAAAATACAGCCGTGTCCTCAATTCATGAACACCAGCCACCCCACCCCCACCCCCACTCGACCTCACTCATGCAAGGCACTCTGAGTGTAACGGGGTCTCAGGGGGGAGTCGTCGGAGCTTTGCATAGCAAACAACCTAGAATAACTCCTTAGGTATTCCTGGTCTCAGCAGCCCTCAACCTCTTTGCCACCTGGGGGTTTTACAGAGCCCTCACCCCATGCAGTGCCCAGCCTTATTCCATCTCACTAGCTCCTCCCTCATCCCTTCTTCCTCTCCTCTCCAGGAGAGAAATGAAAATTCCTCTCATTCCTTAATCATTCTTTTGTTGTTAGGAAGCTCCTCAAGTACCCCCTTCCAGCTCAAAATGGATTTTAGGTATTTTTCTCCTAAGATAAATCCTGGTGTCAGCTCTCAAGGAATATAGACTTCACCCTATTACAGTGATGTCACTCTTCGTTGAGCACATATGGTGTGCCGGGCCCTAGGGGTGTCAGAGTGATTAAGTCAGGTCGAGGCACTGGGGTCACACAGACGGCTCATGAGCCAGTGGGTTATACTTGAGGACAGATGACATGGGGAAGAGCGAAGCCGATGATGAGACAAAGGGAGCGAAGTCAGGTTGTTATGGGATCACAGGGAGAGCAACGGACCGGGTCTAGCGGTGGACGACAGCAGCGGGCACGGGTGTCTCTTCGGGAAATGGAGCTGAGAGTCTGGCCATGTCCAGAGTGCCAGTCAGTTGTCCTCCCCAGAATCCTCCAGCTTATTTGGTCACCTTCTTCAGACACCATCCGTGTAAAGGAGCCCTCTCTGACTCCACAGGGCTCTTACGAGTCTCGGGGAAGACCAGATTAAAACCTGTACAAGCTCTAAGAATGGAAAGGATGGTGGATCTGTTTCCACAAGTAATTCGAAATAAAACTGATGCCTAACTATAAGTGTAAAGAAGTCCAAAGAAGTTCTGACTTTTTCCAGTAATGACTACTTTAAGCTTATTTGAAGGTCAATTATCAGATTCTCTTCCTCTGAAATGTCATCTATCTATCTATCTATCTATCTATCTATCTATCTATCTATCTATCTATCTATCTATCTCTCTCTCTCTCTCTCTCTCTCTTTTTGCCTCTGTCTATTGTATAACACAATACTGCACTTTTGGGGGAAAATTTATCACTTGTTCTCCAAGGCTGCTTTATTAATCAGAGTTCTCAGGGAATAAGGGCTTGTTAAAAATTTCAGATTAAATGACTCCTTACCAGAGGTCTCTTGTTTCCAGGGCTGATGCCCAAAGGCTTTCCGAATTCCATGAAAGCATAATCTACTGAGCATAAAACTCTTGCTTTGGGATCACTTATCTCTTTATCAAATATTATCTGGATGTGTTTATGGAACTCCAGGTAAGCAGTTAGGATGACTATATACCTAATCCAGAAAATTTTCTGAAACATTGAAGAATTCTAATCTGGATCTAAGTTTATTTTTACATATACTTCTTAAATAATGGCACACACATACACATACCTGGTTAACTGTGGGTTATTTCTGGATGGCTCTGGGTAATTAATGTTTATAGTAATTAAAATTGCACTACCACCAAGGTCGTTCCTGACAACAGCTAGTGGTGCAGTATCTCGCATTCTGCGGGAGTTAAGGCCTTCTCCTTCCCAGGGGTCTGGTTTATCCTCAGAGGAGAGTACCTGACTCAGTGCAAACATCTCCAAACCAGCACCACCTGACCATCTCATAACACAATACTTAGGTTGTGACTGTCCACACTAAGCAGATGGTGAGGAGTGGGTAAGTATTGAGTCAACTACCAACTCCATTGCAAACAGCTCATTAAACGAGTCCGAGAACTAGGCCTTGGTGGTCCTCCAGTTTCATGCTGTCCTTTGACTGATGAGGAACTCGAGTCACAGACTAGTGGCTTACCCACACCACACGCTGGGTGGTGGCATCTCCTCACCTGTCATTCAAAGAACTTTCTATCACCTTGGATAGCTGATCTTAAGCAACATTTAGAATCCAGCTAAATAGTTTTTAAATTTTTTCACGCTGGTTTGAGTTTTCATGTGCTGCTTTGATATTCACAGTTTTATATACATTCAGGAAGTTATATCAACAGTGGAAATAATATTTTCCTTCTCCCCAGTTTCCAACTTTGCCTCAGTTGAAAAGCTGGCACATTTCTTTGGTTTATACTGATTCTTCCACTGATGGCTTTGGAACAATGCTGCGTTTTGTCGAATCACTGTCTTGGCAATAGCAGCTACTGATACAATACTTCAAGTAATGCTTTTCTCTTAACCTGTAGGTTTGATCAATGGAGTTATCCTGGAAAATGAGAGAGGGTGAAGCCTCCTGCCGATGACTCTCCCTCTGCTTGGAGGGGACCTGTGGTTCTGAAAGAGCCAATTGTGAGAATCCCACTGAGGGGAGTGATCTAGAAAGAAAGCTGGCTTTGTCCCAGGCACCTGTGGGCCCCGTGGACAAGTTCAGCATCTTTCCAACTGTGTGCAGAGTTGCTGAGGACAGAGTATGATTAACTGAGGGATCCTCTGTGCTTCAGATGCAGATAAGAAATGAATGCATCATGCTTCTCAAATGCTAAATGTGCTATCCCAGTTGTTGTCTCCTAGATCTGCCACCTTAGGGCATAAGCAATGGGAGTAGCAATAGCTGACCTTGGAGACCTTGGACCCTCCTCCTGATCTGCCTAAAGGAATTGTGCATGTTACAGCCTTGCATGCCCTGGGTCTGCACTTGACTTGATGGGGAAGGTGCAGGTCACCTGGCTGCATTGAAGAGGAGGGCAGCAAAGAGATAAGGCCAGGAATGGGCTGGCTCTGTCTTCCAAGGTAGGAGCTGCATGCCTAGGCAAGAAGTAGGGAGCATGAAACAGAACTCCAGCCTTTAGGCCTGGGCAGCCTCCTCCTTGAGTAGCGTTCTTTTCCCCATCTGGGCTACAGGCTGGTCCCAGCTCCAGGGACTCTGTGGTAGATTTATTGCATTCATAGTCCCAACCATCCCTGCCTTCCTGTGTTCATGCCCTTTGCAGAATGACTTTGCAACTCCTCACATCATGAGATGATGTCCATTTACCCACCCTTGCATCTGGACTGGCCTTGTATCTTGCTTTGGTCAACAGTGAATATGACAAAGTAATGATGTGCTGGTTCTAAGTCTTGGCTTCAAGACCTTGCAAACTTCCACTTACTCTCTTGGATCCTGCAATGGCCCTGTGAACAAGCCCGGGCTAGCCTGCTGGAGGGAAGAAACATGGGGCCCAGTCACTCCCATTGGCCCAGCTGATAATTGTCAACTCCAGGAGAGTCACCTAACTGACCTGCAGTGGATGGCAGACACATAAGGCACGCAGCTGAGACCAGGAAAACCTCCCCGCTGAGCCCATCATGAATTGCTGTCCCATAGAATTATAAGCTAAATTGATGATTTTTGTTTTAAGACACTGAATTTTGGGGTGATTTGTTTCACAGGAATAGATAACTGATACAGGCCCCATGGGAGTAGGTGAAAGAAGGAAACTGCATCCTGGAAAGGCCTGGGCTGTTGGTGAGGGCGGGAGCTGAGAGACAAGAGTTGCCTGAAACCAGAGAGCCTCCCATGTAGGTCTGAGCTTGAGGATCGCCTGGAGATCGAGTCCCAAAAGAAGATGGGAGGGAAGGCACCTGGGGTAGAGCTGCAGGAGTAATAAGCACCAGGACACTCGGGTACCACAGGGAATAGAAAAACCTTTAATAATGGTGATAAGCAGCTTTGCACATGTACTCTTTCCAGACACTCTCTTCTTCCAGGCGGTTGGCCTTTGTGGCGCCACTGGAGTGGACTCCCCGTGATATAAAATCCTGATTCATTAGCATTAGGTCTCCAGGGAAGTCAGCTAAGTGGAAAAGATTTCGGTTCGTTAAGCCAGTGATGGACCGTTCTGCTTTCTTTGTGGGGAGGAATGGTTTTAGATCATTTGGATGGTATGTTAGACATTTCTTTGGTTCTTCTGACTTGAAAATTACATTCATTTTTATTTCTTGTCTTTTCGTGGTTTTGTTCTCTGCCTCGTCTCTCTCTTCTGGCTTGGCATCATCACAGCTATCAGCGTCAGCGTCGTCCTTGTCTTTTCTGGCCTTGTCGTTTGCCGTTGGGCCCACGCCCCCTCCAGACAGAAATGAACAGCTCCTAAACCTGTCGATGTAGGGTAAAAACTGCTTATTTCTCAGGGCTCGAGCAAACTGCATCCGTTCTATGTGTTTGCTGATGTTGAGTCTCTCTCGTTGTGGCATTTTGAACTCCTCTGGGGGCACAACCACCTTTGCTGTCCATATTTTTTCTAGGGGCCCACAAGTGG
Source organism: Tapirus indicus (assembly GCA_031878705.1). NCBI lineage: Eukaryota > Metazoa > Chordata > Mammalia > Perissodactyla > Tapiridae > Tapirus > Tapirus indicus. Next base: position 10,093,645 of record CM062921.1, on the reverse strand, counting down.
CATAAGAAGGAGAATGTTGTTTCTTATATTCCATCACCTGTTTGTAGTCGGAAGACAGCAACTGCAGTTCCTTGAGCATTTTCCGTTCTTCCTCTTGCTTATAATTCAAAAACCTTCTTGCTGCTACGGTGTGAATGCCACCTAGACGCTGACAACGGGAAAAGGATTGTTAAGATCTCAAGGGAACAGGAACAGGGATACCCACAGAAAGGATTACCCAACGGCACCTTCTCCCTCCACTGCTGAGTGTGTCTGAGCCCCTGTGTAATGGGAAAGAGGGAGGATCTTTAGGGTCAGAGAAGCCTGGGTTCAAATCCTGACTCTCCTTACCTACCATGAATTTCAAAGAATTTTATTGACCTTACAAGAGCCACTGTGAGTCCTCCATATGACAACATATCTGAAAGCAGCTAGTGCAAGGTAAGGGCTCAAGAAATGCCAGCTTCCGTCATTTGTTATCACTTATAGTTATATTCCTAACCGGACTTTGAAATGAAAGCCTTTTGCTATGCAGGTGTGGAAGCTGCTAGCAGACTCATCCCACTTGAGTCCACTGTTCGGGAGACTGACATCTCTATTGCCGGTAGTGTTTGAACCTCTGGCTTCCCCTAGCCTAACTGCCTGGCTTCAGCAGGGCCTCCCATGTATAAACTTCAGGGCACTTACTAGGATCTCTTTTTCCAAGGGGGAGTATTTCCCAAGGGCAATGTGTGGGTCAGATTTGTAGAATTTGGTCCATATCCTGGAAGGCAGAGAGGCAGGTGTATTAGAATTCTGGAGAGAGTCTTGCTAGTTGTTCTTTTTGGAGTGGGAAACCTCACAAAGGGTGGTTATACTTTAGTCAGGCTGGGGCCACTGTGACCGAAGTTTCTGTAGCCATAGGGTGGGCTCATTCTGAGATGGATAGGAAGGAAGCACAGGTTACACTCACCCCAATGGTGAAGCAGAACAGAGATCCCCTTGGCAGCACAAGAAGTCTTTATCCTGAAAGGAATTGCTGGTATGGAATGTTCTGACTGGTGTTCTATTCTTATTTGGCTTCCCCTCTGCAGTCTTCCTTTCTTGGGCCCTTGAATTTTTAGCCCTCTCTTTTCCAATCTTCTGACAGCCATTCTCCCATTCTCTGATCATACTCCGGCAACAGGCTAGGGTGGGAGGTGTCAACGCCTGGAGTTTCTTTCTAAGACAGTTTAGTGAGAACCCAAGGGACAGTCACAGACTTTCCTTGCATCATAACTGGCCTACCTGGGAGCTATTGTGAGGTCTGAGTCTAGGCATCAAATGATCCCTGGGGTGTAGTGGACACACACTACCATGCTCCTGGCATGTTGGTGTCCAGAGGGATAGAATGGGCGGAGAGTGTGGCTGGGAGACGATCTGACGACGTCACTGCCACTTACAAGCCCACAAAGACTGTTCAGTTTTTTTCGGGATGAAGACTCAGTCAACTACAGTCTCTCTCTCGTGTTTGCTCACGCCTCCAAACTGAATTCCCTGTCTCTATCCACGCGCCTTGGAATCAGCTTCTAGGCAGCTGTTTACACACCCCATATCTTGAATACCTCTCTCCTCTTGGCAACTTGCTTGCCTTTCAGGGCCTAGCTCTACTGTGGCCTCCTCTGAAGATTTCCTTGCAGAGTAAATCATCCCTTTGTCCGTGTTCTCATCGTACTTCTTGTGTGATGCTATAGCGCCTTGTCACATATTGACTTGGTTGTCCAGTAAGTTTGTCTCTCCCTCTACTCAAAAGCAGGTACCAACAGCATCTTATTTTTTGCGTTGTTGTCATTTAGCACTGGGCCTGGTGTAGAGCAGATGCTCAGCTTGCTGACTCCATAAACAATCATCCTGGGTCACTGGCCAAAGGCGGGATCAAGAATGTTGCTGGTGGGAATACATATTGGCACAACCCCCATAGAAAGTAATTTGGCTTCATATCAAAAAATTTACATCAGAAATTACAAATGCCTTTACCCTTTGACCCAACAATTATGTTTATAAAATAAAATAGGCAACAGGTTAGTCAACACAGCTTTGTTTGGGATGACAAACCTAGTGGCAAACTCAAATGTCCCTTAATAGGGGATTGGTTAGAAGTTATGGTTAACCATACAACGGAATACTATGCAGGAGTAATAGGACTATAGGAATAATAAAGATCAAGGAAGGAAGATCTTTCTTTGTTTATGTGGAAATATCTCCGAGAAATATTGTTAAATGCAAAAAGCAAAGTGCAAAAGTAATAAATTGTAGACTACCTTTTTTTGTTGGAAAGGAAAAAAATAATCGTGTATATTTGTATTTGCATAAAGAAATTCTAGAATAATACACAAAAAAACTAATAAAAATTGTTACCTGAGGTGAGTACCTGGCCGATGAGGAAGTGGTGGGAATGAGCCTTTTCATTGTATAGATTATTTTGTCTTGAATTTAAAACCGTGTGAATGTATTACCTATTGGAAAAATAAAGAAGTCAAGAAGCAGCTCATGGAAGAGGATTGCCACGTTGTCTCTGGCAAGTACTCTTCCTAAAGCTTTCCTTTGCTTCCATCAGGAAATCCAAAGTGGGGATGTTTAGAATTTGCTCCAGTGCTCATACCCACGTCAGCCATCTAAAATACAATGGTGCTCCTCCCGTTCACACAAGCAAGTTCAGTTACCTGGAACAGCTGTGAACCTGGAAATCAGCAAATAGCGCCTCTGAGTGGTAAAGAAAATGCCTCCTGCTCTGCATTCATTGACTCATCCATTTGTTCTACACTAGCTGCTGATTAAGAGTGACCTTGTACAAGCCACACACCACCTGGCACATTGTATGCACTCCACAAATGTTTGTGAGACAACCAATGAATTATATATAATGGAATATTGTGTACCTATCAAAAATCAAGTCTTTGGCAAATTTCCAATAAAATGCTCATGATGTAATATGATTAAAAAAAGGCAGAATACAAACTTTATACAGAGTATGAGCTGAATGCTGTAAATATACAAATATGCAAGTGGAAAAAAGGCTAGAGGGAAATACACAGAGACATCAGCAATGTTTACTTTGGGCTGTGGGCTGATGGGGGATATTCTAGGGCTGGCTGTGGACCAGCAGCCTGGTCACCTCCAGATATTTAGACGGAGAAGCTATGGACCCATCTCAGCAGGTTCAGGCAGCAAAGGATGCCACAGTCAGGACCTGGCTCCTCCAGACATCAGGGAGAAGGAGGGTGAGAAAGGGCACCTGCCACTCTGCCTGGGAGGGATGTCACCATGGTAATGGGTCTCGACACTGTGGGAAAATCAATTATTCTTACACTTGGTTCTACAAACATCTGCTTTTAGCTCTCTTCTTTCTCTCATTTCCATTCCCAATCATTTTGCTTTTGTATGTTTTTAAAGATATGTCCCCCCAATCTTATGTACAGTAGGTTTTATTTTTGTCCTCACTTTTATTCATACTCATCAACCTCCTGTGCTGGTTTATTTTCAAATTTTTCTCCTTAACTCCCTGTCATTTTAATCCTTTCTCTTTTACTTTCACATTTATTTTATTTCTTTGCCTTGTAACCTTTACCTTTTATGTACATTTCATCTATTCATATTAATATATCAAACACTTTTACCTATCGCATTAGTCAGGGTTCTCCAGAGAAACAGAACCAAGAGGATGAGTATACATACATACACACACACACACACACACACACACACACATATATTTTAATTGAGATTGATTTTAAGAAATTGGCTTACATGATTATGGAGGCTGGAAGGTCTAAAGTCTGCAGGGTGGGCCAGAGAGCTGGAGACCAGGGGAAGAGCCTATGTTGCAGTTCAAGTCTGCTGGCAGAACTTCCTCCTGCTCGGGGGATGTCAGTCTTTGTTCTCTCTAGGCCTTTAACTGATTGGATGAGGCCCACCACTTTATGGAGGGCAATCTGCTTTACTCAAATTCCACTGATTTAAATGTTAATCTCATCCAAAAACACCCTCACAGAAACATCCAGAATAATGGATCAGACAAAAATATGACTGGGCACCAGGGCCCAGCCAAGTTGACACATAAAATTAACCATCAAAGCTACTTATAATTATTAGGTTTTTAATGGTTTGTTTAAATTTCTTTCACAGTTTTTAATGTCAGGTTTTTAGTTTTTATACATAGTTTTACCCATTTTTGAACTTTATATTAATAGATTCATGCAGTGTGTATTCTTTTGTGTCTGTTATTTCCCTCGGCATTATGTATTTTTAAGACTCTCTTATTGATATGCTTGACTTTAGTTCAGTCATTTTCATTGTTGTTTAGGATGATTGTGTTACGATTTATTAATCAGCCTTCTGTTGCTTACATTTGGATTGTTTCTTATTTGGGGAGCATTCTTGCACACATCTCGTTGGGGTTACGTGCATGCTTTTCTGTTGGATGCATACCTAGCAGTGGAAATACTGAGTCCTAGGGCATGTGTAGCTTCAATTTCCTGGAAAACTATTCCAAAGTGTCTCTACCAACTCACAATCCCACCAGTAATGTATGAAAATTCCCTCTTGCCAACACTGGTAGGTACGTTGTGGTATCTCATTGTGGCTTTAATTTGCATTTTTCTGGTAACAAATGAGGTTGAATACTTTTTCTGTTGGCCATTGAGATTACCCTTTGCAAAATGTCTATTCGAGTCTTTTGTCCATCTTTTTCATATAGGTTTTTTTTCTTTGATATATAGGACTTCTTTATATATTCTTTGTATAAGCCCTTTGCCAGTTAAATATGTTGCAGATATCTGCTACTCTTGACTTGCCTCTCTCCTTTCTTAAAGTTGTCTTTTTTGCTAGCTGCACTGAAGTTTATTGTCTTTCCCTTGATGGTTAGTGCTTTCCATGTCTTGTTTAAGAAATCATTTCCTACCCCCAGGTAACATAGATACGCTCCTATGTTACATTACATATAGATTCATAATGATATTCTCCTATATTTTCTCTAAAACGTTTGGTTGGTTTTTTTTCTTTCTTTTGAAACTTCTTAATGTCCCACCCTCATTTTAATAACTTTAAAGTTTAATTATTTTCCACCTCTTTTTCTTTAAGTACATTTTCCAAATTATTTTTATAATGGCTATCAAGAGGTGTGTGTATGTTTGTGTGTGCACGCATGTGTGCTCACGCACACAAGTCATGCACAAAAAGGGACTCTCTTCCCCTTTCACCACAGCGGTCCCTGCAGTCACCTCCTGAGCTCTGTCTCCCTCTGGTGGATCTTTCGACACATTCAAAGATGGCTCTCCAAAGACCCACCAGCCATCTCCCCTCTCCAGGGCTAAGATTCTCTCTGTAGATAGCCCCCTTGTTTGATGGGAATGGTGCTCCTTTCTAATATTGCATAATATCCAGACCTTATATGACAAAGTGTGCTTTAAATCTGTGTGCTTTAAAATCACAATTCCCTCTACAAAACCATCGAGGCAGACCAGCCTCCTGAAAAGGACTTCCAGGCCAGTGCTTCTCCAACGTTAATGTGCATATAAATCTCCTGGGGATCTTGTTAAAATGCAGAGTCTTATTTGGTAGATCTGGGGTGAGACCTAAAAATCTGCAACTCTAACTAATTCCCAGGTGATGCCAATGCTGCTGGTCCAAAAGAAACAAAGTTGCAACTCAGTGTGTGGAACTACCCAACATGAGGTGCTACTCAAAGTGTGGCTCATGGGCCAGCAGCTGTAGTATCTCCTGAGAGTATGTTAGAAATGCAGAATTTCAGATCCCTGCCCCAGACCTACTGAGCCACAATCTGCATTTCAACAAGTTCCCCAAGTGAATCACATGCATAGTAAAGTGTGAAAGGCAGCTGGTTGGACCCTGTGAGGAATCAGATGATGCACAATCTCCACAGTGATGCCCACGGGGCCAGCCCAGAGGGCTTGTGGCCAGGATTCACACTGCTGTGCACCAGTCTGCTTCTAAAATCCAGTTTCCAGCTTCCTCAGTCTCCTTCCTCTTGGCATAAGGATTGAGGAGATGCTGGCTCAAGCAGAGTTGTTACAAATAGTTACTTTGACATGGGGTCAGCTGTGCCCCTCTTGGATCGTCTTTGAAGCCCACCCAGAACAGTGGAAATGAAGGATAAGAGGAGGCCTATTTCACATTTAGACCTCTGAGAAATGTTTTGGCCACACTGATATGTCAGAAGTAGGGTCTCTGATTCTTTTTTCTGTCTGAAGGGGAACAGATTATTAAAGTCAGGGGAAGTTAAAGTCCTAGAAGGGTGATTTGATCAAACTTAAGAATCTAGATCAGGATGATGATATTCTTGCCTGCATGTGTTTTTTATGTTCCCCACCAGAATTTCTGCTGCGTTCTTTGCAGGTCCACTAAGGAGGACTCTCCCTCCCAGATGCAATCTGTCGCATTGGAAGGCAAGCTGATCAAACAGACACTGGGGTGCAAGAAAGGGGATCCTCACTAGCCCTTCCCTTACTGATTAATGGAAACCATTGTCCAACATCACGTTTTCTCATTCTGAAAGGAAACCTTGAGAATCCTTCTTGCACTGCCTGTGTTGCTATTAAGATCCACCACAGGGCATAAGAAATTCTTTTCAGAAGTACAGGAGAGCTTGGGTTCCTGGATTTGGAGAGGTGATATGGCAGATATTAATCTTCAAGGTAAGGCCAATGGATGTTTATGTTAAGAACCAATAGACTCCCAAAAAGATGTCTCTAGATGGCAGAATTTTCTCTTTACAAACATGGCCCGTTGAGGTCATAGAAATAAAGATCCTAAGGGGCTGGCCTGGTGGTGTAGCAGTTAAGCTCATGCGCTCCACTTAGGCGGCCTGAGATTCACAGATTCAGATCCCAGGCGTGGACCTATGCACCGCTTATCAAGCCATGCTGTGGCAGGCATCCTACATATACAATAGAGGAAGATGGGCATGAATGTTGGCTCAGGGCCAATCTTCCTCAGCAAAAAGAGGAGGATTGGCAATGGATGTTAGCTCAGGGCTAATCTTCCTCACCAAAAAAAAAAAAAAACAGAAAGAGAGAGAGAGAAAGAAAGATCCTAATGTGTTGGTTGACTTTTCTGGTGGGTTTTGAAAAAATGTTCATGATAAATATGTACTAGAGTGCAGTAGTCAAGAGCATGGGTGTGATATCAGACCGGGTGTGCTAGTAAATGTTAAGAACTGGCTCTCAGAGCAGGTGGGATTGCCAGATTTAGCAAAAGAAACATAGGAAAACCTGTTAAATTTGAATTTCAGATATGTCCCATCTACTTATACTTGAGAATTATTCTTTTTTTATTGAAAATTCTAATTTTACTGGATATCCTGTATATTATCTGGCAACCCCATCTCTGGGGAGAAAAATAAAAGCCCTGATGAGCAGCATTTACCAATTTCCTTGGTATTAATACTCCCACCAGGGCTGATTTCAAGCTGCCGATGTGAAGTCATTGAATGTGGAGTGGGGAGAGATGCACGGGTTTGGCTGTCATTCTCATTCTGTTTGTCAGATTTCTCCACTATAAAGTTACTCTTTTACTCGGTTTCCATATTGTACTCTCTGGAAAAAGTCACTATGTGCAACCCACACAAAAGGGAGTTAATGCTTTACCTCCTTGAGGAAAGACTATGTATGTAAATTATTTTGAATTATCCAGGGGGAGATTTGTACTCTTTCTTTATGTACCTGGCTTTTTTCAATCAGCATAATTATTTTGAAATTAATTAATGTCTTTACATGTCTCAATAGTTCATTCCTTTTAATTGATGAGTAATATTCTATTACATCAATATATCACAATTTATTTATCCAATCACTTGTTGATGGGCGTTTTTGTTGTTTTCCATTTTGGCTATTACAAATAAAGCTGCCACAAACTTGTGCAAGTCTTTACATGGACATATGCAGTCATGCAGTGCATGACGACATTTTGGTTGACAATGGACCGCATATACAGTGGTGGTCCCATAAGATCAGTACCATGACACTGCTATCATTTCTCTTGAGTAAATACCTAGGAGTGGAAAATCTAGGTAGTATAGTAACTATATGTTTAATTTTTTTAGAGAAATTGCCAGTTTCCCAAAGCAGTTGCACCATTTTACATTTTTGCCTGCAGTGTAGGAGAGTTCCAGTTCCTCCACATCATTGCCGACATTTGCATGGTCCGTCTTTTTAAATTTTAGCCATTCTCATAGTATGTATTATTATCTCATTGTGGTTTTAATTTACATTTCCCTAATGACTAATGATGTTGAGCATCTTTCCATGCATCTATTTGCCCATTTATCTTTTGCAGGGACACATTATTAATCTAAGTGAGCATGTCTTTCTAAAATGGTTTTGAAACAGAACTATGGAGCTAAATGGTAGGTAGCACTTGGGGAAAATCTGGGGAAATGTTTAACCTACTTTCTACCCGAGGCCAATCATGTATCCATGGCATAGTTAGAACCTCTCTGCTCTCACCACTTTGAAATGGATTGACCAGAAGAGGGCACGAGAGAAGCTCCAGGATGGCGAAAATGTTCTCTATCTGGATTAGGGTGTTGGTTACATGGGCAATCACAGTTGTTAAAACTCATCATATTGTATACTTAAGATCTGAACATTTAAATGTATGTAAGTTATGCCTCAATTTGAAAAATAGGATCAGAAAGAAATGTGCTTAATAACAATAATTGGTATAATAGAACTTAAGATTCAATTGAAAAAATAAAAGGTCAATGTGGGTGAACAATATGGTCGACTGCCAACAATCCTAATGAGATGTTAGGCTCAAGGCCTGGAAAAAGAAAAGCATAAAAAACAAAAATCACCTCCTCAGAAAGGTGGTCTCTGGCCACTCTTCATAACGTGCTCCCATCTCCAGTCATTCTTCATCCATCCAATTTATTCCCTTCAAGCACTTCTAGCAGAGGTTCTCAACGTGGGCTGCATTGTACTTATTTGGGAGTGTTATAAAATGCTGGTGCCTGGGCACCACCCCTAGAGATTCTGACATGATCCATCTGGGGTGTGGCCTGGGCATTGGGATGTTTGAATGCCCTCCAGGTGGTCTTACCATGCACCCGGCTTAAGTATCACTGCCTCATAGAGATCTGTAGTTATCTTATTTATTATTGTCTCACTCCTCCCATTGGAATATAAGCTCCAAGAGCTTAGGAACTTCCTTCATCTTATTTATTGCTATTTTCCCAGCCCCTAGCATGGTCGCTGACACATAGGAGGCACTCAATAAATATTTGTGGGGTGAAAAAAACCCATAAGATGGCGCTATGAAGTGAACCAGGAGCTCTGGGCCGTGAGAGGCAAGATTCACCTCTGCTGGCCAGGCAGTAAAGGGAGGGGCCACAGATTGAGCAAAAACAACCCTCAGCTCCTGACAGCATGCATCTCTGGGGTTGGTTTCTGCTCTGGTTGCCTGGTTGAATCACTTAGGTGAGGCCATACCACTGTGGGTAGGAGGTGGAGGGGTCTTTCTGAAGGGACGAGGCCAGTCCTCAGGCAGGAGAAGGGTGCATGGAAGAAGGGCTTTAAACTAGCAGGAGAGGGAATTATTGTCACTCTCTGGGTCTTACTCTATTACATCTAGATCTTGAAAGTTCTAGCCATTCTTGCAGGTAGCCTTGGTGGTGAGGGAAATGTGGCCTCTGTCACATGGAGTAGGCTGGGAGCAAAGTCAAGACCCAGGAGCCAGACTGGGGGCCCCGGGATGGGTCACAGCCAGAGATGAGCTGAATCTTGTGGTTCCATGCTTTTTACTGATTGTGTCTACTTCCCTGAATGGTGAGCCGAGCTTTGACTGTTCCAGTGTGGTATCAGCCATAAGGTTACATTTGGGCAGAGAGGAGGGACAGGAAGAGGGAGATTGGATAGTACCTGTGAGGCCAGGACCCAGGGATCAGCAGCGGTTAGTGAGACCCTCCCCAAGGAGAAGGTGAGTCCCAGGAAAGAAGTCTTAAATGAGGTCCATGAGGTCCAACACTCATGCCTGGTGAGTCCCTCTCCTGCAAACCTTGGATAATCTGGGCTTGAGTTAATCACTCTACAGAGGGAGCAACGTCGGCACTAACTCCTTAAGGACAAATTGGGTAGGCAACAGGGAAACAGAGGAAACAGCAAAGGGGGAGAGAGCCAGGAGAGCCTGGTGTGTTCAGAAAGTGAAAGCAGTTTGGATTTGCAGGAGGAGAGGCCGTGTAGGGATGTGGTGGAGGAAGAAGCCAGAGAAAGAGGCAGGCAAGGACTGGAAGAGCCTGCTAGGCACGCTGATGAGCTGGCGCTTTTCCCATGGGAGAGTGAGACATGCATAACATCTCCATCCTTCAAAGGAGATGGCATACTCAACAGATTAATTTTTAAAAACAACTTTGTTGAGGTGTACTTTACATACCATAAAATTCACCTGTTCTAGACATGCAATTCAACGATTCTTAGTAAATTTGTCAAGTTGTACAACTGACTCCACAATTCAGTTTTGGAACATTTCTGTCACCCCAATAAGATCCCTCATGCCCGTTTATGGTTAATCCCCTGGTACTACCAGTCCTCCAGTCTACTTTCTGTCTCTACAGATTTGCCTTCAAATGTTTTCATTTTAAAACGATCCTTTCCTTTCTAGCTTTAAATTACCCTCTCCTCCTTGACTTTCTGCGGTGGAGTGAGTTGGGTATTTTGTTGTCCCTCTGTCACCACTGGAGGCACCCCTAGGTCCATGCTCATGAAACCTGCCCTTTTCCCATGAAGCCAGAGTACCTGCCTGAGCTTGTAGCTGGGATAATGCCTCAGCCCCCTTGGCTTAACGGCTTCCTTGGAGAATTGGCTAGAGATCCGCTTAACTTTCCACAGGCTAATACAGAAATAACTTAGCAGTTCTGAGACTCCATCAGATTATGGAGGGAGGGTGTTAACTGTGGTTTCTCTTATCTTTAAATAACAACTTCCTGTATTAGCCTGGCATAAAGATGGCGCCAGGCAAACTGGACTGTGATTCTGCTGGTCCCACTACAACCGGACACGGCAGGAGACAAGGGGATGGGCAGCCTTCTTGCACTTGGAATGCTCCCTCCTGCCTGTCAGTCCTTGTGAAATCTAGACACAAATGAAAGAAAAGAAAAGACCCTTCTCCCTGGAGCCATACCAACTCAAGATTATAGGTTTGTGGTGTTGCTCTTCCTCTAATGACAGGGAGGGATGCGAAGGGGGTGGGGATGGGATGGGAAAGGGCAGGATTAGGCAGAGTCCAGACTCCATTCTTGTCTTGTTGTGCCCCATGCCCCACCGACACCTGATTCAGCTCTGTCCCGTATCTGGGTTGCTACACGCCCCATCTGATGAAGTGAACTACCAAAAATAGAACGCGAGAGGAAAGGAATTGGCCATGTCTGGGAGGTACATCCCATCTAACTCACCAGGTGGAGACCTTACCAGGTGGCTCATTCCCCCTTGGAGAGTTAAAGAGAAAGAGCAATGTGGAGTCCCTAAATATGGAGGCAAAGACCTGGCACATTTAGAGTTGAGATGCAGTGATGGGACAAGACTGGCACCTGACTGATGTGTGGACAAATTTTTCACTTTTTTTCCTCTTATCTACAGAAGGACCCTAGGGGATGGATTAACCATTAAACCTTTGTTTTGGAAGTATTGACATTACTGACAAAACCTGCCAGCATAGAAGCTTGTTACATGGGGATGAGAGTAGGATATTTTAGTCTACTTAAATGTAGCACTCTGTAGGGGACAACGTTTTTCTCTGGTTATGTGTTCTCCAGTATGCATACATTCATGTGTGCACGCATTCACTCAAGCATGCTGTGAACGCGACTGTTTGCTGGATGTTGAGACTATAGACATGAACAAGACAGGGTTGAGGATCTCATGAAGTGGGGTGAGACAGGCAGTTAGAAGGACAGTGGTCAACAAGATGCACATTACAACAAGTGCAAGAAAGGGGTGCTCTGGCAATGCTGGGCAGACACACTTACCAGCCAGGGGCTCAGGGAAACTTCCAATGGTGTTCAGAGATAAGGTGTATGAGAATTTGGGGAAAAAACAACAAGTTTATCCACCTCCCAGGTTTTCTGTGAATTTTTGGCATGGAATAGACTCCACAAACTGCCTCAGGCCTAGGAGTGGTAGAGGAGATGGGTGAAGAAAAGCAGGTTGAAGGCAATTTCCGAGTGGGGTGACTCGGTGTTGGGGAGAGGTCTCTGCTTGGCTGCGGAGGTGTATGCAGGGGAGGGCTGATCACTCAATTCTACAGTGGAACAAAGGCATGAATGAGATTTGCCAACAGGAGGAAGGAAGCCAAGTCTGCCATTGCCCCACAGAAGTTTCCTTCATCCTGGAATCCCAAAGTCTTGCATCTCCTCAGTGGCCTTTCTTGAGCAGCTCCCCTGACATCTGACCGCAGCACCAGAGGGCCCCAGCTGAAGATGCCAGCTCTGGCCACTCAGCTTCTCTCTGTCCTGTCCCTCCAGGAAAGTCCTGGGGCCAGTGCTCTACCCCCAGGGGAGACTTCACAGTTGAAATTCCTGGTCCCAGCCTGCTTTGGAGAGGAAGCAAGTCCTACTCCTTTGTGTCCAGGATGTAACTAACCAGAAACCCAAAGAGACAGAATTTGGGTAGTTCCGGGGCACCTGGAACAAGTTGGGGCCAGATGAAGGAAGACCTCCAAAGGCTGCTCCCTGATTCTCTGCATTGTCTCTATTTTAGAATTTGCTGATCTTGCACTACTCTGAAATTTAATTTATTTGAGTGGTGATGTCACCTTAAAAAAAAGTGTCGTTTTAAATGTAAAAAATGGTGCTAGTCTACAGTACTGGCATTCAGACTTGAAAAGTGCAGATTCTGTGCTGCAATGAGAGACGTTTGAGAATTGTTCTTGACTTAAAGTGAGGACAAGGGTCCAGCAGGTCTGGGATATTCGACAATGAAGGTGGAGTAGGCCTTCCGCTCCTCTCAATGTAAACATAGCTAACATCTCTTTCTGGCAGGACTCTTGTTCTTTGTCCCTGTGGCTAAAGATGATAGGTGGTATTTGAAATGGGACCTTCATGTGGACATCATTCAGATGACATCTTTCAAGGTGGCACAAAAACAATGTGACCTCTGGAGAGAAATGGCATATAGAAACAGGCTTTTAAAAAAAAGTATACATACACACATCAGACACACAATTTATGTGAATTCAGATTGACACTCAGTGAAAAGAGATAAAAATAATCATTTAAGTAGCGCAAGAGATTCTGCCTGGCCCCCACTCTCATTTTACTCCTGTTTAAGTCTACAAAGCACTACAGGTTAACTTTGGATATGGTGGAGGTACAGGTTAAGGTGTTTTTGGTTTTGGTTTGGTTTGTTTCTTTGCACTTTAATATCCAATTGTTTCAGCACCAAGTTTTGAAAAGACTCTCTCTTTCCCAATGAATTACCTTGGCACCTTTGTCAAAAATCAAATGTCTATATTTGCATGGGTCCATTGAGGGACTCTATTCTGTTCTATTGACTTATATGTCTAGTTTATGTCTATATCACCCTGTCATAATTATATAGCCTTATATTAAGTCTTGAGATCAGATAGTGTAAGTCCTCCAACTTTGCTCTTTTTCAGAAATGACTTGATTATTCTAAGTTCTTTGCTTTTCTGTATAAACTTTATAATGAAATTGTCAATTTTTACAAAAAGCCCCTTGGATTGCACTGAATCTATAGATCACTTTGGGGAAGAACTGGAATCTTAATAATAGTGGGTTGTTTAATACGTGAACATGGCATAGGTCTCCATTTATTTAGATCTTCTTTAATTTCTCTCAGCAATATGTTATAGTTTCCAATGTGTAGTTCCTGTACATATTTTGTTAAATTTACCCTTATGAATTTTATAGGCCTTTTATGCTATTATAAATGGTAATTTTATTTCATTTTCCAATATTTATTGCTAGTAAATAGATATACAACTGATTTTTAAAATTTTCCTTATTTCTTGTAACCTTTCTAGAATCACTTGTTAATTCTATGAGCTTTTATTTTTTATATCTCATAAGATTCTCTACTTATATGATCATGCCATCTAAAAATATAGTTTTACTTTTTCACTTCCAATCTGCATGCTTTTTATTTCTTTTTTCTTAGCTTATTGCACTGGCTAAGATCTCCAATAAAATGTTGAATAGCAGTGATGAGAGCAGACATACTTGTCTTATTCCCTGCCATAAGGCAAAAGCATTTACTGTTTTGCCTTTATTAACTTGAAGTTCCCTTTATGAGAAATAGGTGTTGAATTTTGACAAATGTTTTTTTCTGTGTCTATTGAGATGATCAAATTTCTTTTCCTATCCTCTGTTAATATGATGATGAATTACACTGATTGATTTTCAAATATTAAACCAACCTTGAATTTGTGGAATAATCTGCATTTGGTCATGATGTATTATCCTTTTTATGTATTGATTTCAATATATTTCATCATAGCACTTACTACTCTCTAGATTTTTTTGTTTTTGTCTCATTTTGGTCTTTTAAAAAAAAACTTATATATATTTTTCTCTCCTCCTATTAGAGTGTAAGTTCCAAGGAGACATGAGCCTTTTCTTTCTTGTATAAGCTTGTACTGTTGGCACCTAGACAATATATTGGTGTTGATGAACTACTGAATACTGTAATTTCAGGTGGGTTATTTGACACCTCAAAAGTGCAAACTATTCTCCATCTTCATTTTAATAATTATGAATTAGAAACCAACATATCTCAGTGTTAAATGTTATTTAGGTAGTAATTAAGGTTGAAGTCTTTCTTATTCTGTAGGTTGCATAGTTCATCTTTTCCTTCTTTCTTTCCACTTCCACATTCCAAGTCATGTTAAGTGTGGGTCACAGTTCTTTCAGGCTGAATATAAGTAGTTCCTATACAGAATTTTGCTGTGTATGACTATCTCTATATATTTGTTAAACATACCGTAGCACTTACTTTCTGTCAGGTGTTTCTTGCCTTTCCCCAGGAATCATTTAGGTATGTGGCCTCTTGCTGCAATTCATTGTGTACAAATGAGGTTTACTTGGGAGGAGAGGGGACATAATTTAGAAAAGATCCATTGAAAAATAACCACACCTGTAACTATGGATCATGGCTTTAAGATATCCTAAGCCTAGGTAACTAGTACGGTGATTAAGCATGAAAAAAATAAAAGAAACATACTTTAGATGTAAAAGTCACCAAAACACTACTAGGACATACCTCTACTTAATGAAGTTTTTATTTGTTTATTTTTTACAAATTTCTCCAAGAATTGTATACTTATCTGTACTATAACCTTATGTAGCAATTATTGAGGGAGAAGAATGTTCAACTATTTTAAAAGTTAAGGAAACAGAAAAGAATGTTTGCTCTTCCTATGCCAAGAAATATGCACAGGTGATGTTCTCCAAACTTTCACAATTTATACAAATGGTTTTTGTTTTGTGAGGTTTAGCAAATTCCTTCCCAGATATTGAAAAGGTCAGTTATAGTCTTAAGTCATTGGTTTTAGGCAAATTAAAGCAATACAAGTTTGTTTGTTTTTCAAGTGCGTGGGAAAAATAAACAGTGACTTTGTTTGGCTCTGCCATTTTTTAACTAGACTTGAAGCATTTAAAGTGCAAGCTTTTTTCAGGTTCCCATGTGCAGAGAAGACAGCGGTAGTCACTTCACTTAAAATCATGGCCCCTAGGGGACATTTTTCCATTGACAAAGATTAAGAAGACTGTTCATTCTGCAATTTCAGCTGATCTGACTCTGCAAATACTTCAGAAAGAGTTTCTACAACTCCAAGTAGTCTTTTTAATTCTTGATTTTTTCATAAATCTTAAAACACCAATATTGTAAAGTGACTTGGAACCTGTTCACCAAATCCAGATGGAGACAGGGAAGACGGAAGTCAGTCCAAGAGTGAGCCAACATAAATTGCCACAGAAACACTTGGGACCTAGATTTCTGTCCTATTCTGCCAAGACTTGATACACTACGCTTCAGAATAAATCACTCTTAATTCTTAAGACCTGAACACATTTCTCTCTAACACCTAATTAAGATATGACATTCCAGTAAGTGAGAATAAAAGATTATGTGTTTTACTGACCAAGCCCAAAGACACAAGCTAGGTTTAAAAAAAAAAAAAAAAGGCTATTAAGTTTAAGTGCAAATAAGAAAAACAAATCGTGTTAGTCCTCCACCTAGGCTCTGTCCGCCCCAGCAGTGGAAACTACGCTGCTGATATGACCGAGACCCTTAACAATTCTGCTCCAAGTCCAGCTCACACCAACAGTGACCCGTACAGATGAGACACAGTGGGAAGAAAGGAAGAGAAAGAGGTTGTTCATTTTTCATTTTGAGAAGAAACCTATAGCCTTCCAGTGAAAGGTTTGTTCTGCGTTCAGGTCTTAGATCTGCCACTCCCAATCTGCGAAAACTTGGATGAGAGAGTGAGAAGGTGGGCAAGATGCAGCAGGGAAGAAACAGTGGGGAAAGCTGTGTTGGAATCAAACAGCAAGGAGAGAGAGACTGCTTAAAAGAAAGAACACCCCCACTCCCCAACCCGGCCTCCTCTGCACAGGGAGAAGTTGCAAATAAGAGTGACTTTTGCATTTATAGTGTGTTTGCTTCCAGGAGGTCCCATTTGTGAATCTGTAAAAGAATATTGTAGGGAAGGACCCACAGAAGCTGCCTTCACCTGTGTGACCTGTGTAGAGGCCAGGCCACAGCTCCTGGTCACAGCTGAGCCTGCCCCAGAGCCAGGGCTGCCCCTCCCAATAAGACCCCCTGCCAGGGCCGAGGTCCCCGGGGTTCCCTCCTACTCATTACCCCCCAGGAGGTCTGTTGATGGAGTTTTGCAGACAAAGAAGCCAGTGTATTGAGGGGAAGTTTCAATGATTTGCCCAAGGTCACACTATTTGAAATTAGAAAAAGCAAAACAAAATAAAAAACCACCAAGCTCAATATAATCTGAGGTTAGATTCCCAGGAAATGGTGTGGTGACTGAACGATGAAAATTGGTCTGATAAGGAGATTGAAATTGAGTATGGAGCTAGGGGTGTTCACCCAGGAACAAAGGGAGACAAAGGTTTAGTGCCCACTGTCCCCACTCTCAAATGACAGGTTTGCTCTGAAATAAGGAAAGCCACCAAGATTAACAATAATAAGAACTAATATTCATTGAACATTTACTACGAGAAGGCCCCAGTCTATAAGCTATACATGCCTCAACTCATTTAAATACACATATATATTTAAAACAACAAAAGTTCTGGAAGGCATCTGATTCCCAAACAAACCAGCCTGAGTAATCTGCTGTGACAGGCAAGGTGATATTTGAAATATTGAAGCAGGCACAGCACAGGGTCCTGACCAGATTGATTGCTGTATTTACACTTTATGTTGGGGAGGTCTGAGCTCAGGAAAGCAGCTGGGGCTCCAAGTGGTTATGGGGGGCACTTAGGAGGTTCATTACTCTTTTTACAATGGTACAACTAGAGTGAGCTGGCAGGTCTCAATTCTGAATCATCTTCAGTTTTTCAGGAAGCTTCACCAGATATCATCATCATCTTGGGATGGAGTCTCCCATATGTTTCATAAAATGCAGAGTGTACCCACCCCCCAACTATCTCTTCCTGCCCAGAAGTGTGATGTGTTCTCTATCTGGAGCACCCCCTCTTGCTTTCCCTGAGTTTTCAAACGTCTGTATGAAACCCCGGCCTTTTCTGCAAATTGAGGTGGAACTTAAGAGTTGTTAAGAGCTTGGGCTTCTCTCCCTATCACAAGACGGTGTAGAGAGCTGCTCTCTTTCTGAACTTCCCCCATAGACCTCTTGCCCTACTCAGGACCTACCCAGGAAGGAGTCGCGTTCTTCTGAGAAGGCTGAACCCAACTGAGCATGCATAAAAAGATTGTGTGAGTTACGGTATGCAAACATGAAACCATCTTATCTTAAAACCCTAGTTGGCAAAGCATCTCCTAAAGATACCAGAACTCCCATGGGGTAAGAGGGAGGGAGTTACAGTATATCTTATTTGGAATCTAACCGCAAGGAGAGTACATTTTCATGATCTTTCAAGTGTATACCTTGGAACAGAGTCCCGGGAGGAGACCTGAGTGGCCGGTGCTGAGAATCTCAAAATAGCGGGCTGAGCATGACTTGATTGTGCCATGCTTTGCCTCTCTTTTGTTCAAAAGTACATTGATTTTATAGATGGGAAATCAATGGTTAATATTTTTAATAGTAATTTTCACAGAGAGATCTGTAGAGCCTTACAGTGGCTACTGAGTTCACTGGCCGCTCCCTCTCTGTACCTCCCACCCTTTCAGTCACAGGCAAGATTTATGCTTCTCATAGCTGTGTCACCTCAACCACTATCCCCCATTGTAGTCCCCTCATGGCAGCCTCCACCATTACCACCACCATCATTTCAGCTTCACTCCTCCATTAGTTGTGGTCCCCTCAGCAGCAGCTGCAGCCACTGCCGATCATCGTGGTCACATCAGCACCAGTCATTGTCATCTTCACCATCTTTGCTATCCTGCATCCCAACTGCAGCTGCTGTTGGCAGACAATTGAGGAATCAGTCACTCTTTCAACATGTCTGTTGTGCTGTCAAGGAAGAGGACACATTTGACCAAGGAAGCCAGTGAGATGTGATGCATAAAGGATGAGGAGAATGGAGGAGGAGTGTTAAGAATGGCAATGTCAAGAGACATGTGTGGATGCTGGAGCAGCTGAGTGCACTCATGATCCTGATGATTCCATGGAGGCCAAACACGCCTCAGGAGGAGGGATGAAGGGATGGGGTGGCAGAAATGGAGATGAACAGTCAGAACACAGTGGGGAAGGAAGCAAAGCATGAGTTGGAGATCTCCATTTTGCTTTAGATGGCTTTCACTTTGGAAATGAGGATTTTGTGTTTGCAGTTGTGCTTGCTGACTTTGTTGATGAAGATAAAGATTTCAGCCTTGCCTACAGTGGCTGAACACCCAGTTAATGCCATAGGTTTTGGGCTGAATTGTGTCTCCCCAAAATTCATATGTTGAATTCCCCACCCATAGCATCTCAGAATGTGGCCTTATTTGGAGATAGGGTCTTTATAGAGGTAATCAAGTTAAAATGAGGTCATTAGATTGGATCCTAATCCAATACAACTGATGTCCTTATACAAAGGAAATTTGGAAACAGACAGGCACAGAGGGAGAACTCCAAGGATGAAGGCCAAGATTGGGGTGACACTTCTAGATGCTAAGGAACCACAAAGATTGCCAGCAAACCACTAATTTAGGGGAGGGGCATGGAATCGATTCTTCCTCACAACCTTCAGAAAAAAACAATCCTGCTGACGACTTAATCTCGTATATCTAGCCTGCAGAACTGTGAGACAATAAATTTCTGCTGTTTAAGGCATCTAGTTTGTGGTATTTTGTTACAGCAGCCCTAGCAAACTAATACATCATCAAATTCCTTCACACAGAATGTGCCCAAATAAAACCCACATTCTGTGAGGAAATTATTGATCTTGAAAAAAAGAGTATGCTTATCTCTATTAACCTCTGTTAGATAAGAGGTATAAAGTCTTCATTGCGGCATAAGAGCCTACCAAAGATGAGTTAAAAAGAAACCAAGAGTTGAAGAGAGAACTGGTTGAGGGAGTGAAAGAGAAAGTAAAGCTTGAGGAGAGAAAGTGTGAAGGAAAAGATGATCTCAAAGGAGTGGCTCTTGATGTTGGTTGTGCATTGGATGCACCTGGGGAAGGGGAGTGATGGGGGGAGCTTTTTATAAATCTAGATGACCAAGCACCATCCTACACCAATCACATCAGAACCTAGGGTGTGGGACCCAGACATCAACGTTTTGTAATGATCTCCAGGTGATTCCAATGTGCAGCCAAGATTGAGAACCACTGCCTAGAGAGTTCCTCATTTTTGATGAACTGTGTTTAAAAATATTAAATTGCTCCAGGAGCCGGCCTGGTAGCAAAGCAGTTAAGTTTGTGCACTCCACTTCTGGTGGCCCGGGGTTCACAGGTTTGGATCCCGGGCGCGGACCTATGCACCGCTTATCAAGCCACACTGTGGCAGGCGGCCCACATATAAAGTAGAGAAAGATGGGCATGGATGTTAGCCCAGGGCCAGTCTTCCTCAGCACAAAGAGGAGGATTGGCAACAGATGTTAGCTCAGGGCTAATCTTCCTCACCAAAAAAGAAAAAAGAAAAATTAATAGATACTAGTGTAATCCCTTTATACAGTTGGTATGGGAAACAAGGTTAACATCTACTTCTCAGGCCTGGCAGGCCACATTTTGGGTAAATGGCTGGGTTGGTGAGGGCATATAACAATGACCACCATATATACAGCAATATCTAACCTGGAGTTACAGATCTGAAATTAAAGCTAACCCAGAAATTATACAATTCTTATACATCTTAGAGAAAGAGAGTGCTCATCTGTCTCATGTGGCTTTTTAAGGACACAGAGACAGAGAACCTGAGAACCAGCCAGCCTGCGTTCTTCTCTTCCAGCTTCATTCTCTTACCAGCTGACCTTGGGCATGAGAGTCCATTTCTCCATGTCTCAGTTTCCCCATCTATAAAATGGAGATGGAACTATCTGTTCTGCTTACTCACAGAACCATTAAAAGAATTAAAACGAAATAATGAATGTCAAACACTCAGAATGATAAATAAGTACTAGGCAAATATAAGGAGTTACACGACTTTTATTTTACTCTATTTATGTAGCAAATGCCCTTTTCAAATTTAGTTTATTCTTTTAGTCAATTTTCCTGCTTCCAACATTTACTCTTGGCTTCAATTTATTTTTCCAACTCTTATTTTGTTTAATCCCAGCTTCCTCACTCAGTTTGTTTGTTTTAATTTTATCTTTTCACATTGTATGCATTTTTACAACTGGCTTAGATTCTTTTTCTGGAGGGAGATGACATAAACACAAATAAATAATGGGATGATAAACTCAGCCCCAGTTATTTCAGGTTAAAGATGTGTTGTCCATGCACAAACATGTTACCTTGACTGCTGTCTTGGGGGTGAGTATTTTTTCCAGCTATGTACTACAGCTCATGCTGAAGCAGCCAGACAATTTGGATCCCTGAATTAAAATCTAGTGGTGTGAACTTCTATATAGTCACTTATTTTTTAAAATAAGTCTTAATTGAATCCTACTGATCTAGGCACCAGGAAGACTTCAATGAACTGGCAATCTGCCAAGCCAGCTTTACAGATCCCCACATCTGTAACATGTGGGTGACACACAGCATCTACCTCCTATAGAGCTGGCAGGGGTAAGGGATGTGCATGTAAAACACTTAGCACAGTGTAGGGATGCAGGGAACACTCAGCTGTTCCAGGTTAGCCCCTCCGCAGACTCTGGCCTCATCAGGCCGCCTGAGACCCAAGAACCAAGAGGGTGACCAATCCCTGCAAGATTTCATCCATGACCTCTGCGTCCCCTGGGTCTAACTTCCTGAATGTCCAGTGATGTTTGCAAGGTGGACACAAACTTAGTGGGATGAAGGGGGCTTTGGTCTGAAATGGGAACCAAGGAAACTAACGTTTTCTTCTGAACACTTATGAAGAACAGGAACTCTCACTTTCTTTAAATGTCAGCACAACGCAACCTGATTGCATTTTATTCCAGTGAAAGAATTTATTGTTTCTGTTCATGGTGAACACTTGAGAACAGGAGTTTCCTGTTAATTCTTGTCACTTTTCAGGAGCAGTTTCTCCCCCAGTGATCCTTCCCCGTCCGCACATCGGTACTTAAAGCAGCCCGCTCCTTAGAGCTGCAGGCCCCAGCAAAGACAGATGCAGAAGAATCGCGAGGCTCCAGGGAGAAGCCAGAGTGCAACGGGTGGGAGGCGGCTGTCCAGGGGCCAATGCAGGCCAAGGAATGCGACAGGGGCCATTTGGCGACAACTTGCTGATCTGAGATAGACAACCTAATGCTTTAAATGCTTTAAAATGCATCCAGTTTAGCCCAATATTGGAAACAATGTCAGCTGCCAACAATAGAAGACAAGGGGAATAAATTATGGAGCATTCTCTGAATGAAATATTATGCAGATATTCAGAATCATGTTTTCAAAGAACATTTAAACTGGAAATTTCTCATGATATAATAAGAAGCTAAAAATAAAGTAGTATACAAAACCATACTACCATATACGAAGTGTGACCCCAAAATTGGAAATGAGGGAATTGCTAACAACACAGCAAAAGGCATATACACCTTAAAAAAACTTTAAAGGAAATATTCTAACCTACGGACAATGTGTAACTCAGAGTGGTGCTTTTATTTTCTTCTGCAAACTTTCATGTACTTTACACATTTTTCTTTTGTGAACATGTATTACTTTCATCACGCTAATAAACAAAGGTTATAACATATATCATCAGCTTTTGATTGAATTCAATCCTGAATTTTTTCACATGTTCTTCTATAACCTTACACGATTGATGAAAAAACCGAGATTTAGATTAGGTCCTGGGGAGGGTCTCCCGTGTCATTGACGTGGACCACCTCCCGCATCAGGCAGGTATGACATTATTATCCCTGTTCTACAAAAGGGGCAACTAACTGAGTGAGGTCAAGGCACTTGCCCAAGGTCATATAAGTCATTAGTAGCAGAAGGGGAGATTAGAACTATGAGAGTACTGCTCTGTTAGTGCTCTCCACAATTGAGTCAAGATTAAAGCTAAAATTTATATTCTCCTTTAGATAATGCAGTACTGAAAAGGAGAAAATTTAAAGTCTTTCAACATTTCACTAAAATTGGCATTTTAAGGGGCTGGCCTGGTGGTGTAGTAGTTAAGTTTGCACGCTCCACTTCGGTGGCACGGGGTTCACAGGTTTGGATCCCAGGCGCGGACATAGGCCCCACTCCTCAAGCCATGCTGTGGTGGCGTCCCATGTAAAGCAGAGGAAGACGGGCACGGATGTTAGCCCAGGGCTAATCTTCCTCAGCGAAAAGAGGAGGATTGTCAGCAGATGTTAGCTCAGGGCTGGTCTTCCTCACACACACACACACACACAAAATTGGCATTTTAATGTATATCCTGTCATTGTCAATATTACAAAGAGCCCTAGAATTCTGCCCTATCAGGCCCTGGAGGCCTCTTGGGACATCATTTCTTCTTGCTCCATGTCATTTCTGATACATGAGCCCAAGCTGGTTCAGCAGCATCCGAGGCCCCATGTCCTAGGCCCCAGCCTGACCTGGCCCCATGGGTGCAGTTAGAACATTGGCACTGGGGTGGTCTGGACCAAATCTGCCCAATGAATGCTCTCCCCTGACATCAAGAAGGCTCTACCCTCTGCCTTGTCCAGCTGTCCCTGCTCAAATGCTACCTTCTCTACCAGGCATCCCCTGACCATCCTGCTTCCAGTGGCTCCCTCCTCCCCCACATACCCCCCACCACTCCCTGCTTCATTGTTCTCCAAAGTGCTTACCCAATGACACACTGTATATCTTACTTGGTCTGCGTTGTCCATCTTGCCCAACTAGAACCTAGCGCTCCACAGGGACAGGGGATGTGATCTGTTTTGTTCACTGATGTATCCCCAGTGCCTGGAATGGGGTCTGGCAAGTAGCAGGTGCTCAGTAGGTATTTATCAGAAGGAAGGTAGAAAGGAGGGAGGAAGTGAGGGAGGAGGGGGGGAGGGAAAGAGGAAAGGAGTAGAGGTGTAGGTAGGTTTTTCCCATCACCACCACAATAAATAGCAGCATGTCGGCATTGCTCACTTGAAGAGTGCTGCCTTCTTAGAGACACTTCCAGGAAACTGGAACCTTCCCAGGCTGGCCACTGAAGGTGTGTCCTCCCTGCTCTTCTCTCCATCTGTGCTTTTCTAGACTCACTCCAGGCCCATCCAGCAAGCAACAAAGAACAGTGGCTGTGGTGAATACATAGATGCCTAACTATTAGATTTTTCTGGCAGAAGTCCACAGGGTCCCTTGAGAGTTTCTGAAGGGAAGGCTGCGTCCTTTCCACAGCAGCTTGGTTGGAACCGGATCTTAAAATGACTAGATTACTCATCACAGTATGTGAATATTCAGTGTGGTAGAGGGCCATCACCTCTAATAAACAAAAAAATTTCCCCAGGTTTCTTGAGATAAATAATTGACATATAACATTGGGTAAGTTAAGGTGTACAATGTGATGATTTGATATCCTCTACTAGAGAAGATCTACTTTCTCAGCAACTTTCAAGCATGTAGCACAGTACTGTCAACTATAGCCACCACGCTGTACACTGGGTCCCCAGAACTTACTTATCTTACAACCAGAAGTTTGTCCTAATACACTTTTTGTTTTGGCCCGATTTATCCAAAATTCTAATATTCACGGTTGGAATGTCAAAGACTCGAGTCAGTTTATTATTTGTAAAACTCAACTGCTCAACACTTGTAATAAAAATATCTGACATCTCTTCCACATGTGTCATTTCAAGGCATTGTATGTCAACTCCATGGATAGGGAGGAGCAATTGTTCTTAATAATAATGATTAGGAACAACAGCTGGGTGTATGTTCCAGGCATTCTACTGGGTGCTCTTCACACATATTCTTGATTAGTAACAACGACCCTGGGGGATACAGGTCGTTATTCCTATATGCGGGAACAGAGGTGCAGAAAGCTGAAACAGTAGAGGTAGGAGAACCTATAATCAATCCTTGACCCTGGCATTGAAGTCTCACTCCAGTTCACCAGCAGGATGGTTTCCAAGTAGAAGATTCAGTTATTTCGTTGTATGAAGAGACAATATTGTGACGTATTAATCTATGGTCTTTCTCCCACCTCATTTTGCCCTCCACCCGGGGGCAATGGCACTAGAAAGTAAAAATGTGTTTTTTATTTTTGTTCAAAAGATGTAAGATAGGAAATATTTGGAAGAAGATCAATCTGGTTAAAAGTCCTCTGAAGTGTTGGGGGGACAGATGTGAAAAGGGAGGTTGATGTTGGTGGGTCTCTGATGCCCACAGGATGACAGACTCCCCAAATAATGTGGGCGATTGTGAGATCTGAGTGTAGAATAGACATGTCCTTCTTGCCTTCTGAAACCTTAGGTGGTGGGACCCTTGTTGACATATTTCATTGCCCTACAGTGTGAGGGTGAAAGGAGAGAGAGCTGGGTGGTTTGTCAAAGACAAAGAGGACTTGGGGTGGCTCTGGAGTGGCTCACATCCCTGAGGAGTTTGCAGAAGTTGGAGGAGGCAGAGAGAATGCATGCATAGCAAGGGAGCTGGAGGACCCTGAAGTGGTGTGATGGTCATGACCAGGGATGCTGAGGAAAGCAGTGAGGACCCTACAACCTGGGACCAGACAGAGACATGGACATCTTCCTGGGTGCCATTGCAAAGAGATGATCACTTCTGAGGCCTGGGTTGGTTGGGACATCTATCTCAGTAGATGACAGTATGGATGAAAGCCAATATCCATGAACCAGGGAGTCTCCCCTGAAGGCCATGCCTGATTTAGGTTTCCAGGGACTTGGAGGGGAGGAAAAACCCTGGATGTACTGAGAATAAACCTGAAATGGCAGACTTTATTTAGACTCATTTTAACTAAATTCTATAGTCTGCCCTAGACAGAATGGGGGTTCCAAAGAGAGGTTGAGTTATCAGAAAACAAATGGAGATTCACTTTAGGCCTGTAAAATATTATACCAGCTCCAATTACTTTTGTCTATGTAATACTCTCTCTCCTTTTATGAGTATTTTTTTCCTGCCTTGGTTAAATTTGACTGAATTTATTCTATGATTTAATGGCATTGAAACTGTCAGAAAAACTCAAAGTCTCTGTTACAAGGATATCTACTGAGAAAGAGTAATCTTCTTGCTTGTAAAATTTACAATCTCTTACATATGCCTAATTTTATTAAGTCCTACCAATAACCCTCTAAAGTAAGCAGGGCAGATAGTATTATCTCGCTTTTTTAGACAAGGAAACTAAGGCTCAGTGAAGCTGCATGCATTACCTGAAATCACAATGGAGGGGACAAGATCCAGGACCTTTGAACCCAAGTCACAGCTGTCACCCTCCTCCTACCCATGATCTTATTACTGCCATCCTGAGCATGTGTGGATGTAGCTGACCTTTGGTGTCCTGCACACAAGAGAAGCCCAGAAGCCATTCCTGCAGGATGTGGTGACCAACACATTGGATTCACCTGACTTGCAGAGTGGTGTGCAATAAGGAAGATTAGAGTACTCAGTTGGAAAAATACTTCCTTCCAACTCCTTCTCACAATCCAGGGCCGTCGGAGTCTATGAAACCTCCTAGTCCTTTCCACTGTCCCATTCACAGGGACACAGAGTTAGGCACATGCTCGAGAAGGTGTGTTCTCAATCAGAAGACTGGTATATCCTAAGACTCAGAGCAGAGGAGAATTCTTTGAGATTATGGGGTAATTTGTTACTATAAGCCAATGATCTAAGTAGAGAGAAAATATCCACTAGGGAAGCAATAATTTGAAGAACATCAGATATCAAGGAGTACCTCAAAATTCATTTCAACCAATGTTTAAGTACAAGGCATCATGCCACACATGTTATAAGTAAGCAATATTTTAAGTAGGACTATAAATAATATAAAGAGAAGTCCTTCCGTCAAAGATTTACAAGCTAATGGGGGAAATAAGACTAAAACACTAGCAACTACAATTAAGGCAGAATGTACAGAGTGTTATAAGAGAGGTACCAAGTGGGAGCTGTGGGAATTAGAGAATGTTGTTGAGGAATAAAGGAAAACTTCAAGAAGGGAGGAGAGGCAGGTATGGGCATTGAAAGAAGAGTGGATTTCAGCAGCTTACTTCACCAGGAACTGTCACATGCTGAAGAAAATGATGCCTTCAGTGAAATCTAGGGCTCCTGGTGGCCTCTCTCTCCCTGTAAGGGCCTGGAGGGTCCCACCTGCCTAGCCAGGCACCAGCACACAATTGTTCTCTTCTTCTCTCTGATTTCACCTTCCAACTGTTCCATGGAATGTCTCTAATAGGTCGAATCGCCCTTTCCCCATAGCAAATATACATGAAATCCCAAAGCAAATGAGTAGTCCCCTGCTCTGAATATCTGCCAATCCAAGCTTGAAAAGAGCATCATGTTGCATGGGCCCGCCCCCACAGGAGAGCTTGGAGAGCATATAAGGCTGAAGCCCTATGATTTCCAGTAGCAGGAAGCCTTCCCAACATGGGCTGCCCAGCCCTCCTCCTTTGGCCGCTGCTCTTCCATGCCGTTATGCTCCAGGAAGCAGGTACTGCAGCTGAGGCCCCAGGGCCATGTTGCTCATGTCTTGTTCCAAGATTGAGAGGGAAAGTATGGATATCTGTACATAGTCCACCAGCACACTGTTGGAAAGTTTAAAGTTAAATCCAGACAAATAGAGCTTTTCCTGTGTTTAATGCAATCCAATCACTGACGAGATGGTGCTGTGATAATCATTGAATTCCTAATCATGACCGATTTAGGGAAGCTGGGTCAAATATTTTCTGTAAGGTTTATTTTCTGTGAACAAGGCACCATTCAATTTATTGCTCTTTAAAAACATGGCTCTGTTTTTAGGGTTCTGGAGAGAAATGGATAAAGAAGGAATACTTGGCTATAGGATAATTAAATGAGAGTTTTGAAAATATTCTTTGGCTTATATGTTGATATTTAGCACTAGAGGTATTGAATGACTGTCATGATTTCTTTGCTCTTGCTGAGTGGAGTTGAAAAATGTGCAGTAAAAGAATATCTTAGCCTGAAATACTTGACATGACACAAAATCATCTGGATTAGATTCATGAAGTCTTCTAATCTGAAAATCTGTACCTGTCTATTTAAAAAAATGTTTATCAATTTGATATTCTTAATCTGTACTCCACATCTATTCCCTATAAGGAAATTTTAATTTAATTTGCAACTAAACTAATTTAAAATATCTACATAATTTCAATTATTCATGATTTTGTTATTTCTGTGGCTTTGGGGGAAGATATTATAGTCCTGTGTTACTTAGCTTTCCCACTTATGCTAACAAATGAAAATTTGGAAATACTCCAGACCAACAAATAGCTCGAATATAATTTTAATTAACTGTAAAGAGAAACATAACTCACTAACCACAGAATAATGTTTGGTTGTAAAGTTTATACTCAAATTCTTTTTGTATTTTGCAAGTAATTGCATACATATGTTTATGTCAGATACTAAAATATCTATTAAAACATACTAGGATGTTAAGAAGGATTTAAGTAATGTCTTGAATCCTTTGGAATTCTGGGCCTGGTTTCTCATTTATATGTCCGATGAGGTATGAGTTTGGGAATATGGCTTTAGGGTCAGAGAGGTCTGCATAGTTCAAGCCTTAACGCTGCACTTTCTGGCCATGTGAATGAGGGCAAGTTTTTTAATCTCTCTGTGATGCTGTTTCCTCTCACATAAAAGGGGGATAATTCATTAGATTGTTGGGAAGATTTAATGAAATAATGTTTGTAAATTACTTGGAAGAGTGCCTCGGGCATAGAAGATGCTCACTCAATGTTAACTGTCATTATAGATGCTATAAATTCTAAACTGTGTATTTTAAACTGAGAGGAGATGAAAATATAGATTATCGGATTCAGATTATAACATTTTACCCTGATGTTTCCATTCCCCAAGAAACCAAGATCTGTCCCCCTTTCAATATTTCAGTAGTAGGTCTCAAGTAATAGATTTAATATTTTTAACAAATATAGCAGTAAAAATGTTCTTTTCTTCCAGCACATCAGTACTATGCAGGTAGTTACTCTGGAGATTCATGAACTGTACCAAATGCATGTGGGAAATTCATGGGGTTTTCTGAAGCATAACATTTTTGGAAATTTCTGAGAGAATTCAAAATTCATATTCATCATATTTTTTCCAGTTGTGGCAAAGATGATGCTGACTTTGACGGTGCTGAAAGTGACAAAGTATCAGCTTTGGGAAAGTAGTTACAGGCGTGGTTGAAAGTGACCCCTGGAACAATCTAGAATGTCTCAACGAGCTCTGCCCCCCGGCCTTATTTGAAGTGCTTTACTACTCTTGGGAAGTGGAACTGGCATTTGACTTAATCTGTTTGGAATTAGGTGTCCAAGGGAATTAGGATAGATGTAAGGGGAGAAAATGGAGGGACAACACTTAGTCTGGGATAAGTGAGTTTAAATGATTTCTGGGAACTGGATTAAAAAAGCTACCCTAAAATTCATGGATTCTCTTGAGACTATACCTTGTTAACTACTTGATAATGTGTTGGGAACAGCACAGAGTAGGTCCCCAGGAACAAAGATCAGTTTCAATTCTTGTCCTACCCCCTCCTCCCATCACATTGAAAAACCAATTCCCAGTGGAAAAACCAGTCAAGAAGAGGGCTATTTATTACATTGAATTGGGCATTTTGATAATACAGTTACAACAACGTTCAACTCTTTTCTTCCTCTGTCTTACCCTGTTTTCCTTGAAACTTGCAAAATACTGCCAAATACCAGCGCTATCTGCCACACTGAGGGCACACATTGTTACACTTGTGGACCCAGTTCTCAGCACAGTTCTTGGGACAATAGAGGGCACTTCGAAAATAGTCTGAAAAAAACATATGAAAAAACAATGAGCAAGAATATCCCACCATCGACTGATGTCTGCTTACTGGACCCTCTCAAAATAAAGACAACAGGATTATGGGGTTGTTTCCCCCAAGTTGCTTCAAATGTAAGAATATTTGAGAGGCTCTGTAGATTTTATGGACACGATCTGCAGGTATCAGTTATCCCTGGGGCCATTTTCTCATAGACTCTCTGGCTCCTCCTTTATCTTTGCCCCTTCTCCAGTCTTTTTGTCCATGCTCATACCCCACCCCTTCCTCTCCCCCAAGATGTGCAGTTTATAGGGGAGTGCTCTTGAGCTTCCAGGAACTCGTGGATTAGTGATACGATATGGCCTTGTCGGCTTTTTTAGGCTCTTCATGCTGATTGCACAAGAGTCTTACAGACAATGGGGCCAGTGAGACCATCTTGGAACAACCACCCAGAAATACAACCGCAGCTCAGTGCAGGTCTCATTGGTATTAGAGGGATCTGGGGAACTTGCCGACCACTGGAGCTCGGTTGATATTAGGACAATTCACATGGAAAATGTGAGGACAAAGGGCAACTTGTTGACCACCTGAGAAAGAAGGGCTATTTCTGAAAATGGTATTGTTCCCTGGTGTAAAATTTATCTGATCAACACTGTGCAAGTTAAATAGTTAAAATAGTCTCTAAAAACCACATTTTGATCAAGTTACATTCCGTTCAGCTGTAGTGCTGCGCCTGCTCTGCCTCCAGGTCCAACACTCTGACCACAATTTCCTCTCACTCCCACAGATCCTGCCCAGTGCTCTCAGCCCTGCCTCTGTTGTCCCTCAGAACATGGGCTCCATCCCTGGCACCACAGTCAGAATGGAAATCCATGCTGTCAGATCTCAGCTGGACCCACACGGTGGCCCTGCTGTCTCGGGGTCACCTCTGGTCAAACCTTCAGCAGGTATCACACAGCCTGACTGTGCTTGTAAGGCTGACAGCTCTGAGGGCCAACCCCCACCTCTTCCATGCACACACACTCATACACACTCACATACAAACACACACAGACATGCTCACACACACAAACACACACAGACACACACACTCAGGACCAATTTGTTTCACCCACTTTTTCCTCCTGTTCTCATCTCAAAGGAAACCTTGTCCATCCTCGTCCCCTGTCCCTAATGCCATCCCTTTTCTCACTAGACTATCTGTTATCTCCTTGCTCTAGTCTTAAAGATTCCTATCATCCTGGCTCCTTATCTCACAAATACTTTCCTAAACACTCCAAACCAAATAGACCAAAACCCTTCTTAGACCACCTGCCCACCTTAGACAAGGCACCACCTTCCAGCCAGAGGCTGCCCTGGCATTTCTTAAGAGGAGGGGCTGGGGCAGCTTCTGGGAGGGTGTTTGCATTGCACTTTACTCAAATGGAGAAAACATCCGTTTTCCTTATCAAAGGACCGGGGTTGGGTTTAAATCTCTCTGCCCCAGACACTCATGGAAACTCCTTTCTCCAAAGCCAAACTTCTTGCCAAGGTGGTCATGACCTCTTCTTTCCGCTCCCCACTTCTTAACCCTATGCATTCTGGCTTCAGAGCCAACTGCTTTCTGAGGCTGCTCGCTTTAAAGTGGAATGTCTAACAGCCTTTAATTGCCAGTCCAGTGGCCTCTGTCTGGTCAGTCCCTTCACAGCAGACCACACTGACAGCTGTCCCTGTGCCCTGAGCCTCACTCCTCCTGGGCCCTGTGACATGGCTTCTTGGCCTTCATCTCCCTGAAGTCTTTGGCCTTCTCTCTGCATCTCCTCCTCAATGAACTAATCTGCTTTCTGACTTCAGGAATGGTTTCTGATCATATGACCTTTCCAAATCACCTTCCCAGTCATGTCTCTACCCTGACAACACTCTGACCTTCCAGCTTGTCTTTCCCCCTGCTGGCAGGCACCACAGTAAACCTGGCCCCAGCTCAGCATCACTTTCACTGGACTCTCTGGGTCTGTCACTGGACTTTGAACCCTTTGCTGTGACACCTCCCCATCCTACCCCTTCCTCCACATCATATTAGTTGACCAGTCCCATTACTGCCACCTCCAAAACGTCTTTCACACTCTTCCTTAATCTTCTCCCATTGCCACCACCTGGCTTAGGGATTTGATCTCTCTTTTTAAGAGACTCTTTGACTCTTAAGAAATCTCCCACTTCTGGTCTCTCCCACCTTTGGAGCCATCCTACCCATCACTTTGGGTTTGGTCTTCCTAATACTCCTCTGTTCAAAGACCTGACTATCTAACTCCTTCAAAAACCTCCAACGGCTTCTATTGCCGATAAAGTTAAGTCTAAGACCATTGGCCTGACATTCAAAGCCCTTCCAACCTACCTTTTCAGATTTATCTCAATATTCCACTTGTTACACTTCCTATTTCCAACCCAGTGGACCATTCATCCGTTCCACAGCCTTAGGAAATGGATCTGAATAACAAAATTTTGAAATATCGTCAGGGATAAGGTAGTCCTCTTCCCCTTCCTTTCACCTACCCAACCACAGTAGCACTCTTTCTAGGATTCCCAGGTGTGGCAAAGGGCAATGAGGCCCATTTTACGGGATGAAGAAACTCTGCCTCGTTGACATCATTTCTTTCCTGGAAACATGCTGGGGTGGCGCCTCCATGATCTGTCAGCCATACACCATGCTGATTGTATCAGGCAATGACTGAAGTCTGTGATGGTGGCACCTCTGGGACCTTGGTTGGATTTCCCATCTGCAGCGAGTGTAGCACAAAGCTTTTATCATTAGGGAACACTGCCCTTGTCTTTGCTTAGAATAATTTTCACTACAGTATCTTGAGCAGTTTGCCCACTTGGATCCGAAATCGCTGCAAAGGAAGGGCAAGCCTGGAAAGGATTTACAGAGAGATGTGCACAGAAGTTCCCTTTGACTCCCTCGTAGCTTCCTTCACACTTAATAGCTCAGCAAGGATTGCACAGAGTCCAACTCCCAAATGCTGCTCTGTGGCCTCTTCTCTACTCCCATGCCACTGCCTTAATTTACCTTCCTGAGATGTTCTGCCCAAACAGTTCCAACAGCCTCGTGACTGGCTTCCTTGTCTCCAGCCCCATCTCCATTCAGTCCATCCTCCAAACTGCCGTGAGCTTTATCCTTCTAACCTGCAGCCTAAGCCCCTGCATCATTCCCCTCATCCCCTGAGAAGCTGGGCTCCCGTGTGTGATGTATAAGGCCCTTTGTGGTCCAGTCCTGCTGACCTCTCCAGCCCGGTTGTGCTGTGTAGCCTTTAGCCTCCTACCTGCAATCCAGTCTCACCTCCCTGTGGGTAATTTACTGAGCATACTTTGTGGTTTCACACTCCAGTGCTTCTGCACAAGGGACACCTTCTGGCAGCAACGCTGTTCCTCTTGTTAGCCAGGTGCCGTCTTGGTCTACATTTAAGACTCAGCACGAGAGCAGTCTTTCTCCTGCATGTCTCCTGTTCTCTCTACAAACCCTTACTACACCATCTATCACAGGAAGCAGCACTATTAATTCCAGATCTGTCTCCCTCACTAGGCTGGAAATATCCTATAAGCAGGAATAGTATCTTATTCATCTTTGGATCCTACACCTACACATGCTGGCAATAGTAAGTGCTCAGTAAATGTTTGTTGGATTCAGTAGCATCCCTAGACTTAAGCAAGAGCTCAAGAGAAGAACGAATGATGTGCTGGGACAGGGGCAGAAAAAACAGCCCCTCTCTAAGGATCATCCACGAGGAGCCCGTAGGCCAACATTGGTCGTATTGTTGAATTATGTATCTACCTGTTTGTGTGAGGGGATTTGTGTGTGGGAATGTGGTGGGCTCGTTTGGACTTAGTAGAAGGAGTTTCCAAACAGGATCCAATGGCTGCACCCCAACAACTCGTTCATCTTCTGCTGTTACTCTGGGGTAATTCCTCATTCAATTTCCACTTAGATGGAGTTTGGAAAGTTTTGATTCTCAGCCTGATTAAATCTCAAAAGCACCATTAATAGCTGAATGGCTAGTCTCTCCATCCTTCACATGCACAGTGATTTGTGCCCTTGCCCAGTGACATTCCAATTTAACTTATCTTTCTCTGGAGTTATGTAGTTGTGGATTCAAATTTCACAGATATGTTTGGATAATTGCAGATGTTCAAACCCAGTAGAACAGGATCTAGCAGAGTGACTGGAATTAAAATGTAAATAAAATTTAGTCCTGGATAGTTACCAGGGTTGGGAAAAAAAGAAAAGATCAACCCTTTTCCCTCTTCAGGCTGAGACACAACGTAACCTACATTAAGCAGCTATGTTGCCCACAGCAAGTCACTTAACCTCTTAAGGTCTCAATTTCCCATCCAACTCATGGAGTTGTTATGAGGAATCAATAAGACAATCATGGACAGCACTCAGCCCAGCGGCCAGCACATCCCAGATGGTGATGACAGCTCCATCCGTCCACTTGTTCAGGGCAAAACTCTTGACTGGTCCTTGACTCTGCTCTCTCTCACATCCCACATCCAATCCACCAGGAAATCCTGTCAGCTCTGTCAGAATCCAGCCACTTCTTACCACCCCATACCACCCCACCTTGGACTGGGCCCCCACCATCTCTAGCCTAGATTCCTGCCATAGCCACCACTGGTCTCCTGGCTTCCACGCTGGCCTCCTCAGTCAATTCCCAACACAGCAGGAAGAGTGATCCTCAAAATCTAGGTCAGCTCTTGTCACTCCCCTGCTCAAAGTCCTGCAAATCTTCCTCATCTCACTCAGAGTAAATGTCAAAGGCCAATAAAGCCCTCTAAGATCTGTTCCCTGGTTACCATCTTCACCTCTTACCATTCTTTCTCTTGTTCCTCTGCTCAAGCTACTCAGGCCTTCTATTGCTCCTGGAACATGCTGGGCATGCCTGGGGATCTTTGCCCTGGCTGTTTCCTCTGCTAGCACAGTCTTCCCCAGGTATCGGCAAGTCTAATGTCTATGCCTACTTCAAGTTTTGTTCAAATGTTACTTTCTCTATGAAGCCTACTCTGACCAGCCTCTAAGCATCCCAATCCTTGTTATCCACTCATATTTTCTTAGTACTTTTCACTTTTAAAATGCTATGTAATTTACTCGTCTATTTTCTGTTTTGTTCATTGACTATCCCTCTCCTCTAGAATGTAAGTGCCACAAGGGCAGTGGTCCTTCTCTGTTTTGTCCAGAGATGAACACCAACAGTCCTTGGCACATAATAGGTGCTCAGTTACCAGTTGAATCAATGAATGTAAGTGCTCAATCAATGCTAACTTTTTTTTTAAGTATGAGGGTGGAACATCTAATATATATTCCCAATTTAAAACTACTTTCTTTCACTTGGTCCTTAATAAAGGAGGGCTGGTTGCTATTTTCTCAAACTCATAATTGCTTCCAAGTTTTGCAGTCAACTTCTACTTTTACTTTTTCCCATTTCCTGTCTTTCATGGGTGATCAAATCGCAGATTTTTGAGTGTGTAACATTCACCTGAGAATCCTGTTACAAACATGGGTCATAATGCCACAGGTCAATAGGTATAGGGTAAGGCCTAGGAACCCATATTTTAAGCAATTTCTCAGGCAACTTGATAAAGGCAGTTGGGAGACCGACCTTGATAAACATCATCTTACATTTCATTTTCTCTCCTTCTATATACATGGAGCTTCCATCACAGCCCAAGCCCATGACACCTTCTGACTCATTCACTAGGGTCATCTGCACCCCAGTTTTCTCTCTACTTGTCTCTCACTCACCTCTAGCTACCCCTGCACCGTGCTATCTGTCTTGTCCCTTTTCTGAGCAAGAACCCAAATTGGCGACTCTACTGTCACTTGGAATGTCCAGACTTCTCCCAGCATTCAAAACCCTAAAAACAAAAAAAAAGAGTCTTTCCTATTTATCCATCCTTATACTCACTCTTACTCCAACACAGAGCCACTGTTCTAGTTCAGAGAGTTCTTATACTGATTCCTATATAAAAAGGGCTCATTCCTATTCATCCACTTCCTCTAAATTTAGCCAACCCATTCTTCAACACCATTAACTCCTACACCATTAGCTCACTTGCCAGTCATTTAGTGAGTGCCTACTGTTCCACGCACTGTGCGGGGAGGATGGTCCCTTCAATCTGATTTGTTATAAACACAGGTAGCTCTAAGTCAATGCATATCCAATGAGTTATTGAGACACTATCCTTTGCCGTTAGGCCTCAGTGCTCAGTACATAGTGGGTGCTCGGTGATGCCTGTTAAACTAGAATGAACTGAACATAAGGACTTTGGGAGGTCAGACTTCCTGTCCAGGGAATTAGGAAACACTTTACAAAGATTTCTGATTTGGGATTGGTCTTGCCTGAATGGCTAGGATACCATGTTGATATGAGAGATTATGACATTCCAGAGAATTTTAATAACTCAAGCAAATCCTATAGAGTCATTGGGGAGTCTGAGGCTTCCTTCTGAGGGAGGGAGAACAAGCTGTCAATAGGAGAAGAGCTGGAAAGGAGGCTGTGAATCAGATTATGGAGGGTTTTGAAATTCAATCTAAGAACTTTGGCCTTTATCCAGGAGATAATGAAGAACCATAGTAGGCAAGGGAATGACACTAAAGTGGCCTTTTCAGATGGGTAGACAGGTGACATGGACTAGGGTGAGGAGAGATTGAATTAGGGCAACTGGTAAAAAAAGTGATCATGAAAGGCCACAGACAAAGTTTGAAAAGAAAACAGCCCTAATTCGGAGTGGCCAGAGTGGGTTCAGATGGCAGCAGTAGAGATTCTGCTTTTGTTTGGAAGGACTGTTTGCAATCCAGGTCACCTTGCTGGGCCTGCCCAGCACACAACATGGAGCTTCTCTGATAATCTAATGAGACAATGGGTGTGAACACGCTTTGAAAAGTATAAGCTCCGTGTAGACATAAGGATTATTGTTCATGCAAAGGAAGGGGCAAAAACGACATTGTAAATGGAAGGACTGACCCGACATGGTGGTGGGATATGGGAGATATGAGAGGAAAAGAAGAATCAAAAAAAAGAGGTAGGAGTGACCGGAATATGGGAGGCTGGATAATTCAGTGGCTAAATGTCCAGCCTCTGGAACCAAATCCCAGCATTGCCTCTTATTAACTGTGGGATCTGAGAAAGTTACTTGGCTTCTTTGTGCTTAGACTTCCTTATCTGTTAAATGGGAATGAAAACAATAATAGAGTTGTTTTCAAGTCAATTCAAGGCAGTAAGATATGGAAAGTGCTTAGACTCATGACAGGCACATAGTAGGGGCTGAATAAGAGTTTATTATTACTAACACCACCAACCTAGTTGCCTTCCAGAGCTTCCCCCTCCCCACAGGGAGACCTCTTCTCAGTCTTGCAGCCCAGACCACGTGTGTAGTCACTAGACTATATCCTGTCTGCTCTAGTGCTCAACCTGTGTAGTGAACAGAGATTTTTTTTTTCCAACCACAAGTACCAGGCTCTGTGTGTCTCTGATATATTCCCAGGACCTTATCCAATGACAGGGCACAGCAGGCCCTCCCCAACAGACGTGTCAGGTTTAAATGGACTATTGAGAATCTACTCAGACCCAACAGTATCACAGGCCTATGTCCCGGGGTGGTTTGTCTACTGAGCATGGTGTCAATTCATAATGACTGAAAGAAACTGGTGGGAGCTGAAGGGCAGACCCTCATGGTGAGAAATCTATCAAAGGGGCTGCTTTGGAGGATATTACTTATTTGTTTGCTCAAGGACAATGGTTAGATCAAAGTTATTGTACCTAACCAGAAAGACTTGGGAACCAGGGAAAAAGGACTGCTGTTTTTATAATGAGCAGCAGCCAAACATCTCGTCCCTTCCCAAAGCTACCTTTAAAAGACAAGTCCAAACATGTAAAATTAATTGACTTATATTAACTAAATAACCCCACTGGAAAAATCTGTTATAAAAATAGAAAAATAAATAAAAAGGGAAAAATTGTTGTAAAAAGACGAACTCAGGAAATATTGGAAAACGTCAAATTAAAGCTAAAAATCATGGTTGAATTTATGTGTAAACTGTAGCTTAATTAAAGGAAATGCTTCAAGATTAACTACAGGGAGCTGAAGATGCGTAATAAAATATACCAGCTAACAAAAAGTTGGAATAACTGGTACAAACCCTTATCTGATTAAAAGGAAGTTATAAGACCCAGTACACTCCAAGGCAAGAGCTTAAGGAAAAGTGATTCCAGAACATGGGTTCCCAAACTTGACCATACAACAGAATCATTTGGACTGTTAAAAATGCAGATTCCCAGGCCCTGCTCTGCTGAGCCTGTGAGTGAGTGGGTTCAGACTGTGGCCCAGAAAGCTGCTTTCTGATGCCGGGCCGTGTTCTCCCTGTTCTGCACACAGGTTCTAACATGGCTGGTGTGTCTCAGTTTGCTCCAGGAGGGACATCAGAGGACCCAGAGAAAGGCCGTGGAAGGGACACCCTAAGAGAAGCACCATGCAAGGCACACCTAGGGAGCAGCGAGAAGATGAATTAGAGCCAGATGATCCCCTTGGCCTGGAGGAGGCGGGGGATGAGGGCAGGTGGCACCTGCAGGGCAGAGAATGTGGCGAAGCTGTCTGTGAAGGCCCCTGAGGAGGGACTGTCCCCACCCAGCAGGGCAAGTCACTCATCCCCAGGAATAAATACACCCTGTTTTAATTTCTGTTTAACAAGACAGGGATGCCCTCAAATCTTTATTTAATTTCATGGCTCCTACACATTAAAGACTGACTTAAGGGTCTCTATTTCAGGTGCTCTTAAATGTTGGGGTACATGATAATCAAAAGCTTGTTGAACATACAAAACCCCGGGCCCCACACCCAGACACAGTGCGTGCTCCAAGAATCTGCATGTTCAAGATGCCTCCCCAGAGGTTCGAATGTGGGGGGCCATGTGAGGGCCACACTTTGAGAAGCGCTGCTCTGTGGCCACTGGGAGGCAGAGAGAAGGCAGGAGACAAACCTGCTGAGGGCTGTCCGTCAGCAGCTGTCGTGGGAATTTGTATCTGTCTCTTCATCTCTCTAATTCCTCTTCAGTAAAATGGAGAGGAAAAAAATGGCCAACTCCTAGGTGCTCCCTCTGTGCCAGGCACTTTCTCTGTATTCAATTCACTTATCTCCTTGGAGGCGGGTACTGTTGTCATTGTCCCCACTTTACAGACGAGGAAAATGAGAGGTTAAGTGGCCCACACAAGTTGCATAGCTAGTGAGTGGCCGAGCTGAGAAGCAAACCCAGAGTCTGTCCACTGTGGCAACCATGCTCTAAAGCCCCACCCTATCTGAATAAGCCTTACCTGCCCCTGAGAGTTGGGGAGAGTCGGTGAGATGCAGGTACGAGCTGATAGGAGAGGACAGCTGCTTCTCGGGAACACACAGTACGTGCATTCTTTGTGCAGCCGCATTTCTCCAACATCCTTGACTCAGCGCTGACAATGAATGACACAGTGCAAAGTATCCAAGAATCTGAGAGACATTTCTTGAGCTAAAATATCAAGGAGCCCAGAGCCCGAGAGTTTCTATCTTCTTAGATGTACATATTCTTGCCAGAGTGGGTGGGAGGATCCAGAATGAAGTGCTTTTGAAAAGAACAAAGCAAAGCCAGATGTTCCACCACAAGGCCAAACTAAACTGGTCTCCTGGACGACTCCACCCAAACAGGAGGGCTCTACAGAGATCTGACGGAGGACCTGCCAGGAGCAGCAGGAATGAGCTAGGGTTCCCGTTCTGCTCCTCATTGACCATGGGACCACTGGGAAGCTGCTGCCATTGTCTGTACCCTGTTTCCTCCCTGGTAAATGGGGACAATAATACCCTATAAGGTAGTTGTGAGCCTTAGAAAGATGTCCGTTGTGAACAGTGCCTGGAACACAGATGGCACCTAGTAAACAGTAGTTATTATCTTGATGATGACGATGGCAGGGAAGATGATGACTCCATTCACCAACCCTTTGGTGGGGATTGGGGGTGGTTGCCTTCCTCCCAAAGACTGGCTTGCTGTGCAGTTGATGGAAGCTTCTGGAAGGCATTCTGGCTGTGTTGAGGTGTATTTTGAAGGGGTGTGGTGCACAGTGTGCGATGACCTTTGGGACAAGTATGAAGCACAAGTGGTGTGCCGGCAGTTGGGCTGTGGGACGGCCATCTCTGTCCCTGGAGAGGCCCACCTTGGCCAGAGCTCCAGCCCTATTCTTCCAGACAATGTGCAGTGTTCTGGGACCAAGGCCTATCTGGGGCAGTGCTCCCAAGCCAGCTGGTTTGCCCACAATTGTGGGCACGGGGAAGACGCTGGTGTCATCTGCTTGGGTAAATTTCTTTCTCTCTTCTCTGAGAGTTGAGTTTTCATTTTTCCCAATTGTTTCCTCAGTCTCTCCCTGACACAGCTGGGCACCCTAAATCTAACCCCAATGTTCTTGTGTCTATTTGAAAAGCCAAAGGTAGTCATATTGCAAAGAATTCTAGGTTTGATGTGAAAAGACTTTGTCCAGTTACAGGATGAGCTACATAATTGCAGGTCCCAGGGCAAAATGAAAATGTGGGCCTCCTTTTTCAAAAATTTTTAAGAATTTCAGGACAGTGACAGCAGAGCATTAAAATAAGAGAGGGCCCTTCTGAGCACAGGACCATGTGGACTACAGGTGCAGCTAGCCTCTCTGATCGATATTCCTCTATAATTCCTACTCCCTCCTCCTGTTAATGTGGCTTTTTGTGCATCATTGAGCCTTTATCTAACACAACAGGAATAATAATAGTAACAACCGTAACAATGGCTTTCCTCCCTCCGTCCACTGCTGTGAGGAGAGGCATCTGTTAATTCTGATCCATTAACCAGTCATTCCACAGCCTGAGGAGCAGGCTACCAATGATGCTGTGCCTGATATTTCTGCTTCTTGAGGACATCTGCCTCCTAGAGACCAAGCAGCTGTGTCTTTGATAAACCAGTTTTGGATGATGTGGCAAGGTCTAGAGTCAGGAGCAAAAGGAAGCCCCCTCCTGCTCCTTAGCTGCTGACTGTGGTAGAGTCAGAGGAGATTGGTCTCCCACTTCCCAGCTCATTCCTCCCAAATCTGATGCGCCAGGAAGCAGGGTCTGAGCCATCATCAGCTGGCCTAGAGCCAAGCATGCATTCATTCAACAAATATTACTGCAGAAGGAACACAGTATCGCTTTCCTGTCGATTGACTTCCAGACTATCCTGTGTGCCACCTTCTGTCACAAAGCAGCAGACACACTTCTCTTGGTGATGGTGGGGATCAGACCCTGCCCTGCTGGAACGTTTCCCACTGCAGGTAGCTCTGTCTTGAGAGTAGGTTAAGAGGGTGGAGGAGAGTTCTTGTCCATTAAACCGTCATTCCCAAGGCCTCTACAGGGTAAAGGCAGCTCCAGTCCGTCCAATCCCCTGGGACCCACCTCGTGGTCAAACCATGTCGGACACTTTCCAAAGCCTTCCTGTGAGTCCTCAGGAAGGGCAGGACGGGAGGAAGTCACCTTTGCTTCATCTGGGCATTTCAGGCAGCCTGGGCAGGTGGAAAGAAGACAGTCTCTTAGGCAGCGTGTCCTTGGCCCAGGCACCTTGGGAAGGAGGGAGGGGCCGAGAATAGTTCAGTTAGCAA
This sequence comes from Tapirus indicus, assembly GCA_031878705.1. Taxonomy (NCBI): domain Eukaryota; kingdom Metazoa; phylum Chordata; class Mammalia; order Perissodactyla; family Tapiridae; genus Tapirus; species Tapirus indicus. Next base: position 10,052,397 of record CM062921.1, on the reverse strand, counting down.
ATTACTATAAGCATCTTACTTCAGGGGAATTTAAAAACACTTTTCACATATACTTTTGAATGGCTGTTCCCCAAGGCGGCGGGGGTGGGGACATTTTGTCTCCCAGGGGACATTTGGCAATGTCTGAAGGTGTTTTTAATTGTAACAACTAGGGGGTGCTATTAGTATCTTATGGGTAGAAGCCAGGGATCCTACTAAACATCTTACAACACACAGGACAGCCCCCTACCACAAAGAATTTTCCAGCACAAAATGTCAATTGTGCTGAAGTTAAGAAACCTTGCTTTAGAATCAAGTATGTACAGTTGATTTTATTCATTTCAATAAGTACTTACTAATTGATAATTAATTGAGGGTTAATTAATTAATAATTCCTTTACTAATGAAAACAAAGTTGTCTCTAGCCTCTTCCTCAAGCATCAGCCTCAGTCCAGTTTTTTTCCAGTAATTTCCTCCAACTGTGTCCTCCACTGATTAAAGTTAAGTTTGTCATTTTTTGAGGAGAGAAATCATCTAATTTCTTTCAAATATGGTACTTTGACAGTTTTACTGAATATTGTATTCTCAGCATGTCATGTACTCCAAGTCCAGGTGCATCAAATCACTTGAATGGTTTTGCCTAAGATACTGCCTCAAAGCAGAAATCCTGTCGGGTTGGGTAGTCCTTTCCAGTTTCTAAGCATATTCCATTCATTATAACCCATTCCATCCTTACACGACTCAGGCGGGGCTTGTTATGATCCCTGTTTTACAAATAAGGAAACAGATTCAGCGACAAGGTCAAGTCAAGGTCAAATACATCAACCAAAGTCACATGGGAAATAGTCAGGCCTCTGCACTCCACATCTGGTTCTCTATCAAATATGCCTACATTCTGGAAAAATTGCCCTGAATCTAGGCAAAATTTGCAAATGTTCAGAGTTGTCCTTGATGCTCTGCTGGCAGCCTTACCCTTCTCACCTACTTCAGGCCCCCTTGACACACTCATGTGCCCCAAGCCCTGGCAAGCTCCCCAGATGCAGAGAAACCCCGAGCTGAGCTGCCCTAATTTATTTAAACCAGAGCCTCCGGACCCACCTTCCCCCATCATCAAAACCGACACTACCCTCCTTCCATTTCCTTACGCGCTCTTCCCTCTGGTGATGTTGAGAGAAAGTCAATGAATGTCCCTTGGGGAAATGAGTAATTGACTCTCCGAGCAAGAGAACAATGTTAATGAATAACCAGCTCCGGTGTTTCTCCAACAAACACCCCAATCAACACAGCCCGGGGTTGCCTGCCCCAAAGAGAGACTCTCTTTGAAATGTTTTTGTCTTAAAAAGTCACACGGAGTTTTACCTCCAATTATAATAAAACCGTGCTTATCTTCATATGAAAACAATATTTCAAATACTCCACATCCCATAACACTGGTCCCTTAGGAAGATGCACTGTTTAGCCTGCAGGTGTCTCCAACTCCAATCTCAGGTTGAGAAACAGAAAACCCACCCCTAGTTGAATGTTCTGGACTATTCCTGAGCACAGAGTTTAGACTAAGATGTTTGTCTAAGTGGGGGATCAGACCCTGATCAACAAATATTGAAAATAGTCAAAAGGTCTTTCCTTTCAAGCTTCCTTTTTGAAATAACCACATATAAGACTAATTCAGGCTGAATTTTTTCACTAGGGTCATAGCAGTGGGACAATAGCTGACCCTTCCAGCAAGTACAGGGCATTCCAGAATTTTTATCATCTCTAATAGACTCAAGTTACATTCAACTTTCTTTTCTTTCTCATAGACTATGAATATGAAACTTCAGAAAGTTTTGGTAAGAATCATGCTTTAATATATCTTTACCAGAACATCCCCAAATGCCTCCAAGCATCTGATTGTATTTACCAACATAGCCCATTGTGGGAGGGTGTTGGGAGACAGACAGAGACAAATAGTGAATATAATCAAAAGAACTCAACAAAAGAAAGAGAAAAACAAGCAGCTTCCCCACTTGAACCACGCAGAAAACATTTTCTCCCCAAATTGTTTTGTTCTTGTTGACCAAATATATTTTAGAAAATTATAGAGTGAAGATACAAATATGATTTAATAAATTATCATTCAAAGATGTAATTGGACTAAAGAAAATGCCAACTTCAGACACCCCAATAATGCCTGTGAGTCTGGACATACGTAGGGGCACTGTGCACCTCTCCATCACTGTTTAGCAAATTCAGAGATGAATGGAGAAAAGTATACCCTTTCTCTTTAACCTGAGCCCTTCGACACCCCCCTTCCCTGGAAGTCCCTGTATGAGTACCAGAGGAAATCACTGCTATAGGCACTTGACCCTCCTCACAAATAATCCAGTTTACCAGAACAATGTGTGAGTGACTCTGAGTTTCCCAAATACTCCATCAATTTCTCACTTGCCACTGATCAGAAAGAACCTACAGAATATATTCCCCAAAGCATTCCCTTAGCTCAATGTCTCCTCCATGGGGCCTTCACATACACACGATGCTCCCCAATAAACTTGGGTGGACTATTTTCCATGGCAATGACACTTCATTTCTTTCTCTCTGTTCTTAGACACTGAGATCCTAACACCATTTCCTGGTGGTGAGTCAAGGTGTTCTCCTTGTTTGATGTGATTTGGTGAGTCATGTGCTTCTCAATGGTGGGTAGGTCTCCAACCTTACAAATACTACCAAACAGAATCGTTTCATCCGGGGACTTCTATGCATTCACCTCACTCATAAACCTCTGCTGTTTTTCAATGCACTGAGGAAGGATCTGTCCTCCTCCCCACCCTTTTTTATCTACTTAACTCCTTCCTACTCCTCTTCCAAGCCTCGAGTCCATCATCACTTCTTAGAAAAGATATCCTGGAACCCCCACTCCTGTTGTACCCTCTCAAAACATTATGAACATCTCCCCCTTTGCTTCTTAGCACTTACATAGTTGTAAATCTAAACTTAATTTTGGATTAATATGACTGCCTCCTCCAGTCTCCCCAAACTAGACTCTAAACACTGGCTGCAAAGACCAGGTCTGTTCTGTGAACCACGGTATCCACAATACTATCTACTGTGACCCAGCGTGTGCTCAGTAAATATTTGTTGGATGGTTAAACAAGTGGGTTGATGCAGAATATGTTCCTTCTCCTAAAATGCAATATTTTTGTATTTTTGAAAGACTGGCCACAATTGCAACTAGTGAACGGATCAGACAGATGTTCTGGACGTGTGGAAGTTTTCTACCACGGCCAGTGGGGCAGGGTGTGTGATGATGACTGGGACATGAATGAAGCCGATGTGGTGTGCCGGCAGCTGAACTGTGGGCGTGCCCTCGCGGCCCCTGTTGAGGCCCAATTTGGCGAAGGTGAAGGCAAGTTTCTGCTGGATGATGTGGACTGCACAGGAAGAGAGAGTTTTCTGGGACAGTGTCCTCATGGCGACTGGTCCCTCCACAACTGCGGTCCTGGAGAAGACGCCAGTGTCATCTGCTCAGGTAATGGTCATTTCTCCCTCCAAGGGTGCACATCTCATTATCTGGATGGCATCTCCACTGATGCCATTAGCAATGCTTGCACCTGTGTCTTCATAGACCATCTCTGACCGCTTGTAAGATCCAAAAGTAATGAGACATTGGTAATTTGAGAGCTTCAACTTGAGCTCAGGAATTTTCTAACCACAACATGTTGAAATGGATTTTATACAAAGAAAAATAGTGAAAGATATTGGTGGTTCCACTACAAGGACTAGATTTCAAAATGACTGGTGAAAAGATAACATAAGTCAACAGTGACATGAATCGTTCGTTGAGGGCATCTACCTTTCTTCAGGACACTGTGGGGAACTAAGAGATAAAGTTTTTCCCACTGAAAGTTTGCAGTCTAATGAAGGTGAAGAAATGAGGAGTTTATAAATTAGAATAGCACTGAGTTTTGTCCCGTTGATTGTGAGTTCAGGCCACGTATTGCTCATCACAAATCTTTGACCAATTCGTAATTATCATGGTCATTCTAAACCAGGGTTTCTCAACCTTAGCACTAGTGACATTTGGGGCCACATAATTCTTTGTGGTGGGGACTGTCCTGTGCACTGTACGCTGTTTAGTGGTGTCCCTGACCTCTACCCACTGAATGATCCCGCCTAGTTGTGACAACCAAAACTGTCTTCAGACATTGTCAAATGTCCCTTGTGTGTGTGTGTGGGGGGGGATGTAAATTGCCCCCTACTGAGTACCACTGGTCTAGATATACAAATAAATTTCCACGAAACATGTGACCAATATTCAGCATACTACCAATGCTAAAGACGTAAACGTGTGTGCCAGTGAGAAATAAAGGAAATAATTCAGTGGGTCTAGAGCAGTGAACTCAGTCACTTGCTAAAAATTCCAATTGTATCCAACCAGAATGACTGTATCCATATGACACTAATGAAATTAATGAGTTTTTGAAGCCAATTCAAACAGCTCAAATGTTGGGGAGAGGTGTTGATTTGTTTTTCATTTATTTTTTGTTTCCCTTTTTTTCTCTTTGATTTGACTTCGTTTTGTTCTTGTTGGGTTTTTGGTTTAGAATTCCATCAAAGCAGTGTGTTCTGTAAAGCCACTGGGTTCCACCGTTTCGTGTGTGTGTTTGCCTCCTATTTGGAGGTGTTACAGCGTCTGCAGGGTGGAAACAGCACAGCCACAACTGGACGGAACATGTGTTATTAGACACGCTGTACTAACAAACATTTACACGCTGGTTAATTAAAGTCATTTGAACTAAGGCAGGAAGAAGTGACATTTTTGTTTCTAGGAGTCATATTCTTTCATTTTAAGATTCATTTTGAATTGAAGCATTTTTAGAAACAATGGCCCTTTTCTAAAGTGATCTTTTCCCACATATTAACAGACACTGAGTACTTAAAGCCTGCATTGGGTAAGTTCATGCTTTTGTTTTATCAACCTGAAATTTTTCATTCTATGAGCTACCTGGGCAGGTAATAGGTAAATCATAAAGGAAAAAACGAAATAAATAGTGGGAGGGTTCAGATTGCCATGTTTTGACAATCATTGTTTGCCATTTCCGCATTCCTGGGCCATTAAGATCATCCTACCCTTAATTTGAAAATGCTGTTGGACTACTTTCTTCTTTCCACAAGAGTTAGCTTTATTCTCATTTCAATCATGAGAATTTTAAGTTATTCTCTAGTATTGATATTTTCATTTTTCCAGTGGAATTCCAATGGAATAATAAAAGTATTATTCCTACCACCATGTTAAGGAAAAATCTTGGTAAATTATTTGTATAACTTACACAACTGCTCGGTATGGCTGGTGAAGGGAATGAATACTTTTACATCCTAAAGCCACTGAATTCTCAACTCCTCTCTCTGCAGAGAATGCTGAGGAATCACTGCCACTGCCCCAAGGTAGGAAGTATTTTCATGTTGAATTTGCAGTATTAGTCCTTATTTGGTGCAAATTTTCTTTTTGGTTTAAAACTGTAAGTTTTTTTCATTGGAATTGCTGAGGCATATTTGGAGAGGAGAACATATGTATTTTGCATGTGAATTATCAATTTATTGGCATAGTAGGAAACTGACGAGTTATGCAATTAGTAAACCCAGTAGGAAGATGTTCAAGACAGGCATGTGTACTAGCCCAGGTGAGCTTTGGGGTACGGGAAAGACCATGGGTTTGGCAACAGAAGGTCTGAGTTTAAGTTCCATCTCTGCCATCTATTTAGTGTGTCCTTGGGCAAGCCACTCACTCTCTTTTTTAAAAAGAGGATAAAAATACTTACTTCACAGTGCTCCATTTGGGTTAAATGAGATCATGTACATGGAATGACAAGAAGAGCCAACTTTTATTGAGTGTTAATGATATTCTAGACAGTGTTCTAAGACTTTTACCTGCATAGTTATTACTTATTTAATTCTTGAACTCAGGGATCAGCAGATCTTTTCTGTAAAGGGTCAGATAGTAAATATTTTAGGCTTTGTGGAACAAATGGTCACGGTTGCCTTTACTCAGTTCTGCTCTTGTAGCATGAAAGCAGTCAGACAATTTATAAACTGATGGGCGTGCCTATGTTCCAATAAAATTTTATTTACAAAAACCAGCACTAGGCTGGATTTGAACCACAGGCTTTAGTTTCCTGACCCTTGCTCTAATGAATTAATTAATTCTAATCACTTTGCAGGCATGATTATTTAATTTGCACAACAACCTATGAAGTAGGTACTATTGTAATTCCCATTTTACTGATGACAAAACGCAGCTGTAGAAAAGTTGATCCACTTGCCCAAGGCCATGAAGTTAGCAAGGAGCACAGCTGCTGGTCTGTTAGATACTATGATACCTTGCTTGGCTTTATGGAGAGCTGGTGTTAAAAATGGGCATATTCTTCCATTCAGTTAGTTTCTCTAAAGACCAGAAGTCTTTAGAGCCATTCCTATTCCTCCCTTTCCCTCACTCTGCACAACTAAAGCATCAGAAAAATTTCTGACTTTACTTCCAAAATACATACTCAGCCCATTAGCATCTCCCAACTTCTCTGTTACTGCTATTGTCCAAAGCTCCATCATCCTTCATCCTGATTATGGCAACAATTTTCTAAGTATTCTTATATCTCCTTTCTTTCTTCCTCCAACACATACATAATCCACTCTTGTTTCAGAAATTAGAACAGCCTAGAAAAATGTAAATCAAACCATTCCCCTTTACTCAAAACCCTCCAAAGACTTCCTATTGTATTTGGAATAATACCCAAATCTTTAACTGTGACCTATAAGACCCCACATGATCTAATCCTCATCTGTGTTTCTGACCACTGAGAAAACACCTCATCTTGCATGGTACTCCCACTGGTTTTTTTCTATCCCTTGAAACTGACAAAATAATTCCCACTTTAGGGCCTTTGTACTGGCTCTTCCCTCTGTCTGGAATGTTCTTCTCCCAGATTTTTCCTCAGCTGACTCCTTGTAATCAGGTCTCGGCTAAAATGTCACTCCTCCAGGGAGGATCCCTCTGCATATACAATTGAAAATAGACTTCCTCTCAGTCACATTCTATTTTATCAGCCTGTTGTTTATCTCTTCATAGTTCTTCCACCATCTGAGATGGTCCTTGTATTTTTCTTTTGTTTACCTGCTTGTCATGTGTCCTCCTCACCCACTCCCCAGAATGTATATTTTGTAGAGCAGGAACTTTGGCAATCTTGTTTATCTTAGAGCCAAGGACAGTTTCTGGTACATAATAGGTTCTAAATAAATACTTACTGAATGAAAAAGAAAATAGACATATGCTAGCATTCTGCCTCTCCCATAAAATTGCTATTGAAGACAATGTATTAGTCATTAAAATGCTCAGTGGTCCTCAAAGAAAGACAATAACTTCCTTTAGGAAGATACCACTTTTCAGGCAACGAGAATTCCATTATGCACCATGATTTCCATCTCCCTTCAAACTCCAGGAAGGTCAGAGTTTAACTGAATGATCGGTTCTAATAATTAACTAAGGGTTTTTTTTTGTTGGTTGGTTGTTTTCCTACTTATTTCCCTTTCATGCATATAGTCATCAATCTTATATTTCTATTTTTCTGGTCTTGCTATGCAGACATATGTATTTTACTGCCAGTCATTCAAAATCTATAGCAGAGAAAATATATATGTAAAAAAGATTAATAGAAATGTTCACCGAGGGTCCAGGAAGAATGTGTGATGGCCACTGGGCCCTGAGGGGGACATGAACTGAGAAAGCAGCTCAGATGTGGACATGCCATTGTCATCCAGCTTTGGTCCCAGTTGGGAACCACTGCCCTGGACAGGCAGATGGCCTCAGGTTCCAGTGATGACTGGCTTGCTCTCAGTGCATGGTCATTCTGAAGAGCTAGTATCACATGTTAAAGCTATTACCTCTAGAGTCTCTTCAAAACAATCAAATCAGCAAACACTTCTGAGAGACATTTATGTCCAAGGGACTGTATTTCACCAGGACTTCACTGTATTTTACATGAATATGAATATTTTTGACCTGTTACATTAAAGATTTGTTGAAAATCAGTAAGTAGGTGAGGTAAAAGTTATTCAATTTAATTGAATAAAGAATATTTCACTGTATTTACACCAATAGGTGATGGAAATTCAGCAACCATATTATCAGGTAAGAAAACATTTTCGTGCTGTTTTCCCCTGGGACCTTTCTGATTACCCATCCAAATACGGGGGAGACATAAATGAAAGAGCGGCTGTTGAGTTATTTTGCTGAGGACCCATTATAACCTGCCCATTATCATTGAGTTTGTATTGAGCTGATTTTCAGGGTGTTGCTCCAATAGATTCACTAACTTAAAAAAAAAAAAAAAAGAATGAGACAACAATGCCATTATTTTGAAAAAATACTGGAAACTGTTTTGAACATTTCAGTTTTATAATTGCTTTTAAGCTTCATTTTGGCAACTGCTCTGAGAGTGCCCAATATCTCTCAATTTTTATAACTGATATGTTTCAGATTTGCTTTGGAGGAAGCATCATTTGATCACATGTAATATTTGCTTGTTGTATGTGTGGGGGATCAGAATTGGCCGCCTCAAGATGTGTCTCTCTACCTTGATTATTTTCACTGAAGGAGGCTTTGACCTACTCTGCCCCCACTAACTGTCTGAAGAGATTTGGGATGGAAGGCCTGTCCCTGGGACAGGCCATCACTGTGGACAACTCTGGGTATCGATAGACTGGGAGGGTCTTTGCTGGGCCCATTCTTATCAAAGTTCTGTTTACCAGACATTTACATTTGCAAGGGAAATCTCCATTTGTAAAGGTATCTCCTTCTCTCTACCAGGAAGAAGGGGGGATGACTTTATCTCTAAAAACTCTTATTGGTGCAGAAGCCGAAGACTTAAATCTACATACATTTGTTTACTGTGCTTTTCTTGTAATCCCTCATGGCTGACACCCCCAACCCCCAATATCTTCGTTTGTCTATTTAAGAGAAGAACCTCTGCCATTTTGTCAACAGATACTCAGTTTCCCCAAGTCTCACATATACATGTTATAAAGCTTTGTTTGATTTTCTCCTGCTATTCAGCCTCATGTCAATTTAATTTGTAGCCCATCCAGAAAGGACCCAGAGTGGGTAGAGGATGCTCTTCCTCCCCTTCATGAGTTTCCTATTGTTGCTGTAACAAACCACCATAAACTTAGTGGCTTAAACAGCACAAATTTATTATCTTGCAGCTCTAGAAGTCAGAAGTCCAAAATGGGTCTCACTGAGCTAAAATCAAGGTGTCATCCAGGTCATGTTCATTCTGGAGGCTCTGGGGGAGGGTCCATTTCCTTGCCTTTTCCAACTTCTAGAGGCTGCCTGCTTTCCTTGGCTCATGGCCTCATTCCTCTGTCTTCAAAGCTAACAGTGTAGTTTCTTCAAAGTTCTCTTTGACTCTCTTCTTTTGCCTTCCGTTTCTACTTTTAAGAATGCTTGTGATTACATTGGGCCCACCTGGATAATCCAGGATAATGTCCCTATCTTAACGCAGCTGATTAACAACCTTGATTCCACCTGCAGCCTTAGTTCCCCTTTGCCAAGTAACCTAACATATTCACAGGTTCCGGGGATTAGGACATGGACATCTTTGAGGGGCCAGTATTCTGCCCCCCACACATTCATTAAATACAATTCTGTGGTTGCTACTGCTCAGTGGCATAGAAGTGGACACATCACTCAGGATGTCCATTGAAATATGGTGGCCCAAACAGCAAGGGGAGAGAAGAAAAGTGTAATAGGAGAGGGGTAGCATCTACCCAAGTCGACACAGAGGTGAGCAATGGTTGTCCACCCACTGTTGTTTCTTCTGTCAGTGTTCCTTATGGATGTTGTAAGTAATTCTCTTGGTCAGATACAGCATGGAGCCAGGAGCCAGGAGAGAATGTGGGAGACTTTGGATCTGTGGAGAGGTTTCATGTTAGGGCAATACCTATGACAAACAGACATGCCTGTAATAAAACAGGCTGAGGAATGAAATAAGCAGAACAAGTGAATAAAAGTACCAGGGGGTCCTGATGGTCCAGACCACCAAGCCAAATCTTAGAGAAACTATTAAGACCAAAACACATAATTTTTGTCACAAAACACCAAATATCTGCACTTGGACATTGAGAGAGAGGATGGGAATGGTTGAGTCTAACAAGACTGAGGACCAGTGGTGATTTTGCATTTCCGTCACTTACACAATGGTCCCTTCAGAGCTGAGGCAAAACTACATCTTATGAACTCACAGGGAGCCCCTGGCTGGTCACACTTCTCTCAAGTCATCGTGAGCAGTTACTTACTGTTAACAAGTGTTTCTTTTTTTGTGTGAGGAAGACTAGCCCTGAACTAACATCCATTGCCAATCCTCCTCTTTTTGCTGAAGAAGATTGGCCCTGGGCTAACATCTGTGCCCATCTTCCTCTGCTTTATATGGGATGCCACCACAGCATGACTTGATAAGCGGTGCATCGGTCTACGCCTGGGATCCAAACATGTGAACTCTGGGCCGCTGAAGAGCAGCACGTGAACCTAACCGCTACGTCACTGGGCTGGCCCCTAACAAGTGTTTCTTTCTTACAGTTCTACCTGCTGCCATCTCAGCTCAACTCTTTCCTATAACTGCGACACATTCAACATCATCCTATAACTCTCCCCACCCACCCCCATCACCATTACCAGATTTATCATAGCTCCTAAGTTGCACTGTCATGACAGTGGTTCTGCCACCATCTCTAGAAACCTCTAATGTTCCATTTGAGATTGACTGATTTGAGAAGAAAAGGGCAAGAGAACCCTGAGGTGGTCTAGATTTCACACTGTCCAGCTTCACTCTATGTTTGATTATCTATAATTTTGGTGTTAAAGAACATCATAACACACGGCTCCTCATGTCACATGTTTTCACAAAGGTAAACAGTAAGAGGAAAAGAGGTAGGGGTGTGTATGTGTCTTTGTGTGTGGTGTGTTACAGATAGAGAGAGAGATTACTAAAAGGATCACCTCATATCTTTTGAATTTAAGAAGTAAACTAGAGCATCTTGCCCAATGTTTAGGAAGCGTCCAACCTGGAGAGACTTCATTATTTTCCTCTACCAATGAGTCACACAGAAATGGCACTCTGTTTCCTAAGTCGCGGTGAGCAGTGGTCACCATTACAGGCCATTTCATTTTATCATCATGCTAGTTGATGCCATCTCCACTCCTCCATCATCTGTAACTGCTGACATCTCAATTATACCATCATAGGATTCACATTCTGACAATGCTGATGACAATCTTTAGTAAGCCCTTGTACCTGCACTGTCCATGTGGCTACGGAGTACTTGAAATGTTGCTCAGCAGAACTGAGACCTGCTGTGCGTGTCAAATACCCACTGGATCTGTCAAAGACTTGATACAATAAAAAGAATGTAAAATTGCTCTCTAACATTTTTCATATTGATTACGTGCTGATAATATTTTGGATATATTGAGTTAAACAAGATATATTTTTGAAATTAATTTTACCTGTTTCTTTTTGCTTTTTGAAATGTGATTTACCAGAAAATTTTAAATTACATATGTGGCTGGCACTTTGTTTTTATTGGACAGCGTTGCCTTATGCCATGTCAATTCCTATGCTGACTGCCTTACAAGGACTTTCTTATCTAATCCTCCCAACAGCCAGATGAGGGAACTTCTATAATCCCCATTTTCTAAATGGGGAAACTCATGCTCAAATAGGTTAAATATTGTCCCCAAAGTTGATGGAATAATAACACAAACAATCTGACTTCAGAGCCCTAGGGTTTAATCTCTGAACTACTTTAACTCTCCAAACCGCATTAAAATCCTATAAACTACTAAAGAGACAGACTAGGCATGTAGCCTATTCGGAAACTATGAGGATCCATTTGAGATGAGGGAAACTAAGAATCAAAAGATGGGTTAATCTCTGAGCCAGGCCTGCATTTGTTTTCTTACTCTTTCATTACTTCTCTCAAATCCACATGTCTATTGCCTGTAGGGTGCCCACAAACACTCTAGCCTCAGCCCCCCAGAATACCTTGCCCAATCCTCCCCATCCCAAGCTGGCAGAGTGGTTCCCTCATCTAGATTCCCACAGTTCTTCATCTGCCCTCATTTTTTGCTCTTATTCCTTTCCTGTACAGTTGTGTGTGTTTACCCACTTGTTTCTTCAGTGACATCATCAGCTTCTGGGAGCAGAATCCACATCATTATTATCTTTGACATTGTCCCCAACCACACACATGCACAGTCTCGAGAACATTGTCTGCTGTCTGGTGGGCATTCAATGCTTGTTAAATAAGTAAATGCTTGAATAAACATATTCCACTCAGCTGATCTCAGTTTGCATCTTTGTGTCCACTTCCAAATGTTAAGAAAAGAGAGAGTGAACACATTCAATTCTTAGATCTCATGTCTAAGTGACTAAGGATTTTGAAACCTAGTGGCATATTCTATTTACTTGATAGTGTGCTCCAAGCCAACGGCTAGATGCACTGGTTTGGAGCCACTCTCTCTTCCTGGCTGTGAGATCCTCACTGGGCTTTTTTACCTCTTCGTGCTTCAGTTTCCTTATCTGAGAAATGGGGATAATAACTATGTATTTCAAGGAACTGTTGTCAGGATTAAACAGGTGAGTTAATGGAAAGCACTTAGGTGACAGGCTGGTGCACAGTCGTGTAAAGTGAGTGTGGGCCTCTGTGCCTTGAGGTGTGTCCTGGGGAACAGCGCTGTTCAAAGAAGAGGGAATTCTGCTCCATGGTTGATAAGCTAGGTGAAGAGGGTACAGCATTTCTGCTCTTCACTAATAACTGTGGCCATTTTGTCACAATTACTCCCCCCGTCACCTGGCAATCACCAACTTGCTTTCTGTCTCTACGGCTTTACTTCGTCTGGATATTTCACGTAAATGGAGTCATACAGTATGTGGCCTTTTGTGCCTGGCATAATGTTTTGAAGACTGTTGGTTGGTTTTAAAATCCTCTATGTTGAATGAGCTTGTATAAAACTAATTGAATTCTTTTCCTGAAAACGTAAAGCAGAAGAAAATAGTCTCTCTCTTTCCGTTCAGTATTAAATATCAGGAGTCATTTTCCTTGTATTGTTGTTTTCCAAACAGCTCTCTCAACTTCCACCATCCCAGAAGACATTAACCACCCAACCATATCATCAGGTAGGTCAATGGGCTATGAGTTAAAACAACAAAAAAATGGGTGTATTACATTGCCATTTCCAGCATTTTAAGCCCACAGGACGGATGAGTTGGAGCTCAGGGCCAGGGAAAATCCACTTCCAAGGGATGTAGGGACAACATGATGCCCAATGTCACGTTCAGCACCAGATTTTAAGCTCCATGAGGCCTAAGGTTTTATCCACCTTGTTCATCGCTGTAGCCCTATCACAGTGCTTGGCATATTATAGGCACCCAATAAAAGTTTACTGAATCAACAAATGAATGTGCAATCAGTGCGTGTATGGACAGGTTGTTTGGCCCCTCTTGGGGTAACTTCAGTCTTGGCTAAGAACGATCCTGCTAGGCAGTGCAGAGTGCATAGGGGAGGCAAAACCCTCTGCTCAAGAGACACAGGCATCACTCTGGAAAACACCAGTAGCCCCTGTTTGCACTAATATCCCTCCTCAGAAAGAAGTATTAGTATTTCGCATGTGAGCAAACTAATAAAGCCAAATCCTTCTAACAAATATTTTTATTTTTCAGTCTCAGCAGATAACAAAAAGTTACCAACTACCGTATCAGGTAAAGGAATGATTCCATCACTAGTCCTGTAGGTACAGAGCCTTACTATCCAGATGGGAGGCACAAACAGATGGATCATGTCACTAGGTTATATAATATCCTTTGTGAGGTCATCCAAGATAATCGGCATCCTTATGAACACAATGACTTTTAAAACATTTACCCAATTCTTTAATGACTTATTTTACTACTGCTGAAGAACCTAGAGTTGATGTAGGGTTAAAAGGAAGTGAGGCGTTTGGAGGCAGCAGAATCACACTTAGGAGCTTTGTATCAGCAATGTGAACTTGACTCCAAGCTCATTAGAAACGGAGACATTCTTTATGAGCATGTGGCCAGTCCAGATGTTTTGGTAAGGTGTGGCGTAGCTGGTGGCTCTTCACCAGCTGCTAGCTGAGTCCTTTTCTGCTGTGTCCTTGTGTCTGTCTCAGGAGGAGAAGTTTCAGTCCTAATCACTGTTTCCTTGTTGTTCTAGTTCTCCCTAAGGTTCACTCACCGTCTTCGAGTCGCAGAACCAACGTTCCTTGGCCCAGCCCATCAGGTCAGCAAACTTCCTGGCAGGAAGCTGCCGTTGCTCTCATGAACCCCAGGGGGATCGTCACAACCGGGGAAGGAGCCCAGGGAGCTGCACAGTTGGAGGCCTCAGAGTTGCATGGGGAAAGGCCATAGTGGGAGGCAGGAGGATCGCAGCCTCCAGGACGGGGGCCGATAAGCTGGGTCTCCCAGATGGCTTTGGCACCTGATCATCCTCACTTTCCTGCTGTTCCAGAGAAACATTTTAAAGTTCAGAAAATACAGAGAATAAGAAAGCAAATAACCGTGTCCCCTTTACCCAAACATGACTGATGCTTACATTTTGCTATATTGGTTTTCCAGTCTTATCAAGAAATAAAACACTGTAGATAAATTTGAAGTTCCCCAAATTCCCCAGGTCCACTCTGTTCTCTCCTTCCTCAGAGACAAACACTCTCTAGAATTTTGTGAATATCTTTATAGTTCATTTTTAATATTTTTACAAATATGAATTATGTGATCTCTACAGATGTTATTTTATGTTGTTCTTTCACACAAATTATATGAGTCCTTACATACCATTCAGTACCTTTTATTCTTTACTCAATGTTATGTTTTCGACATTCATCCACGCTGATATAAATATATATAAATAAATATATACATTTCACTGCTTTTAACTGCTGTAGTGTTACCTTTTTTGAATAAGCCATTTAATTTATGCATTTCTCCACTGATGGAAATATATCTTCTTAATTTTTCATGTCCGCTCTGCTGAGGTCAAGTCCTGAAGCACCAATGCATGAGAAATACATATTCTTCGATCTAAACTGCTTTGTTGAGTGACTAACAAGAAGCACATCACACAGTGGTGTAATTATTAAGCAATTTTTTCCTAGAACGTTCTCATACACGTGGAGCAAACAAAAGATTCCCCTTAATTTGTAAGTCAGGCAAATAGAGCAAGTTCAATAGGTAACTTTCAAAAACTTACATTTATTTTTGTTTCCACAGAAGACTGGCCCACACTGAGGCTAGTAAATGGCACTGGAAGATGCTCTGGACGGGTGGAAGTTTCCTACCAGGGCACGTGGGGGTCAGTGTGTGATGATGGCTGGGGTCTGAAGGAGGCACATGTTGTGTGCAGGCAGCTTGGGTGCGGCCGGGCAATGTCCGCCCCCCTGGGCGCCCACTTTGGCCCAGGCTTTGGGAAGATTCTCCTGGACAATGTGCACTGCAGTGGTGAGGAGAGCCACTTGGCCCTATGTGCCCACAACACCTGGTTCACTCACAACTGTGGTCACGAGGAGGATGCCGGAGTCATCTGCTCAGGTGAGGGGTCTTTTTCGTTCTTAATGACTCATAGACAGAATGAGTCATTACAGAAAATGAGAAACGAGCCAGTGGCCCCCTCCTATGAGGGCTGATGTTTTCCTCTCTCCATACTAACAGGTTCTCTAACGACAAGCCCCTCCCCTCCAGGTAAGACTGATTAGGGATATTTCTATGTCATTCTACTTACTTCTAGCTCAGTCTGGCTAATATTTATTCTGTGTGATAGAAATGGAATGAAAACGACCCGGTTAAATCAAGCTTTAAGCAGTTGACAGAGGCTGCTTTGATTGGTCCGTGTCACTTGAAACCTCAAAGGTTTTCACACTCTACAGTTCAACCCACCAAAACAGACGGAGCTCAGAACACAGATACGCAGTGCTGACCTTGCTCTCACGTGCTCATGCTCTCCTTCCCCAGGAAACCTGCTAATCCTGGCCTGAATGGCCCCTCTTCTGGGCAGCTGCCCCAGAGTAGATCCCAGACACCATTTAGGGTGTGGATTGGTGGAGAGCTCAACGTTGAAGAGCAACATCAGCAAAGTGGGAGTTTAGGAATTAGCTAACTACCCAATCATCAGGTGCAGAAATCTTCCCAAATCAGAACCAAATTACCAGGCGGCTGGAAGCAATACAGGACTCTTCTGGGGCCACCGAAGGACTGTAATTAATAGTCATTGACTTTAGGATATAGTTTTCTATGACTAGACCCATCAGTCATCATAAATCACTTCTTTGAGAGAAAGCTGCCGTTCACTTTTCAGAGTGATTATATTAGAAAATCATCCCTCTGGAGTCTGTGAGGCCTGATCATTTCTAACCGGCAAAGAAATGACAGCAGTTGAAAGTTTATACTTATATTAGAATACCTCTGCCACTAGGAAAAACCATGGGGCCATTTCAGTCATTTCTTTTTATCCTAAAGCAGTAGTTTTTGAACTTTAGTGCACATCAGAATTACCCAGAGGGCTTACTAAAACACAGATTGCTGGGCTAGACCCCCAGAGTTTCTGATTTGGTAGGCCTAGGGTAGAGTGTGAGAATTTGCATTTCCAAAATCCAGAATGCTTATGCTGCTGGTCTGCAGACCACACTTTAAGAACCACTGTCTTAAAACAAAACAAAGAAGGAATCTTTCTTATCCTAATAAATAGAAGCAGAATTATCATCACCTTCATCATCATTATCATCCTCATCATTGTCATCATCATCGTCTTTGCCATCATTGTCATTATCTTCATTATCATCATCATCTCTGTCATCATCATCATCACCACCACTGTCATCATCATCACTGTCGTCAACATCATTGTCATCATCATCATCTTTGCCATCATTGTCATTCTATTCATTATCATCCTCTCTGTCATCATCATCATCAGTGTTGTCATCATCATTGTCACCATCATCATCTCTGTCATCATCATCATCATCACCACTGTCATCATCATCTCTGTTGTCATCATCATCATTGTCATCATCATCATCACTGTTGTCATCATCATCATCATCATCAGTGCCATCGTTATCAGCATCATTGTTACCAACACCACTGCCATCATCATTATCAGCAAAAACTGGTCTATCTAGTAAGTTGAACGTTGTATTTGTGAATCACTTCCCCGGTTGTTTTTAGTTTATGTGTTTTTATGGTTGTGTATATACAAAGCTAAACATCCAAAGAGGAATATTTAAGTACATCATTAAGATATCTACAAACATCTGAATGTCTAGGATTGTGTAAATATGCAGGTCTCTGTGGATGAATAATTTTCCATTTATAGCTAGGAGCCTGGGGTTGCATTCATGACCTTCTCTTCATCGACAGCCGCTGTCCTGATCCAAATCCTCATCACCTCTTCCTGCCTGGATGAACACAGACTTCTCCTAACTGGTTACCCTGCCTACAGGCTCCCAACATCCTAGTCTGCTGTTTACATGCAGTCAGAGTTACCTTTTTATAAAAAGTCAGGCTGACTGAGATATAATTTACCTATAGTGAAAATCACTATGTAGTTCAAAGAATAAATGGTTACGTCAAGAAATAGAACTTCCATTACCTTGAAGAGTTCCCTTGTGCCCCTTTGTGGTCAATCCCCTCTCCTGACCCCCAAATCCTGGCAACCACTAACACAATTTCTATCCCCATAGGTTTGCCTTTTCCAGAACATTATATAATGGAACCAGACAATATGTAGCATTTTGTGTTGGGCTTCTTTATTTAGCATAATATGTTTGAGATTCATCTCTGTAGTTCCATGTATCACACATTCATTCTTCTTTATTACTGAGTATTATTTCACTGTATGAATGTACCAAAATTTGTTTATCCATTTACCACTTGAAGGATGTTGAGTTTCTTTCCAATTTTTTACTATTAATTAAGTTGCTAAAAACATTCATGTACAGATTGCAGACTATTTTCCCAAGTTGCTGTATCATTTTACGTTCCCACCAGCAACATTTGAGAGTTACAGTTGCTCCACATACTTGTCAACACTTTGTATTTTCTACTTTTTGTTTGGTCAAAATACTCTCTCTACTGTAATGAGATCGTGATATCTCTTTGTGGGTTTTTTTTTTTCTGGTGAGGAAGATTGGCCCTGAGCTAACCTCTGTCAATCTTCCTCCTTTTGCTGAGGAAGATTAGCCGTGAGCTAACATCTGTGCCCATGTTCCTCCACTTTATATGTGAATACCACCACAGCATGGCTTGATGAGCAGTGCGTTGGTCTGCGCCCTGGGACTGAACCTGCAAACCCTGGGCCACCAAAGTGGAGCGCGTGGACTTAACCACTGCGCCACCAGGCCGGCCCCCTCTTTGTGGTTTTAATTTGCCTTTCCCTAATGACTAATGATACTGAGCACATTTTCATGTGTTTATTTGCACGTCTTCTTTGGTGAAACGTCTGTTCAAATCTTTTAAACTTTTTTTTTAACTGAGTTTTTTGTCTTATTGTGTTTTAAGACGGGTCTTTATACATTCTGGATACAAGTATTTTCTCAGATATGTGTTTTGAAAATGTTTTCTCTCAGCCTATGACTTGTCTTTCCATTTTCTTAACAGTGTTTTTTGAAGAGCAGAATTTTTAAATTTTAATGAAGCCCAATTTACCAAGACTTTTTCTTTAATGAATTGTGCTTTTGTGTGTTATCTAAGAAATCTTCACTTAACCAAAGATCTCACAGATTTTCTCCTGTTTTCTTCTATAAGTTTCACAATTTTAGGTTTTCCATTTACCTCTATGATCCCTTTTTGTTGATTTGTGTGTGTGTGTGAGGAAGATTAGCCCTGAGCCAGCATCCGTGCCCATCTTCCACTACTTTATATGGGACACTGCCACAGCATGGCTTGACAAGCAGTGCACCCCCGGGATCAAAACCTGCAAACCCCGGGCCGCCAGAAGCAGAGCCTGCAAACTTAACCGCTATGCCACCGGGCCGACCTCATTTTTCTTGATTTTTTAACATGGTTACAGTATGGTTCAAAGGATTTTTTTTTTCATTTAGATATATAGTTATTCTAACACTATTTGTTGAAAAGACTCTCCTAACTCCGTTGAAATACCTTGGCACTTTTGTCAAAAATAAAACAACCATTAATTCATGTGTCCATCTCCAAACTCCCCCTCTTGTTCCACTGATCTATGTGACGTTGTAGTGTTCTCATGCCCATCACAGTGTCTTGATTGCTGTAGCTTTAGAGTAAGTCTTGAAATCAGGTAGTGTGAGTGCTCCAACTTTGTTCTTTTTTCTTCTTTTCCAAAATTGTTTGGGCTAACCTAGGTTTTCTGCCTTTAGTAAAAAATTTTAGAATCATCCTATCAATTTCTACCAAAAAAAATAATCTGCTGGGATTTTTAATTTGAATTGTGTTGAGTCAATGTACCAATTTAGGGAAAATTGACATCTTTACAATATTGAGTTTTCTGATCCATCAACACAGTGTATCTCTTTATTTGTTTGAGTCTGTAATTTATCTCATCAATATTTTGCATTTTTTCCACGTACAAATTTTGCACATATTTATCAGACTTATCCATAAGAATTTCGTGGTTTTTAATGCTATTGTAAAAGGTATTTTTAAACTTTTCTATTTCAATATTTATTTTTTGTAGCTAGTAAGTTAATTTTTAAGTATTTTTTGAATTGGGGATATTATGATGATTTTTTAAATTTATTCACTTCTTAGTTTATAAACTTCTTTCCTATCCATTATCAGACCTGATTTTAAGATCAGGAAACTGACATTCATTTCTACTACATGATGGAACAAGAATCACATCCTGGATTGGAACAATCGCGTCTTTAAGCTGGAGATTCACTACGCCCTTGAGAACTGGCTTCTTATATTTCACAAAGAGATACTAGACGTTGGTTTGGAGTGCCAAATAGCTTCCTCCTTACTCAGCTTTAGTTTTGTTTCTTTGAGGTGCTTCTCATCACTAATAGATGTTTTCTTTTCACTGTAGCTGCTGAAATGACAATTGCACCCATCATCTCTGGGGAAGAGCAAACACCAGTGGGTACACAAAAATGCAGCTTCTTTGGGTTTACATTAAACCCTTATATCCTATATATTTATTCAAGTTTATGAGTTACTTCATATTTCTAGAAATAAAAATGGAAATTTAATAACAAACATTGCTAGGAGTTTTTAGCCCCTGCCAGGATCCTTGAGGTAGTTAAATAAAGATGTTTCTGAGAATATGATCCTAGAACCACTAGTTCAACAATATGTTAAGATGCATTGCACACACACATACAGACATACACACACAGCTTATGGTCCCACGAATTTAGGAACCATTGCATTAAACAAATTAAACAGATTTATTTACTACAGGATGTCTAGGAGACTTTAATACACAATTAACCCTATAAACCCCCCACTAGAAGTCATAGGATGCCATGCTTATAAAATACACTTGACCAAAATCCTTTTTTCTTGATGTACCATCTCTTAGGACGTTTCCTGCATAATATGAGTAAGGAAAATGTGAAATCAGGGTATTTGGGATTAATGCTACCACAATATTCTAATCAAATTAAAATTCATGTTACCTCATCTCCTGAATATCTAAATTCAAAGTTGCTTTCCCTCAGTACTTGTGCTGCCTGAAACAAGCTGTTCCCGCTCCTCTTTCACCCACTGAAGTCCTGCCATGGCTTGAGTGCTCCATTTCTCCAGGGAGCTTCCCCTGGTCTCCACAGGAGACATATTCTCTGTGCTTTTATCTTTCCTGTTGTCACCCCTCACGATCCACCTTACATTGCGGTTACCTGTACACTTATTTTAGCTTCTGCCTGAGTCATAAGCCTTTTAAATGCAGGCACTCTGTCTCACTTTCTTTGCACTGAGTAAATGTTTGTTAATGGATGATGGCACACAGCATTATTAATTTTAGAGGCTGCTTTTATTTCCTTTAGGTGTCCTTAAGTATGATGTTCTTAAGTTGGTCTTCTATTTTTTAAAGATTTATTTCTACTAAACCAAGGATTCAAGGATAAGTTTACCATGAACACGTAAAAGGTGAATAAAAAGCTAGACAGTCTTGGGCCTGGCTCCATGGTGTTGTGGTTAAAGTTCCATGCGCTCGGCTTTGGTGGCCCGAGTTCACAGGTTCAGATCCCAGGTGCAGACCTAGTCCACTCACCAGCCATACTGTGGCAGTGTCCTACATACAAAGTAGAGGAAGATTGGCACAGATGTTAGCTCAGGGCTAATCTTTCTTAAGCAAAAAAAGAGGAGGATGGGCAATGGACGTTAGCTCGGGCAAGTCTTCCTCAGCAAAAAAGAAAAAATAGACGATCTTGTTTGATGGTGATGATGGTGACTTACTTGATGAATCAAAAGGAAACAAAAAGCTCCAGAAGGATCTTACAGAGCCCTTCCAGCAGTGTGTCTACTTTATTCTTTCCACCCTACTGACCGGTTTTGTTGACCTAGCTTTGTTGTTCCTTCTAGCTGACGGCTTCTCAGAGCCTTCACTGACCACAGCCCCTGAGGTCTTGACGCCTCCGCCTACAGGTACGGGAAGCAGTTCCTGAGAAATTAAGGGATGATGGACAGCGCAGAGAGAGGCATTTCTCCAAGCTGGAGGGAAACCACAGGCAGAGTTAAAAGGGGAGACAGCCCACTTACAAGCTACAGGATTTGGAGCAATTTTCACCTTTCTGAATCTCAATTTCTTCATCTGTAAAATGGAAACCCATCCCCTACCACATGGGGTTGTTGTAAAGATTAAGAGAGAAACGTTTAAGTTAGTGGCTCTCTGAGGCTCTGGTACTTAACTCACAAACAACAGATGTTAATTCCTCTCCTCAGTTTCCTTTACATAGTAAAGTCATAAAGAAAGATTTATGGGGCCAAAGGGACCAAGTTGCTCTGAGACTAATGTAGTCTGGATGACCAGGGGTCTATTTAGCTATGATCTGCTTATGGATAGTCTAGTTTCCTATTTCATTGGCTGTGTTGACATCTCATATTTCTATCCCTGTCCATGGCAGGGGAATAACACAGGGATCAAATGGTCTTGTTAGGAGAACTTAATAATTCTGGAAATTTTGGAAAGACAGTTTCATCTTTTGACAGGGGGATATAGTAAAGTCTCACTGAAGGGATTTGAAATTGAAGATTATTCTGGCGATTCTTCATGTGTGGATGCATGAGGACTGTGTGATCTCGCATGTTTATAAAATGGAGATATGACCACCTGGGGATTTAAAAGGATGAAGAAAACCTTCCAGAGATGGGAGGGACAGCCCCCAAGTGTCCCTCCTCCTTGTGCCTCCCAGGAGCCTGGATGGCGGTGAGGCTGGTCAACGGCACAGGGAGGTGCTCAGGCCGCGTGGAGGTTCTTGTCCAGGGCATGTGGGGGACCGTGTGTGATGACCTCTGGGACCTGGCTGAGGCCACCGTCGTCTGCCGCCAGCTACAGTGTGGCCAGGCTGTGGCCGCCCCCACAGGGGCACACTTTGGGGCAGGCTCCGGGAAGATCGTGCTGGACGATGTGCAGTGTGCAGGCAGCGAAAGCCATCTGGGGCAGTGCGCGCACAGGGGTGAGGCCAGGCACAACTGCGGGCACCTGGAGGATGCTGGCATCATCTGCGCAGGTGAGGGACTGTCGCCTCCTAGGATGTCGCTGCTTTCATGCCCCTTCAGGCATTTGCACCTGCATTCACACCAGTCATTAAGAAATTTATTAAATAAGCCCTGTATTATAAGCCTTATTATAGTAAATCATGCGGATGTCTTTCAATCCTCAGGTGGTGACAGTCCACCAGCCCCTGCCCCCACCCCAGGGTCGGAAGCTGCTTCCTCAGCGTACACACTCACAGGTCGGTCATCCTTGCTAGCTTTCAGTTCTATTTACCCTCTAGAAGAAACTTTCTCAATCTATACTATAACAGAGATACTCAATGACAGCAGAGCTACCCGATTCCTCTTTACTGTGCAAGGACTGTTGATAAGAATAAAAGGGGCAGGACATTTTCCAAAATGGGTAGCTTATCCATCACCTGAAATTATTGAAGGTTTCCTTTCCCTGTCTGTCAGTGGTTATTGCTGGGAAATCCAAATTGTATCCCACTGACTCAGGAGTTCAATCTATTGCTACTTAATCAATTTGAAAACTGTCCAAAGAGGTTAAAAGCCTTATAAGAGCAGACGATGCCCCGGCATGTTTGTACACCTGTCGGATGCTGGCAGCAGGACCACTCCCTCAGATTGATGCTTGTAAAGCCCACAAGAAGGGGGAAGGCAGCAGAGCTCCTAACGCTGAGGCACCCAGTACGGGCACCATCCCTCCTGCATCTGACCTGTGCTGAGTCTCCTCCAGCGGCAGTGTGAGGGTTATTATTGAAGACTGAGGCCAGCTCTCTCAGCACCAACTGAAAAATGAAGTCACAAATCAGTTCCCCACACTCAAAATCCAGTTTGTTGGGGTAATTGCTATTTGACATTTTAAACACTGATTTGACCCAAGTGACTCCATAATGTTATGGCAGTTAGATTGTTTGGATTGATGTTTTATGAGGCAAAATGAGAAACAAGAGCTGCTCAAAGATGCTGCATATGTCTCACATTGCTTAGATAAACACATAGTCCAGATAAATTTGCCAAACACGTAGGGAGAGCCTGAAAGTTCTATTCATTGATATGCATGCCTTGTCTCCATGATTGCACACAGCTGGTTGTTTCCCAAACGAGAAAGAGAGATGGCAGCAGAGGGATCCCATAATGGACTCGTGGGCATTCAGAGAGCTCTAATGAACAGACTGTGGGGAATATTCTCAAACCTCATCTTCGAGACTAGATAACTAAGCTTAAAGACAGGGCAAAGTGAGGTCTACCCTGCCTGAAACTTTGTGGAGGAAACCAATGTAAGACCTGATGTCATATTTGAGTCTGACTTTTCAGAATGTTCTCATTGCAAACATCATCTTTTCCTACCCGGGGTTAGGAGGCTCCCGGTCACAAGTGATGTCCCTGTTTGTACCTGTTTACAGGTGATGGACTGTCAGCTACCGTACCCACAACAGACTCTCCCAGCCTTCCCTCCACGCTCATGCCAGCAGGTAATGCCTCTCCATGACCTGGTTAATGTTGTGCTTAGTGTTTTCTGAGCATCTCCTATGTGCCACGCACAGAATTAGGTGCTTTCACAATATTGTTACTGCACAATAACCATAAAGGAAGGTGCTATTTTCAACATTTCACAAATGAATAAACAGAGGCTCAGAGAAGATAGATGAACAGACGACCCTGGTCAAATGACTAGAGTCACACGACCATATGTGGCAAAAGCTGGATTCACCCAGACCTGTCTGTCTACAAGGATGGTGTTGGTTTCCCTGTGTTTTTCACAGTGACGTGGGTCAAAGCTACCTCATGTGTTCTGGAGAAGGAAGGTATGAGCAAAGACTAACTGCTCATGCCAAGACTAATTGAGAAAATTATATGGAAATATTAAATGTTAAATATATTATTAGGTAATTATTAAGTAAATATTAAATATATTATTATTCTCTACAACAGAGAATTTATTATAATAAAAGATATGAAAGATAAAATGTTAACCGTTAATTTGGATTTTCCATTTTTTCCCTCACTGCTTCATTTGAGCAAAATCTGTCTCAACTGTCGCTAGACCTTCTCATTAGCACGTAAGCTCCCCATTGAACCATTCTTGGCATATTTCCCCAAATATGGTCTAGTACAATCTTTACAACATTGCCTGGTAGCTGGGGAGGATGTTATTTCCATTTTACAGCTGAGGAAAACTGAAGTTCAGTTGTAATAAAAGGTGGAGTCAGGGCTAGGCTTTGCATTAGAGAAATCCCGTCTTCATGCTGAGAACTCAGTTGTGCCCCTGGAATGGGATCCCTAAGTCACATGCCCCAGACAAGGCTAGGAATCCATTTGGAGAAACAAACATTCTTTTTTATAACTAGTTGAGGGATTGCCCATCTGAAGTGACTTTTCATTATCAACGGGGCTGCCCCTTTGCCTCTGACTACTGAACTAACATTTCCATAAGCCATATCTCCTATATGAACACCATCACCAAGTAATCAACAAACGATTCCTTTAAAAATGACGGAGGGATATCCACTTCCAGCTCTGTTGAGCTGCACTATAGAAGACAAATCCTCCCAATGAGAAGAAACAGAAAAACTAAATAAAATAAAGAAAGCTACAACGGCTATTCTTTTACTTTAGGTGATGAGGTATGTGATGAAGAGACAGCATTTCTGAAAAATTGAGTTATCACCTACTAATATGCCCCAAAATAGGAAATCTCCCTGACTTCAGAGAGCTAGGTCCGCAGTGTCTCTCCCAGGATCCTGGATGGCCATGAGGCTGGTGAATGGCACAGGGAGGTGCTCAGGCAGAGTGGAGATTCTTGTCCAGGGCACATGGGGGACCATGTGTGACGACCTCTGGGACCTGGCTAAGGCCACTGTCGTGTGCCGTCAGCTGCAGTGTAGCCAGGCTGTGGCCACCCCAACAGGGGCCCACTTTGGGGCAGGCTCGGGGAAGACTGTGCATTGTGTCAGCAGCAAGAGCCACCTGGGGCAGTGCGTGCACAGGGGCGAGGCTGGACACAACCACAGGTACCTGGAGGACGCTAGTGTCGTCTGCACAGATGAGGGGCTGTTTTCTTAACAAGAGGTCACTTGTTTGTTTCCCTGCAGACATTTCTGAATGATTCATTTTAATGAGTATTATATTACAAATAGCACCATAGACCTTAGCATGTGGGTTTCTTTTGGCCGTCAGGTGCTGACGATTCACCAGGCCCCTCTGCAACCACAGAGCCTGAAGCTGCCACTCCATCATACACACTATCAGGTTGGTCTATTCTTTCCTCAGTTCTTTTCTTTTGTAGCTTTTTCTCACTAGAATGTCCCTTTCTTAAGCCAAGATAGCAGGGTCTTGGCAATGTGTAAATTTGGAGGACACCATCTCCCTAGAATGCACTGTGAATTGCATCCTCATGCAGGTCATCACGTGTTATATGAGAGTGATGGTCTCTGGAGTCATGCAGCTGGGTGGTCCTGCATGGTTGAGTCACTCCAGGGGTAGAAGAGCTAATAGCCATTCTACATCATAACACGTCATACAGAGGGGCACAGACCAGAAGAGGAAACAAGTTTCTTCTTCTATCACCTAGACTTCTTGAATAGTTCCTGAACTTGCCTAAATGATGCCTGTACATTGGGAATGTATAGTTGTCTCTGAATGGTTTGGGGGCTTAGTCAATTAAAATAAAATCAGTTAAGATTGAATTAATATCTCCCAAATGATATTTATGGTGATCAAAACAGATATTAAAAACTGGTTAAAGATTCACAAATCAGTAGACACTTGTATGTTTATTACATAGCATCCTTTTAATTTCAAGAATTTGAAAAATGCAGAAATAAGCAAATAAGTGGTTGGAAGAGAACACCGAGAACGTGTAAAAATGAACAGTTCCTCCCTCTGTAGGTATTTGATAGGAGAGCAGTGAAACCTGTTTCCTTAAATACATGATAACATGGATGTCAGAATACAACAATGGTTAGTGAAATTCCCACTGGCAGTGGCCACACACTCACGGTGTCCCCTTCTTCACTGTGACTGAAGCTGACTATCAGCTGCTACACCATCAGGAAAAAAACTCTAGGTATATTTTTGACATATTAAGACTGATTCTACATTGTACCATGTACGATGTACTGTGTGGCCAACTGAAAAAAAGAAATCAATTATATGATTGTTTCTTTTTCTATTCCAACCCATTTTAAGTAAACAGTTTGATGTTTTAACCACTTCCGGATAGTCTGGTTTCAAATTATTTAAGCTATAGTGAAGTGGCAATTCAATTCAAGTGACTATTCACAACATGAAGTGGCTATTCAATTGTTTTGCTTTACTCACAAGAATGTCATGAAAAGTATCAAACTCACTGACAAATGCTGAGAATAGTATAATGAACCCCTGGGTACACACTACTGAATTTTATCAAATCCTAATATTTTTCTCTAATTGTTTGAGATCCTTTTTAAAAGAAAACAATACAATAGGACATTAAAAGGATCACACACCATGATCAAGTGGAATCCTGGCATGCAAGGATGGTTCAACATATGCAAATAAGTGAATGTGATAAACCATATTAATGGAATTAAAGATAAAAAAATCACACTATCATCTCAATAGATACAGAAAAAGCATCTAACAACATTCAACACCCATTCAAGATAAAAATGCTCAACAAACTATGTATAGAAGGAATGTGCCTCAACACAATAAAGGCCATAAATAACAAGCCAACAACTAACATCATACTCAATGGTGAAATTTGAAAGCTTTTCCTCTAAGATCAGAAATAAGAAAAGGATGCCCATTTTCACCACTTCTATTACTCTATAAAGTACTGGAAGTCCTAGCCAGAGCAATTAGGAAAGAAAAAGAAATCAGAAGGGAAGAAGTAAAATTATATCTGTTCACAGATGACATGATCCTAGATATAGAAAACCCAAAACACTCCACAGGAAGAATAAAAAATGTTAAAACTAAAAAGTGAATTCAGTAAAGTTGCAGGATACAAAATCAACATACAAAAGTCAGTTGCATTTCTCTACACTAACAATGAACCATCCAAAAAGGAAATTTAAAAACAATCCCACTTGCAATAACATCAAAAAGAATAAAATACTTAGGAATAAACTTAGCCAGGGAGGTGAAAAATACAAAACATTGATGAAAGAAATTAAAAGAGATACAAATAAACGGAAAGACATCCTATGTTCATGGATTTGAAGACTTAATTGTTAATTAATTAATTGTTGTTAAAATGTCCATATTACCCAAATTGATCTACAGATTCAATGCTAATCCCATCAAAATTCCAATGGTGTTTTTTATAGAAATAATAAAAAAAAAAAAACCTCATCCTAAAATTCATATGAAACCACAAAAGACCCAGAATAGCCAAAGTGATCTTGAGAAAGAAGACCAAAGCTGGAGGCATCATACCTCCTGATATATTTCAAATATATTGTAAAGCTACAGTAACTAAAACTGTATGGTCCTGGCATAAAGACAGGTGTTTAGACCAACAGAGCAGAATGGAGAACCCAGAAATAAACCATGCATACATGGTCAACTGATCTTTGACAAGGGTGCCAAGAACACACAATGGAGAAAGAAAAGTCTCTTTAACAAATGATGTTAAGAAAGCTGGATATCCATACACAAAAAATGAGATTGGACCCCTACTTTATAATATACACAGAAATTAACTCAAAATGGATTAAAAACTTAAACATAAGACCTGAAATCATAAAATCCCTAGAAGAAAACATAGGGGAAAGTCTTCTTCACATTGGTTTTGGCAATAATTTCTTGAATATGACACCAAAAACATGGGCAAAACAACAGATAAGTGGGACTACATTAAACTGGAAAGCTTCTGCACAGAAGAAATCATCAACAGAATGAAAAAGCAACCTATGGAATGGGAGAAAACATTTGCAAACTGTATATGTGATAAGGGGTTAATCTCCAAAATATTTATGGAACTCCTACAGCACAATAGCAAAAAAAATAGATAACCATGTTAAAAAATGGGCAAAGGACTTGAACAGACATTTCTCCAAAGAAGACATACAAATGGCCAATGGGTACATGAAAAGATGCTCAACATCATTATCAGGGAAATGCAAATCAAAACTACAATGAGATATCACCTCATACCTGTTAGGTTACAAAAAGATAAGTGTTGGTGAGGTTGTGGAGAAATTAGAATCCTTGTACACTATTGATGGGAATCTAAAATGGTGCAGCCGCTATGGAAAGCAGTATGAAGATTCCTCAAAAGGTTAAAAATAGAAGTACCATATGATCTAGCAATCTCACTTCTGGGTATATATCCAAAAGAATTGAAACCAGGATCTCAAAGAGATATCTGCACTCCCGTGTTCATTGCAGCACTACTCACCATAATCAAGCTATGGAAACAACCCAAGTGTCCATCAACAGATAACTGGATAAACAACATGTAGTATATACACACAAAGGAATATTAATCAGCATTAAAAAAGAAGGAAGTTCTGCCATTTTCCACAGCATGGCTAAACCTGGAGGACATTAGGCTAAGTGAAATAAGCCAATCACAAAAAGATAAATATGGCATGATTCTACTTGTAAGAGGTATCTAAAATAGTCAAACTCATAGAAGCAGAGAATAGAATGGTGGCTGCCAGGGGCTGAACGGGAAGGGAAATAGGGAGCTGTTTAATGGGTGTAAAGCTTCAGTTATGCTAGATGAATAAATTCTAAAGATCTGCTGTACAACATAGTGCCTATAATTAGCAATTTGGTATTGTGCACTTCAAAATTTGTTAAGAGGATAGATCTCATGTTGAGTGTTCTTTGCAAAAAGTAAAAATAAAAAGGGGACACAACTCTGGCAGGTATTGGACATGCCCGTTGTTGGGATTGTGGTGATGGTGTCACGGGTGTTTGCACATATCTGAACTCAACAAATTATAAACAAATCAAATCAAATATGTGCAGTTCCTTGTATGTCAATTATACTTTAATAAAACTGTTTTTAAAAGAAAACAATACAATACCTGACTGCTGTGTTATGAGTTAATAAGACGACAACAGGACTGTCTTAATGCCCTGTGGAAGTCTCACGTAGATTAGGCTACTCAGAGCCCAGATAAAACCATCAAAGATCTAAATAGAAACCAAAACATTCTGCCATTTAATTGACTGCATGTCCCTGTGGTAGAACATGTCTGGATTACTCCTGAAAGAAAAAGAGGAAAATATCCACAGTTGGTTTTGTGGACACTTAGAGAATTGGAGTATACTAATTCAGAGTGTATACTCCAAGTATTACCATCTTCCATCCCACCATGGAGTCTCATTTCCAGTGTTGCATGAGTGTGGCAGGGAAGAAAGTAGGAAGAACAGACTCAAACACTAACAGGACAGATTTGGGCCCAGCCATTCTCTCTGGGCTTGTTGTCAGCAGTTTATTCTGTGTGGTGAGCCGGAATCTAGCAGTGAACAAGTCTCTCTTTGCTCTACACTCACAGGTCAAACACCGTCAGCAGCCGTGCCCACCACAGAGCCTGTTACACGTCCTGCAACTCCCACGCCAGCAGGTCAGTTGGCATCTGTTCGACGGGGAATGGGGGAGGGCACTGTGTGCCAAGCACTGGGCTGGCACCTTCCCAGGCCTGAAGCCACACTGAGTGCTGACCGTAGGAGAAGAATCAGGAACTGATGCTTATATTTGACTGTGGACTTCAGGCTGGGTCTGTCTTCCTGAAGTTGGGATCGGGGATGTCCTGATTACTGGCGATGCCTCTGTTTGTCCCTGCTGTCAGGTGATGGATTGTTTTCAACCATAGCCACAACAGAGACTGTGGCCCTGCAGTCCACACCCATGCCCTTGGCAGGTAAGTCCTTGGGAAAATGGGGGAAGGAGCTAACATTTATGGAACAACCAAAATGTGATAAGCAGAGAATCAGATGCTGTCACATAACTGACACTTCATTTAATGTTGTTGATGCTCACAACAACCGGCAAGTGTTATTCTCCCCTCCCCCATCATTGTTGTATAAAATGAGACACAGAAAAGATCATTTTCCTAGTGTCACCCAGCAAGAACGTGGTGAAGCCAAGATTTGGGTGCATATATATCTGACTCCAAACCCACGTGACTTCTAGCCTTCTAGGTGGGGGGACAGTATGTCCAAAGCTGTCTTTGGGCCACAGGGAAGAGAACATTCCTGCAAGCTTAATTACTAAGGTCCAGGTACCTTAAGACCATAACCAGGAAACTGGGGAGTCAACTTTGGGGAGTTACGTACACTACAGTTTTTAGTATAAAAATCCTAATGGGCAAAACTTTTAAATTAATATTTTCCACTATAACAATTAGGCCAAATTTATCCTTTTAGTATACCTAGGATTCTATATCGGGCATGAGCCCAAATCCGTTTCTTCCTTCTTCACTCTCATGGAGCTGCCTGTATACTTGCTTTACAAAGAGGAAAACTCGTACAATTTTGGCCTGGAGGCTGGTTCTATAGTAACTCAGAACAGCGGTAACTCAGCTTTTCTAGGTCAAATCCAATTGCCTGTGTGTGTTTAAAATAAATTCTACGGTGGAAGTTTATGGCTGTGTAGAGGGGCTAACTTGGCCATCTAGTCATTCTGCTACCTCCTCAAAGAACACTACACAGCAGCCACACATCACCTCCTCTGTTTCGGGCCTCAGTTTGAGTCATTTCTTGATGTTGATGGACCCCTGGGCACTTTCGCTTTCAAGGATCTCTTCTTCCACATATATATTATATATATATATATATATATATATATATATATATATATATATATAAAATAGATATAAATTATATTTTATGGTTGTGTTAGTACAAAGATGAATATAATCCAGGCTAGATTGCAGTCATTTTTTTTCTCATTTTAAAAGAAATTAAGACATTTTCAGGGGTCCCAGGCACCTTGCCTACCACATCTAATTGATGAATCTGTTCTGCTCTTCTGAGTTCTGCATAACTTACAGATCCAGATCCACCACCAGCACCACAGGGAGGTTTGGGAAGGGAGAACAAGATGCTTTTGCCCACCGTGAACCTGTTTCGGATCTGGGGGTGGGGGAGAATTCTGACTGATTTATAACCTTTTTGGGGGGCATCGGCTGGCTGCGGTGAGAGCCATCCTAGTCAGTGCTCTGCTTGGATCAGGGCTCAGTGGTCCAGTTCATCTGTTCTCGGCACGGGTGCGTGGCCATTTTTGGACAAAGGTTGCTCACAGGAGCCTTGTTGAGAAGAGAGCTTCATCTTTTAGGGAACAGCACACAGTGTCCAGTGGGACTGGGTTGACAGTAAGTGACAGTTGACAGTTTCCATGCTTTTCCTGAATGATGGTGGGGAGGAGGGGTGTCCATGGAGTGTACGCTATGTCAGGAGAATTTGGGCTTCTAAAGGGGACCTTGACCTAGAACCTCCCTGGCAGGCTCCTCACTGCCTCTTCTGAGCATAATCTTCTTGTGGTTGTGATAACAACTCAAATTTGTGATACAGTTTTACCTGCATGTATTTTCTAATTTGATGTCAAAAGAACCTATGTGTTAGAGAAATATTACTACTTATATTATTTATATTGTGTTATGTTGTATTATATTAGATTTCTACTCCTATTTTGTAAGCTAGAGAACTATTAATGCGAGACACAGACTCTCAAACTTTTTATTTAAATAAGAAATCCAGTGGAGCACTGGGTTCTGCTTCTTACCCCTTTTGTGTAAGGAAATGGGACGTGCTAAAAATCACCGTTGGCTTAGCAAAGAAACCTTTCCAGTGTTTCTGGAACATTCTGGAATGTAGAATGTCAATATAAATATTATGGCTAGGGCAACAAATTAATAAACAAAGCAATCATCAGAATTACAGACCCTTCAGAGGTTACTTTCACTAGACAGAAATAATCTCTGAGATTATTTCTCCTTTAATAAAAATTACATTTGCAAAGACAGTTTTATGATGCAAAATGTATCTGTTTTTCTGTATTTACACTGAAAAGGATGTTTTCTTCCTTTTTACCTTGCTGAGATCTTTTTCTCAGCAGCATTGAAGGGCTGTGAGAACTCCTTCAGTTAGTGGTGAAGGAAAATGGCAGATCTGAGTAACTCTACGTTTACAATGAGGATAGAAAACAAAAGAAGTGGAATTTTGACAAAATGAATGTGAGTGTACATGTTTTGCATCTATAGAAACAAATCTTCATCTCTAGTAAATTGAAGTTTATTATAAAAATTCTATATGATGGAAATCATTAACCCCTTCATAAATTCCTACATTAAGTGATGAGCACCCTTTTCAAAAAAAAACACCCCAGAATATTTTTCTTATAAGACATCATTCTCATTTCACTCAGTTGTTTTTTGTTTGGTGTTTTGTTATTTTTCTTTTTACTTTGGCTGCTGAATTACTAGCTCAGATTAGCCTACACTCATGTCTAGTAATATAGTTTTTTAAATATAAGTTGCTACTTTATATCCTGCATATATTTTTATGCTTAAATGTTTCAAAACAAAATATAACTTATTCCTAAAGATAAGAACAGAAAAATAAGAGTGGTAGTCATTATTTCTAAGAAAAATTTTGTTTTCGTTCTGTTATTAGGAAGTCAGTGTTTCCTAAAATGTGTTGTGTGGAGTCAGAATTCTTCAAGATTGTAACTTTAATACACACTCAAGCAAGGGTTCTTGTTTTGAATATCAGAAACTTAAGTTAAACTAGTGGGACAAGTTTTAGTACTGTTGTAGTTTTACCACAGTACATCTAAAGGATTTTACTCTGTGAAAGAACTTGTGGATTTCCAAAAGGGGTTAAGTGTCCGTCATTTCCCAAAATTTTATCTGACCAGGGAATATTTTCATTTTTCACGAAGCATCTCTTAAGACTAGCATTTGGCTTAATACACATTTGGGAAAGGTTGAATTCTAAATTATTGAATTCCTACATGTGCTACTATGAATAATTCTAAACAAATTTAGGTGAAAAAATTTGTCTTCCTGACTATTAAAACAGAGGCTTCTTTGTAAAATTGGGCCCAGGTTCTCATCTTGTTAGTGCTGTGGTGTAACAGGGCCCCTTCCTTCCTTCCTTCCTTCCTTCCCTCCCCCCATCCCCGTCCTTCCCTCCTTCCTTCCTTTCATCACGGTGTTAATGCACAAAAATTACACAGTGCACACCAACTTACACTGTAATGCAGCAACTCCTCCTCCAACTTCTATGCACTACCTCTGTTCTATACCCACAATATATTAATCTGATTCTTTTGGGATCTGTCTCCAGTTTTTCTTTTGTTTTGTTTTCTCCTAAATAAACCTTACTAAGATTTCTTGCATGGACTATGAAACCAGATTTCCTAATATTAAATACTAGCTCCCCAGAACTGTCCGATCTCGGGCATGTTACTCTGTTTTGTGCCTTCATTTCCTCAGCTACAATAATATATGTATAGTAGAATATATAGTGTTGTTATTATCCACACATAGATGTATAGATACAGATATCAGGGCTGTTGTAAGAGTTATAGGCGCTGAAAGAGTAAATCACTCAGTGCCCGACACATAGTAAGTGCCAAACAAATGTTAGCTTCGTAATAACTGTCATCGTTGTCATCAACAAATATTTGCTTTTTGCTCAAGTGAGAGAACTGACCTAGAGAAATGTAAACAAACTGAGAAAGGGTGCTCAGACTTCAGCATCTGCATGTGGCCTGGCCTTTCTCCCAGGGTGGGGGCCGGGTTCCAGGAGCGAGCACCCAAGGGAGCAGAGCACACGAGCGCGGCGCTTCCCTCACCTGGGCTCAGACGAATTTAGCGTCACTTGCGCCATACTTCATGGGTCAAGACAGCCACAAGGGCCTGCCAAGGTTCGAAGGGGCAGTGCGGAGACTCCACCTTCCAACATGGGACTGTCGAGGTTCTAGAAGAGCTCGTGGAACACGAGAGATTTTGTAGAAATCTTAGAAAATACATTCTGCCGTGATCCTCTTCTCAGCCGGCACCTCCCTCCTACATTGGCTGTAGAACACCTTGTTCCTCCACACACAGCCGCCCACCACCCCCACCCAGGTTTCTCTGGGCAGAGTCAGCTCACTTCCATCAGCATCCACCTCCCACCTGGGACCTTAGAGCTTTTCAGTTTAATGCTCTGCTGACATCTCACCCCACCTCTTTCTGCTCTCTAATTTCTGAAAAGAATGTGTTGAAATTTTTCATTAGTTCTTACTTCTCCTCCCATTCTTTCTCTCCTGCAGATTAAAACATTTTGATTCCTCTGGCATGCTTTGGGAAGGAGAGGAAATAAATGCATTTAATCAAATTGCATTTCACTAAAGTTCCCACAGGTTTTCCTCTTGTGTGAACTTGCCCTTCCCTTGCCTCTGCCTGGGATGAATTCCTTTCCCTCATGATTAACCTGCAGAAACGTTTCCTTGGTTCAAAGCCAATCCTTCATGAACTGATCTCCCAAAGTGGAGACGTGTCTGTCACTCAGAATGCTATCAGAATCCCTATTGAGGTATGCCTTGTATTTGCCCTGCTTGTGTAAATGTCTGTGATTTCTCCATCCTATCACTGATGGTAAATCCTGAGGCATAGACTCTGCCTTAACAGAGCTTTGCACTTAATAGGCATTAAGTGAACATTCTGTGGTTAAAAGAGCAATTTTGCTGGAAGCAAAGAAAACAAATGTCTTTAATGCTGGAAAGAGTGCTCTGTGGTCTCCAGTCTGTCACGCCACGCTGGGCAACCTCCGCAGGAAGACTCTGGTCAGCTGTCCCCAAGGCATGGCTATAGCAGGGCCCCATCCACATGGCTTCAGATCAAGGGTCCTCTGCAGGGTGGGATGAAGGAACACGTGTAAGGTTGAGAACCCAGAGCCTCTGGCTTTCCCTCTCTAGAAGTCAGATGCGGATGCTCACTGGGACCATCCAGTCCCTCGAGGCAGCTCCAGGAAGTAGGAGGTCCAGTCTTGATGTCCCAAGACCCATAGATCTCTCTGTCTGCTCAACCCGGAGGAAATGCCCTTTTAGTGTGAAGGCTAAAGTAAGCCCTTCTCTCCCTCAAACTCTATTTTATTCTGGGTTTCAGGCTTTGAGAACAAAAGCCAGGACATCCCACAGGCTCCTTACTCTGCATCTCACTTCTCCAAGGCAAGAGGCATTGAGCTTAGTCTGAGAGAGGGAGGGAGAGGGGTAACGTCAGGGCGAAAAATATCACAAAGTTCATTGGCCTTACAAAGCAGTATGTAATACTGAATCAGACTGCCTCCCCAGGTGCAAATTTCAGATGACCACGTGAGCCTGAGAAAGTTACCTTGGACTTTCTGAGTCTCAGTTTCTTTATCTGCAAAATGGAGATAATGGAACCAACAGGAGAGTTATCGTAATGGTCAAATAAGGTCAAGTTTGTAAAGGACTCAGGATGGCACTCACAAAATGTGAGTGGCAGCATTTACGATTATTATTATTACTCTGAAATAATAATGTCATATGGAAGGTATAAATATTGTGGCATCAGCAGTATATCCACCCAATATAGCAGGATCAAGGCAAAATACTGACACAAAGGTCAATTCCCACCACTTTGTGCCTCCCAGGAGCCTGGATGGCGGTGAGGCTGGTCAACAGCACGGGGAAGTGCTCAGGCCAGGTGGAGGTTCTCATCCAGGGCACCTGGGGGACCGTGTGTGACGACCTCTGGGACCTGGCTGAGGCCACCGTCGTGTGCCACCAGCTGCAGTGTGGCCAGGCTGTGGCGGCCCCCACAGAGGCCCACTTTGGGACAGGCTCTGGGAAGATCGTGCTGGACGATGTGCAGTGTGCAGGCAGCGAGAGCCACCTGGGGCAGTGCGCGCACAGGGGTGAGGCCAGGCACAACTGCGGGCACCTGGAGGATGCTGGCGTCGTCTGTGCAGGTGAGGGGCTGTCAGTCCTCATTTGGAGGGCTACTGCTATCCCCTCACTACTCACCCCTCCACGTGTGTGCATACACACACACACTCACACACATGCATACACACACAGCCCACTCTAGGAATGTCAGTGGATCCAGGCAGGCACCAGGGTCGCCTACATCCCTTCAAAGTTACCATCAAGGCAATTACTTGCTGCCGCCCCCTTGCTGCAGAGATTGCTAGTAGGGCTCACAGGCTGGGTCCAGGCTCAGAAGTGGCCTGTTTGGTTTGAAAATTCAGGCTGAACTTGAATTCAGCCAAATCAGAGTATTTGACATAAAAACCCAAATTCCTACATTTTGTGCAAAAGCAGAAGTTCAGGCTCAACACAACAAATTCTTTTGTTGCATTAACTGGCTGGATCTGAGCAAAAGCTGCCCTTTTGGTCACAGAACAGCTTTCCACTGCACACCGTCCCCGTCACTCCAATCCCCTGTTTATCTAACCCCCATGGCCCCTGGAAACTTTTGAGTTTGTGACTTCTGGGCGATGGGCCAAATTTGCCAGCTGGCGTTTCACACCCTCCACGTCTGGGCCTGGCAACCTTCCCAAACCTGGGTGTCCCTCTGGTGGACTCTCTGCCCCACAGTTCTCCCAGTTTCTCCTGATTCTGTCCCGCTGGCAGCTGGACTGACGTCTCTACGAATGAAAGGCTCTGCGAGGCTGCACCTGGCCCATCCTGAGCCTCCTTCTCAACTCCTCAGGCCCCAGGAAGCACTGGCTTCTGAAGCTCTTCTGGGACACTCAACATGTGCTGCCCGGCCTCGTGGCTCAAATCCCCAGGAAATACCAAGCTCTTCAAGGGCAGGGTCTCTGCCTCTATTTCCGCTTCCCACAGCTCCCGGAATGTAGGACATTCCCAGTAAACATTCACCAATTAAGACATGCTAACCTGCCAATCTCTCTTCACGTTGACAGGTGCTGATTCCACAGCTGCTCTGCCTACAGGTAGGACCCATGTTGCAC
The DNA here is from genome assembly GCA_031878705.1 of Tapirus indicus. NCBI lineage: Eukaryota > Metazoa > Chordata > Mammalia > Perissodactyla > Tapiridae > Tapirus > Tapirus indicus. The sequence goes on along the minus strand of CM062921.1, from coordinate 10,014,757 downwards.
TCTGCATCACCTATTGGGCTCGGCATGATGTGAAAAAAATCGTGAGGTTTAGACTCAGATCCTGGTTTTATTTCCAGCTTCACTCGTTCCCTCCCCCGTTCATTCCACGGATATTGACTGAAACTCTGCAACAAGCACTGGGGCTACAGCAGTGATCAGAACCCCCTTGGTCTCTTCTTTCATGGGGTTTGCACCCTAACAGGAGGGACAGACATGATATATGATCACTCTCAGTTATGTGACCTCTGCCAAGTTAGATCATCTCTCAATCCCATTTCATCTCAATTCTCTTCATTAAAGTAGGAATCATACAGAGAATTAAATAAGGACATGAATTTGAAGTGAATTTGTGAATTTGACCATGCCTAAGGTCACCCGGCACCTGGCAGGCATTCACACAGCAGTGGTTCCTTCCTTCAGTCACATGCCAACCTAAGGGAGGTGGCATGGGGGATGGAAAGGGCCCTGAGCTACAGGAATCTGATTCTGGCTGGCCTCACACCAGCTGAAGGACCTTGGCCCTCAGTCTCCATGTCATTAGAGCAGGCATGCTGCAGTCCATGCTCCCTAAAATACTGAGGCCAGATAAGGCAGGTAAGGCCTTTGACTAACAAGGAGAGAATAAGCAGCCACATGGGTTGGCTGAATTAAGTATATGTCACTGTGAGAAGCAAGAGGTTGCCTTCGAAAAACAGGGCTGTTGGTCTTGTAGTAGAAATTGAGGGCCACTTTTTCCTCCAACATTTATTATGAGAAATTTTAAATCTACAGCAAAGTTTGAAGAATTTAACAATGAACTATCTAGATTCTGTGAAAAATCTATCAATCTCTCTATCATTCCTCTACTCATCCATCAACCCATCTTACTTTTTACTAAGGTTTGATTTATGTACCATAAAATTCATCCATTTTAAGGTTCAGTTTAGTAAATTTTGGTAATAGTACACAGTTGTGTGACCACTGCTGTATTCACGATATAGAACAGTTCCCTCCCTCAAAGGATTCCTCATGCCATCACAGAGTAGATGCCATCCCACTTACCCCCTCCACCAAGGAGCTGCTGGTGACTTTCCTTGCTTTGTTCAGGTGAAATCACGACACACCTGGGGAGAGGGCAGCAAAGAGAGAGATGATGGCCAACGATGGCGTCTCACACGGCAGGCCACTTGGGGCTAATTGCCCACGAGCCTGCTTTTGCTAATGGCCACGTGGTGCCTGTTAGTCAATAGGCAGCAATGCCATGTTCTGCCCTAAATGGAGATCTTGGGGATATGAGGTGACTGGCCTTAGTATGCAGTGCCATCATTACTCCTACTGAATTCTGGGAGGCAGCAGGCACGCCCTTGAAGCAACTGTGCATCTTCTCCCAGTGTTCTGACTGTTCCGTGATGACAGGCCTTCCTTTTCACCCATCAACAGCCCGCGAGAACCTACTTCCCACGTCGTCAGTGATAGCAGTGACTCAACACCCACTTCCTTCTGCGCCTCCAGGTAAGGCTGATTCTTTTTGTATTATGTCTTCTGAACAACTTTGTTCATTCAACAATGAATAAATGAAGGAGTGCATGTCACTAAGGATATATAGTGTCACTGGGGATAAATATAGCAATAAACAAAGCAGACCCTCAAGTAAGGTAAGTCCGCTGGTGGGGGTGGGGTGTTACAGCAGAGTGTGATGAATGCTGTGATGGGGGAGCGCAGGTGCCATGGGTGTCCAGAAGAGAGTCTCCATCCAGACTTGAGGGGTGAGGGCAGGAGGAAATAATATCTAAGCCAGGACCTGAAGGGGGAGGGGGCAGTGGGATTGTGCCAGGCAGGGGAGAAATCAGGTAGTTAGACTCCCTGTGGGCTGTAGGGTGGGAGACATTAATATGCTTTGCAAATTAGAACATAGGGCTGGCCAATACCACACAGAATTAGTGAAGAGTGAGGTGGCTCTTTAAGATGGCTTTTTGCTGTGCTCAGAGATGAGTAATATTTCAGGATATTCAGCCTTCAGTTGAATTTTGTTTCTTTACAAATTAGGTCCAGTTTGAGGTCAGATAAGGCAGGAGCAAAACATTGGACCCCTGATTCCCTTAATCTAGCTGTATAGCCAAAAGATTCAGCGAGGACCTAGAGGAGCCACTGTCACTGCCCCAGGGTCTGAGAGCATTCCTGGTGGGACACTGCCCGGCAGGTGCTGTAGCTCCTGGCTATTGGCCATGGCCTTCAGGGTACGCCGATTGCCAAAGGCACCATGGTTGACTCTGTGAGTTTCAATTGCCTGAATTCACACTCCACATCTTTCCTTTCTTCATTTGTTTAATGACTTTTTATCTTGCTTGCCTACCATGTGCTGAGCACTGAACCAGGTTGTATGGTGGGCACATAGATGACCCAGACACAGTCCTAATTCTCAGGGAGTTTGCAGTTTAGCAGGGAGACAAGTCTTGTACACAGAAAGCTATAACGTAAGAAAGTGGTCTGTGCCATAAAAGAGGTGCCGCCATGCTCTTTCTTCACCCCCAGAGCAGGGGGAGAACTCAGTTAAGGCAGTACAAACAAAAAAGGAATTGAGCTGCCGTGGAACCGTTCTCTCGCACTCTGACTCTCCTTCCTCCCTCTTTTCTCCTCCCATGCACCATTATCCTGAGCAGCTTCTCTGTTTAATCACCCAGTCACATATGATTCGTCATGGCTGCCCCCAAATGGAAGCATCAGACCCTGCGTCCACATGACCTTCCAGCCCTCTTCCCGGTTCCAAATAGCCAGCAGAGAATTTGGCCCAATCCTGCTCATGCATTGGTTCCTCTGAGGTCAGATGTACACTCCAGTCCAGTCAATCTGCCCAGGCATACTCAATCATGGGGTATATGACATTAGCCCCATGCCCCCTCCTGGCTTTGGGTAGAGGTGTGGATGAAAAAGAAGTGTATAAGTTATTTGTTGCCATGTAAAACCACCCCCCAAAAAAGTGGCTTAAAACAACAACCATTTACAATTGCTCATGGGTTTACGAGTCAGCTGGGCAGTTCTGCCGATCTGGGATAGGCCTGGCTGGTCCTGGCTGATCTCAGCTGGGCTTGCTCATGCATCTGTGGCTAGCTGGCAGGTCACCTGAAGACTGCCTGGCCTAGGATGGCCTCCCTCACATGTCTTGCAGTTCCATAGCTGTTATCTGAGGTGACAGAGGTGACGAGGTCACATGTCTTTTATCACCCAGCAGGCTAGCTCAAGCTTATTCACGTGATTGTCTCAAAGTTCCCCTGGAGTGAACAGGAGCCTGTCACACCTCTTGAGGCCTCAGCTCCACATGAGTGAACCATTACTTCTACCACATTCTATTGGCCAAAGCAAGGTTCAGCCACCAGCCCAGAATGAGGAGTAGGAAAATAAGCTCAACCCCTTGATGGGAGGAGCTGCAACATCACCGTTGTAAAGAGTGAGGATATCAGGAAGAGAAGAGCTGTAGCCATTTTTGTAAACAACCTACCACAGGCAAGCAGTCTTAAAATAGGGTGTGGACGAGGAAGACAGTACAGGCTTCTCAGAGCAGATGCATCTGGGGAATGACATGGGATCTCTCATGACAGCATGAAGAGTGTGATAGCTCAGTCATGGAAAGTAAGGAAAGCTAGTTGGGTAGATAGTAATCATCAACAGACAGAGTGGGCAGCTATCACCCCCTCACCACCTTTTCTTCCCCAGGAGGCTGGGCCCCCATTCGGCTGGTAGGTGGTCATGGGAACTGCGCGGGCCGCGTGGAACTTTTCTACCAGGGAGTCTGGGGGACTGTGTGCGATGACCTCTGGGACCTGCCAGAAGCAAACATCGTCTGTAGGCAGCTGGGGTGCGGCTGGGCCGTTTCAGCCCCGGGTGAGGCCCACTTTGGGGAAGGTTCTGGAAGGATCCTCCTTGACAATGTGCACTGCAGAGGAGATGAACAGCACCTGGAGGAGTGCTCCCATGTTGGCTGGTTTTCCCACAACTGTGGGCATGGGGAAGATGCCAGCGTGATCTGTTCAGGTAAACACCTGTTCCCTTCCCAGGCCCGGCTTTGGCTCTTTCCAAGAGAGTACTTTTCAAAAGACAGTGTAAAAATAACTACTGAAAATGAACCAGTACGTTATTCACTCACAGTGGATATCTTAATCCCTCACACTTACAGATGCTGAATACTTGACGATCGCAACACCAGGTAGGGAAGGCGATGTGTCCACGTGCGGTTTATCAAAACCTTGGGGAAGAAGTTCTGCTGGAAATTGGATGTGTGTTATTCTCCAAGCCGATGGAGTGACTGAGAGATGTGGAATCACCTGACCGCCCAATGGGAAGGAAGGATAGTGCCTTAGAAATCACCTAGTCCAGCCTCACTTTCTACCTTTCCTCCTACTCCACTCTGCATTTTATACACAGGAAGCAGATTCTAAATCTCTCAGACTTCTGTATGGCACTTTTGGTTTTTCACTTCTGAGGGTCGTGAGGGGGTGGCAATGAGATGTAGGCAGGGAGTTGTTAAGATATGAGAGGCGGCTAAGGACACTTCCAGCCCAGGGGCAGATGGCTGGTGGGCCAGACCTGGACAAAGTCAAAGTGACCCAATTCTGTTTCCACCCTCTCCTTACCTCTGCCAGTTTCCCGGCACAGCCCAGGCCCCACAGAGCTTCCCGTGCTGTTGGTTTTCCCACATGCTCTCAATGCCAACACCCAGAGTTTTCCATGCCCATGCTCTGTCTCCTTCATAAAACCCCCAGGTCCCTTGATGCCCTTCCCTAAGCCAGCTGGGTCAGAAAGTGAGTCATGAATAAAGCTGAGTGGACAAGGTCTAGTAAAGCATCAGTCACATCCCCTCCTGGGTTGTCAACTCTAGCATGTGGGAATGGACTGGTGCTAGGAGAGAATCTCCAATGGGAGGTTCAGGGCCAAGTGTCATAAGTAGGGGAGATGTTGGGGGCATGAAGGAAGATCCACAGCATGCTTAGGTCCTGACTCACCATCTCTGAGGAGCACCAGGTCAAAGGAATCAGTGCATCGGTGCCTCTTCCTATTCTTAAATAGAAGCCTCGTAATTCCCGACCCTGGGTCACTGGAATTGGCTATGGGAGCCAGAATTTCACATCTTTAGTTTTCATAAACTTCCAAATTTTAAAATATCTCATTTGTGTGTATGGCAAGAGAATAATGCAAAATAGATCTGGGAAGAATCTAAATCAGTGCTTCTTCCCTCCAACACAGTAATATCCCCTACGTGCTCCAGTCTCACCCCCAGAGACCGACTCAGTAGTTCTGGGAGGGGCCCAGACACCATATTTGTTACAAGCTCCTCGAGGTTGCATGTGCAGACAGGGCTGTGGACTCAGTGCCTGCTGACAATCTGTGTGTCCTTTGTGTGTTTGACAGGTCACTCATTGGCTGCCATGGCAGGGACGATGGCTGCAGGTGAGACTTTGGTGTCCTTGGCTGCCCTAACCATCATCTTCTGGCTCAATTTCTGAAGTGACTCTTCAGTGAAATTGAGCAAAATACTACTGCCCTTTCTGGGTCACCCTTCTCAACCTGTGTTCTGAGTGAAGAGTCCAATAATGTAGGCCAATGAATTTATGGTTCCAATTCCATTTCTATTTAGTCAAAGAAGGAAGTCCAAGTAAACAAGTGATGCCAACCTTCTTGGTCTCCCAGCACGGACACCACGTGTGAAAGACAGGCATGTGGCTGTTAACACAGCAATGTTGCCAGGGCACTACCCAAGGGCATCATCTCAGAGGGCTTCTGCCACGATGAGCATGTTTTTCTTCTCTGTCCTTTCCCCTTCTCTAACAATCTCTGTCCTCCTTCTCCGTCCTTTCTTTTTCATTGTCCATTTTTTTCCTCTGCTCTTGCCTATATCTTGGGCTTCCAGAAGCTCCACTGAACTTTTCTTAGCACCACTTGGAGATAAAGAGCCAAAATAGTACTGATGCCTGCAGAATCTGGCTGGTCCTTCTAGGGAAGAGTGACAGCTAGATGACCAGAGCTAATCAAGTGTAGGTCCAGTTCTACACAGCCAGATAATCTGATGGAGAAAGCCATTGCCACAGGTGTCATCTTTAATTGTGGACTGAATATTGGACAGATGGATAGACAGACAGACAAGCAGATGGAGAAACATCTCATGCAGATCCCAAGCAGATGGATGGGTGGATGGACAGGTGGACACAGAACAATATCAGTGTTGGGGGGTGGATGACTCAGGTCAACTTCTTTCCACTTAATAGTGGATGCTTAATAGTGTCATTTTAATAAATTACAACTAACTGATGGTGGGTGGAACAGCGCCATCTTCATATACATAGAGGTTCCACGTAGGCTCAGCCTTAATCTGGAAAATGAAGCAGTTTACTCCTTACTACCAGTGACCTGACAAAAAATCAAAGCTACAGAACCCACCACTAGGGAGTAACCAGAGGAAAAGATTCCGGCTAATATTGGATAACTGCTCTGCCCAGCGAGCCCATGTCAATGGTAGAATTCTCAAAAGAAGTGAGAGATGTTTCAAAATTCAGACACATCCATGCTCTAATTTCTTAAGTTTGCAAGAGGTTTTAGACTGGTTTACACCTCTGATACATCCTAAGACCAATGAAACTTTTTGGGGGAAAAAAATGAAAGGAAAAAAAAAGGTGTGTTTTACAAAATTAGTGAACTGAACAATGAAAAAAACTGAAATTCTAAAATATCTTTCTGATTTTAGGAAAATCTCAGTGTGGCAGCATTATCGCTAACGCATCTGGAGCGATTAGGAATCCCCCAAAGAATGAAATGCATGACAACATAACCTGTGTGTGGGAAATCAAGGCCAACGCCTCCGACCATATATTGCTGGCATTTCCATATCTTGAGTAGGTCATGTTACTTAAATACACTGTGTAGTTTAAAATTCCAAGCATTTATTCCTTTGGTTGATTCTCATAACTAAAAGAGTCCTTCATGTCTTTTTTAAGATTTTATTTTGAAATAATTATAGACACACAAGAAGTTACAAAAATGATACATAGAATCCCATGTACCCTTCACCCAGCTTCCCCCATTGGTGGCATCTTATGTAACTGTAGAGCACTATCAAAACCAGAAAGTGGACATTAGTACAATACTGTTAGCTCGACTATGGACCTTATTCAGTTTTCACCAATTTTTTCTTTTTACTATCTTTTTTTTTGTTTTTGGTGAGGGAGATTGGCCCTGGGCTAACATTCGTGCCCATCTTCCTCTACTTTATGTGTGAGACGCCTGCCACAGCACGGCTTGATAAGCAATGAATAGGTCCACACCTGGGATCTGAACCTGCAAGCCCCAAGCCACCAAAGCAGAGCACACAAACTTAACCACTATGCCACTGGGCCAGCCCCAGTTTTCACCATTTTTCACATGTAAGTGTGTGTGTGTGAGTGTGTACTTAGTTCTGTGCAATTTTACCCCACGTATAGATTCATGTAACCACCACTACAATCTAGATACAGAACTGTTCCACCACCATAAATGACCTACCCCTTTGCCCCTCATATTTGCAAAAAGCCCCATCCCATCCCCTGCAACCGCTGGTCTGTTCTCCACCTCTATAGTTCTGTCATTTCAAGAATATTATATCAACGGAATCATACAGTACGTATCCTTTTGAGACTGACTTTTTTCACTAAGCATAATACCCTTGAGATCCATCCAGTCTGTTGTGTGTATCAATAGTTTGTTCTCTTTTATTGCTGAGAACTATTCCACTTGTGGATACCAGAGTTTGTTTAACCATTCCCCCACTGAAGGACGTTTGAATTGTTTCCAGTCTTGCTGTTATAAGTAAAGCTTCTGTGAACGTTCATACACAGGTTTTTGTGTGAACATAAATTTTCATTTCTCTGGGATAAATTTCAAAGAGTATAATTGCTAGGTTGTATGGTAAGTGCATATTTAGCTTTTTAAAAACATGACAAACTATTTTCCAGAGTGACCACCATTTTACATTCCCACCAGCAACAATGAAAGATCATTTTCTCCATATCCTAGCTAATGTTTGGTATTTTTTACCTTAGCTGTTTGCAATTTTCAACATACAAATTTTGTACTTGTTTTGTTAGAGTTATATGTAGGTATTTCTTTTTTGGGGAGTGATTGTAAATGATACTGTGGTTTTAATTTTGGTTTCCGCATGTTTGTTGCTATTATATAGAAATACAATTGATTTTTGTGTGCTTCCATGGATTTTCAATTAAAATGAAATTCACCTGATATGCTTTGGATACGTGTGTGTGTGTGTGGGTAAGAGACAGAAAGAGGGAGAGAATGTGTGTATTTCATCCTGCTGGCTAAACATGCAGATTCGAGGGATCCCCCAGACCTAATAAATCAGGAAATTTTAGGTCTTAATGTTGTCAGGTTGACATCATTCATAGATGAATGTCTTGTGGAAATTAACCCTCAGAAACAACTTAAATTATTTATTACTCTTGAATTTTGCTTAATCAAATTATGACTTGGAATGGAAGGTTCATTGGGCTGAGGCATGGAAATGGTTTTCTGAATCTAGCACTAGTGGCATCTGAACAAAACTTCACAATGAAGAACAATAGCTGACAAAAACAGATGGCTTCCACAAGGCAACTGAGCAGATTTGGTAGCACACTTCCCTCTAGGCAGATTGGCTACCCAAAGCTTGTAAACAGATTGTTTGGAACCTGGAGCCATGTCCTACTCGCAGGTCAATTGCCTGGCCTTGCCCTTGGTCCTAGGCTTCGAGGTACCACAGAGTCTCAGGCTGCTGGAGGCTTCAGCAAGGTACACCGAGTGCTTCAGCCTCCTCTTCCCCCTTCCAGTTAAAATCCTATCTCCTAAGGTAATGGCTCTCAGAGAGAAAAAGTGGGATAAAAGGAATCCATACTATGTTTGAATGACTGACAACCTTTTAATCCATCCCCAGCCTCTTTATAGTAATGAAATAAAGGGTCTGCCTCACAGCAAACCTCTAAGATCTGCTGATGGGGAGGCTAAGAGGCACCCATCGGTGTTTGCTTCCCCAGCCTCGACTGCACCAATGAATATTTTGAAATCCTGGATGGCCCTCCATCCTCAGCGAAGTCCCTGGGGAAGACCTGTTCTGGTTCCTACCTCACCTATGCATCCTCCTCCAGCTCAATGACCCTTGTGTACTTCCGAAGCTTCAACAACATAGGAAAAAACTTCGTTGCTTATTATTATTCCACAACCAAAGGTAAGAATGGTGGTTAAAGCAAGAACTCTGGAGCTGGTCTGCCTGGGGACAGTTATAGTCCCGTCACTTACTCCAGGACCTTGGACAAGAGACTTGACCTCTCCGTGCCTCACTCCCTTCCCTTTATAATGGGGATAATAAGAGAACCTCACTTCCTTGGTTTGTTCCAAGGGTTACCTGAAATGATGCAAGTAAAGCACTTAGCACAGTGATGGCCCATCATAAATGCTCCATAATTGGCAGCTTCATCATGGGCTGCTTAGTTTCATGTAAATATCTCATCACAGTCAACCCATTAGGAAGCCATTTCTAAAGTTACTCTGAATCTAATAGTAGGTGGGTATTTTAGGACCTACAGAAGAAGCAGGTGTGGTCCCAGCCTAAGAGGGGCTCATGCACAACCTAGAGGGACTTCATGACAAACACATGTGAGCAATTAGAGGACAAATAGAATGCAATAAATTGAGGCAAACTAATAGAATATATTAATTAACACATGGATGTATCCCAGCAGAAGACATAAGGAAAGAGAGAGCAATCAATGTAGGCTACACATATTAAGGAAAACATAGAAGGAAAAATCCTTAGATTTTTCTTTAAACCTGGCTAGGCTGTGGGTGGAGAAACAAGGAGAAGGTACAGCACGTGAGAGAGCAGTGTGGGCACAGAGGTGGGATGTGCAATGTGTGTGGTGAGAGGGCAAGGAGAAGCTAAGCCAAGGGCTTCTCATGAAGCATGTGTGCTCCAGGTTGGATAATGACAACCACAGTGATCAAGATAACAGCTAACATTTACCAAATGCTTATTTTATGCCAGGCAACATTTTAAGCACTTTTCATTTGTTATCTCCTTTAATCCTCACACACACCCATGGTTCTTCCCCTTTTACAGATGAGGAAACTGAGGCTTGAGAGGTTCAGTAATTGTCTCAAGGTCACCCAGTGATGGGTCCTGTACTGTTTACCACTAAGAGGAAAGGGGCTGAGCTCATGGACAGTTCTTCTAGAATCTACCTTGTCCAAGACACTGTTGAGAACAGTCTCTCCGACTTTTAGCAAGTGTCAGGGTGACTCATTGAGTAAGCGTGGGAAACATGCTGTAGAACACAAAGGAGATGCTCTGGGTCACAGAGCGGACCAGGGAAAGGCACTACAATTGTGATTAAACCATGGTGACAATGGTTTCCTTGTATTTGCAGAGGCAGTTTCTCGGACCCCGCATCTCATCAGTGAGTCACATTTACTGTTGTTACTTCATCTTCAGTCCTCGTTCGTGTTTCTTCCTCTGTCCCCACTCCTGGTGCTTTTATGTCGTAGTTTGATCTCTCTCATATTATGTTTCCTAATTTCCTATGTAAATCCACTGTAGCTGAGAGCTTCTGTCCACATGCTTATTGCACAAGTATGAAGCCCATTCACATTGGAACCAAGTTACACGTATCAATAATTGGGTCACTGTACATTGAGAATTGTCAGTTTGACTTCCTAATTCCTTGTTTTTATCAAGACAATGAAACACCCTTAATCAGACTCTCTACATTCAGGGAAAGTTAACAACAACGACAAAAAGCAGAAGCCTGCAGAAGAAACGGCTGTCTTCCCCTGAAGGACACTGATTGTGAACGCACGTTAGCACACAATGGCACAATTTAAATGTCATTATATTATATTCCAACGACTGAGCAGAAGATGGGAATAGTACTTCTGTCGGATCCCGCACAGCTGAGAACCATCAAGAAGCACACGTAAAGAGAGTTTGATGTGGAAGGTCGTTTACATACAGATGATAGGAGAATGAATCAGCCAGAATTTTGGTGTTTAGTGGAGAGCCATCTCAGAATGCTGCTATCTTGACTTGCCCAAGTCCCCTCTTTTAATTTAAGGGTGTCTTGTATCCACAGCAATCCCGACAGCAACACCCAAGATGGAAACAACAATACCAGGTAAGCCCTGGACTGCATCCATTCGTCCCCAAGTGTCCTTTCCTCTTGGTGCCTGCATGTGTATCTGCATTTGTACCTGCTTCACGGGCAGAAACTGGACCAACTGCAAGTGGCTCAACTGTTTGCAAAGGGGCCAGTTGACTCTATCCAAACTTTTCAGGGCCAATCAAAGCTATTGGGAACTTTTGTCTCTATCATCCCGGGGTGAGCAAAGTTCATTTTCCCAGAGCCTTTCAGAGTCACCAAACCCTGAATAGCTTATAAGTGCCTTGCAGTGATGTTCTATCTCTTCTTTATGTGCCAGTCCTGATCATGGTTAACCTCACATCCGCATCACTAACAGGCTTTTTCAAAGTGAGTCGAGTGTCAGAGCCATTTTGGAGGCAGTGAGACAGAATAGTAGAGAAAAAAGAAAACCAGTGAACTTCAGAATCAGGAGACCTAGGTTAGATCTGCTACTTACCAGATGTGGAGTTTGGGGTGAATCCCTTTGCTTCTCCAACTTTCAGTTTCCTTGTAGATAAACTGGGAATCCCGATTCTCTTGTGCTTCCCTTCCTGAGTTATTATCCCCATTATCACACACACACACAAAAGCACTTCACAAAATCCCAAATCACCATGCAAATTATTTGTAATGTTTTTCTGCATTGAGCCAAAACAGATTAGCACGTACCTCTGGCCCAACAGATACTCAGTTAATGGATGTTTTAGGCTAAATGTTATTTTGACAATCATAACGACCTATCAACCTTCAACTAGGAGGTTGACTAGCAGACTGACTCTTTTACCAAGTTCTCCATCGCAGTAGTAGTGTAGGGTGGGGAGCTCAACCAGCTCAGGGGAAATGTGCAGTGTCCCCAGAGGGCAGTGGTCACCAGGTGTCTGTCTGCAGGAGACTGGCCGGAGCTGCGGCTGGTGGGTGGCTCGGGTCGGTGCTCAGGACGCGTGGAGGTCCTCCACCAGGGTGCCTGGGGCACCGTGTGCGACGATCTGTGGGACCTGAACGAAGCCGAGGTTGTGTGCAGACAGCTGCGGTGCGGCTGGGCCATGTCCGCCCTTGGGAAGGCCCACTTTGGCCCAGGCTCTGGAGACATCTTCCTGGACAACCTCCAGTGCTCTGGGGTGGAGCGCTACCTGGGTCAGTGTGCCCACTCAGGCTGGTCGGAACACAACTGTGGCCACCACGAGGATGCCGGAGTCATCTGCTCAGGTACCCTCTCCCTCTCAGGCAATAATTCCTCATGTGGTGGTTAAAGACATTTTGAAACTATGCCTCCCAGATGGAAATTTCATCCATCCATCCTTCCACTCATTCTTTCATCAAACAATCCTTGAATGTCTACTCTGCACCAAGTCGTAGGCTCTGACACACACCCTGCCGTGGCAGCTCCAGGTTGCACACGGGAGGTCTTGAATGCTCGTATGCACCAGGACCACCTGGGGCATTGCAATGCAGAATCCAGGGCCCCTCACCCAGAGATTGTGACTAACTAAGTTTGGGAAGGGTCTCTGGAATCTGCATTTTAACAAGTAGTCCAGGTGATTCAGCATGAGAGTGGCCAGGGGTAATCCAGCCCTGGCTGCTGTGGGACAGAGTTGATCCACCTGCTGCACCCTGCCCCCCAAGGCCAACGACCCTGCCAGAGGAGGGTTGGAGTTGCCCAGGATGCAGCTCTGGTGCTCTGGGTCCTGTGCCCAGAAAGGCCATGATCCTCTCCCCTTCATCCCCACTTGCACCCTTGTTACCCCACCTCCTCCATGCTTTGGATTCACTAAAGAGCGTGACCTATTGCCTTTCTTTATGATTCAGATGCAGGAGACCTACCACCTCCCACACCTCCAGGTACGTCCATATATTTTTCTAGTCCAGACAACTTTCTAGTAATGATAATATTAGCATCAATATTTATAAATGCTAAGAGCCAGGCACTGTTCTGAACTCTTGGCGTAGATAACTCATTTAATCCCCACAGTAACCCCTTGAGGCAAGTACTTTTCCAGAGAGATAAATTGAGATTTAGGAAGTTAGTAAGGTACCCAGGGAGCCAGTGGATTTGAATCCAAGCTGTTGGTGCTCTTGGACACCTTGCTCTTGAATGCACCTGGCTGTCCCCACACAACTTTAGAGAACACACATAGGTCACAAGTCATTGGCAGAAGCCTGTCTCAGACACTTACCTGAAGAAGAACTTGATGTGTTCTGGACATCCCTGGGGGAAGGTTAGCTTTATGTGTTAGGGTCATGAGTGAGAGGGGCAGGGCTGTCTAAAGTTAAAGAACCATGGTTGGGGTTAAGGGCAGTTGATATTCAAATGAAGGCTCAACTGTAGTCTTCTCATTTATGTAAGTCAGCTAAGCTGAAAACTGCATGGGTGATTGGGAAATGAGGAAGATCATGTTGAGTGAAAGGAGCCATGCTGGTTATCTATTGCTACTCCAAAATGTAGTGGTTTAAAACAACAACCATTTAGTTCTATGTCATGGTTTCACAGGTCAGGAATTTGGGCAGGCTCAGCTGGGAGATTCTTCTGCTCCACATAGGATTGAGCAGGGTCACTCAGTGGTATTCACCTAGTGGCTCATCTGGGGAGCCCAGGACAGCTGCACTCACATGCCTGGTGCCCTGGTGGGGATAGGTGGAAGGATTGGCTCAGCCCTCTTCCTTCCCTGGTAATCTCAGGGCATCTTCACATGGTCTCTCCAGCAGCGTAGTCAGACTTCTTACAAGGTGGCTCAGGGTACCATGAGCAAGCCAGTGTTCCCAGAGACAGGAAGTGGAAGCTGCCAGTCTCTTAAAGCACAGCATCACTTCTGCCATATTCTATTAGTCAAAGCAGTCACAGAGCCCATCCAGGTTCAAGAGAGGTGACCTGGAGCCCACCTCATGACAGGAGGCACATCTAAGAATTTGTGGCCTTCTTTAGTCTGCCACAGCACTGTAGAGAATACTCACTGAGCACCTTCAGACTTTTCTCAGTTTGCACTGAGTCCACTGACATTTCTAAGGAAACCCTTTACATTTCACTAACTTGTAGATGAGAGTAAGTGTTTTTTCCCTGGATGTCATCATTATCTCCATTTTTTTCCCTTCTAGGTCTTTCTACAGTTTCTCAAGATCGTATACCAGGTAGTCACTTGTTTTAAATCAAAATAGTAACTCCATGCCAAGAGAACCATCACAGTAGATGCTAGGTGGTGTGCCCAGGATGTGGCACAAAGAGACCTGCACAGCGTGGGTGGGGCTGCTCCTTTGCTGCCCATGCCAGACCTGCCATCAGTCAGCACCTCAGCTGAAGGAGCCCCTCAGTCCTCACCACAGCCTTGCTGAGGGACATGGCATTAGTACTTCTAATGCCTGTAAATACTGACTTTTCTAACCAAAGGAGCAGACTGGGAAGGGGGCATGTGGATCTGCCCAGGTCAAAGTAGACAGGAGGGTGACAAGAGACTTGAAGAGAATGTGGCAGTCCATCTGGCCATACTCAGCCTGCCTTCTCTGGGTACAGCCTTGTAGCAAGCACCCACAACGGGCCCCAGTCCATCATCCTCTGCCACATGTAGAGTTTTCAGGAAATCCAACTCCCAGGGGTTTCAGTGTCAGTCTGACCTGGCCCAGTTATTGCAACCTACAAAGGCAATCAACAATAGAGCTATGGGATGACTGGGTGCTTCACCACTTCCTGCCATCCGTCGCAGGAAAGACCAGGAATCTGTGGGATTCTGGGAGGATTACAAGTTGGTCAGGGGAGAACAGAAAGAAGAAAATTAAGCAACTTCATAATTTAGGGACAAGGTCAATAAAGCATATTGTGCTTTCAAATTTCCCCCAAAATAATCATCTAAGTTTTCTACTTTTTTGTGTGATATGCTGCTTTAAAAATATATGTGTGTGTATAAATGTATACCTATTTATATTAATATAACTCATATGGAAGAATTAGATTTCACTTGTTTAACTCTTATAGATCCAAAAACCTGTAAGTTCCAGTCTCAGTAGATACTGAGTTAAAGGAAACATAATCTACCCAGAAAGTGATGAAAAAGTACTTAAGGGGAAGTCCCAGTCATGACCTCCCAAAACAGTCCACAACGTCCCCTTTTCCTTTGTCTCCAATTCCTCAGACTCCAAAGTTGTCCCAGAGACTCTTGTTCCCCAAACCTCAAATTCACCCCTTCCCCCAGCACATACAGCTTCTGTCTCTCTGTATCTCCTATCCGATCTATTCATGTAGATCTGCTCTGCCTCTCACCCAGCAAGTAAGAATCCTTCCACTTAGAAAGACGGAGAAAATAGTAAATAGACAGGACAAATATAATATTTTCTTTATCAGATGGTAGGGGGAGAGGGAAAGACAGGGGACTCTCACACATTAGTACTTTTTGATCCATCAGAATTAGATTGAATGGATTCTCCTTTCCAGGAGACATTTAGGCTAAAGATATATTCAGACAGCCCTGTGTGGGCCCACCCAGGTGGACTGCTGCCTGACTCCACCAGGCCTCTGGGTGTGAGCTGGTCATCACTGGGATCACAAAGTGACACCACGCAGACACATCCTGACAGCATTTTTCCTGTTGTTTCAGGAAGAAGTAGCTCTTGTGGAGGAGTCATTTCTAGTCTCTCTGGCTCATTTTCCAGTCCACTGTATCCGGAAAATTACCCAACAGACATCCAGTGTGTTTGGGAGATCCATGTGGATAAAAAATTCCGCATAAAACTCATGATCCCAAGTTTGAAGTAAGAAAACAACTTTTCAAGAGAAGTTTCTATCTGAATAAGGATATTGGTTTGAGAAACCATAATAAAGATACTTCTTTTAGTGGGAAACATTTAGGGGTGAAACCAGAAGAAACCAGAAATCTTCTTTCCAAGTTGAAGCTCGGGTTAATTTTGTAGTGCTGTCCGATGAGTTACTTCTAGCTGGAAAAATTCAATAAGTGACTATTATCATATTTGACTTAACCTTATTTTCATAGTTTTTCTTTCGATTTTTTTCCTAAAAATATCACAAAAATCCTCTTTCCCAGCTTTAGCTTTGTTGTACACCGGGTACCAATATTTATCCTCTTAGATTTTCTTTTTCCTTTATCCAAATTTTAAACAAATAACAAGAGGCTTTCCATTCACCCATATTAGCCAACTAGCCTAGCCTTGGGCCCTACATCTTCTAAATGCTGCCTCAAAGTGAAAGGAGACAGCAGAGTCATTGCCTCATCTTTGACACGAAGAAAATAAATTTTTTCCAAAGTCACTGCCATTTTTTTATCTCCTTGACATAAAAATAATAGTTGACACTTTTTAATGCTGTGGTGTGCCCGGGCTCTGTACTATGTCCTTTGTCATATTCCAGTGTCACTACAGCCCTAAGATAGACATCCTTGTCATCTCCATTAGATATGAGGAAACTGAGGCCCAGAGACGTTAACTAACTTGCCCAAGGCTAACTCACATAGGTCCGTCTTATGTCAAAGACCCAGCTCTTCACCAATACAAAATTCTCAAGTATAGTCTGCATAGTTTGCACAAAACTCTTCTAGTATATGACACACATCATGCTACAACACAGCAATACTGTGAAATGCTATGAAAATCCACCTTTGGCATGCATGGAATTATTGCTAGGTCCATGGAGTCAGACATGCCTTATGTCAAAGAATATCCTAGAAACATGCTATCTTTTTTTACTAAAACCCTAAGGACACAGCCCACAAAGAAGTGATAAACTTGAGCCCACAGCTCCAAAGTCTGTTATGTTATCCACTGTCTATTCCTTCAAAATCCCCCTCATACACACCCCTTGTGAATAACTGCTAAAGTGCAAATACTCTTCTATAAGTGACATTATTTTTATTTTAAAATCAAGTTTTTTCTCCCCAAGAATTTGGGTATGGAAAATGTGAAATGTAGAAGTAGGAAAATCTGGCTGTAATGTTGATTACATGCTGATCATCAGGGTGATTTGACTGTTAAGAATTTATTTGCAGTGTACATTAGTACTTTCTAATGTTCCATGTAGGTTGTGATTGGCCAAAACCGTTGTGATTTTAAAGTTTCTGTTACTAAGTTATAAACATAAGTCTCACACATTCCTCAGACAAAGAAAATAAGAGCTCTGATAATAAAAGAACACCTTTTATTATCTAAAAAAGTTAATTGATATTTTATGTATTAATATGTCATTTAAAATATAATCCAAATACTTAATCCTATGATGGTCATACCTTCTAAGCTTTAAGATCTAGGAAGTTCTAACCTGCCACTAACCCTCCACTTCGATTCCCCCAGATTGGAAGATGTCCTTGGATGCCCCTATGACTCAGTCGAAATCTTCGATGGCCCCAGGATTGCCTCACTCTCCATGGGGAAGTTCTGTTCCTCAGTAGCTGTGATGTTTTTCTCCTCCTCAGACATCGTGACAGTGGTGTTCCGAAGTGACTCTATGATCACCAACACTGGCTTTTATGCTCTGTTCAATGTGATTTCGCAGGGTGAAAGACAGTCAGGTAGGAAGCTTTAAGTAGGTTTTTGGTCTTTAAAAGACAGAACAGTCTCTAATTTGTGGGACTCCCCTATTAGTAGAGGCCTGGGATTCAGTTTTAAAAGCTCCCCACACTTAGCCCCATAAGCCTTGCTGCATGGCTGCTAGATTTTCCCACTAAGAAGGCCACATGGACAATTGAAATAAGGCAGTGATGTGCAGCCTGTATGTAAATAGGCAGTGTTCCTCTCTACTGCAGCATCTGTCATTACCCTCCACTGGGAACTGTCCAAGGTTCTGAAATTTGGATGCCAGACTTTCCTGAAGAATCCACTTCCCTCCACCAGCTGGCCGACTTAATACCTTGCATGCATTGGACCCTAGACTGGCCCAAATGAGAGGCTTGGGGACTCTTTCAGCCATGGCCCTGTAGGCAGTCATTCCAGAGTCCAATTTGCACCCAGGAAGCACATTACCTGCTGGTGTGGGGCCTCTGATGCTCAGGAGACCCTGCTGAAGCCCCAGTAACTCTTTCAGGTCACCAGGAAACCAGGTAGTAAGCCACTGGCTGCAGTTTGAGGTGGGAGCCATTGTTTCTGAGTAAAGGAATTCCTTATGTAGTTGATCCTCAAAGGCATGTTTCAGATCTTGTCCTAGGGAAGCTAAGGAAGTTCATTGAGTCAAGATCATCATTCACTCATCATATTTACTGAGGCCCTACTATGAGCCAGACCCAGTTATAAATGCTGAGGACATAACAAACAATACAGTGCCCTTCTCTCATGGAGCTTACAGTAGGGTGGACATGGGGGAGAGGGGGAGGATCAAGACACAGAAAGAAGTAAATAAGATAATTTTGAGACAGTGATAAAGGCTGGGAATACAGAGCCAGGTGGGATAGAAAAGAGCCTGAGGTGGATGAGGTGCTACTGTGGATTGAATGGGAATGGATGGCCTCGCTCAGGAAGTGACATGTGATGAATGATAATGAAGGGACATCCCAGGAAGAGAGAATAGCAAGTGCAAAGGCTCTGAGGGAGGAAAGAGTTGGACATGTTGGAGAAACAGAAAGAAGGCCAGTGTGGCAGAGCCTGTGGACACAGTAAGGGAAGGATGTCCCTAGGGCATTTCCAGGAGACAGCAGGTACTTCCAGCTGGCCACAGCCTGTCAGCCCAGAGATAGCCATTCCCATTGGGCTTTATAAAGTCATAGACACTCTTGTGTCCCAGGTGCCTTCAGGGGATTAAATCTACACTTATCCAAGACAAGTCCAAAAAACTTCTGGGAACCCATTTCCCCAAGAATCTAGCACTGTGACACAGGTAATCACTCAGCAAGATCTGCAGGAACCAAGGTGTGCTGGGGGCTGAGAGCTGTGCTTAATATTCACATTCTCATCGACTCGTCACCCCAGCCCTCCGAGATACATGCTGCTAGAGTCCCCACTTTACAGATGAAGAAACTGAGGCCCAGGGAGATGAAGTAACTTGTCAAAGGTTACACAACTAGGAAGCAGTAAAGCTGGGATTTAAACCCGCCTCCATCTCACTTTTAAGCCCTTAACCCCAACCTGTTATGGAATCAAGACAGCTTAATGCTTTGCTCTTGCATTTATTTCCATTAGCCACAAATGTGGGAGCTAGAAATTCTTCCTACTTCAAACTTCCCCAACTCAAAAATAAAAACTTGCTCTGCTTAAAAGATGGACCAGAGCTGCGGCTGGTGGGCGGTTCCGGACGGTGCTCAGGACGCGTGGAGGTCCTCCACCAGGGCACCTGGGGCACTGTGTGCGATGACCTGTGGGACCTGAAAGAAGCCGAGGTCGTGTGCCGACAGCTGGGGTGTGGACGGGCCATTGCTGCTCCTGGAAAGGCCCACTTTGGCCCAGGCTCCGGAGACATCCTCCTGGACAACATTCAGTGTTCGGGAAGTGAGAACCACCTTGTCCAGTGCCCTCGCTCCGACTGGTCAGACCACAATTGTGGCCACCATGAGGACGCTGGTGTCATCTGCTCAGGTAGACTCTCCTCCCACGGCAGGTTCTTTCTGATCTTTCAGCCAGTGGCATCTTAGTGATGGATGGAGAGCAAGCACAGAACAGGGCCAGGGAAACTAAGGACAGTGGCCTGACAGATGAGTGTCCCTTCAGCCAGGTTGACAGTGAACGCTGAGAGCCTGACTCCTTTCTGAAGACACACCCACAACTGGCAGGTCCTGTTCTCTGCAACTTTCCCGGGTCCAAAGCTGCTTTTCCAGAATTTAAACATGCCCTTGTTCTTGTGTGACACGAAGCCTGCCTGCTTGAGAAGTGCCCACACCAGAAAACCACCACTTCTTTGTCTTCATCGAATTTAATTTAGATTTCCTAAATTTACCTTTTGTTGTGCATGCAGATGCTGGAGACTGGGCTCCAGATGTGACTCCTGCACCCCCAGGTAGGTCCGTCACTGAATTTCTAATGTGTCTGCAAAGTGAATAAGTCTAACCTCTGTCCTGACCTAGACACTGGTGGACAGTGACCTAGACACTAGAATCACCTGGGCAGCTTTTAAAATTCCCAATACCCAGGCTGCACCCCAGATCAGTCACATCAGAATCTCTGGGGTCACACCCAGTCATCAGTAATACTTAAAGCTTCCCATGTGATTCCAATGTGCAGCCTAGGTTGAGAACCAGTGGCTTGGACAATGAGCTAAGAGCCACATCTCACATCTCAATGAAATGACATCCAAAACTCTCCTCTCTGGATGGCAAAGGGCAGGAGGGAAAAGAAGGAGGAAGGTTCCATCACAGTGGCTGAGAAGGGGGTCAATATGGAGAGGTGAGAAAGTGGAAAGCTTTGCCTCTCAGGGATATGGATTGGAAAGTGAAAGCATGCAAGAAAACAAAGACGCATTGAATGCCAAACTCTCACAGTGGGTCAAGAGAAGACTGGGGGTGAGAAGTGAAGCCATTTGGGGCTTCTCTGTGGGCCTCCTGTCTTAGCCAACACAGTAGGAGTAGAGAAAGGGTAGACCTTCTTCTGGTAACCTGCTCAAAGTCGATGTGTGGCAGAGACCTCCCAAACTCAAGATTCCAGCTATATCAGGGCATATGTGGTCCTGCCTCCTGCAGGTGCCTGCCTCTCCAGGACAGGTTCTCAGCTGCCTAGTTCCCTGCCCACTCTCACACTAGGCCCCTCCCAGCCTCTTCTCCAACCCTGCCCAGTGACTGCTGCCACCCTCTGCCCTCAGTGGGGGTGTGGGGAAGGTCAATGTCAGGGGTGCACCTTGTGGTGTTTTGGGGCCAGGCAAGGTGGCTATCAGCTGTCTCTACCAGGGGCTGGCACCACCATGAAGCATTTGGAAGGACACTTGATGGAGGCCTCTTACCTACTTCAATCCAGGTCCCAAAGTCATCCCAGGTGAAGGTCGCCATCCCTTGTAGGCTGCCCATCTGGTGCAGGTTGCAAGGTGGACCTGTGGGAGGGGAGATTGATTTCCCCACCCCTGGTTGAGGCCCCATAGTTTCATTTTGCACTGAGACCCACAAATCATGCAGCAGCCCTGGAGGGGAGGCAGGACCCACAGAACACTTTCTCAGGGACTGACAAGCAGCGAAGTTCCCTTTGATTCCCTCTGGCCTTTCCTCTTCTTCCCCAGTGAGGAATCTCTCCTAGCCTGGGGCCAGGAGGAGGGGGGCATGGCTTTCAGGCCCTCAGAGAGCTCTGTGCCCAAGCCTTCTTGCAGCCTGGAGTTTCAAACCTCAGAAGGCTCTTCTCTTTCTTCTCTCTGCTATAATAACACTTTTCTGAGGCAGAAATGCATGGATAACTGGAAAAGAGAATTGGTCATGGAAAAAAGAAATTCTGGGGAAGAACGGAACCATTTATGTCTAAACAGTATCCAACTGTAAGCAAGCCTCTTCTTGATGGAACATTATACACCTGCGTGGACACACACACAAAATAAGACTTTTGCCATTTAATTCTTTGAGGGAAATATTGTATATCTAGCATTTTAATGAAAGGAAAATGTTTTTGAGACACTTTAGTTTACAAAAATTCATTCTGCTGATATCCAGCACTCTTTCTGGCAAAGGACTCAGAATGACTGCTCTGCACCCTGCAGCAGTGCTGCCTGAGGAGAAAGACGATGGGGATAAAGGAATTCTCATATGCATCTGACCCATTTGCTTCAAACTCCTTCCTTGCTAAACCCTTAGTGTAAAACTCAAATAAGTACCAGCTTTCCAATGAGCAGGCTTTCCAAACCTGCCCAGCCTTTGGCCTGCATGCAGTGGGGACTAAGGATACATCTAGACTATAGAAATATGTGCTACACAGAGATCAAAGCCAAAAGGACACATGAAAGAGGAAGAAAGGACCTGAACGCATGTTGGAGCTCCCCACTGAGCCCCATCTTGCTTCAATGGAGCGCTGCCCAACCTACCTTTCCCACCACAGTTCTTGGCTTTCTGATTGTCCTTCTGCCTCTCAGCACTTGATCAACTTCTACAGAGACAGGGGCATGCTCATAAGCCCAGTGTTGTTACTGCAGTTGATGCCTTGTGACTGGTCAACCTCAGGACAGCCCTTGGGTTGGTGGACCCTAGCACTTAAGAGAGAACAAGTCATGCAACTGCATTGTCTGTGATTTCCTGGTGAATCACTTAAAGAAGGGGAGAGGCTGCATCCTAGATCAGGGAGAAAAAAGAAATGAGTGTGTCCACACCATGTCTTAAGACTCAAGACTAGTCACAGTTTCATTCATTTGTTCCTAAGTATGAGAGATTTTATGATACTAAGCTCTTTCCTGATTTTCTTGCAGCTGCCATTCCTCAAGCCCCTATGCCACAAGGTAATTCTTTTTCATTGAAAATATAACCTGTAAAGGATGGGACCACTTTGATAATTATAAAAGCAGAATAGACATCTGTCTGTCCTGGCTGCCATGAGGGGAAGGAATTGGTGGGATGGAGCTCTCACAAATGGCTGCATTGTCTACATCTGAGTTGAGCTGGTTTGTATGACAGGAAGTTGGGGAGAACATTAATGAAGCATCAGTTGGATACCCCACACCTGCCACGTACATGTCCAATCCCATTTCCAGTCTCACCTACTATTTTAAAGTCCTGCCTGCCAGTCATACATCTTTCCTCCTCCCTAATTCCCTCTCAGGGGTACAATCACATGCCAGCCAAGCACGACTTTGTCTAATACCACATGATTCCTTCTCGATTTGTAATTCACTATTGAGCTTGATGGAATTCTGGATTCTACACCTGGGAAAATAGAGAAAATGCAAGGTGCATGTCTGAAGAAGCCAATCATGGGTCTCTTGTCTGCTTTTACAGAAGGAAGTAACTCCTGTGGGGGAATAATTTCAAGCCTCTCAGGCTCCTTCTCCAGTCCTTGGTATCCAACAAACTACCCCACCAACGTGGAGTGTGTCTGGGTGATACATGTGGCTGAGGAGTTCCACATAGAACTGACAATCACAAGCCTGAAGTAAGCAGGTTTGCCTTTCTTTACTTCAAAGGCCAGACTAGACTTGAATCCACGCTTTCCTCAAAGTGGTGGCCTTTTCCTGTGTCTTAGTCAATTCGGCTGCTATAACAAAAATATCATAAACTGTAGCTTAATAAACAACAGAAATTTATTTCTCACAGTTCTGGAGGCTGAAAAGTCCAAGATCAATACACCAGCAGATTTGATATCTGGTGAGGACTTGCTTCCTGGTTCATAAATGGCCATCTTTTCACTATAACCTCACATGGCGGAAGGGACAAGGGAGCTTTCTCAGCCCTCTTCATAAGGGCACTCATTCCATCAGGAGGGCTCTGCCCTCATAACCTAATCACTTCCCAAAGGAGCCTACCTCCTAATTCCATCATATTGGGGGTTAGGTTTTAACATATGAATTTTGAGATGACACAAACATTCACCCTACAGCACTGTGTGGCAAATCCTTTCACATTTTGGGTGAAAATTGGTCTCGTCAGCTGACCTTAGGAGAATCTTATAATCATTGAGCTCAACTTCCTAAGCAATTGAAGAATATCCCGTGAGCATCCCTGATACCAGGCCATCAAGGGAGCCTCAACTGGGGTGACCCACACATGAAGACCTCACCGCTCCACTCTCAACCAGCTCCATTTGGTACACAGCTTCTTCCTTTGGCTGAACTCAAATCTTTTCTTCACTCCCATTTTCTGATATTCATCTTTCCTCTGATGCTGCACAAAACAAATCTGCTTTCTCTTCCTTTCAAGAATTTCTATGATGTCTCTACTAAGATTTTTTTTTCTACAGATTAAGTAGCCTCAGTTCATTCATTCCTCTTATCAAACACATTGTACTTCCTACTTCTTTCTCCAACAATCACCCATTTTTAAAAGAATTCATCTTATTTTAATGCATATCTATATGCATATATATACATATATATTCATTTACACATACATGTGTAACTTTTTAATGAAAATATTACTTTTCCTGATAACATTTAACACTGGTTTCATCTTTCTGCACTAGGTCACATCTGGTTCATTCTCTCTTCCTGACATCATCATACACTCTGTCCCAAATCTCTGCCACTGCTTTCCGTCTGTGTTCAATGGCCATGGTAGTCAAGGATCTGAATGGTTAAATGTTGCCTTCAAATGTAAAACGGGTCTGCAGTAGAGTGAGGGATGGATTCAATTAGTTTTACTTGATGGCTAAAATTCTTTTTGAATAGGGAGGACATAAACTATTATCAGGGAGCATTATGCATTACGAGCAAAATGTATTTATCATTCATTCACTCATTCCACACTCATTTATTTGTTTAAAGCAATGTGAGAAGATTTGGTACCATATTTCAAATCTATGAAATTCACAGTTCTAATGTTTTGGTGCACCGAGTATCATTTCATCACTTCTGGAAAGTGTTTGTTCCAGCTGCAATGACCCACACTCTCTGTAATCTCAAGGTTATTATTCCAACATAAATCTCCTACTATAATTTCAGAGTGCACAAATCAAGGAGCTGTTTAATGTGTTGCCCAGAGGCAGAGCTGAGTTGCTGATTCCCAAGTTTTGATGTGTTTAGGTCTAGACTTGTTGATATTTGCTTTTTGTTTCTTAGGACATAAAGTTAGTTATTTGCTCCAGTGATTCTCAACTGGGAATGATTGTACCTCCCCACAGGACATTTGGCTATGTATGGAGACATCTTTGATTGTCTCAGTTGGGGGGATGCCACTGTCATAGGGCAGGTGGAGGCCAGAGATGCTGCCATTGTCCTACAATTCTCAAGACAACCTCCACAGCAAAGAATTATCCAGCCCCAAATGTCAATAGTGCTGAGACTGAGAGACCCTGATTTGCGCTGAAGCTTGCTTCATTTTTTCTATTTCAGCTTCTATGGAGATTTGTTTCACCCTCAATTCATAAAAATTATATCCATATTTAAAATATGCCATTTCATTCTTGCTAAGTGAAGTGTGTCCTGTTTTCACGTGAATATTTCTCAGATTGCAGTGTCACCTGTTACTGCCACATTGTTGTCACCTTAAGCACTAACGTTATCACTTTTTCTTAATTTAAAAATGGGTTATTTTGAGGCACTTGGCTCTTACTCTATTGGAACAGATGTGTTCTGCAATAAACAGGTTTTCAAATTCAGTAGTTTGTGTACAAATGTAATTGTGTCCATGGTGTATATAATATGCAATGAGCACTTATAATGCATGCATCAAAGGCTATTTACTGTTGTTTAAATGCAAATGTGCATTTCTCACATTTTTATTGTTAGATAAATGTTGATGTTCTTTAACATATGTTTATTGACCTTCTCTCTGTGTGGGCCCTGGCCTAGGAATGGGCTTATAGTGGAGGACAAGACAGACAAGATCTCTACCCTTGTGGAGTTTACATCCTAGATGGGGAAACAAATAGTACCTGAATAAACCAGTAACTCAATGGACAATTTCAGTTAGTGATAGTTGATAGGTGC
The DNA here is from genome assembly GCA_031878705.1 of Tapirus indicus. Classification (NCBI taxonomy): domain Eukaryota; kingdom Metazoa; phylum Chordata; class Mammalia; order Perissodactyla; family Tapiridae; genus Tapirus; species Tapirus indicus. The sequence continues at coordinate 9,989,137 of CM062921.1, read as the reverse complement.
TATGAAGAAAAAATATATGCATATATGGTAATAAGATAGAAAGTGAAGGGAGTGAAGACAGCATTAGATAGGATGATCAGGGCCAGCTTCTCTGTCCATCCAGGTTAGCTGAAACAAGTCGTGAAACACTTGATTTGAACCAGGCAGTTTGGGGCATTGGAGGGAAGAGTCCTACTCAACCGGCCCTCAGAGCTTTTACAGTTGTCACCATTTCTCCCTGCTCTGAGACTTGTTGAGAGTTTTACCCAGTGAGACCCTAGTGGACACTTGCCACCACCCCAGGGAGTGGCAGAGTTTGAATCAAGAGTCAGGGGACATTCAGGAGACACTCGAGGTTGAGAGGAAGATGGTGGGAGAGACTGAAAGCCAAGATTCCAATTTGGGGGCTGCTGAAATAGAGCAGGTGAGAGATGATCAAAGGCTGCCTGACCTGGGCAGTCCCAACAGGGAAGGACATGAGAGCAGACTCAAGTGATATTTAAGGGGTCAAGGCCACTAGTGGAATTTGTGGTTGCAAGTTGGTGGCAGGGAGGATTGCAGTTTCTGGCTAGATGCAATGCAAGTGATGATTCTATTTAAGACATTTCTGCAGATTTCCTTGAGGAGATTAACTCTGCCTTTACCTCCTCAGATTAGAGGACATCTATGGGTGCCCCTACGACTTTATTGAAGTGTTCAATGGACAGCAAGTTGCCTCACTCTCCATGGGCAAGTTTTGTGCTGGGTCGGATCTCACATTCCTCTCTTCTTCAAACATCATGACTGCAGTGTTCAGAAGTGACGCCATGATCACCAACACAGGGTTTTATGCTCTGTACAATGCCATTCAGCAAGATGAAAGGGACAGTGGTAGGTATCCTAATACTTACTTGGAAGGGATGTTAGATTTAATTTGTGTCCTATCCCTTTAAGAGAGGAGATGCTTTCTAAATCTGACCTGTGGAGTCCACCTTCATTAATGACATATGAGTGACAGCCACTACGACACTAACAGACCCCAACCCACCTCTCACCCTTCTCTGCCACTCTCTGTCATTTTCCTCCACCAAAACACCCCAGCTGAAGAAACAGATGACTGAATCTCATACCTTGCATTGACTGTGTGTGTAGATGGAGGACCCAAGTGAGAGCCCCCTTCTTCTCCAAAGGAAGGGAAAATGCAGTAAGGCAAATCCTTCTGGAACAAAACTATCTCAAACTACAACTACCAGCCCACCTGCTTCCAGCTGAATTCAATACAAAAACCCTCCAGAACACTTATACAGACCCCTTAGGTTCTGCAGCAGGATATGGGGAACATTCTGGAGCTCTCAGTAGATCACGCTTAGGGTGACCATATACTTTATCCTCCAATCAAGATACTTTTGAGAGTTTAAAAGAGTCTCTAAAACAATTAGTAGGCATTAATTGACCTACAACAGTCATGAAGAAGGACTATTCCAGGCAAATCAGGACATAGGGCCACCCTACTCAGAGTCCAACAGCCTAATATGGGAAAATGTGCCCAAGTGCTGGGCATTCTCTATCTGCAGAAGGTCCTAGAGTTTGGGGACAGCACCAAAGCTCAGAAGCCTGTTTTCCTGTCCCCAAGGCGTGTCCCTAAGACTGGTGAATGGCAGTCATAGGTGTGAGGGCCAGTGGAGGTCTTCTACAAGGGCACCTGAGGCACTGTGTGCTATGACAGCTGGGACCTGACAGACGCCAGGGTGGTGTGCCAGCAGCTTGGCTGGGGTGAGGCCTTGTTACCCGGCTCAGAGCTACTTTGATGGAGGCACTGGCTGCATCATGCTGGATGATGTGCAGTGCACAGGGAATGAAACCAAGGTGTGGCAATGTACGCACAATGGATGGTTCTCCCACAACTGTGGGCACCATAAGGATGCCAGTGCCCTCTGCTCAGGTGAGCCCCTGTGGGACACAGCACACTTCAGAAAGAGAGTCTCACCCACCAGCCGCCTCTGGTAAGGAAGAAGTCAACACCAGCAGGCAATTACTCAGAAAGGAGCCCTGGGCTTTAAGCCATCTTTTTAAGTCAATTTGCCTAAGAGTTAGTTTTCTTCCTCTTAAATTGTTGTGTCTGTAAAATGTTCAAAGTCCCACCTTAAAAGTTGTGGTAATTAAGTAGAGGGTTTTTATCTTCAGACATCCATTCCTGGATAGACATGCCATGGCGTTGGTGATAATCCACTCTCTCCTGCATAGGAAGGGTAACTGGTGTCCCAAGAGTGCTTACCACATACCAGGCCCTGTGTTAAAACCAGTGCATTCGTGTTCTCGTTTAATCCTCACAACCTCCAATAAAGTAGAGACTATTAGCATCCTCATTTTATTGATGAGACGTAGCCAAGATAACGTACAGGACCTCACCCTGTGAGTATTGTCTCCAAGGTACTGTGTGAACAACTGAGCTCAGCTCCACTACTAAAGCTCCTTCAGCCCCATAACTGATCAAAAGTAAATAAATACCATGTTTTCAATTTTAGCACTTCCAGCAACTAGATGAGCCATCAAGAGACTGAAGAGCAGAGTGTGCTCCCTCACCCAGTGGGCTGCCATAGGCTGCCAATCTTTAACCAATATTGATGGGTTTTGATACTGCAGTCCCAACTGCCTAGAATAGAATGCATTTGATCCTAAAAAAAAAAGTACTTGTTTTTTTTTTTATGAATTATGTGACTGCCTTCCTCAATCCATCTCTCATTCTCTCTCTGTCTGAGTAGGTGTCAAAAGCAATTCAAACGTAAGACCAACAGGTATTGCTCTTTCATACATTTCAACCTGTTGCCAGGTCGCTGACACATGTCAATCCTGGCTACTCTTTAGTCCTGAAGTTGGGGCACAGTTGACAGCATAAGTTCTCTGTTGCAAATTAACAAGAGCAATGCAGCTCATTAGTGTTGACAAAATGGTGGGGCTGGGGGCAGCAGAGGGTGGGGAGAGAGGCAGGAGGGAAGGAGAGTTCAGATTCACCAGAAATGCAATCTCTGGGCCCCTGGGATTCCCCGAGTCAGTATCTGCTGTGAACAGAGGGCTAACTGCTCGCAGTGATGACCATGCCATAGATGCTGGGGGGCGAAAAAGGAAAGAGAAATCCCAGGGGCAGCATCTTCTCTGTTCATTGGGGCACAGAGAAATCAGCTGTGACCGTCAGTATTTTTGAGTACTTTAAAGGAGTATTCTGGATCAAAGCCCTTGCTCATGGTATCATTTTTTCTCTGTGTATTTTCACAGACTTGCCTGGTGAGAGCCCCCCTACAGGTACTTAAGCTTTATTTAAACCCTTCATGTGGTTTAATACTTGCTTTGTTTTCAGTTTTAACACTACCAGCAACTAGGTGACTGCTCTTTCTTCCTTTTACATGTGAGAAGCCCCAGCACAGAGGGGCTTTTAACAAATTCCACACCAAATCCAGTATTTCAGCCATGAATGGGATGCTTTAAGTAATCTTGGTCTTTCAGCTAGGGTTTGTGTATAATAAAATGAGGGAAATCCTAATACACGTTGTTTTATAACACACCATACTGAGAAAGGAGACTTTGGCTGCATTGTCTTTGCATCGTTTTCATTAAAAGGCATGCTCAGACCTATCTTTGCACATGGGCTCATAAAGCCCTTATATGTCACTATCATTTTCCCCTCACAATAACCCTGTAAGCTTGACAGGCACGTGTAATGATCTTTATCTGACAACGAACAGCATTAGGAACTCAGAGGAGTCTCCAAAGCTAACCTTTTTAGTTACTGGGAGAAGCAGCCCCAGAACAAGCTCTTCCTTCTGCCCGTACTCCATCCCCTCTTGACCTTCCGAAAACACCAGCAGAGGTCAGTGTGCCCTTCTGACGGGGTTTCTTCACTGTTTCTTGCAGATGAAAATTTCCACTGTGGCGGTTTGCTCACAAATAATTCTGGCTCATTCTCCAGTCCTTGGTACCCTAAAAAATACCCCACAAATGTGGTATGTGCCTGGGACATACAAGTGGATATCAGGGCTCGTGTCAAACTTACATTTGAAGTGGTGAAGTGAGTAGATATTTCCTGTTTACTATCCTCTTCACTCAGTATAGACACCAGCTATATTGCCCGCTCCCTGCCCCCGCCAAAAATTTAAAAAAAACCCAACTTCCACATTTAATTCCCAAAAGTGATTTTTTTTTTTTCAAAAGTGAGGCAGGCCTCGGAGGCCCATTCAGTAATATTGATCAAAATTGTAAATACGCAGGTCTTTTAACCCAGCAATTCTAGTTCCGGAATTTAGTCCACAGACAAAGGCTCATGTGCACTGAGGATAATCATGGCAGCAATCTTATGGTAGCAATAGGTTGGAATTAACCTAACTGCCCATCGGTAGGGGATCAGTTAAGCAGATTTTGGTACATCCATATATTGTTGTCACACACATAGGGTGTATTGCTATGGAATGATCTGCAAAAAAACCATGGAAAATCGTAGAATCGCTGCCATTTGTGCATAGACCACCTCCAGAAAGAAACTGTTGATTGTAACTGCCTTGGGAAAGGGAATAAAGGATCCAAACCTGTGAACCTCTGGCCACCGAAGCGGAACGTGTGAACTTAACCACCATGCCACCGGGCCGGCCCCACACATTATAATTTTAATGCTTTCCTTTACATCGACTCTTCTTTTTTCACTTAAATGAATTCATTTTACAAGGAGACTTTGTATCGCCACCATAAATGGAGAGCCAGCGCCACTTGCCATAAATAGACAATACATAAAAATAAGCACAGCAATGAAACAATGTTAAGATATTTAGAATTAAAATAGAGAAGTGTCTAATCAATTCACACCCATGCATATCTGAAAATATCCTTAATCAGAATGGAACTAAATGTAAATTTTTACATTTCAATGCAATAAATATGTAACTTTTAAAATAAAAGATGCACCATGGCAAATTACCTCACCTCCCACCAGTGATGGGTCATGCCTTTGGGAGCCATCTCTTTGGTTCAACCCCCTCGTTTCACTGTTAACACGGAGATCTCTCTGAAAGTCACAGAGCTGGGAGCCCAGGTCCTAGCCCGGGGCTCGTATTCCTTAGTTTTATCCCCACTGAGTTTCTGCTAATAAATTCAGTAGTTGGAGTCAAAAGCCCCCATTTATCTCTGCATCCTTCTAGATTTGACTGGGAAGAGGCAAACTGCTTTATCAGCTAGACCTGGCAGCAATGACCTGAGACAGGATGAAAGGGCAGGCAGAGGTGGAGGTACTGGAAGGTTCTGAGAGGAGAGGAGAGAAGTCAAGGGGCAGAATCAATGTTCTGAGCAAAGCAGGAGCTGAAGCCACATGCCAGGTGTGACATCAGGGGAAAGGGCTGGGGACCTAAAGAGCTGGGAGGTTCGGAACCAGGGGTCTGGGCAGAGCAGTGGTGGGGGTGGGTCAGAGGTGATGGGAAAGGTCACAAAGCAACAGTTCTCTTTCATCCCAGCCCTTCAGCTCCCTCCCGGTGCTGAAGTTGCCAGTGTTTGTCCTTGAGGTAAACATGGTTCCGCCCTTTGCAACCCGACATTTACTTGGAGAGGCAACACCCACACACCCAGGAAGAATTACAGAACCAAACCAACTGGCAAGATAGGTGCTCCACACAAGGGGACCATCAATGTGGCCACAGTTTGCCAAAAAAACACAAAACGACACTGCACTGTCCAGCAACAGGATGGAAATGAACGCAGAGACCCAGGACATTTGGAGGTTGTAACCATGGTAACTCGGGGCCATTCTCAGATGCCCAGGGTAGGTGCAGTTTCTCCCCAAAACAAGGCCTGTACCATTCGGTTTCAAATAAGCAAGTGGACCCCTCGGGTTTAAGAAGAATGAAGGGACATGACGTGCCGTCACCTTTTCGTTTCTGTTTCTCATAGCTTCTCTGCCTTACTCAACACCATCAGCTACTGTGAGTTACCCAACTTCAGGTAATTTCAATTGTTCTTAATTGATTAACTGTAACTTGCCTTGGCAAAGTCACCCTGGGCAGGGGGATTGTGGTTTAGGGGCCAAATGCCCTGCATTTGTTGTCCTGGCTTCATCATTTACCAGCTGTGGGGCCTTGAGAACATATCTGAACCACTTCATGCCTCGGTTTCCTCCTCTGGATAAGGATGAGGAGGGGGATAACAGCATGTGTCTCCTAAGGTCATGGTGGGATTCAGTGGCTCTCTCTGTGTAGAGCAGGTGGGGCAGTGCCTGCCATGTGGGGCACACTTTAGATGGCAGCCATCATGTTCTTGCCCCACCTCTTCCAAGCACTGCAGGGATGAATCTCTGAGTACTGCTTTCCACCTGACAGAGCTGTGAAGAACGAAGGGGCTGAAAGCATCCTTTGTTAGTCTTTCCCTGGCTCTGTGATTGGCCTGATAGTTGTCACATTTCAAATTAGGTCAGCTGCTTTTCCATGGGAGGCTCTTTAAGAGTAAAATACAACAGGCAGAGAGGAGTTGGGAAAAAGGAATGACCCCAAACCTTCAAAGGAAGCACCAGGGTAGGTTTTACTGAACAGCAATGATCCCCAAAGAATGTGTTCTTGACTTTAGAATATATCTGTTTATAAAAGAACTATCAGCCACCAGGCTTTGACTTCCGTGAGCTTGTATCAGCTGCCTCCTACTCCCTGTGCACACACCAGCTGGGTGTTGGAAAGAGTAATCCCCACAGAAAAAGGACTTGGGAAGGCAATCAATTTAGAATCAGAAACTGTAGAAAATCTGCAAGGAGAGCCCACCAACAGTTAACTCAGAGTTTAATGTGTTTGACACTTAAGGTGTATAATTTTCTTCTCTCACTTTTCTATCTGTCCTTAGCATCTTTTCCAAAGCCAACAGAGGTGCCCACATCAACAGGTAATCTTTTCTTCTCTCTTCCACTGCCTTCTCTTCATAGAGTTTTAGCTCAGAAAAACTCCAGCATTACTGTGGGAGAAAGTGTCCCTGCTGAAAACACATTCCTCCACAGTCTCAGGCTGGCTGTACAAATGACTGCTGCTGGAGGAAGGGCTGAGAATGTCCAGGTTCACCTAGAAAATCTGTGATTGGAAAGTGAGAGGAAAGAAGCTGTGAGGTGCAAGAATGGCTTATGGGAACTGGTTTGGAAGCTGGCACCTAGGAAGGCTGAGGGTATCCTGCTGACCCCAAATCTCCGCCCATTCCCACCGTGAGTTCACCTTAGCTGTCTTTGGAGCATATCCAGTCTCTGCTCCCTTTGTAACACTGCCCTTTGAACATGGGGGTTGGCCGCAATGACTGCTCTTTGTGCTCCCCGGAGCATCTTCACATACGTGGTTGCACCTGATCTTGGGAACAACATAGATGGGAGCTACTGTTATCATCACTTGAGCAAGGTGTGCAGGGGCACACAGAGAATCCTACACACACACGGCCAAATTAGTGTGTGCATGGTAGCTTCTCATGAAAATTCAACAAACCCCATGAATGCCAGAAACCAAGACTTCACAACGCACAGTGAGGAGAAGGGGGCAGCTGTGCAGATGCTGGTCTCTGGGCCAGCTGCCTAAGGAACAAAATCATTCGTTAACCAATTGTACCCTCAAAAACCACACTGAGTAATACCCAAGGCAAAAATAAATGAAATGATTGACACAAAATGAAACAAAGAGGAGGGTAGATTTGTTATCGATTATCAGTGCACAATTTCCAGGAAATGCTGGCTCTTCTGGTGGCCTTTCCGGATGAGCCTTGATGGAGGTCATTGTTTGGAATGTCCACCAAAGTCTGGGCCTGCGGCTGGTGAATGGGTGAAGCAGGCGTGTGGGTGGAGTGGATGTCTACCGCACCAAACCTGGGCCACGCTGTGTGATGACAGTTGGTGCAGAGAGGACGCCCATGTGGTCTTCAGGCTGCTTGGCTGTGGCCTGGCTGTGTCTGCCCTCCCAGGAGCCAGCTTCAGCCCTGGGTCAGGCAGCATCCTCCTGCATGATGTCAGCTGCACCGGAAGTGAGTCCTCCCTGGGGCAGTGCCCTCATGGCGGCTGGTTCACCCACAACTGGGGGCACTACGAAGACGCAGGTGTCATCTGCTCAGTGAGCTTAGGTGTCTTCTGGGCTAGTCATGGAGCTACTGAGGCCAAGCCTGGCATTTGCAGAGAGAGTCTGGGAATACCTCTGTGCCTTAAACCTTCCCCCATGTCAGGAACAACAGATTTCTGTTCTTACTCTGAAAAATATGCCGGTTGTTTAATATATGGGAGGGCACCATTCAACTTGCGTGTCTACAAAGGTTAATCAACTGTAAAATAAAATAATGGTGCTTATCTCACGAAGTTCTTGGGAGAATTAAATGAGACATTCTACATAGAACACTTAAATGTAAAAAATGTTAACTATTTTGTTGTTAGTGGTGGTATTTTAGTTACTAAGGCAAATTCTGTCAGAATCACTACCTCAGAGTTTTTGGCTGTGTCATACAATCCACACCTGGCTGTAAAAACCCAGAGGGGACAGCCCTAGAAGTTTAAGAACAGTTGTTTACCAGCCCTGTTGAGACAAAGATCTCTGAGCCACCTCGCCATCCTGCTTTCTATTATTAAACCACTCTCACGTTTCTTTCATCTCTGCAGATTCTGCAGCCGTGGGACATCCGGGTGTCTGTGAGTTCACACCCACTTTATCTGCTGACTGGTGACTAGCCATATAGTGCGAGGGTCCCCACACTGGGTCTCCCTTACCAGCCTTAACTTTCCTTGACAATGTTCTGAGCTCCAGACCTTTCCATCCTCCCGGAAGGTGAAGACCCAGAGCTGTTTCCCATTCCCAGGAGGCCCTGCTTTGCACCCAGAGGGAAAGCTGTTCTGGGTGTTGTGTGAACAGGTTGATGTGTCATCCCTTCTGCACATGAGATCTGCATCTCAGCAGGACTCTGAGATACCTGTTCTTGACCCAAAGTGATGGTTCATGCAACAGAGGCCATAATAGGCCAGAGAGGGCAGGAGGGTCTGGGGGCAGGTGGACCTTGTGGCAGGAACTACTCTTCTGTCTGCAGCCCACCTGGGACCCAGGATGCTGCAGCTGAACTCTGTGGTTCTGACAAAGTGCCCCAGGCCTATGGGGCCACGTCTTCACAATCCCAACATCAAGTTTTTTTCTTTTACCTTCTTATTCTTAATCAGAATAATGTGTACACATTTATGAGCTGCCATCACATTTTAAATGGTAACTATTTGATTAGAGATTGCATGGGGTTGTTTAAAGGCAAAGATCCATCTGATTGAGATGGTTTTTGAGAAGAGTATGAAATTTTATTGTGCTTTATTGGAATGTACTTATAATTTTTTTTTTACCTGTATAGTTTCTTCAGCTCTGGAAGAACAGCCACATATTTTCCATCCAATAGGTACTTTTTCCATTCTTACATTTTGTAACTGTTTTTCTTAGGCTGGGTTCCTGACATTTGTGGCCAACAGAAATGTAGCCAACATTATTTTCATGGCCCTTGTGTTGTACGAACGAAAAGTTGTGTTCATCAGAGTCAAGCGGGTAATGTGGTGGATCCTCCTCATGTAGGGGCCTTCTCAAGGAGAGCCAGGTCACCCAGCCACCCTCAGTAGCATCATTGCAAGGCCTGTATAGTGCTCTTTTGGGCCCTTCTCAAAGGGGACCCCATGAACCAGCCCCAATGTGTGTGGCTCAGAATCTGAGAATCAACCTCATCTGCTTTTGGTTCAGGGGTCGCTTTTGCTTGGCCAATTCCTTCCCATCTTGCAGCCGTGATGCCATCTCTTCCTCTGCTTGCTTTTCCAGCCCCCAACCACCTCCATCATCCCCCAATATAATTTTTAACTCATGGAAAGTTAAATTAATTTTGCTCTGAGAATTTTCTAATATTTTTTGAGAGACTTGGGTTAGAGATGCAAAGTCTAAGCTCCAAGCATTCAGCTGAATTGTTTTGAACTTTTAGAGAAACAATTTGAGAAATGACACCCAAAAGATGAAAGCAGAAGATTCTCTTTAAGCGTTGTCCTCTACAAAGCCAACACGTAGCCTGTATCCCCATAAACGAACTGCCCAGTGAGGAAAAATATTGTAGAGTTTGTGCTAAATTTCAGGTCCAGAAAGCAGTCCAGTCATTTCCTTTGCATACACAACTTCCCAGCGGATGTATGCTGCCTGAATGGCAAACTGCAGACTGCGGTAGAGTTCTCTAACTGGAAATGCCATCTCATTTGAGAATCAAGGGAACCTTCTCAAGCCGACTTGGCTCTTGGCTCCTGCAGATCTGCCCGTGGTGAGGCTGGCTGACGGGAGGAGCAGGTGTGAGGGCCACATGAAGATCCTTCACAACGGCACCTGGGGGACCGTGTGCGACGACCTCTGGGGCCTGCCTGCCGCCCAGGTCGTGTGCTGGCAGCTGGGCTGTGGGGCGGCCCTGGTGGCCCCAGGGAGCAGCCAGTTTGGTGACAGCTCTGGCCCCATCTTCCTGGACGATGTGCAGTGCACGGGCAGTGAGACCAGCCTGGGGCGGTGCTACCACCGGGGCCTGTCCGTCCATAACTGTGGGCACCATGAGGACGCTGGGGCTGTGTGCTCAGGTACCTGAACTCTCCCAAGACCAGGTTTCCCCTGCAAGCACCAGAGCCGTATCTGCCAGGCAGGTCAACCCTGAAAGGCTTGGGGTTCCATGTCAGGTGAAAAACTTGTCCTGGTTTGCCTGGAATTTTCTCAGTTTTGGCAATGAAAGTCCATGTCCCAGGAGCCCTTCAGATTCAGACAACCCAGGGTGTTGGTCACACTGGTGTCAAGCATGCCCAGTGTCACAGCCTGGCCCTAAGAAGAGAAGAGATCTTATGAGCAAAACATACCTGGGAAGCAGGAAGTTGTGCCCCGCTCTGGGACGATTTTTAATTTCCAGGAATGATTTTTCTGTATGTGTCAATCTCATCAATTTCTCATGAAGCTGTTTCTCAGAGAGACCTGTATATAAATACCCTCCTGATTTGTTGATTGCCAAAGTTGGGTCTTTCTTGCCACTAGGGGCAATTTTATGCAACCATTCAAAAAAGCTGAATGAACATTTAAAAACTCTGTTTTGTTACCTTTTGTTACTAAATGATGTATGCAACAAGCATTTGTGACCACCACTCCACTGGGGAGTCTCTCCACAGCCCAGAACCACCCCCTCCCTCCTCAGAGGGCAGGACGGAGATGAGGTTCTGAGGGGGTGAAGATGAAGACGGGGTGAGGATATTTCTATCCCACTCTATTGTTCCATAGTTTTTGTTTTTTGTTTTTTTTTTGTGAGGAAGACCAGCCCTGAGCTAACATCTGTTGCTAATCTTCCTCTTTTTGCTGAGGAAGACCGGCCCTGGGCTAACATCCGTGCCCATCTTCCTCTACTTTATATGGGACGCTGCCATATCATGGCTGACAAGCAGTGTGTCAGCAGGTGCCCGGGATCCGAACCCGCGAACCCTGGGCTGCTAAGCGCGAACTAAACCGCTGCACCACTGGGCCGGCCCCTGTTCCATAGTTTTTTTAATCTGAAGAGTGAGTGTTTGGACAACTCTGAATTAAAATGGCATCAAACACTCACCTGTCCTATTTTGTAGGCTCAGATCTCCTGAGTGGCTTTTGATGGCTCCCCGCTGCAAAAGCTCAGATAATGCATCCAATTCGTGTCAATAAGCCAGGGGCTCACCTTGACGAGGGAAAGGTAGTTCAGAGACACTACCTAGTTTGGGCTCAGTCTTTAGAAATGCTGATCTGCCTGTGATGGTGCTGCATTTGTGAGAATGTCCTGGACCACCACGCTGGCACAAATGTGGATTCATGTGCCCACTCAGCTTGTGTCCCATGAGCATTTTGTAAATGTTCGCCTCCACTAATATGAATGCCCTGGGTTTTCACTTTTAGGTACTGAAGCTGCCCCAGAATCAGCTCCTACAGTTGGTAATCCTCTTATTGTTTCTTTCACAGCTTCCTGGCTACTGAATGTGTCTAGTGGATTCTCTGAAGTTACAGCCAGTAATGTCAGTGTCCACCTAGATTCATGCCTCCCCCAGGTCTGAGAAAACACAGGGCTGATATGGAGGGAGAGGTTACCAGCAGAGCTGGCCTGCTTGTCTACTCTCTGGTTCTTGAAAACTCTTTAACTTTGCATCTGGGCCAATGGACAAGTTTGGGCTAAAAAAGATAATGAAAAATTGAGTTTGATGTAATCCCATGCTGTTGCTTAGCAATTTGATGACCAGGCTCCAAAATATATTTCTATCCTTATCTTTGCAATTAGCATGTTTCAAATCCAAAGATGGGAATGATGGAACAAAATATTTGAAATCAGAAATAGCCTGGAAAAGCCAGTCACTGCCTTTATGAGCACTAATTTGACTTATTCCTGTGCAACTTGGAAAAAGGAAGCAAGAGTTTCTAGAGTACTGGAATTCAGGGTTTGTTATAGCATAAACTAAAGAAAAGTCCCACTAGAAATTACTTGCCAGAAGAGCTGATCACATTCCAGTAATAATCCCGGAGTCTTCCCCAGACTCGCCCGTCATCAGGTTGGTGGATGGGAGGAGCCACTGTGAAGGGCGCATTGAAGTATACCACGACGGCGCATGTGGGACGGCGCATGGTGTGCCGGCAGCTGGACTGCGGGGAGGGTGTCAGCTCCCTGGGGAACAGCCGCTCTGGGGAGGGTGCAAGGAGCATCCTCCTGGACGATGTGCAGTGCCAGGGCAATGAGACCACACTAGGCCAGTGCTGGCATCTAGGCTTGTTCATCCACAACTGTGGCCACTGTGAGGACACCGGGGTCATTTGCTCAGGTGCTCACTCCTGGTTTCTCCTGAGGCTGCCAGAGCCCCTCTCGGTGGGGACCTGGAAGTGCGTGTAAGGAAGCTTGGGTCCCAATGGGGTTCTCTGAACACATGCTTAAGGTCTGTTCTCAGCATTCGTTCTGGGAGGCCTCTCGGTCATTCTTAGCCTCTCTTAATTTTCTGATCTACCCAATGCTTGAACCGACATCCATGAGTTCACTTTAGAGCCCTCAGTCTCCCTCATCTTCAAGGAATTACCAGATCCCCGCTGTTATCCACCCACTCGGGTAATTGCACTTCCTAGTCTTTATCTTAAAATTCTCTCTTTCGAGATTTAAAGCTGACTTTGTCGTGCTGCTTTGGGGAGTTCCATGAATAAAACCCAGCTCCTCTCATCTAAACCCTTTGTGAAAGCTTCAACACTATTTCCTCTTGGCCTTGATGGTTTGAGAGAGTTTCCCTTTCTTCTCTTAATTCATCCCAGTTATGCATTATCTAAGGCTGCCAGAAAAACAGAATAGAAACGGAAATCAGATGAAATGAAAATGCCCACTGCCCAGGTTACCTTTATAGAGCGAAGACTAGAATAATAGGATTTAGTTAATTCATCCATTTATTTCACAGATATTCACTGAGCATTTCATGTGCACCAAGCACAGTCCTACTGAAGATGTAGTAGTGAGCACAACAGGCCACGGTCCTGCCCTCATGGGGCTTACATTTCAGGGTGAGGGTACAGGCTCATCCATGCATTTCAAACCTTGACAGATCATTAGCAAAAGGAAACGAACACCGAGTCAGGGGTCAGAATATGTTTTATTATGTTAAGGAATCACTTTCCTTTAACATTCAGACAACTTAGTACTGTGTTATAAACTAGTTTGGTGAAAGTGAGAAATCAATGGTGGAAAGCTAAAGTCAGAATTAGGAAGATTTCTAACATTTTGCCACTCTAGAAAATACTTCCTCTTCATTGCATCAGAAATCCATCTGGGGAGACTACACTGTTTTCAAAACCAATTAACACTTCTCCCCTCCTGCCTCCATGCATCCCCATCTCTATTTGTCTCACCAAGAAACATTTCTCATTTTTAATTTCACACCTCAGAAGTCATTTTGTATCTAATTTTCGTATATGTGAGGTATAAATTTTTTTAAATAAAAAAAGTATCTTCCAAATTTCCTATTTGTGGGTGGGATTTTTGTTTGAATTTTACCTTATTTTGGTTTTGGTCTTGTTTTGCAATTTCAACATCAGCCACAGAAATGACCACTTCACCTGGTAATTTTATTTTCTTTCTTGCTTTTGTAAATCATATACGTATAGATTGCCTTGCAAACGTCTAGGGTTGGGGTTCATACCTCATGAAACTAAGTATCAAGTTCATGTCAGGCTAACTAACGTAAGGCGCTCATCTACTCATCAAATGAAATGGTAAGTTGAACAGATCATAGCTGCGTACCTTCCATACTTAGGACACGGTGCGTCCAGTTTCCTCCCTCCCCCGTTGGTGCAACAGCAGGTCTCCGAAATCAAGTTATAGTGACATGAACTTCATTCATATTCTCATCAGTGTCACACATTTGGGTATTCAGTGAGTTAATATTTTTTAACAGTCGCAGAACTTCAGGTATTTCAAGCAAAACTATTCCTCTAATCTGCATTTTCAGAAAATAATAGAGTACCACATTTCCCTCGTGTGTTTCACAATGCAGTCCACCAATCCAGTGATACGCAAATTTTAAAAAAGAATTTGCATGGTCAAATAAATTGGGGAAATACCGTATCCATCTCTTGAAGATTCACAGTCTATTAGCACATTAAATTCTCTGACAAGTCCTGCATAGGGATATTTTTTTACCTTGGCTTAACCCAGTGTTCTCAAACTTCTTTAACCACTGAAACTTTTTTTTTATTGCAGTAACATTGGTTTAAAGTTTATATAAATTTCAGGTGTACATCATTATATTTTGATTTCTGTGTCGATTACATCATGTTCACCACCTGGAGACTAATTACAGTCCATCACCATACACATGTGCCTAATCACCCCTTAAACCCTCCTCCCTCCCTCTTCCCCTCTGGTAACAACCAATCCAATCTCTGTCTCTATCTGATTTTGTTGTTGTTTTTACCCTCTATTTACCAGTGAGATCACATGGTATTTGACTTTCTCCCTCTGACTTATTTTGCTTGGTATAATACCCTCAAGGTCCATCCATGTTGTCACAAATGGCCAGATTTCATCATTTTTTATGGCTGAGTAGTATTCCACTCAGGTGTGTATATATACCACATCTTCTTTATCCGCTTGTCCCTTGATGGGCACCTACGTTGCTTCCACCTCTTGGCTATTTTGAATAATGCTGCAATGAACATAGGGGTGCATGATCTTTACACATTCCTGTTTTCATGTTCTTTGGATAAATAGCCAGCAGTGGAATAACTGGATTGTATGGTAGTTCTATTCTTAATTTTTTGAGGAATCTCCATACTGTTTTCCATAGTGGGTGCACCAGTTTGCACTCCCACCAGCAGGGTATGAGTGTTCCCTTTTCTCCACATCCTCTCCAATACTTGCTATTTCCTGCCTTGTTAATTATAGCCATTCTGACAGGAGTGAGGTGACATCTCATTGTGGTTTGATTTGCATTTCCCTGATAGTGATGTTGAACATCTTTTCATGTGCCTGTTGGCCATCCGTATATCTTCTTTGGAGAAATGTCTGTTCAGATCTTTTGCCTGTTTTTAATTGGGTTGTCAGGGTTTTTTTTGTTGAGATGTATGAGTTCTTTATATATTTTGGGTGTTAACCCCTTATCAGATATATGGTTTGCAAATATCTTCTCCCAGTTGTTAGGTTGTCTTTTCGTTTTAGCTGGTTTCCTTTGCTGAGCACAAGTTTTTTAGTTTGATGTAGTCCCATTTGTTTATTTTTTCTATTATTTCCCTTGCCTGGTCAGACATGGTACTTGAAATATGTTGCTAAGACCAATGTCAAAGAGCGTACTGCCCATGTTTTCTTCTAGAAGTTTCATGGTTTCAGGTCTTACATTCAAGTCTTTAATCCATTTTGAGTTAATTTTTGTGTATGGTGTAAGATAATGGCCTACTTTCATTCTTTTGCATGGAGCTGTCCAGTTTTCCCAGCACCATTTATTGAAGAGACTTTTTTTCTCCATTGTATGTTCTTGGCTCCCTTGTCGAAAATAGCTGTCCATAGATGTGTGGGTTTATTTCTGGGCTCTCGATTCTGTTCCATTGATCTGTGTGTCTGT
Organism: Tapirus indicus; assembly: GCA_031878705.1. NCBI lineage: Eukaryota > Metazoa > Chordata > Mammalia > Perissodactyla > Tapiridae > Tapirus > Tapirus indicus. The sequence goes on along the minus strand of CM062921.1, from coordinate 9,973,077 downwards.
TTTTGTGCCAGTACCATGCTGTTTTGGTTACTACAGCCTTGTAGTATATTTTGAAATCAGGGAGTGTGATACCTCCAGCTTTGTTCTTTTTTCTCAGGATTCCTTTGGCTATTCAGGGTCTTTTGTTGTTCCATATAAATGTTAGGATTCTTTGTTCTATTTCTGTGAAAAATGTTGTTGGAACTTTGTTAGGGATTGCACTGAATTTGTAGATTGCTTTAGGAAGTATAGACATTTTAACTATGTTAATTCTTCCAGTCCAAGAGCAGAGAATATCTTTCCATTTCTTCACGTCTTCTTCAATTTCTTTCAACAACTTTTTATAGCTGTCAGTATACAGATCTTTCACCTCTTTGGTTAAGTTTATTCCTTGGTATTTTATTCTTTTTTGTTGCAATTGTAAATGGGATTGTTACTTTTTCTGCTACTTCATTGTTAGTGTATAAAAATGCAACTGATTTTTGTATGTTGATTTTGTATCCTGCAACTTACATATTCATTTATTATTTCTACAAGTTGTTCAGTGGATTCTTTAGGGTTTTCTATGTATAAAATCATGTCATCTGCAAATAGTCACAGTTTCACTTCTTTCTTTCGAATTTGGATCCCTTTTATTTCTTTTTCTTGCCTGATTGCTCCGGCTAGGACTTCCAATACTATGTTAAATAAGAGTGGTGAAGGTGGGCATCCTTCTCTAGTTCCTGTCCTTAGAGGGATAGCTTTCAGTTTTTCTCCATTGAGAATGATATTAGCTGTGGGTTTGTCATATATGGCCTTTACTATGTTGAGGTACTTTCCTTCTATACCCAATTTTATTCAGAGTTTTTATCATAAATAGACGTTGGATCTTGTCAAATGCCTTCTCTGCATTGATTGAGATGATCATGTGATTTTTCTTCTTCATTTTGTTGATGTGGTGTATCACACTGATTGATTTGTGGCTGTTGAACCATCCCTGCATCCCTGTAATAAATCCTACTTGATCTTGGTGTATGATCTTTTTAATGTGTTGTTGTATTCGATTTGCTAGTATTTTGTTGAGGATTTATGCATCGATGTTCATCAGTGATATTGGCCTGTAATTTTCTTTTTTTGTGTTGTCCTTGTCTGGTTTTGGTATCAGAGTAATGTTGGCTTCATAGAATGAGTTAGGAAGTTTCCCCTCCTCTTCAATTTTTTTGGAAGAGTTTGAGAAGGATAAGTATTAAGTCCTCTTTGAATGTTTGGTAGAATTCACCATGGAAGCCATCTGGTCCTGGACTTTTATTTTTGAGGAAGTTTTTTATTACTGTTTCAATCTCCTTACTAGTGATTGGTCTATTCAAATTGTCTATTTCTTCTTGATTCAGTTTTGGAAGGTTGTGTGATTCTAAGAATTTATCCATTTCTTCTAGATTGTCCAGTTTGTTGGCATATAGCTTTTTGTAGTATTCTTTTACAATCTTTTGTATTTCTGAAGTGTCGTAATTTCTTCTCTTTCATTTCTGATTCTATTTATTTGAGCCTTCTCTCTTTTTTCTTGGTGAGTCTAGCTAAAGGCTTGTCAATTTTGTTTATCTTTTCAAAGAACAAGCTCTTAGTTTTGTTGATTTTTTTCTATTGTTTTTTAGTCCCTATTTCATTTGTTTCTGCTCTGATTTTTATTATTTCCTTCCTTCTACTGATTTTGGGCTTTGTTTGTTCTTCTTTTCCCAGTTCCTTTACATGCACTGTTAGATTGTTTATTTGAGATTTTTCTTGTTTGTTGAGGTAGGCCTATATTGCTATAAACTTCTCTCTTAGAACTGCTTTTGCTGTATCTCATAAATTTTGGCATGTCATATTTTCTTTTTCATTTGTCTCCAGGTATTTTTTGATTTCTCCTTTGATTTCTTCATTGACCCAATCATTGTTCACTAGCATTTTGTTAAATCTCCACATTTTTGTGGCTTTTCTGATTTTCTTCCTGTCATTGATTTCTAGTTTCATACTGTTGTGGTCAGAAAAGATGCTTGGTATTATTTCAGTCTTCCTAAATTTATTAAGACTTGTTTTCTGGCCTAATATGTGTTCAGTCCTGGAGAATGTTCCATGTGCATTTGAAAAGAATGTGTATTCTTTGGTTTTTGGATGGAATGTTCTGTGTATATCTACTAAATCCATCTGGTCTAATGTGTCATTTAAGGCCAATGATTACTTATTGATCTTCTGTTTGGATGATCTATCCATTGGTGTAAGTGGAGTGTTCAAGTCCCCTACTATTAGTGTGTTGCTGTCTATTTCTACTTTTATGTCTGTTAATAATTGCTTTATATGTTTAGGTGCTCCTATTTGGGGTGCATAGATATTTACAAGTGTTATACCCTCTTGTTAGATTGCTCCCCTGATCATTATGTAGTGCCCTTCTTTGTCTCTTGTTACAGTTTTTGTTTTAAAATCTATTTTGTCTGATATAAGTATTGCTACCCCAGCTTTCTTTTCATTGCCATTTGCATGCAGTATCTTTTTCCATCCCTTCACTTTCAGTTTGTGAGTGTCTTTAGGTCTGAAGTTTGTCTCTTGTATGCAGCATATATATGGGTCTTGCTTTTTTATCCAGTTGGCCACCCTATACTTTTTGATTGGAGCATTTATTCCATTAACATTTCAAGTAGCTATTGGTAAGATGGTACTTATTGCCATTTTATTACTTTTCTTCTGGGTGTTTTAGTAGTTCTTCTCTGTTCCTTTCTTCTTCTCTTGCTCTCTTCCCTTGTGGTTTGATGGCTTTCTTTAGTATTATGTTTGGGTGCCTTTCTCTTAATTTTTTGTGTATTTATGATAGGTTTCTGGTTTGTGATTACCATGAGGTTCATATATAATAACCTATGTATATAGCAATCTATATTAAGTTGATGGTCTGTTTAGTTTGACCTCTTGCTAAAAGCTCTAGTCTTTTACTCCCCTCCTCCCACATTTTATATTTTTGATATCATATCTAACCTCTTTTGTCTGTGTGTATCCATTACCCTCTTATCATGGAAACAGACAATTTTAGTACTTTTGACCTTCATATTATCTTCATCGGTGGTTGATCTGCTACCTTTACTATATATTTGCCTTTACCATTGACCACTGAAACCTTTTGAGTGAAAATATATCGTCACAGGATTTGGAGCTAGAGAACCTGGGATTATGTTCTGGCTTCAGCCTTAACCAATAGGGTGGCAATGGGCAAGTTCCCTTACTTCTTAAAGCCTTGGTTTCTTCATCTGTAGAACAAGAGGATGAAAATAGTCACCTCAGAGCCTGTCCTGAGGATTGAGTGGCACACACTTGTGCAAGCACACAGTGATGGGAGCTTGGTAGTCACATGTCTGAGGGATGTGTGTGCTGCCACCCGCCCCACAACTGCCTGGCTCTCTAATCTAAACAACTCATGTGTCCTTTTGTGCACTTCCCTCTTCTGGACACTTTGGAGATCATCCTAGGGCTTGAGTTGATCAATATATGGCTAAGTAAATTGGAGAAATACCATCTCAACTCAACTCAAGTTTTCTCTGAACTAAAAACAGTTATGAAGGTAGCCCATGGTCCATATTTCCAAAATCTCAGAGCCCTCCACCAGGCTTGGTAGAAACTGATGCCTAAGGAAAAAGAGACAATGAAACAAATTTCTCTCTTTGTGGTTGGATCTGTAAGAATCGGCCTCCAGATCTCTTAGGCAAGGACAAGTTTGATATGGCACCATCAGTGTAACATTTTTCCAAGAGTTGGAAGAAACCTAGAGATAGAGCCACAAACAGACAGCCCATAGCTCAGTTTTGACCCACGGATAGGTTTTGGTTCAGGCAAGCAGGTTTTGCCTATGCAATGTTTAATTTTTTTAATACCACATTTTCAAAATGAGAGATTTCATATAAAAGTCCAGATTTCAAGCTTTGATGGAAAAACCAAAGGATGGGAAATACTAGCATGAATTTTGGCAAGGCACCAATTGTCTAGAGTTGAGCAGGTAACGTCTCCCCTGTATATGGGCATGTGCTGTCTGGTCTCCTCCTGGCCCATGCCAATTAGTTCTGGGCCTGGAGGCATCTCCATTTGGATGCTTGGTGCCTCTCAAACTTTAATGTGCATATAAGTCACTTGGAGGTCTTGTTAAAATGCAAATCTGATACAGGAGGTCTGGAGGGTGGTCCTGAGAGCCTGCATTTCTAATAAGGTGATGCACATGCTGCTGGTCCATGGACTAGCCCTTCAGATGCAGCAACTGAAGCTCAGAGATGCAAAGGGACTTGTCCAAGGTCACATGCTTGGTTACACAAAGAGCAGAGACTAGAACCCATGTCTCTTGGGTCCCAGATCCATGTACCAACTTCTTCACTATTTATTTCCCTTTGCTTAATGAAACAGAGAATAGGAGATCAAATAGGAACAGAGCATAATCAAATATGAACATGACTTGGGCATAATTTGTAAACAGTGTGATTTTTTTTTAATTTCTTTACCAACAAACTTGATTGATGTGGATGGTATTTAATTACAATTTTCTTTAACTTGTGCTTGTTTTGACAGTTCCTACCTCAGTCTAAGCCATAGAGTTGGTCCTTACAACTGGTTACAAGTTTTCTGCTGATTTGTCCTCTTAGTACCTATCTAAGAGATATTGCTATATTGAAGTTCTACCTAGATAGTATAATTTTACTGTTGTAAATTTGTAATGGGGAGGGGGCGCCGGGACTGGGAGGGGGAGACCTCATAGAAGAGCCACATTGGCAATGGCAGGAAATGCTAACAGATAGTCTGACAGCCACAGAAGGGTTCAGAAACCCATTAGCTGTCACCAGACTTTCTAAATGTGGTGATATGGAGCAAAAATACCCACTAATATCAATATCCTTTGAGAACCTCTCTATTACAACCCTGAACAACAATGGTTTTTCCTAATGAGTCTGAATCGTGGAGGTTAAAATATTATCAATAGCTTTTGTTTAAAAGGACAGGGAAACATGTTCCATTTGGGGAATGTTTTAATTTATAATGTCCACATGTTTTTAATCGGGGCACTTTAACTGTTATTCAGGAGGGTGGGAAATAACTAGTCCTCACATTTGAATTTTCCAACAACAAAGCCTAGTAGATGAGATCATAGGAAAGGCAGAATTGTGTATAACCAGAAAATGAATACTAACTTTCCGGTTTATGTTTCATATTCAGTCATGGTTTCCACTTTGGCAGAAGTAACTTCTTCTCCCAGTAATGCCCTCTGCCCACTGCAATGTAGGCTAATGGGACAACAGGATAGCCTCTGTCACGCCACCAGAGCCAAGACTAGACAACTTTGGGGATGGTGTGGTGTCAGGTTGACATTGTCCTTGAGGAGAGCACCTAGTCTGGGCCAGACCCCATGCCAAGCAGGAGGTGGTTGGGGGGTGGGGGTTGGGAAGATAGAGAGGGGATCTCCCTGACCAGGTCGGACCACCTGTTGTAGGTTCGCATAGCACCATGCATCCCTCCTTCATTACACTTGTCACAATTGCAGTTTTACAGAGCAGGAACCATATATAGTTTGTTGACTGTTTTACTCCAGCATCTAGCACAGTGCCTGCCACAGAGTAGGTGAATGAATCAAGATTTGATTAAATAAATGAAGTCCATGGTTTCTATGCTCTAGGAACAGAGAGAAGAAAAGTTAACTATAAGACAACTATTTTCACCATTTCGCAGGTTTTGACCAATTGCCTTTTCTTATTTCCAGAATCTTTGGGCATTGCTGTAACCACGTCAACAGGTAATTTTGATGTTATTTTGGGTTCCATCCATTTTTCTTGCTATAAATTTTTTATTTGATTTTCCAATGAGCTCATTAAACAACCTTGTCCTGATCAAATGCTTTGAATCTTCAGAGTTTTTAAGTATGTTTATATTGACCTGACTCACAAAAGCCACCTCTAGGTCCCCTTTTGGTGAATGAATTCTGAGCAGCCCAGCTAAATGCATGGGCCAAGGGAAAAATTAGTTCAGCCAATTCAGCCAAACATAAGCAATGAGTCATTCACTAGACTGACTGGTGGTCTAATGTCAACCATCCATCAAGGGAATTTCTCCTGAAGACCAACCACCATGTGGCTGTTACCAGAATGGTAGGGAGTCAAGCTATGGCTTTTACTGATCCTCCCTAGACACTGGACCAGCATTCAGTGAGGATGGCCATGTGCCAGGCTCTGTGCTGAGGCAGTAAGGGATGCAGAATTGATCAAGGTAACAAGTAATTCTCCGCTTGTACAATAGATTTTCAGTGATGCTGGTTGCAATTATCCAAGGAGTTCCTGATATTACTTGGGTTTGAGAATTTTATAACTAGAGTGTTGGAGGTTTATTTTAGGGGGGAGGACAGTAAATAGGGTGCTTTCCCCTACTCTAGGTGCTGAAGCAATCAAGAAATAAAATATGGGAGTCAACACCAAAATACGGCCTTTATTACTGATAAAGCTGGGTTGGAGGACAATGCTTGGTACAAGAGAAAAATGGACTTGCCACCCTCTCCCTACCCTCAGTCTAGAGCTCACTCTTTCCTGGGTCACTGCCTCCCACCCATTTGAGGAAAGGAGGAAGGGGGGAAGCATGTCTCCCAATTACAGAATCTTTGTTAGATGGGACCCATACAGTGGGGAAACTTGGACCAACGATTGTTGCCCATTGGCCAGGTAATCTCCACTTCCAAGAGGAGAAATAAAGGGTGGGCCAGAGGAGTGGAGACCCAAGCAGTGGAGGAGTGGCCTGGAAGCAATGGAGGACCTGGAGATGCCCTGCCATAGCCCCAGTTGGGAAAGCAGGAAGACAGGACAAGCCAGTCACCCTGACCTATGATGGCCACCTTTATGCCTCCTGTGTCTTGTAGAAACATGTGTGTCTGATATGGCTGTCTTATTGCTGCCTTCTTATTTTGTTCATCTGCAGCTTCAATCTCAACTGCTGTGACCTCCATACCAGGTAAAACACTGTTCACTGTCCCATTAAGTGCCTCTTCTTGGAGTTCCATTTATCAGAGGCTGTTCCACGGAAATGTTGTCCCCAACACAGCCTTAGTAAAAACAGAAACCCAGTAGTCCTCTACACTGGTATCGGAGTTTCTTCTTTTTTTCTATAGATAATCTCTTCAAGCTCAGCAGAAGTGATCTCTCCATCTGGAACAGGTTCTCATTATGCTGTTTAAATTAATGAGACCAGCTTCTTACTTGTCATGTTCTATTTAAAAAATGAGCCTACTTCATAACCATTTAAACACAAAGTAAACCTCAATCAAAAGACACATGGAAGTGTCCTTTCTCTCATTTTCTCATTTGTAAGTGTCCTATTCTCTTTATTCATACACAGATGTATCTTCAACCTCAACAGAAGTGGACACCCCCTCTGGTAATGTTTTCTGCCTGTCACATTTCTTAAGTTAAATATGATCAACTTTCCCTCTTTCTATTGGACAAATGAACATACGTACTGAATATTTTGTCTATGGTATAAGCCCCAATGTAAACAGAAATCCCAGCATCATTGTCACAGAAATTAAGCTTCATTTTCTCTTTATTCATCCATAGACATAGGGATGGTCCCTCCACTAAGGAATACCTTCTGCTTGTAGCACTGGTCTTAATCAGATGTGCCCAAAGGAGGTGTGGGCTGGGGGCCCACACCTGACCTGCTTGATAGTGTGTGTTATGTTTCAGGTGATGCTTTGACTCATCCAGCACACCCAATGCACAGGCTAGAGAAGTGGGTTGTGCTAGCATTGGTTCTACCCATTCGCTCTTCTGTTTTCAACCACGCAGTTGTTCAAACCACAGTATTCCATTTCTTTTTAGCTGACATTTGAGTTTTGTTCTTTGTTTGCAGATACAACTCCCACTTCAGGCAAAGAGCCTTCTTCACCAGGTATGCTCTCTGTCCTTGCAGTAGTCCTGGAGTGACTTTCTGAGAAATTCCCAGCCCAGCAAGAGTTTACACACCCAGAGTAAACACTTCTTGTTTCCCCGGGAGAGGAGAGGAGATGTGAGGAGAGGAGAGGTCAGAGATGCCAGCTTATCCCTCCTGAGTCAACTCCAGGGAAGTTCTAGGCCACTCCCCCATGGGTGGTTGTGATTCTGAACACAGTGAAGGCAGATGTGTGGACAGGATAAAATAGCATCAAATGTCAACCCCGGAGGATACATTAGAGATGGCCTACACCAGCAATTCTCAAATATTAATGTGCAAGTGAACAGCCTGGATTACTTGTTAAAAAAGAAGATTCTGATTCAGCGGCTCCCAGAGGAGCCTGAATTCTGCATTTCTCACAAGCTCCCAGGTAATGACCGTGCTGCTAGTCATGGGCCACATTCGAGGAGTAATACACTAAACCACTGCCCTTGTTTTGGAGGAGGAGGAGGCTCAGAGGAGGAGGAGACGTGCTTCAGGTCACTGTCTTGGCTAGGACTGCCATAACAAAATACCACAGACTGTGTGGCTGCAACAATGGAAATTCATTTCCTCACAGTTCTGGAGACTGGAAGTCTAAGATCAAGGTGCCAGTAGGGTCAGTGTCTGGTGAGGGCTCTTCCCTTAATTTGGAGATGGCCACCTTCTCACTGTGTGCTCATGGGGCCATTCCTCAGTGTGCGTTAGCAGAGAGAGGGAGACAGGGCTCTGGTGTCTCTTGTAAGGACACTAATCCTATCAGATCAGGACCCTCGCTTATGACCTCATTTAGCCTTAATTCTTCCTTAGAGGCCCCATTTCCAAATACAGCCACATTGGGGGTTAGGGTTTCAACACATGAATTTTGAGGGGACACAATTCCGTCCATAGCAGTCACAGAGCTGGAGCAAGGCAAAGCCGGGTCTCCTGGCTCCCGGCCTAGATCCCTTCTGCTCTCAGGCTTTGCTGATGAAGCTACCGTGTGATTCCTTCAAATCCATCTGATACTGATCGTCAGTAACAAGGCTGCTGCTTTCTTCTATCTCATTTATTGTCTTTATTTTCAAGTCCTAGTTACTTTGAAGACATGTGGGGGAAAACTCAAGTGAAACCAAAGTTTAGGACTTTCTTTCCACCTATATTTAGGTATTGCTATCCTCCCTTTCTTTCTTCCTTCCTCTCTCCCTTCCTATCTCCCTTCCTCCCTCCATCTCTCATTCCTCACTTCCTTCTTTCCCTGCCCCACTATGACTCCATTTTTGGCAGAAGATTCCTTTGCTTGTAGTTCTCACTGGCTTTTGACACCACATGAGACGAGCGTTTCTTTGTAGCCCTCGTTGATGGTAACACATATTGTGTGGCACTCACACATTTTTCTTCTTTATGAAAGCATGACAACCAAAATCACTTCTGCCTCTTGGAGTGTGAGGACAGATGTGGTGGCCACTAAACCATTACTTTCCTTCCCACTCATCTCTCATTCACTCCATTGAGCCCAGAGTGAATGTGACTCCCACATCCTATGATCCTGAAAGGCAGAAGAGTGTATGCCTTGGCACCTCACAGGTTTGAATTGTGGATGACCTGGGCATGTTACAGAAGCCCTCCCAGTCTCCACTTCCTCATCTCTAAAATAGTGATAAAACTTACCTGGCATAGTTGTTGTAAGGATTAGAGATGTAAATTATATGACACATTGTAGATGCTCAGAACGGGAATTGTTAATCTACCTTGTGAAATGCCAAATTCTTATACACGATTTCACCCCTGAATGTGTAAATCCGCATGATGAATAAGCAGGGTGGATTCTATTATATATACCTACGGAACAGGCTTTGTTTTCATAAACTTGTAGTCTATAGCATAAAATTTCAATGAAGTCAAATCTTAATACTTTCTTTTCACTGGAAAAAAAATTTTTTTTGGCAGCCACAGATCTGATTTCAACAAAAGTGACACCATTACCTGGTAATGATCATATGCCTGTTGCTAGACTATAGTAGTTTGGTTTTACAGTAATTTATGCAACTGTACTCTATCATAAAGTCCATCGTTACCTTTCCTACCTTGCTTCCCTCTGTACATTTTCATATGAAGTACACCTTTCAGTTATGATCTTGCTCTTCTCTAAATTTATTTCTGAGGAATTTGACTTGATTTTCTCCATTTCATTTTCAGCCCTGTAAAGATGTTTCCTATAAAATCTAATGCTTTTGTATTTTTCCTTTCAAAAATTCAGTATATGTATAAAGCTTTTCTGACCATTTAATAAATTACTTTATTTTTGGAGAATAAACAGGACACAACACCACTTGTTACATTTTGATGCCAAGAAAATGAAACTTAACAAATGGTATTTCTGCACTCAAACCATAATGGGAACTTATACATAAGTATTAATGTCTAAAATGAGAGAAAATGTTTGGTTCTTTTTCAGCTTTGAATATAAATATGTAAGTTTGAGGGTTCCCATTTTTTAAGCTTAGTTTTCTTTTTTACAGTTACAATTTCAGTTGGTGAAGAAATGGTCCCTTTACCCAGTAATTTTTGTTTGTTTCTAAGCACTAAAATTATATTGTTATTAATACTGTTAGTATCATATTTCTTTTTCATTAAAATTTCCTACTCTTTACAGGAAAATTCTATGAGCTCATCGGTGTATATGTACAGACACAGATGTGTGTGCACACCACACACACCTTTGTGGGTGGGAAGCCCCGAATTCACCTCCCAAGACCTCACTCAGAAAATATTTGCCTTTATTCATAGTTCAAACAAGCAAGGTTATCTTGCTTCCAATATCACGGCAACAAATTAGATGAGATGGCAACCATCCCAGACCAGGATATTGCAGTCACAGACAAACTGAAGCCAGTGGTATTTATTAACATTCACCAACCATCTTCTATGTTCCAAGCAGAGCAGGAAATTGAAAAATAGTCACTAGTGACCAATTTATATGAAGACAAATCATTTTACACACATCTGTGGGTGTGGCACCACCAACATAATATAGGCTTTTTTTTTTTTTTACTATTTAAATCGCCTTTTTGGAAGTATAATTATGTACAATAAATTGCACACATCTATGAGTTTTGTCTAATGTATAACTGTATAACCACCACCATAATCAAGATAGAAAGCATTTCCATCACCCCAGAAAGTTCCCTCATGCCTCTTTGCACTAAATCCTTTCCACCTCCCCCCAGGCAACCACTGATCTGCTTCTGTCACTGTAGTTTAGATTTGTTTTTCTAGAATCTCATATAAATGGAATCAAATAATATGTGCTCTTTTCTGTCTGCCTTCTTTTGCTTAACAAATTGTTTTTGAGATTTGTCCATGTGGTTCCATATACTGGTAATTTGTTCCTTTTATTGCTTAGTAATATTCCATTGTGGGGATATACCACAGTTTATTTGTCCATTCTCCTGTGGATGATGTTTGGATTGTTTCCACTTTTTGTCTATTGCTGAGAATTCTGCTATGTACAAATCTTTCTGTAGACATGTGTTTTCATTTATCTTGAGTAAATAACTAGGAATGGAATAGCTAGGTTACAGAATATAGGGTTTTTTATTATTGAGATTAATTGACACATAATATTATACTAGTTTCAGGTGTCCAACATAATGATTCAATATTTGTATATACTGTGAAATGATCACCACAATAAATCTAGTTAACATCTGTCACCATACATGATTACACACTTTTTTTCTTCTGATGGGAACTTTCAAGATCTACTCTCTTAGCAACTTTGTGATGTACAACACAGTATTATTAACTATGGTCACCATTATATGCTGTGCATTACATCCCCAGGGCTTATTTATTTTATAACTGGAAATTTGCACCCATAATAGAGTTTTTACAGTTAAAATGTTGGCTTTTATTCATCAAGGGTAAAAGAAGTTTCATTGGATAGATTTTGTTTGATGAGTCAGGGCAGTGCCTCGTTTTAGAACAGTTGTCTTCCAAAGATTTGGCGGTTTTGCCCAGTTTTGTTTTTTCTTTTGGTTTTTAGTATCTTTGTCTAAAGATTAAGTTCTTAGGCATCTGGGAAATTAGGCTGCCCATAATGGCCATTCCTCGAGGGTTTCAGTTAGCTAAGGTTTTACCTGTTATGAAAGAGTGAGTGGAATAGAGAGAGAAAGGTGGGCGAGGGAGGAAGGGAAGGATAGAGAGAGAGAAAGAGAGAGGGGGAAAAGGTGGGGGGAGGGAGAGAGAAAGACAGAGAACAGTAAAACCAGACATAACCCTCATTCCAGTATTATTTTCTCTATTGCAAATACCCGGTGACACCCTGCAATGGGTCTGGCGGTAGGAACCTCACCATGCACCTCCCCGCCTGACTCTCTCTTGCTCCCGCAGACCCGCCCCTGCGCCTGGTGGGCGGGCGCAGCCGCTGCGAGGGCCGGGTCGAGGTCCTGCATCAGGGCGTGTGGGGCACGGTGTGCGACGACCACTGGAACATCAAGAACGCTCGCGTCGTGTGCCGCCTGCTGGGCTGCGGCCGCGCGCTGAGCGCCCCAGGGCGCTGCCGCTTCGGCCCGGGCCGGGGGCCCATCCTGCTGGACGACGTGCGCTGTGCGGGCACCGAGGACGCGCTGGAGCGCTGCGCCCACTCGGGCTGGGCGCGGCACAACTGCCGGCACCGGGAGGACGCGGGCGTGGTCTGCGCAGGTACCTGGCTCCCCCGCACGCCGCCCGACCCTGGGATGACCCCGAGGCTCCGTCCTTTCTTTTCTCTCCAAGCATTCCTAAGGTCAAAATTCACCACCCCAAGGAATATCAGGTTGGCCAAGGCGCCAGGGATAACAAGGACATATTTGTTATATAACCGTTGTGGTAACTATTTTAACGGTATAGGCTTGGGGGTTCATTAATCAGTTTTGTCTAATTCCAATTCAGGGCAATATTTGTTCTGAAATATAGGTAAAAGATTATGAGGTCAGAGGGAGGAGTGGCAGTGTAATAATAAAATGAGTAAGGACATAGAACTTGCTGCTATCAGACTACAATTTGTCCTGTCCCTCTTTCAATCTCTGACAAGGGCATCAAGGGACAATCCTAAGTAGACACCCTTTTTCACCTTGACCTGGCCCTCAGAAATCTGAACCCTACAATGTCCAGGTTCCCCTGTGTCCCTTCCATCCGAGGTTTGGCCCATACCTTTCCTGGAATATTTTTTATTTTTACCTGCTATCTGTCTGGTCATTTTGATTTCCAAAGGTGACCCCATTCTGTGTAGAGCAGTACTTCCTTATATTTGTCCTAAATTTACCCACGTAAATCTCAAGGAGTTATGGAATTCTAAGATTCGGTGAACAAGTCTGAGGTCACCATGTCTGTTCCATTCTTCGTTTTTTTACAGTTTAATCAATGGAATCATTGCTGTTGCTTTTACCTTTATGTAGGAGTGACTCCTGTGTTGCGTAGAAATGGGGCCCAAATAGAAAAGCTATCAAGAGTCCCTTTAAGACAAACATTAATGCCGAAGAGAGCCACGTAGTACAAGTCTGCCTGGGGTGGTGGGGTTCTTATCTTCCAGATTCTCACTTATATTGTGTCTGTTCACAGTTCCAACCATTCCTCATGCGGTTAGGGGGCCCACCATAAATGGTAATTCATTTTCTGTTCTTGGATTATACACCAAGGAGTTTCCTTTTTATTGGGTACAGCATCCAAAGGACCAGTGGTCTGGGGCAAAGAGTGAATCTGGCTGGCTGTGCTTCCCGGCCTGGCCACTGGCCCTAGACTACTGTCCAGCCTTGCTTCTGGGCTGGGGAGGCCTTCGATAGCCACAAACTGCATATTTATTTCCGAGCCTGAGGTTCCACAGATGTCATGTGCGTGGGAAGGGACATCAGCCAGAGGTCATACATGTGACAGTGTTTATAACCTGAAAAGCCCTCTATTTACTGTTCTCTTGCTCCAACAGATCTTGGTGTTGATGACATCTGTATTCTCAACACTCCTGCACACGTGTCAGAATCCCTCCCTCCAGCCCCATCAAAAGGCCCCGACCCTCCTTTCCTTTGCATTGCCCTGGAGTATTTTAATGTCACGTACTCCAGCCTTAACAGCTAAATCCAATGAGCCCATTTCCCTGCGGTTCATGTCCACTGCTGGCTACATCGTCCTCTCCCAGTGTTTCTGCACACTGACATTTGCTTTTCTTCATTCTCCCCTCACCAGGTCCAGCTGACTCTGTTGTACCCAAAGACAAAGGTAAAGTCTTCTCTCCTCCTAGGGTCTGAAGCTGTGGAAAGGGAAAGTTAAGAGAGCAGTCTGGGGAAGAAAGAACAGGCTGTTTGGGGGGACCAGCTTCTGTGTCTCCACTGAGATCCCTTGTGTCTCCATCCACTCTCTGGGCTTCAGGAGGTTGGGGAAGAAGCCCCTTTATACCCTCCCCCTTTGCTTCCACTCTTTTCCCAACCTACCTCTCCTGCAAAAGCCCAGATAGATGCCCGTTCAGGCTCAGGTGTTCTCAACATGTGACGTGAGCTTGCCCTTAAATCCTTAGCTGAGGCTCTGACTCACGGCCTATGGGTCATGTGCTGTGGGTCGGAGTCCCCATGGATATAGTGTGACTTTTGGAAAAGGGGGATATAAATAAAGTCAATTAAAGTCAAGTCAAGGATGTAGGGTGGTGAGAGCTGAGCCAGCCCCAACCCGGGGCACTGTCCATGGTCCTTTCATAAAGTAAACATACACCCACAGCCCTGACCTACACGTCCAGTGTACCAGGTTCTCCTTGTGAGGATCTCCCCATGCTCCTCCTCCTGCAGCCCAGCTCTCCTGCTTACCTCACCTCTTCCAAGTCATCATTGACCGAGGCTATCTCCGAAGGCTGGGCTACTCTTCCTGGGACATCCACTTAAATGATAAGCTGTGTCGCCCCCAAGTCACAAGGCGCTACCTGATCTTCAACATTCCCTATGGCCACTGTGGCACCGTCAGACAGGTAAGAAACTGACAAGGTGGTCATACTCTTCTGTAGATGGAGGCCAAAGAGATTGGTTTGGAAAATTCAACCGCCTGTTAAAAACCTGGGTAGGGACAGAGGACAGGCACAAGCCGTGACTTTGTTTCTGAGTTTGGTGAGACCTGGAGCAGCTCACCAATTTGTCTGACACTTTCCTTCCTTTGGGGAATTTGGGATACATACTGAATTTGGAATACATAGTAACAAGTGTTGAGGACTGATAGACTGATGAACGGGTAAATGGATGGATGGATGGTGTTCTCATAGTTCCAAAATCAAAGCATTTGTCACAACATGCTTCTTCATTCAGCATTAGTGCAGATGTACAGTGTGCAAGCTATGGTCCTGAGCATGGGGGAGGCATATGACCTGCCTGTATGACTGCTATATTTCTAACCAGGTTGCTAGCTATATTTCCCAATTAGAAAGCAAATACCTAGGACATTTATATACAATGAAATGTAAATGTCTATTTCATTTTCCTTAACCACCTGCTTATTTCACAAAATGGTGTCATTGAAGTTGACAGGAAACAAGTATACCAAAGATATAGGAAGAGTGTATAACTGTGAAATCATTTTTCTCAGTACAACTTAACAATGTAACATTTTCCAAAACAAAATCCCCATGCTATTCCTCTGTTCTTTTGCATCCATGTTTAGACACACACAGAAAACACTTGGCATTCTTGGACATTGAATTCATTCAAACAGTCTACATGATGCCAAATAACCACTTCAATTCCACGCTTCACATTTTGTCCATTTGGTTGTGCAGACCATGATCATTCTTATCCTTTTTGCTCTGAAATTTTAGTTTTTCCCTTAGAGGCTTCTGTCCCAGGAGTCATGCTGGAAGTCCCCCTGTGTCTGGGAGGAGGGCAGCTCCCAGAAGCTTCTGGGCCATCAGGGAGGACTCTCAGATATCCTCTGGCCCTGGCTGGCCCAGTTCCCCCAGCAAGCCTCGTGTGCTGACTGCAGTGCTGGGGGCAGAGGACACAGCAGGTCAGGAACCACCTGGGATGACAGCCAGTCCCAGGCCACCCACGTGGAAAACACTGCCTCATAAAAGGTCGTATGTCTGATTTCAGAGTCAGTGAACGAGCAGCCTTCTAGGTGCTGAGGACACAGCAGCCAAAAGACCGACAGGGCCCCTGCTCCATGACTCTTACATTTGAGAAAAGGGAGACAGGCACTGAACAAAGGCACAGATGATAGTCATTTTATAGAGAAAAGGTTAAAGAAGACAATAAAATAGGGGAGGGGATAGGAAAGGATTTGGGGTAGAAAGAAGGCTACTGTGAATAGGGTAGCCAAGGAGCCGAGGCCTGAATGAGGAGATGGAGCCAGTAGAGGTGGACAGGAGTGCTCCATGCAGGGGGTCAGCCAGCAGAGGCCCGAGGCAGCAGCAAGCTTGGAGGGATCAAGGAGGAGACTGGAAGGCCCAAGGTCAGGTTGGAGGGGGACAGGCCATGTGGTCACGGAGTTTAGCTTTTCTTCTAAGCTGTGCATTCTCAATGAGTGTCACATCACCCTGAAGGGGGAGGAGAGATATTGGTTTTTAGGGGCAAAAAAGAGAAAAATTGTTCTTTATGTATAAAGCACAGTTATACATACAGAACATATATAGTATATTTGTTGCACGAAAATTTCATAATGGGGATGGGAAGGGGGTGGGATGAGTAGGGAAGAAAATGTCTGAAAAGGCTCTTAGGTAGGCCATAATGGAAAAAAGGTTGAGAAGCACTGGTCTAAGCTGACAGGGCAGTCCTTGGAGGGTTCCAAGGCAGAATGTCACAGGATCCGAGTCACACAAGCTGGGCTTCCTTGAACAAGTGCCCCTGGGCAGGCTGACTCTCTGGGCTGTGGCAAGGAGGATGCCAGAAGCAGAGGCCCCCTGCTCATCAGCCTTCAGCGCCCCTTTAGCCCCTCCAAGTCATGCTGGATTTGAAGGAGCAAGCTGAGAGCAAAGGTCAGCAGGGCCAGGCCCACAGCTCATGAGGAGCCAGAACTGCTCTGGGGTCAAGAGCAGGGAGGAGCCAGAAGAGAAAATAAGAGCTGCAGCAGGGGGTGGTCTGTGGTTGCCTGAGAAAACTATGGGATGAGGGAGTGGAGCGTGTGGAGGAATTTGGCAGCCAGCGTGGACCTCCCACCCTACCTCCTACTCCACAGCTTGGCCCTCACAAGAGGGAAGAAGGAAGTCCAGGCTCACACACCGGGGGGTCCCTGCATGCACCCCAAACTCCAAGAAGCAAGGGCATAAAGTCACCCAATTATGGCATTAGGTATCACAGAAGTCTGGCCCAAGGGCCCCTGTCCTTGTCAGAGGATATGAAAGAGAGGTCTCTGCTCATGAAGGAAGTTGCTTGTCAGGGAGCCAGGAAAACTGGCCACCAACTCTTCTCTCATCCTCCCAGGAAAGCCTCGGCACCCTCAGCTACTCCAACTCCATCAGAGGCCGAATACAGGACCACCACGACCGAGTCATTCTGCGACACAAGGTGCCGCAGCTCAAGTTCACCTGCAAGGTGGACGGCCCATCAGCAGTTGAAATCATTCCTGGGGCTGATGTCCCAAGGTGGGGTGCTGGCTACAATGTGTCCATATCGTTCCTTGAGTTGCCCACGTCCCAGCATGTGGGGAGCATGGGGCCATACTATGCTAGCCAGAGGAAAGAGGTCTTCCTCCAGGCCACACTCCGCAGCCCGGATCCCAACCTGAGGCTCTTTGTGGACACCTGTGTGACTTCTCCAGATCCTCGTGATTTTACAACTATCAAGTACGAGTTGATCCGGCAAGGGTAAGGAAAATGAAGGGCCCTCTCGGGTTGACTATTATATTCCCATGGCATTCCTTTGGGGGACCTGTGGCTTCTCAACTGGAAGTCTTAAATCATAACATTGTGCAAAAGAGTCCTGCCCCAGAGGCAGAGTTGGGGCTTTTACCAACCCTCTGATCCCAGTTGGGACAAATAGATATAGGAAGTCTGGACAACTTCTCTTAAATTCCCAGAGTCCTAGGCAGAGTCCTTGCTGTCTTGGACTCTGCTGTCCCATCCCACCCTTTCATACCCAAGCCTCCCTTACCTTTGAGCTTTATGACTTTATTATACTCCCCATTCATGGTTCAGGCCCTCAGTGCATTTGGCCTGCATTGATGGGCTGCTGGGTTGTCCCAGGCTAAACTCTTATAGTGGTGAGATTTATTCTGGCTCCTTTGGTTAAACAAAGGATTTGCCAAGGTAGAACTTTGGCAAGTTGTTTGCCTTTATAGCTCCCTTGTCCCCTAACAGGGGCAGAATGCTTATGGATGGGCAATTGGCAACCTAGTATAAAAACAACAGAAACCCATCATTTACTGATGGCAGCTTTAGGGTGGTGAGAGCCACATGAGAAGCATCATTGTGGTGCCTGGTTCCAAAAGCCAGGGGAGGGGCAAGATGCAGCACCTTCCACAGGTGGTATGAGCTATGGTGTGAGAGTGCACAGATGTGGCACTAAACTGCCCTCAGTCACAGAGTGAGAGAGCTCTTCCCTTTCAATTCTCCACACAAATATATCAAGGAGAGAGGCACAGTTTGGTATCATTTTTTTCTTCTGCTTGCTTTAGATTTAATTTGCTCTTCTTTCTCTAGTTTCCTAAGGTGGAGGCTTAGATGATTGATTTTAGATCTTTTTTATTTTCCAATACATGCATTTAATGCTATAAGTTTCCCTCTAAACACAGCTTTAGCTGCATCCCACAAATTTTGGTAAATTGTATACTCATTTTCACTTAGTTCGAAATATTTTTAAATTTCTCTTGACACTTTTCTCTTTGACTTATGGGTTACTTAGAAGTGTGTTGTTTAATTTTCAAATATTTACAAATTTTCCAGAAAACTTTCTGTTATTGGTTTCTAGTTTAATTCCATTGTGATCTGAAGATGTATTTTGTGTGATTTCTGTTCTTTTAAATTTGTTAAGGCGTGGTTTATGGTTCAGAATGTGGTCTGTCTTGGTGAATGTTCCATGTGGGCTTGAAAAGAATGTGTATTCTGCTGTTGTTGGATGGAGTATTCTATAAATGTCAATCAGGTCTAGCTGATTGATGGTGCTGTTTAGGTTATCTCTATCCTTCCTGATTTTCTGCCTGCTAGATCTGTCAGTTACTGATAGAGGGCTGTTGAAGTCTCCAACTGTAATAGTGGGTTGGTGGATTTCTCTTTGCAGTTCTATCAGGTTTTGCCTCATATATTTAGATGCTTTGTTGTTAGATGTTTGTACATTAAAGATCGTTATGTCTTCTTGGAGGATTGACACCTTTGTTATTATACATAATGCCTCTCTTCATTTCTAATAATTATTCTGGCTCTGAAGTCTGTTTTGTCTGAAATTAATATAGCAACTCCAGCTTTCTTTTGATTAGTATTAGAATGGTAAATTTTTCTCTATCCCTTTACTTTTAACTTCTATGTCTTTTATCTCTTGTGTGTGTGTGTGTGAGGAAGACTAGCCCCGAGCTAACATCTGCTGCCAATCCTCCTCTTTTTTGCTGAAGAAGATTAGCCCTGGGCTAACATCCATGCCCATCCTCCTCTACTTTATATGGGATGCCGCCACAGTGTGGCTTGACCAGCTGTGCATCTGTCTGCACCGGGGATTCAAACCTGTGAACCCCGGCCGCTGAATCAGAGCGTGCGAGCCCAACTGCTACGCCACTGGGCCAGCCCCTATGTCTTTTATTTCTAAAGTGGGTTTTTTATAGACGACATATAGTTGGGTCTTAGTTTTGTTTTTTTTAAATCTAGTCTGGCGGTCTCTGTCTTTGAGTTGGTATATTTAGACCATTCACATTTAAAGTGATTATGGATATAGTTGGATTAAAACCTACCATCTTGGTAACTGTTTTCTATTTGTTGCATTTGTTATTTGTTTCTCCCCCCCTCCCTTTTTGCTGCCTTCTCTGGTTTTAATAGAGCATTTTGTATACTGGTTTTAATTAAGCATTTTATATTATTCCATTTTCTCTCCTCTCTTGATGTATCATTTATACTTCTTTCCTTAACTTTTTCAGTGGTTGCTCTAGGGTTTACAACATACATTTTAGAATAATCTAAGTTCACCTTCAAATAATATAACTACCACCTTTAATCTCCCCTTTTGACAAAATAGAGTAGGCTTCTGAAGTCCACAGCTCTAACTAGAATTTAATTGCCTTGTTTTGTTTTTATTATGTTTATTTTACAGTTCCCTTCTATTTCTGGCCAGGAATCATGGGTTTTCCACTCATGGTAGTCTTATAAAGTTTCTTCATAAAAGAAAGAGTGGGTAGTGGGAAGAACTCCATTTGGAATTCAGAGTCTGAGTCCAAGTCTGATTATTTGAGTCAGAGTGAATTCTCACCATGCTTTAAGTTAACCCTTTTGGCCTGGGGTTTTTCTTCCCATCAGGTGCATCAAAGACAATACCTATGTCAACCTCCACTCCCGGCAGAAGAACATGGCCCAGTTCAAGTTCAATGCCTTCAGCTTTCTCAACAGCTATGATGTGGTCTATCTGCAGTGTAAGGTCGCTGTGTGCAAAGTGGGGGACCACTCCTCCCGCTGCTCCCAGGGCTGTGCAGGGCGGAGTAAGAGGGATGCAGGCCCCATGGAGACCATGGAAGAGCAGACTGAGCATTTCCAAACGGTGGGGCCACTGGAAATCCACAAACGAACTGATCAGAGCAAGCCCCTTGTGTGATTTGTCCAATTTTCACATGAATCTCTTAGAAATTAGAAGCTAAGTCTATTTCTTTTCAGTAAAGTAATAAGTTTGACAAAGTTGTCTATATACAGACAGGATAAAAGAAATAGCTGAAGAGGCTCTCTCTGAGGTTTGTTACTAAATAAACCTTCTTCTCTGATTACTAAGTTTCTAAGGCAATCACTCTTTGCAGGCTAGAAATGTTGCATTTTCTAATTCTTCACTATCAAGAACTGGATCATTGTCTTAAACTGTACAAAATGTTATAAAGAACAGAGTTATCTCTCTATACCACATTGCCAACTTAAAGATTTTTTTAAATTGACCTCCTTAATGTTCAGATGCTAGTAGATGGATCTTTTTATTTCTGTCCCTCTGGTGATATGAGAATTTATTTTCAGATCTTGCCAAGAGTCTTATAAAAAATAAATTGTCTGTCAGAAAGCCACTGTTCTTTTTTTTTAAACTCTAATAACTGGTCAGTCAAGTCAAACACATCATTTATTCATTTACTCATAGTCGTTTACTCCAAACAAGCTTTGTTTGTCTGTTTCAAAGGCAACAAATTGGACTCTGGCTTTGTTGGGTTTGGGCTGCAGCTTGCAAATGAGAAAGTCTGAAACACAATCACTGGAACCACTCGTGTCTGCTTTCTGAGCTACCGTGATCTCCGTCTGTCTCCCAGATCCTCAAAGCATTATAGGAAACCTGGAAAGTACACAAGGAAAGATTAGCATATTCCCACATCCTCCCACACAAGGAGGGCAGCACCCATTTTATCTAATCTCTCTTTTTATCTTAACAGATAGAGGCCTGCGCTAGGCTCAGTACCTTCAAAGTTGTCTCTAAAGAAACAGACTTGAACATAGTCAGATTTTTTTGTTTGTTTATCAAGAAGTATTCAGTAACAATATTTAAAATGAGTCCTCAACTCCAATAAATTGTTCCTGTCTTTGTCAATAAATAGCATGTACAAGATAAGAATACGGTATCATCCAGTCCCCAGGGAGCAGGGCAGTATTTGGTGGAGCCTGGGAGCCAACCCTGAAGTCCTGGGAGATGAAAATCTGACAAGTGACCCCAGGACAGGCATTGCCTCTAAAGGAGAACATCTCAGCTTTGTTACAAACATGCCCTTCATTGACAACTGTCTTGGTAAAAATGTGATACTGACCCTTATTTTTATGAAGTTCCCTGCTTACACATAGTGGAAGTTGAAGTGCAATTACTGGTCAATTTGGTGAAGATGGCATCTTTAAATCAAAAGTTAATCATTTGAAACTGAGTAGCTTAATCTTCAGTCACACAAAAAATGATTTTAGCATCTGGCATCTATTTCTTGCAAATGCTTCAAATAAGAGTTTTTCCAAGTAACTATGAGCTGATAGTGTCTACTTTCAAAAGTTCATCTGCCCATTAACTGTATCCATCCATGAGGAGGTAGGAGGCTAACAGCTTCCAAAATCTAGCATTTCATGGCTTTTAACAAATCCCTAATGTGAAAAGTGTTGATGATGACAGGACTGAAATTTTAAGAATAAATGAGGGTCCAGTGAACTTCCAGATGAGGTTCTCTGGGTGTGGTTCAGTGGATGGGAGCCAGGGAGTTGCCTTTTCCAAAAGCACTCCAGGTGATCCTTAGGAAAGCTGAAGTTTGAAAGCCAGGGCCACTGTTCAGCATCCCATGCCCCATGGATCAAAATGCACTTAACAGGGAGACACCCGGAAACACCAATGGTGCAGGCAAAAAAGCCCAAAGAGAAGCCTGGTCTCTCTAGCCAAAGAACAAAGGGGCAGCCTAGCAAGACAGAAAACTTTCAGATGATAACTGCCCTGTTCCAAACACTGTGGTTACAACTCCAGTTTCACCCCCCAGCCCAGCCAGCAAAGGTAAAGTGGGGAGCCTAGACTTCCACTTGCCCCCAGCACTCCTTACCTCACCCCTCCCCTCTCCTGGGTGGTGTCAGAGAAGGCAGAATGGGGAGCTGGGACTATCATCACCTCTGGGCAGTAACCAGGGCCTCCCCTGCACCCCCCATGTCAAGTGGAGATCAGGTGGGGAGCCTGGACCTCCACTCCCACCCAGCAGGTACGAGGCAGCCCTTTGAGTCTGCTCCAGGGTGGTGTCAGAGGAGGCCTAGTAGAGAGCAGGGACTTCTACCCACCCAGACAGAGGTAAGGAGGAGGTGACTCCACCTTCCTGGGAGGAGGGGCAGCAGAGGCCACACGGGTAGCCTGGGTTCTACTCTGCTCAGCAGTAATGAGGTGACCTTCGTCATCTTGACTGCACATGCTGGTATTCCATCGTCCATCCTTTGTTTTTAGCCTTCCTCAAACACTTTGTTAAGCATGTCTCTTGAATACAGCATAGAGTCAGACTTGACTTTGTGAGACATTCTGAAAATCCTGCTCTTTTAAGAGACTCTGATGTCTCCCTCAGATGGAGTCACTCATTCTTCAAGCTGCTGGGAGTGTTGGCTCTCAGCTCTACTACTTTCCCAGAATTCTCTCAGCTCAAGACAGCTGCCCTGTCCAAGTTCACAGCCTTTATCCAATGACTAGTCCGTAGAGGCACATAAAGGTCTGAGCACCATGCCTCAATGTGGGGCATCTCTGAAGGGCCAGCACAGCCTAGGACTCCCCGGGGATTGGCTGGGCCTTTTACTATAGCTGCTCCAAAGTTCACCGACTCCACCTGCCCAGTCCTGCTTCCCTCACTCCTCAAAGGGGTTGATCCTGAGTGCACTCCCCAGGAAACTTCCTGTACACAAACCTCTGTCAGAGCTTGTTTCCCAGGAACCTGACTCATGACCTGAGTCAGGACCAGGTGTGGTTTGAGGAAGCAGAATCTAAAACAGGACTTGGGGGCTGGCCATGAGGACTCATCACTGGTGGTGAGGGGAACACAGACAGCCCCTGGCCACAACTCATTCTCTCACTGAATCCTCACAACACTCCCAGGGGGTCAGCAGCTGTTACCATCCCTATTTTAAACTGTGGAGATCAAGGCTGAAGGTGACCTGGCCGTGGTAACCCACCAGGTAAGTTGGAGTAACTAAAGCCCAGGCCACTACCTCCAGATCTAGGACCTCTAATCACTTCACTGTAGTTTTTCCTAAAGAAAAAAAACTTACTGATACCATGTATTATTATCTACTGATAATGCATTGGTATAGCTCAATCGCTCCACTACACAGGGTTCTTTGATTCATGGTGATATGATTTTAAACTTTCTAGTGAGTCAATATTTGACAGCTTTCTTAGTATTACACTACCGTGCCTGATGTGCCTCTGAATAATCCCCTTGCATGGTCACTGGTGGACGTTCAGTCATTTTCTGACGGAGGGAAGGCTGAAGGGCTGGTGACCAGATAGTTTTAAGTGCTGTTTTCAAGTACTTCGTTTGATTTGCCCATTCTAATAGAGTTGTTAAATGCTTTCACATTAGGTTAGAAAAGAACTTGACAGTAGTTTCACTTAGGTTACACAGATGGAGGAACGCAGAGGAGACTCAAACACGTGGCCACCTGGGGAAGTACTGTATTTGAAAGATCTACATGGAAACGTTAAAAAGAAAATGGGGCAGATCTGTTTTGATTTGAAGTTGGCAATCAATCAGACCCCTAAGGACTTATTCCATGAGGGTAGAGATGCCACCATATCCATGTGTATTCCCCCCCGCCTACTGTACACTCAGTACATGTGGACACAAGTGAAGAACACCTTGGGCCTTCAGGAAGATGGTTGCCTGTTTGGATGCATATTGGAACCACCTCGTTAGGTGACGAAGTAGAGTTGTACTGTTCATCTACGATGAAGAATTAGCTGTGATGTGTGGCATGTGTCAAACGAGTCCACACTGGAGTCTTTAACAATATTTATTCAGCCACAGTAGCTAGGAAAGTGTAAATCGGAACTGACTACTCCTTTAGGACTATTACTTCCGGCTTTGGTGTTTGATAGTAAATGGGAGGAGAAATGTTGTTTTATCTCGTTAACCCCCAGAAACTGCACAGAAATCTCTCCTTTTATAGTCAGGTTCTTCTTTCCAAAGCCCTTTGCTGAGATGCTGAAGGTGTGGAATGATGAGACTCTGCATTAAAGCAGTAAGGCATATGACTCAAGGAGATTTCAGTTCTGTCTGTCACACTTTCGTTTCAGAAATTGTAACTATTGTTTATGTTTCAAAGGGAAGCATGTTTCCATCTAGAAAATAAATACATCCAATGCTGAAGACTACTTTTCTTAAGTAAAAATAACCTTTTTCTTTTCACCTAATGTTTACTTAAATGTGTACAAAAAGGATGTTTTAAATTCATGTAATATTTTGGTGGCTTTAGTTCTTTAACATGAGAGCTAACTTACATAATGCCTGTTCATTTCAGTTGTCCTGCAGGGAAACACTCTGATCACAGTGACATGAGGACCAGGACATCACTTTGATGAGATGCTCCCTACTTTATTCATAATGCATGTGGCCGGGAGGTGGCATTCCTTCGGCACTCGGGACAAATGTGTCTCCCTTAAGGCTGAACCCTTAATTCAATAGTTCTGCAGCTTCTGGTATTTGTAGTCTGTTCTCTGATTCACAAAATGCCTCGCTATGACCGTAGCCACAATCACAGCGTTCAGAGCAAGGACCATGAATGAAAATAGATCAAGGCCGTTGAAAGGTTGATTCTGAGCTTCTTGTCCACGTATTTGATACTGAAGTCCTGTAATTGGAAACGAGATAAAAATCATCTAAAGAAAAGTATTACTTGGCATTACAAAATTCCATAAATTTATATCTCTACATAGCCTGTGAATCTTATACATCAATGAACGTGTAATATATAATGCCAATACAACATACAGGAACTGTTATCAAACATTTGAATTAGCTTGTGTTTATGTTTAATTTCAAAGACAAGATGTCCTTACATTTGTTTGTTTAAATGATCAACTTAATTTGGTTCCCTGACATAAGGTGGAAAAACTTGTGAAATTCAAGCATAATAGTCAAACGGAAATGCAGGTTCATTTATTAATGGTCACTATTTCCCATAGTTGCAAAATATATTTGGAAAAAGTAGTTTCTTCTCTTAAAATAGGAAAAGGATACTTTTCTAATATGTATGATATTTCTATAACTTTCATTCACGAATTTTCAACTAATTTCAAACTAATATCCACAGAGGCATTGTCTTTTCAGTTAATGTGTTTATAAAATTACTGAATTTAATTTTTATTTGTTTGTGTTCTTTTGTTTTTGTCATAGAAATATTTTGCTACAAACCAAAATCATACTGCTTCATAGTTCATTCGAATAATAATACAGAGATCACAGGATTCTTTTTATGCCAGGATCATTTTCACATAAGATAAATTCTTATAAACAGGTTTTTTTTTTAAATTTTGGCTTATCCTAAGCCATTTAATTATGGATTTTCCTTGAGTATTTACTATCGCATCTTTCCCACACAAGCTGGCAGAGCTCAGGTTTCAATCCTTTAAAAAGAAGCAGGCAGAACTGGCCCAGTGGCTCAGCAGTTTAGTTCACACTTTGGCAGCCCGGAGTTCATGGATTCGGATCCCAGGCACCTGCCACGCACCGCTTGTCAGACATGTTGTGGCGGCGTCCCATATAAAGTGGAGGAAGATGGGCACGGATGTTAGCCCAGGGCCAGTCTTCCTCAGCAAAAAGAGGAGGATTAGCAATGGATATTAGCTCAGGGCTGGTCTTCCTCACACACACACACACACACACACACAAAAACCAGCAGGGCTGTCTTGAAAATATAATATTTTTTTCTGTCTTAAAAAAATAGCTTTTTTTCCAAATAGGTGATTGTGTGGGATGCTGGTTCATCTTATTTTACTCATTTAGGAGTTAAAATACATTATTTTTGATCCAGTTATCTGCCATGGTGTCTGTAATAAGGAGTCAGGAAACTAAGGGAAGCTATTGTTAATAGAAGTGACATTACATTTATACTCAAAAGCCATGTGTATATTGGTGAATTATCAGAGTATAATATGCTTAAACTGTACGTGGTTTACATATTACCAACTAAGGGAAATAAAAATTAATCTTGCAAGCTTAAAACTCATGACTTGTTTAGAGCTTTGCTAAAACTATCATAAATCTATAAACCGTTCTTACTCAAGAAGGACTACATTTGAGCAGCATTTTACGAGACATAAGTTGTTCTTATATCATGAAATAGCTTTTTTCTTACCTGAATTTCCACTTGCACTTCGATCCCTTTTCAGACGAATGGGTCCTATGATGGAATTAGCCTTCCATTTGTATGAAGAAATGTCTCGCCTCCTTCTAGAGACACAGCCTTGGTGGCAGCGAGACTGGTGGTCGCTACTATCACATATCAAAACCTCACACTGCAGATACACAGAGCTCAGACTTCTCAAGAATTTAAAGGCATTAAACTGGAATCTTGCATAGTGTGTAGATAAGGGATACACGTCACAAGTCTCATCTCGAGTACATCTGGAACAGAATTTATGGCACGTTTAGAAAATTTACAGTAGTTCAGTCTTTTCAATATTGAAAAGAGATGATACAAAGTTTTCTTTGAACTGTCTAATTTGTGGATCCAACAATCTCTCTAGAAAGACAATGCCTTGAGCTCAGAATACAGTGAGCTAAGACTATGGATCTGATTCTTGGGTAAGATAAACTTTTCTCCAGCTCTAAAATTTCTAGGCCATATGAATAAATTAGAATATCAATTCTGATATATCAGAATCAAACACCTCACTTTACATACTTGCTACCAAGGTATCACTATGGTGGATGTAGTTAAAGTTCATCAGCTTATAGAAAAAAAGGAAAACTTTCATTTCAAAAAAGAACTTTACTTTTTTTTCCTAAAGAATGCCTCATATACTTTACTGAGTACATTATGTTTATGTTCTAAAGCTGGAACACAAGAAATAATCTTCTGGGTTTCTGCTGAAAATAACCAAAAT
The DNA here is from genome assembly GCA_031878705.1 of Tapirus indicus. Lineage (NCBI taxonomy): Eukaryota > Metazoa > Chordata > Mammalia > Perissodactyla > Tapiridae > Tapirus > Tapirus indicus. The sequence goes on along the minus strand of CM062921.1, from coordinate 9,945,481 downwards.
GTGAAAAAAGCAAAAACACAAATACAGGCTTCTTGACAAAAATAAATTTGCTTCTATGAGCAAATATTTTGTAAATGCACTTAAAATTCTACTGGATATGGACTGTAGTTATAGAAATGTTTTAACTTGAATTATTTGTAACTAGTACACAGTAACTATGTTTTATAAAATGATTAAAATAAATTTATTAAACTCCATAGTAATATAAAAATTATATATGTGAATTACATATGCACACACACAAAATATTACTTCATTAAAGTCACTATTAATCCTCAGAAAGAATATCATCCATCAGTACATACCCATCCTTGATTAGGTCATAGGTTGGAGATGCAAAGTCAGATGTGGGAGAGGTGATACAGCTATCAAGAAACACCACCAAATTTGGATCTGAGGTGTGTAGACTGACTTGAACAAAAAGAGTTTGGTTCAAATCCACATAGTATGGCGACTCCAGTATAGGCTTTTCAAATGAATTGGATTCATAAAAAGCCATGCTTGTGTTATATCTGCCCAGTGCATTTTGATTTTGTATTATGTCATCTTCTGTTATGTACATTATCTCCACGGTAGAATTATATTCCATTTCACACTTCACAACAATCTGGAGATGTTTCTGACGGGTGATCACTTGAGAAGTTAGGGATGGAATAAAAGTGATTACATTGGTGTAAGTTATTGAATGATCTTCTACCTGCGGAGCAAGATGGAATTCAAATGTTATATTTTAATCCAGTAATATTTTAGAGCATAGATGTGAATAACATTTGCAAGCAGAGACTTAATTTTCTTGAATCACAAGGTAACAGCTTTCATGTCAGAATACTATAAAACTTAAATGTGCTTTATTTAAAAAACATTATGGGTAGGAAGGAAAATGTGAGATGAGAGATTCAATTTGGATTAGAAAGACTTGAAGATAGAATTGGACAGAATTTTTTTCAGTTACATTGAAAACAACTTTGAATGCAATTTTCCAGCCCCATAACAACTTTAGACTCTATACCATATAGCCTTCGCACTAAGTTAGTGTGGCTAACTGGGCAATTGTCAAAGTGCGTGCAGACAGAGGTCCTGGCAGTAGGTTCTCCCCAGGCTGCCTTCCCTAGGGATTCACAAGGTATTAGCCAGGTGTTTATTTTAGGCAAAAAACAATTATTTCCTTCTACCCTGTTGAGTCCTCTGGTGTAGCCTCCGTTCTTTTCAGTTAGGTTGTTGTTTAATGACCTGAATGAAAAGTTTAGGGTATGTACTCTAAACGGACCCCACAGGCTGAAAATGTTTGAGAATTTGAAGTTCTAGAAAATGTAGAACAAATTACAAACTTACATCCTTCATATTTAAAATAAGGGTAATGTTTTTACCTTCTGTCTTTACAGGGGAAAGAAGAAGATCATAAAAATGCAGCTACATTTTTGCTAAATATGAGATGTAAACATTTTCTATACAAGTATTACTGGTAGGCTGTTAAACCCACAGCACACAGGTGTTCAAACTCTCTCCATGAGTTTTCGGAGTTCTTTACCTTTTGGGAAAGATAACTACCCTCTAGTTACCCTGAAAATGAATGCAGTAATTTGGCATTTGTGTGTAAGTGAGTGTGTGCAGTCATATGTCCACATATGCTTACCATGTGTTAAGCCACTAAGATTTGGAAGTTGTTCATTAAAGCAGCCAGCAAGTAGCACACTGTCAGCATTACCCAACATGCTTTTGGCATTAGACAAAACCCAGCTATTGGTGTTTCACTTTACCTTTTTGGTTGTACCACATCCATCAAGAGGGATAGAAAATTCCACCACATTTGATACTTTTGGTCTGCAAGTTGAGTCATTTAGTTGTAAGTTATTCTCATTGTATTTAAGTGATTCCAGGTAGGATTTATTTATAATAACTCTCATCCTGTCAGAGGAGCAAGTTAAAGATGCTGTCCAAAAAAAAATATCATGTTTATCTCAGCTAGGAACTTTGAATCTTGAAAAGTTATGTCTACAGAAGAATATATAAAAACTCAAAACCCATTTTGCCTGAAACCATAATCAGAAGCCTGAGATAATAGAGCAGTTGATCCACCTTTCACAAATTTCACTGTGTGACCTTGTTGTGGCTAGAATCTGTAAATCAAATATTTTCAATTGTGCCTTTGCAGAAGGCATCAAGGGAAACAGCCCATGTTTTTCAAGTTAATAAAATCATGAATTTTGTCTTGTATTAAGCAATGCACACAACTAATTCTCAAGCTTCAGATTATGAATGTGTTCCAAAGTATATGAGACAGGCTTGCAAATAGGGATAGCCACAGATAGCCTAAGAATCAAGGAGCAGTTTCTATGTACACAATCTTCAGAGATCTCAAAATAGCTAAGGAATATAAAATATGACTTACTAGTGTTGACATTTTCCGTATAAATTGAAGTGTAGGAAGCAGAAAAACCCCGGTAGGAGTTGGCATAATCCGTAGACAGCACTACAGTCAACGAGTCTGATGAGGATTCGAAGGTGGGCTTCACAAGGCCACACACTTGTCCCATCATGCCAGAGGTGGTGGAGGAGCCATCATAGACAGCAACAAAATCAAATCTGCAGTGCTCATCCACTTCTAGGCTAGAGATGCAGGGCTTCTGGTGGAAAAGCTTTTCAAACCAATTCAGTTCTATTTTCTACAATCCCAACAATCCCAATCTTAAGTGAGTAAGGATTTTTCCTTACAATATCTCAGGTTTATGATGACAAACCTGGGGCTTTACTACTCCCTGACAAGACGTCAGAATGTTCAGAAAAATCAACAACTTAGTTCCATGCAATAGAACTAAATGTTTTCTTTACACATCAATTATTTGAAAAGAATTGAGGGGGTTCATGTGATAATTCCTCTCCCCCAGACCCCCCATTTGCCAGGTGGGCTCACTGCATTTTCTCGAACAGGAGAAATGGACCACAATACTTACAAAATCTCTTCAAAGTTTAATTTTATCTTGTAACCTTTATCCACTTGTATGTGCCATACACAATAGGCCAGCTCAGGATGTGGCTTTGGGTAATTGGGGCTGGTGAAGGAGCCTTCCAAAGTGTCCAGGTAACCCCCACAGTTTGGAATAGCTGAAAGGGATGAGGGTGACGAAGAATGTAAATTAAGATAAAGACTTCTTTTCATTTCTGTGTTGTGCATGAGCTTAGTAAGTCTCCACTGAGTTTTATTCCGTCTCCCTCTTTTGAATTTGTGGCATACGGAGGTTTTCGTCTTTCTTTATCATTGGATTTTCTGCCCATTGGTGCAGGGCAGAGAGTGAATCTTTATACTGCTGCCAAATGGATAATGTTAAAGTCTTGCTATAAGATCTGTCCCAGCTGTAGAGACCCTCCATTATCTGGACTGAGCCATAGAAAGTAAAGTCACACTCTAAAGACTAGCATTGGAGGCTCTTCCCCACTGAGCCCCAGACTAGCTTTCCAGCCTCATCGGCCACTACCCTGTGACCTGCTGTTCCAGCCTGTCCTTTCTTTCCATGTGTCCTTGGACTGTTGGTTCTAGCAGACATGAGTCCTCCTCCACTGATTCCCACCTCTCCCTACCTTAGTCACACTATTGTTCAAACTCAGCTCAGATGCAGCCTTCATGAGGTTGGTCCCGCCCTTTGTCCCTCCCTCCCCCAGTAGGTAAGCAAGCAGCTGGACAAATGAAGCCTGAAGAAACAACACTGAAGGCTCTTTTTAGGGGGAGATAAAATGGTTTAGATGGGCTAAAGCATAAGATACATGTAAGGTAGTGGCTAGAGGTAAGGGTGCCCTGGGTCTGGCTTGGGAAAACCTTGACTGCTCCACTCCGGAGATTTGCTAGCACCAAGGAATCAGTGGTTTAAGCAGGAGAGTGACATGATCAGCTCTGGGCCTCGGAAAGCAAACCAGAGTGGAGCTTTCCTCATGAACTCGCAGAATTTCTTGGCATTCTGCTTTGGGCTGCAATGGAATTAGGTGCTGTGAATGCAGAACCATGTAATCGTACCCGTTGATTGCCTGATAGTCCAGATTCAGGTGTGAGGTCAGAGATTCTCAGCATGTGTTCCCCTAATGAATCAGACCAGAGGGAGGAGTGATCTCTGAATAGGCATTCCCAAAGATCTCAGGGTTATTACTAAACAGGCTGACTTTGGAGAGTCTGAGTTTGGTCTCTAACACAGTACCCCTCAACACGTAGCCATCTGACAGCCCCATCCACCCTCACCTGGGAGCTGGTTAGAAAGGCATAATCATGGGCTCTACCCTAGAACCAATGAATCAGAATCTCTGTGGTGGGGCCCAGGAATCTGCGACTCCACAAGCTTTCCACGTGATTCTTATGCACACAAATTAGAGAACCACTTCTCTCACAAACAGAGAAGTCTCTGAGGGAATAGACTCAGACTCAAGGTTACAACAACCCAGGCAGGAGAGTGTGTAAACTTCTGTGCTCGCAGGTGGTGTGTGCACACGATGTATAAATGAGAACTTACAGGTGTCAGAAGAGAAGAAGTAGTAAAAGATGAAGATACTTCTTTGAATTCTTGCAGCATCAGTGACTATTTGAACCGTCAATGTATTGAAGGATGATGATTCAAATACAGGAACGTAGTCATTTTTACTGCAGACTTTCCCTAGCAGAGACCCCTTGGTAGAGTCCCCTTCAAAAACCTTAATGTTTTCACTTTCACAACTTCCATCGGGATCAAGCCTATGAACAGAACACACCTGTGGTTAGAGAAGAGCCACCAGCAAAGGGGGTTTTGCAGAGTTTGTTCACATTGGCATCGCAATTTACAAAACGGTGGCACATCTGTATTCATCTCAACCTCTCCAAGACCAACCCCCACACATCCCCCAACATCAAACCACACACTAGCAATCTTAAATGACTCAGGGAGCTGAACTGTTTTGCCAACATCTTACATCAAGTAAGTGAGGAAGGTGGGTCTGGAACCCAGGACTCCTTTCCTTCTCCCTATTTCCATCTCTCCTGTTCCCCACGCCCATGTGACTGTTTGGTGTGGAACCTTCTTATTTGGAATTGATCCCCTTTGACATTTGAAATCCAAGGTTGACAAAAGGTGAAGCAGTTCTTCTTCCATGGCCTCTTGTCTCAAAGTAAAGCTATTAGGCATCTTCCTAGTTGCCCCGTCCTTTCCTCACATCACACTCCCTCATTCTTAAGGACAATCCCATGCCCTGCATTGGACAGGGCAGCCCACAATTATTGTTTTCTGCCCATTTTGACATTGTCTCTCCAAATGCCCCAGAGGACATAGTTCCAAGAAGACTTAGAGGAAAAAACACAAGGGTAGACAAACCTGAATTCTCATTCCATCTTAGTCACCTCCTGCTGTGTAACTTTGGACGAGTGATTTTACTTTTCTTGATCTATTTTCTGCTCTATAAAGTGGGGATATCACAGCCTACTTCATACTATGGCATGAGGTTTATAACATTCTAAACATGAAGCACCTGGCACAGGCCTGGCACACAGGAGGTATCCAGTAAACATGAAATGTTAATTTCCTCTTCTGTCACTCTTCCCATGCTTCTGTTCTCTCTTCTCCTCTCTTCTTACACAGCAAGAATAGTGTATATGTTTCTTAATTGCTCTACCATTCCAGGAAATCTGAAAGTCTCCTTTCTTTTGTTTCCTTGAGGGCAAATGGAAGTCATTTCCAACTTCAGTGGTCTAGGGCCATGATTCTCAAAGCGTGGCACCTCTACCAGCAACATCAGCATCACCTGGGAACTTGTTACCTATGCATATTCTCGGGCCCCACCCACCACATCTGAATCAGAGAATCTGGGGCTGGGGACCAGAAATTGTGCTTCTAAAAAACCCTCCAGGTGCTTTTGCTACTCTCTCCAGTTTTAGAACTGCTGGGACAGGGTAAGAGCACAGGCTCTGAGCCAGGTCGCTTGGATTCAATTCTTCTCCCACTTTTATCAGTGTGTGACTTTGGGCATGTTAAGTGACTTCTCTGGACTTTCTCATCCGTCAAATGGCGATTAGATTGCATCGACCCCAGAGGGCTGTTGAGAGGATGAACTGGGCAGTTCTCGTGAAGCCCTAGAGAGTCTTGTAGTGCAGCGCCCTGTTCTCAGCTTGCCTCACTCTGCCATCGCCTGGGCACTTATAAAAAATGCTTATGAGTGTATATTTGTTTCCAAATAAAAAGTTTATAATAAAAAAACACTGATGCCTGGGTCCCACCCCCAGGATTTTGAGCTAACTGTACAGGGTACAGCCTGGGAATCTGAGTTTGTGAAAACTCCCCTACTGATTCTAATGCAGAGCAGAGTTTGGAACCATGAGTTTAGTGTTTTAGTGCCTATAATCTGGAACTAGACAGTCTAGGTACTAACCCTCGTCATTCTACTTACTAGCTGTGTGACCTGAGACAAGTTCTCGACCTCCCTGTGCCTCTAGTACTTGTAGTGACATCGCAGGACCTCTGTGACCAGAACCAGGAGCACAGTCATCAGTCAGTGACTATCAGCCATTATCATCATCACTGTGCTCATGGGTGTTACCACCACATCTAGGAGCAGCTGGCTTCTTTCCACAGACACTCCCTAGTGTGGCCCAGAGAGTTCAACTACCCTCAGTAGGAACCGAAGCCTCTACTTACTGCAAGTTTGAAAAGATGATTCTGATGCTTTTGTTTTCTGGTCTTTCTAGTGTCCAGGTGCAGTCCTCATTGGGATTGAGTTGCAGAATCAGGGCTTTGTGGGTCTCTGCCAGGTTGGAGCCTCCCAGGCTGGCACTGCAGCTTGATTTGCCTGGTAGAGACCACAGGTGGCACTGAGGAAAGTCAGGAGCCCCTGCCCTCCTCCTCCAGGGACTGAGACTCTACTTCCCACTTGTAATATCCAAACAAACATGCAGGTAACTGTGAGTGGTATTTAGCTCGCTTCAAAGTAAGCCACCAGCAATTGTTTTCTCCTTCTTAGAGCCCTTAGGGAGAAAGTACTATCTATGGTTTCTCTACATATGGTGCATAAAAGAATAAATAATATATTCGGGCCTGAAGAAAGATGGTTTTAAAAAGAAGCTTTATATCTACAGTATATAAAGAACTGTTACAACTCAATAATTAAAAGACAACCCAATTAAAAGTGGGCAAAGGACCAAAATAGATATTTCTCCAAAGACATAAATGGCCAATAAGCACGTGAAGAGATGCTCAATCATTAGTCAACAGGGAAATGCAAATCAAAACCACAATGAGATACCACTTCACACCTATTAGGATATGAAACAAAAACTAGAATCAAAACCAGAAAATAACAAGTGTTGTCAGGGATGTGGAGAAGTTGGAACCCTCCTACACTGCTCGTGAGAATGTAAAATGGGACAGCTGCTGGGAAAATAGCCTGGCAATTCCTCAAAAAATTAAGCATAGAGTTACCATAACCCAGCAATTCCACTTCTAGGCATATCCCCAAAAGAAATGAAAACTTATGTCCACACAAAACTTGTACATTAACATTCATAACAGCACTAGTCAAAATAACCAAAAAGTGGAAACAACCCAAATGTCCATCAACTGATGAATAAATTTTAAAAACACGGTATATCCACACAATGGAATATCATTCAGCAATAAAAAGGAATGAGGTACTGATACATGGTACAGCATAGATGAAACTAGTAAACATTATGCTGAGTGAAAGACCACATATTGTATGATTTCACTTATATGAAATGTCCAAAATAGGTAAATCTATAGAGACGGAAAGTAGATTAGTGGTTGCCTTGAGCTGGGTGCATTGAGGGAAATGGAGAGTAAGCGCTAATTGGTACAGAGTTTCTTTTTGGCGTGATGAAAATGTTCTTGAACTAGATAGTGGGGATGGTTGCACAGTTCGGTGTGTATACTAAAAACCACTAAATTGTACATTTTAAAAGAGTTGATTTTATGGTATGTGAATTATATCTCAATAAAGCTTTTATTACAGAAGAGGAAGAGGAGGAGGTGCAGCAGCAGCTATAATTCAATGTGAACAAAAAAATCAAATACTTCATAATGGAACCTGACTAGTGGTTAAAAACTCCACCTAGAAATAAAGCTTTTTATTTCCTACCTGGACTGACGAGTGATGTCCTTGTAACAACAGTCTTTTATTTACTTTTCCCTAACAATAACTATTAATGTTTATTAGTAAAAAAAAAAAAAAATCAGAAGGGAAAGACAATTAAAGAAAAGTATAATCCCATCCACCCAGAAACAATCATCATTAAAAACTTCTTGTAAATACTTCCAGTCCCTTTCCTTTCCTCTTCCACTTTCAGATTTTTTAAGTGCTCAAATGTGTATGTTTTAAACATAAACACCATCATATTGTACAAATTTCAGGTAGTTTTCTTTTCTCTTAAAGTAGATCCTGGGAGTCTTTCTTATAGACCAGTCTTATTTTTAAGACGTTACCCAGAGTATTCCTTTGTGTGGATTTACTATAACTTACAAGAAATGATGGAAATTTATGTTGTTTTTTATAATTATGGAAATGCACAGTATATATACCTTTGTGCCCTTTTCTGATTATTTCCTAAATATTAATTCTTAGTAATGAAATTACATGATAAAATTCTTCGTGCTTTTATATTTTGTGTATAGTCATATGGGCCTGAAAAAAACTTAGTACTAATTCAAACTCCCATCAAGAACATATGAGTAAATATTCTCTGCATTAGGGCCAACGGCAGATATTAAAACTTTAAAAACTTTGGGCAGAGGCCTCTTGAAAGGAGGTCTCTCCTATTTTGATTGAAAAGTCTGGTTCAATTTTCTTACCTTCAGGCTCGGTCGAATTCAAGTCTGCCAGACATGACACAATGAAAAGGGCCAAAGGGATGAGCCTTCTCACAGCCTCCATCTTTGTGAGGGGCGGGGCAGCCGAAACGGCTAGCAGGCTTTATACTTCTCTGTGTTTCATAACGATCTAGTTTCATAAGCGTCCTGGCAACCTCCAGGGAAATGTATCAGTTGGACCATGCAAGGGGTAGATTTATGTGAGAATATAGCATCTGCGTAACTGGTGTATTATCAGCAATTCCCAACAGTGAGTGTTAGCTCTCCTCAACTGATTCCTGGAAGGTTTGCAGAGAGTACCCAGCTAAAGCTCGGCACAGGGGATCCCCAACACCTGGCACATGGTACGTAATTCCTCGTGGCACTGACTTGGAGTTGAGCCTTTGCCTTGTTACTTATTCAGATCATGAGGAGGTAGCATTATTGACATCTCAAGCCTTCACTGCTCTTCTCCAAAAATTAAAGCTTTTGGGGGTCCAAAAGATCAGCTGGGGAAGTGGGGTCACCTGGGCAAACTCTGGGTCCAGCTAGGTCACTTGGATGCCTGCCAGGATGCTGACACTGGGGTTGGGGGGGGTGGCACAGGGCAAGGAGGAAAAAGAAAGTGCAAGTCCAGGTTCAGTTGCCAGGAATTTCAAACCGTTATGTCCAGAGACCCTGAAGCAGGTGAACGAAAGTCCCTTAGGCACTACATTTTACAGATGAGAGAAAGGAATCCTGGTGTCCAAGGTGACAGCAGTGTTGCAGTGGCAAGGCCAGTACCTGTGACATTGGGAAGTTGTGCTCATAAGGATCTTGTGTGGGGAGGGCTGCCCTCTTTTCACTCATTCATTCACTCAACAAATATTCATTAACTGCTGTTCTAGGGCCTGGGGATACAGAATTGAATGTGAGAAACACAGTCCTTGCCCTTGCATAACTTATTCTTAAGTGGGGGAAACAGAAAACAAAGAAGCAAAAATAAATTACAAATAGTGAGAGGTGCTATAAATATAATAAAACAGGGGATGGGCTAGAGACTGACTACTTTGGAGGGGATGCAATATGAGGGTGGGAAGACAGTAATCTTGAGAAGATGAAATTTGAGCAAACACAGAAAGAGAGAGGCATTCGTGTATGATCTGGGCTTGGGGGGTGCATTGTAGGCAAAAGAATGGTCAAGGGCAAAGGCCCTGAGGCAGGAACCAGCTGGGCATGTCTGCAAAATAAGGGAAGGCAGGCCAGTGTGATGGTTGTGAGCGACGGAGAGGGAAGGAGGAGGTGATGATGGAAAGGAGAGGCAAGTAATGGTCAAATGGTGAAGGACCTGTAGGCCAGATGAGGAGTTTGGATTTTATTCTAAGTTTAATTGGAACTTTTTGAGCAGGAAAATGATGAATAATTTTTAAAGAATCTTCCCAGCAGCTCTGTAGAGGTGAAGGTAGGTGCAGACTGGATCTTCTAGATTGAAACTCTTTCTGGTTGTCCTCAACCCTTTTATGTTATTCTGACTATCCTGCAGTCCCAGAAAACCTTACTTGGCTCTGGGACATCAGGGTTCCTGGGGAGGGCACAGTACTAGACTGTGACCCCGGGGGATACATTCCTAGTTAGGTCCCTGGACCAGGTATTTGGCTTCACACCAGTGCTGCACCTGTGACATCAGGAAGTTGTGCTCACGAGGAGCTTGGACACTCACCAAGGTAGCTGGCACAGCTTCACTCGGTTCCCGTAAGCTCGGAGACTTCTGGGGCTCGCCATGTACCAGGCAGGGACTGGATGTCCTGGTGTGAGAGTGAGCAGGGGGCATGCATATGTGGTGGGGACGGTTCTGATTACTAAAGGCCACTCATTCTCAGCCGTGTCCAGATTCCCCACTCCTCCCCCACCCCCTGGGGTTTCTTACTGCACCCCTCTCTCTCTCTTCTATGGACGTGGCCTCCCAACTCCCTGAACCATCACCACTGAACATGAGAGCTTCGTGGTCACTCCTCTGGGAGGGGGACTAGCAGAGGGGAGGGAACCCTGGGTTAGCAGTCAGGAAAGAAGCATTGGCAATTTACCAAGAGATCACGGGGTGCCAGGCCTGTGAGGGTGGCATGCTGATCTTACTTAATCCTCAGTGTCACCAAGACAAGCTAGCACATAGCTAGTGAAAGGCAAAGTTGGATTTGAACTAAGTCTATCTGGCTCTAAAGCCCATGTGTTACACTCTGTCTACTGCCTACCAGAGGGGTGTCCCAAAGAGCCCTTGCCTCATCCTGTGTCCCTCACGAACCCTGTGATGCCTGGATGTCAAGTGTATTCCCCACTGTTGCGCCACACACCCAGCTGGGTGAACAATGCAGGGTAGGTTGCTGAGACTGAAGAAAAGACCCGGAGACAGTGAACAAGACATATGGGTTTACTGGGGAGTTATAGGGAAGGTCCAGTGGCAGCCGGCTGGACAGGAAATGTGCATCCGCTACCACCCCGAGAGAAGCTTGCTTGAGTAGGGAGAGGAACAAAGGCTGCATGCTTGCCAAGAGGGACTGTCCCTGTATGGCCTGCATTCCAAGGATCAGAGACCCCCCGAGGGCCTCTGTGTTCCCTCAGACCTTGAGGGTCACTGTGCTAACTCTCCCACGAGAAACAGCTGGCTTAGCCAAGCCCAGGACTGTTATCATCATGAGTGCTGGTGTGTAGCCCAGACAAGGAGCCTCAAGGACACATGGTTTAAAGGGGCACCGCCGACTAGTGCCCCTACACCCACGTGTGGAACATGCTTGCGTAGAGTCTCCCGTGGCTGGGCACGGTGCCGCCCACTGGGTGGGTTCAGAGGGGATTGGATGTGCTCTGACACGGAGCTTACTGGTGGCAAGAGAAAATCGAAGCACACATGAACACATAAAACGAGGCCAGAGCAGTAGATGCCAGGAGAGGGAGACAGTGCTCCAGGAACTCGAGAAGGATGGGTCACTTCCAGGTGGAAGGTCTCAGAGCAGACTCCAGGGAAGATGCAGCCTTGAATTTGCCTCTTAAAACTGTACTGGGGCTGGGAGCACTCAGCCTCCAGGGATTTTTTCATTCCAAGGGCTGCTCTGTGAGAGCAGCTCCAGCTTCCCCCACCTCCTGGCAAATTTTGTCACCACCAAAGTGCTGAATAATCTTTTATCAGTCACCCCTCTGCTGAGAGGATCAAAACTCAGTCAGGAGGTGGCCTCTTCTGAATGCTGAGTTCTATCACTGTTCACTCCCTGTCAGCCTAGAGGTAGTGGCTGTTTTCGTCTATTCCTGTTGTCCTTTTTCACCCCTTTTAGTAGGTAACTACCTGTTACTAGTTAATTCTTTACACTTAGTAAAACGTGATGCTCACAAAGCAAGGGTTTTGTTAATGAGAGAAAGTGCGAATTGTGGTTACAGATGGGGAGTCTATGAGTAGAAAGGGGTCCATTAGGCTCCTTGGAAGGATCGGGAAAAGAAGGGAGTTGATGAGCAGAAGTGGCAAGGGGTGCACCCCACTGCCTGTTGCTGAGATCAAGAGACTCTGGGCTTTGGCACTCAGCTGGAGGTTCCTGTAGCATTTAAAGACATTGACAGCTGAGTCAGCAAAGATCAGTGCTAAAGTGATCCAGGGAGGAGGAGATCTGCTTCTGAAGATTTGGAGGACGGCAAAAGGAATTTCAGGTTTCCTAAATGTCCTTTTAATGCAATTGAGCTCAATCTCATCATTACACAAATCAGGTAACCTAAACCCAGAGATGTCCTACTGGGCTGTTCTCACATCTCCGGGGTGCCATTCACCAGAGTGTTCTCCTTCAGGACAATGTAACATAATTATCTGCAGAAGAGTAGCTGGACGAGAGTGGGTGAAGCCCTCAGAAGAGGAGCCAAATGAACGACTCCATCTTGGGAAGTTTAGCTGAGTCTGAAAATGGAAACGCTCTAAGATCAACATATATTTTTCTTCTGGGGTTGGAGATGTGCTACTCTGACTCTCCTTATATTGCAATATAATATTATAAGCTAGTTGCCCCAAGTCCCAAAGTGGGTAATACACAATTTTAAGTACACTTATAACTAACAACAATAAAAATACTGGATGCAGAGAAAATTATTTTTAATATTGCATTTGTTCAAAAGTACATAAATATGTTCTATAGTACATAATATAATGTAAACACTGTAAAACTTGAATAATAAAACATGTACTAAGAAAGAAATTTGCTCATGAAGATATTTGTGCCCACCCAAGTCAGAGACCCTCGTTTACGTCACAGAAGCATGGTGGCAGGGGATCAAAGTCAGCATACAAGTTACATTCGTCACAGCACTGGAGGTTGGGATAAGACCCAGGGGTGATGGCTGTGGCTGTGGCGACCTTGTCCTGGGTGACCATGGCTGGATTATTTCTTAAGGCCAAACAAGCAGGTACCTTTGGAGCTCTTAAGAAAAGACATACACACACAGCATAGTATTAGAATTTTTCTTCTCAGTTCATTTGTTACAATTGTCAGGGGTATCTGGGAAGTTTAGGGCTGGGGCCAAACACATGACACCAGCCTGAAATTAAAGCTCTCTGCCCCTGTCCTAAACCCTACCTAATCCCTTCCTCTCCTAAGATTGCTAGCAATGTAAAATCAGGTTACAGCAAATGAGGGAGAGTGAATTGCAAGTGTGGAGCACCCAGCTGATTGTTGCAGGCCCGGTGAGTGCAGAGCATGACGGGAAGGTGCTACATTTGGCTGTCCCCCAGGTCCTGGGATTTACCCTCTAGCTCACAGGCTTAACTTCTCCAGAATGGGAACATCACTGCTTCTGACAACCAACCTCTCTCATATTTGAAGATTCCTCTCCCCCAAATTTAATTCTCATTTGACCTACACTCCCTTGTAAAGTGTCCCCCAGGATCTTCACACAACTCAGCTTCCCCATGGTCCTATAGGGCCACCTCACTGTCCCCAAGGCCATGGCAAGGAATAAGAGAACACCCTGAGAGCTCCCCAACTCAGGAAAAGGAGATCAGTCCAGCCCGTCCTCTGAGTGAATACGAGGCAGAGCCTCATACACAGCCTCCCCCGCAGTCCTCAGTCTGCAGTGCCTGGGACAGAGGGAGGGCCCAGCCAGTGTGCTGATTTAACCAGCTGAGGGTAAACTCAGTGAGCCCAAGTGACAGCAAAGCAGCGCTGACACGCAGAACTGCCCACTGAGAACATTCTACTTATGAGCTCACAGCCCCAAGCCAGAAGGGGAAGAAGCCAAGATTCTACACTCACCTGTCTTTGCCTTTTCAAACCCACCTGCTATTCCTGACCTCACCCAGGGTGTGGCCACAGGGCAAGGAATGACCCTGCTCAAGCAGAGAGCCCCAGGAATCCCATTTGAGGGGGGATGTTATTCACTCTTACCCACATCACTCACTTCAATGCTTTGGCTACTTTGAAGTAAAGACAGATGACAACACCCATCAGCATGAGCATGACCGCCAGGATACCGCCACCAATGCAGAACATAATTATGGTGTTGACTTGAGAAGACTTAGCTTTATCTAGGCAGAGCAGTGCAGGCAGTGAATGTAACTCCCCTCCCCACACAGCCACTTAACAACCTCAATATGCTTCCTCTAGTGGAGGAAGAATGAACCCCAAACCACAGATTTTTTATGCATATAAAACATAAATGAGTCTTCCCAGGGAGGCCTAGGATCCTAAGCTGGCGCAGAGATGGGGAAAAGGATTTATTTTTAAATTAGATGGGACTGAAATGCAAAATCCACAGAGAAGGAAGGAAAGAAAGTGGGAAGAGTCTTTTTCTCCCTGTCATATGCAGTAACGTGCAGCTGTAAATAACAAACAGGTCTGCACTTGAGCAAATGATTTTACTACTCCCCAACACATAGCCCTCCTGAAATATGTTCACTTTCAGAGTTAGAATTAACCCCTCCCCTCACTGTACATCAGGCTTAAAAATCTCCTGTGGGAATGATTAAGGAAACAACTTTTAAAAATGTTATATTTGACAATACTGAGAATACACAAATCCATTTTGTAAGTGATATATGTTTTAGGAAAAAAAGGTTTTAATTCTCCCACTGACAATTGCCATTTTTCCTCTTAAATCCACCCAGGAAATCCAATTTGTCTGGAATAAGCAATTTGTTTAATCCAACTCCCTGAAACTGGGGAAAAGTGAGCCAGGAGAGAAGAATAAACAACCCAAATGCCAAAGCATACTTACTACCATCTAAGTCTTCACAGCTGGTTGAATGCTGATAGTACAAAAAAATTACAATTAAAATAAACTTCAGGGAATAGTACATCTTATCTGGAATTTCTCAAACCTTATTTTGAGAAAGAAAATTCTAATTATGCCTGTTAGGAGTTGTTAAGATATAAGTTTGAAGAGCTCGCTTATTAGGAGTGCAGCCTCCACCAGAGCTAGCAGAATGGACAGCCACTGTCAAGCTCCAACTTCTATACCTATTAGGCGATAGGCTGTGTGACATCAACTCTTTGGACACCACCTTTCTTTCATGGAGTTCTGAATTCCATTCCATGTTCAGATATATTTGAGCATCAATGGAAATATGAAAGCCCAAATATTATTTTAAATCATTCGATCTGTTTCTCCCTTTCAGGTTTTGTTTCCCTCAGAGAATCTTTTAAGGTTTGACTGTTAATCAAAAGCAAATTTGGGATTTCAATAAAATAAAAGGACAGTAATGTGGGGAGGCTAATGTCTAAAAATACTTGTGTGTCTAAAAGTTCAATTATAGAAGACTGGTTAGACTTTATATTTTAGCAACACAATGAAATAATATGTAGCTGTAGCCATTTAACAGGATTCAGAAATAGGTTCATTGACTTCAGAATATTATCATACTTTATGGTTAAGACAAAAAGATTTCAAAAAGTAATTTGAATAGGATATCTGTTCTAAATCAGGTTTCTATGATTTCAAGGTACTCACACCCAGCAAAGCTGTTTCAATCAAATGACAGAATTATTTTAACTACAAATGGTTATTCTTTGCTGCTCTGGCCAAATCTGGCCATGACCCAGAGGTCAGGAACAGCAGGGGAAATATTGACAAAAACGATGGCACAAAACCTCTGAAAATTTTCTGTTCTATAAAAGCAATGAAAAATGTGGCAAAAATATGTCACAATCAGCCTTTTCAGACTCTGGAAGTTAACTAAAAGCTTGCAGCAGCTCAGGAAACATTTATTCAAGAAGAACAACTGAATCTCAGTAAAAACAGCAAGCTTTGAGGCATTGTTCCATTAATTGCTCTCCTTGGAAACAGCAGCCCAGATTCCAATTCAGCCACCAGAGGGAACAGAATAGGGATAGAGCTCTTTCAAAGCCTCATTCCCAAAGAATTGTCACTATTTACCCTGTCTGCTTGTTACCTGGAATACCTCACTTGCAAAGCTATTTGTATTTGGCCTAACTTGGAGTCCACTCAGTGCAAAAAGTCTTCTCCTCAGGGGAATTTAGCAAAAACAATTACAGGCAATGGTTTTAACCTCCTGGCTGCCTGAGGTGATGGATAACATTTGGGGCAAATGAGAGACTAGCCAAAAAGCTTAAAGGAAAAGCTGGTAAATTAGATGTCCAAAGTGGTTTTGAAAAGCTCTGACATATTCCTGAAAGTCTAGAAGGTCACGCATGTGTAGGGTTACATACATGCCTAAGGCTGTGAGCATGCTCAAGAAAGACATGATATGGCCTTAAGCATTCACCTCTGGCTGACCTTGAGGCTTTTCCCAAGCAGCAAGTAAAGTCTAAGGCAGAGTTTTTAACTGCTTGGCTGATTGTTGAAGGCATGCCCCAACATGCACACAGAGCCCCTCATGAAAGACTGGGAGATTTATTAGTTCCAGGCAATTAAGGTAATCTTTGCCTAATCCCTAGCCAACCAGTAAGCTAATCAACAGTACTCCAGTGTCCACACACAACAAAGAATACAGACTTTACAGAATTAGTTGAGAAAAGTCACTAAAGAAACAACAATGATAACAAGCAGCAACAACAACAAACTGGGAAGCAGGGGAAATCTGATTTCCAGAGTTGCCATCTTATATTATTTTAAGTGTCCAGTTTTCAACAAAAGACTAGAAGACATGCAAAGAAACAACAAAGTATGGCCCATAAAAAAGGAAGAGAGGGAAGCAATCCATAAAAACTTCCTCTGAAGAAGCCCAGACATTGGCCCTACTAGACAAGGACTTTAAATCAGCTGTTTTAAATATTTTCAAAGGAAACCATGTCTAAAGAACTAAAGGAAAGCATGAGAATAATGTCTCCAACAGAGAATATCAATAAAGAGATAGAAATTATTTTTTTAAAAAGAACCAAATAGAAATTCTGGCATTGCAAAGTACCATAACTGAAAAAAAAAAAAAATCACTAGAGCAGCTTAACATCAGATTTGAGAAGGCAGAAGAAAGAATCAGTGAACCTGAAGATAGGTCAATTGAGACTATCCAGTCTGAGGAACAGAAAGCAAAAGGAATGAATAAAAATGAACACAAAACTTGTAGTTCCCACTCCAACACGTAAAGAGCTTAGGAGTTGTATTTCTCAAAACAAGAAACAAGCTAAACAAACTGAAAATCAATACGTCTTCTTAGGTCAATCAGAGAATTGAAGTCAGAGGTCAAATAGCCACCCCAAAAAGTGAACAGATAGGTGAATACAGAGAGTCACAGCTTATCAGGAGCAGAAGCCACTGCTGGAGCTAGCAACTGATAGGAACACTTAAATGGTAACCAAAGAATTGCTGGAGCTGAATGAGGACTAGCTTGAGAGTTAAAAAAAAAACTCCTGGGGGCCTAGATTTTTTTGTAGGGGGGTGGGCACACTGTTTCTGATTTTTACCTCTAGGAGCTCAACTAGATTCTTATGGTGAAGATTGCAGAAAAATTCCCTCATGCATTGGTTTCCACCAACACCACATGGGGGTGGCCTTGTTACCACTGCGAGATGGTGAAATTCCTGAATTTCCACTAGGCCTCCTCTGACACCACCACCCCAGCAGGTGGGCAGAATGGTGCCTCATTATCACCGGGTCAGGGTGGAAGTTCAGACTTCCCAAGGTCTCCACCAACACCACAAGGGTTGGATGGGGGTGTCACCACCTAAGGACAAAAGTCTCAGCTCTCTACTCAGCCTTCTCTGACACTACTCTGGTGAGACGAGATGTTTCGGACACCTCTTTACAGACTAGTAAGAGTGGAAGTCTAGGCTTTCCACTTAGTCTCTGCTGGGAGTGCTAGGGGTGGGACCACAGTATTCTGTAGTGTTTGACTGGAATATAGTGGTTATTTCTGCCTTGCTAGGCTGCTTGTTTGCCAGTCCTTTGGCGAGAGATAACAGGCTTTTGCTGGGTTTTTTTTTTTTTTTTGGCTTGAGGAAGATTAGCCCTGAGCTAACATCTGTACCAGTCTTCCTCTATTTTCTATGTGGGTCACAGCCACAGCATGGCTGACAAGTGGTGTAGGTCCATGCCCAGGATCCAAACCCACAAACCCAGGCTGCCAACGCAGAGTGTGTCAAACTTCACTATACCACAGGGCTAGCCTGTTGGGGTTTTTTTGTCTGTACCTATTGGTGTTTCCAGGCTGCCGGCTTCTTCAGCTCCAAGTCTGGAAATGTAAAGCAAAAACAAAACCCAGGGAACTCACCACCATGTTGTTCCTTGGATCTCAAGGTTCCTAGCTAGTCTGTTTCTTCTCTCCACTTGTCAGAGTCTTATGTTTGTTTTATATATAACATACAGGGCTTTTAGTTGCAGTTGGAAGGAAGCATAAGGAAAAGTACATCTATTCCATCTTCCCAGAAGCAGAAGTCCCTCATAAAGGAGATTTTGAGATCAATCCTCTACTTAATGACCAAAGCCACTGTGCTGACCCTGCACTTATCTGACCCTGAGAGTGAATACCTCCTTAAATTTTGTGCTCCAGGCACCTCTCATGTGTCATCCTAGGCTGGGCCCTGTCTTTATTTCACATAGCTTATGTTTCCAGCCTCATTTCCCACTGCATTTCCCCACACCACATGTATTTTCATGCCTCTGAGCCTTGACTAGATGGCTCTCCCAGTCCCTCTCCTCTTCGATCTGCTAAAATACTGATCTTGCAAGGCTTTACCCAAATGCCATCTCCTCTGTAAAATCTTCACTGATTCCCTTCTGCCCCCATGTTAATTGCTCCTTTTCCTCTATGAATATCCATGACCGTTGCTTGTACCTCTATGAATATTTGAATTTCATTTGTCTTAAGAATTTCCAGTTCCTGCTTCAACTCTACAGACATTTGTCTTGAGTACAGTAACCTACTGTGCTCACCCTCACTGAACCCAATACTCTGAGTTGAATTAACTGTGGATTTTCTTCTGCTTTTTATCTCACTCAAAAATGTTTTATGTTTCTATTTCTTCCTATCATGGCAGCAACTATTTGGAGGGATGTGGCCTTGAATGAGCTTAGTCATGATTATGGAGACAGGCTATGTTGACCTCCCCTGCAGAGCTGACCACTTCCCTCTTGGTCTCCTTCTATCCCTGTGGTTATTTGATTGCTCTATTTGATGGGCCTTTACATTGAAAGTCTGCTTTTTTTCAAGGTGTGAGTTTCATGAGGCAGGAACTTAGATCTCCAAGTATCAAAAAGGGGGCCTAGAACCCATTAGATGCTGGCACATGTCATGGGCAATGACCCAATAATGAATTTTGTGAATCTGGTAACAACTTTCCCCACCTAAGCCTCTAAATTCAGACAAAGCAATAAATTCAGACATAACAGTAAACCTTGACCAATATCATTTCATTTATTGATAAAAATATTTTACACATTGCTTATAAGTCAGCAACATTAAACTATTGACCTTACTACCTCCAATGTGATTTAGTAATAGCTCTCTGAGTTCACTGGAGATGACCAGGAGGCAATGGCTAAAACCTGTTTGACAGATGAGAAACTGAAGCTCAGAGAGAAGAAGTGACTCCTTTAGGTCAGCTAGCAACTCAATGGCAGGGCAGGAACTAGGGCCTGGTTCTGTGATCTTCCCCTCCAGCCCCCTTCTCCCAGGTCCAGTGCCCTTCTACCCACCCCCAACCTTTCTGAAACCCTCTGAAATGTTGTATTGCTCCTCATACCAGTCCCCCCTAACTCTATTATCCAGAGGCTTTGATTTTGCCTCTGAGCTGAGAGATATGCAAAGAAATCTAGTTGCTTTTCATTTAGGAAAGGGGCTGGTTATTGCTGTCGATGTTCTCATCCTAAGAGCTATCTCATTGGCAACTCACATGTAGTGACTAGTCAAGAATATTGTAGGTGATAGGAGCCAGAGGCCATGTGTTCTGGATGGCAAAAGGTAGGCAGCAGCTGTGCTCAGAATCAGTGAGTTGAACTTTGTGATGCAATCCTGTTACAGGGGCTTGCTTTCTCTCTGTGAGAAATTCTTTGTAATTCACACCCACAAAGACTTTCGCCCAGGCCAGATATTCTGCCAAGTGCCCATCCTATGACTAATGCCTGGGTCAGGTGGTTGCAAACACCCTGATACCTACAAAGTTGCATCTCTGGTGGCAGAAAGCAGCCCGGATCCCAGGCTCCTGGGAGTAAGCCTGTGAGCCCCCTTACTTAGCCCAGGTTCCATCTCTGTGCCTCTTCCACAGCTCCTTCCAATCTGCTCCCAGGATTCTCATCTTTACCTTCAGACCCCTGCACAGCCAAGGACCTAGCCATGACTGTGGCAACTGCCATGAGAAGTGTTGGGTTTTCCCCAAATTAGGAACTTCCTAATTGAAATCTTCTACTCTCAGAGAAATAAAGATTGTAGTGAATAATGTGAAATCAGGTTTTATGTAATGCCCAGGTTTGAAGACAGTTTCTGTGTCTTTGTAAAACCCAAGCTGAGGACCTCCTTATTTTGAGAACTCAAGAGAGGGCGACATTTGATACGTTCCAAGAAGTATTTAGCACCAGAAAAGGTTTGTCTCACTAGAAAACATCAAGTTTCACTTTTTGCTTATGCTGCTAGGAAGCTTCAATCTAAACTTCGTTCTCAGATGCTTTTACTGTTTCATCCCAGGCATTTGGCACAATGATATTCCTTCTCACTAGAATGTTTACAACCCTTTTTATTTTCTTACTCTAACTGTCCTTTCATTGCAATATAATACTGCAAGCTAGCTGCCTCAAGTTTCAAAGTGGGTAATATATAAATATAAGTAAAGGATATCTGCCACAAAGTAAAAAATACTAGAGGTGTAGAAAATTTTTTCAGTATTGCACATTTATCGAAAAGTGTACAAATGTAAACTTATAAAATATTTAACTTAAAATATATATATTTAAGTTTATATATATAAATTTAGCTAAAACACCAAACAATTCTACTACAAAAAAAGTAAAATATAGCTTTTAAAGATATCCATGCCTGGCATTCCCAAGGTAGAATTGTCACACGGTGGGAGGGAATTTAGCTGGTTATAGATCCTACCTGCTTCACCACTCTGCATTGTGCCAGGAGACCCACAGGAGTCAACTGTTACCTGGACTACCCTGCTGCAACGCTATTCTCTGAGGCAGCACTGTCGGGTGCTGGATAAGTGCACGGTAGAGACAGAGCCCAATCACTGAGGATCACATTCCTCCAAGTCAGGTCGCATGGTTTTACTGTTGATATGATTGCTTCCAATCTCCTTCACAACGCTTAAGAAACCAAATATACAAAGAATTGTATTTGATTTTTTCCTTAGTCCATTTATTGCAATTGTCTTGGGGACTCCTCGGGAATGTTAGGGCTGGGACAACTTACACCATGTGTCCCCAGAACTAGACTATTCCTCCCTCTACCTGTGTCCAAAATTCCTATCCAATCCTTTCCTCACCCAACTACATTATGACTGTAAAATCAGGTTAAAAAGAATCAAGGAGAAAAAATTCCAGACTTGGTAATGGATTAGTGCATTCTACCTTTGTCAGTGCTCATCCAGCTGGTCAACGTGCAGGGCACCTCATAAATAATATGCACCCAAAATGAGAGCACCCAAATATATTGAGCAAACACTAACAGATTTGAAGGGAAAAAGAGAACAATACAATAATAGTAGGAGACTTCAATACCACACTTTCAACAATAGATGGATCATCCAGACAAAAAAATCAATAAGGAAATGCTGGACTTGAATTATACCTTAGACTATTGGGCCCACAGACATATATACAAAGTTTCATTGAACAGCAGCAGAATACACATTCTTCTAAAATGCACATGGAACATTCTCCAGGATGGAGCATACATTAGGTCACAAAATAAATATTAGCAAATTTAAGAAAACTGAAATCATACCAAGTATCTTTTCCAACCACAATGGTATGAAACTAGAAATCAGTAACAGGCAGAAAATTGGAAAATTCACAAATATGTGTAATTAAACAGTACACTCCAGGACAACAATGGGTCAAAGAAGAAATCAAAAGGGAATTTTTAAAAAATCTTGAAACAAATGAAAATGGAAACACAACATACCAAAACTTATGGAATGCTGCAAAAGCAGTTCTAATAGGGACGTTTATAGCAATAAATGCCTACATTAAGAAAAAAGAAAGATCTCAAAAACACAACTTAACTTTACACTTCAAGGAACTAGAAGAGCAGAACAAACTAAGCCCAAAGTTAGCAGAAGGAAGGAAATAACAAGGATCAGAGAGGAAATAAATAAAATAGAGACTAGAAAAACAACAGAAAAGATCAATGAAAAAGAGCTGGTTTTTTGAAAACATTAACAAAATTGACAAAACTTTAGCTAGACTAACTAAAAAAAGAGAGAAGACTCAAATAAATAAAATCAGAAATTAAAGGAGATATTTACAATTGATACAACAGAAATACAAAGGATCATAAGAGAATGCTATAAACAATTATACACCAACAAATCTAATAACCTAGAAAAAAGTGATAAATTCCTAGAAACACACAACCTACCAAGTCTGAATCATGAAGAAACAGAAAATCTAAACAGACCAATAATGAGTAAGGAAATGGACTTAGTAATCAAAAAATTCTCAACAAAATAAAGTCCAGGAACATATGCTTTCACCAAACATCTTAAGAAAGTGAATTCTACTAAACATTTAAAGGAAGGTAATCCCAACTCTTCTCAAACTCTTCCAAAAAAACTGAAGAGGAGGGAACACTCCCAAACTCATTTTGCAGGGCCAGCATTACCCTGATACCAAAGCCAGAAAAGGACATTACAAGAAAAGAAAGATACAGGCCAGTATCCCTGATGAATATAGACTCAAAAATTTCAAACAACATATTAGTAAACTGAATTCAACAGCACATTAAAAGGATCATATACCTTGATCACGTGGGATTTATCCCTGGGATGCAAGGATGGTTCAACATACACAAATCAATGTGATACACCACATTAACAGAATGAAGGATAAAAATCATACAGTCATCTCAATAAATGCAAGAAAAGTATTTGACAAAATTCAACATCCTTTCATGATAAAAACTCTCAAAAAATTGGATATGGAAGGAAATTACCTCAGCATAATAAAGGCTATATATGACAAGCCCACAGCTAACATCATACTCAATGGTGAAAAGGTGAAATCTCTTCCTCTAAAGCAGGAACAAGACAAGGGTGCCTACTCTCACCACTCCTATTCAACATAGTACTCAAAGTCCTATCAGAGCAATTAAGGGAAAGAAAAAAGGCATTAATATCAGAAACAAAGAAGTAAAATTGTCTCTGTTTGCAGACAATGTGATCTTATATATATAAAATCCTAAAGACTCCACTTGTTAGAACTAATAAACAAATTCAGTAAAGTTGCAGGATACAAAATGGATACATACAGAAATCAGTCGCATTTCTATACACTAACAACAAACTATCAGAAAGAGAAATTAAGAAAATAACCCCATTTACAATAGTATCAAAAAGAATAAAATACTTAGGAATAAATTTAACCAAGAAGTGAAAGATCTGTACACTGAAAACTATAAGACTGTGGCGAAAAAAACTGAAGACACAAACAGATGGAAAGATATCCTGTGTTCTTGGATTGGCACAATTAATATTGTTAAAATATCCATCTTACCCTAAGTGATATAAAGATTCAATGCAATCCCTATCAAAATTCCAAAGGCATTTTTCATAGACATAGAAAAAACAATCCTAAAATTTGTATGCAATGACAAAAGACCCCAAATAGCCAAAGCAATCCTGAGAAAGAACAAAACTTGAGGTATTACACTGATTTCAAACTATATTATAAAGCTATAGTAATCAAAACACTATGGTATTGGCATAAAAATAGACACATAGACCAATGAACAGAATCAAGAGCCCAGAGATAAACCCTCACATATATGGGTAACTAATATTTGACAAGGGACCCAAGAATATACAAAGAGGAAAGGATAGTCTCTTCAATAAATGGTGTTGGAAAAACTGAATAATTACATGCAGGAGAATGAAGTTGAATCCTATCTTATACCACTCACAAAAGTCAACTCAACGGCCGGCCCTGTGGCGTAGTGATTAAGTTCAGCATGCTCTGCTTCAGCGGCCCAGGTTCATGGGTTCAGATCCTGGGCACAGACCTACACCACCTGTCAGCCATGCTGTGGCTGTGACCCATATATAAAGTGGAGGAAGACTGACAACAGATGTTAGCTCAGGTCTAGTCTTCCTCAAGCAAAAAAAGAGGAAGATTGGCAACAGATGTTACCTCAGGGCTAATCTTCCTCAGCAAAAAAAAAAAAAAATTAACTCGAAATGGATTAAAGACTTAAACATAAGACCTGAAAACATAAAAGTCCCAGAAGAAAACACAGCATAAAAGCTCCATGACATAGTTTTTGGCAATGATTTTTTGGATATGACACCAAAAGCACAAGCAAGAAAAGCAAAAACAAACAAGTGAGACTACATCAAACTAAAGAGCTCTGCACAGTAAAAGAAACAATCAAAAAATGAAAAGGGAACCTATGGAATGGGAGAAAATATTTCCAAACCATCTATCTGATGAGGGGTTAATATCCAAAATTTATAAGGAATTCAAAAGCAAAAATAAATAAACAATCCAATTAAAAATGGGCATAGGACCTGAACAGATGTCTTTCCAAAGAAGACATACAAATACACAATAGGTATATGAGAAGATACTCAACATTACTAATCATCAAGGAAATGCAAATCAAAACCACAGTTAGGTACCACCTCACACCTGTTAGAACGGCTATCATCAAAAAGACAAGAGACAGGGCCAGTCCAGTGGTGTAGTGGTTAAGTTCATGCACTCTGCATCAGCAGCCCGGGGTTTGCAGGTTCAGATCCCAGACACGGACCTACACACCACTCATCAAGCCATGCTGTGGTGGCGTCCTATATACAAAAATAGAGGAAGATGGGCACAGATGTTAGTTCACGGCCAATCTTCTTCACCAAAAAAAAAAAAAAGACAAGAGACAAGCGTTGGCAAGGATGTGGAGAAAAGGGAACCCTTGTGCAATGCTGTTGGAAATGTAAATTGGTACAACCATAATCACTATGGAAAATAGTACAGAGGTTCCTCAAAAAATTAAAAATAGAAGTACCATATGATTCAGCAATCACACTTCTGGGTATATATCTAAAAGAAATGAAATCAGAATCTCAAAGAGATATCTGCATTCCCATGTACACTGCAGCATTAATCACAATAACCAAGATATGGAAACAATCTAAGTATCCATTTACAGATGAATGGATAAAAAATATGTGGTATATATATATATATATATGCAATGGAATATTATTTAGCCACAAGAAAGAAGGAAATCCTGCCATTTGCCACAACATGGGTGGACCTTGAGGGCATTATGCTAAGTGAAATAAATCAGATGGAGAAAGACAAATACAGTATGATCTCACTTATATACGGAAGCTAAAAAAGGTGAACTCCTAGAAACAGAATAGAATGGTGGTTGCCAGGTACTGGAGGGTGGGGAAAATGGGGAGATGCTGGTTAAAAGGTACAAACTTCCAGTTGTAAGATTAATATGTTCTGGGGATCCAGTGTACAGCATGGTGACTATAGTTAACAACACTGTACTACATGATTTAAAGTTGCTAAGAGAGATCTTAAACGTTCTTACTACAAAGAAAAAAGATAATTATGTGAAGTGATGGAAGTGTTAACTAACCCTATTGTGGTAATCATTTCATATAGATATGAGTATCAAATCATCACATTGTATATCTTAAACTTACATAATGTTATAATATCTCAATAAAGCTGGAGAAAATTTTCTAAAAATTGGTGAAACTAAGCGAAGGGTATTGGTATTCATTGGACCTCTCACATTTTTTTCTGTAAGTTTGAGACTTTTTAAATGGGGAATAATTATCCCAAGATGTCTTTTTTAAAAATCACACACCCATAATTATTGATTTAGACTTGTTTTTGATGTGTTATGTAATGCCAGGAATTTGAATAGGAGTAGATGGGCAAAGAGAGGAAAATACCTCAGCAAAAGCTTAAACCACGTTATGACCTCTCTCAGACCTGACGGCATGTTTTCTTGGATAAAATCATAGAAGTATTATGACTTTAGAAGTCAAGTGTTAAATATATCAAGGAGGTTTATTGAAAACTGTTTTTAACTATGAGTTTCTCCAGGAGGAATCAAGATTTTTCCCCAGAGGAATAAAAAAGATACGGACCCTTTGCTGGGATTGTAGTCCTTTATGAAGCTGTAGCCAAGTGGCTTTCTCCTGACCACTCTCCCTAGTCCCTGCTCAGAGTGAGCCTCACAGGAACAGAAGTGAGAAAAAGGCTGGGCTGGGTGAGTCACTTGACTCCACCTCACAGGGAGAAAGCCCAGCAGTATAAACTGCTAACACTTCTCTTGGTTCTGTTTTGCAGAAAGCTCCTGTCCCTCCCAACCTGTCAGGGAACTAAGATCAGCCAGGTAAGATGTTGTTGATTTTAAATAAATTGTTAAGTGTCAGGCACTATGCTAAATACTGTCACAGATTATCTTATTTCATATCATAATAGCTTACATGGTAAATTCTGGCATCCCTACTTTATAATTGAAAAAACTGAGGTTCAGAGAGTTTGGGGAACTTGCTTGAGTCCTCATTGCTGGTAAGTATCAAAACCAGGACTGTAGTCCTCCTCTCTCCCTGTTTCGCCTCAGGGACTGAACCTCAGAAGATGGAGCTGAGATCCCACCCGCCTGCTTTGAGTGATGCCCCAAGGCTCCCAGCGGATGTAAAATGCCATTTTGCATCTAGCTCAATTCTGCCCACTCAGGTCTCTGAGGATCAGCAAAGTAATAGGAGGTGTCTGAGTTGACACCATTTCTCTAGCTCACTGGATTCTTTCTTTTTTTTTGTGGGGAAGACCAGCCCTGAGCTAACATCTGTTGCCAATCCTCCCCTTTTTGCTGAGGAAGACTGGCCCTGGGCTAACATCCGTGTCCATCTTCCTCCACTGTATATGGGACGCCACCATGGCATGGCTGACAAACGGTGCGTCGGCGGGCGCCCGGGATCCGAACTCGCGAACCCCGGGCTGCCAAGCGCGGACGAAACCGCTGCGCCACCGGGCGGCCCCTGGATTTTCTTTATAAGAAAAATACATGGTTATGGAGTTTGTTGAGGCTCAGTTCTAGCAGCTCTCTCATGCCCTACTTCATTTAAAAATGAAGCTCTCTCCCAAGTCAGCCTGAATATGCCCATTCTTCACAGGGAACCTGCTCAAGGTCACAGGAATAATGAAGAGCGAAGCTGCTTTCATGCTCTTCTTTGACTCACTGCAGCCTCTACCCTCTTGTATTATTCTGCTCGGGCTGCCTAACAAAGTAACACAGATTGGGGGACTTAAACAACCACCATTTATTTTCTAACAGTTCTGGACACTACAATCAAGGCCAAGATCAAGATGTCCAGTTGATTTCTTCTGAACCTTTCTCCTTGGCTTGCAGATGGCAGCCTTCTCTCCTCTGTGTCTTCATGTGTTCCTTACTCTGTGTGTCTGTATCCTAATCTTCTCTTCTTATAAAGACACCAGGCATATTGGATTAGGACTCACCCTAATGGCCTCATTTTAACTTAATTACCTCTTTAAAGGCCCTATCTCCAAATACAGGCACATTCTGAGGTACCAGGGGTTAAGCCTTCAACATATGAATTGGGGAGGGACACAGTTCAGCCCATAACAAACCTTCTTATTGGTAATTGATTCCCTTTATCATCTGAAATCCAAACCAGTTGTTAGGTGAAGTAACTTTTCTTCTCTGGCTACCCTAAGACTCTCTCTTACAATTCCCTTGCCCATGCATTGGTCTTAAGAGGTAAATCATTTAAATGGACCATTTGGATCCAACTATAGGTAAAGCAAACCTTAGCATCTCCCCAGTTCCCTCTTCCTTTCCCACATCACCACTCCCACATTCTTAAGGATAGTCCCATGCCATGCATTGCACATGGCAGCCCAGAATTTTAGTTTTCTGCTCATTCTAACAGGCTCTCTCCAAATGCCCTCAAAGGATACATTTCTAAGGTAGTTTAGAGGAAAGATCACAAGGGTAAACAAACCTGAATTCTTTTTCTTAGTCACTTACACCTGCTCTATAACTTTAGCTAAGTGATTTAATATCACTTGACTTCAGTTTTCTGGTCTGTAAAATGGGTATATCACACCTACTTCATACTATGGCATGAGGTTTATCATATTCAAAACATGAAGCCCCTAGCACAGGCCTGGCACATAGGAGGTGCCCAGTAGCTGTTAAATGTTGATTTCCTCTTCCCTCGCTTTTCCCATGCTTCTGTTCTCTGTCCTCTCCTTAAGCAGCAAGAATATTATGCATTGCCTCTAATAATATTACCATTCCAGAATATTTGAAAGTCTCTCTTCTCTTCTATTTCCTAGCTTGAGAGCGAAACAGCGGTCACTTCAATATTTAATTATTATTATCAAAATAATAATATAGTGGTTCTCAAAGTGTGGTCCTGGGGCCAGCAGCATCAGCAGCATCTGGAACTTGTTAGGCATGCAAACTCTCAGGCCCCAGCTCAGGCCTTCTGAAATGCTGGGGGTAGGGCCCACCTATATGTATTTCATCAAGCCCTCCACTCACTGGAATACAAACTTATTTTAAGAACCACTGGTCTATGTTTAAGAACATGGGCTCTTGAGCCAGGTTGCTGGGATTTGATACCCTTCCCACTTTTTATTACTATGTGACCATGCATAGGTTAAGAGACTTCTCTGGTCATCCATTTTCATATCTATTGAATGGAGATTACACTTTATCTACCCCAGAGGGTTGTTGAGAGAATTAACTGGGGCGATGTTCATGAAGCCCTGAGTGAATCTCTGTAGTGCCTCACATTGGGATGACCTGGGCACTTACGAAAAACCACTGAAGCCTGGATCCCACTCTAGGAGATTGTGAATGAATTGTATGGGGTGCTGCTTGGGAATCTGGGTTTTCGAAAGCTCCATAGCTGATTCTAATGCACACAAAGTTTGAGAACGCTAGCTTTGTGGTTTATAGGCTGCCCCGGAACTGGACTAGCTGAGTTCAATTCCTGGCCCTTTTTCTTACTAGCTTTGTGGCTCTGGGAAAGTTCTCAACCTCCCTATACTAGTGTTTCCCACTTAGTCACTGCTTCCACCATTAAAATGGAGGATAATAACAATATTGCCTACTTCTTACAGTCATTGTGAGGATTAAATATCTGTAAGAGCCAGTGCTGGGCACGCAGTCATCAGACAGTAAACATTAGCCATTATCATCATCATTGTGATCGTTACTACCACCTGTAGGAGCAGCTGAATTCTTCCCATAGAGAATCCCCCACACAGCCAGAATCCACCCACCCTTCTTAGATGGAAGCCTCTACTTACTGGAAGCGAGAAAGATGATTCTCTGATTTTGTTTTCTGGTCTTTCTAGAGTCCAGGTAAAGCCCGCATTAGGATTGAGTTTCAGGATTGGGCTTTGTAGGCCTCTCCCAGCTAGATTTGCCGAGAGATCATAGTTGGCACTGAGGAGTCAGCAGTCCCTCCGGTAAGTGGGGTTCTGTGTCCCACGTGGGATCCCCATACAACCATGCAGCTAATGTTGAACTGTATTAGGCTCCTCACAAAGTAGGCCACCAGAAATTGATTTCTCCTTCTTGGAGCTCTTGGGGAGAAAAGCAATTATGATTTCTCTTCCTAGAGTGAAGAAAGATGAGTTTGGTAGAAGAATTTTTAATTGCATTAAAAAAAACACTTTCTAATGAAACCTAATTTGTGATTTGTAATCACCACGTATAAAGGAACAACCACTTTATTTTTCTTTCCTATTTTTGGCTGAAGGGTAATGCTCTAAAGATAAGGGCCTTTTATTTATTTACTTAAAAACAACTTATCATAAGAACAATACATGTTTGTTACAGAAAAATAAGAAAGCAGACAATTAAAAGAAAAAAATTCCATAATCCAATCTACTCATAGACAATAATTAACTTTTGTATATATTTTCTTTACTTTCTTCCTTCATATTTTTAAAATGCTTATATGAATATGTTTTAAATGTAAGTAGGACTACATATTCTTCAAATAGATTTTCTTCATATATATATATATATATATATACACATATATATCTCAAGGATATCTTTCATATAGTTTGCCTCAATTAAAAAAAACACTGCAGAGTAATCCTTTGTATGGATTCATTATAATTTACATAATCAATTATGAAAATGTGTTTTCTCTGTTTAATATTTTACTATTATGAGAATGCCATATTTATATTTATGCATATATCTGATTATTTCATAAAGATAAATTCTTAGATCTAGAATTACCAGGTCAAGTTTCATATATTTATATATACTGTCATATTACTCTGGATAAATATGGTACTTACATAATCTTCCACTAGAGTGTAAAAGAGCAAATGTTTCTATTATGTCCAGCAGTGGATACTCTAATTTTAAAATATCTGGCAGGGGCCTTTTGAAAAGAGGACTTAACTGATTTCATTGGAAACCCTGGTTCAATTTTCTTTTCCTTCAGCCTCTGTCAAATGCATTTGCCAAACAGGGTGAAATTAAAAGGGGCAAAGGGAAAAGGCTTCTTAACGCCTCCATCATGGTAAATGTCTGGGTAGCTGTGAGGGCTAGGAGAGCAAAATACATAGCAAAATTTTATAATTTTGGTCTCATACCATCTGATGAATGTTTCCTTCTGGCCTCCAGGGAAACATATCAATTCCAGCCATATATAGATTTATGTGAGAATATAACAGTTCTATGACTGGTTTATTATCAGCAATTTCAAAAGAGGGAGTGTTCTCTTTACTCCACTCATTCACAGAAGGTTTATACGCAGTACCATAACCAAAGCCCTCCACTGGGGCATCTCAACACCTCACACATAATAGGCACTAAGTAATTACTCATGGAATCAAATTGGCAGTCTTGCTTTGCCCTGCTGTTTGTTAAGATCATATAAGAGTTGGAATTGCTCAATTTTTAAACCTTCTCTGCTCTTCCCCAAGAATGCAAAATCTTAAGAGTCAAAAATTGACCTGGATGAAGGTGGGTAGCAGGGTACTGTCAAGCACACTTAAGACAAGGCGAGACCTGAATGATTCTCCTGGTAAAGATACAACAGTCCACTTCTAGATTTGGTTTATTACTTACATAGACAGTGAAAGGGAGATTAGACAAAAGTGCCAAATCCTTGTTCCACACTCCAAAAAGGCTGATATCAAAACAAAAGGGGCTAGATGACTGCAATGCAAGTTGTGGGACATTCCAATGCTGAGGAGCCAGTTCTAGCTTGAAGCTAAGTGGTTTTATATTTTGGAGTTCTATTTTGAGGGGGGTAAAGGCAGAAAGCCTCATACCTCAGCAGAACCTAGAGGCAAAGAGAAACTGTCTCATGATAGCCTCCCAGAGGAGAGAGGGAGGTGAGTGAGAGGTGGCTCTGTAGCAATTCCTTATAAGCTTCTTATCCTCTCTTGATCTAGGAGGATCGCAAAGCATTCTGCAAAGACTCAGATTAGCCGTTGCTTGCATGACCTATGTGGAAAGGTGCAAGGATGCCAAGGCACAATGACAATGAGATTGTTTTCTTAATTTCTCTTCCAGACAGTTCACTGTTAGTATACAGAAACACAATTGATTTTCATGTGTTGATTTTGCATCCTGAAACTTGACTGAATTCACTTTTTAGTTCTAACATTTTTGAGTTTTGAAACATTTAGGGTTTTCTACATAAAAGTTTATGCCATCTGCAAAAAGAGAGAATTTTACTTCTTCTTTTCTTATTTGAATGCCTTTTACTTATTTTTCTTGCCCAACTGCTCTGGCTAGGACTTCCAACACTATACTGAACAGAAGTGGTGAGAGTGAGCATCCTTGCCTTGTTCCTGATCTTAAAGGAAAAGCTTTCAGCTTTTCACTGCTGAATATGATGTTAGCTGTGGACTTGTTATACATGGCCTTTAGTATTTTGAGGTAATTTCCCTCTATTCTTAATATATTGATAATATATATTAAGATTTTTATCATGAAAGGGTATTGAATTTTGTCAAATGCTTTTTCTGAATCTATTGAGATGACCATATGGTTTTCATCCTTTATTCTGTTAATATGGTGTATCACATTAATTCATTTTTTTTTTTGTACTGAACCATCCTTAAATCCCAGGAATAAATTCTACTTTGTCATTGTGTTTGATCCTTTCAAGGTACTGTTGAATTTGCTTTGCTAATATTTTGTTGAGGATTTTTACAACTATGTTCATCAGGGAAACTGGCCTATAGTTTTCTTTTCTTGTAGTGTCTTATTCCAGCTTTGGTATCTGAATAGTGCTGGCCTCATACTATGAGTTCAGAAGTGTCTTTCCTCTTCAATTTTTTTGAAGAGTTTGAGAAGGATTGGCACTAATTCTTCTTTAATTGTTTGGTAGAATTACATGACAAGTCACTTTTCTCCTGCTGCTTTAAAAATTCTTTGACTTTTGACATTTTAACTATGATGTGCCTTAGTATGATTTCTTTGGACACACCTTATTTTGGATTTGCTAGGGTTCCTGGATCTGGCTGTCTATTTCCTTTCCAAGACTTGGGAAGTTTTCAACCATTATTTCTTTGAATAAGCTTCCTGTCCCTCTTCTCATTCTTCTCCTTCTTGGACTGCCACGATGCATATATTGGTCAACTTTATGGTATCCCATAAGCCCTTTAAGCTTTCTTCACTCTTTTTCATTCTTTATTCTTTTTACTTTTCTGAGGATAGCTTCCAATTATGTGTTTTTGAGTTTGCTGATCCTTTTTTCTGCTTGATCTAGTCTGCTGCTGAACCTTTTAATAAATGTTTCAGTTCAGTTATTCTTCAGCTCCAACATTTCTGTACAGTACTTTTTTAATATTTTCTATATGTTGAAATTTCCACTTTGTTTATGCATTGTTCTCCTGATTTCATTGAGCATCTTTACGATGATTATTTTTAATTCTCTGTCAGGTAAATCATAAATCTCCACAGTTTCTGGAGATTTATCTTTTCACTTTGTTGGGGATATATTTTCCTGTTTCTTCATTTTCCTTGACTTTGTGTCAGTATCTGCACATTAGAAAAAACAACCACCTCTCCCAGTCTTCATGGTCCAGTCTCATAAAGGAAAAGACCCTCACCAATCAGCCTGGCCAGAGATTCTGGGCGCCTCTCAAACTTTCATGCTAATCCAAACCACCATCTTTGTTTTCAGCAGTGCCCAGGCATCTAGAGTATGCCAGGTCCTGGCATTACAAGACAGGAAGACAGAAGCCAGTCCCTTGGACAGCCCCCACAAAAGTTGGAATGTTGGACATGCAGTCCAGTTCTTTCTCTGGAGAAGCTGGGGGCTGGGGGTTTCCTTCTGATCATATAGTGCTGTGCCAAGTGTAGGGATTATGGTGAGAAGGCATCTCAAATTTTCCCCCCAGCTTTAATGTGGCTTTTTTCACACTCACCAAGGATGCAAGAGCCTCTCAATTAGTTACTAGATTTCTCACAAAGGGAATCTGTCTGTGTATTGTTGAATCGTTGTGTCCATGGGGGAAAGGAGGGTCCAGGCTTCCCATTCTGCCATCTTGTTCTACACTAACATGTCTTTTCATTCTTGCATGAGTGTCTTCCATGGAACAAATTTTTTAATTAAGATAAACTCCAATTTATCGATTTTTTTCTTTCATGGACTACATATATATATATGTATATTGTGTGTGTGTGTGAGGAAGACCAGCCCTGAGCTAACATCCATCACTAATGCTCCTCTTTTTTGCTGAGGAAGACTGGCCCTGGGCTAACGTCCACGCCCATCTTCCTCTACTTTATATGGGACCCCGCCACGGTATGGCTGAGAAGCAGTGCTTCGGCGGGCGCCCAGGATCCAAACCCGCAAAACCCGGGCTGCCAAGCGCGAACTAAACTGCTGCACCACCGGGCCAGCTCCCTCATGGATTATATTTTTAATGTCATATTTAAAATATCATTGCCAAACCCAAGGTCACGCAGATATCCTATTTTCTTCTACATATTTTATAGTTTTACATTTAGAACTATAATTCATATTGCCTTAATTTTATATAAGGTATATGTTAAGTTGCATTTTTTTTTGCATGTAGATATTCAATTGGTTTTAAATGACTACTATCCTTTCTCTATTGAATTGCCTTTGAAAATTTTTCAAAAATCAACTATGTTTTTGTGGGTCTATTTCAGAGTTCTCCATTCTGTTCCATTGATCAATGTCTATCATTTTCCAATCCCAGACTATTGATTACTGTAGCTTCAAAATCTTGAGATGGATAGTATGAGTCCTCAACCTTTGTTCTTCTTTTTCAGAATCATTTGGTTTATACTAATTCCTTTGCCTTTCCATATACATTTTAGAATCAGTTTGTAGGTATCTACAAAAACTTTCTGCACTGAATCTATGTATCAAGTTGGGGAAAGTTGACATCTTAAAATATTAAGTCCTCCTATCCATCAACATAGGATATCTCACCATTTATTTCGATATTCTTTGATTAATTTCATCAATGTTTTATAGTTTTCAGCATACAGATCCTACCCAAAGTTTGTTAGATTTGTACCTTAGTGCTTCTGTTTTATTTTTATTTTGGGTGCTATTGTAATTTTTTTTTTTTAATTTCAAATTCCAAATGTTCATTGCTGGCATTTACAGCAGTGAACTTTGGTATACTGACTTTGTTGCTAAGCTCACTTACTAATTCTTTGAGCTTTTTTGTACATATTTTTGGAATTTTTCTACTTTGCTAGTCCTGTCATATGCAAACAGAGACGGCTTGCTTCTTTGTTTCCAATTTATATTTCCCCAATATAGCTATTGTTAGTCAACTTGTATTTTTTTTCCTTTTATTGACTTATACTCTCTAGGACTTTCAGCACAATGTTGAATATGATTGTGGATAGAGGACAACCTTGCCTTCTTCCCAATCTTAGAGGGAAAAGCATTAATTCTCTCACAATTAAGTACAATTTTTTGTAGATGACCTTTATTATGTTTAAGAAGTTTCCCTCTATTTCTAGTTTGCTAAGAGTTTTTATCTTGAATGGATATTGAATTTTGTCAAATACATTCTTACATCTATTGAGATGACAAAATGGTTTTTCTTATTTTGTAAATATAATGAATTACCTTGATTGAATGTATAACCAGCTTTGTATTTCTGGGTTGAAACCCACTTGTTCATAGAATATTATCCTTTTTCTATATTGCTAGATTTGATTTGCTAATAATTTGTTGACACTTTTTTCATCTATGTTCATGAGAGATATTAGTCTCTAGTTCTCTTTTCTTGGATTTCCTTTGTCTGATTTTAGTATTAGGGTAGTTATGGTCTCAAGATATGCATTAGGAGTACTCCCTCCTTTTCTATTTTCTGTAAGAGGTGATGTAGAATTGGTATTGTTTTTTTCTCAATTATTTGGTAGTATTTGTCAGTGAAACAATTTGGACCTAGTATTAGATAGTTTTTAACTACAACTTCAATTTCTTTACTAGATATAGAATTATTCAAGTTACCAACTTCTTCTTAAGAAGAAATTTGTCTTTAAACGAATTGGTCCATTTCATCCAAGACGTCAAAACAGAGCTGATTCACCTATTATCCTTTTTAATTTATGTGAGATCACTAGCAATATCCCTCTTTTACTGCATATATTGGAAATTTGTTTCATGTCTTTTTTTTTCTTGGCAAGTCTTGCTAGAAGTTTATCAATCTCATCGATCTTTTCCATGAACCAGGTTTTGGTTTTATTGATTTTTCTCTATTATTTTCTATTTCATTTATTTTTGTTCCTATTTTTATTATTTCCTTCCTCCAGCTTTGATTATGTTTAATTGGCTCCTCTTTCTCTAGTTTCTTAAGGTGGAAGTAGCAGAAGGTAGTTCAGATCCCTGGTCACATAAACTTATGTATCCCCCTAACTTAGCCAAGATTCTATTTCTGTGCCAGGGCAGAGAGACTCTTCTTACAGTTGTTTCTGCTCTCTCCTGAAACTGGTCTGTTCCTAGGATTCTCAACTTTATTTTGGAGACTCTTACCCACACTGTTGGTGCCATCGCTATTGTTCTGGTGAGCAGGGTTTTGACCAGCATTGTGAGAGGATCTTCCAAATTGAAAGCCTCTACTCTCTGAGTCAAGCTAATACTCGAAAAATAAAGCAGAAATAAATGCCTCAATAAATAATAATGTGCCCTGAGGTTTCTATCTCATGATCACCTTGGAAGACAATTTTTATGTCATCTCTAAAACCAAAGCTGGAGACGTCTATTGTATTTTTTCCCTATTGTTTAGGCTCTCATACAGAGGGTTCAATTCCAAGCAGAATTTAGCACCATGGAAAGGTTTTGTCTTATTAGGAAACACCATGATTTTCCTTTTCCGCCTAGGCTGCTAGGAAGATTCACTTTAAAATTAGTTCTACAATGCTTTCACTAGTTCATCTCAGGCATCTAGTACAGAGACTAACAAACAATAGCCCACCAGACAAATCCAGCCCACTACTTGTTTTAGTATGGTCCATGAGCTAAGAATGGTTAAAAAAATCAAAATATTTCACGACATATGAAAATTACATGACATTCAATTGGCAGTGTTCATAAAGTTTTTTGGTACACAGTGATACTCATTTGTTTAGATATTGTCTATTGCTGCTTTCATGCTACAATAGCAGAACTGAGTAGTTTCAACAGAGAATGGCCCACAAAGCTTAAAATATTAATCATCTGGCCCTTTACAGAAAAAGTTTGCCAACCCCTGATCTAGCATCATGATATATCCTCTCATCAAATTGTCACGTCTCATTGTTTAATTTCTATTCTTGTTCTTAAGTTGTAATTTTAAACCTGCTGCCTCAAGTCCCAAAGTGGGTAATATAAAAATAACAGTAAAAGATATGTCACCAAAAAAGGGATACTAGAGTCAAAGAGAATTTTTTCATAATTGCACATTTACTGAAAAGTACATCAGAAATAATGTACCTTCTAAAGCAAGTGAAGAAATACTATAATTATCAAAAAATGAAAATATACTTTAACTGAAGTGCTAAAAAATTTTACTAAGAAGAAATGAAATATAGACCATAAAGATATTTGTCCCCAGAATTTCCAGTTTAGACTCCTTCACTTTGGTCACAGAAGCATGTCAAGGGGCAACTGAGCTTGGCATAAATAGTACATCCTTCATACATATGAATTGTGGTCGGGGTGACACAGGGGAGTTCACTTATACTTGGGGAATAACTGCCACAATATCATTCTCTAAGGCTGCATCATTAAGTGTCTAATAACTAAAGACTTAGGAGACAGCAGATTTTTCAGGATTATCTTCTTTCATACTGGGTTACATGCCTTCTGTGTCAATGTCACTGCTTTCAATATTTTTCTTCAGTACTATGAAGAAAAGATATATCAAAAAAAAATTAGATTTGTGGAGTTTTTTCTAACTCCATTTGTTAAACTTATCAGGGAGTTTTGTCTGGAAGTTTTCAACTAAGGCAAATCATACCATGTGACCTCTACCAATTCCTACTCAATCCCTTCCTCCCCAAACTGTTTTAGAAATACGCAATAAATCAAGCAGAGCAAACTGCAAACTTGGCAGCAGACTGCCACTTTCTGACCTTGTCAGTTACTAAGCAGCGAGTCCCTGCAGGCCCAAAAGGTGCCTATATTCTGCCATACCCCAAGATAGCTGGTGGGAAGATGGACAATAACAGAAGCTCTTAATCTTTTTTGTGTCATGGACAGATACAGTCTGGTGAAGCATATGGACCCTTTTAAGAATAACACATTTAAATACATAAAATAAAATACATAGGATTACAAAGGAAATCAAGTAAATTAAAATATAATCACAAAATATTTTCAAAACCAAATTATAGTATAGTAGTATATGGGCTTCTTTACAAACAGATTCAATGCTCAGTATACTGGCAGGTCTAATAACTACCACATACAAATTGTGGCATATCCACACTGTGGAGTTCATTATATACAACTATATGCATGTGTCAAAAGGCAAAGAATTGTACACTGGACATTGTGACACTGTATATTAATTAAATCTTAATATAACTGACTTATAAAAATAAAAAGTTGTAGCAGTAGTCTAATAACTACAGTTTTGAGGTTTTGATACAATTTTAAGTAGCTGTAAGTACACTAATGTGATGTGAAAATGTCTGATTCATTTTAGTGACAAAGTAACAAGTGCTGCCAAACCTACTGTGGTTTGTTGTTTTACTAATCATTGAAATGTGAGATTTCAGTGTAGGGTTAATAAAAATAAAGATAGGAATATTTTTCCCAGTTTGGGTTGATGGCCCACATAAAATCCATCTATGGAGTATATCCACAGAGTACACAGAAGGTAGTAAGACTAGAAGGACATCCAATCCTCAACTAATGCATGGCCAACCCAAGAAGTCTTCAAGCAGGAAAGAACCTAGTGAAGTCAGAGAGGGCCATCCAAGCTCCCAAGTTCCTCATGGGCACGACAACCCCTGTATCACAGGTGCTAGCTTTGCCCTGGCAACACGAAGCATGCAGCCAACCACCTTGCTGTGGGGCCCAACTAGGAATAGATCTTCTTAAATCTCAGTCTAGGACCATTTCCTTCCCCCAAACCCCAATGTCCCAGAGCCCCATAAGGGGTCCATCAGAACTATCGGGCATAGAAGTGTTGCTGGAGTGCTGGGGCAACCAGGGAGGGCTTCCACCAAGAAGATGCAGTCTGCACCTGCTTCTAACTTCCAAAGAGCTGCTGGGAGATTCTTTAAAAACTCACCAGTCATGTCATCCTTCTGCTCAAAAGATACCCATTGAACTTAAAATCCAAACTCTTTATCAGACCTACAGAGATCTTCATGATCTGACCATTTACCTGCCTCTTTTCCATAATCACCTCCTACCTTGCTTCCTTTCACTGATGGTCAAGCCACAGCGATCTTCCTTCCCTTATTCTGTAGACATGTCCACTTGCTTCCTGCTTCAGTGCCTTAGCACTTGTCCTTTTTTTTTTTGCCTAAAATGCAACTCCCCCCAAAGCCCACAACACAGGTGAGTGCCTTCCTCTTTGTCTTCGCTAAAATTTCATCTTCTCAAGATGCATTCCCTAGCCATGTTATTATTGAACCTTCACCTACAAAATAGTCATTCTCTATCCCATCACCTTGTTTTATATTTTCTAAGCAGGTACTATAATTTGAATTTATTTATTTTGGTTTGTTTACTGTGTCTCCCCCCCTTAGAATATAAATTCCATGAGGGCAGAGATTATAACTTCCACTTTCATTTTGATATTTCCAGTCCCTAGAACAAGACTTAATAAGTATAAGCATTTTATAAGTCTGGAGGAGAAAGAAAAAAAAAAGAAAAGTATATACATGAAACTGTTAACAATGACTGTATGAGCAGCTGGGATTATGAAATTTTATTTTTTTCCATTACCTTTACTTTCTGGTTTTTCTGTAATAAGCACACATTGCTCTTTTAAGTAAAAATAAATAAATAAGGGACCTTTGTCTTTAGGGCACCACTCTTCAGCCAAAAACAAAACAGAAAAAGAAAATGTTTCATTATATGTGAAGATGATCAGAAATCAGGTTTTGTTAACAAACTGATTTTTCTTGTACAAATGCAATTAAGAATTCTTCTATTTCAACCATCTTCCTTCAGTCTTTAATATACTCTTTGCTCTTTTAAGGACTATACATGAAGAAATCATAGCTACTTTTTCCCCTCAGGTCTCCAAATGGGAGAAACTAATTGCTAGTTGATTACTTTGTGATAAGCTAAATACTACTCGTAATTAGCTACACTGTATGGAGACTGCAGGTGGAAAACATATTCCCACTCACTGCAAGGGCTGCCAACTCTCCTTAGTGCCAACTGTGGTCTCTCCAAGCAAGGCCAGCCTGGGAGGGGCCAAGCTGAAGGAAGCCTACAAAGCCCTGATCCTCAATGCAATTTCAGTGAGAACTACCACTGGACACTAGAAAGACCAGAAAACAAAAGTATCAGAAGCATCTTTTCCACATCCAGTAAGTCAAGGCCTCAGACTTGTCACAAGGGTGTGCAGCTCTCTGGTCATGTTGGGGAGTCTCTGTGGAAAGAATTCAGCTGCTCCTACCTACAGGTGGTAGTCACATCCACAAAATAATGACTGATATTCCACTGAGTGATGACTGCATGTCTGGTACTGACTTTCACAGATATTTAATCCTGTCAGAGACCTTATGAGGTAGACAGTTATTATTATATAATATAAATTATATATGGCAATAAATATTATTATCCCTATTTTATTAATGGAGGCAATAATAAATGGGGAAACACTGCATAGGGAGGTTGAGAATTTGCCCAAGGCCACATAGCTAGTAAGAAAAAGGGCCAGGAACTGAACTCAGCTAATCTGGTCCCATAGGCAGACTTATAATAAAACCACAAAATCAGTGACTATCAAACCCTGTGCATTAGAATCATCTGCAGAGCTTTTAAAAATACTATTTTTTAGAACAGTTTTATATTTATTAAAAAGTTGAACAGATAAGACAGTTCCTATATGACCCTGCGACACACAGTTTCCGCTATTATTAACATCTTGCATTAGTGTGGTATACTTGATACAATTAATGAATCAATATTGATCCATTATTTTTAACTAAACTCCATAACTTAGATTCGTCTTCATGTTTTGTGTTGTACAGTTCAGTAAGTTTTGACAAATGCATAATGACATGCATTCAGCATTACACTATCATACCGATACAGAATAGTTTCGCCCTAAAAATCCTCTGTCGTTCACATATTCAACACAACCACTTTGCCCTCACTCCCCCACTCCAGCCCCCGGCAACCACTCTGTTTATTGTCCCTACAGTTTTGTCTTTTCCAGAATATCATATAACTGGAATAATAAAGTATGTAGCCTTTTTACACTGGCTTCTTTCACTTAATAACGTGCATTTAAGGTTTATCTATAGGGTTTTTTTTTTTTTTTTGTGGCTTGACAGCTCAT
Organism: Tapirus indicus; assembly: GCA_031878705.1. Lineage (NCBI taxonomy): Eukaryota > Metazoa > Chordata > Mammalia > Perissodactyla > Tapiridae > Tapirus > Tapirus indicus. The sequence continues at coordinate 9,904,079 of CM062921.1, read as the reverse complement.
TTCTTTTTAGCACTGAATAGTATTCCATTGTATAGATATTCCAGTTTTTTTATCCACTCACCTATTGAAGGACACCTTAGTTGCTTCTAGTTTTTGCCAATTATGAATAAAGCTACTATAAAAATTCATGTGCATGTCTTTGTGTACACAAAACTTTTCAACTCAATTGGGTAAATACCTAGGAGTGGGATTGCTAGGTCATATGGTAAGACTATGGTTAGCTTTGTAAGAAACTTCCAAACTGTCTTCCAAAGTGGCTGTACCATTTTGCATTCCAAACAATAATGAATGAGAATTCCTGGTGCTCTGCATCCTCATCAGCATTTGGTATTGTCAGGTTCTTTAATTTTAGTCATTCTAATACACAGCTACTAATATGATTTGAGCTGTAGGTTTTTTTGTAGATGCTCTTATTAAGTTGAGGAAGTTTCCCTCTATTTCTAGTTTGCCAAGCATTTTTATCATGAATGGGTGTTGGATTTTGTCAAATGATTTTTTTCTGCATCTACTGACATGATTTTTATTCTTTACCTTGTTGATGTAATAGATTACATTAACTGATTTTTGAATGTTGAACCAGGAACATACTGGAATACCTTGCTTCCCTGGAATAAATCTCAGTTGGTCTTGATGTAGAAAACTTTTTATACATTATTGGATTCAATTTAATAACATTTTGTTGAGAATTTAAAACATCTGTGTTCATGAGAGATATTGATCTGTATGTTTCCATTCTTCTAATGTCCTTATCTAGTCTTGGTATTAGGGTAATGCTGGCCTCATACAATGAATTAGGAAGTGTTCCCTCCACTTCTATTTTCTGGAAGAGATTGTAGAGAATTGGTATCATGTCTTCTTTAAAGGTTTTGTAAAATTCACCAGGGCCTGGTACTTTCTTTTTTGGAAGGTTATAAATTATTGATTTGATTTAACAGATATAGGCCTATTCAGATTATTTCTTTCTCCTTTCTAAGTTTTGGTATATATCTTTGAAGGACTTGGTCCATTTCATCTAGGTTACCAAATTTGTGGGCATATGTTGTCCAAAATATTCCTTCAGTATCCTTCTAAATGTCCATGGAGTCAGTAGTGATGGTCCCTCTTTCATTTCTGATATTAATAATTTGTCTTCTTTTATTCTTGGTTAGAGTGCCAGAGGCTTATCAATTTTATTAATCTTTTGAAAGAATCAGCTTTTGATTATATTGATTTTTCTCTCTTGAGTTCCTATTTTCAATTTCATTGATTTTTGCTCTAATTGTTATTACTTCTTCTCTTGTGCTTGCTTTAGGTTTATATTGTTCTCTCTCAAGTTTCCTAAGATGGAAGCTTAGACAACTGATTTTAGATCCTTCTTCTTTTCTATGTATTTAGTGCTATCAGTTTCCCTCTAAGTTCTGCTCTGGCTGCATCCCACAATCTTGTTAAGTTGTATTTTCACTTTCATCTAGTTCAAAACATTTTTACATTTCTCTTGAGACTTCTTTGAACCATGTGTTATTTAGAAGTGTTTTTCAATCTCCAAACATTTTATGATTTTTCAGCTATCTTTCTGTGACTGATTTCTAATTTACTGCCATTGTATTTGAGAGCATATTTTGTATAATTTAAAAGAAATTGGTTAAGGTGTGTTTTATGGCCCGAACGTGCTGTAGCTTGGAAATGTTCCAGGAGTTTTGAAAGGAATGTCTCTTCCGCTATTGTTGGATAAAGTATCCTATAAATATAAGGTCCAGTTGACAGATGCTGCTGTTCAATCCAACATATCTTTACCTGCTGGATCTGCCAACTACTGATAGAAGACTGTTGAAGTCTCCAATCATAATAGTGAATTTGTCTATTTCTCTTTAGAGTTCTGTCAGTTTTTGCCTCACACATTAGATGCTCTGTTGTTAGGCACACATATGTTAAGGATTTTATATTGCCTTCATTTATTCCTTATTCTGATGCTCTTCCTTTCTTTATGTAGATCTGAGTTCCTGACCTATATCATTTCTCTTCTCTCCGAAAAACAACTTTTAACATTATTGCAAGGCAGGTCTACTGGTGACAAATTCCCTCAGCTTTTGTTTATCTGAGAAAATATTATCTTTATTTCTCCTTCACTTTTACAAGATAATTTTTCTAGACACAGATTCTAGGTTGGTGGGTTTTTTTTCTTTCAACACTTTAAATATTTCACTCCACTCTTCTTGCTTGCACAGTTTCTAATGAGAAATTGATGTAATTCTCATCCTTGTTTCTCTAAAAGCAAGATATATTGTCTCCTCTAACTTCTTTCAAAGATTTTCTCTTTGACTCTGGTTTTCTAAGCTTGAATATGATATGCCTATGTGTAGATATTTTGGTATTTATCTGCTTGATGTTCTCTGACCTTCCTGCATCTTTGGTTTGGTGACTGTCATTAATTCTGGAAAATTCTAAGCCATTATTACTTCACATATTTCTTCTGCTCCTTTTCTCTTCTCCTTCTGGTTTTCACATTACGTGTACATTACAGCATTTGTAATTGCCCCACGGTTCTCAAATATTGTTTTTTCATTCTTTGTTCACTTTGCTTTTCAATTTGGGAAGTTTCTATGGCAGTATCTTCAAGCTCATCAATTCTTTCCTTCACCAAAACCAGTCTCTTGATATGCCTATTAAAGGCATTCTTCATTTCTGTTAGTGTTTCTATCATTTCCTTTTAAATCCTCCTTAGAGTTCCCATCTCTCTGCTTACACTGTCCATCTGTTCACGCATGCTTTTTCCAGTAGAGCCCTTAACGTATTAGTCACAGTTATTTTAAATTCCCTATCTGATAAGTCCAAAATCTGTATCATATTTAAGACTGGCTCTAAGGCTTGCTTTGTCTCTTCAGACTGTTTTCCTTGACTATTAGCATGACTTGTAATTTTTTATTGAAAGCCAGACATAATGTATCTAGAGAAATGTATAGGAACTGAGCTAATCAGGCTATTAGTGTGGAATTTTATGTTAAACTGGCTAGGAGTTAGGCTATATTTAATGTCTGCTGTAACTATAAGTGTCAGAGACTTCAATTTCCTCTAGCATTCTTGCTTTTGTTCCCTTTACTGTCTGTTTCTCTAGAAACTCCTTTTAATATAGAGTCTATGGGGCCTGCCTGGTGGCATAGCAGTTAAGTTCACACGCTCCGCTTCAGCAGCCTGGGGTCCTCAGGTTTGGATGCCAGGCATGAACAGGTGCACCGCTTGTCAAACCATGCTGTGGTGGCATCCCATATAAAGTAGAGGAAGACGGGCACAGATGTTAGTCCAGGGCCAGTCTTCCTCAGCAAAAAAGAGGTGGATTGGCAATGGATGTTAGCTCAGGGCTAGCCTCCCTCACACAGACACACACAAAAAATAGAGTCTGTGTCTTGCAGCTCTCTCAATTCTAGTCCAATTTTTACACTGCAGCCTCTTGATGTGGTGGTAAGGCACTGGAGATGGGGAGCATTCCACAATTTTATGACTAAATCTATTTTTAGTTGGCCTGAGTCCCTAGGCCTTCACCTTAAAAAGTGTTTCTTAGTCTTTTTTTTTTTCCTTCCCTTACATGAGATAAGAAGACTAAAAGAGGCTGGAGTTGTCCAATTGCCCATCCTCCAGGTTATATAAGGCTCTGGTTAAAGTAGTTTCCCTTGAGGACACACCTTTGTTAAGAATACTGTAGACTGTATCTCAAAATGGTTACTTTTTACCTCCCCCTGCACAAAGCATGAGATTTTTCTCCAATCTTCACTCTGAGAATCTGGTGGGGCTCCTGGAAGTAAAACCCATGGAAGTGTGGGGCCTCCTAAAAATGGGTCCACCAGGAGTTTCTAACACTCAAGCTCGCCCACACTCAGCCTCCACCAATTCATCAATGACCATTGAAGTGTTCCTACCAGTTACTTCCTCCAGAGGATTCTGTTCCTGGTAAGCGGAACTCAACTGTGATTTTCTGTATTCACCTATTTCTCCAGTTTTCTGGGTGACTGTTTGCCCTGTGACCTCAACGATCTGATGAATTTTTCAAAAGTCTTTGATATTCAGTTTGTTCAGCTTTTTTCTTGTTGTAAGGACAGTTGTGATGAATTTCAAGCTCTTTTCATATTAGAGCTGAAACCAGAAGTGTTGATTTTTTTTATTATTATTAATATAAACCCACATAAGCAAAAGCTCTTTGGAGTATTCAACACATTAAGAGTGTAAAGGGTTCTAGGACCAAAGTGTTTGAGAACTACTAAGATACACGGTTAGAGTTATGTGATTTCCACTATAAATCCTAGGTCAATAATAAACTGCTCTTTAAGCAAGCCAAAAATCACATTGTAATATTGATGGAAAGATTACAAAAATGTACTTCATTATTTCAAGTTAAAAAAAAAGAAATAACATTTGCAATTCATGACAAGAGTAATTTAGCACACTAAAACTGAGGTCACCTCTGCACTACCACAACCACCCTGGCTTTGAAAGAAAGAAGATTGAATTTACTGATTTCTCCTTTTTCTGCTCCTCTTACATTGTGATACAGTTCTCAAACAATCTCTATTGCTATCCCTATCAATACCATACAACAAACCTATTCTCAACACCTCAACCAGGTGTAAAATAATTCCTTACCTCAATAATTGTACAGATGGTAGGGAACACAAATGTAAGCATTATTTTACAAAATCCCAAACCACAAGAGAATTATAGTACCTAAAAAGCCTAAGTGTAGTACAGAGGAACTAGTGACTAATCCTGTAGCACAGTGGAAGTCTGTGCTCGGTTTTAAATGAAAAACAGGATTTTTCCTACCATCCAAAAGAAAAGGCACTGTAGGTAAAGGGAAAAGCATGTGCAAAGACAGAGACTGGGAGGAAGGCAGCTGTTGGAATACAAAAGGCTTTGTATGCCATGCTAATGAGTAAAGGTGATGGTGACTCAGCCAGGAGAAGCAAGCACTAGAAGAATCAGAGGACAGTGCAGAGGATGAAATGGAGGTGTGGAAAATGAAGGCTAATGACCAGTAAAGAAATTCCTGGAACTGTTCAGATAAAAGTCAATGCTTGAAAACAGAAGAAGCAAAGATGGAGAAAGACAAGAAGGTTTTTCTTAAAAAAAAAAAAAAATCAAGACTTGGAGATTTACTTAATATACGGGAATGAAATAAGAGGCGGGGGCAGCCCCAGTGGCCTAGTGGTTAAGTTCAACATGCTCCACTTGGGCAGCCAGTGTTCGGTTCCCAGGCGTGGACCTACACCACTCCTGTGTCAGTGTCCATGCTATGGTGGCAGCTCATATACAAAAAGGGGAAGATTGGCAGGAGATGTTAACTCAGGCCAAATCTTCCTCAGCCAAAAAAAAAAAAAGAAAAGAAAGAAAGGGGGGACCATAGGAGTCTTTAGTTTTCTGATGTATGGTCTTTCAGCTTTATTTAAGGAAGTCAACATCAAGTTGGTAATATTGACCTTGCTCATTAAATTGCCAATTGGTATTTCTGAAGAATGCCAATTTTCCCTTGGACTGTCCAAATAGGTTAACAGGGATCAAAGTTAACTTATGACCATAAGAGGCAGGACATATAGGACTAAAATACTGCTGTAGGCAACTTAGAATCAATCTTTGCATTCATTAAACTAGGACATTTTCAATGAAGGACTTTTAACTTTATGAATTCTGTACATATCAGACCTTTGGTGGCATTTCTCTTTCAATCTTGGTAAATCCATCTAATATACACTCTGGATAAGTGATTTCTTAATAAACAATTTTTCTAGCACCACTCCCCAGATAAAAAGAATGCAAAAGGGCACTGTATTGTCATCAAGTACATATCCTAATATAACAACTCAAATGGAAACTTAAAAAAAAAGAAAATGAAAAGTATTCTGTACTGAAACATAAACCCAGAATAGGAAGTACTAAGAACTAACGTGAGGCAGATTATGATTCCTATTTTCTAGAGAGAATACCACCATAAATACATGAGTGACAGTCCAAATTTCAGGAATGTTGACATTCCAATTGTATTTGAATCTAATTTCCAGTTTTTTCAAAAGGTGAAGTTGACAGAAAGTGGCAGAGAAACATCATAAACCTTCCTATCCCGCAGGGAATCTAGAAAGTTCTATCTGCTCCCACTTTTCTGACCCAAAACCTAAAGGTCCTCCAAGTCCCAGCTCAGAGTCTATTCCTCAGAGACACGAGGCCCCAACTCTGCTCGCTCTTGCCAGGACCGGGAGTGCCCACCACGCGGTGCGGTCCCCTTTGGCCTGGGTCTTTCTCCATCTTCCGTCCAACCCTGGCGACGCGGTTCCTGCGGCCTGAGGACACGCGGTCAGCCGTCTCCGCGGCGCCACTGCACAGTCCGGTGGGAGCCAGAGCCTCCTCACTCAGCGCCCCACGGCCCCAGTGCCGCTCGGTGACACCGTTCAAACCTCCGCCGGCGAAGCCAAACCGCCAGCCTCCACCTGACCACGCTCTGGCGGGAGAACGTGTGTCGGCAGCGGCGAGGAGTAAAAACAAAACCCCAGCTGCACGGCCGGCCCGCCGCCCGGTCCCGGCTCCGCACACCGCCACGGGGAGGCCCCGGCGTCCACTCCGGACACGGCGACGGCCGGGAGGAGGTCCTGCAGGTCACGTGGAGGGACGACACCACACCTACCTGATGACGGACTCTCCTCTTTGGGCCAACCCTCGCCCAGCAACCGTCGGCCACACCGCCGACCATTTCTCCCGGACAACACCGCAAACCCGCCCCGCCCCGCCCCGCGCCGCGCCCCGCCCCGCGCCGCGCGCAGCTCCAGCGGGAGGACGAGGTGCTGTCAGTGCGCATGATCCGCCCTGGAGCGCTCCTCCGCCGGTTTTGAAGCCGGCCGGCACGCGCATGCGTGTCTCCGGTAGCTGGTCCTCTCCCCCTGGAGTGAGAAGCCGCGGCTCTCGGGTTTGAAGCCAGGCGAGACGGAAGTTGCTCTGCTTCTCCACCTCCACTCGGCCCAGGCGGAAACTCAAGCGCTGGAAGAGGGGTTCCGGGGCTGGCCTGGGCTGGAGGCGGCAGAATGGAGAGCGGGACCGAGGACGGGGGACCGACCCGCCGCCCGATGCTGGCCTCTTCCTGGGATGCCGCCTGCGGAGCCCTGGCCCGGAGCCTCCATCTCGCCCGGGCTGGTCTCGGCGCCGGGGACTTCGACGGGGAGGAGCTGCTGGCGCCGCCTGCCCCGGGGTGCGCGGGCCGGCGGGACGGGAGGCGCTGCTCGGTGACAGCCACGCTCCGCGGAGCCGGCAGGGGAGGCGGGGGCCGGGAGGGCCGGGGGCTGGGCCCGGCGTCCACCCGGGAGCGGAGCGAGGCCCGGCGGCCGGGGCGGGGCGGCGGCCGGGGCGGGGCGGCGTCTCCTGCGTCCGCCTGATGCCGGCCCGTCAGCCCGCGGGCCCGTCGGGTGGGAGTCCGCCGCGCTCCCGGAGCTAACGGCCGGCCTCCTGTCGGCCGGAGCGGGCGTCGAGAAGCCGCCGGGGAGCTGCGCCGGCTCAGCTCGGGCGCACACGCTGTCTCCCGCCGGTCCGCGCCCCGCGCCCGTGCGCACGCGAGGCGCCGCTGAAGCGTGTGTGAGGAAGGGCGGCCGGGCTGGCGTCCGTGCCCGCCTTCCTCCGCGTCGTACGGGCCGCCGCCGCGGAGCGCGCGAACGTAACCGCGAGGCCGCCGGCCGGCGCTAGGGAATTGAGGTGGAAGTGAGAGGTGAGCGCGGGGCGAGGAGAGCGCCGCCGATCAAGGACGCGGTGGAGGGGGCCGCCGGCCGAAGGACCCGTCTCCTTAGGAATCTGCTGGGCGTTTGTTGGGTGCTGGGGGGCGCGTGGGCCTCACGGCCGGAGGGAGGGGAGCGGGGAGAAACACCCGGGGCCCGGTGGGCGGGTCGTGAGCCGTGTCCGGAGGACCAGCCCGTGTGATGTTTTGGACGATTCTCTTGTCAGCCGGGATCTGGTGGTTTTGAGGAGAAGCCTGAACAGCCACGACGAGCAGCCCTGCTTCCTTCACCTGAGCTGCGCCCCTGACGGAGGTGAAGAAATCGTTTCTGTTGGCATTTTAAGCTCGGCGAGAAATATGGAGGTGTACTTAGGAGAGGAGTACTGTGGAACCAGTAGGGGCCAGAATGTTTGTAATGTTCTGGATGACAGGTTTGTGCCTTATACATGTGGAATGTTCTTCTGAAGTAGTGTTTCCCTCAGCTCGTGCCGTGTTTGTTTACTCTGACATCGGTGCCAGACGTCAGGGGAGAGAAGATAAAAGTATACCGGCAGGAATAGAAATTTAGGGCTTTCGGATTCTTAAAGACGGTCTAGATCAGCCTAGTTGTTATAAATGTGGAAATTGAGCGCTAATAGAGGGAAGGTGAGTAGATATAGGGTCCTACTAGTTAGACTGTTTAGACTGGAGAGTGCAGTCCTTATTGCTGTTTCTTGGCTTTCTCCATGAAGGCACAATAGTGTGTTTTCTAAAAGTTAATTTGGCAGTCAGTCTGGAACTTGAAACACATTTTTTTGGGAAGAAGCCCATCACTAATGGTGCACAGGCCCAAGACTGTGCCACACCGACATATTTAATTCATAATTCAGCCTGTTATAGTTTGATTTTTCTCTAGGCTCTTATACAAAGCTTCTACTCTAATCTCTCTTTAATGTAACTCAAAATGTGGACTATATTATATATTGTGCATATTGAAAATAATAGCTATGTTTGTTAAGGTTTACTATATGCTCTGTGCCTCATGATTTTATATAGATTATCTCAGTTCTCTCACGCAGGTAGAAACCAGTGCTTGTGACCTGGTCACTTGAGTAGGGACCCCCAACTCTTTGTCCCTTACCAGACAAATTGAATCTCAGGATTTAAGTAATGACCTAGAAACAAATCATTTTTAAATGTCACTATTAAAAATGGTAATAAAAGTAAAAATAATTTAAATTCTGTTTTATTTTTAGTGAACATGAAATTATTCTCCACAAAAAATATTTAAAATTGGAGTCCTCCACTCATGCTTGTAAAATAAAGGTAAGTCATCACTAAATTTTAACTAATTTGACAACTGCAACTGTTTTTGTATAATTTGTACTTTTTTTCTGTTGGTCTGGTAATACAGTTAATCCAACTTAGTTCTTGGTTATCTTGATATAAAACTGGTGTCAAAATAACCATAAGCAAGTTTGGGCTTCATTATATCAAGAAAGATGGAAGGGAATTAGAAAAGTTATAGAGAAGAGCATCTAAAAGTTAAAGGGATTTGGAGTGGTGTCTTGAGTATGAAAAATATCACAGAGGTGAACTTTAGTGATGTCACTAGAATCTAGTGAATGGGTACTGGGCTGGAAGTCATACACGCAGAATATTAATTCTGCTTTGTTGCCTACTAGCTGAGTGACCTGGGACAAATCTCTTTATCTCTTTGGAACTACCTCGTGGATAAATTAGAGGGCTAAAAAAAATAAATCCTTGCTATGTACATGAATGCTCATAGTATCTTCATTTCTAATAGCCAAAAGGTAGAAACAACCCAGATATCCATCACCTAATGAATGCATAAACTAAATATGGTGTACCCATACAATGGAAAAGTATTCAGTCATAAAAACAATGAATTATTGATACATAACTGCAAACATGGATGAACCTTGAAAACATACTACATGAAAGAAGTTGGTCTCAGGGGCCGCCCGGTGGCGCAGCGGTTTAGTCCGCGCTTGGCAGCCCGGGGTTCGTGAGTTTGGATCCCGGGCGCCCGCCGACGCACTGCCTGTCAGCCATGCCGTGGTGGCGTCCCATATAAAAAAGTGGAGGAAGGGGGCCGCCCGGTGGCGCAGCGGTTTAGTCCGCGCTTGGCAGCCAGGGCTTCCCGGGTTCAGATCCCGGGCGCCCACGGATGCACTGCTTGTCGGCCATGCTGTGGCGGCGTCCCATATAAAGTGGAGGAAGATGGGCACGGATGTTAGCCCAGGGCCAGTCTTCCTCAGCAAAAAGGAGAGGATTGGCAATGGATGTTAGCTCAGGGCTGGTCTTCCCCACAAAAAAAAAAGAAGTTGGTCACAAAGAAACACATATTGTATGATTCATATATGTATATATATGAGAGGCCCAGAATAGGTAAATCTGTAGAGACTGAAAGGAGATTAGTTATTGTCTAGGGCTGGTGAGGGAGGAGGGACGAAGGGGAGTGACTGCCAGTGGGTTCAGAGTTGCTTTTTGGGGTGATGTCTAAAATTTTGGTGATGGTTACACAACTCTGTGACTATACTAAAATCCATTGAATTGTACACTTTAAAGAGGTTGCTTGTTTAGCATGTGAATTATATCTCAATAAAGCTGTTTTAAAAAAATTTTTTAAGGAAATAAATCCTTATAATCTTGTTATCTCCACATTACTTCATACAGGGTTATGAGACTTGAGAATAAAAAATAAGTGATTTTCACAGCAGGCAGGTAGCAAATTTACAGAACTGATTATTCCAAGATGTTGTTTTAGATGAAATATATAAATAGCTTCCAAATTTATTTAAATACAGTGATTCATTCATTCAACATGAAATATTCATTCAAAAAATATTTGAGTGCCTATTGATGCTAGGTACTCTACTAGGCATGTAGGAATTAGCAGTAATATAATAAACTGGAGTGACTGCCCTCATGTTGCTCACATTCTAGTGGATGAGACAGACAATAAGCCAACTCAATGAGTAAAATAAGTACCATACTCAATGGTGAGAAAGGCTATGGGGATTAAAAAGCAGAAAGGGGATAGTAGGGAGATTAGAAGGTAAGTGTATAAATTTAATCAGGAGATTCCTTAATTGTTGAGGATAGTCACCCCTTTGGTGCCACACTCAGAGTTCTTAGATCATAGGTCTAGTTTGACCTGTGTCTTCATGTTACGTACGGTTCTGTTTGTCTCTGAAGGTGTTTTTTATAACTGTTCTGTGGAATACATGGGAGTGCAAAGGGTTGTTTCATTGAGAGAAATCTTAGGCCTACTAAAGCTTGTTCTGGGGCAATAGTTTGTGAAAAGTTAAAAATAGTAGTTAACTGATGCATATTTTTCGAGCACTTACTCAGTGGTAGGTACTGGGAATTTTAACAGAAAATCATCAAACAACCATGTGAAATCATTGTTATTACCTTCCCTCATTTTATTCCTGACTAAGATTTGGGTCTTTGCCCAGGGTCATACAAGCTCTAAGTAGCAGAGTCTTCACTGAACCAGGTCTGTCTGATTCTAAATCCTGTTCCCTTTCCACTTTGCTACTCTTGTCCATATCACACACGAAATGTCTTTTGGTTCAGAAACCTGGATGAAATAAGGCAGCATAAAGCACTGGACAGGACAATGCTTTAGAAGCTGGAAGAGCTAGCTAGGTTCCAAGCTTGACTTGTACTGATTCGGTAATCCTTTCACAAGTTAAAAAATCACCCCTGACCTCATCTTTTTTATCTATGAACCAGCAGGTTATGTTAGACCATCTTGACTTTCCCTTATAATTCTAAATTCTAAAAGGCTGACTCATATTTAGTATTTTAGTACATACCTTGAAAGGGCTTCTGAACAGCCTTATTTTGTATTAAATAATATTATAGCTAGCTTTGGTGTGTTAAGATCTCAGATTGGTATAGTTTATTTTTATTCCTTAAATTAAGTAAACGAAACTTTATTTTAGCCCCTTTTGTATATTCTGTGTATTTTTTCAGTTTGAAAATAACATTTTTTAATATAAATGGTACTTCTGAGCCTCATAATAAATGAAGTGCTGAGCATTACAATTTTAGGGAAAACTTAAAAATGAAGATGTATTTAAAGTTTATATTTGCTTTCCTGAATGCTTCACTATTCCTAGTCTATACAAAAAAGTGACCTTAAGTAGTGATTGTTGTTTAATATTATTATTTTCTGGAACTTTTTGTTTTATAATAGTTGCTCTCCTTTGGTGAAAAGCAGTGTGTGTTCATCAGTAAAGTTGTGGTACACGTGAAGCCAGTTTCAGCAAATTCTTCAACAAGCTCTCCTGCTCTAGGATCAAAGATAGACCTTGAGAGGGTCCAAACCATTATGGAGTCCATGGGGTCAAAGTTATCACCTGGAGCTCAGCAATTGATGAATATGGTTAGAGTTCAGCAGCAGGTAAGTAGAAATGGATTTCTTTTCAGATATCATTAAAAATTTCAAAATGATGGCTTTTTGTAAGGACATGTAGTGACTTAAATGTTTTAACTTTTACTATTGATTTGACTATTTACTTTTATAAAAATAACATTTTGTAGAACTACTCTCTTACAAAATATTTTTGTTACAGATCTTCACAATTTTCCATGAATCCACTCACTCATTCATTCAGCAAGTATTTATTAAGCACCTCCTTAGTGAATAAGGCACTGTTTTGAGCACTTTAGAAGGTTCAAAGATCAGTTATTCTATAGCCTGTCTTTAAGGCTCTCTCTGGTCTCATTTTATCTAGGCCTTTAAAGAAGTGTGGGATTAGGCAAGTAAATTTGGAGAAATGTAGTTTGAGAGACAGAAAATAGTATGGATTAAATCTTTAATGCTAGAAGGAATAGGATATAGCTAGGAAATGAATAGAATTTCATTTTTCTGGAGCGAGTTGATAGAGAAAGTTTAAAGTAAATTGGGGCAGGATCATAGAAGGCTTTGAATGCTATTTTAAAAGTTTGTAGGGGTTTTTGACCTACATTTTAAGAAATTCTAATTCACTGTTATGTGTTAAGGTGAATCAGAAGGAAAGATGAATCAGTAGAAAGGGAGACTACAAGAAGAGCAACTGCATGTTCTTTCCCTCATCCAGATGAGAGTTAAAGAGGGTCTAAAATTGGACATAGTTACATGATGCTGGATTGTGAGACACTAAAACAATGGAGCCATTAGGACTTGACAACTAAGTTAATACTGGTATTGCAAGAGAAAAATAGAGCCAAACTTGAAATTGCAATTTTGAAGATGGTGATATCAATAATATATTATAAACGGAACCCAAGGGAGGAGACTACTTCAGGAAAAAGGAATTTCATTTTGGAAATTTCGAGTTCTAGATGTGAGTAAAACATTACCTGGGACGATGTTGAGAGCATTTGGAAACACAAGATTGGGGGTGGTGGAGTGGAAGGGAGGTTTGAGAGATGTACCTCTAGGAGATGATAAGGAAAGTGAAGGGAGAGACTGTAGCAAGGAAGAAAGATCCTCGGAGGGTAGCTATGTTTGGTAAGAATATAGGGAGAGGAAAAAGGAACTAGAAGAGTGGAAGACAGCTGTGTGATAGAGTAGCAAGAGAAAAGATGTATGTCAGGAGACCTGAATTCAAATTCTGGTGCTGCCATTATTAGTTCTGTGTTATTTGGCGTTGCTTCATCTTTTTGAGCATCTTTTGAAATTTCTTCATGTTTACAATCTAAATGATAATACCGCTAAGATCATAGGATTAATGTGAATGTTTAAAAGAAATAGTACAAATAAAAAACTTCTGTAACTTTGTGAAATTTACCAATATTAATTTAGTACAAATATCATTGAAGCAGTGGGCAGAGATAGGAGAGTCGATGATGATTGTGGAAACCATGGAAAGGAGTTTCAAAAAGAACAAGGTCCATACTTTTCTTTCTCTGCTACCGTTATCTCATCTCATTACCTCAGGAGGTTCCTAACTGGTCCTCCTGCTCCACTGCAATCCATCCTCCATAGGGCAACCAGAATGATCTCAAAGGGTAAATCAGACTTGCCCTTCCCCTATGTAAAGCCCCCTGTTGCTTCCCATCACGCTCAGAATTAATCCAGATTCCTTACGCTGGCATCTAAGATCTGAGTCCTACTTGCCTTCTCAATCTCATCTCCTACACATCTTCCTGGATGCCTTGCTCCAGTCATTCGGATATGTGTGTTCCTCACATATCCAAATGTGTTCCCACCTCAGGCCCTTCGCACTCTGAACCCTTCCCTTTCACCAGAACCCTGAAGGAGAGAAAGAGCATTCTCTACCCACTCTGGGTCCTTTCTGGCTGGGCTACAAATTAAATTGACATGAGGCTGAATAGCAGGAGAAAATCAAACAAAGCTTTATAGCAGGTATACGTGGGAGAGACTCGGGGAAACTGAGTTCTCCTCTTATCTAGACAAATGAGGATTTGGGGGGAGTTGGGGATGTCAGTCATGAGGGATTACAAGAAAAGCAGAGTAAACAAGAGTATGCCGATTTAAGTTTTCTCCTTCGATTTAAGTTTTCTCCTTCGATTTAAGTTTTCTCCTTCGGAACAGACAAGATCCCTAGAGATAAAGTCATCCCCCCTTCTTCCTGGTACAGAGGAGATACCTTTACAAATGGAGATTTCTGGTAAACAGAACTTTGATAAGAATGGGCCCAGCAAAGGCCCTCCCAGTCTACTGATACCCAGAGTTATCCATGGTGAGGGCCTGTCCCAGGGACAGGCCTTTCATCCCAAATCCCTTCAGACAGTTAGTGGGGGCAAGGAAGGTCAAAGTCTCCTTCAGCGCTTGAGGTGGCCAATTCTGGTCCCCACAACCCCTTTCTCCAGACCTTTGCATGGCTGGCTTTTTCTTTTTATTCAGATTTCAGCTTAAATGTTATGTCCTTAATAAGACTTCCCCAACCACTCAGTTTAAAATAGCCTTTCCCTCCAAATCTATATCATATTTTCATCAGAGCCTTCTTGACTATTTTTGTTGTTTATGTATTTGTCTGTTTATCTCATTAAAATATAAGCTTCATGCAAACAGGGACCTGGTCTGTCTTGTTTATGGCTCCTAATAAGTATACAATATATATGCCCTTTAGATTATCAGCTAAGTACGCCTTGGAGAGCTTCAGGGGATCAGTTTGAATAATGATGAGATGGAAACCAGGTTTTGAGGAGTTAGGTAGTAAATGGGTAGTTGGAATGGGTAGGTACCCCAGGGTAAAATGGGTTTGTTTCAGGAATGATAGAGCTAAGAAGCCTGCCTTGGAATCCTTTGGAATGTTTAGAAAGTACAGATTACTGGCCCTCGCCAATGACCTGAAACCCAGAGGGTGGAATCCAGGAATCAGTATGTTAAACAGGCATCCCCAGGTGAGTCTTAGGCATAGTATAATTTAAGAATAAATGTTTGAGGGAAAGGATCCAGTGGAGGTAGAGATTGAAAATGTAAAAACAAGTAGTTATTTTTTTGTGCAAGATTTTGGCAACATTAGAGGAGGTTAATGAATTAAATAAAATCAGTTCATGGACTGATTTTGATGTTTTAAAAACTTGACTTTGGAAAAAAGAGTGACACGGATTGATTTTTTTTTTTTTTTTTTTTGCCACATCTTTAAGTTTTTTTGGTTTAATTCCAAAAATAGTACATTTTCTTTGCCATGAATTTCAATCATTTCAGAAGTGCATTGCATAAATTGTAAAAGTGCTTTCTTTCCCAACTCTTATCCTATTCCCCAGTTTTTTGTGTATCCTAGAGTTTTCTATGCATATAGAAACACATACAAGTCCTCCCACCCAACACATGTGTTGTAACCAGCTTTCCCCACACACATGCCAATTCATTACATATGGGGACATTTGGGAACACCCTGAGGAAGAAATGTGATCCAGTTAAATCTTCTTTTCCACATGCTAATAAAAGACTTCTTTCTAGTGGGGAGGCTATATTTATGGAATGATTCTTACAGGATATACAGTTCTCTAGAATTGCTGATTGTTGACAAACCAGGATTCTATGGAGAGTCTTTCTAGAAAACGTCATGTAAGCTATGTATAAAGTATAAAGTATAGAGTATAAAGAAGGGATGTTTCATGATCAAAACTACTCCTTCTGTGGAAGTAGTGTAACCACACACATTGTTTAGAACCTTCATATATTAATTTCGGCAGAGCCTGTCCTGAAAGGGAAAGAAAGGACCTGGGGAGCTGCATTAGAAGTCCTGGGCCTCCCCCTGCTTCACCTGTGCCTTGTGATTACCTGTTTTCTTGAAAGTTTTATTAAGGTTATTTCTTATTTCCTTGTGTTTGAAGTTCAGGTTTGCTGGCTTTGATTTGTTTTTGCCTTAGCAGTTTAGAATAATTGAATAGGAATTCTATACCAAAGTGCCTAGCATACAGTTGTCATTTAATGTTATCTGAATGAAATGATGTGCCCCATTTTTTCCAAGAAAATATATTCAGTTACTCAAGATTTATACTGTTTACTTTTATCACCTTTGAAATAAAAATATCTTTTTTGCTTGCTGTTTCAAGGTGATACTTATTTGATTTTTTTTTTTTGCGAGGATAACCAGCCCTGAGCTAACATCCGCTGCCGATCCTCCTCTTTTTGCTGAGGAAGACTGGCCCTGGGCTAACATCCATGCCCATCTTCCTCCACTTTATATGGGACGGCGCCACGGCATGGCTGACAGGCAGTGCGTCGGCGGGCGCCCGGGATCCGAACCCGCGAACCCCGGGCTGCCAAGCGTGAACTTAACCGCTGCGCCACCGGGCGGCCCCCATGATTTTTTATAATAAAAGAAGTTAGACAATCTTTTCAGAAATCCTACAAGATGTTCAGAGATAAACACTTAATTGTTCAGAAATCTGGGGGTATATGTTCACATGTATGAAATTATGTATCCAAACATGTACATAGTTCTTTATATATTCATATGTAAGTATATGGACACAATTAAACAAATGCTTTCATATTCTGATAGGTTGCTCTATAATCATTTTCCACATAACACATGACATAGACCCTAAGCAATAAGTGTATCTAAATTATTTTATACATATTCCTCTGCCTACTTTTAAACTGGTTTGATGTTGCCTTGCAAGGCAACATAAGACAGCGTGGAACATTAAGAATTGAATAAAATCAAATTAAAGGAAGCAGAAGAATAGCCACCAACACCTAAGGTTAGTTCACTTACTGCACTGCCGTATAGACTTACCTGTGAATTTCTTGATGTTTAATACAAAGAGAAAAAAAATTACCTTAAGAGCTTTCATTTGAAAAAATATGACTAATTTTTATAATCAGTGAATTTCTTGTAATCAAAATATTAGGATGTATTAGAAAAGAAAAACTCACATAGGAAATACCTTATTTGCATTTGGATTTTTCCAATTAAAATTTCTGCGAAATTACTGTCGTGTACAATTTTCACATTAATTCCACTGCAAATATGATTGCCGTTTGTGTAGAATTTTCAATCTTCTATCGTAAAGTTTTTTCCAGTATTATACCACTAGCAAAAATAATTGAGCCTTGCCGTTATGATTGAGTAAAGCTCCTTCCTACCAAAGGAGAGTTGTCTAATTTTAAAATTTTGTAAATATAATGTATATAGTTCTTCTGGGAATAATTTAAAGTTTATTCACAATTTGCATTCAATAGAAGAAGATAACATTTCTTTATAAAGAGGATTCCTCCAAAGTGCAGTTCAGTGAAAGAAGTTCCATGGGGACTCTCTCGCTCCCACCCCACCAACTGCCCTGGCTCTCCTTGTTCACCTTTCCTGGTTTATTTTTCCCTAAAGTAATTGTCACCATTTCCATCCACATGATATATTGTCTTTCTTTCTTTCTTGTCTGTCTCCCCCTGCTGCCTTAGAATACAGGGTCCACAGATCAGCAGTTCTCATTTGTTTTGTTCACTGTCTTATTTCCAGTGCCTGAAACAGTGCCTTGCACAAAGTAGATTTCTGGTAAATATTTATTGAATGAATGAATTTGGGGCTGGCTTAATCCAGGAATCATTTTCTTAGAATATCTAGAAAATGTATGGACTGAGTTTTTTCAGCTAATCATGTATAATACTTTTCTCAATCTCTCTCACTAGGTATTGAGCAACAATAAGTATGAGATAATATCCTCTATTAAGAATCTCTAGTAGAGTTCTATGTTATGAATCCAGGATACAGCCATATAACTGAACAGTTATCTAGACTAGATAGAGATAGTGTTGCTTTCACTTGTAGAAGAATTGAAGAGCATAGCAAGAACATGCCCCTGTATAGGACACAGTGTAACCTCCTCTCAAAAGTGAGCCAGTCTTCTCAGAAAATAATATAGCATGGCCAGTTGAGTTAAGGCCACAAAACATAATCTGTTATCCTGCAAATTATTAAAGTGGACATAGCCAAAAGGTAGCTCATTTTAGTCATTGAAAATGTCACATATGTACCCATAGAACATCAAACTTTAGGTATATAACTGGTGTATCTTTCACGAAAAACTAGTTGCAAAAGATATCCTTAGGTTGGCTTACCATATGTGAAAGTTGACAAATAATATTTAATTCTATGAAAATTATAAATTATTGTGACTCAATTGAGAATACTACGTTTTATTACCATAAATTAAGAAGGTCCTTTGTAGTGGAAACATTAAAATATGTTAGTGCAATTTTACTAAGTATGCTAGTATTTATTTTAATATTTTCTTTAGAAAAAACTACAGTGGCATGATTAAAGCCCTCACTCTGGAATTAGGTGGCCTGGGTTCATGTCTTGGTTCTGCCACTTACCAGTTTTGTTACCTGGGCCAAGTTACCAGCTTAATACTGGGATAGTCATTGTAGCCTGCTTTATACAAATGTTTTGACCATCAAGTGAATGAATGTGCATTGCCTAACTCTAAATTACTCCAAAAGTTAGCTGTCATTATTATTAATATTACTAGTAACATTTACTTCTTTACCTTGCTTAGCATTGTATTCCCATTGAAGAGCAGCTTCAGTCGGTTTTGGGAAATACTGGATACAAACGGATGATTGACCTACAGTCATCATCTACTTCAGGAGCCTTCAGCAAGTCATCCTCCACACCTTTTCCTTTTAGAACTGGATTGACATCTGGAAATGTGACTGAAAACTTAGTAGCTTACATTGATAAAAGTACGCAGCCACCCGATGGAGGAAATATTACAAACCTCAAAGAGTGTAAAATCGTGCCACAAAACCATTCTCTTCTTGAGAATGATTTTAAGAATACAGTATATTCTTTCCTAGCAAAGAAAGCAAGTGACAGCTCAAATATACCTAACTCTGAATTGCTGCCTTTTCTCCAGAATTTATGTAGTCAAGTTAACCATCTCCGTGCGGGACCTAACACTAAGTGGCCAGAAAATAACACCAAGCCTAATGAAGGCATTGTTGGTGTTGTGTAAGTATTTATTTTAAGAAAATATGGTTTAGATCTGGTAGGTGGGAGAATCAGCTGGAGGGAAACAGATCTGTTTCAGTAACTAATGCCTGAAAATATTTCCAGAGATAATTTTAGGAACTTTTACATTTTACCATTAACACATTTACAGAAAAGAAATATTCTACAGAGTAGAATGGATTGCTTTAAAAGAAGTGCCTAAAACTGGTGGTGGTAAGCACATGCCAAGCATCAGATAACAGTTGGAGTAGCACGGTATCTGAATGGACCATAATATGTACGTTTTTGCCTGCTTGTACTAAATGAGCCATCATAACATTTTCTTTGTAGATCATGTTTAACCTAGGCTAATTTGGGAGTCATCAAAACATTTTTAAGCTCATATTTATTTATAGGATTCAGGCCCTTATTTTCTGATCTCATAATTCCCATATTTTGGCATCCTGGTTTAATTGAGGGGTAAGTATTTAGTATGTTCCCCATCCTTTATATAGATGTAATGTGTCAAAATACTGGAATTCAGAACTCCAGTCATAGTCCTGGCTTAACTATTTTGCCTTACTGTTTAAATCTTTTGGCTTAGATTTTTTTCACATGTGAAATATGTGGTTGAAATTTTCTTAAGGTCTCCAGTAGCATTGAAATTTGAGGAGTTTTAACAAGTTATTGAAAAAAGCAGTTCTTATTTGGTAAGGATATAGAAACATAACATTAGTCTTCAGTTGTTGATAGTCTACATCAGTGTTAACTGATTGGTATGTGATATGCCAAAAAAAAAAGAAAAGCGAAAAAATTAAACGGATTTAAAAACTGCTTCTGGGTCCAGCTGAGATGGAATGTCCCCATTCCTTCAGATCCTCCTTTTTACAAATAAAAATCCCTGGACATAATACAACAAACATCCAGACTGTAAAAAGTGGAAGGAAGTCAGACTGCTTAGGGACTGTGAGGCAGTGTGCCTTAATTGCTAGTTATCTGAGAGTTTCTTTCATCATAGATTGGTGTTGGGTTTTGTCAAGTATTTTTTGTCAATTTATATAATCATATGAATTTTCTTCTATAGTCTGTTGATATGGTGAATTACATTAATTTTCAAAAACTGAACCAGCCTTGCATACCTAGACTAAATCCCCCTTGGTTGTGGAATATAATTCTTTTTTTTTTTTTTTTTTTGTGAGGAAGACCGACCCTGAGCTAACATCCGTCGCCAATCCTCCTCTTTTTGCTGAGGAAGACTGGCCCTGGGCTAACATCCGTGCCCATCTTCCTCTACTTTATATGGGACACCGCCACGGCGTGGCTGACAAGCGGTGCGTCGGCGGGCACCCGGGATCCGAACCCGCGAACCCCGGGCTGCCAAGCGCAGACTAAACCGCTGCGCCACTGGGCGGCCCCTATGATTCTTTTTTGTACATTGCTAGATTTAATTTGCTAGTATTTTGCTGAGTATTTTTGCATCTAATTCATGAGAGATATTGGTCTGTATTTTTTTTTTTTTCTTACACTGTCTTTGTCTGATTTTATATCAGGGTAATGCTGGCTTCATAAAATGAGTTCCATATTTTAGAAGAGATTGTGTAAAATTGGTGTTATCTCTTCTTAAAATGTTTGTTAGAATTGTCCTATGAAACCACCTGAGCCTGAGTAGTTCTTTCTTGGGAAATATTTAATGACAAATTCAATTTCTAACATAGTTAAGTGTCAGTTCTCCCCATTGATATGCAGGCTTAATGTATTGCATATTGAAATCCCACCACAGTTTTTTGTAGATATAGACAAGATTATTTTTAAAATTATGTGAAAAGGCAAAAGAGGTAGAAGAGCTAAAAAAAAAAAACTTTGAAAAAGAAGAATAAAGTGGGCGGAATCACTGTTCCCAGTATCAAGTTCTAGATGATGAGAGTATTCAAGACTGTAGTATTGGCAAAGGGATAGACATGCAGATCCATGGAACATAACAGAGGATTGGAACATAATAGAGGGCCCAGAATAGCCCCACACAAGTATAGCAACTGATTTTTGACAAAGGTGTAACAGAAATTCAGTGGAGGGTAGTCTTTTAAACACCTGGTGCTAGAGCAATTGGCTCTCTAAAGGATGAAAAGTGAACCATGACCTAAACTTCACACCTTATACAAAGATTAACTCAAAATGGATCATGGACTTAAATATAAAACAAAGCTATAAAACTTCTCTAATAATATGTAGGAGAAAAATCTTAGGGACTTAAGACTAGGAAAAGACTTCTTAGATATGATACCAAAAGCAGGATAATTGAAAATTTGATATATTGGACCCCATCAAAATTTAAAACTTCTGACTCTATTAGGAGAATTAAAATACACATTGCAAAGTGGGGGAAAATATTTGCAAATTACAGATGCAACAAATGACTTATATTTAAAATATAAGAATTCTCAAAACTCAATATTAAAAGTCCAATGAGAACACGTGCAAAAGACATAAAGAGACATTTTGCCAGAGATGATATACAAATAGCAAATAAGCACATGCAAAAATGATCAACGTTGACTTCACAGCTATTAGGGAAATGCATATTAAAACCACAAAATACCACTATACAGTTATTCGAGTGACTAGAATAAAATGCATATTAACAATACCAGATGCTGAGAAGGATGTGGAGAAACTGGATCTCTCATACATTGCTGGTGGGAATGTAAAATTGCATAGCCACTCTAAAAAATATTTTAGCGCTTTCTTGAAAACAGTTACCAGCAATCATACTCCTGGGAGTTTATCCCAAAGAAATGAAAACTTATGTCCACACCAAAACCTGTACAAAATTGTTTACAGACGCTTTATTTTTATGTAATAGCCAAAAACTGAAAACAACCAAAATGTCTTAAAAATAGTTGAAGGGTTAAATAAACTGTGGTATATCCATATCATGGGATGCTAATCAGCAATAAAAAGGAATGAACTATTGATACACACAACAACTTGGATGACTCTCAAGGGCATCATGAGAATCTCAAGAGGTCACATACTGTGTGATTCCATTGTATAACATTCTCAACATAAAATTATAGAGATGGAGACCATATTAGTGGTTGCCAGGCATTAGGGATGGAGGGGATTAGGAGAATGGATGTGACAATAAAGGGTAGCAGGAGGGAGATCTGTGTAGTTAAGGAGTAGTTCTGCATCTTGATTGTGGTGACATTTACATAATGTGTATACATGTGATAAAATGGGATACACACACACCATACTAGCATCAATTTCCTGGTTTTGATATCATACTATAGATAGGTAGGATGGGAGCATTGGGAAAATTGGGTGAAGGATACTGGAGAACTCTAGTATCTTTATAACTTCCTGTGCATCTATAATTTTTTTTTTTTTTTTTTTTTGGTGAGGAAGACCAGCCCTGAGCTAACATCTGTTGCTAATCCTCCTCTTTTTGCTAAGGAAGACTGGCCCTGGGCTAACATCGTGCCTATCTTCCTCTACTTTATATGGGACGCCGCCACGGCATGGCTGACAGGCAGTGCGTCCGCGGGCGCCCGGGATCCGAACCCGCGAACCCCGGGCTGCCAAGCGCGGACAAAACCGCTGCGCCACCGAGCCGGCCCCAATAATTTTTGAAAATAAATAGTTTTTTTTAAAAAAACACCTCCATATATTCTAGAGTAGTGGTTCTCAAACTTTTTGGTCTTTACACTCTTAAAAATAATTGAGGACTCTAAAGAACCTTTATTTATGTAGGCTATAGAAAAATATTTATTTGTTCAAGATTAACAACAATAGAGCCAGCCCTGATGGCCTAAGCAGTTCAAGTTCAGCACACTCCACTTTGGCAGCCTGGGTTTGGTTCCCGGGTGCAGAACCACACCACTCCTCTGTCAGTAGCCATGCTGTGGCGGCGGCTCACATAGAGGAACTTACAACTAGAATATACAACTATGTACTGGGGCTTTTGGGAGAAAAAAGAGAGAAAAAGATTGGCAACAGATGTTAGCTCAGAGTGAATCTTTCCTGGCAAAAAAAATAATAAATCCATTATATAGTAACATGACAATTTTTATGAAAAAATATATTTTCTAAAAAAAAAGCTTAGTGAGGGGGTCGCCCGGTGGCGCAGCGGTTAAGTTCGTGCTTGGCAGCCCGGGGTTTGCAGGTTCGGATCCCGGGCGCCTGCCGACGCACTGCCTGTCAGCCCTGCCGTGGTGGCGTCCCATATAAAGTAGAGGAAGATGGGCACGGATGTTAGCCCAGGGCCGGTCTTCCTCAGCAAAAAGAGGAGGATCGGCAGTGGATGTTAGCTCAGGGCTGGTCTTCCTCACCAAAAAAAAAAGTTTAGTGAGAATGGTATTGTTTTAAATTTATGCAAATTTATATTAGCTTTTGGTTGCATTCTCCTATATGTTGCATTGTAGCATGTATAATCAATAGCTAGAAAGACCACAGTAGAAGTACTGAGACCAAATGGAGTTAATCTCTGAAAAAATATTTGCTTATACCCTAAACCGATTACCTTAGAAAATTCTAGGAAACAGAAGAATGCATAGCCACACGTTCTATTAGTCATCAGAGCAGTGACATTACACATAGTGTGGTCTCTGGAAAATATCACTCTACATTCATGAGAATATGAGGATGAAAAGTTCAAATAACATCTTAATATTATTATAAAAATACTTTTGACCTCATAGAACTCCTGAAAAAGTCATGGAGACCCCAGAGGTTTGTGGACCACACTGAAATTCACTGTCCTAATGTTCATTCATTGTGAACTCTAGAAACTGGCATGCTTTTTATTATTTTTAATTTGCCCATTCCAGCTACATTTGTTTTTAAATGTTTATAACCTTCCAGTACTTTAGTAAGGTTGTGTGGATGAAAAAAAGACAAAACTGTTTAAATTGTAGGTTGCTCGGGGAAGTACTTGGAAGATATACGTGGAGACCTTAAAATTCAGCAAGATCGGTTTTGATTTGGAGCTCAAAATCAAAAAGACCCTTTCTAAAAGACTTGTTCTTTGAGAGTAGAAATTCTATCATTTCCATTTTTATATTCTCATTTCAATTGTATACTTAAGTGTTTGAAGAATTAAAGAAATAAGAATGCTTTGGGCATTCAGGCTTGTGGGTGCCTGTTGTATATGTATTTTAGAACCTGGAAATATGTTTTAAGTAGACAGAGCACAGTTGTGGAGACAAATGTCAGCAATGTGGTTGGCTGGTTGTTGTAGTATTGTTTGGTTGGTTTTGGTATAATATTAGAGATAATTATTAAATTATTATTTTTAAATTTATGTTTAGAATGGACGAGCAACCTGTTTGCTCCTACTTGGAAAAGATTCTTTCTAAAAATATAGAACTGATGGAAAAGAAACTTACGGACTACATCGATCAACGAATGTATAAACTCCAGGAGCACATAGATAGTAAGATTGCTTTGTTAATGGACTTGCTGCAAAATCCCAACTCCTCACCCACTGGGATGCCTCTAAGACATTATGACTCTGGAGAAAGACTTTCAAATGGAGAAAGATAAGTGCTCACCATGTACAGTGTACTACTGATATTTGTTACATATTTATTACAAAGCCAAAACCCAAAAAAGTTTATGAAAAGCAAGTATTTAATGTCCTTTGAAGGATCACCATTTACTTACATAAAGTGACCGTGTTCCTTTTTACTGCACTTATTTTTGTAATCTAGTACTGTACACTAAGAGTTAACATGATAGGGTTATAAATTATTTTAGTCTGTAATATTGTTCACTCTTAGAGAAATTTATGTATACTTCTGGGTTGTTTGTTTAAAATTTTTAAGGGTTTCTAATGCAGTTCATTAGTTTGTGTTATATATGTGTTTGAAGTACTGTTTTAATTTATACAAAGACTGTTTCAGGAGTATGAAAAAAATGCTTAGAGTATTTGATTTTTTTTCTTTTTCTAATTGATTGTTCTTGGAAAACTGGTACTTATGACTTGCAGCCTTTGATTTCAGATCACTAAATTACATTTTATATCATTTATTTTGGATAAAAATTTAGATGTTATGTTTGGCATGTGTAAAATCAGTTTACACTGAGGCCACTAATTTTATGTTCTGTCACATTGTAGCTGGAGATAAGAAAGTAAAATTCAGAACTGGTGTATTCCTTGTTAGGGTTATTACCTCAGATTTAGTGTTTGGTGTAAAATGAGAAAAGTCATCTTATTTTATCTCAATAAACCCAGGAAGTATAAGGAACTCTCTCCTTTTCTGAGCTGATACACGTTCTTTTTTCTAGAGCCCTGTTCTGTTATGTTTAAAGTGTGAGGTGCTGAGGTCCTGCGTTGAAAGATTAAGGCATATGAGTCAAGGAGATTACAGTTATCTCTGGCAGACTTAATTTTCAGAAATTATAACTATTGTATATGTGTTGAAGGGTAATATATTTGCATCTAACAAATAAATGCACCCACTCTGGAAACTACTTGTCTTAAATAAATAGAAATATTTTCTTTTCATCTAATATTTGTTTAAGATCAAAAAGGGTGTTTTACACTCATTTAATATTTTGGTGAATTTTGTTCTTTAACATGAGAACTAAAATAATGTTTGTTCCTTTATGAGTCACTCTGACCTCAGGGACACGAGGACCTGTATATCACTTTATCAGGCTTCTCCTAATTTATTCCTAACGTATGTAGCCATTAGGTAGCATTTCTTTCAGTACTCAGGAGAAATGTGTCTCACTTAAAGCTGAACCCTTTCTTTAATACAGCTTCTGATAGTTATGGTCTGTTCTTTGATTCCCAAATTGCCCCAATATAGTTATAACTAGAACGCATAAGCTGTGTTTTACAAAATGATTAAAATAAATATAATATGCATGATTATAGTACTAGAAATAATTCAGATGAGCTTTAATTCTTGATCTTCCATTTCTTAATTTTTCTGTTAATGAAGACCTAAATTACATTTTATATACATTAGAAATTCATAGGTATTGATTTTCTTATATTTATAAATTGCTGCACATATATATGTGTATATATGTAATTGCTTTATTAAAATTAGTATTTCCTAAGAAAATAATGCCTAAATTTGCTCAAACAGGAAAAGTGGACCACGGTACTTAGTAAATCTCTATTAAGTCTTGTTTCTTGTAACTTTTCTCCACTTGTATGTGCCACACCCAAAAAGCCAAATATGGGAAATTAGGGCTAGCAAATGCAGCTTCAGAGGTGTTGAGGTACCCACTGCAGTTTGAAGTAGCTGCAAGAGATGTGTGGGTGATCCAGTAATTAGATAAGATACAGGTTATAAATTTTAATTTCCACATCGTCTCTCCTTTGGGTGTTATTCCATCTCTCTTTTTTCCATGGGTGGCATATTAAGGTTTTCAACCCTCTTTCATCACTGGCTATTCAGTCTTTTTGGTGCAGGACCGAGAGTGAGTTTACATGCTGCTGCCATGTGACTCATCTTAAAGTATGGCTGCAGAGACTACTGTTGGAGGCTCATCCTCCCTTAGTCCCAGCCTAGCTTTCCAGTCTCATCGGCCACTACTGTGTGACCAACTGTTCCAGCCTGTCCTTTCTTCATATGTCTCCTTGGGCTGTTAGTTCCATCAGACATGAGTCCTCCTCCACTGATTCCCACCCCTACCCTAGTCACACTGTTGTTCAAACTCAGCTCAGATGCAGCCTTCATGAAGCCACCTTGGTCTCTCCCTTCCCCAGTAGGTAAGCAAGCAGCTGGACAAATGAAGCCTGAAGAAGCAACACTGAAGACTCTTTCTATGGGGATGTAAAATGGTTTAGATGGGCTAAAGCATAGGATACATGTCAGGTAGTGGCTAGAGGTAAGGCTTGAAAGGGTGCCCTGGGTCTGGCTTGGGAAAACCTTGACTGCTGCACTCCGGAGATTTGCTAGCACCAAGGAATCAGTAGTTTAAGCAGGAGAGTTACATGATCAGCTCTGGGCCTTGGAAAGAAAACCAGAGTGGAGATTTCCTCATGAACCCATTCATAGAACTGCTTGGCATCCTGCTTTGGGTTGCAATGGAATCTAGGTGCTATGAATGCAGAACTGTAACATCTGATTGCCTGACAAATTAGGTCAGTGTTTCTCACCATTTTTCTCCAATCTTTGTCAGAATCACCTGGGGAACTTGTTAAACATGAAGGTTCTACAGCTCCAATCCAGATCTAATAATTCAGACCAGAGGGAGGAGTGATCCTTTAATAGGCATTTCAGAACATCTCAGGGTTACTATTAAACAGGCTGAACTTGGGGTGTCTGCCTTGCTCTCTAACACAGTACCCTTCAACGTGTAGCCATCTGACCAGCCCCATCCATTTGCCTCACCTGGGAGCTGGTTAGAAAGGCATACTCATGGGCTGCACCCCAGAACCAATGAATCAGAGTCTGTGGTGGGGCCCAGCAGAGACCCATTGGTGGAGGTTCCATCAAGAACTTTAATGTTTTCACTTTCACATTTTCCATCTGGATCAAGCCTATGAACAGAACACACCTGTGGCTGCAGAAAGACCACTAGCAAAGGGGCCAACTGCTCGCATTGGCATCACAGCCTGCAAAGTGGTGACACGTCTGTTCTCATCAAAACCTCTGATGGTTAACAGCCACCATCACCACCACCACCACTGTCAAACCACACAGCATTCATTATCTCTTCACTTTAGAGAAGAAGCAACAGGCTCGGGCAGCTGAACTGCTTTGCTAGCGACTCTATCAAGTAAGGGGAGAAGACGGGCCTGGAACTCAGGACTCCTTTCCTTCTC
Source organism: Tapirus indicus (assembly GCA_031878705.1). Classification (NCBI taxonomy): domain Eukaryota; kingdom Metazoa; phylum Chordata; class Mammalia; order Perissodactyla; family Tapiridae; genus Tapirus; species Tapirus indicus. The sequence continues at coordinate 9,876,166 of CM062921.1, read as the reverse complement.
CCTGCTTCCATCTCTCCTGTTACCCATGCCCATGTGACTGTTTGGTGTAGAACCTTCCTATTTGGAATTGATCCCCTTTGACATTTGAAATCCAAGGCTGTTGAAAGGTGAAGCAACTCTTCTTCCGTGGCCACTTCTCTCAAGGTAAAGCTATTTGGCATCTTCCTAGTTGGCCCTTCCTTTCCTCACATCACACTTCCTCATTCTTAAGGACAGTCCCATGCCCTGCATTGGACAGGGCAGCCCACCGTTATTGTTTTCTGCCCATTCTGATATTGTCTCTCCAAATGCCCTCAGAGGACATAGTTCCAAGATGACTTACAGGAAAAAACACAAGGGTAGACAAACCTGAATTCTCCTTCCACCTTAGTCACCTCCTGCTGAATAACTTTGGATGAGTGATTTTACCTTTCTTGCCCTCAGCTTTCTCTTCTGTAAAATGGGAGATCTCACAGCCTACTTCATTCTCTTGTATGAAGTTTATAGTATTTTGAACATGATGCCCATAGCACAGGCTTGTATATTAAGATGTCCAGTAAATGTTGAATATTTCTCCCCCTCTTCCTACTGTTCTGTTCTCTGTCCTCTTAAACAGCAAGAATGACATACATGTTTCTTAATATTATTAACTATTCCAGTAAATTTGAAAGTCACTCTTCTATATCCTATCTTGGCTGCTCAAGGGAAGTCACATTCAAAGTCAGTTATATTGAGCAGTGGTTCTTGAGTTTGCTTCAGGAATCAACAGCATCAGCACTACCTGGGAACCTACTTGAAATGTCAATTCTCAGGCCCCACCTCAGACATACTGAATCAGAAACTCTGGGGGTGGGGCCAGCCATCGTGGTTCATGAAGCCCCTCCAGCTGATGTGGATACATACTCAGTGTGAGAACCGCTAGTCTATGTTCAAAAGCACAGGCTCTGCAGCCAGATTGCATGGGTTCCCTCCTAAAACTCCAACTGACACCCTCCAAAGGCATTCTAGAAAAAAAATCTAGACTTCTTGCTAGAGCTTTAAACGCCGGCAAGACTGTGTCTTTCGCTAATTTTTCCAACTCATCTCCTGCCGCCACTCTCCCCTTCATGCTTCTCATTCCAGCCACAATGGCCCTTTTATTGTTCCTTGAACACACCAAACCCATTGCAGCCTCGGGATTCTATCACTAATATTTTCTTGCCTGGAATATACCTCCTCACTTTGCTCCCTTCCTTTTTCCAGGCCTCTGCTGAAATGTCACCTTCTCAGAAAGGCCTTCCTTGACCGTCCTAGCTAAATACTCCTCCCATCTCTTTGCTGGTATTTTTATATTTTCATTGTTTCCAGAAGATGTGTTATTAATTGTTGGAAACTTTTTATAATGGCTGCTTTAAGTCCTTTTTGGATAATTCCAACATTTGGTTTATCTTGTTGGCATCAATTCATGGTCGTTTCTCATTCAGGTGTTAATTATCTGGTTCTTGGTCTAGCACATGACTTTCCATTGAATCCTGTATCTTTTGGCTATTATGTTACGAGACTCTAGGTCCTATTTAAATCTTTTATCAAGTAGTCACCCTGCTTAGGTTTAGCCTGCAGGTCCTGGCCTACTTTTGTAGGATGAGGTTCCAATGACAATTTAATATTCAGAGACTTTGCAGTGCTATTTTGATCTGCTTAGTTTCTCTGGTGTCACTGGGGCTCCCAGGTCCCCGACAGTGCTGTCTGAAGGAGCAGAAGGAGATTCCCCAGGCTAGAACCATCCGGTGCATCTAGGTGGGAGAAGGGAATCTCTGGCTCATGGGGACAAAGATGCTTGTTATGGTGGGATCCCCTTTGAGCTGCCAACTGGCCAGCCCGCTGTCTCTCAGTGGAGGAGAGGAGTCTCAGATGCAGCAAGGGAACAGAGCACTTCTCCTGGCCACTTATTGTCAGTGGGGCTCCCACACTGTCCACCTTGCCTCTGTTGCTGGGCTAGCCTGGGCTTGTCAGCAGGACCCACATTAAATCCAGGGGGCGATGAACCCACTGGAGCCACCTTTTGATGCTGTATTCAGAGTTGAAAAACACCAGCCCTGGGCCACCTCCTTCTGTCCTGCTGCTGTGTTGCTCATCTAGGCTTGGGGTCCCTAACTAGCTTGCTTTCCTCTCCAACTTTCAGAGTTCTCCTTTGTTTGACTCTTGTGTTTTTTACAGGGGTTACAATTATGTTTCACAGGGAGGAGCAGGGAGAAACAAATCTAATCCATCCTGTCTGCACCTGGAGTCTCCTCATGTAATGTTACTAGATTGTCTGAATATAAGTACATTAAATCATACACACCTGACTAGAACACTTACCCTATTCAACTTTCATTTATGTAACCCTTTTATGTTAACATGAAAATCTTCCAAAGTCAATGAACATATGCTTGAATCCTAGTAAATGGCTCCATATTATTTCGTTATGTAGCTAAAACATAAAATCTAACCAGTCTTCTATAATTGAACTTTTAAGTATAAGGGTATTTTTAGCCTCCCCATTATTACTGTCTTTTTCTTTTATTTTTGAAATTGTAATCTTAAACCTACTTTTGATTAGCAGTCAAAGCCCGAAAATTATTATGAGGGAAAGAAGACTTAAAAAGGTAAGGAATTAGAATTAAGTGATTCAAATAGTATTTCTACTTCATAGGGGCTAAAATGTACCTAACGCATGGAACAGAATTCAGAACTCCATGAAAGAGCTGGTGTCCAGAGAGTTGATGTCACACACCTGTGGCATAGAAGTTGGAGCTGGGCAGTGGCTGTGCTTCTAAAGTGAGCTCTTCAACCTTGGGTCTTAATTCCTCTTAACAGGGATGGTTAGATCCCTCTTTCTCAAATTACCAGTTTGATAAAATATCCTGTTCCTTAATGTTTTTTTTTTTTTTTTTTGCAGTTGACCTTCATACGGATCTGGATGGTTTAAGTGTAGTAAGTATACTTAGCAGTCAAATTGTTTTTTTCTTCCCTGGCTCACTGTTCCCCAGTTAAAGAGTGTTAGATTAAGCAAATTGCTTATTTCGGACAAATTGGATTTCCTGGGTAGATTTTGGAGGAAAAATGGCAGAAAGGCCTATGGTCTCCTAGAGAGACAGAATGAGGGACAAGTGCTCCTATAATCTCCTTAAACCATGAGATGGCAGGACAGTTTTCAGTTGGGAGACTTAAGAGCTTTTTTCCTTAAAACATATCACTCACAAAATGGGTTTGCATATTCTCAGTATTGCACAGTATGACATTTTGAAAAAAGTTATTCCCGTAAAATATTTTTAAACTTGATAAACAGCAAGGGGTCAATCCTGACTCTATCAGTGAATATGTTTCATGAGACCCAGGTGTTTGGGAAGAAAACCATTTGCTCAGTGCGGCCTGTTTTTTACTTACAGTTGCACATTACTGCCTGTGAAAGGGAAAAGATTCTTGCCAATTTCTCTCCCAATTTCCTTCTCTCTGGACTTTGCATTTCAGTCCCTTTTAATCCACAAATAAGCCCTTTACCCACCCTGGACGAGCTTATGATCCTAGGCTTCTCTGGAAAGATTCATTCATGTTTTACACACATAGGGCTCTGTGGTTGGGGGTTCATTCTTCCTCCACTAGAGGAAGCATATTGAGGGTGCTGGGTGGCTGTGTGCGGAGGGAACCCCATTCGCTGCCTGCCTACACTTCTCTGCCCAGGTGGGTGTAAGATGTTTGACCTCAGGATTATGATTGCCATTGCTGGCGGCTTACTGATCACCGCGTTCGTGTTGATGGGTGTTGTCATCTGCCTTTGCTGCAAAGTGGCCAACACACTGAAGTGAGTGATGTGTGTAAGAGTGAATAACATCCCCCCTCAAATGGGATTCCTGGGGCTCTCTGCTTGAGCAGGGTCATTCCTTGCCCTGTGGCCACACCCTGGGTGAGGTCAGGAACAGCAGGTGGGTTTGAAAAGGCAAAGACAGGTGAGTGTAGAATCTTGGCTTCTTCCCCTTCTGGCTTGGGGCTGTGAGCTCATAAGTAGAATGTTCTCAGTGGGCAGTTCTGCGTGTCAGCGCTGCTTTGCTGTCACTTGGGCTCAGTGAGTTTACCCTCAGCTGGTTAAATCAGCACACTGGCTGGGCCCTCCCTCTGTCCCAGGCACTGCAGACTGAGGACTGCGGGGGAGGCTGTGTATGAGGCTCTGCCTCGTATTCACTCAGAGGACGGGCTGGACTGATCTCTTCCTGAGTTGGGGAGCTCTCAGGGTGTTCTCTCATTCATTGCCATGGCTTCGAGAACAGTGAGGTGGCCCTATAGGACCATGGGGAAGCTGAGCTGTGTGAAGATCCTGGGGGACACTTCACAAGGGAGAGTAGATCAAACAAGAGATAATTAAATTTGGGGGAGAAGAATCTTCAAATATGAGAGAGATTGGTTGTCAGAAGCAGTGATGTTCCCATTCTGGAGAAGTTAAGCCTGTGAGCTAGAGGGTAAATCCCAGGACCTGGGGGACAGCCAAATGTAGCACCTTCCCATCATGCTCTGCACTCACCAGGCCTGCAACAATCAGCTGGGTGCTCCACACTTGCAATTCACTCTCCCTCATTTGCTGTAACCTGATTTTACATTGCTAGCAATCTTAGGAGAGGAAGGGATTAGGTAGGGTTTAGGACAGGGGCAGAGAGCTTTAATTTCAGGCTGGTGTCATGTGTTTGGCCCCAGCCCTAAACTTCCCAGATACCCGTGACAGTTGTAACAAATGGACTGAGAAGAAAAATTCTAATCCTATGCTTTTGTATGTCTTTTCTTAAGAGCTCCAAAGGTACCTGCTTGTTTGGCCTTAAAAAATAATCCAGCCATGGTCACCCAGGACAAGGTCACCACAGCCACAGCCACCACCACTGGGTCTTATCCCAACTTCCAGTGCTGTGACAAATGTAACTTGAATGCTGGCTTTGATCCCCTGCCACCATGCTTCTGTGACGTAAACGAGGGACTCTGACTTGGGTGGGCACAAACATCTTCATGAGCAATATTTCTTAGTACAATGTTTTAGTATTCAAGTCAAGTTCTATAGTGTTTAAATTATATGCTATATAACATTATATTTATGTGCTTTTGAATAAATGTGCAATACGGAAAATAATCCTCTCTGCCTCCAATGTTATTGTTATTGTTAATTATAACTGTACTTAAATTTGTGTATTACCCACTTTGAGCCTTGGGGCAACTAGCTTGTAATATTATATTGCAAAATAAAAAGAGAGCAGAAAATAAAAAGAAGGCATGTAAACAATTTAACAGGAAGGGATATCATTGTGCTAGATGCTTGGGATGAAACAATGAAAGTATGTGAAAGCTAAGTTTAGACTGAAGCTTCATAGCAGCCTAGGCAAAAAGGGAAACCTGATGTCTCTGAATGAGATAAACTTTTCCCTAAAAAGTGCTAATTCTGCTTGTATTTTATTACATGGAGCCCTCTCCTTGAGACTCAAAAAATGGGCGTCTTCCTTTTGGGTTTTACAAAGACTCAGAATGAGTTTTCAAACCTTGGCGTGTGCTAACATCTGAGGGTACACTGTCCATCCAGATGTTTATGTCCTCCAGAGCCTTGAGCACTAAGTTGGCTCTGAGGGCGTAGGGTTTCCATAGGGAGATCCTCCCGTGGACAACACTGGACTGTTCTCACAGCAGTTGCAAGGGCCACAGCAAGGTCCTTGGCTGTGCAGGGGTCTAAAGGTAAAGATGAGAATCCTGGGAGCAGATTGGAAGGAGCTGTGGAAGGGGCACAGAGATGGAACCTGGGCCAAGTAAGGGGGCTCACAGGCTTACTCCCAGGAGCCTGGGATCCGGGCTGCTTTCTGCCACCAGAGATGCAACTTTGCAGGTATCAGGGTGTTTGCAACCACTTGACCCAGGTTACAGTCACAGGATGGGCACTTGGCAAAATAACTGACCTGGTGAAAGTCCTTGTGGGTGTGAATTACAAAGAATTTCCCAGAGAGAAAGCAAGCCCCTGTAACAGGATTGCATCACAAAGTTCAACTCGCTGATTCTGAACACAGCTGCTGCTCATTCCTCCATCACTCTCAACACTCCTGAATAGTTATTAAATGTGGATTGCCAGTGAGGTACTATGTAGGATATAAAATGAAAAACAAAAAAACCAGCCTCTTCCCTAAATCACCTGTGACTGAATTTCTTTACAGACCTTCTAACTCAGAGCCAGAGCACAGCATCTGGCTCGCAGAATTAGAAGGACTGGGATGAGGAACAGAGAACATTTCTGAGGGTTCACAAAGGTTGGGTGGTGGAAGTGACTAGACTTGGGTGGAGGTAATTGTGGGTCCAGCTCTGTCCTGACTTGCTGCAAGAGCTTCTACTTTCAGATGTCCACAGCATGGCTTCTTCCCAGCGACAGCACTCATTAGGCCACATCCTGCAGCTTAGAGGTGCATGTTCACCATCCTGAAGCAGCTGGCTTCATAGAACGATGCATTGGCCTTCTGAAGACTCAGTTACAGTGCTAACTAGGTGGCAATATCTTGCAGGACTGGGGCAAGATTCTCCAGAAGGCTGTGTGTGCTCTGAATAGCATCCAATATATGTTACTATTTCTCTGATAGCCAGGATTCACAGGTCCAGGAGTCGAGGGGTGGAAATGGGAGGTGACAATACTCACCATTATCCCTAGTGACCCACTAGCAAAATTTTTGCTTCCTGTTCCCATGACTTTATGCTCTGCTGACCTAGAGATCTTAGTTCCTGCTTCCACCAGGAGACAATGATTCCACTGAACTGGAAGGAAATTAAAACTGCCACCCAGCCACTTTGGGTTCCTCATGCCTCTGAGCCAACAGGCCAAGAAGGGCATTACAGTGTTGGCCAGGGTAATTGATCCGGATTTCCAAGGGGAAATTAGACTACCATTCCACAGTGGAGGTCAGGAAGGGTATGTCTGAAAAGCAGGAGATCTCTTAGGGCATCCCTTAGTAATACTATGTTCTGTGATTAAGGTCAATGGAAAACTACAACAACCCAATCCAGGCAGGACTACCAATGGCCCAGACCCTTCAGGAATGAAGGTTTGGGTCATCCTGCTAGGTAAAAAACCATGAACCAGCTGAGGTTCCCACTGAGGGCAGAGGGAGTACAGAATGAGTAGTAGAAGAGGGTAGTTATCAATACCAATGACTACTGTGTGATCAGTTACAGAAACAAGGACTGTCATCATCGTGCGTATTCTTATCTGTTATGAATACATATAGTAAGCAAATATCTTTGTACATGTATTCTATGTATATTATGTATATAAACATACATTATGAATACATATATTAAGCAAATATCTTTGTTTTCTTTCCTCTCTTATTCCTGTATCATGTAACATAAGATGTGTTGACTTTATATCAGTATTTAAGTAGTATTTAATTTTACATGATAGTATTTAAGTTATGGGATATCAGAAGAGTAAACATCACTCAAGGATTTACCTCCTCTTCTAGGGAAGAAATTAGTGTGTTTTTGGTTGTACATAGGATAATTGTATCATGTTAGGTGGAATTATGACTTTATTATTGCATTTATTTGGAGATTAAGTATGACTTAAGAAGATGCATACAGGTGCCAAGTTGGCAAAGAGTGGACTTGTAATGATTAATTTTATGGGTCAACTTGACTGAGCTAAGGGATGCCCAGATTGCTGGTAGACCATTATTTCTGGGTGTGTCTGTGAGGGTGTTTCCAGAAAAGATTAGAATTTGAATCATTAGACTGAGTAAAGAAGATCTGTAATCACCAATGCAGGTGGACATCATCCAGTTCGTTGTGGATCAAACTGAACAAAAAGGCAGAGGAAGGGCAAATTTATTCTCTTTCTTCTTGAGCTGGGACATTAATCTCCTGCCCTCAGACATCAGAGCCCCTGTTTCTTGGGCCTTTGGACTCTGACTTATACGAGCACCCCTCTAACCTCATCCCCCCTCCCTTAGTTCTCAGGACTTTGGGCTCAGACTGGGAGTTACACTACTGGTTCCCGTGGTTCTCAGGCCTTCAGACTCAGACAGGATTGTGCCACTGGGTTTCCTGGTTCTCCGGTTTGCAGAAGGCATATCATGGCATATCTCAGCCTTCATAATTGTGTGAGCCAATTCCCATAGTAAATCTCTTACATATCTATGTATGTCCTATTAGTTCTGTTTCTCCAGAGAACGCTGACTGACAGAGTTGGATAGGACATGAAAAACACTTGCAAACTAAAGCCTTTTTAGTCATCTGGAAGGAAAATAAAATCCACTTAATTCATCTCACCATATATTTACTTGAGCACTCCTGAGTCTAAAAGAGTGAGGGCAGCTGGGAAAGCACAGATGCAGAAGCTTTGTTTCCTGAACTCAAGCCAGGTGTCTGTTCAGAGCGCAAAATCGTAGACTGGAAACCCATAGGTCCAAAAAGATTCCGGTTTCAATACAAGCAAAGAGCAGGAGAAAAAGAGGAAGAAATAATATGGGGGAGAGATGAGAGCCTCAGGGGAAGCTTCCCAAAGAGAAGGCATTAGCACAGCCTTTGAGCAGGTAGAGGAGGAGATGGAGAGGTCCAGGCTCAGAGGTGCAAACACACGTGGGCTGTGGGACGTGCAATGAGAGACAAGGCTGGAAAGGTAAGCTAGGCTGAGATGGAGATGGCGTCAGACGCCATGCGAAGATGGGTGACTTTCATCCTGCCTTGTGGAGCTCCCATTAATGGTCAGTGGTCCTGGGGGAACCCCACTAAGTGGAGGATGGATTTGACACTCCAAGTGAGCACTCCCTTATCTAAATCTCTTGCAGCTCTGTGTCAGTGTGGTCTGGATCTGGCTCCCCGTCAGTTAATCTTGTGTGTAGCATATAATTCCTTCAAGTCCTATTTTCCTGGTCTGTAAAATGGAGGTAATAAGACCCACCCAATAGGGTTGCTTTGAGGATTCAACGAGATGTTGAAGAGGAAAGATCTTAAGTTATAGACAAATAAGGTAAAAATATGTGTTTCTCTTGAAAGGGTGGTGCGTAGCCTTCAAGCAATACAGTGCTTACCAGTAAGACTGAAGTTGCAATAATTTTCAGAGCAATCCTCTTCTCAGGCTTCTTTTAAAAATATTTCTTAAGAATTCTTCTAGTAGTCTGGATAGCATTAAAATCTTTTGTCCTTTTAGTGTTTCCTTTGCTTTTGAATCACATCACTTAATTGCATATGTCACAAAATTATAGTGAATATGAAAATTCACTATTCAAAGTTGCACTTTTGATATAAAAGATTCAGGAGTTTCTAAAGCTTTTCTTAAGGAGACATTTACTTCAAACCTCGTAAAAGCTCAGTTTTTCTTTCCCACATTAAGTAGGACAAACCACTTTTAAGATTAGGTGTGACTGTGACAGAAAATCTCAAAATAACAGTGGCTTGAACAAGTAAGAATTTGCTTTTTCTCATCTTCAAGATGCCCAGCAGTAGGCAGTTAGGTTGGCTGTCCTTCCCCAGGGTCAGGGCCCATAAGGTTCTACTGTGGCTTCTTTTCCCAAAGTCATATCATGGTCCAAGATAACAGCTAGATCTCTAAACTTCATGTCCAAATTCTAGACAAAAGGGAGAGGGTTGGAAAAAGCTGTGCATTCCCCTTCTGCTTAAATCCCCTGTGCTAGAACTGAATCACATGGTATCAACTAGCTGCAAGGGAAGCTCAGAATGTAGTTTTTATTCCACTTGCAAATGTGCCTGGTAAACATCCATGTAGTAATAGATATTGCATGTAATGAGTTATCTCCACCTCAATCAGGAAATGATTTCTGATGGTTTATGTTCTAAAAATTCACATAAAACACAATGTTTTGATTCTGTTAATTTACATTCCTGTGGTTACACATTAACAATTAACATAATCCTTATCATATAAGTCACTATTTTTACCCATTAATGAGTTATTACATCTCATAAAAGAGTTAAAGTAACACTCAGAACAGTGCCTAAGGATGTGTTCCATAAATGTTAGCCAAGGCTTAAGCACAGCAATGGACCCCAAGATGCACCCTTGACTGTTCTAGCTCCTTCCACTGAGCCTCTAGAACCCCTTTCTAAGCACAGACTCCCCATCTGTAACCACAATTTGTACTTCCCGTGACAACAGAATCCTTGCTTTGTGAGCATCACACGTTTTACTTAATGTACAGAGTTAACTAGTAACTCTGTAGGTGGTTTTAGTAGGTGGTTACCTACTAAAAGGGTTAAAAAAGATAAATAGGAGAAGAAAGAAATTGTGCTACCTCTAGGCTGAGGAGAAGTAGACAACGGCAGCACTAAGCATTTGGAAGAGGCCACCTCTTGGCTGAGTTTCAGTCCTCTCAGCAGAGGGCTTGGCTGACGGAATGATCAGCATTTTAGTGGTGGTGAAATTTGCCAGAAGGGGCTGTAGGGTATGGTGCTGCTCTCACAGAGTAGCTGTTGGGGTGGCTGAGAAACTCCCTGGCAGGTGAGCACCCCTAGCCCCAGTATGAGCTTTAAGAGGCAAATCAGGACTGTATCTTCCCTGAGGCTGCTCTGAACCTTCCACCTGGAAGTGACCTGTCCCTCTGAGTTCTCAGAACACTTTCTCCACCCTGTCCTGCCATCGGCTACTTGCGGCCTCATCTTATGTGTTCATGTGTGCTTCCATTTTCTCTTGCCACCAGTAAGCTCCGTGTCAGACAGAGCACATCCAATCCCCTCTGAACCCCACCCAGTGGGCGGCACCATGCCCAGCAACCGGAGACCTTGTGCAAGCATGTTCCACACGTGGGGAATGCACCTGACATCCAGACATCACAGGGTCCATGAGGGAGGCAGAATGGGGCAAGGGCTCTTTGGGACACCCCTGTGGTAGGCAGTAGGGGCAGAGTGTAACATGTGGGCTTTAGAGGCAGATAGACTTGGTTCAAATACAAGTCTGCCTTTCACTTAGGGAAGTTACATAACCCCTCTGAGCCTCAGTTTCCTTGATGCAAAATGGGGGCTAACATAGGTGATTGTGAGGATTAAATGAGACCAGGTATGCCAACCCCACAACACTCAGTTACCCTGCGGTAAATTGCCAGTAACCTGAACCATGCTTCTTTCCCGACTGCTAACCCAGGGTTCCCTCCCCGCTGCCATCCCCCTCCCAGAGGAGTGACCACGGAGCTCTCACCCTCAGTGGTAATGGTTTAGGAAGCTAGGAGATCAAGTCCATAGGAGAGAGAGAGAAGGATACAATAAGAAACCCAGGAGTGGGGGTAGGAGTGGGGATCTGTGGACACAGCTGGGGTGAGTGGCCCTTAGTAATTGGAAGAGTCCCCACCCTAGACTCATGTCCCCTGCTCACTCTCACACCAGGACATCCAGTCCTGCCTGGTATATGGCCAGCCCCAGAAGTCTCCGAGCTGACAAGAACCGAATGGAGCTGTGTAGGTACCTCAGTAAGTGTCCCAGCTCCTTGTGAGCACAACTTTTCAATGTCACAGGAGCTGGCCTTGCCACTGCAGCACCGGCATGAGGCCAAACTCCAGATCCAGGGACCCAACCTGGAATGGATCCCCTGGGTCACAGTGCCCTTCCCAAGAACCCCAATGTCCTAGAGCCCAGTGAGAGGTCCTAGGCTGCAGGACAGTCAGTACATCAGTAGAAGTGTTGAAGGCAACCAGGAAGGATTTCAACCTAGAAGATCCAGTCTACACCTACTTTTACCTCCAGAGAACTGCTGGGAAGGTTCTTTAAAAATTAGTCATAATTTTCTTGCTCAGAAATTTCCAACTGAACTTAGAATAAAATCCAAACTCCTCATCCGGCCTACAGGTCCTTCAACATTTGATCATTACTTGCCTCTCCTTTCTGTCCTCACCTCCCACTTCCCTCCCCTTCACTGACGTCCACCACAGTGGCCTGCCTTCCCTTATTTTGTGGATGTGCTAAGCTACTTGCTTCCTCAGGGCCTTTGTACTTGTCCTTTCTTTTATATAACAAGTACCCCTCAAGCTTCCCTCTTATATTTCTGTGTTAGCTCATATTTCATCTTTCAAGATGCATTTCCTGGCCACTCTGATATTGCATCTCCCCCTCCAAGACAGTCACTCTCTATCCCATCACCCTGTTTTATTATATTCATGGCATCTCTCACTATTTGAATTTATTTTTGTTGTCAGTCTCCCCCATTTGGAATATAACTTCCATGAGGCAGGGTTCTGTCTCTCATCCTCAATTCTGTATTCTCAGACCCTAAAACAGTAACTAATGAATATTTGTTGAAAGACAGAAAGAAAAAGAGAGAAAGAAAGAATACTTGTTGAAAGAGAAGAGGGCGACACCATATACTCATACACTTGCTCTTCCTAGTCTCACCTTGGACACTACGATTCCTTTCTATCATCTGCAAAATGTAGTGCCTAAGGAACTTTAGCTTGCCTGCTTCAGGCTCTTTGGACATAATGGTTTGAAACTCCGGGCAACTGAACCTGGACCTGTACTTTCCTTTTCCTCCCCATCCTGGTCCCCCTCTCCCTCAGTGTCAGCACCCTGGCAGGCATCTGAGCGACCCACCTGGACCCAGAGTTTGCCCAGGTGCTACACTACCTGCTTCACCCAGCTGATCCTTTAGAATCCAAAGGCTTTAATTTTTGGAGAAGAGTCATGAAGGCTTAAGATGTCAGTGCTGCTACTCCCTTCATGATCTGAATAAATAACAAGGCAAAGGCTCAACTCCAAGTCAGTGCCACGAGGCATTACTCAGTGCCTACTGTGTGCCAGGTGTTGGAGATCCCTGTGAAGAGCTTTAGCTGGGAACTTCCTGTAAACCCTCCAGGAGTGAGTTGGGAGAGCAAACACTCACTGTTTGGAATTGTTGATAATAAACCAGTCACACAGCTGCTATATTCTCACATAAATCTAACCCTTGCATGGTCCAACGGACACATTCCCCTGGAGGTTGCCAGGAAGCTTGTGAAACCAGATAGATATGAAACAGAGAGTTATAATATCCTGCTAGCCTCTAAGGCTCCCCTATCCCTCACAAAGATGGAGGCTCATCCTAATGAGAGGCCTCACCCCTTTGGCCCTTTTAATTGTGTCATGTTTGTCAGAGTTTATTTTGACCAAGTCTGAAGGTAGGAAAATTGAACCAGTTTTTTCAATCAAACCAGGTCATTCAAGAGGCATCTGCCTGATGTTTTTAGTTTTAAAACCGTCTACTGCTCTCAATGTGAAAAAAATTTACTCTTATATACACTTAGTGGGACATTAAATTAGTACCAGGTTTATTCAAGGTGATATGACAATACATACAAAAATATAAAAAGCATAAAGAATTTTACCAGGTATTTTACTTCTACAAATTTATCTTTAAAAATTTGATACAAATTTTCCTCAAACTTCTCCAAGAAATAGAAGACAAAAGAACACTTCCAAATTCATTTTAGGAGGCCAGCATTACCCTGATACCACAGCCAGACAAGGATATTCAAATGGAAAACAAAAGAGAGCAGGGGTAACTATACTTATATCAGACAAAATAGATTTTAAGTCAAAAACTGTAACAAGAAACAAATAAGGTCATTATAATAATAAATTAGTCATTTTATCAAAGGGATATAACAATTGTAAATATATATGCACCCAACTTCAAAGCACCAAGTTTATAAAGCAAATATTAACACATCTGAAGGAAAACATAGACAACAATACAATAATAGTAGGGGACTTTAATACCTCACTTTCAACAATGGATAGATCATCCAGACAGAAAATCAATAAAGAAACATTGAAATTGAACTGCATTGTAGGATTCCGGGTCAAGATGGCGGCATAGGCAGGCTCTGAACTTGCCTCCTCCCACAGACACAGCAGATTTACAATGAATCTTGGAAAAATTATGCTCAGAGAGAACTGAAAACTGGATAAGAGGAATCCCTGCAACAAACGACAGGCCTAACTGAGGTGGAAGAAGCAGAAATTCCCTCTGGAGAGAAAAAAAATGCCACCTCCACAACCCACAACACTTCACAGCCGCTCGGAAGCAATCCAGAAGTACACAGCCTTCCCTGGAGGAGGGGGGAACCTGAGCCAGGGAGCATTGCCGCTATTGGCATTTTTTGGACCCAGCACAACCGAGATGAGTGTCATAATATCTGGCTTTGCTGGCTACTAACAACAACAGGGAATACCCCCAGAAAAGCTGGGACACAAAGAAATTAAAGCTGCTCTTAAAGGGCCCATGCACAAATTCACCCATTTTGGAAAGCAACCTAAAATCACCAGAGAGGAGGGCACACAGTCCTTTGGGGAAAAGCGACTCACCCAATAGGCTTGGGGTGAATCTTGGTGAGAGGTGAGACCTCCTAAGGGACTGGGACATTGGTGGCAGCCATTGTTGTGACCTGGTGTGGGCGTGCTAACACAGACACTGGCAGATGCCATTAGAGTTCTCCCCGTGGCCTGCTAGCCCAGGGTCTGCCCCACCCTCTAGAGCACTGATTTAATCCAGCAGAGCCAAGGAAAGCAGCCCGTCTGAGGGACTGGCCCAACCCAAGAATAAGCCCTTGGGCAATTTGTGGGCCTGCTTAAAAGAGCTGCCTGGATTCTGTGCAGCGGGACAAGTGGGTCCACCTCTGTGGGGCAGGGCCAGCCCAAGGAACATGTGGAGAGTGTGGTGCCCCTGCCTTGGAGCGACTGGGTCCACTTTAGAGGGTCAGGGACATGAGCACAGGGCAGGACTGTGTTGACTGTGTGTGAGGCCTCATGGGTGGCAGGGCTTCTTAGCTACAGAAGACTTCTGCTTCTCGAACAGCCACAAAGGGGATTGGCCCCACCCTCCAAAGCCTGAAACAATTGGATGCTCCTGTGCCTGGGGCCAGCCCTATTCAGCTGCAACCCTCTGAGAGCTGACAAGAGCCTAACAGGCTGAGGCCTATAGCAATTGTAAGCCCCTGAGCCTAACAATCACCTGAGGGGCCTACTCATTTAATAGAAAAACTGCAGCAGGAATGTGCTATTAGACCTTGCAATCAACTGTGCTGGGGCTCCTCACATCGGATAAAGAGACCAAAGGGCCTACAACAACCACACACAGCCGAGCCTTACAACCAGCCAGTCAGGGGGACAGCTCAGCCTCCCTGTCCACCTACGGCAAGAGCAACCCTGCCACAACAGAAGGACTCAAGTAGCCCACACAGGGGTCACTCCTGGAACATTTGGAACTGGTGACAAGAGGAAAGCACACTGCTGGGCCTCATAAGGCATCATGTACATAAGGTCACCTCTCCAAGATTAAGAGATGTAGCTGACCTGCCTAATACATAGAAACAAGTACAGAGAAAAAGGCAAAATGAGGAGGCAAAGGAATACTTTCCAAGTAAGGGAACAGGACAAAACCCCAGAAAATGAACTAAATCAAACAGAAACATGCAATCTACCTGACACAGAGTTCAAACAAAGAGTCATAAATATGTTCACTGATATTGGGAGAAGAATGGATGACCTCAGTGAGAACATCAACAAAGAAATGGAAGATATATTAAAAAAAACCAATCAGAAATGAAGAATATAATACTGGAAATGAAAAAATGCACTAGAGGGACTTAAAAGTAGAGTAGAGGCTACAGAAGAGTGGATCAGCGAGCTGGATGAAAGACTAGAGGAAACCACCCAAGCTGAACAGATTAAAAAAAAAAAGAATTAAAAAGAATGAGGACAGTCTAAGGGATCTCAGGGACAGCATCAAGCTTACTAACATCCGTGTTATAGGGGTCCCAGAAGGAGAAGAGAGAGACAAAGGGGCAGAGAATACATTTGAAGATATAATAGCTGAAAACTTCCCTAACCTAAGGAAGGAAGCAGACATCCAGGTACAGGAAGCACAGGAAGCACCAAACAAGATAAACCAAAGAGGCCCACACCAAGACACGTCATAATTAAAATGTCCAGAGTTAAAGATAAAGAGAGAATCCTAAAAGCTGCAAGAGAGAGACAAGTTACATACAAAGGAAACCCCACAAGGCTATCAGCTGACTTCTCTGCAGAAACTTTACAAGGTAGAAGAGTGGCATGATATATTTAAAGTGCTAAAAGGAAAAAACCTGCAGCCAAGAATACTGTGCCCAGCAAGGTTCTCATTCAGAATGGAAGGGCAGATAAAGAGTTTCCGGACAAGCAAAAATTAAAGGAGTTTATCACCAAGAAACCAATCCTACAGGAAATGCTCAAGGGCCTTATTTAAGAGGGAAAGAGAAGCCCACAAATAGGAAAAAATTATCTATTCCCACAGTAAGAGGGTAATGGATACAAATGCACAAAAAAGATAGATATGATATCAAAAACATAAAATGTTGGAGGAGGGGAGTAAAAGAGTAGAGCTTTCAGATAGAGGTCAAACTGAAGAGACCATTAACTCAATATAGACTGCTTTATACATAGGTTGTTATACATGAACCACATGGTAATCACAAACCAGAAACCCATAATAAATACACAAAAACCTAAGCAAAAGGAATCCAAAGATAATACCAAAGAAATCTATCAAACCACAGGGGAAGAGAGCAAGAGAAGAGGAAAGGAACAGAAAAGAACTACTAAAACACCAAGAAAAAAAGTAAAAATATAGCACTAAGTACATACATATCAATAGCTACTTTAAATGTCAATGGGTTAAATGCTCCAATCAAAAGGCATAGGGTGGCTGATTGGACAAGACCCATATACATGCTACATACAAGAGACACACTTCAGACCTAAAGACACTCACAAACTGAAAGTGAAGGGATGGGAAAAGATGCTCCATGCAAATGATAATGAACAGAAGCTGGGGTAGCAATAATCATATCAGACAAAATAGACTTTAAAACAAAAAGTGTAACAAGAGACAAAGAAGGGCACTACATAATGATCAAGGGAACAATCCAACAAGAGGATATAACATGCATAAATATCTATGCACCCAACATAGGAGCACCTAAATTTATAAGGCAATTATTAACAGACATAAAAGGAGAAATAGACAGTAACACAATAATAGTAGGAGACTTGAACACTCCACTTACACCAATGGAGAGATCATCCAAACAGAAGACCAACAAGGAAACATTGGCCTTAAACAACACATTAGACCTGATGCACTTAGTAGATATATATAGAACATTCCATCCAAAAACCAAAGAATACACATTGTTTTCAAATGCACATGGAACATTCTCCAGGACTGATCACATGTTAGGCCACAAAACAAGTCTCCATAAATTTAAGAAGATTGAAATAATACCAAGCATCTTTTTGGACCACAAAGATATGAAACAAGAAATCAACCATAGGAAGAAAACCACAAAAGCCACAAATATGTGGAGATTAAACAAAATGCTACTGAACAACAATTGGGCCAATGGAGAAATCAAAATATACCTGGAGACAAATGAAAATGAAAACATGACATGCCAGAATTTATGGGATACAGCAAAAGCAGTTCTAAGAGGGAAGTTTATAGCAATACAAGCCCATTTCAACAAACAAGAAAAATCTCAAATAAAGAATCAGTGCACCTAAAGGAACTGGAAAAAAAACAACCAAAGCCCCAAATCAGTAGAAGGAGGGAAATAATAAAAATCAGAGCGGAAATAAATGAAATAGAGACTAAAAAAACAATAGAAAAAAAAATAAATAAAACTAAGAGCTGGTTCTTTGAAAAGATAAACCAAATTGACAAATCTTTAGCTAGACTCACTAAGAAAAAAAGAGAGAAGGCTCAAATAAGTAAAATCAGAAATGAGAGAGGATAAATTACAACAGACACCTCAGAAATACAAAAGATTATAAGAGAATACTATTAAAAGCTATATGCCAACAAATTGGACGATCTAGAAGAAATGGATAAATTCTTAGAATCATTCAACCTTCCAAAACTGAATCAAGAAGAAGTAGACAATTTGAATAGACCAATCACCAGTGAGGAGATTGAAATAGTAATAAAAAACCTCCCCAAAAATAAAAGTCCAGGACCAGACGGCTTCCCTGGTGAATTCTACCAAACATTCAAAGACTTACTCCCTAGACTTCTCAAAGTCTTCCAAAAAATTGAAGAGGAGGGGAAGCTTCCTAACTCATTCCATTGAAGCCAACATTACCCTGATACCAAAACCAGACAAGGGCAACACAAAAAAAGAAAATTACAGGCCAATATCACTGATGAACATTGATGCAAAAATCCTCAACAAAATACTAGCAAATCAAATACAACAATTCATTAAAAAGATCATACACCATGATCAAGTGGGATTCATTCCAGGGATGCAGGGATGGTTCAACATCCACAAATCAATCAACATGATACACACCACATTAATAAAATTAAGAATAAAAATCACATGATCATCTCAATAGATGCAGAATAAGCATTTGACAAGATACAGCATCCATTTATGATAAAAACTCCGAACAAAATGGATATAGAAGGGAAATACCTCAACATAATAAAGTCCACATATG
This sequence comes from Tapirus indicus, assembly GCA_031878705.1. NCBI lineage: Eukaryota > Metazoa > Chordata > Mammalia > Perissodactyla > Tapiridae > Tapirus > Tapirus indicus. The sequence continues at coordinate 9,857,701 of CM062921.1, read as the reverse complement.
ACAAACCCACAGCTAATATCACTCTCAATGGTAAAAAAACTGAAAGCTATCCCTCTAAGAATAGGAACCAGACAAGGATGCCCACTTTCACCACTCCTATTTAACATAGTATTGGAAGTCCTGGCTAGAGCAATCAGGCAAGAAAAAGAAATAAAAGGGATCCAAATAGGAAAGGAAGAAGTGAAACTGTCATTATTTGCAGATGACATGATTTTATATACAGAAAACCCTTAAGAATCCACCAAAAACTTCCAGAAATAATAAATGAATATCGTAAAGTTGCAGGATACAAAATCAACATACAAAAATCAGTTGCATTTTTATACACTAACAACGAAGTAGCAGAAAAAGTAATTAAGAATACAATCCCATTTACAATTGCAACAAAAAGAATAAAATACCTAGGAGTAAACTTAACCAAAGAGGTGAAATATCTGTACACTGAACACTATAAAACATTGTTGAAAGAAATTGAGGAAGACACAAAGAAATGGAAAGATATTCTGTGCTCTTGGATTGGAAGAATGAACATAGTTAAAATGTCCATACTTCCTAAAGCAATCTACAGATTCAGTGCAATCCCTATCAAAGTTCCAACAACACTTTTTACAGAAATAGAACAAAGAATCCTAAAATTTATATGGAACAACAAAAGACCCCGAATAGCTATAGGAATGCTGAGAAAAAAAGAACATAGCTGGAGGAATCAAACTCCCTGATTTCAAAATATACTACAAGGCTATAGTAACCAAAACAGCATGGTACTGGCACAAAAACAGACACACAGATCAATGGAATAGAATCAAGAGCCCAGAAATAAATCCACACATCTATGGACAGCTAATTTTCAACAAGGGAGCCAGAACATACAATGGAGAAAAGAAAGTCTCTTCACAAATGGTGTTGGGAAAACTGGACAGCCACATACAAAAAAATGAAAGTAGACCATTATCTTACACCATACACAAAAATTAACTCAAAATGGATTAAAGACTTGAATGTAAGACCTGAAACAATGAAAATTCTAGAAGAAAACATAGGGAGTACGTTCTTCAACATTGATCTTAGCAACATATTTTCAGGTACCATGTCTGACCGGGCAAGGGAAACAATAGAAAAAAATAAACAAATGGGACTACATCAAACTAAAAAGTTTCTGCATAGCAAAGGAAACCATCAACAAAACAAAAAGACGACCTAACAATTTGGGGAAGATATTTGCAAATCATATATCTGATAAGGGGTTAATCTCCAAAATATATAAAGAACTCATACATACCACCAAAAAAACCCCTGACAACCCAATTTAAAAATGGGCAAAAGATCTGAACAGACATTTCTCCAAAGAAGATATACAGATGGCCAACAGTCACATGAAAACATGCTCAACATCATTAACTATCAGGGAAATGCAAATCAAAACTACAACGAGATATCACCTCATGCCCATCAGAATGGTCATAATTAACAAGACAGGAAACAAGTGTTGGAGAGGATGTGGAGAGAAGGGAGCCCTCATTCACTGCTGGTGGGAGTGCAGACTGGTACAGCCGCTATGGAAAACAGTCTGGAGATTCCTCAAAAAATTAAGAATGGAACTACCATGCAATCCAGCTATTCCACTGCTGGGTATTTATCCAAAGAACATGAAAACACCAATACATAAAGATACACTCATCCCTGTGTTCATTGCAGCATTGTTCACATTAGTCAACACTTGGAAGCAACCTAAGTGCCCATCAAGGGACAAATGGATAAAGAAGATGAGGTATATACATAATGGAATACTACTCAGCCATAAGAAACGATGAAATCCAGCCATTTGTGACAACATGGATGGACACAGAGGGTATTATGCTAAGCAAAATAAGTCAGAGGGAGAAGGTCAAAAACTGTATGATGTCACTTATATGTAGAAGATAAAAATAACAAACAAACACATAGAGACAGAGATTGGATTGGTGGTTACCAGAGGGGAAGGGGGGAGGGAGGAGGGCAAAAGGGATGATTAGGCACATGTGTGTGGTGATGGATTGTAATTAGTATTTGGGTGGTGAACATGATGTAATCTATGTAGAAATAGAAGTATAATGATGTACACCTGAAATTTATACAATGTTATAAACCAAAGTTACTGCAATAAATAATAAATTAAATACTGAAAAAAAAAAAAAAGAAATTGAACTACATTTTAGACCAAATGGACAGAACAGACATATACAGAAAATTCCATCCAACAGCATCAGAATACACATTCTTCTCAAGCACACATGGAACATTCTCCAGGATATATCATATGCTAGGTCACAAGACAAGCCTTAACAAACTTAAAAAGACTAAAATCATATCAAGTATCTCTACAATGGTATGAAACTAGAAATCTATAACAGGAGGAAAGCTAGAAAATTCACAAAAATATGGAAATCAAATAACACACTCCTGAACAACCAATAGATCAAAGAAGAAATCAAAAGGGCAATCAAAAAATATCTTGTGACAAATGAAAATGGAAACACAACATATCAAAACTTAGGAGATGCAGCAAAACTAGTTCTAACAGGGAAGTTTATAGTGATAAGTGGCTACATTAAGAAAAAAAGAAAGCTCTCAAATAATCTAGCTTTACACCTCAAGGAACTAGAAAAAGAAAAACAAGCTAAATCTAAAGAGATCTGTAGGAAGGAAAGAACAAAGATCAGAACAGAATTAATGAAATAAGAGACTAGAAAAACCATAATGAAACCAAGGATTGGGTTTTTTCCAGTTTTATTGAGTTATAATTGAAATACAGCACTGTGTAAGTTTAAGGTGTAGAGCATAATGGTTTGATTTATATATATTGTGAAATGATTACCACAGTAAGTTTAGTTAGCATCCATCATCTCATATAGATACAAAAAAAAAAAAGAAAAAAATGGGTTTTTTCCTTGTGATGAGAATTCTCGGATTTACTCTCTTAACTTTCATATATACCGAACAGCAGTGTTAACTACAGTCATGGTCTTGTACATTACATCCCTAGTACTTATTTATCTTATAACTGGCAGTTTGTACCTTTTGAACACCTTCATCCAATTCCTCCTCCCCCCACCCCCACACCTCTGGTAGCCACAAATCTGGTTTCTTTTTCTATGAGTTTAATTTTTTCTCTTTTCTTAGATTCCACATGTAAGTAGGATCATACAGTGTCTGTCTTTCTCTGTCTGACTTATTTCACTTAGTGTAATGCCCTCAAGGTCTATCCATTTCCTTCTTTTTTATAGCTCAATAATAGTCCATTGCATATATATATATATATATATATATCACAACTTCTTTATGTATTCATCCAAAAATGGACACTTAGGTTGTTTCCATGTCTTGGCCATTGTAAATAATGCTGCTATGAACATGGGAGTGCAGGTATCTCCTCAATATAGTGTTTTTGTTTCCTTTGGATATATTCTCAGAAGTGGAATTGCTGGATCATCAATTGCTGGTAGTTCTAGTTTTAATTTTTACTGTTTTCCGTAGTGGCTGTACTAATTTATAATCCCACCAACACAAAGTGCACCAAGGTCCCCTTTTCTCCACATCCTCACCAGTATTTTTTACCTCTTGTCTTTCTGATGATAGCCACTCTAAGAGGTATGAGGTGATATCTCATTGTAGTTTTGATTTGCATTTCCCTAATGATTAGTGATGTTGAGCACATTTTTACGTACCTATTGGCCATTCATATATCTTCTTTAGAAAAACATTTATTCAGGTAATTTGCCCATTTTTAATTGGATCATTTGGGGGGGGTTTGCTATTGAGTTGTATCTGTTCTTTATATATTTTGAGTATTAACCCCTTATCAAATGTATGCGTTGCAAATATTTTTTCCCATTCTGTAGGTTGTATTTTCATTTTGTTGATCATTTCCTTTGCTCTGCAGAAGTTTTTTAGTTTGCTGTAGTCCCATTTGTTTATTTTTTATTTTGTTGCTTGTGTTTTAGGTGTCATATCCAAAAAATCATTGCCAAAATCCATGTCAAGGAGATTTTTCCCTATGTTTTCTTCTAGGAGTTTTATGGTTTCCAGTCTTACATTTAAGTCTTTAATCCATTTTGAGTTAATTTTTGTGAGTGGTGTAAGATAGGGGTCTAGTTTCATTCTTTTACATGTGAATACCCAATTGTCCCAGTAGCGTTTGTTGAAGAGACTGCCTTTTCTCCATTGAGTATTCTTGGCTCTCTTCTCAAATATTAATTGACCAGACATGCATGGGTTGATTTCTGGGCCTTGATTCTGTTCCATTAGTCTATATGTCTGTTTCTATGCCAGTACCATACTGTTTTGATTAAGGGTTGGCTTTTTGAAGAGATAAACAAAATGGACAAAACTTTAGCTAAAATAACTGAGAAAAAGAGAGAAGACTCAAAAAAACAAAATCAGATATGAAAGGAAATATTACAACTGATACTGCAGAAAAACAAAGAATAGTAAGAGGCTACTATGAACAATTACTTGCCAAAAATTAGGAGAACCTATAAGAAATGGATAAATTCCTAGACACATACAACTTACCATGACTGAATCATGAAGAAATAGAAAATCTAGATAGACCAATAATGAATAAGGACATTGAATCCATAATCAAAAATCTCCCAACAAAGAAAAACCCAGGACCAGATGGCCTCACTGGTAACTTTAATTAAATATTTAAGAAAAATTAATATGAATCCTTTTCAAATTATTCCCCCTAAATTTAAGAGAACTGATCACTTCCAAATTCATTTTATAAGGCCAACATTATCCTGATACCAAAGCCAGACAAAGACACTACAAGAAAAGAAAATTACAGGCCAATATCCCTGATAAACAGAGATGGAAAAAATCCTCAACAAAATACTAGCAAACCTAATTCAACAGTAAATTAAAAGATTCATACACCATGTTCAAGTGGGATTTATGCCTGGGATACAAGGATGGTTAAACATATACATAATAATCAATGTGAGACACCACATTAACAGAATACAGGATAAAAATCATATGATCATCTCAATAGATGCAAGAAAGCATTTCACAAAATGAGTCTTTTCATGATAAAAACTCTCAACAAATTGGGTATACAAGGACTGTACCTCAACATCATAAAGGCCATATATGACAAGTCCATAGCTAACATCATACTCAACAGTGAAAGGTTGAAAGCTTTTCCTCTAAGATCAGTAACAAAAAAAGGGTGCCCACTCTCACCACGCCTAGTCAACATAGTGACCAAAAGTCCTAGTCAGAGCAATTCGGCAAGAAGAAATAAAAGACATCCAAATCGGAAAGGAAGTAAAATTGTCTCTGTTAGCAGATGACATGATCTTATATATAAGATCCTAAAGACTCCAACAAAAAACTGTTTAGAACTAATAAACAAATTGAGTAAAGTTGCAGAATATAAAATCAACATACAAACTCAGTTGTGTTCCTACACATTAACAATGAACTATCAGGAAGAGATATTAAGAAAACATTCCCATTCACAATAGTATCAAAAAGAATAAAATACTTAGGATAAATTTAACCAAGAAGGTGAAAGATTTGTACACAGAAAACTATAAAACACTGATGAAAGAAATTGAAGACACAAATACATGAAAGATATTCCATGTTTATCTATTGGAAGAATTTATTATGCTAAAATGTTCATAATACCCCCAGCAATATACAGATGCAATGCAATCCCTATCAAAATTCTAATGGCATTTTTCACAGAAATAGAAAAGATAATCTTAAAATTCATGGAACCCCAAAAGACCCCAAATGGCAAAAGCAATCTTGAAAAAGAAAAAGCTGGAGGCATCATACTTCCTGAGTTCAAACTATATTACAAAACTATAGTAATCACAACGGTATGGAATTGGTATAAAAACAGACACATAGATCAATGGGACAGAATAAAGAGCCCAGAAATAAACTTATGCATATGTGGTCAATTAATTTTTGAGAAAGGAGCCAAGAATATACAATGAGAAATCTATAGTCTCTTCAATAAATGGTGTTGGGAAAACTGGATATCCACATGCAAAAGAATGAAACTGGACCCCCTATCTTACATCATATGCAAAAATCAACTCAAAATAGATTAAACAGTTGAACATAAGACCTGAAATTTTTAAACTCCTGGAAGAAAGCATAGAGGAAAACTCCTTGGCACTGGTATTGGCAATGATTTTTTCGATTTATCACCAAAGCACAGGCAAGAAAAGCAAAAACAATCAAATGGGACTACATCTAAGTAAAAACTTTATGCACAGCATATGAAACAATCAATAAAATGAAAAAGGCAACCTATGGAATGGGAGTAAATATTTGCAAACCACATATCCAATAAGGAATTAATATACAAAATATACAAGGAACTAATACAACTCAACAGCAAAAAAACCCAACCAATTAAAAAATGGGAAAAGATATGAATAGATATTTTTCCAAATAAGACATGCAAATGGTATATGGAAAGGTGCTCAACATTACTAATCATCAGGGAAATGCAAATCAATATCACCTCACACCTGTTAGTATGGCTATTATCAAAAAGTCAAAAGATAACATGTGTTGGCCAAGATGTGGAGAAAGGGAATGCTTGTACACTGCTAGTGGGAAAGTGTATGGGTGCAGCTATTAGGGAAAATTGCATGGATGTTCCTCCCAAAATTAAAGCTAGAACTACCATATCATCCAGCCATCCCACTTCTGGGTATATATCCAAAAGAAATAAAATCTTGAAGAGACATCTGCCTTCTCAAGTTTATTGCAGCATTATTCAGAGTGGCCAAGACATGGAAACAATCTATGTGTCCATCAACAGAAGAATGGATAAAGAAAATGTGGCATATATATACACAATGGAATATTATTTAGCCTTAAAAAAAAGAAGGAAATCCTGCCATTTGTAATAACATGGATAAAACTGGATGACATTATGCTAGGTGAAATAGGCCAGACACAAAATGACAAATACTGCATGGACTCACTTATGTGTGGAATCTAAAAAAGTCAAATTCATTGTAATGGAGAGTAGAATGGTGTTTACCAGGGGCTTAGGTGTGGGGGAAATCGGAGTTGTTGGTCAAAGGGTACAAACTTTCAGTTACGAGATGAGTAAGTTCTGGAGACCTAATGTACAGCATGGTGACTATCATTAATAATAATTCATATTGTACACTTGAAATTTGCTAAGTGAGTAGCTATCAAGTGTTCTCACCACACACATACAAAAAGAAAATTATATGAGGTGATAGATATGTTAATTAGTTTCATTTTGGTAATCATTTCACAGTGTATACGTATATCAAAACATCATCTTGTACACTTTAAATATACACAATTTTTATTTGTCAATCATACCTCAATAAATAAAATAACACTTGTAAAACAATGTGGTCTTTTTTGTAAAAAGACTAATTTTTAGTGTAAAAGACTATTTTTGTAGGGATATCATTCATCTTTCCTCAGTCCCTAATATACTTTTACTCTCTATGGACTCTACATAGAGAAATCATAAAGGCGTTTCTCCCCAGGGATTCCAGAGGGGATCTCAATTCCTGGTAGCTTACTCTGTGATGAGCTAAATACAGTTCACTTTTGGCTACATGGCCATATGGGGATCCCATGTGGGAGGTGGAGACCCACAAAGCACTGATCCTGCAACTCAATCCCAATGAGGACTGCACATGGACACCAGAAAGACCAGAAAACAGAAGCATCAGAATCACCTTTCCCACTTCCAGTAAGTAGAGGCTTTGGTCTCCTAAAAAGGGTGATTAAAGTCTCTGGCCATACTGGAAAATTCCAGTGGAAAGAAGTCAGCTGCTCCTAGAAGTAATGATGGTAAAACTGACAACCACAATGATGATGTTGGTAATGGCTGGTAGACACTCACTGAAAGCTGTGCCCCTAGCCCTGGCTCACAGGAAGGTTGAGAACTTGTCTCAGGTCATACAGTTAGTAAGTGGAATGACAAGTGTTAGTACCCAGCCTGTCTTGTTCCAAATTCTGGGCCCTAAAACACTAAACTTGTAGTTCCAGACTTTGCTATGCATTATAATCAGCAGGGTAGCTTCCAAAAACCCAGATGCCCAGGCTGAAGACCATAGAATTAGATCACAGTCTCCAGGGGTGGGACCCAGGCATCAGTGTTTTTTTATTATAAACTTTTTATTTGGAAACAAATATACACTCATAAGCATTTTTTATAAGTGCCCAGGCGATGGCAGAGTGAGGCAAGCTGAGAACAGGGCGCTGCACTACAAGACTCTCTAGGGCTTCAGGAGAACTGCCCAGTTCATCCTCTCAACAGCCCTCTGGGGTAGATGCAATCTAATCACCATTTGACGGATAAGAAAGTCCAGAGAAGTCACTTAACATGCCCAAAGTCACACACTGATAAAAGTGGGAGAAGAATTGAATCCAAGCGACCTGGCTCAGAGCCTGTGCTCTTACCCTGTCCCAGCAGTTCTAAAACTGGAGAGAGTAGCAAAAGCACCTGGAGGGTTTTTTAGAAGCACAATTTCTGGTCCCCAGCCCCAGATTCTCTGATTCAGATGTGGTGGGTGGGGCCCGAGAATATGCATAGGTAACAAGTTCCCAGGTGATGCTGATGTTGCTGGTAGAGGTGCCACGCTTTGAGAATCATGGCCCTAGACCACTGAAGTTGGAAATGACTTCCATTTGCCCTCAAGGAAACAAAAGAAAGGAGACTTTCAGATTTCCTGGAATGGTAGAGCAATTAAGAAACATATACACTATTCTTGCTGTGTAAGAAGAGAGGAGAAGAGAGAACAGAAGCATGGGAAGAGTGACAGAAGAGGAAATTAACATTTCATGTTTACTGGATACCTCCTGTGTGCCAGGCCTGTGCCAGGTACTTCATGTTTAGAATGTTATAAACCTCATGCCATAGTATGAAGTAGGCTGTGATATCCCCACTTTATAGAGCAGAAAATAGATCAAGAAAAGTAAAATCACTCGTCCAAAGTTACACAGCAGGAGGTGACTAAGATGGAATGAGAATTCAGGTTTGTCTACCCTTGTGTTTTTTCCTCTAAGTCTTCTTGGAACTATGTCCTCTGGGGCATTTGGAGAGACAATGTCAAAATGGGCAGAAAACAATAATTGTGGGCTGCCCTGTCCAATGCAGGGCATGGGATTGTCCTTAAGAATGAGGGAGTGTGGTGTGAGGAAAGGACGGGGCAACTAGGAAGATGCCTAATAGCTTTACTTTGAGACAAGAGGCCATGGAAGAACTGCTTCACATTTTGTCAACCTTGGATTTCAAGTGTCAAAGGGGATCAATTCCAAATAAGAAGGTTCCACACCAAACAGTCACATGGGCGTGGGGAACAGGAGAGATGGAAATAGGGAGAAGGAAAGGAGTCCTGGGTTCCAGGCCCATCTTCCCCACTTACTTGATGTAAGATGTTGGCAAAGCTGTTCAGCTCCCTGAGCCTGTCGCTTCTCTAAAGTGAAGAGATAATGAATGCTGTGTGGTTTGACAGTGGTGGTGGTGGTGATGGTGGCTGTTAACGTTTGAGAGGTTTTGATGAGAACAGATGTGTCACCACTTTGTAAAATGCGTATAATGCACTGCTAATGTGAGCAGGTGACCCCTTTGCTACTGGCTCTTTGTGTCGTGCTGGTCTCAGCCTACAATAGTGTTGCTATTGGCTAGAAATGCCTGGGGGCACTCACCTAAGCCCTTTGTGAGTCCCTACAGGCACTTCCCCTTTCAGAGCCAATGTTGTGGCTGGACCAGCCCTTGTGGATCTTATGCTTGCAAGATGTTCCTCAGGAATGCTCATCAGGGAACTTTGAAAAAAACAGTTTATTACACACAAGTCCTAGAGGGTACATGGCATGCCTGGGGCCACACAGTGAGGCCACGGGTAGAGAAAAAGAGAGAGCAAGGACCTGGGGTTCTGCTTTTATTGAGGCTGAGCACAGGTGGCCTAGGGTCTCACAGGTTCACTACTGGTGAACTTAAAACATAAGAGTAGGAGTTAAAGCATGCACGGGAAGGGACAAACAAATGGCCAAAAGGTCAGTTATCTAAGTCAACCAGCCATCTCAGAAACAAAAGGAAACTTCAGGGGTGGGGCACCTAGCTCTTAATCTAATCGTGTAGCTGGCAATGTGTTTATCTGAGATGGACGTCTTTGAAGTGGATGCCTTGGGAATCAAAAGCTTAATGTTAGGCACTTGCACTACAATCAAAAGAACCGTCAGGTGCTTACACTTGGTTATCCTCTACCCACACAGATGTGTTCTGTTCACAGGCTCAATCCAGATGGAAGTTGTGAAAATGAAAACATTCAAGTTTTGGATGGAACCTCTACCAAGTGGTCTCTGCTAGGGAAAGTCTTCAGTAAAAATGACTATGTTCTGTTTGAATCATTTCGTTTCATCATGTTTCAAGAATTCTGACTCTCAAAAAGTCAAAGAGTTGCCTTTATCTTCCACTACTTCTCTTCTGGAACCTATAGTTCTCATTTAAATCTAAAACTTCAGGAGCATCTCCTGTAAACACAGAAGGTGACACAGGGTCAAGGTTTTCTTGGGGGGGGTTGATTTTTTTTATTGTGGTAGAATATGCATAACATAAAATTTACCATCTTAACCATTTTTAAGTGTATAATTCAGTGGTATTAAATACAATAATGTTGTGTAATCATCACCATCATCCATCTCCACAACTCTTTTCATCTTGCAAAACTGAAACTCTACACCAATTAAACAATAATTCCCCATTCCTCCTCCCCCCAACCCCTGGCAACTACCATTCTAATAACTGTTTTTTCCCTTTAAATATAATAGTCTCTTAAACTGTGTACAAAACAAACAGTTCAGTTACAAACCATTGTTACAATAATACTAGCTTTTGTTAACTGTCCATGTATTTACCTTTATTGAGATCTTCATTTCTCTATTTGGCTTCAAGGTACTGTCTAGTGTCCTTTCATCTCACCTTGCAAGACTTTCTTGAGCATTTCTTGCAGGGCAGGTCTAGTGGTAACAAACTGCCTCAGCTTCTGTTTATCTGGAAATGTTTTAATTTCTCACTCACTTCTGAAGGACAGTTTTGCTGGATATAGGATTCTTGGTCAACAGTTTTTTTCTTTCAGCACTTTAAATGTATCTGCCCACAGTCTTCCTGGCCTCCAAAATTTCTGATGAGAAATCTGCAGAAGATCTTATTGACGATCCCTTGTATGTGACGTTTTTCTTCTCTTGCAGCTTTCAAGATTCTCTCTGCCTTTGACTTTTGAAAATTTCATTACAATGTGTCTTGGTGTGGGTCTCTGATTTCAACTTACTTGGAGTTTGTTGAGCTTCTTGGATGTTTATACTCATGTCTTTCATCAAATTTGGGAAGTTTTCAGCCATTATTTGTTCAAATAGTCTCTCTGGCCCTTTCTGTCTCTCTTGTCCTTCTAAGATTCCCACAATGTGTATACTGATTTGGTTGATGGTTTCCCCTAGGACCCTCAGGCTCTGTTTATTTTTCTCCAATCTTTTACCTTTCTATTACTCAGACTCAATAATTTCCATTGTCCTATCTTCAAGTTCACTGATTCTTTCTTCTACATGCTGAAATCTGCCTTTGAATCGCCCTAGTGAATTTTTCACTTTAGTTACTGTACTTTGCAGCTCCAGAATTTGCTTTTGGTTTGTTTTTAGGTCTTCTCTTTTTTGATATTTCCATTTTGTTCATACTTCATTTCCTTGACTTTCTCCACATCTTCTTTCAGATCTTTAAATATCTTTAAGACCATTGTTTTAAAATCTTTGTCTAGTGTATCTGCTACCAGGTCTCTTTCAACACACACACACAGAGGTAAATAGATATAATGAAATTTAGGTCTTCAAAACTTGGAAATATTAAGATGAAATAGAAATTAATGTTCATCTGAATTATTTCTAGTACTAAAATCATAGAATGTTATAAAATTTTTTATTATTTTATAAAATATAATGTGTACTACTTATGAATAATTTATGACAAAATACTTCTATAACTACAGCCACAATCACTAGAATTTTAAAGTGTACTTTAATTTTTTGCAAATAAGACTCTATTTGTGTTCCTGGTTTTTTACTTTTAAAAAAACAGTTTGTTTTCAACAGAAACCTGAATGATAAATTCATTTGTGCTATATATGATAATAAACAGAATGTCATCAATCCTTCATCAGTAAAACATATATGGCACTGTTAAAAAAAAAAAAGAGGGGGAATACTTCTTTTAAAGCAGAAGTTTTATTTTTTCTAAAAGCTAATGGATTTTAACAGCACCACCATACTGAAACATTAATAATAGGAAGCAGGTAAGGAAAGGTGTTTGAGTTCTAATACATAAGTATCAATTTTCTAATTAATTCATGTGGACTCAGAAATTTATGCTTAAGGGAATTTTGCAATCTTGCAAAGAGATCAAATCCAAAGTATTAGCTCACATTAGTGTGAATTAAAGCCTTTGTCTCTCCAGAGAGATTTTTGAATCCATAAACTGGACAATTCAGTCCAAAAATACTTTGAATCATCTTTTCAATATTAAACCTTTATAAATCTTTTTTTTTCTTTTACCATTTTTTAAATTGATGTCTTAATAGTTTATAACACTGTGGGGTTTTAGTTGTACATTTTTGTTTGTCCGTCACCTTGTGGATGTAACCCTTCACCCCTTGTGCCCCCCCACCCCCTTCCCCTTGGTAACCACCAATCAGTTCTCTCTGTCCGTGTGTTCACTTATATTCCATATATGAGTGAGTTCATGCAGTGTCTGTCCTTCTCTCTGGCTTATTTCACTTAACATAATACCCTCTAGGTCCTTCCATGTTGTTGCAAATGGGACAATTGTGTCTTTTCTTATGGCTGAGTAGTATTCCATTGTATGTATATACCACATCTTCTGTAACCAATCATCAGTTGAGGGACACTTGGGTTGCTTCCACTTCTTGGCTATAGTGAATAATGCTGCAATGAACATAGGGGTGCATACGCCTCTTGTGATGGTTGATTTCACGTCCATTGGGTAGATGCCCAAGAGTGGGATTGCTGGATCATACGGTATTTCTATTTTTAATTTTTTGAGGACTCTCCATACTGTTTTCCATAGAGGCTGCACCAGTTTGCATTCCCACCAGCAGTGAATGAGGGTCCCCGTTTCTCCACAACCTCTCCAGCATTTGTTGTTATTTGTCTTTGTGATTATAGCCATTCTAACTGGTGTAAGGTGATATCTCAGTGTAGTTTTGATTTGCATTTCCCTGATGATTAGTGATGTTGAACATCTTTTCATGTGTCTATTGGCCATCTGTATCTCTTCCTTGGAAAAATGTCTGTTCATATCCTCTGCCCATTTTTTGATCGGGTTGTTTGTTTTTTTGTTGCTCAGTTGTATGAGATCTTTATATATTACTGAGATTAATCCCTTGTCGGACAAACGATTTGCAAATATTTTCTCCCAGCTGGTGGGTTGTTTATTCATTTTGATCCTGGTTTCATTTGCCTTGTAGAAGCTCTTTAGTCTGATGAGGTTCCACTTGTTTATTTTTTCTTTTGTTTCCCTTGTCTGAGTAGACATGGAATCTGAAAGGATCCCTTTATGTCCAATCTCAATTAGTGTACTGCCTATGTTTTCTTCCAGGAGTTTTATAGTTTCAGGTCTCACTTTCAGGTCCTTGATCCATTTTGAATTGATTTTTGTACATGGCGATAGGAGATGGTCTACTTTCATTCTTTTGCATGTTGCTGTCCAATTTTCCCAGCACCATTTATTGAAGAGACTTCCCTCTCTCCATTGTATGTTCTTTGTTCCTTTGTCGAAGATTAGCTGTCCATAGGTGTGTGGTTTTATTTCTGGGCTTTCAATTCTGTTCCATTGATCTGTGTGTCTATTCTTGTACAAGTACCATGCTGTTTTGATTACTGCAGCTTTATAGTATATTTTGAAATCAGGGATTGTGATGCCTCCAGCTTTGTTCTTTTTTTTCAGAATTGCTTTAGCTATTCAGGCTCTTTTGTTGCCCCATACGAATTTCAGTAGTTTTTATTCTATTACCATGAAGAACGACATTGGGATTCTGATTGGGATTGCATTGAATCTGTAGATTGCTTTAGGTAGGATGGACATTTTAACTATATTTATTCTTCCAATCCATGTGCATGGAATATTTTTCCATTTCTTTATGTCTTCCTCAATTTCTTTCAATAGTGTCTTATAGTTTTCATTGTATAGGTCTTTGACCTCCTTGGTTAAATTTATTCCAAGATATTTTATTCTCTTTGTTGCAATTGTAAATGGGATTGTCTTTTTGAGTTCTCTTTCTGTTGTTTCATCGTTAGTGTATAGAAATGCAATTGACTTTTGTAAGTTGATTTTATACCCTACCACTTTACTGTAGTTGTTGATTATTTCTAGTAGTTTTCCGATGGAATTTTTTGGGTTTTCTATGTATAAGATCATGTCGTCTGCAAATAGTGAGAGTTTCACTTCTTCATTGCCTATTTGGAGTCCTTTTATTCCTTTTTCTTGCCTAATTGCTCTGGCCAGAACTTCCAGTACTATGTTGAATAAGAGCAGTGAGAGTGGGCACCCTTTTCTTGTTCCTGTCCTCAAAGGAATGGCTTTCAGTTTTTCCCCGTTGAGTAGGATGTTTGCTGTAGGTTTGTCATATATGGCCCTTATTATGTTGAGGTACTTTCCTTCTATACCCATTTTGTTGAGAGTTTTTATCATAAATGGATGCTGGATCTTGTCGAATGCCTTCTCTGCATCGATTGAGATGATCATGTGGTTTTTATTCTTCATTTTGTTAATGTGGTGTATCACGTTGACTGATTTGCGGATGTTGAACCATCCCTGTGTCCCTGGTATAAATCCCACTTGATCGTGGTGTATGATCTTTTTGATGTATTGCTGTATTTGGTTTGCCAATATTTTGTTGAGGATTCTTGCGTCTATGTTCATCAGTGATATTCGCCTGTAGTTTTCCTTCTTTGTATTGTCCTTGTCTGGCTTTGGTATCAGGATGATGTCGGCCTCATAGAATGTGTTGGGAAGTATTCCATCTTCCTCTATTTT
This sequence comes from Tapirus indicus, assembly GCA_031878705.1. Taxonomy (NCBI): domain Eukaryota; kingdom Metazoa; phylum Chordata; class Mammalia; order Perissodactyla; family Tapiridae; genus Tapirus; species Tapirus indicus. The sequence continues at coordinate 9,842,595 of CM062921.1, read as the reverse complement.
TTGGAATAGTTTGAGAAGGATAGGTGCTAAATCTTCTTTGAACGTTTGATAAAATTCTCCAGGGAAGCCATCTGGTCCTGGGCTTTTATTTTTTGGGAGATTTTTGATTACTGTTTCAATCTCTTCTGATTGGTCTGTTCAGATTCTCTATTTCTTCTTGATTCAGTTTTGGGAGGTTGTACGCTTTCAAGAATTTGTCCATTTCCTTTAGGTTGTCCAATTTGTTGGCGTAAAGTTTTTCATAGTATTCCCTAATAATGCCTTGTATTTCTGTGGTGTCTGTTGTAATTTCTCCTCTTTCGTTTCTAATTTTATTTATTTGAGTCTTCTCCCTTTTTTTCTTAGTGAGTCTGGCTAAGGGTTTGTCAATTTTATTTATCTTCTCAAAGAACCAGCTCTTTGTTTCGTTGATCCTTTCTACTGTTTTTTTTTTTGGTTTCAATTTCATTTATTTTTGCTCTGATTTTTATTATTTCCCTCCTTCTGCTGATTCGGGGCTTTGCCTGTTCTTCTTTTTCCAATTCTGTTAGGTGCAATTTAAGGTTATTTGGGTTTTTTCTTGTTTGTTAAGGTGAGCTTGTATTGCTATGAATTTCCCTCTCAGGACTGCTTTTGCTGCATCCCATATGAGTTGGTATGGTGTATTTTCCTTTTCATTTGTCTCCAGATAGCTTTTGATTTCTCCTTTAATTTCATCAACGACCCATTGGTTGTTCAGTAGCATGTTGTTTAGTCTCCACATCTTTGTCCCTTTCCTAGTTTTTTCCTTGCAGTTGATTTCTAGTTTCACAGCATTATGATCAGAAAAGATACTTGTAATGATTTCAATCTTCTTAAGTTTATAGAGGTTTGCCTTGTTTCCTAACATATGGTCTATCCTTGAGAATGTTTCATGTGCACTTGAGAAGAATGTGTACTCTGCTTTTTTTGGGTGGAGTGCTCTGTATATATCTATTAAATCCATTGCGTCTAGTTTCTCGTTTAAGTCCATTATTTCCTTATTGACTTTTTGTCTGGATGATCTATCTGTTGATGTAAGGGGGGTATTAAGATCCCCTACTATTATTGTGTTATTGTTAATATCTCCTTTAAGGTTTTGTAGCAGTTGTTTTATGTACTTTGGTGCTCCTGTGTTGGGTGCATAGATATTTATAAGTGTTATGTCTTCTTGGTGAAGTATCCCTTTTATCATTATATATTGCCCTTCTTTGTCTCTCATTACCTTTTTTATCTTGAAGTCTACTTTGTCTGATATAAGTATGGCTACTCCTGCTTTCTTTTGTTTGCCATTACCTTGGAGTATTGTTTTCCATCCTTTTATTTTGAGTCTGTGTTTGTCTTTAGAGCTGAGATGTGTTTCCTGGAGGCAGGATTAAAAACCTAGTTCAAATTTATTTTTCAGATCTAGGGGGATGTCAGTCTACATAAATTTTATTGAATGAAGTAGCATGCTGGTATTAGTTTAGGGTATTTTTATTGGTTGAAAAGAAAATTAGGCTTTGTAGATTTCATGTGTTTGGCTTTGTTTTTGGGGTTTGGCAAAGCTCTAGTAGATACATGGGCGTAAGGCTTAATGGGGGGAGGGGGGGTTTGGTTAAGATAATTGTATACCTGATGATGCGCGTGTGTATGCGTATACGTGTGTATGCGTATACGTGTGTATGTCCTGCGACCATTGACTGAATAACACCTTATGGTTAAATTATGCGGGTGAATCACGTTCAATTTAAGTCCAGCTACAATATGTTTGAGTGTGTTAAGGCCTCAGACGGCCATAGCTGAGTCATAGCATCCCCAAATTATAAAAAATACCAAATGCATGACATCACAGTTATGTGTGAGCATGGGCTGATTAGTCATTAGTCCATCGAGATGTCTTATTTAAGAGGAAAGAATAGGCGATTTTAGGTGAGATGGTCCTGAAGTAAGAACCAGATGCCGGATACAGTTCAGTTTAGAAACCCCCACAATTTATGGGCCCGGAGCGAGAACGAGGACACGTTATGGAAGGGTTGATGATTTCTCGGGACTTGGTGATTAAGAATTTGCTGTAGGTGGTGATATGCATGTTGTCGAGAAAAGATTTGACTGAATGGGGTATGTACGATCAATAATAGTATGTATTATGTAAAATCAACCATTGAATTTTGGAATATGATATTCGTACTGTTTGTTCATGCTATGTTGTATTAATCAGTTTATGTCTTATGCAAGATTAATAATATAATGTACATGCTTATATGCATGGGGCAAACAATTTAATGCACGATGTACATAGGGCGTGAGTGTGTGAGGATTCTAATACTGATGTGTTACACATTGTGATTTTTATCATTCAATTGTGAGTTCAAGGAATAGTTTAAGTAGAATTTCAGCTTTGGGTGTTGATAGTGGAGCTATAGCTTCTTCCTTGAGAGTCTTGGGGAGGGATTATTCTCCTTTTCTGGTTTACAAGACCAGGGTAATGGATATACTACGAAGACTCTTCATTTTAGGAAGTTGTTTTCGATTATGCCTATGATGGGTAGGCATACTAGGATTAAGGAGAAATATAGAATTGATGCTAGTTGACCGATGATGATGAATGGGTGTTCGACTGGTTGTCCTCCGATTCATGTGAGTGTGAGTAGGTCTGCTACTAGTAGTCAGAATATGCATTGGCTTAGTGGTCGGAATGTTATGCTTCGTTGTTTTGATGTGTGGAGTATTGGAATGATTGCTAGAATTAGGATGGAGAGAATTAAGGCTAATACACCTCCTAGTTTGTTGGGGATAGATCGTAGGATTGCGTAGGCAAATAGGAAATACCATTCTGGTTTAATGTGGGGAGGAGTGCTGAGGGGGTTGGCTGGGGTATAGTTGTCGGGGTCTCCCAGTAGGTCGGGTGAGAATAGTACTAGGAGGAGTAGCATTAAGATTAGTATTAGAAAGCCTAGGATGTCTTTGATTGTGTAGTATGGGTGGAATGGGATTTTGTCTATATCGGACGAGATTCCTGATGGGTTGTTGGATCCTGTTTCATGGAGAAATAATAGGTGTACGATTACTAGGGCTAAGATGATAAATGGGAGGATAAAGTGGAATGCGAAGAACCGGGTTAAGGTAGCTTTGTCGACGGAAAACCCTCCTCAGATTCATTCAACAAGGTTAGTACCAATGTACGGGATGGCTGATAAGAGGTTGGTGATTACAGTTGCGCCTCAGAAAGATATTTGGCCTCATGGTAATACGTAGCCTATGAATGCTGTTGCTATTACTGTGAATAGTAGGATGATTCCAATATTTCATGTTTCTAGGAATGTGTAGGATCCATAATATAGGCCTCGTCCTACGTGAATAAATAGGCAGATAAAAAATATGGATGCTCCGTTGGCGTGAAGGTAGCGGATGATTCATCCGTAATTTACGTCTCGACAAATGTGGGTTACAGATGAGAAAGCAGTAGTTGTGTCTGATGTATAGTGTATAGCTAGAAATAGGCCTGTAATAATTTGTAGGATCAGGCAGATTCCTAAGAGTGAGCCAAAGTTTCATCAGGATGAGATGTTTGATGGGGCTGGTAGGTCGATAAATGAATGATTGATGATTTTGATTAGTGGGTGGGATTTTCGGATGTTAGTCATTAGGTGTTCTTATAGTTGAAATACAACGATGATTTTTCATGTCATTGGTCATGGTTAGATTCCATGTGGGAATGATGATGACATATATTGTGTTTATTTTGAGTATTATTTTTGTGATTAGTTTTGTGGGGTTTTCTTCAAAGCCTTCGCCTATTTATGGGGGTTTAGTGTTAATTGTGAGTGGTGGGGTTGGTTGTGGTATTGTCATGAATTTTGGCGGATCTTTTTTAGGGTTGATGGTGTTCTTGATTTATTTGGGGGGTATGTTGGTGGTCTTTGGTTATACGACGGCTATAGCTACTGAGCAGTATCCTGAAGTATGGGTATCTAATGTGGTTGTTTTGGGTACATTTCTTTTAGGATTATTAATGGAATTGATTTTGGTTTTATATGTTATGAAGAGTGGGGAGACGGAATTTATGTTTGGATTTAGTAGCGTGGAAGATTGAGTGATTTATGATACTGGGGATTCAGGGGTTTTTAGTGGGGAAATTATAGGGGTTGCTGCGTTATATAGTTACGGGGTTTGAATTGTTATTGTTACGGGTTGATCACTGTTTATTGGAGTTTTAGTTATTTTAGAGGTTACTCGTGGAGGTTAAGTAGGAGTAAGCTTAGGGTTATGGTGATTAGAAATGAAAGGAAGTATAATTTGATTAGGCCTTTTTGGTTTGAGATCAGTGTTGAAGTTTTCATTTGAAGGTGAGAGATTGATTTTGGTAGAATTATTTCTAGTCAGATTGAGTCTAATAGTAAGGATGCTGATTTTTGGCTTATCGATAGGTTTATGAGTGGGGGGATTCGGTGTATAATGGTTGGGAAATATCCGAGGAGGTTTGAAAAGTTGAATAGGTTTGAGGGGTGTTTGAGTTTTAGGTTATATGTTATTAAGCCTAGTTCGAGTCCTAGAGTAAAGCCTAGGATAGTTACGGTAAGGGCAGTTATTTTTAGGTAGTGAGGTATAGTTATTTCTGGGATGTTAGTAGGGTAGATGTTATTAGAAATGAAGAAACCAGCGAAGATGCTTCCAATTAGAAGGCGTTTGATGGAGTTTATTAATGAAGGGTTATTTTCGTTAATTGTAATGAGAGTAGGAAAGCGTGGTTGTCCTAGGAGCGCGAAGAAGATGATTCGGGTGCTGTATACGGCTGTTAGGGATGTAGCAATTAGAGTGATTGTTAGGGCTCAGGCGTTGGTGTATGACGTGTTGGCAGTTTCGATGATTAGGTCTTTGGAGTAGAATCCTGTAAGAAATGGTATGCCTGTGAGTGCTAGGCTACCTACGATAAGTGAGGTTGTGGTAAAGGGTATGGCTTTGAATAGACCACCTATTTTTCGGATATCTTGTTCGTTGTTTAGGTTATGGATGATGGACCCGGAGCATATGAATAGTATGGCTTTGAAGAATGCGTGGGTACAGATATGTAGAAAGGCTAAGTATGGTTGGTTGATGCCAATGGTTACGATTATTAGTCCTAGTTGACTTGAAGTGGAGAAGGCAATGATTTTTTTGATGTCGTTTTGGGTAAGTGCACATATTGCTGTAAATAGTGTAGTAATAGCTCCTAAGCATAATGTTAGTGTTTGAGCTAGTTTGTTGTTTTCTATTAGAGGGTGAAAGCGAATTAATAGAAACACGCCTGCGACAACTATTGTGCTTGAGTGAAGTAAAGCTGATACTGGTGTGGGACCTTCTATGGCTGAAGGGAGTCAGGGGTGTAATCCGAATTGAGCGGATTTTCCGGTTGCAGCTAGTAGGAGTCCGATTAGTGGGAGGTTTGTGTGGTTGGGGTCGAGTATAAAGATTTGTTGTAGGTCTCATGAGTTTACATTTGATAAGAATCACGCTATTGATATAATAAATCCGATGTCTCCGATGCGGTTGTATAAGATTGCTTGTAGAGCAGCGGTGTTTGCGTCTGTACGGCCATATCATCAGCCGATTAATAAAAATGATATGATTCCGACTCCTTCTCATCCGATAAAAAGTTGGAATAGGTTGTTAGCTGTAACTAGGATTATTATAGTAATTAGGAATGTAAGAAGGTATTTAAAGAATTGGGTAATGTGAGGGTCTGAGTGTATGTATCATATTGAGAACTCTATAATGGATCATGTGACAAAGAGGGCTACTGGTACGAAGATTATTGAAAAGTAGTCTAGTTTGAAGCTAAGAGATAATTTCAGAGTTTGAATTGTTATTCAGTGTCAGTTTGAGATGATTGTTTCTTGGCCGGAGTGGATGAATATTATTGTGGGGATGAGGCTAATAATGAAAGAATATGAAATAATATTTTTTACATGGTAGGGGTATAGGTCGTTTTTGTAATGGTTAAAAGTGATTGTGACGATTGGTAGTGTTAGCATTAGTAATGAGGTTAGTATAAGGGAGGAGAATATGTTTATTACTTTTATTTGGAGTTGCACCAATTTTTTGGTTCCTAAGACCAACGGATAACTCTTATCCTTTAAAAGTTGAAAAAGCCATGTTGTTATACATGGGGGCATGAGTTAGCAGTTCTTGCATACTTTTTCGGTAAATAAGAAGTTTTGAGTTTCTATTGTTAGATTCACAATCTAATGTTTTTGTTAAACTATATTTACAGTATGTAATTCCTAGGATGATTTTGGGGTTGAGTGATAATAGTAGGAGGGGTAGTAAATGTAGAGCTATGAGTGCGTTTTCTCGTGTAAATGATGGTTTTACATTGTTGATATGGTATGTGTATTTACCTCGTTGTGTTGTAATTAGTATGTAAAGGGAGTATAAGGCAGTAATAGTGATATTGATTCCTATTAGGATGATAGTGATGTTAGATCATGAGAATGATGTTATAACTACGAATAGTTCTCCAATCAGATTAATTGTGGGAGGTAAAGCTAGGTTGGTCAGGCTTGCTAGTAGTCATCATGCTGCTATTAGTGGTAGGAGTGTTTGGAGTCCGCGGGCTAGGATTATAGTTCGGCTGTGGATTCGTTCGTAGTTTGAGTTTGCTAAGCAAAATAGCATTGATGAGGTTAGGCCATGGGCGATTATTAAGGCTGTGGCTCCTATGTAACTTCAGGGTGTTTGGATGAGGGTTGCTACAATTACTAGGGCTATGTGACTGACGGAGGAGTAAGCAATGAGTGATTTTAAGTCCGTTTGGCGGAGGCAGATGGAGCTTGTTATAATTATTCCTCATAGAGATAATATAAAGAATGGATAAGCTATATAACTTGTTAAGGGGTCTAAGATGATCGTGATTCGTAGTATTCCATAGCCTCCTAATTTTAGTAGAATAGCTGCTAGTACTATGGAGCCGGCGATAGGGGCTTCTACATGTGCTTTTGGTAATCACAGGTGTAGGCCGTATAAGGGTATTTTTACTATAAATGCTATTATGCATGCTACTCATAAGAATACATTGGATCAGGAGTTAGGTAGTGGTTGGGTTCAATATTGAGTTAGTAGTAAGTTTAGTGAGCCTGTAAGATTTTGAATGGAGATTAATGCAACTAGAAGTGGGAGTGATCCTACTAGTGTATAGAATAGAAAGTACAGACCTGCATTTAGTCGTTCTGTCTGGTTACCTCAGCGGGTGATGATGATAAGTGTTGGTACTAGTGTTGCTTCAAATATAATGTAAAAGTAGATTAGTTCTGTGGCAGTAAAGGTTATGATTAGGAATATTTGAAGTAGAATTAGCATTGTAATGTACAGTTTTTTTCGAGTTAGTGATTCTTTTGATAAGTGATATTGACTAGCTATAATTATTAGTGGTAATAATCATGTTGTTAATACTAGGAGAGGTGCTGATAGGGAGTCAGAGAAAAATAGTAGTGAGAAGTTTAGGCTGTTATCATTGGGTTGATTTAGAAGAGATAGACTAACGAGGCTGATTAGTAGGCTGTATATTGTAGTATTAATTCAGATTATGCTTTTTTTTGATAATCATGTTAGTGGAATTAATATTGCAGTGGGAAGGATAATTTTTAGCATTGAAGTAGGTTAAGGTTTTGTACATAGTCTATTCCATAGGTATTAGATACTATAACTAGGAGGGATAGTCCTAGTGCTGCTTCACAGGCTGCGAATACTAATAGGATGATGGGTATTATGCTGGCTAGTGTGAAGTGGGAATTTAGGATTATTATGGTTGCTATGATAAATAGTGATAATATTATGCCTTCTAGACATAGTAGTGAGGATATTAGGTGAGATCGATATATTAATAGTCCTATAAGGGATACTATAAATGCTAGAAAAATGTTGATGTGGGCTAGGGACATTTGATAATTATGAGATAAGTCATAATTTAGTGAGTCGAAATCACTTGTTTTTATTAAACTAATTATCATATTCGGTTCATTCTAATCCTTTTTGAGTTCATTCATAAGCTAGGCTGATGGCTAGTAGTGAAATAAGGATTAGAGCTATTGTGAGTATGGTTTTAAGGTTTGTTGATTGAGATGCCCATGGTAGCGGTAGTAGGAGTGCGATTTCTAGGTCGAATAATAGGAACGTGATAGCTACTAAGAAGAATTTTATGGAGAAAGGTAGGCGTGCTGATCCTATGGGATCAAATCCGCATTCATAAGGGGTAGCTTTTTCTGTGTAAATATTTAATTGGGGTAGTCAGAATGCGATTAATACGAGGAGTGAGGCTAATGCTGTGTTAATGAGTAGTACGAGTATTAGGTTTATTATTCTTTTTCGGGTTTGACCGAAACTGATTGATTGGAAGTCAACTGTACTGTTTGATACTAAAAGAATACGATCCTCATCAATAGATAGATACATATAGGAATAATCATACTACATCTACGAAGTGTCAGTATCAGGCGGCTGCTTCGAAGCCAAAATGGTGATTAGATGTAAAGTGGAATTTTAGTTGGCGTAGAAAGCATACAATAAGAAAGGTAGAGCCAATAATTACGTGTAATCCGTGGAAGCCTGTTGCTACAAAGAAAGTTGAGCCATATACGCCGTCGGAAATTGTGAATGATGCTTCATAATATTCTGAGGCTTGGAGTAAGGTGAAGTAAACTCCTAATGAGATTGTGATAAATAAGGCTTGTAATATGTGTTTGCGGTCTCCTTCTATTAGGCTGTGGTGAGCTCAAGTGATAGAAACTCCAGAAGCTAGAAGTACTGAGGTGTTAAGAAGGGGTACTTCTAGGGGGTTTAGGGGGTGGATGCCTGTGGGTGGTCAGCAACCACCTAGTTCAGGTGTTGGGGCTAGGCTTGAATGGTAGAAGGCTCAGAAGAATCCTGAAAAGAAGAATACTTCTGAGACAATAAATAGGATTATGCCATATCGGAGTCCTTTTTGGACTGTTGGTGTATGGTGGCCTTGGAATGTGCTTTCTCGAATGACGTCTCGTCATCATTGATATATAGTTAATAAATTGGTTGTTAGTCCTATATACAGTAGTAGTGTTGAGTTGAAATGGAATCATATGGCTAGGCCTGATGTTATGAGAAGGGCTGATAAGGCTCCTGTAAGTGGTCAAGGGCTGGGGTTAACTATATGATATGAGTGAGTTTGGTGGGTCATTAAGTGTTGTCGTGTAGATAGAGACTTACTAGAAGAGTAAATACGTAGGCTTGAATTAAAGCTACTGCGAATTCAAGAATAGTAAGTAAGATAAGAATAATAAATGTGATGAGAGCTGTGGTGGGGCTGATGTTTATTAGAGCTAGTGTTGCTCCTCCAATTAAGTGAATTAGGAGGTGTCCTGCAGTAATGTTGGCTGTAAGTCGTACGGCCAGGGCTACTGGTTGGATAAATAGGCTAATGGTTTCAATGATAATTAATATTGGGATTAGGAAGATGGGGGTTCCTTGAGGGAGGAAATGGGCTAGAGATGCTTTTGTCTTGTGGCGGAAACCTATGAATACCGTACCTGCTCATAGTGGGATGGCTATGCCTAGATTTATTGATAGTTGTGTAGTAGGTGTGAATGAGTGCGGTAGTAAGCCCAGTAGGTTGGTTGAGCCAATGAATAAAATTAGTGATATGAGTATTAGTGTTCATGTTTGTCCTTTGTGGTTGTGGATAGATATTATTTGTTTTGATGCAAGTTGAATTAGTCATTGTTGAATGGAGATTAGGCGGTTGTTGATTAATCGGTTAGATGAAGGAAATAAAATACTTGGGAATATAATGATTAGGATAACAATGGGTAGGCCCATTATTGTTGGGGTAGCGAAAGAGGCGAATAAATTTTCGTTCATTTTGATTCTCAAGGGGTACTATGTCCTGTTGTTTTTATTGTTTTTAGTTCTAGGTTGTGTGGATATAGATGTTTTGAAATTTTTAATTGGAATATAATAAATAATGTAATGATTATTGATATAATGTTAATAAATCATGTTGATGTGTCTAGTTGTGGCATATCATTAAGGAGGGATTTTTAACTCTCAGTCTTTAACTTAAAAGGTTAATGCTATATAGCTTCTTAATGACTTTAAAGTATTGATGCAGATCATTTTTCAAAGGTACTTAGTGGGACTAGTTCAAGAACGATAGGTATGAAGCTGTGATTTGAACCACAGATCTCTGAGCACTGCCCGTAATATAGTCCTGGTCGTATAGCTACTAGGGTTGTTTGGTTTAGGCGTCCTGGAATGGCATCCGTTTTTAAGCCTAGAGAAGGTACAGCTCATGAGTGTAGTACATCTTCAGATGAAATGAGTATTCGGATTGTTATTTCTATAGGTAAGACTACTCGATTATCAACTTCAAGTAGTCGTAATTCTCCAGGTTTTAGATCTGATGTGGGTACTATATAGGAGTCGAAGTTCAGGTCTTCATAGTCTGTATATTCGTAGCTTCAGTATCATTGGTGACCTATAGTTTTGACGGTTAAGGAGGGGTTGTTGATTTCGTCTATTATGTAAAGGATTCGTAGTGATGGTAAGGCAATTAGGATTAGGATGATGGCTGGTAGAATGGTTCAAATGGTTTCTACTTCTTGAGCATCTATAGTACTTGTATGAGTTAATTTGGTTGTAAGTATGAGTGAAATAATATATAATACTAGAGAACTGATTAAGAATACAATTATTAGTGTGTGGTCATGAAAGTGGAGGAGCTCTTCTATAATAGGAGATGTTGCATCTTGAAATCCTAGTTGGAAAGGGTATGCCATGGAGATATACAGGGTTTTAACCTATAACTTAACTTTGACAAAGTTATATAAATTTTACTAATATCTCATATTTTTGAGAAAGACATAGTGGTTATGATGTTGGCTTGAAACCAGTCAGAGGGGGTTCGATTCCTTCCTTTCTTATTTAAGGTTGATGTAGACAGGTTCTTCAAATGTGTGATATGGTGGAGGACACCCGTTTAGTCATTCAAGATTAGTTGTAGTTAGTTCTACTGTTGATACTTCTCGTTTAGATGCAAATGCTTCTCATACTATGAATACTATTAATGTAACTGCTGTGAGTGAGATGAAGGATCCTATAGATGAGATAGTGTTTCATGTTGTATATGCATCTGGGTAGTCAGAATAACGTCGTGGTATTCCTGATAGGCCAAGGAAATGTTGAGGGAAGAATGTTATATTTACACCTACAAATATGATTGTGAAGTGAATTTTTGCTCAGGTTTGATTGAGTGTATATCCTGAGAATAGGGGGAATCAGTGAACAAACCCTCCTATAATGGCGAAAACTGCTCCTATAGATAGGACATAGTGGAAGTGTGCTACTACGTAGTATGTATCGTGGAGTACAATGTCTAGTGATGAATTGGCTAATACGATCCCTGTTAAGCCTCCTACTGTAAATAGGAAAATAAACCCCAGGGCTCATAGTATAGCGGGTGATCATTTGATATTCCCTCCGTGAAGGGTTGCTAATCAGCTGAATACTTTTACACCAGTGGGGATGGCAATGATTATGGTAGCTGATGTGAAGTATGCTCGTGTATCAACGTCTATACCTACTGTAAACATGTGATGGGCTCATACGATAAAGCCTAAGAAGCCAATGGATATTATAGCTCATACTATTCCTATGTAACCGAACGGTTCTTTTTTGCCTGAGTAGTATGTGACAATATGTGAGATTATTCCAAAGCCTGGTAAGATAAGAATATAAACTTCGGGATGACCGAAAAATCAGAATAAATGTTGATATAAAATAGGATCTCCTCCTCCTGCAGGGTCGAAGAAGGTAGTATTTAGATTACGGTCTGTTAATAGTATGGTAATTCCTGCTGCTAGGACTGGAAGTGCTAGTAGTAATAATACTGCTGTAATTAAGACTGATCAAACGAATAAAGGTGTTTGGTATTGTGATATGGCCGGTGGTTTTATGTTGATGATTGTGGTAATAAAATTAATAGCACCTAGGATTGAGGATACACCTGCAAGATGGAGAGAGAAAATGGTCAGGTCGACAGAAGCTCCTGCATGTGCTAGATTACCAGCTAAGGGAGGATAAACAGTTCAACCTGTGCCTGCACCAGCTTCAATTATTGAGGATGCTAGTAAGAGCAAGAATGATGGGGGGAGCAATCAGAAGCTTATGTTGTTTATTCGAGGGAATGCTATGTCGGGTGCTCCAATTATTAATGGGACTAATCAGTTTCCGAATCCTCCAATTATAATAGGTATAACCATGAAGAAAATTATTACAAATGCATGGGCAGTTACTACTACGTTGTAGATTTGATCATCTCCCAGTAAAGTCCCTGGTTGACCTAATTCGGCGCGAATTAGAAGACTTAGAGCTGTACCTACTATTCCAGCTCAAGCACCAAATAGTAAGTATAGAGTGCCAATGTCTTTGTGATTTGTTGAAAATAATCAGCGATTGATGAACATAGGTAAAATGGCTGAGTAAGCATTAGACTGTAAATCTAAAGACAGAGGTCAAACCCTCTTTTTGCCAAGTCTCGTGGTGAATTTCACATTGAATTGCAAATTCAAAGAAGCAGCTTCAATTCTGCCGGGGCTTCTCCCGCCTTTTTTTCTAGGCGGCGGGAGAAGTAGATTGAAGCCAGTTGTTTAGGGTGTTTAGCTGTTAACTAAAGTTTCGCGGGATAATAGCCCGTCAATCTAGTGAGGGCTTAGCTTAATTAAAGTGTTTGATTTGCGTTCAATTGATGTAAGATATGGTCTTGCAGCCCTTAGTATACAGGAATTAAGTGATTTTTCTCTTGCTTAGAGCTTTGAAGGCTCTTGGTCTATGTAACCTAAATTCCTAGTCTAAAATGGAAGTTATTGGTGTTAGGGGTAGGAGAAGTAGTGATATGATGGTTAGTGTTGGTAGGAGGATTATTTGTTTTGTGTTTTCAAATTGTCATTTTATTTTTATATTATTTGTTGATGGGAACATAGTGATGTGGAGTAAGCTAATCGTATGTAGAAGTATAGGTTGAGTAATGCTGTGATAGCTATTAATGTTGGTAGGATAATGTTGTTGTTTTTTGTAAGTTCTTGGATGATTAGTCATTTAGGTATGAATCCTGATAGTGGTGGTAGGCCTCCTAAAGATAGTAGGATTGTTAGGATAAGTGTAGTAATTAGAGGGGTTTTGTTTCATGTATTGGAAAGTGATAAGGTTGTGGTTGAGGAGTGGGTTATAAATAGTATGAATGTGGTGAGTGTTATTGTGATGTAGACTAATATATTTAGTATTGTTATTGTTGGGTTGTAGATTAGGATAGCTGTTATTCATCCTATGTGGGCGATTGATGAGTATGCTATGATTTTTCGTAATTGGGTTTGGTTGAGGCCTCCTCAGCCTCCTACTATGATAGATAATATAGCGGTGGTTAATAGTATGTCTGGATTGATGGATGATGGAATTTGATATAAGATTGATATTGGGGCTAACTTTTGTCATGTGAGTAGGATTAAGCCCGAAGCTAGTGAGATGCCTTGTGTTACTTCGGGTACTCAGAAGTGGAAAGGGGAAAGTCCGAGTTTTATGATTAGGGCTGTTGTTATGATAATGGATGCTGTTGGGTTGAAGATTTTTGTGATAGTTCATTGGCCTGAGTATATGAGGTTGATGATAATTGCTATTATAAGTAGTATAGAGGCGGTGGCTTGTGTTAGAAAGTATTTGGTGGATGCTTCTATTGCTCGTGGGTTGAATTTTTTTATTAGGATTGGAATAATAGCTAGAAGATTTATTTCGAAGCCGATCCAGATTATTAGTCAGTGGGAGCTTGTTATTACAATGATGGTTCCTAGGATAACAGTTGTTATAATGGTTGTGGAGATTATTGGATTTATTAGTACGGGAAGGGTGTAATCCAACATTTTCGGGGTATGGGCCCGATAGCTTGTTTAGCTGACCTTACTAGTAGGATGTGGTGTAATTTGGTAGCACAGAGAATTTTGAATTCTCAGGAGTAGGTTCGATTCCTATATTTCTAGAAATAAGAGGATTTGAGCCTCTATTATTTACTCTATCAAAGTAACTCTTTTGTCAGACATATTTCTTATGTTTGGGGTGGAATGCCTGATGTTATGATTGGTAGTGATACGTGTCATATACATAGGGCTAAAGTTAAAGGTAGGAAACTTTTTCATAGTAAGTGTATAAGTTGGTCGTATCGGAATCGTGGATAGGATGCGCGGATTCATAGGAATAGGGTGGTTAGGAGTAGGGTTTTTATGGTAAGATTAATTGTGTATAATTCTGGTATGTGAGGGATGTGAGATGTTCCTAGGAATAGGATTGCTGTGAGAGTATTTATTATAATAATGTTGGCATATTCCGCTAGGAAAAATAGGGCGAACGGGCCAGCTGCGTATTCAACATTGAATCCTGAAACTAACTCGGATTCTCCTTCTGTTAAGTCGAAAGGGGCTCGGTTGGTTTCTGCTAGTGTTGAGATAAATCATATTATAGCTAGTGGTCATGATGGGAAGATTAATCAGATATGTTCTTGAGTTGTGATTAATGTAGATAATGTAAATGATCCGCTCATTAGTAAGACTGATAAGAGGATAATTGCGAGGGTAACTTCGTACGAGATTGTTTGTGCTACTGCTCGTAGAGCTCCGATTAATGCGTATTTTGAGTTTGAGGCTCAGCCTGATCAGAGGATGGAGTAGACGGCTAGGCTTGATATAGCTAGTATAAATAGAATTCCTAAGTTTATATTGATTAGGGGGTGTGGTATGGGTAGTGGAATTCACATAGTTAAGGCAAGGGTGAGAGCTAGGATGGGAGCAATAATAAATATGGATGTTGATGATGTTAGTGGTTGTAGTGGTTCTTTGGTAAATAGTTTAACTGCGTCGGCAATTGGTTGTAGTAGGCCGTGTGGGCCTACGATATTTGGTCCTTTGCGGAATTGTATATATCCCAATACTTTACGTTCAATTAGGGTTAGGAATGCTACGGCGAGTAGGATGGGGATAATTAGGAGGATAATATTAAGTATAAACATGTTGTTAAGAAGAGGAATTGAACCTCTGGTAATAAAGGTTTAAGTTTTACGCAGTTACCGGGCTCTGCCATCTTAACGAACCCTTATCTAGGGTGGGTTTGTGTATAGATTGATTAGTTTTAGATTACATCATCTATTAGTCTGAAAGCACTTTTGTAAAGTGGGCTTTATTTCTCTTGTCCTTTCGTACTGGGAGAAAAGTGAAATAGATAGAAACCGACCTGGATTACTCCGGTCTGAACTCAGATCACGTAGGACTTTAATCGTTGAACAAACGAACCGTTAATAGCGGTTGCACCATTGGGATGTCCTGATCCAACATCGAGGTCGTAAACCCTATTGTCGATATGGACTCTAGAATAGGATTGCGCTGTTATCCCTAGGGTAACTTGTTCCGTTGATCAATAATTTGGATCAATAAGTGATGTTGATGCTTTGACTGGTTGGTCTAGGCTTTAATCACTCGGGGGTTGTTTTATTCTCCGAGGTCACCCCAACCGAAATTGTCAATTCAGTTAAAGTTCTGTTATTCCTGGTAGGTTGAAAGTTTATTTTTAGTGAATTGATTAATTAAAGCTCCATAGGGTCTTCTCGTCTTATTTTGTTATTCCCGCCTCTTCATGGGAAGGTCAATTTCACTGATTGAAAGTAAGAGACAGTTAAACCCTCGTGTGGCCATTCATACAAGTCCTTATTTAGAGAACAAGTGATTATGCTACCTTTGCACGGTTAGGATACCGCGGCCGTTTAAACAGGTGTCACTAGGCAGGCAGTGCCTCTAATATTGGTAATGCTAGAGGTGATGTTTTTGGTAAACAGGCGGGGTTTGTGTTTGCCGAGTTCCTTTTACTTTTTATAATCTTTCCCTTAAGGTAGAGCATGCCTGTGTTGGATTAACAGTTAGTTTAATAGATAGAGTTAATTGTTGGGTTGAGTATATTTTATTGTTAACTATCAGTGGTTATCCGTTCTGATATAAGCTCATGCTGGGAGAAATAATTCTTGTTACTTATATTAACATTGTTGCTTCTATATATTAATAGATTGATCCAGTGTTGGGTTAGGAGTTGTTTTATTGTTATTGAAATTGAGGTGATTGTATTGTTGAGCTTGAACGCTTTCTTAATTGGTGGCTGCTTTTAGGCCAACTATGGTTTGTTTATATTTTTACTCTCTAAGGAAGGTTGTATCCTTTGTCTAAAGAGCTGTACCTCTTTAGATTAAAATTTAAATTTACATTAAAGTTATAGTAATTTTGTTAGGTAAATTTAAATTTGAACTGACATTCTATTCTGGATAACCAGCTATCACCAGGCTCGTTTGGCTTTTCACCTCTACCTATAAATCTTCTCACTATTTTGCAACATAGATGAGTTTGTTCTTTAGGACTGTTCATAGGTAGCTCGTCTGGTTTCGGGGTATTTAGCTTAAGTTCTCTTTGTTAAATTATTCTAGTTAAATCATTATGCAAAAGGTAAAAGGGGTAATCTTTGCTGTTTAGTACTTTTAATATTTCTTTCATCATTCCCTTGCGGTACTTTCTCTATAGCGCCTATTAAAATTTCTATCTCCTATACTTTTAATGGTTGTGGGTAAATGTTTTGTTTAAAAGTTTTTTTGGAATAGTTGAGTTAGGTGGTGTTTGGGCTAGCTTTAGTTCAAAGTGGTCATCTTGTATGAAATCTTCTAGGTGTAAACTAGATGCTTTATTTAAGCTACACTTTGGTTATCCAAGCACACTTTCCAGTACGCTTACCTTGTTACGACTTGTCTCCTTTTATATGTTTTATAGTTGTTAATATGTTAAGTTGTAGTATGTTATATTTAAGGAGGGTGACGGGCGGTGTGTGCGTGCTTCATGGATTGTTGGATCTTGGTTTTTAATCCATCCTGCCACTCTGTGTCTTTTGATTGGAGAATTCAATCCATTTACATTTAGAGTGATTATTGATATATGAGGGTTTAATGTTGCTATTTTATCGTTCATCTTCTGGTTCTTT
Source organism: Tapirus indicus (assembly GCA_031878705.1). Lineage (NCBI taxonomy): Eukaryota > Metazoa > Chordata > Mammalia > Perissodactyla > Tapiridae > Tapirus > Tapirus indicus. The sequence goes on along the minus strand of CM062921.1, from coordinate 9,825,564 downwards.
TGCATTTCCTTCGTTTCTTGTCCCTTGTGTTTCAGACTGCAAATTCAATTTGGTATTTCTGCATGCTCATTCTCTTGGTTTTCTCTTTATTTGTCATGTGTGGTTCTCTTCTGGTTATTTGTTTAGTGGTTACCGTGAGGTTTATATAAGCGATCTCCTGGATAAGAAAGTACATTTTTGGATGCCTCCTTTTTCCTGAGGCTGGGTCGATTCAATCCCTTACCTCTTCCCCTCCTTATTTGTTATCTCTTTATTCCAGATTGTGTCATGAATGTGTGTTTCCAGTGATGAGCTTGAATTAATTTTTGATGTTACCCAACTGTAGTTTGTTCTGGTTTAGTCTCCTTGCTTTTCTCCTTGCTGAAATCTTTGTATCCCCTTTCTCATTTGTTTTTTCAGGCCTAAGGGCCTTCTTGAGCATTTCTTGTAGTGGGGGTCTTGTGGTGACGAACTCTCTTAGCTTTTGTTTATCAGGGAGAGTTATTATTTCTCCATCGTATTTGAAGGATATTTTTGCTGGATAAAGTATTCTCGGCTGAAGGTTTTTGTCTTTCATGATTTTGAATATACCGTTCCAGTCTCTCCTAGCCTGTAGAGTTTCTGTCAAGAAATCAGCTGAGAGCCTGATGGGCTTTCCTTTGTATGTTATTTTGTTTTTTTGTTTAGCTGCCTTCAATATTATTTCCTTGTCACGGGTATTTTTCAAGTTTGCTACTATGTGGCGAGATGATTTTTTATTCCTGTTTATATATTTAGGTGATCTATTGATTTCATTCACTGTTATTTCCCTCTCGTTCCCTAGGTTGGGGAAGTTCTCAGCTATTATTTCTTTGAACAAACTCTCTGCTCCTTTTTCTCTTTCTTCTCCTTCTGGAATACCTATTATCCTTATGTTGCTTTTCCTCATTGAGTCTGATATTTCTCAAAGAATTTCTTCATTTCTTTTTAGTCTTAGCTCTCTCTCCTCCATCTGGAGCATTTCTGCATGGCTATCCTCAATAGTGCTAATTCGTTCCTCCATATTGTCAGTTCTGCTTTTTAAAGACTCCATTTTTTCCACTATCTCGTTGATTTTGTTTTTCACCTCCAATAATTCTGCTTGGTTTTTCTTTATGGTTTCAATCTCTTTTGTGACAAAATCCCTGAATTCATTGATTTGTTTCTGTGTGTTCTCTTGTATTTTGTTGAGTTTGTTTATGATAGCTATTTTGAATTCTCTCTCATTCAGGTTATAGATTTCTGTGCCTTCAGGGTTGGTTTCTGGGTGTTTGTCATTTTCCTTTTGGTCTGTAGCCCTGACAAATTGTCGCAAGGATCCGACAGGGAGGGCTTTATTTTTTCCCCTCATGATAAAGTTGGTCCTGCAGTTTCCCCCTGCTGCCACTGGATGGAGATCGCGAGCGGTTTGCTCTGAGGCGGCTGCAGCCCCCAGAGGGATTATGCTGGAACGCTGGGTGTGTGGGGGGAGGGGTCCTCTCTTTCTCCTGCTTGACCCGGGGGTTTCCTTTCTGGCTCTCTTAGGGTGTTTGCTACACCCCCTAAACAGTCCGTCGTCGCTTCCCAGTGGGGATCTCGTGAGTCTGTGAGAGCACCTGGATGGCGATAGTTTTCCCCGCTGTGGGCCACCCCTCCCCCGTCTGCAAACCGCGCTGTCTTTGCCGATCAATTGGGGAGGGGGAGTACAACTTCTTACCTCTCCTCCCATCCTTTTGGGCTTCCTGCGCCTCCACAGTCCAATGTATGGCAGCAGGGGTTTCTTAGAAGTCCTTCGTAGTGTTTGATTGAGTTCTGTTGGAATGTGAATGATGTTTTCGTTGTGTCATAGGGGGCAGAGATTCAAAGAGGGAATCTCACTCCGCCATGATGCTGATGTCCTATAAATCTTTTTAATGTGACCATATTTCTGTTTCAGATGTCATCAAGATGAGACTTGCAAGGTGAATCACATATCTGGACACTATGGAAGATTCCAGTTTAATGTCTTTGAGTTAATTCTTGAGAAGTCTGGGCTCTGTATCTCCAGTGTAAGTTTTGATATGTGATAGTAGTGACCATCAGTCTTGCTGCAATTGAGACCATTTCCAGAAGGAAATGAGGCATCTCTTCTCATTTCATACAAATGAAAGACTGATTCCACCACAGGACTCACTGATCTCAAAACAAGTCCAAGTTCGAGTGGCAATTCAAGTAAGAAAAAGCTATTTCGTGATTTAAGAACACAAAATGCTGCTCAGATATAGTTGTTTCTGAGCACATATACTCTAGGTTTAAGAGTTTATAATAAAGCTTTTATCAAAGCCCTAAGATATCACTTTTTTTTACTGAGGTAACATTGGTTTATAACATTTCATAAATTTTAGGTGTACATTATATTTCACTTTCTGTGTAGACTACATCATATTCACCACCCAGAGTCTAATTGCCATCTATCACGGTACACATGTGCCCTTTTACTCCTTTTGCACCCCCCTTTGGTAACCATCAATCTATTCTCTATGTGTGGGTTTGTTGTTGTTTGTTGTTTTGTAAGGAAGATTAGCTGAGCTAACATCTGTTGCCAATCCTCCTCTTTTTGCTGAGGAAGACTGGCCCTGGGCTAACATCCGTGCCCATCATCCTCTACTTTATATGGGACGCCGCCACAGCATGGCCCAACAAGTGGTACATCAGTCTGCACCCGAGATCTGAACCTGCAAACCCCAGGCTGCCGAAGCAGAGCATGCAAACTTAACCGCTACATCACCAGGCTGGCCCATTGTTTTTTTATCTTCCACATATGAGAGAAATCATACAGTATTTGGCTTTCTCTGTCTGACTTATTTCGCTTAGCATAATGCCCTCAAGGTCCGTCCATGTTGTCGCAAATGGCAAGATACACACACACACCATGTCTTCTTTATCCAAGAATAAATCTACCATATGATCCAGCTATTCCACTTCTGGGCATTGATCCAAAGAACATGAAAACACTAATTTGAAAAGGTATTTGCACCCGTATGTTCACTGCAGCATTATTCACAATAGCCAAGACTTAGAAACAACCTAAGTGCCCATGAATGGATGAACGGATAAAGATAACACTTTTATAGGCTTTTTTTAACTAAACATACAAAGCATTGATTTTTATTTCCACCAGTTGATAACACACAAATAACTTCAAGAATATACACTGATAATTCACTATTATCTATGTGGCTTTTGACTAAGAATGTAACGTTCCTATTTTGATTTTTTTTGTGAGGAAGACCAGCCCTGAGCTAACGTCCGTTGCCAATCCTCCTCTTTTTTGCTGAGGAAGACTGGCCCTGGCCTATCTCCCTCCACTTTACATGGGACACGGCCACAGCATGGCTGACAAGCAGTGTGTCAGCCAGTGCCGGAATCCGAACCCACGAACACCAGGCTGCCAAAGCGCAACCTAAACCACTGCACCACCTGGCCGGCCCCCTTATTTTTTAAAAACAACACTTAATTATCTTCCTGCCTCCTTATTATAGACATGTTATTAGTAGGTAACTGACTCAAAAGTGATGTATTTTAATTCCTAAATGAGTAAGTAATAAAAGGAACCAGCATCCCACACAGTAGCTTTTTTGGAAAAAAAAAAAAAAGTTGTTTTTAAAATGAAGAAATATATCTACACAGAACAATCCTGCTTATTTCATAGAGGTCAGGAACCTGAGTTCTGAGACTGCATTGAACAGAGAGGATGGTAAACACATTCAAGTAATAACTATATGTTGGCTGTTTTGAGTCATTTTCTCCATATGATCCAAGTACCTGCTATTGAATATATTGAGCTTGATTAGGTTTTCTGGCTTTGTTCTTTGTGTGTGTGTTTGGTTTTGCTTTAGGATAAGCCACAATGAAGTAAAAACTGTTTATAAGAATTTATCTTAGGTGAAAATGATTCTGGTATAAAAGACGTCCTATGATCCTTGTCTTTATATTATTATTTGCATGGACTATGAGAGATTATGATTCTGGTTTGTAACAAATTATTTTCATGGCAAAAAACAAAAAAGAAGCAAAAAAAATTAAACTTAGTAATTGTTATAAACACATTCAGTACAAAGTCTTGTATGAGGTATTTATATCAGTTGGAAAATATTTGAAAATTCGTCAATGAATGTCATCATAGCAATATCATACATAGTAGAAAAGGATCTTTTTCCGATTTCAAAGGAGGAAACAAATTATTTCCCTGTTGATCAAATATAGTTTGACAACAAGGGAAAATAGTGGCCATTAATAAATGACCCCATGTAGCTCTTTGACTATATTTTAATCTCATAAATTTATTACCTCACAGTGAGGAACCAAACTAAGTCAGCCATTTGAAATAAAAATATTTTTAGGGATATTCTGTCTTTGATTTTTAACATAAACACTAAGCTAATTCAAATATTTGACAACAGTTTCTCTATATTGTGCTGGCATTATTCTAAACACTAACAAATGCATTGACAAGAGTTTAGCTAAACTATTCCATGGTATTGCTGTCTCAGCATCCATTTTGTCTGGCAAACCGGTCTGTGGGGGCCTTAAACTGACACTAGCCCCTCATGCAAGCGCATGCCCTACATAACAGCCTGCAGAGTCACAGGTAATTGTAAATTCCTGACATGACTTTCTCAACAGGCCTTGTGATAAACAGTCTCCCCCCAAGGAGCTTACCAAAACTCCACTCTTTTTGGTATGAATAAACCAATCCAGACTTAGCCCAGAAACCCCCAAGTACTCCACCCACAGACCCTAATAAAACCAAATGCCCAGGTCCTGCCTCTCTCTCGGCCTGCACCCTGCCTCGACCTCCTCATGTGGGCCCTTGAGGCATGCCAAGTGGAAAACTATCTGGTATCCTGTGTTTTACTTAACAAATGTCAATTTAACTAAGTCATAACATGCATAAAATTCAGACTACATAGGGAAATAATAAATTTATAATTTTTCATATTACTTTTTAAAATAATTGCAATCTTGTTCCCCAATTATAGTATTTCATCATCAAATACATGCAGAAAGAACTATCATTAGCTTTTCAACCATCTACTTCTATTTTCCTTCATGGTCCTTGCTCTGAATGAAGTGATCGTGGCTACAATCATAGGCATTTTGTAAATCAACAGACTACAAATACCAGACAGTATAAAACTTTAGTAAAGGGTTCAGCTTGAAGTGAAGACAAATTTCTCCTGAATGACAAAGGAAATACTATCTTACAGCCATATATGTTCTGAATGTCCCATAAATTTGAAAAGACTAGAAAAAGTGATATGCAAATCCTCAAGTGACTGAGGTCAAGGCGTGGTGCATATATTGTGTTACCTTTGTAGTATGATAAAAATGAACAAAGAGTATATAAATTTAGCCCTCATTTTAAAGAATAATTAATTCGCCAAAACATTAAATGAGTGTGAAACACAACTTTTCAGTAAAATAAAACATTTTAAACAAAGATTTATTGAAAATGAAACATTTCTATTTACTTAAGCAGTTTCCAGAGTGGATGCATTTATTTAGACGCCAATATATCACCCTGCAATCTCCTTGACTCATGTGCCTTAATCCTTCAGTGCAGAACCTCAGCACCTCACACTTGAGACAAACCAGAAGAGGGCTGTAGAAAAAAGAACCTATATCAGCTCAGAAAAGGAGAGAGTTCCTTATACTTTCTGGGTTTATTGAGACAAAATAAGACAACTTCTCTCATTTTACATCAAACAGTAAATCTAAAGTAATAATCCTAACAAGAAATATGCCAGTTCTGATTTTTATTTTCCTATTTATTGCTACTGAACTGAAACAAATAATATTAACAACCCAGTGTATATGTACACATGCCACACACCACATCTTACTCATTATCTGAGATAAATAATACAAAATGTAAATGAGTGATCTGAATTAAAGGTTCCAAGTCTTAAGTATTCAATTCTCCAGGAACAATCAATAGAAAAAAAATTATCAAATACTCTAAGCATTATTTATCATACTCCTAAGACTATAAAATAAGGTCTTTTATAAATAAAATATGTATTTCTATCAAACACATATACATCACAAACTAATGAACTGCATTTGGAATCCTTAAATTTAAACACTTAACCCAGAAGTTTACATAAATTTCTGTAAAAGTGAACAATATTACAAACTAAAATAACTTATGACCCTATCATGTTAACTCTTAGTGTACAGTACTAGATTACAACAATAAGTGCAATAAAAATGAACACGGAGGTCACTTTTATATAAGTAAATGGTGATCCTTCAAAGGACATTAAATACTTGCTTATCATAAACTTTTTGGGTTTTGGCTTTGTAATAAATATATAATAAATATCGGTAGTACACTGTATATGGTGAGCACTTATCTTTCTCCATTTGAAAGTCTTTCTCCAGAGTCATAATGTCTTAGAGGCATCCCAGTGGGTGAGGAGTTGGGATTTTGCAGCAAGTCCATTAACAAAGCAATCTTACTATCTATGTGCTCCTGGAGTTTATACATTCGCTGATCGATGTAGTCCGTAAGTTTCTTTTCCATCAGTTCCATATTCTTAGAAAGAATCTTTTCCAAGTAGGAGCAAACAGGTTGCTCGTCCATTCTAAAAATAAATTTTAAAATATGATAATTATCTCTAATATTATACCAAAACCAACCAAATAATACTACAACAAGCAGCCCACACACATTGCTGACATTTATCTCCACAACTGTGCTGTCTACCTAAAACATATTTCCAGGTTCTGAAATACATAGGCACCCACAAGCCTGAATGCCCAAAGCATTATTTAATTCTTCAAACACTTAAGTATACAATTGAAATGAGAATATAAAAATGAAGACGATAGAATTTCTACCCTCAAAGAACAAGTCTTTAGAAAGAGTCTTTTTGATTTTGAGCTCCAAATCAAAACTGATCTTGCCAAATTTTAAGGTCTCTGCATATGTCTTCCAAGTACTTCCCCCAAGCAACCCTACAATTTAAACAGTTTTGTCTTTTTTCATCCACACAACCTTACTAAAGTACTGGAAGGTTATAAACATTTAAAAATGGATGTAACTGGAATGGGCAAATTAAAAACAATAAAAAGCATGCCAGTTTCTAGAGTTCACAATGAATGAACATTAGGACAGTGAATTTCAGTGTGGTCCACAAACCTCTGGGGTCTCCATGATTTTTTCAGGAGTTCTATGAGGTCAAAGTATTTTTATAATAATACTAAGATGTTATTTGAACTTTTCATCCTCATATTCTCATGAATGTAGAGTGACATTTTCCAGAGGCTACACAATGTGTAATGTCACTGCTCTGATGACTAATAGAATGTGTGGTTGTGTGATCTTCTGTTTCCTACAATTTGCTAAGTTAATAGGTTTAGGGTGTAAATAAATATTTTTTCAGAGATTAACTCTCTTTGGTCTCAGTACTTCTACTGTGGTCTTTCTAGCTATTGATTATACATGCTATAATGCAACATATAGGAAAATGCAACCAAAAGCTAATATAAATTTGCATAAATTTAAAACAATACCATTCTCGCTAAACTTTTTTTTGGAAATATATTTTTTCATAAAAATTGTCATGTTACTATAATGGGTTTATTGCTGTTATTTTTGAACAAATATTTTTCTATAGCCTACATAAATAAAGGTTCTTTACAGTCCTCAATGATTTTTGTTTTGTTTTTTCATGAGGAAGATTGGCCCTGAGCTAACATCTATTGCCAATCTTCCTCTTTTTGCTTGAGGAAGACTGTCCCTGAGTTAACATCTGTGACAATATTCCTCTACTTTGCATGTGGGACACTGCCACAGCATGGCTTGATGAGCAATGCATAAGTCTGCGCCTGGGATCCAAACCCAGGAACCCCAGGCCGCTGAACCAGAGCGCACAAACTTAACCACAATGCCACTGGACCCGCCCCAGAGTCCTCAATGATTTTTAAGAGTGTAAAGACCAAAAAGTTTGAGAACCACTACTCTAGAATATATGAAGGAGGTTTTTTTTTTTAAAAAAAGAAAACTTTATTTTCAAATAATTACGGATTCACAGGAGGTTGTAAAGATACTAGAGTTCCCCAGTACCCTTCATCCAATTGTTCCAATGGTCCCATCTTACCTAACTATGGTATACTATCAAAACCAGGAAATTGATGCTAGTACCGTGTGTATGACTTTTTATCACATGTACATGCGTTATGTAAACGTCGCCAAAAACAAGATACAGAACTATCTGTAACTACAAAGATCTCCCTCCTGCTACCCTTTCTTGTCACATTCATTCTCCTAATCCCCTCCATCCCTAATGCCTGGCAACCACTAATATGGTCTCCATTTCTATAATTTTATGTTGAGAATGTTATACAAATGGAATCATACAGTATATGGCCTCTTGAGATTCTCTTTTGTCACTAGCATAATGTCCTTGAAAGCCATCCAAGTTGTGTGTATCAACAGCTCAGTTGTTTTTATTGCTGATTAGCATCCCATAATATGGATATACCCATTTGTTTAACCACTCATCTATTTTTAGACAATTTGGTTGTTTCCAGTTTGGGGCTATTACATACAAATAAAGCTTCAGTGAACAATTGTGTACAGGCTTTTCTATGGACATAAGTTTTCATTTCTCTGAGATAAATGCCCAGGAGTACATTGCTGAGTCACGTGGTACTTGTATGTTTAGTTTTCAAGAAACTGCTAGAATATTTTTTAGAGTGGTTGTACCATTTTACATTCCCACCAGCAATGTATGGAGATCCAGTTTCTCCACATGCTCATCAGCATTTGGTATTGTTACCATTTTTTAAACTTCTCATTTTAGACATTTGAATAACTGCATAGCAGTATGTTGTAGTTTTAACATGCATTTCCCTAATAGCTGTGTAGTCATTGTTGATCATCTTTGCATGTGCTTATTTGCTATTTGCATATCATCTCTGGCAAAATGTCTCTTTATGTCTTTTGCCCATGTTCCAATTAGATTTTTTTTTTAATACTGAGTTTTGAGAATTCTTCATATATTTTAAATATAATTCACTCATTGGATTTGTAATTTGCAAATATTTTCCCCCACTTTGTAATATGTATTTTAATCCTCTTAACAGGGTCTTTCACATGGCTAAAGTTTTAAATTTTGAGGGGTCCAATACATCAAATTTTCAATTATCCTGTTTTTGGTGTCATATCCATGAAGTCTTTTCCTAGTGTTAAGTCCCCAAGATTTTCTCCTATATATTATTAGAAAAGTTTTATACCATTATATTTTACATTCAAGTCCATGATCCACTTTGAGTTAATCTTTGTATAAAGTATGAGGTTTAGGTCACAGTTCACTTACTGCCCTTTAGATAGCCAATTGATCCAGCACTAGGTGTAAAGACTATCCTCCTCCACTGAATTGCTGTTGCACCTTTGTCAAAAATCAATTTGCCATACTTGTGTGGGCTATTTTGGTGTGCTCTAGTCTATTAATCTATGTGTCTGTCCCTCTGCCAATACCACAGTTTTGAATATTGTAGCTGTCTGTCTTTAAATCAAGTAGTGATTTCTGTCACTTGATTCTTCTTTTCAAAATTGTTTCAGCTTTTCTAGTTCCTTTATCTTTCCTTTTCCAAGTTTTAAAATAATCTTGTCAATATTTACAAAAATCTTGCCAAACTTTTGATAGGAATTGCATTAAATCTATAGATCAACTTGTAGAGAACTGACCTTTTCATTATGTTGAGTCTTCAAAGCCATGAACTTGGTATGTCTCTCCATTTATTTAGGTCTTCTCTGATTTCTTTCATCAGCATCTTATAATTTTCAGTCGACAGGTCCTTTATATTTTTTGCTAGATTTTTATGTTTTTATAATTATTTTTATAGATTTACATATTTTTGTATTTACATATACTTTTACATACTGCATTTTCTTTGCAGCAATCTAATTTTGGTATCAGGGTATACTGGCTTTGTAAAATGAGTTGAGAAGTCTTCCTTCCCATTTATTTTTTAGAAGTGTATAAAATTGGTGTTCTTTAAATGTTTGGTACAATTCTCCAGTGGAACCACCTGGGCCTGGATATTTCTTTTACATGAGCTTTCAAATTATAAATTCAGGACTTTTAGTGGTTACAGGACTATTCTGTATATCTATTTCATCTTGGTTGAGTTTGGCAGTTTGTGTTTTTTGAAGAATTAATCCATTTCTTCTAAACTGTCAAATTCGTGAGCATAAAGTTGTTTACAACATTCCCTTTTTAATGGCCTTAGGATCTGTAGTGATATCTCCTGTTATATTCCTGATTTGATGATTTGTGTCTTCTTTTTTATCTTTGCCAGTCTTGTTAGCCAGTCTTATCAATTTTATTGAAATTTTCAAGGAACGAGCTTTTTGCTTCCTTGATTTTATTGTTTCCCTCTTTTCAATTTCATTGATTTCTGCTCTTTGTCACTTCCTTCTTTCTGCTTGCTTTGGGTTTATTTTGCTAGGCTTTTAAATTACAAGTCAATTTCTGTAATGGTTATAGGACTATTCCAATTATCTATTTCATCTTGGTTGCACTGTCGTAGTTTTGTGTTATTCAGACCTCTCCTCTTTTCTAATGTAAGAATTTAGGGCTATAAATACCCTTCTCAACACTTCTGTAGTTGCATCCTATAAAGTTTGATCTGTTTTATTTTCATTCATTTCTATGTATTTTTTAATTTCTGTTGAGACTTCCTTCTTGAAGCATAGATTATTTAGAAGTGTGTTGTTTAACTTCCAAGTGTTTGCAAATTTTCTTGTTGTCTCTTATTGATTTCTAGTTGGATTCATTTATGGTCAGAGAATATACTTTGTATGATTTCAATCCTTACTTCATGACTCAAGACACAATCTATCTTTGTGAATCTTCCATGTACACTTGAAAAAAATGTGTATTCTGCTATTGTTGGTGGAATCTTCTATAAATGTCAATTAGATCCTGTTGGTCAGTTGGTATTGTTTAGTACCAAACTAATCCAACTACCTCATTTTCAGATGAAAACTCAAAGGGAGATTAAACAGTGTGGCAAACTGAGTGGTTAAGCCAAAACTATGACCAGAGTCCCGAATTCCAGTCTAGAACACTATTTTGACATACTATATTTACATAAAGCCAGCCTTGATGGTTAAGATTTGGTGCTGTCGCTGCCATGGCCCGGGTTCATTACCCAGTCAGGGAACCACAACCACCCATCTGTCAATTGTCATATTGTGGCAGCTGTGTGTTGCTGTGATGCTGAAGCTATGCCACCCAGTATTTCAAATACCAGCAGGGTCACCCATGGTGGACAGGTTTCAGTGGAGCTTCCAGACTAAGATGAACTAGGAAGAAGGAACTGTCCACCTGCTTCTAACAAATTAGCCATGAAAACCCTATGAATAGCAGCAGAGCATTGTGTCATATAGCACCGGAAGATGAGAGGATGGCGTAAAAAGACTGCGCAGGGTCCCACTCTGCTGTACACAGGGTTGCTAGGAGTCTGAATCGACTCAATGGCACTGACAACAACAAAATATTTATGTAAAGGGTAGGGAATATCTCTTAATCAAACGTACTCAAAATATGGGATTATAAGATCAGGGGATAAGAGCCTATATACTATATATTATAAATAATTAGCATCCTAATATAGTTTTGATTATTCCAAAATTAGTCCAGGCCAAACCTGATCTACAAAGAAAATCTGTTATAACGACATGCTTAACATAGTCAGCCAAAAATTAGTACAAACATAATTTTAAAAATGTAAAGATTATGAGTCCACAGTCCCTTTCCATTTATGCAAATAACATTCTACACCAACCTCTGTCTGATGGGTTTAATCCTTCAACAAAATCCCTGAGCAGTGTTCAACACCTCCACTTTTAGGCACCTCTTTCAAAGCAACCAATTCTACTCTGTATAATAATTATTCCCTGTGTTAATGATAAAATGTAAAAGCTCCTAAAATTATTTCTGGTAACAGATTTTCAGGCAATACACTCATTGAGACAAATCTGTTTCCCTGCAGCTGATTCTCCCACCTACCAGATCTAAGTCACTGTTGTCTTAAAATAAATACTTACGCAACACCAACAATGCCTTCACTGGGCTTGGTGATGTTTTCTGGCCACTTGGTGCTATCTCCTACACGGAAATGGTTAACTTGACTACACAAATTCTGGAGAAAAGGCAGCAACTCAGAGTTAAGTATATTGGAGTTGTCATTTGCTTTCTTTGGTAAAAAAGAAGATACTGCATTTTTAAGATCATTCTCAAGAAGAGAATGGTTTTGTGGCACAATTTTACACTCTTCGAGGTTTGCAATATTTCCTCCATCAGGTGGCTGCGTACTTTTATCAATGTAAGCTTTTAAGTTTTCAGTCACATTTCCAGATGTCAATCCAGTTCTAAAAGGAAAAGGTGTGGAGGATGACTTGCTGAAGGCTCCTGAAGTAGATGATGATTGTAGGTCAATCATAGGCTTGTATCCAGTATTTCCCAAAACCGACTGAAGCTGCTCTCCAGTGGGAATACGATTCTAAGCAAGGTAAATAAGTAAATGTTACTAGTAATATTAATTGTAATACAGCTAATTTGGGGGATAATTACTATAAGTTAAGCAACGTGCATTCTTTCATTTGATCCTCAAAATATCCACATGAAGTAAGCTACAGTGAATACCCAAAGTTGAGGAGACCAAGGCTAAAGGTAACTTGGCCAAGGTAACACAACTAATGAGTGGCAGAACTAGGACATAAACCCAGGCCACTTAACTCTAGACTCAGGGCCTTTACCCATTTCACTGTAGTTTTGCCTAAAGAAAATATTAAAATATTAGCATGCTTAGTAAAACTGCATTGGCGTTAATGTTTTTAATACAAAGGCCTCCCTAATTTATGGTAATAAAATGTAGTACTCTCAATTGAGTCATAACAATTGATAATTTTCTTAGAATTAAATATCATTCACCAACTTTCCACAAATGGTAAACTACTCATTTTGACCTAGGCATATCTTTTGCAATGAGTTTTTCATGGAGGCTACACAGATAGTTATGCTATTTAAAGTTAGATGTTCTATGAGTACATTTGTGACATTTTCAGTGACTAAAATGAACTACCTTTTGGCTGTGTTTGCTTTAAGAATTTCCAGGATAATAGGAGTTCTCTTTTGTGGCCTCAACTCAACTGCTTATGCAGTTTTATTTCCTGAAAAGATTCTGGCTTACCTTGAAGAGAAGGTTACAATATCTCCTTGCTAAGGTCTTTAATTTTTTCAAAAGAGCAAAGCAAAACAACCTCTAACCTAAGTAAGTGTCAGGGCATAAGGCTCTATCCTAAATTCAAAGCACAGAACCTCTACTAGAGATTCTTATCAGGAGATATCTGCCCATACTTATTCCTGCTCAATAGCGGGTGAGAGACAGACTGAAAAGTATTATTCAAGATTAGCTGTGGAAACTCAGTTCATACATTTATCTAGACATTCTAAAAATATATATATATTTCTGGACAAAGCTAAACCAACATTATTTATTCAATAAAAATTTACTAGGAATCTACTCTGTGCTGGATACTATTTCAGGCACTGGAAAAAAAAATACAGCAGTGAACAAAACAAATTAAAATCCTGACCTCATGGAGCCTACATGCTAAGGGAACAGGGAGAGGGGAAAGGGAAAAGGAAAAAAGAAAAAGAAAAGAAAGAAAATATATCATGTGGATGGAGATGGTGATAAACACTTTAGGGAAAAATAAAACAGTAAAGGGGAATAATGAGGGCCAGGGAAGTATGTGGGGTGGGGAGGGGGAGTGTAATGTCAAGGCCCCACAGAAATTCTTTCACAGAACTGCACTTTGGAAGAATTCTCTTTATAGAAAAATGTTAGCCTACCATCAATTCATCTCATTCTACTGAATGTAAGTTTTTAATAAATCTTAAATTATTCCTGGAACACTATGGATTATATATAATGATATATAAATTTTGGAATTACATAACTCTTCTTTAGCTGAAAGGAGCTTTACTCAGTCATAATGGAAAAATTCATTCTCTGTCATACCTCAAAAAAAATGTATGGTAGAAAATTGGTAAGTCTACATTAACAGTAATGATATTTACATTAGAGTCAATGTCAAAACTATGGATGACTGTTCATCAGACAGAAAATTTAAATAGAAAAATCCAAATGTGAAGGTATTTGTTAACAAATTTTCCTTTTCTGACATATCTTAATCTGAATTATTATAGGAAATTCAAATTTTTAGTCATTTTTTCCTCAGATGAGAGCTCTTTAGGTGATTTTTTTTCTTTGTATTAAATATCAAGAAATTCACAGGTAAGTCTATATAAAACCTCAGGTGCCTGGTGGCTATCCCTCTGCTTCTTTTTATGTGAGTCTGTTCAGTTCTTATTTTTTCTTGTCCTATCATATATAGTTTTGTAAGTCACGTCAAATCCTATTGAAAGTAGACAGCTAAATACATATTAAATAATTTAAAGGGCTTGCCCTTTGCCAAAATAATTCCACTTCTAGGAATTTACCCTAAAGAGATATTTGAACAAGCGTACAAAAATAGATGTTCAAATTTCTTCTATGTACAGCTACTCATGCTACCAAAAAAAATTTGAAAGAGTTTAGAAGATGGCGGCATAGGAGGATCCTGAAGTCACCTCTTCCCACAGACACAACAAAACTACAACTACCTGTGGAATAATATCTTCTGAGAGAGCTCTAGAAACTGGATAAAAAGAACCTCCACAAGAAGTGACAACATAGTCAGGGGTGGAAGAAGCAGAGAAACAGCCCTGCTGAGGAAAAAACCAGACCCTAGCTGCAGTGCTTCACAGCCGGGAGCAATCTCAAAAGATACAGAGCTTTTCCCAGAGGAGTATGGGTTTTGAGCTCCACATTAGGCACCCCAGACCTTAGATCCAGCCCAAGAGAAATGAGATCCCATAATATCTGGCTTTGCTGGCTTTGCAAACCAACAGGGAATACGCCCAGGAAAACTATAGAACTTCAGGGAAAGGAAAACTTGCTCTTAAGGGCCCATGCACAGACTCACTTGACCCAGAAACCAGCATAAAAATGCCAGATAGAGAAGTGCATAGTCCACTGGTAAAAGAGACTCACTTACTAAGCTCAGAACACATCTCAGAGAGGTAGAAGGTGGCTGGGCCCACCCCCAGGGACTGAGACACTGGAGCCAGGCATTATTATGACTTAGTTTGGTCATGCTGACACAGAGGCTGGCAGGCTGGTTACCACCACTGGAATCATTCCTCTAGCCTGATAGCACAGGGGTCTGTCCCACCCACTAGAGTACCCAAGGCAATCAAGCACAACCAGGCAGCAGGCAGCCTGCACCAGGGAGCGGCACCACATACAAGTAAGCCCACAGTGGCTGTGTGGACCCACGGCGGCCTTGTGGGCCCAGAGCAGACTTGGGCTGTCAGCCATTGCAAACAGCCCCACAGGGGATCTGCCCCAATTTGCAAGGCCTGAAATGGTGATGCGCTGCTGCAGCTGAGCCCTGGCCCACCCATCATCCGGTTCTTGCCAGAGGCCTGCCCCACCTAAAAGCTAGCTCACAACAGCTGCCTCACTTAAGTCTGTCCCACTCCCCACTCCCAAAATAGAGACAGCTGAGCACGGTACGGAGCTGCATCAAGAGCCTGCAGCATTTGTGCCCCAGGGTCTAGTAACCAGCCACACTATGGGCTGACTTGCTTACCAGCAAAACTGCAGTAGACGTGTGCTACCAAACTTGCAGCAAGCTGTGCTGGGGGTGTGCCCCACCCAAGAAAGTACCTGTAGCAGCTACATGTGGCCGAGCCTTACAACCAGCCAGCCTAGCCAACCCATGCGCCTGCAGCAATAGCAACCCTGCCACAACAGAAGGGCACAGGCAGCCCACATAGAGGACACCCCTGGAGCATTTGGCACAGAGGATGAGAGGGGAGCAAGCTGCTGGGCCCCATAAGGCATCTCTTACATAAGCCACATTTCAAAGTTTGGGAGACATAGCCAATCTAATACACAGAAATAAACACAGAAAAGCAGGCAAAATGAGGAGACAAAGGAATATGTTCCAAATAAAGGAACAGGACAAATCCTCAGAAAAAGAACTAAATGAAACCGAGATAATCTACCTGATAAAGAATACAAACTAATAGTCAAAGGATGCTCACTGATCTTGGGAGAAAAATAGATGAAAACAATGAGAACTTCAACAAAGAATTAGAAAATATAAAAAAGAACCAATCATAGCTGAAGAATAAAATAATGGAAATGAAAAATTCACTAGTGGGAATCAACAGCAGAGTAGATGACACAGAAGAATGGATCAGCAAGCTGGATAAAAGAGTAGAGGAAATTACTCAAGCTAAACAGAAAAAAGAGTTTAAAAAAATGAGGACAGTCTAAGGGACCTCTGGAACAACATCAAGTGTACTAACATCTGCATTATAGGTGTCCCAGAAGGTGAAGAGAGAGACAAAGGGGCAGAGAACTTATTTGAAAAAATAATAGCTGAAAACTTCCCTAAGCTGGGGAAGGAAACAGACATCCATGTACAGAGGATGGAAGCACACAGACTACCAAACAAGATGAACTCAAACACCAATACACATTATAATTAAAATGTCAAGAATTAAAGATAAAGAGAGAATCCTAAAAGCTGCAAGAGAAAAGCAACAAGTTACATACAAAGGAAACCCCATAAGGCTATCAGCAGACTTTTCAGCAGAAACCTTACAGGCTAGAAGGGATGGCACAATATACTGAAAGTGCTGACAGGAAAAAATCTACAACCAAGAATACTCAACCCAGCAAGGTTATCATTCTGAATAGAAGGAGAGATAAGTTTCCCAAACAAGCAAAAACTAAAGGAGTTCATTACCGCAATTCCAGCCTCACAAGAAATGTTAAAGGGACTTATTTAAGTAGAAAAGAAAAGACCACAAATAGGAATGAGAAAATTATGTATAAAAAAAAATATCACTGGGGTAAAGGCAATATACAAGTAAGGTAGTGGATCAACCACCTATAAAGCCAGTATGAAGGTCAAAAGACAAAAGTACTAAAATCATCTACTCTATGATAAGAGGTTAAGGGATACACAAAAATAAAACAGGTAAAATATAATATCAAAACATAAAACATGGGTGGGGGGAGTAAAAGTGTAGGGTTTTTAGTAAGAGGTGAAATGTAAGAGACCATCAACTTAATATAGATTGCTATTACATAAGTTATTATATACGAGCCTCATGGTAACCACAAACAAAAAGCCTATAATAAATACACAAAAAATAAAGAGAAAGGAACCCAAACATAACACTAAAGGTAGCCATTAAATCACAAGGGAAGAGAGCAAGAGAAGAAAGAAACAGAGAACTACAAAAACCTCCAGAAAAAAGCAATAAAATGGCAATAAGTACATTCCCATCAATAGCTACTTCAAATGTCAATGGACTAAATGCTCCAATCAAAGGCATAGGGTGGCTGATTGGATAAAAAATGAGATCCATATATATGCTGCATACAAAAGACACACTTCAGACCTAAAGACCCTGACAGACTGAAAGTGAAGGGATGGAAAAAGATACTCCATGCAAATGGAAACAAAAAGAATGCTGGGGTAGCAATACTTATATCAGAAAAAATAGTGCGTAAAACAAAAATTGTTACAAGAGACAAAGAAGGGCACTACATAACGATAAACGGAACAACCTAACATGAGGACATAACACTTGTAAATATCTATGCACCCAACACAGGGGCACCTAAATACATAGCAAATATTAACAGACATATAAACAGGAGAAATTGACAGTAACACAATAATAGTAGGGGACTTGGAACACTTCACTTACATCAATGGATAGATAATTCAGACAGAAGATCAATAAGGAAAGGAAACATTGGTGTTAAATGACACATTAGACCAGATGGACTTAGTAGATATATACAGAACATTCCATGCAAAAACTGCAGAATACACATTCTTTTCAAACACGGAACATTCTCTAGGATAGATCACATACTAGGCCCACAAAACAAGTCTCAATAAATTTAAGACTGAAATAATACCAAGCATCTTTTCTGAACATGGTGTTATGAAACTGGAAATCAACTACAAGAAGAAAACTGAAAGTCACAAATATGTGGAGATTAAAAAAATGCTACTGAACAACTATTGGGTCAACGAAGAAATCAAAGGAGAAATCAAAAAATATCTGGAGACAAATGAAAATATGACATAATATTTATGGGATACAGGGAAAGTGGTACTAAGAGAGAAGTAAATAGCAATACAGATCTACCTGAAGAAACAAGAAAAATCTCAAATTAACCATCTAACAATACACCCACAGGAACTAGAAAAAAGAACAAACAAAGCCCAAAGTTAGTAGAAGGAAGGAAATAATAAAAATCAGAGCAGAAATAAACAAAATACAGACTAAAAAGACAATAGAAAAGGTCAAGGATTATAAGAGAATACTACCAAAAAGCTATATGCCAACAAATTGGCTAATCTAGAAAAAATGGATAAATTCTTAGAATCATACAACCTTCCAAAACTGAATCAAGAAGAAATAGAGAATCTAAATAGTCCAAACACTAGCAAGGAAATTGAAACAGTAATCAAAAACCTCCCAAAAAACAAAAGTCCAGGACTAGACGGCCTTCCCAGTGAATTCTACCACACAGGCAAAGAAGATTTAATATCTATTCTTCTCAAACTCTTCCAAAAAATTGAAGAGCACAGGACGCTTCCTAACTCATTCTAGACCAACATTACCCTGATACCAAAACCAGTCAAGGACAACACAAAAAAAGAAAATTACAGGATCAATATCACTCATGAACATAGATGCAAAAATCCTCAACAAAATTTTAGCAAATAGAATACAGCAATACATTAAAAAGATCATACACCATGATCAAGTGGGATTTATTCCAGAGATTCAAGGATGGTTCAACATCCACAAATCAATCAACATGATACACCCAATTAACAAAGTGAAGAATAAAAATCACACGATCATCTCAAAAGATGCAGAGAAAGCATTCAACAAGATATAGCATCCTTTATGATAAAAACTCTGGGGGCCATCCCAGTGGCATAGCGGTTAAGTTCATGCATTCTGCTTCAGTGGCCTGGGGTTTGCTGGTTCAGATCCTGGCGCGGACCTACTCACCACTCATCAAGTTGTGCTGAGGCAGTGTCCCATATAGAAGAGCTACAACTCTACAACTACGATACACAACTATGTACTGGGGCTTTGAGGAGAAAAAATTTAAAAAAAGGAAGATTGGCAACAGATGTTAGCACAGAGCCAATTTTCCTCAAAAAAAAAAAAAAATTAAAAGAAAAAACCTCTGAACAAAATGGGTATAGAAGGAAAGTACCTCAACATAATAAAGGCAATGTATCACAAACCCACAGCCAACATCATACTCAATGGTGAAAAACTGAAAGCTATCCCTCTAAGAACAGGAACAAGACAAGGATGCCCACTTTTGCGACTTTTATTTAACATAGTATTGGAAGTCCTAGTCAGAGCAATCAGGAAAGAAAAAGAAATAAAAGGGAGCCAAATTGGAAAGGAAGAAGTAAAGCTGTCACTATTTGCATAGAAAACCCTAAAGAATCACCAAAAAACTATTAGAAATAATAAACGAAGACAGTAAAGTTGCAGAGTACAAAATCAACATATAAAAAGCAGTTGCATTTCTATACACTAACAATGAAATAGCAGAAAGACAAATCAAGAATACAATCCCATTTACAACCACTATAAAAAGAATACAATACCTAGGAATAAATTTAACCAAAGAGGTGAAAGACCTGTACACTGAAAACTATAAAACATTGTTGAAAGAAACTGAAAAAGACACAAAGAAATGGAAAGATATTCCATGCTCATGGACTGGAAAAATTAATGTAGTTAAAATGTCCATACTTCCTAAAGCAATCTACAGATTCAATGCAATCCCTATCAAAGTCCCAATAATATTTTTCATGGAAATAGAACAAAGAGCCCTAAAATTTATATGGAACTACAAAAGTCCCTGAATTGCCAAAGCAATCCTGAGAAAAAAGAACAAAGCCGGAGGTATCACACTCCCTGATTTCAAAATATATTACAAAGTTATAGTAATCAAAACAACATGGTACTGGCACAAAAACACATAGATCAATGGAACAGAATAGAGACCCCAGAAATAAATCCACACATCTACGGATCGCTAATTTTTGACAAAGGAGCCAAAAACATACAATGGAGAAAAAAAGTCTCTTCAATAAATGGTGCTGGGAAAACTGGACAGCCACATGCAAAAAAATGAAAGTAGACATTATCTTACACCATAAACAAAAATTAACTCAAAATGGATTAAAGACTTGAATGTAAGACCAGAAACCATAAAACTCCTAGAAGAAAACACAGGCAGGACGCTCTTTTATATCGGTCTTAGCAGTATCTTTCCGAATATCTTGTCTCCTCGGGCAAGAGAAACAAAAGAAAAAAATAAACAAATGGGACTACATCAAAATAAAAAGTTTCTGCTATCAACAAACTATCAACTATCAACAAAACAAAAAGACAGTCTAACAACTGGGAGAAGATATTTGCAAATCACATATCTGATAAGGGGTTAATATCCAAAATATATAAAGAACTCATATAACTCAACAAAAAAACAAACAACCCAATTAAAAAATGGACAGAAGATATGAACAGACATTTTTTCACAGAAGATAAACAGATGGCCAACAAGCACACGAAAAGATGTTCAACATCACTAATTATTAGGGAAATGCAAATCAAAACCAAAATGAGATATCACCTCACACCTTTCAGAATAGCTATTATTAAAAAGACAAGAAATAAGAAGTGTTGGAGAGGATGTGGAGGAAAAGGGACCCTCATACACTGGTGATGGGAATGTAAATTGGTGCAGCTACCATGGAAAACAGTATGGAGATTCCTCAAAAAAATAAGAATAGAAATACCACATGATCCAGGTATACCACTTCTGGGTATTTATCCAAAGAACATGGAAACACGAATGTGAAAAGATATTTGCACTCCTATGTTCATTGCAGCAATATTCACAATAGCCAAGACTTGGAAACAACCTAAGTGCCTATCAATGGATGAATGGATAAAGAAGATGTGGTAATATATACACAATGGAATAATACTCAGCCATAAAAAAGATGAAATCTTGCCATTTGCAACAACATGGATGGACCTTGAAGGCATTATGCTAAGCAAAATAAGTCAGATGGAGAAAGCCAAATACCATATGATTTCACTCATATGTGGAAAATAAAAGCAACAATAACAACAACAAACAAACACATAGATACAGAGAATAGACTGGTGGTTACCAGAGGGGAAGTGCAGAGGGGGAAAGGCAAAAGGGATAAAAGGGCACATGTGTTCGGTGACAGGTGCCAATTAGAATTTGGGTGGTGAACACGATGTAGTCTTCACAGAAATCAAAATATAATGATTTACACCTGAAATTTATATAATGTTATAAACCAATGTTCCCTCAATAAAAAATCAAATAAATAAAATAAAAAATGATTTTAAAAAGTGAAGAACTTAAATATCTATTAATCAAGAACTGATTACATAACTATAGAATATCCCTAAAATCACAGAGATATATATTTATTGCTTGGGAAGAAGCCCATGATATCCTGGTAAATGAAAAATGTTATTGAGCAATACATACAGTCTAAAACCATTTAGATAAAATTGTGTCCGTATACTTACACATGAATATGTAAAGAGCTATATGTGTATATACATCATCCATGTGTATGTACACACACACACAGATTCCTGAAAAATTAACAGTTTATCTGTGAATATATTGTAGGATTTATGAGAGTATGAATTTTCTACAACTTTGTTTTTTTATTATAAAAACTTCAAACATGTATCACCTTTAATAATCAGAAAAATAATAAAGCCATTTTTATTTTAAAGGGGAAAAAAGTAACAGAATATAAATCCTGAATAATTTAATATGTTTTCTTTGAGAAAATGGGGCACATCCTTTCATTCAGATAATAGTAAATGACAACTATATGCTAGACACTTTGACAGAGAATTCCTATTCAATTATTCTAAATTACTAAAGCAAAAACAAATCAAAGCTAGCAAATCTGAACATCAAATACAAGAAAATAAGGAATAACTTTAATATTTATTGAGATAACACAAAGGTTTGTATTGTCAAATCAGACCCACATGACTCAGAGTAGCAACTTTTAATAAAACTTTCAAGAAAATAAGTAATCACAAGGCACAGGTGAAAAAAGGAGAGGTCCAGGACTTCTAACACAGCTCCCCAGGTCCTTTCTTTCCCCTTCAGGAGAGGCCCTGCCCAAATAAATATATGAAGGTTCTAAACAATGTGTGTGGTTACACAACTTCCACAGAAGTAGTAGTTCTAGTCATGAAACATCTCTATTTTATACTCAGATAGTTAAATGGTTTATGTGACATTTTCCAAGGAGCTATGCCTTGGAATCCATAGATTCCAAGTTTTTAAAAGACAGAAATCAGTCAGTGAACTAGTTACATTTAATTCATTCACCTCTTCTACTCATTTCCAAAATCTTTTCACAAAACAATAATTCCTTCCTTTTTGAATCTTCAATTTGTTTCTCCACAGAATCTTTCCACTGAAAGAGTTATTCTCAACTACAATGTGCTAAGACCAACCTAAGCATGCCTGTTTAAAATACTGATTCCTAGACCCCACACTCTGAGATTGAGTAGGTAGAAAGTGAAGGCCAGAATATGCATTTTGCAAGCATTCCAAATGATTCTGATACATGTGTTCTGTGGATCATCAATAGCTTAAAAACACTATGCTAAACTCATAAAAAAGCTCAAATCTCACAAAATTGACAGTCTTCCATTGTCCTCAATACTCCTTTACACAACTATCTTCTAATTTTCTCTTTACCGCTAAGCTTCTTGAAAAAAACCTTCGCAAGTGCTCAAAACGGTGCCTTATTCACTGAGAAGGTGCTTAACAACACTTGAATGAATGACTGAGTGAATTCATGGAAAATTATGAAGATCTGAAGTAAAAATATTTTGTAAGAGGGTAGGTCTACAAAACGTTATTTTACAAAAACAAAGATAACAGTAAAATCAATAGTAAAAGTTAAAAGAAAAAATTTACATCACCACGTGTCCTTATAAAAAGCCATCATTTTGACATTTTTAATGATATCTGAAAAGAAATCCACTTCTACTTACCTGCTGCTGAACTCTAACCATATTCATCAATTGCTGAGCTCCAGGTGATAACTTAGACCCCATGGACTCCATGATAGTTTGGACCCTCTCAAGGTCTATCCTTGATCCTAGAGCAGGAGAGCCTGTTGAAGAATTTGCTGAAACTGGCTTCATGTGTGCCACAACTTTACTGATGAACACACACTGCTTTTCACCAAAGGAGAGCAACTATTATAAAACAAAAAAAGTTCCAAAAATAATATTAAAAACAATCATCATTCAAAGTCTCTTGTTATCACCTACGAGTGAAGCATTCAAGAATCAAAAATTAATTTTAAGTACATTTTTATTTTTAAGTTTTCCCTAGAACAGTCATAGGAAAAAAATTCCAATTTATCATGAGGCTCAGAAGAAGTATTTAAATTAAAAAGTCCTTTTCAAGCTAAAAGATTACACATAAAATAACAAATGGGGGTTGGGGAACATAAAATAACATTTTATTTACTTAGTTTAAGGGATTTAAAATAAACTATACTAATCTGAGTGAGACCTTAACATATTGCAACTTGCTATAGTATTATTTAATACAAAATGAGGCTGTCCATGCCAAGAAATACTAAATATAAGCCAGTTTTTTAGAATTTAGAACTGTAAGGGAATGTCAAGATGATCTAATATAGCTCGATAGTTTACAAATTGAAAAGATGAGGTTGGGGTGATTTTCTAACTTGTCAAAAGACACCCAATTATTAAGGTTGAGCTTTGAACTTAGTTCTTCTGGCTTCTATCCCAGTGGTTTTTCCAATGCTTGATGGTGCCTCATTTCATCCATGTTTCTGAACCAAAAGACATGTCATGTGCAATATACACAAGAATAGCAAAGTGGAAAGGGAACAGGATTTAGAATCAGACAGACCTGGGTCCAACGATGACTCTGCTACTTATAGCCTATGTGACTCTGGGTAAAGGCTAAAACTTGAGTCAGGATTAAAATGAGGGAGGGTACTAACAATGAATTCACATGGTTGTTGTGATGATTATGTGTTAAAATCACCAGTACCAGACCACTAAGTAAGTGCTGAAAACTACGCATTGGTAACTATTATTTTTATTTTAACTTTCACATACTATTGCCCCACCAGGAGCCTTCATACAAACCCAAGATTTCCCTAAATGAAATGACTCTTTGCACTCCCGTGTACTTTCATAGAACAGTTACAAAAAACACTCACCTTCATAGACACACAAACCCATATATCACATAAAGACACAGGTGAATACAGACCGATGATCTAAAAATGCTGTGTGGCACCCAAGACAGGACAGTCAACAGCAATTAAGTAAACACCTCATTAAATTTATACACCTACATTCCAACCTTCATATTATCCCTTTCCTGCTTTTTCTTTTTTTTGCTGAGGAAGATTAGCCCTGAGCTAACATCTGTGCTAATCTTCCTCTACTTTATATGTGGGTTGCCACCACAGCATGGCTGATGAGTGGTGTAGGTCTGCACCTGGGACCTGAACCCATGAACCCGGCTGCTGAAGCAGAGCAGTGAACTTAACCACTACCACAGTGGTTAAGCTCCCCTTTTCTGCTTTTTAATCCCAAAGCCTTTCTCACTATCGAATGTGTGGTATATATTTTGCATATTGAATCTACTTATTATGTGTCTTGCCCACCATAATTTCAGCAATGTGAGAGCTTTGTTCTAATTTATTTTATTACCAGTAATTCCTAAACGCCTAGTACAGTACTTGGCATCAATAGGAACTCAAATATTTGTTGAATGAATGAATCACTTTATTTAAATGACTTTAGAAGCTATTAGTATAAACTACCTAAAAACATCTTGGAATAATAAGTTCTGCGACCTTCTGTAAGTAATAAGCACAGAATTTTAGAAATAAAAATAATCCACTGATTTATTTTCTTCAGTTCCCTAATATTACCCATGAGGTGCGTCCAAACAGGTGAAGAAACTTGCCCAAGGCTACCCTACTAGTCAGCAACAGAACTCATTTAATAGTCAGGGCTTATGATTTCCAGCTCGGTACCCTTTCCTTAGACTCTGATGACATCATCCAAGATCACTTTAACAATATTCCATGCTGAAGACACCAGTCCAAATCCTCTTAACTTTATGATGCCCTTGTTTGAAATTTCTCTAATTGTGTTTTCTCGATATTTTGGGACCAAAATTGCTTGTGGGGGCACCTAAGTTTTATATAAAGATAAAAAATGTTTTTAACTCAGTTTCCCAAGGCTTTAGGTACAATACTACTGTATTAATAACAGTACCTGACATGATATTGCCATAGCTAATAAATGGTCAGATTTTAAAAGAATGTTGATAACTTTTTGTAGAAAAAATTTTTATATGTTTACTAAGAATTTCTTAAATAAAACCAGAGACCAAGTTGGACTAACTATATTACCAAACCAACAGAAAATACGCATAGTAAAAAAACTGCAGTTTTCACATTAGTTATAATTTAGTGATGACTTACCTTTATTTTTTTTTTTTTTATAGATATTAGTGGTTTTTGTGTGTGTGTGTGTGTGAGGAAGACCAGTCCTGAGCTAACATCCGTCGCCAATCCTCCTCTTTTTGCTGAGGGAGACTGGCCGTGGGCTAACATCCGTGCCCATCTTCCTCCACTTTATATGGGACGCCGCCACGGCGTGGCTGAGGAGCAGTGCATTGGCGAACCCCGGGATGCGAAACCCGGGATCCGAACCCGCGAACCCCGGGCTGCCAAGCACGGACTAAACCGCTGCGCCACCGGGCGGCCCCTGACTTACCTTTATTTTACAAGCATGTGTGGAGGACTCCAATTTTAGATATTTTTTGTACAAAATAATCTTTTCATGTTCACTAAAAATAAAAAAGAATTATTATTGTTTTTTACTTTCATACATTACCAGTTTTTATAGTTATATTTAAAAATAAAGGTTTCCAGGACAATACTTAAATCCTGAGATTGTTTTCCTGGTGAGGCATAGAGAGTTGTGGCTTCCTATAGAATTGCACTGGACATAAAGACTACATCTGCCACTTACTAGCTATATAAGATAATTCAATTAGATAACAAATGTATAATCATGTAGCACAGAACATTTTGTGTGTGTGTGTGTGTGTGAGGAAGACCAGCCCTGAGTTAACCTTCCTTGCCAATCCTCCTCTTTTCTGCTGAGAAGCTTGGCCCTGGGCTAACACCCGTGCCCATCTTCCTCTACTTTACATGGGACACCGCCACAGCGTGGCTTGACAAGCGGTGCGTCAGTCCCCGCCCGGGATCAGAACCTGTGAACCCCGGGCCACGAAAGCAGAGCGCCAGAACTTAACCGTTACGCTACCAGGCCAGCCCCAGAACATATTTTAAAGCTCAATAAACATATCTATTATTTCCAGAATGCACGATACATAAACAGTTCATATTTTGAGTTACATTAAAGAAAGTTTAGGACAGAATCTTTGTTAGAATTCAGGAAAAAAATCAAAAGTATAGTAACAGGTTAAATATGCTGGCATGGCACAGTCTTGGGCTCGTGCACTATTTGGAATGGGCTTCCTACAGGAAAATGTATTCCAAGTTCCAGACTGATTGACAAATTAAATTTTGGAAAACAGACCCCTGTGAAATAAAGGAGACAACACATTAGAACTTCACTCTAATCAAACCCTTCCCCTAACTTCTACCAACTTATCCCCCTTCTATTAGCGCTCAATTTCCACATTTATAACAACTAGGCTGATCTAGACCGTCTTTAAGAATCCGAAAGCCCTAAATTTCTATTCCTGCCGGTATACTTTTATCTTCTCTCCCCTGACGTCTGGCACCGATGTCAGAGTAAACAAACACGGCACGAGCTGAGGGAAACACTACTTCAGAAGAACATTCCACATGTATAAGGCACAAACCTGTCATCCAGAACATTACAAACATTCTGGCCCCTACTGGTTCCACAGTACTCCTCTCCTAAGTACACCTCCATATTTCTCGCCGAGCTTAAAATGCCAACAGAAACGATTTCTTCACCTCCGTCAGGGGCGCAGCTCAGGTGAAGGAAGCAGGGCTGCTCGTCGTGGCTGTTCAGGCTTCTCCTCAAAACCACCAGATCCCGGCTGACAAGAGAATCGTCCAAAACATCACACGGGCTGGTCCTCCGGACACGGCTCACGACCCGCCCACCGGGCCCCGGGTGTTTCTCCCCGCTCCCCTCCCTCCGGCCGTGAGGCCCACGCGCCCCCCAGCACCCAACAAACGCCCAGCAGATTCCTAAGGAGACGGGTCCTTCGGCCGGCGGCCCCCTCCACCGCGTCCTTGATCGGCGGCGCTCTCCTCGCCCCGCGCTCACCTCTCACTTCCACCTCAATTCCCTAGCGCCGGCCGGCGGCCTCGCGGTTACGTTCGCGCGCTCCGCGGCGGCGGCCCGTACGACGCGGAGGAAGGCGGGCACGGACGCCAGCCCGGCCGCCCTTCCTCACACACGCTTCAGCGGCGCCTCGCGTGCGCACGGGCGCGGGGCGCGGACCGGCGGGAGACAGCGTGTGCGCCCGAGCTGAGCCGGCGCAGCTCCCCGGCGGCTTCTCGACGCCCGCTCCGGCCGACAGGAGGCCGGCCGTTAGCTCCGGGAGCGCGGCGGACTCCCACCCGACGGGCCCGCGGGCTGACGGGCCGGCATCAGGCGGACGCAGGAGACGCCGCCCCGCCCCGGCCGCCGCCCCGCCCCGGCCGCCGGGCCTCGCTCCGCTCCCGGGTGGACGCCGGGCCCAGCCCCCGGCCCTCCCGGCCCCCGCCTCCCCTGCCGGCTCCGCGGAGCGTGGCTGTCACCGAGCAGCGCCTCCCGTCCCGCCGGCCCGCGCACCCCGGGGCAGGCGGCGCCAGCAGCTCCTCCCCGTCGAAGTCCCCGGCGCCGAGACCAGCCCGGGCGAGATGGAGGCTCCGGGCCAGGGCTCCGCAGGCGGCATCCCAGGAAGAGGCCAGCATCGGGCGGCGGGTCGGTCCCCCGTCCTCGGTCCCGCTCTCCATTCTGCCGCCTCCAGCCCAGGCCAGCCCCGGAACCCCTCTTCCAGCGCTTGAGTTTCCGCCTGGGCCGAGTGGAGGTGGAGAAGCAGAGCAACTTCCGTCTCGCCTGGCTTCAAACCCGAGAGCCGCGGCTTCTCACTCTAGGGGTAGAGGACCAGCTACCGGAGACACGCATGCGCGTGCCGGCCGGCTTCAAAACCGGCGGAGGAGCGCTCCAGGGCGGATCATGCGCACTGACAGCACCTCGTCCTCCCGCTGGAGCTGCACGCGGGCGCGGGGCGGGGCGTGCGGGAGCCAGGGCTTGCTGAGGTTACTATTTTATGCCAGGTAGAGGTGTTGAGTACAGGTTTGTTGTATGGAATTGATAGACTGGTGAGAATTAGCTGACAGCTTTATCACCAGCTAAGAGATGTAGAAAAAGGCAAAATTAGTAAATTCAATCTTATGCTTTTTTCCCCAAAGCTAGGCTAGTGGTTGTTTAGAGCTGACCTCAATCTTAATATGATAAATTACTCTTGTCATGAATTGCAAGCGATTATTTTTGCCTTTGAAATAAATCATAAAATATGTTGGAAACTTCCCAACAATATCACTAAGATGAACTATTCAATATTCACCTATTTTAAAGGTTATTATAGCTTATTAATACATAAGAACTCAATATGCTCTTTAGGAGCGTATTTCAGATCTGTTTCCAGAATATGAGCCAATGCATATTTGAAAAGTACACGTTAGAAAAAAGTGACTTGGTATTAATTTTCTTGGGCCCTTTCATTTAGTAATACAACAATTTAGATGTTGACCATCTTAATTTTAAGTAGAGTGAGTTCTTACTGTATATGCCCTCCTTTTACCTAGGAGAATACTTCCCAGCAAGGTGGTTATAGGAACTTAACTTACCTCTCAGCTAGTACCACTTGGGTTGTACCTCCTCTCCTTCCCTTTCTTTCTGGTCCTTGCAGGTCCTGTGATTGCCAGGAATTCCTTCTTTTCACCCTGCCTCAGTGCTGGGCCTGCAATTAAGGAAGGAGTGGAAAAGAAAGGGTAACCTCTCTACCCTTTTTCCCCAACTTCATTTCTAGCTGCTCACCACCCCCACCTCATTTATAATCTCTGTTCTAGTTAGCAACATTGCCTGACTCTATACAGTTTTCAATACTGCCTGGCCTCAACCTTTCTGAGGAAATGTAGAAATGATGGGGAAGCTCTTGATCTGTAGCTGAATCTGTGCCCACATCCATGATTATCACCTGTGTGATACTTTATCCTAAAGCTGTTCTGTGCAGTAAAGGATTAACTCGGCAAGCGTGGGATGCTCAAAACTTGCACATTCCAAAGAAAGACCTGGCTCTTGACCAGCTCCTGGAAATATCCTCTAAGCCATTGGAATATTCTGCTTGACAAGACTGTCTTTATAATTAGGGGCCTTGGGCCTCACCAGTTAAGTTTTGCTAACAATGTGATTTATGTTGAGGGGCTGCACTCTGTTGGCTTGACCTCTGAAGGGGCTAAATACTGAGTAATTAATGTCAGCACATGGGTGCTCCATGCCTACATGACTGACCTCTGATAAAAAACCTTGGACACCAAGACTTGGATGAACTTCCTTGATTGGCTGTATTCTGCACATGTTGTCACACATCAATCCTGGGAGAATTAAGTACTGTCTTTACAACTCCCCTGGGAGAAGACAACTGGACGCTTGAACCTGGTCTCTCCTGGATTCTGTCCTATGTGCTTTTGCTTTACTGATTTTAATCTGTATCCTCTCATGTTAAGAATCTGTTACAAGGCAAACACAGTTAGCAGCAAGACATGGTTATGTCTCATAACCATGTTAGATATATAACCATGAGTATAACAGCTTTTCTGAGTTCTGAGTCCTTCTAGCAAATCATTGAAACTAAGTGTGATCTTGGGAACCCCAACACAGCTGTGGTCATCAGTATATGTCAAGAATTGAACATTCTTTCATTAGTAACATTGTTAATTCTAAGTGGGGACAGTAGTAGAGTTTTATTAGAGGATATTGAGTGTGGCTTTAAAAAAGAACCCCACAGTATTGTTATGTGCTTTTCTTGCTTCCCTACCTCTGCCCACCCTCACTACCCTAGAGTCTTAGTAAAGAGAATAATTTAAAAATAGGGGAAA
The DNA here is from genome assembly GCA_031878705.1 of Tapirus indicus. NCBI lineage: Eukaryota > Metazoa > Chordata > Mammalia > Perissodactyla > Tapiridae > Tapirus > Tapirus indicus. The sequence goes on along the minus strand of CM062921.1, from coordinate 9,795,098 downwards.
AGATTTCTTTAAAAATACAAATATTAGGGGTGAGATAGGTAGAAATCACATAACCATGTTTTGTTGTTAACTGTGTGTGACTCATACCAGATTCTTAAAACACTTTGGTTTCGGGACTCCTTGCCCCTTTAAATTATTGAAAACTGCAAAGGGCTTTTGTTTATATGGGTTTTATCTTCCAAATTAAAAAAATTTAACAACCTTGTTCGGCTTGGATCTACAGTAATATACACTAATACAAATGAGTCCAGTAAGAAGAGTGGATTGAAAAGGTAACCAGCATTGAGTAACAAGTATCTTTGGAAAAATCCACTCTAGCTTCAGAGTACCTGGCTTAAAATGAACTTTCGTAATGGACCCACTTCATTATCCTGCATTATTGGGAACTCGGCAGTGACTTAGATTGTTTACCTAGAGTTTTAAGGTCTAGGTGAACCAACTCTTCTTTTGGTAAGTTAATAATGAAGGAAAATAGCATCCAAGGTGAATCAACCATAGGATGTGTTTCGTTATTTTTTGTTATGTTTTTGTGACACTTGCACATTCCGAAGAAGTAACCCATCAAAAATTCTACATAATATGCTTACAATTCATTTTGAATATGGCATGTTTCCTACAAAAATTGCCCATCTTTATGCAAAATTATAGAATTTTGAGGTATGTTTATTAACGTCCTTCCAGGGATATGTTGTACTATTAGACTGCAGGTTAAGGGGAAGCTATGGAATCCTGTCTACCAGTTTTACCTGTGAAAGCTGTGTTTTTATATACAGCATAATGTGAACAGCTGGTGTAAATTTTCTTAATTTGTAGTTATATTTATCTCTATGTGCTGTGGACATTTTACTTTTCTCACTTTCTCTCCTTAAATAATTTATGTGCTTTTTTTTTTAACAGCAGGAGATGTCTTTATTTATGTGTGAATTCCCAGCATTTAACACAGTATTTGGTACACAAATATCAAGTGAACATTGAATGAATAACTTTCACAGTGTTTAAATACAATGTTCATTTATTAGACTGTTGAGTTTGTTTTAAACATCTTTATAGTTGTTTTAAATATGTAACACAATGATAGGAAGTAAGGAAACAGTGAGAAGAAAGCTCGTTGGAAATCTCTAGGAATTGCTTTCTTCCAAGAAAGTTGTTTTGGAAGCATAAGTAACCAAGGAATTGAAATCTGTTTCGTCATTGTTGCTATGAGCCAGAGGTTGATAACATTCAGATCCTCCTTTACCTCAGCAGAACTGCTTCTTGTACCTTTGCTCTTTCTTCAGACACTTGGGTGGTTCTTACGGTTAGCGAGGTTGATGATTATTCTTGGTCTAAGTACCCACTTTTAGCACATTAGGTAATTTACTTGCTTTCAACCTCACAATACCAGGAGCAGAGCAGTCTTTGGGAAATCAGAAAAATACTAGATGTTGTAAAATTAGTTCAAGATCTGGTAATGTTTGAGTATCTGGCTTACAGTTTGGGATACCTTTGTTATGTTTTTTAAAAACTCAATAGGAAGATAAGACTGGTGACTTGAAGATGATTCAACTGGAAATGACATTGATGCTGAATATAGAAAAGGAGCCAGTAAGCTTATGTTTTACATTGGTCTAAACTTTAGAGGAGGAGTTGTTGAAATGGGTATGAACAATACCTCATCAAAGAGTAAAGCAAAAAAGTTCATTTTCACGGGCCCATAAATGGGTGGCAGTCTAGGGGACAAGTAACTAAATATCTACTAGGCTACAAAATAACATTTCTTAATCTTCTCAGGACTAGAAGTGAGAGTTTGGAAAGGTTGTAAACAACTGCTTGCTGGTAAAGCCATATTTGGGTTAAGGTAGAGCAGTTCAAGGTCTTTTTAAAGGTGGAAATCTGTGACTAGAAAGGGATTCCAAAAGACTTAACTCTAGGAATTAGTACAGAAAAGAGAGGATGGGCAAAAGTGAGGAGTGGGATTTTATGGCCATTGCTGTGAATAAGAAAATCTGGGCTTTGGCATCTAGACTGTCAGCAACTTAGGTTAGCTATTAAAGCACTTGAGTGCTGAGTTGGCGGAAAACAGTAACCAGAGGAGAAAACCTGCTTCTGAAGATACTGAGGATGTCAGAGGTGGAATCTCATGTTTTCCCAGTGCCCTTTTGAGGACTTCATTCATTATACAGATCAGGAAACTTAAACCGAGAGTTGTCACACTTTGCTCTTTCTTCTCACTTGCTCCCAGATGAATACAGTTCCTCATAAGGACAGCTCACATGTCTGGAACAGGCAGCTGGATCAAAGGGAATTGAAAGCTCTCAAGAGAAGAACAGAATGAACAGCCCACAACAGGGGAAGATTTAGCTGAGGCTGAAATTGGAACTGGGTGCTGGGCACCTCCTACAATCTATGTGGGCCTCAGGAGACCTAGGCGAGGCACGAGTCCTGTGCAATGCATAGAGCCCTGAGTGGCAGAACTGACAGAACTGGTAAGGTGAGGTCAGTCAAGCAGTCTCACCCCAAGTTTAAAGCGGAGTGACTGTTCTAGCATGAAGAGTTACTGACCAACCTCCTTGCTTCTCTTCTGAGGATCAGAAGGAATAGAATGATGACAACTGTGGCTGCACTTAGTGACACTGCCTATGTGACTTAATCAATCTAATGTAATAATGATTTAAATCAAGTTTAACAATAAATCCTAAGCAGAAGTGACCTGTGCTCCTTCAGGTTATGTGTTTGTATGTGAGGGAAATGGGCCACAAATGTCTCTTGGGGATGAGGTTGCTTTTTGGCTCATCTGTTGCCCCCTGTAATTATTGCAATGACACCAAAGATCAGGTCAGTCTAAATATGGGGACTAGTATCCAAGACAGCAATAAAAGTGTGAGTTCTTTCCCTCCCCAAAGTTCTTAGCATACTTAGCTTTTTCCTTAAATCAGCTGAGGTTCAAGTAGAGGGAGAGGAGGTAAAAGGGGACACAGAAGGGCAGAGCCACCCAGTGTCAGTAAGCAAGGCTTTTTTAAGTTCCAAGCAGCTGCCTGCTCAGGCTCAATAAGTGAACTTCTAAATTTCTGCCCAAAGCTCTATATCTTCATTGCTGACACCGTTGTCGACACAAGTAACCAATAATCTAGATTTAAAATGGGGTCAGTTTATTATATGAGCCAGTTCTGAGGACTGGAGCACAGGAGAGCAGCTTCCACCAGGGAAGGAAGCACTCCAGAGAAGTGAGGTGGACAGCATGGTTATATACCATTTTGGAACAAGGAACATACATCAAATATGAGAGGAATACTTTTTTTCTTTTTACTGCAGTCACAAGATGTTTTGCTACATACAGCAGGTCAATAGTCACAAGATGTACACAGCAGGTCATTCTGACCCTGGTTTCTGGGAAGGAATGCTTATCTTTAAAGAAATAATGAGCCAGCCCTGATGGCCTAGTGGTTCAAGTCCAGTGCACACCACTTCAGCAGCGTGGGTTTGGTTCCCCGTTGTGGAACCACACCACTTATGTCAGTAGCCATGCTGTGGCAGCAGCTCACATAGAACTAGAAGGACTTACAACTAGAATATACAACTGTGTACTGAGGCTTTGGGGAGGAAAAGAAAAACCTGACAATTAAAGAAAATGAGCAATATTTATAAAAAATAAAAGCTGATATGGGAAGGAGGTATTCATCCCTATCTTTAAAGGCAACAGTCTTTGGGATACTGTAAACATTTAAAGCAGATGTACAATGCATGCTTGACAGGCCATGTTAGACCATTCTGGAAAAACAAGGTCAGGCTGAATCAGTTTTAAATCAAAATGGCTTCTTCATATACCTCAATATATATTAACCTTTCTCATTCCTTTTCATTTATTCCATCATTTTCCCCTTTTGAGTGATAACTTTTTGATAGAAAATATACATGATCAAAATATTGTCCCTTGGCACCAGGTTGGTTTCTGCCTGCCCTGGGTCCCTCATGTCCCATTGTGCTAGGCTTTTATTTTGTTGATTTGCCCAGTTATCTATGTTGGGGGGAAATAGTCAGATATAGAGGACAAGCATAGAGGTATATATTGACAGGGGAAGTATTGCATAGGTTATGTAATTTTTCAATTAATTTTAGATTGTTGCACAAACATACATGTGCTTTTACATGACTTCTTTTGATTACATTGTTTTTAATTACAGAACAGATATAAAGTATTGGGGTAGGTAGGAACAATAGTTAAAAGGTACCAAGAAGGCCATCTAGAGCAATTATAAAATGGGTGTGTGGTGTAAGCATTACAATGGTTTAAATGAGGAGGTATAAGGTTGGGAATACAGGCCTGGCCCAGAGTCTTGGGACAGCCATCTACAACAGATGCTGTCTTCTTCTAATCCTGGTTTGGAGGTATCTGTCTTGGTCAGTTGAAGTCAGGTGTCAGAAATAGGAGTTGAAACCAACTCAGGTGGAGAAGGCTTTTTTTAAATGAGAAATGTGAATCCATGGGTCTGTGCCTTTTAATTTTGCAGCACATGGATTGGTTGAAAGTACCTGGTATGGTCCTTTCCAACAGGGCTGCAAAGGGTCTTTTACCTGGTGTCTTTTCCAATAAACAAAATCTCCAGGTTGTAGTCCATGATCCTTAAGGACTTTGTCTCCCAGGAGCTCACTGTGAAAGGAATCAGTGACCAACCTTTCATTTCTTTTGAGCACCTCAATGAGACCTTGACAATAATGATATATCAAAAAATAAAAGATATCTCCTTTAAGTAAAGTTGGTTCATACATTCCTTCCTCTAATTGCATAAGCTGTCCTGTTATTATTTCAAAAGGAGACAGCCGATGTTTACCAACCATATTTGTTTCTCTTCTTCCATGTGATTTCTTGAGCATGTAGAAGGAAATCTCTTACTGGGTTAGCCAAGTTAATAGGAAGTAGTGGGCATTCTTGAGGCTGGACAGGATAAGCCTTCAAAGCTGCTTGCTTAGCAACTGCATCAGCAAGTTGATTTCTTTTAGCTCCCAAAGTTTCAGATTTGGAGTGCTCTCGTATTTTAATAATTGCTAATTGTTTGGTTATTGTGTAGCATTTAATAATTCTGCACCCTCTTTCCTGTTCTTTATAGATTGGCCTGAAGAGGTTAAAAGCCCGTTGTTTCCAAATCATTCCAAAGTCATGTGCTACTCCAAAAGCATAACAATTGTCAATGTAAATATTTGCCACCTGATCTTTAGCCAATTGACAAGCTCAAGTTAAAGCAATTAACATGGCTTGCTGTGCTGATTCTCTTTGTGGTAAATAAGAGCTCTCAGTTATATCCACTGAGGACATTATTGCATGTCCAACCTGATAATGTCCCTGTTCATCTTTTAAATATGAATAAAATGCCATCATGATTATTTTCCTGTGGCACTGGAAGTAAGGTAGCAGAGTTAAGATAATAATATTTACCCACGCAATATAACCTAAGAAGGTTTATCATCATTTATTTGACAATGCTTCCCAAGCAACTTAATATACCAAATAAACCTAATTAGTATCCCCCTCTTTATAGGAAGAGAACAAATTCTTGGAGAAGTCCCAGGGGCCCCTGGAAATTCTCAAAGTTATTTTCAAGTCAAAAGAAAGGCTTCATTTAGGATTTGCGTTTTGGGGAAACATCAAAAATATCAAAAGGTTATAAAACACTTGGTCAAACAGAATTATAGGTCACTGTGAAACAATTCTTAGTTGTCCATTTAACCATGGTGACAAATACAGAAATTTAAATAGCTGTAAGAAAAACAGCTCCTGTGATTAAAGACCTAATAAAAACAATACAGGAAATTTATTTTGATAAAACATAAAATCCCTGCCCTTTTGGTAGACTACTCAAAGCTTAAAAAAATTTTTCATAATCTCTTTATCAAAAGTAGACTAAAAGTCCAAGAAATTTATACTCTTAAGAGAAAGAAAACCAAGTTCTAATTTTTGTCCCACCTTACTTTTGATGTTAAAACTTATTCATTTACTTAAATTCATTTTAGTCTTAGCCAACTTGACCATGCACAAAACTCTTTCCTCAGGGTTCCTCTTCCACAAGCCTTCTATAACTTTCTTTTTACATTCAGAATTTGTTCTGTGCCTTCTTTCCTTGTATACAGACTGTCTAGAAACCTGTGCTTTCTCAGAGAAAATTTCTCAGCATGGCACAAAACATGTTTATTAATAAACCGAAGTATTTTTTAGTTTCTCTGTAATAAGAAGACAAAGGTAGATAAATCTATGTTTAGTAATTAATATCTAATATTTTATCTTATGTGGAAATGACCTAGATGCTCAATAAATTTCTATCATTTAACTTAGCAAAGCTCTAAGGTTTCAAGTTACCAAAAGGTTTTGAAGTTATTTTAAGTTCATATACCATAACACGTAATTATTGTTAAGAAGTTCACCCCCCAACTTTTATCTTTTCCACATCTTTTTATTTTACTTGTTCCCAATAATTATATTTAAATTGCCTGCAAACCTTCTTGAGACAGGCAAAATCTGCTACTGTTCTAAGTTATTTTTTTGCCAACAAATTTTGTAACAGAGATAACAAGTATGTAACATATCCAATGCCAATAACTCTGGAAACATGTTTATTTCAATCAAACCAACAAACTTCAATAAGTTTTCATTTACCAAAGATTGTTTTATATCACATTAACCTGAAAGACAATGGGTTAGTTTCTATTACATTTATATAAGAGCTTACTTTAAGCCAATTAAATAGAGCTCTTTTAGAAAGTATGCCATCTGGAGGTAGAAAAATATAACATATATATAGACACACATACATAGAGACTCCACAGCTATTGTCTTAAAATTACTGCTATGAATCACGCACAGAAATACAAAGCTCACTAGTTATGAAAGAATAATTGAATCCAAATTTTGTTTCTGGCAGATAGAATAAATTAAGTTTATCTGCTTAGATGGCTAAACATTTTTTCTACTAATATTTGTGGAGACAACATTTAAGATGCTAGATTTGGGGTAAGGAACTTCTATAGCTGTTTTTCTTTTTTTTACCCTTTTTTCCCTTCAGTCTTAGGAATTGGTGATGGTTTAGATAACAGTCCCTGGAGAGGTTATATCCTTTTTTAATAAAGGAAATGGGTGGAATCTGAACTGCCTCTAGAGTTGCATTTCCAGTTTTACAAGGATTTGTAAGATAAGGAGAGTTGTTCTTAATTCCTTAGAAATTAGGTTGTAACTTAAATGACATTATTGGTTGATCTACCTGTCCAACTAAATCATCCCTAATTTTCTTCTTTCCCTCTGGGTACTTAGTTTTATCTTAACTTAGGGAAGAAGGCCTGTAAAAAATTCCTATCAGGCTCTGAAAATAAAGCCATGGCTTAATAGACATTCCTTTTACGTACCTCTTATAACTTAATTTTTAAATTAGCTTTTGCAACAGAACTTTCAATAATGCTATTTCAGAATTTCAAAGCCTTTGCTTTTAAGTGGACTTCTTAAATGATCTTATCTAATTGGAATGTTCCTTCAAATGGCCAGTGTAATTCCCCTGAGGCTGGCAGTAGTTTGGTAGGACTGTAGCCACAAATGGAGTACAACCTGCATTTCTGTCCAACCATCTCTGACCGTACTTGGGGTGCAACAGCATTTTTGTCTGACCATATTTTGGGGCCCCCAGCCTGACGATTATCAAGCCTAGCTCTCAGGACACCAAACAAGCTTAATGAGATTTTGCTGTTCTTTGTAAATATGTACAGCTTCTGGAAACTTTAGTTTTTGAGCAATTGTGCTGGAAGGTGGCACACTTGACTCTTTAAAGATTGCATTTAATCTCTGTTCCATGGCTCTTAAATCTAATGTGCAAAAGACAAGTTTTGGAAGCTCAAAGGGTTCCCAAAGTGGCCACTGTAATTTTAAATTATCCCAGGTTATCTTGACCCAAACATCCAGCCATTTATAGTTATCCTCATTTTGTTAAGTACTTGCAAGTGTCAGCTCCATACGTATTGTACATGAAGACAGCCAGAGTTCCAAGGGGAGGCTGCCCATTCAGGAACTGGTCAGCTTTTACAAGCACAATTTCCCATTTTCTTTTAGTTTTGTTTTACTATAAAACCTGAACAACTTCTAAGGACAGTGTAGTGGGTCAGAGGTGTGCTGTTTGTGAGTGTAAAATAAGGTCATGAACACTCTCTTATGTGCCTCAGTTTCTCCCGCTGGTGGTCTAAAACCGCCACGGGGGCTTGGAGTGCCAGACAACCAATCTTGATGTGCACATCCCCAGATGAGGGATTAATTTTAATTAATTAACTTTAATTAATGTGAATGATCATGACGGAGTTCCCTATGGGACCACTGCACATCACAAGGATCAATCCTCCAACACTTCCACTAGGGTCTTAGTCACCTGAGAATGCCTTTCAGCTGGAAGGAACTGGTGTCCCTCCTCTTTGCAGCTAATTGAGTTTCAGTCTCTCATTTCACTATCAAACAATTTGTTCAGACTTTATAGACACGAGTCTTTCCAATTTAAAGCCAAATAAAAAAATGTCAGCCTGCCCAATTCACTCCAAAGTTTCCCTTAGGCTCCCCTGGGCTAGGTAATTCCCCCTGGGTTCCTCTTATGTGAGATATATACTGGTACTCCCTTAAGATACCTGGTCTTAAGGCTTAAAACAGCTCATATAAAACTCTGGACCTTTGACTTAAATCGGGAGGTCCAGGTTTCAGAAGATCTGACTAGGGGCACCCAAAGAGTGCAGTGAACCCAGGGGGGATCAATGGGCCTGTGCTGGTACTGAGCACCAGTTCAATGTAGATTCCAGGTGGTCTCCAGTGGGTTTCTCTGAAATCCTGCCATGCTATGCCAAGAAATGGCAGCATAAGTAACCAATAATCAATCTATAGGTTAAAAATGGGGTGAGTTTATGTGAGCCAGTTCTGAGGACTATAGCCCAGGAAAGCAGCCTTCACCAGGGAAGGAATCACTCCAGGGAAGCAAAGTGTACAGCATGGTTACATACCATTTTGGAACAAGGAACATACATCAAATATAACAGGAATACTTTTTTTTCTTTTTACTGCAGTCACAAGATATTTTGCTACATACAGTGGGTCAATAGTTACAAGATGTATACAGCAGGTCATTCTGACCCTGGTTTCTGGGAAAGAATGCTTTAAAGAAATGTTGGTATGGGAGGGAAGCATTCATCCCTATCTTTAAAGGAAACATTGTTTGCTTTGGGATACTGTAAATGTTTAAAGCAGATGTCCAATGCATGATTGACAAGCCACATCAGGCCATTCTAGGAAAACAAGATCGGGCCAAATCAGTTTTAAACTAAAATGGCTTCCTTATATATCTCAATATATATTTTCTTAATTGCTTTTCATTTATTCCATGACCATTTATTTGAGCTATAGGCATTCCATGACTCAGCAGCCACAGCCATATTGCCTTTCAGCTGAGGACCTAAGGCTTGCTGCCCCAATGTCATTATAACATTCCTTCCTCCTCCCACCTGAAGGAGCACCAACCAAGGTACCATTTGAGCAGTTTGTTTGAATCCTGCCTCTCACCACTCAGCCTCTAAAGGTTCAAGAGGCAGGATACTGGGGGACCCTTGCCACCCCCACTTGGATAAAGAATTTGCTTTCAGATCCTGGGGAGTCTCCTCATATCCCCAAACCTGGCCCACAGAGTCCTTTTATCCTTCCTCTTCCAAAAAGCAATGTTTCTCCCTGCATTTACTCTTCATTACCTTCATCACCAAAACTGCCATGAACAGTGTAGGGTCTGAGATTTTACCCTACTTACAAGCTAGTAAGCTAAAGGTTGTTACTTTTCATGGTTGCTGGCAGAAGACGCAAGACTACTGGTTCAGAGGAAAAGGAATTTATTACTCATAACAAAAGCAGTTGCCAGAGCTTCATATTGGATTGTGTCACTTTCCCATTCCCATCAAGTCCCATAGGGATGACCTAAGGGGCCCATGATGGATGCCTGTACACACAGTGGGTTGGATAACAAAACAGGAACACTGATCTTGCAGGATTCAGTGCTTTCATAGCAAACAGAATCAACCTTACTTTCTGTCTGGAGGAAGACATTACTTCATGTTGCAAGGTTGCTCACTCCAACATAACCCTGAGAAATGACTCAGATAAAGAGCAGTCAGGGCCTTGTAATCTTGGCACACCCAACAAGAATATGCAGGGACACTAAGGGCATATAGCAGATGGCTTCTCCCAACAGGTACAACTCTATGAAGGGGAATTTACCAATATCTAACAAAACTACGTATGCATTTACCTTTTGACTCTGCAATCCTATTTCTAACAACTTACTGAAGATATATGTCAAATAATACAAAAATATTTATGCCCAAGGTTATTCATATCAGATTTGTTTGTAATTTAAAAATATTGTAAACCTAACAGTCCATACAGAGGAGAGTTGAATAAAACATGGTACATCCACACAATAGAGTACTGTGTTGCCACAAAATAGAATGAAGTGAAATAACGTGATTTCCAGGATATATTGTTATGTAGGAAAAAAGCAAAGTGCAAAAAGGAATTTACACTATGCCACCTTTTGTATAAGAAGGAGGAGAAAACAAAATATACATGTACCTATTTTTACAAAAAGAATACAGAAAAGATGAAAACATGATTGGTACCTACAGGAATTGGGTGGAGATGGAGTAGACAGGATCAGGGATAACCAAAAAATATAATAAAAATTAACAAGGATGCGGGGGAAACTCACCCAAGCAATTTCTGAATGCAATATTTTGGCTGTATATCCTCATCCTTAAGATCAAAAAGTTATATTTAACTTTATTATTATTTTTTGTGTGTGTGAGGAAGACTAGCCCTGAGCTAATATCCATTGCCAATCCTCCTTTTTTTTTTTTTTTGAGGAAGATTGGCAGTGGGCTAATATCTGTGCCCATCTTCCTCTACTTTATATGGGATGCCACCAAAGCATGGCTTCACGAGCGGTGTGTCCATCTGCGCCTAGGATCCAAACGTGTGAAACCCCAGGCCACCGAAGTGGAGCACACAAACTTAACCACTATGCCACCAGGCCAGCCTCAAAAAAAAGAGTTACATTTAACTTTAGTTGGTAGGTTTTTCTCAGTGGCATGGAATAGTGATTTAAAAATGATTTTATATATTTCAGAACTGAGCAAATACGTATATATTTTGAGGATAATAAGAACCAGGTTTCTCACTGATAAAGGAGTTACAAATATGTAAAATGTAAAATATAAAATGAACCCTGTGCTGTTGGATTGGAATTGAAGGTTCAGAGGTGTGAACTCATGATGGATGGATGGACGGATGGATAATAAACATTTTCCAGCTCTCTCTGCTGAGATAGCAAGAAGCAATGATACATCAGTAACTGAGCACACTTAGTACCCAGATCTTGATTTCTAAATACCATTCTCCACTAAAAGGAACCAGAGCTTCTTGGAGAAATGGCTGATTCTAAGGCTAGGGCAGGCAAAGGACAAGAGGGACTTGGAACATATTGGTGTGCTATAAAATAAAGAAATGCTGGAGTGACATCAGCATCATGGGGGAGCAAGCTTTCCCCTTTATAACCTCTCCCCGAGGATACAACAAAAAGATCACTTGCATACCAACAGAGGACACTTACACATCACAAAAGACATCTAAAAGACCCAGCAGAGGTACATCTGAAGGTGGAGTCACTGGAAGCCCTGGAGGATATGGGGAGAGGTAAGAAGAAATCCTCCCCCTCCCCATTTGATCAGCAACTCTGGGTCCATGGGGCTCATGGGGGGAGGGGCGGCCCTCTGTGGGAAAACTATCACTCTCCAAGTTCTCTCACAGACTGTGAGAAATTCCCACAAGGAGGAGATAACTGTTGCAGGGGTGCAATCAACATCCAAGCACCCTAGGAGAGCAGATAGTGAGGGAAGAAAGAAATCCCTGGGATCAGGCAGGCAAAAGAGAGAGCCCCTCCCCCACATGCCTGGCGCTTCAGCACAACTGGTCCGCCAGAGGGCCCATGAATTGCTGCAGGCTCAGACTACACAGCTCCTGACCCCCACCCAGTGGCAGCAGGTGGAAACTGCAACCAGATATCTTCATCATGAGAAATGATAACCCAAAATCTGCAGGCTCTATGCAAAAATATATTAAACCTCCAGACCAGAAGGAAAATGACAAGCACCCAGAAACCAGCCCTGAAGGCACAGAAATCTATAACCTAAATGACAGAGAATTCAAAATAGCTATCACAAAAAAAGCTTAATGAACTACAAGAAAACTCAGACAATTCAATGACATCAGCAATTTATTCACAAAAGAGATTGAAACCATAAAGAAAGATCAATCAGAAATCTTGGAGATGAAAAACACAATGGCTGAGATAAAGGAAAGTCTGGAGTCTTTAAAGAACAGAGCTGACAATATGGAGGAAAGAATTAGCATTATCAAGGATAGGAATATAGAAATGCTCCAGATAGGGGAAGAGAGGGAACTAAGACTAAAAAGAAATGAAGAAATTCTCTGAGAAATATCAGACTCAATTAGTAAATGCAACATAAGGATTATAGGTATTCCAGGGGAGAGGTCAAGATGGTGGCATAGGTGGACTCTGAACTCACCCACAGACACAGGATATTTACAATGAATCTTGGAAAAATTGCCACTCAAAGAAAACTGAAAACTGGACAAGAGGAACCCCTGCAACAAATGACAGTCCTAACTGAGGTGGAAGAGGCAGAAATTCCCTTCTGGAGAGAAAAAAATGACACCTTCACAAGCTGCAATTCTTCACAGCCACTGGGGAGCAATCCAAAGGTACACAGCCTTCCCTGGAGGAGGGGGAGGACCTGAGCCGGAAGCATTGCCGCTATTGGCATGTTTTGGACCCAGCACAACCGAGAGGAGTGTCATAATATCTGGCTTTGCTGTCTACTAATAAAAATGGGGAATACCCCCAGAAAAGCTGGGTCACAAAGAAATTAAAGCTGGCTCTTAAAGGGTCCATGCACATTCACCCATTTCGGAAAGCAACCTAAAATCACCAGTAAGAAAGGCACACAGTCCTTTGGTGAAAAGAGACTCACCTGATAGGCTCTGGGTGCATCTCAGTGAGAGATAAGACCTCTCGAGGGACTGGGACATTGGTGGCAGCCATTGCTATGACCTGGTGTGGGTGTGCTGACACAGACGCTAGCAGACGCCATTGGAGTCTTCCTGTGGCCTGCTAGCCCAGGGTCTGCCCCACCCACTAGAGCACTGATTTAATCCAGCACAGCAGGAAAGCAGCCCACCTGAGGGACTGGCCCCACCGAACAGCAAGCTCTCAGGCAACTTGTGGGCCTGCTTAAGGGAATTGCCTGGATGCTCTGCAGCCTGGCAAGTGGGTCCACCTCTGTGGGACAGGGTGAGCCCGAAGAGCAGGTGGAGAGTGTGGGGCTCCTGCCTTGGAGTGACTGGGTCCACTTTAGAGAGTCAGGGCACACACATGGGGCAGGACTGTGTTGACTGTGTGTGTGGTCCCTGGGTGGCAGGGCTTCTCAGCTGCAGAAGACCTGTGCTTCTCAAATAGCCACATAGGGGATTGGACCCACGCTCCAAAGCCAGAAACATTTGGGTGCTCCTGTGCCTGGGGCCAGCCCCACCCAGCTGCAACCCTTAGAGAGCTGACAAGAGCCTAAAGGGCAGAGGCTTATAGCAATTGTATGCCCCTGAGCCTAATAACCAGCCACGCTGGGGGTCTACTCATTTAATAGAAAAACTGCAACAGGAATGTGCTATTAGACTTTGCAGCCAACAGTGCTGGGGCTCCTCACACCCGATAAAGAGACTGAAGGGCCTACAACAACCACACACAACTGAGCCTTACAACCAACCGACCAGGGGAACAGCTCAGCCTCCCTGGGCACTAGGGCAAGAGCAACCCTGCCACAACAGAAGGACATATGTAGCCCACACAGGAGTTGCTCCTAGAACACTTGGAACTGGTGACAAGAGGAAAGCACACTGTTGGGCCTCATAGTGCATCGCTTACATAAGGTTACCTCTCCAAGATCAGGAGACGTAGCTGACCTACCTAATAAATAGATACAAGCACAGAGAAAGGGGCATAATGAGGAGAGAAAGAAATACGTTCCAAGTAAGGGAACAAGACAAATCCCCAGAAAAGGAACTAAATGAAACAGAAATGAGCAGTCTACCTGACAGAGACTTCAAACAAAGAGTCATAAATATGCTCACTGATCTTGGGAGAAGAATGGATGAACTCAGTGAGAATATCAACAAAGAAATGGAAGATATAAAAAAGAACCAATCAGAAATGAAGAATATAATACTGGAAATGAAAAATTCACTAGAGGGACTTAAAAGCAGAGTAGAGGATAAAGAAGAATGGATCAGCAAACTGGATGAAAGACTAGAGGAAATCACTCAAGTTGGACAGAAAAAAGAATTAAAAAGAGTGAGGACAGTCTAAGGGATCTCAGGGACAACATCAAGCGCACTAACATCCATATTATAGGGGTCCCAGAAGAAGAGAGAGACAAAGGGGCAGAGAATACATTTGAAGACATAATAACTGAAAATTTCCCTAACCTAAGGAAGGAAGCAGACATCCAGGTACAGGAAGCACTGAGAGTGCCAACAAGATAAACCCAAAGAGGCCCACACCAAGACACATCATAATTAAAATGTCCAGAATTAAAGGTAAAGAGAGAATCCTAAAAGCCACAAGAGAAAGACAAGTTACATTCAAAGGAAACCCCACAAGGCTATCAGCTGACTTCTCTGCAGAAACCTTACAGGCTAGAAGAGAGTGGCATGATATATTTAAAGTGCTGAAAGGAAATAACCTACCGCCAAGAATACTGTGCCCAGCAAGGTTCTCATTCAGAATGGAAGGGCAGATAAAAAGTTTCCCAGACAAGCAAAAATTAAAGGAGTTTATCAGCAAGAAACAAATCCTACAGGAAATGCTCAAGGGCCTTATTTAAGGGGGAAAGAGAAGCCCACAAATAGGAAAACATTATCTATTTCCACGATAAGAGGGTAACAGATAGAAATGCATAAAAAGAGGATAGACACAATATCTAAAACATAAAATGTGGGAGGAGGGGAGTAAAAGAGCAGAACTTTCAGATAGAGGTCAATCTAAAGAGACCATCAACTCAATATAGATTGCTATATACGTAGGTTATTATATATGAACCAAAAACCTATAATAAATATACAAAAAACTAAGCAAAAGGAACCCAAATGTAATACCAAAGAAAGCCATCAAGCCACAGGGGAAGAGAGCAAGAGAAGAAAGAAAGGAACAGAGAAGAACTACTAAAACACCAAAAAAAAAAAAAAGTTAAAAAAATGGCAATAAGTTTGTACATATAAATAGCTACTTTCAATGTCAACGAACTTAATGCTTCAATCAAAAGGCAAAGGGTGGCTGATTGGTGAAAAAAACAAGACCCATATATATGCTGCATACAAGAGACACACTTCAGACCTAAAAACACTCACAAACTGAAAGTGAAGGGATGGAAAAAGATACTCCATGCAAATGGCAATGAAAAGAAAGCTGGGGTAGCAGTACTTATATCAGACAAAATAGAATTTAAAACAAAAACTGTAACAAGAGACAAAGAAGGATCAAGGGAACAATCCAACAAGAGGATATAACACTCATAATATCTATGCACCCAACATAGGAACACCAAAATATATAAATATATAAAGCAATTATTAACAGACATAAAAGGAAAAATAGACAGTAACACAATAATAGTAGGAGACTTTGACACTTTACTTACACCAATGGAGAGATCATCCAAACAGAAGACCAACAAGGAAACATTGGCCTTAAACTACACGTTAGACCAGATGGACTTAGTGGATAGAACATTCCATCCAAAAACCAAATAATACACATTCTTTTCAAATGCACATGGAACATTCTCCAGGATTGATCACATATTAGGCCACAAAACAAGTCTCCATAAATTTAAGAAAATTGAAATAATACCAAGCATCTTTTCTGACCACAAAGATATGAAACTAGAAATCAACCATAGGAAGAAAACCAGAAAAGCCACAAATATGTGGAGATTAAATAAATGCTACTGAGCAACGATTGGGTCAATGAAGAAATCAAAGGGGAAATCAAAAAATACCTGGAGACAAATGAAAGTGAAAATACCACATGCCATAATTTGTGGGATATAGCAAAAGCAGTTCTAAGAGGGAAGTTTATAGCATTACAAGCCTATCTCAACAAACAAGAAAAATCTCATATAAACAATCTAACAATGCACCTTAAGGAACTGGAAAAAGAAGAACAAAGCCCCAAATCAGTAGAAGGAGGAAAATAATAAAAATCAGAACAGAAATAAATGAAATAGAGACTAAAAAAACAATAGAAAAAAATCAACAAAACCAAGAGCTGGTTCTTTGAAAAGATAAACCAAATTGACAAACCTTTAGCTAGACTCACCAAGAAAAAAAGACAGAAGGCTCAAAATAAGAACTCCAACAATAAGAGAAGCACAACAACCCAAGAGAAAAATTCAAAATACATCAACACGCATTTCACAGAAGAGTAAATACTCATGGCCAAAAAACTGAACAAATAAATGAAGAGATATTCAACCTCATTAGTGAGCAGGAAAATGCAAATCAAGAGCACAAAGAGTTACCATTTTATGTCCATTCAATTTCTAAAAATCAATATCAAATTTTAGAGAAGATGTAGATCCACTGGATTTCTTATAAAATGCTAACAGGAATATACATTGATGCAATCATTTTGAAAACAGTTTGGCATTATCTTCTAAACTGCAAAAGTCTACCTAGATATATACTCAGTAATTGTTGCATATATACAACTGGGGCCATACACAAGAATGTTCATAACACCATTCACAATAGCAAAATGTTGAAACAACTCTAATGCATATCAACAGATGAATAAACTATGATATATTTACATAATGAAATATTATTCAGTAGTCAAAATGAATGAACTACATCAACATACAATACTATGGATGACTCTTAGCAATATAATACGCAAAAAAAAATTATGCCCCAGAAGATTACAAATAGCAATGACAACCTTTTTATAATTAAAAAAAAACCCTAAAAATAAATAACATAATTTTCAGGATAAGACAAAAAAAGAGGTGAACATGGGATTCCAAATGATAGTCATGTTGGGTTGGATAAATATCCATAAGTTTCACTGTGGAAATATTAATGTATTTGACTATATGGTACTAAACTAGACCCCTGCCGAGGATGTTACATATTTAATGTATTAGCTATCTAAAATAAAAAAAAAATCTGAATTTCAAAACACATCTGGATGCAGTGGTTCCAGTTAAAGGACTGTCAATCAGTAAAGTCCTGGAATGAAAGGTGGCAATGAAAATGGAGATATATTTTGAAGGGGAAATGGAGATTTGCAGATGAACTGGATTTGGGGGTGAAGGAAAGGGAAGAATCAAGGATGACTCCTAGGTTAGCTGGTTGGAGGTAGTGTTCTTTATTAAAATGAGGGAGGGGAAAGTAGACTACATAGGTTTAGGAAGGTAATAAAATTGATCTGGGATCAATAAATGTTTAAATCTGTAACAGTTACAGTTAGATTGATCTTGATGTAATTTCCAGATACCACTGCCTTGTTTATTCCTTCCTAGCTGCCCTTCTCCAGGAGATGCCTGTCTATTTCTGACCCATTTCCCTTCTCGGGACAGATCTGGTCTGTAATTCCTGGCCCAGCTGCTCCTTCCTTTCCATACAGATTCTCTTTGTAGGAAATGGGTACTCCCTAACCTCTTCCACATTTACCCACTCTGTTGTTCCTACTTGATGTGCCTACCAGACTTCTGACACAAAGTTTTTTGGCAGACTCAATCCACCAAACCTATATTGAGCTCAGAGAGAACACTGAGAACCATGATAGGTGCTGGCCTGGGAGAAAGATCCTTGCTAACAAGGGGTGATGGAGATGACAATCTATACATAATTCAGGAGAATTTTTCCCACACCACTATTTTCTCACCCCAAGTTGTACCAAGCACCCAGTTCTGGCCCCACTGCATGCAGGAACATGTAGACCACAGAAGTTAGGCATACAGAACATTCATTGCAAAAGAATGACTTCTGGGTGTCCCAAGCTGGGGTGAGAGGAGCTTGAAGTATGGCCCAGAGTAGCTCCCTTCCCAATGGAGAGCAGCTACTGGGGCTGGGAGAAGGGAGTGTGTGGAGCAGGATATAAATTCACATGCCCAAGTGGTCTGGGCCCCATTATTAGACTGAAATCCACCCACATGGACCCAATATTCTATCTTGGTACTAAATGCAATGTTACCATGTTGGCACCCGGCTGATTTAAGAGACCCACATATTCAGTAAATACCTCATCATACTATAGTCCTTTTCTGGCCTCAGGTGAGACTGAGGTCTGTGAAAGCTTTACAAACTCAATGGCGTACTCTAATTATGGCTGGATGCCAACATCACATGCTTATTTTTTAACCCATCCTTTAAAAAGCATGTCTTTTTAGATAGTGGCCACCTAAACTTGAAGCCACAATAGTTCATTTTTGGAATTCTTAAATACAGAACAATGTTTTTATAAAAAATTTTAAAAATCAGTTTTCCAAAATAGGTTGTATAAAAAGATAACTGGTCCCAGATGGGCTCACTGGTGAATTCTACCAAACATTTAAGGAGGAAATTGTACCAGTTCTCTTCAATCTCTTCCAGAAGATAAAAGCAGAAGAAATACTTCCTAACTCATTCTATGAGGCCCGCATTACCCTAATACCAAAAGCAGACAAAGACATTACAAGAACATGTGTATTTGCATGAACACATACGCAAAAGTCCTCAACAAAATATTAGTAAATTGAATCCAACAATGTAGAAAAAGAATTTATACACCATGAATAAGTGAGATTTATTCCAGGCATGCAAAGCTGGTTCAACATTTGAAAATCAATGTAACCCATCATATCAACAGGTTAAAGAAGAAAAATCACATATCAACAGATGCAGAAAAAACATTTGACAAAATCCAACACCCATTCATGATAAAAAAAACTCTTAGCAAACTAGGAATAGAGAGGAACTTCCACAACTTGATAAAGAACATCTACAAAAAACCTACAGCTAACATCATACTTAATGGGGGGGGGGGACTAGAAGCTTTCCCACTAAGATTAGGAATAAAGCAAGGATGTCCCCTCTCACCAATCCTTTTCAACATCATATTGGAAGTTCTAGCTAATGCAATAAGACAAAAGAAATAAAAGGTATACAGATTGAGAAGGAAGAAATAAAACTGTTCTTGTCTGCAGATGACATGATTGTCTATGAAGAAAATCCAGAAAAATCAACCAAAAACTCCTAGAACTAATAAGCCATTGTAGGGGTTTCAGGATACAAGGTTAACATACAGAAGTCAATTGCTTTCCTAATAGTAGTAATGAACAAGTGGAATTGAAACACAATACCATTTACATTAGCACCCCCAAAAATGAAATACTTGGTATAAATCTAATAAAATACATATAAGATCTATATGAGGAAAACTACAAAACTCTGATTAAAGAAATCAAAGAAGAATTAAATAAAAGGAGATATTTCATGTTCATGGATAGGAAGCCTTAATATTGTCAAGATGTCAATTCTTCCCAACTTGATCTATAGATTTAATACAATCCCAGTCAAAATCCCAGCAAGCTATTTTGTGGATATTGACAAACTGATTCTAAAGTTTAAATGGAGAGGCAAAAGACCCAGAATAGCCAACACAGTATAGAAGGAGAACAAAGTGAGAGAACTGACTTACCGTAACGCTACAGTAATCAAGACAATGTAGTACTGGCAAAAGAATAGACAAATAAATCAATGGAGAGAATAGAGAGCCCAGAAACAGACCCACACAAATACAGTCAACTGACTTCTGACAAAGGAGCAAAGGCGATGCAATGGAGAAAAGATAGTCTTTTCAAAAATGGAGCTGGAACAACAGGATATTCTTACATTAAAAAAAATGTGGACAATTTATCTTTCACAAAAATCAAAGCAAAATGAATCATAGACCTAAATGTAAAGCACAAAACTATGAAACTTCTAGAAGATAACAGAGGATAAAATCTAGATGACTTTGGCTTGGCGATGACATTTTAGATACAGCTTTGAAAACACGATCCATGAAAGAAGTAATTAGTAAGCTGGACTTCATTAAAAAGAAAACTTCTGCTCTGTGAAAGACACTGTCAAGAGATGAGAAGACAAGCCACAGACTGGGAGAAAATACTTGCAAAAGACTTATCTTATAAAGGACTGTGATCCAAAATACACAAAGAACACTTAAAACTCACCAATAAGAAAATGAAAAACCCAATTTAAAAATGGGCAAAAAATATGAACAGATACCACCAAAGAAGATTTTCAGATGGTAAATAAACATACAAAAAGATGCTCAATATCATATGTTATTAGGAAATTGCAAATTAAAATAACAATGAGATACTACTACACACCTATTAGAATGGTTAAAATCTAAAATGCTAACACCGAGTGCTGGGCAAGGATGTGAAGTAACAGGAACTCTCATTCATTGCTTGTGGGAATGCAAAATGGTACATCCACTTTGGAAGACAGTTTAGCAGTTTCTTACAAAACTAAACATACTCTTACCATAAGATCCAGCAATCATGCTCCTCTGTATTTACCCAAATAAGCTGAAAACTTCCATCCACACAAAAATCTGCACACAGACATTCATAGCAGCTTTATTCATAATTGCCAAAATTTGGAACCAACCAAGGTGTCCTTCAGTAGGTGAATGGATGCATAATCTGTGGTTCATCCAGACAATGAACTGTTATTCAGTGCTGAAAAGATATGAGCTACCAAGCCGTGAAAAGACATGAAGAAACTCTAAATACATATTACTAAGTGAGAGAAGCCAATATGAAAAGGCTGTATGATTCCAACCATATCACATTCTGGAAAAGGCAAAACTGTGGACAGTAAAAA
This sequence comes from Tapirus indicus, assembly GCA_031878705.1. Taxonomy (NCBI): domain Eukaryota; kingdom Metazoa; phylum Chordata; class Mammalia; order Perissodactyla; family Tapiridae; genus Tapirus; species Tapirus indicus. Next base: position 9,774,064 of record CM062921.1, on the reverse strand, counting down.
GATCAGCAGTTGCCAAGGGTTAGTTAAGTGATAGGGAGGGATGAACAGGTAGAGCACAGAGCATTTTTAGGGCAGTGAAACCATTGGGTATGATACTATAATGGTGAATACATGCCATTATACATTTGTCAAAACACAATGTATAACACCAAGAGTGAACCTAATGTAAACTATGGACTTTGGGTGATAATGATGTGTAGGTTCATTGATTGTAACAATGTACCACTCTGGTGGGGGATGTTGATAGTGGGGGAGACTGGCGGGTAGGGGGCAGAGGTATATAGGAACTCTGTATCTTCTGCTCAATTTTGCTGTGAACCTAAAACTGCTCTAAAAATAATCTAAAAAAAAAAAAAAAAAACATGTTAAAAAGGAAAAAAAAAAAAGGTTTCCTGGGGGAGGAAATGGGTGTGAGTGTGGAGGACGGGGGATAAAAGAGAATGATAAATTAAGGAGAGTGATCTTGTGCTGGACCAATGAAAATAAAATGTCATGAAATGAAGAGTATGTTTAACACAATGCTCCAAGAGAAAGAGATAATGTATGTGTACATGCTCTGTAATCACAAATTATATCAGATTTAACACTGGATTATTGGTCGTATTCTGCACTAGTATACATTGATTCTAACCTCACTTGTTCACCACATTTTCAGCATACCCCCTTATGACTAAGTAACCCTCTAAAATAAGGTGAAAGCTAGAATCTGAATTCAGTTTTCCTACACCACATCCCCACGCAAGGAATTTGTTTGGCTTTCTTTCTTTCGCTGAGGAAGACTGGCCCTGAACTAACATCCGTGCCCATCTTCCTCTAACCTTATACATGGGACGCCACCACACCATGGCTTAGTTGAGCCGCGGGTAAGTCCGCGCCTGGGATCACGAACCTGCGAGCCCCAGGCCGCTGAGGCGGAGCGCGCAAACTTAACCACTACGCCACCGAGCAGGCCCCTTAGTATCTCTTTTTTAACATGTAAATACCTACCGTCCTCTGCATAAGTGCATTGGAATTGAGGTCTAGGAATGTTCCTTTCCTGCCCTTATTTCCTCACACTTGCTGCCGACTCGTGGCGGTAGGGCGCAATAACTAGTGTTTACTTTGTCTTTCCACCTATCACATCTGGGAGGGGCAGCGGAGCCCAGTCATTGGACTGTCCGCTACGCCTCCTTTTGATTTCCCTGACATTCCAAAGACCGCTGAAGGAAGAGGCTCAAAGTCTCTTCCGGGATTTTCCAGGGCAGGGGACTTCATCCCAACAAAACGGAGGCGCAAATCCTAATGGTTTGCAAGTTTCCGCCAGGGAGGCTGATTCTAACTGAAGATTAGGTCCAACTCTCTGACGCTTTGGGAAATGTCCAGGAGTTAGGAAATGCATCGCCGTGGTCTCCCCAGCCTGCAAAGCTCGCCTCACAGAGAGCTCGGCACCAGCGGTTCAGGTGACCACTGGACCACCTCGCCAACAGCCAGGACGACGCATCGTTTTTGAATTCGAAGATTCGCCCATTTCTCCGCCGCAGCACCAGGCGGCGCAGAAGGGCGGTGGGAGGCTCTGAGCGCGCGCCGGTGGCGGACAGTTCCGGAGACGACGTCCCCCGCCGTCTTCGGTCTCCCCGGGCAGCATGAAGACCGGTGAGGACGCCAGAGGAGAGGGCAGCGCGGGGCCGCGGAAGCTAGCACTCTGCGTCCTCTGCGGCCTGCCCGCAGCAGGAAAATCGACCTTCGCGCGGGCCCTCAGCCACCGGCTACGGCAAGAGCGGGGCTGGGCCGTGTGCGTCGTCGCCTATGATGACGTCATGCCGGACGTGTTCCTCGAGGAGGCGAACCCACGGCCATTGGTCAGTACGGAGGGGGCGGGGCCTAGGCTGGGGACGCGGAAGGAAACGTGCAAGCTCCACCCTGTAGTTGACAATACCTGGCGTGGGAGACGAAACCTGACGAAGCGGAAGGAGGGAGTTCGAGGAAAGTGGAGCTGGTTTAACAGAGAATGAGTTGACTCCATCTTAGAATAATTCATTGCAGAGGTTTATATGCATATTGGGGCATATATGTGTTGTATATTCTGTACAGCGGAGTCTTAAGACAGGGTTAGGTTCTGAAGGCAGGATGCAATATGGAAATCCCCTATAGTCAAATATACTCTTGAAAATCCTTTGGGAAGATTGTTCTTAGGAGAGAGACAGAACCTCTCAAAAATTCCAATACAGCCAGTTCAACATCCAGCCACAGGCGAATCCGGGTTTTGTGGGGACTGAAGTTTTTACAATTTGGAGAACCCTTTTTAAGAAAAAGAATACAAAATTATAAGTAAAAAGTCGCTAGGGTCCCCCCCACAATGATAGAGGCTGTACAAATGAAGGGCCTGGACGCTGAAGCTCCATTCAGGGTAAACTTGCGTCTGCCAGCTTAGGAAAAATGGCTGTTTCTTAGCTGATCACCAGATGAAGTGATGGGCTTGTATTTAGGGACCGGTTCATGTGTTCCAAGTACATACATCTCTTTAAGCCCTCCAGTCACACTCAGCACAGTGAGATGCATACCCTTGGAGAAGCATATGAAAACTGAGACCTCTGAGGGAAGAGTAGAGTCATGTCTCCCATCTCGTGCCTGCTTTAGAGTAAATACTCTTTGATTGGACTATTCTGAAAATTTTAAATAGTTATTTTTGTTGTTTAGTGCCCAAGTGTAGATGAATTCACATAAATAAAATGCAAATATGATGTGATTCCACCCTATAAATGTCTATGCCAAAATACAATACATTTGGTGTATGGGAAAATTTTGGACTCCTCCAGCAAAACTATATACTTCCTTATTCTTGGTTCATTGTGAGGTAAATACAGTATCAGGCCCTGGGTAGCAATGGATTTACTTGGATGATAGTATTTTCACCATTCTGAAGAAAGCTGAAAGTTGTTGATAGGGATTGTTGTATTTCCTGGGCTTTTCCCTCACTTTTATTATATTTTTTCCATTCTCCTTCTACAGACAAAGGCCGTGAGACTCATCCAGTCACTGTAGGTAGGATGTCTCACTTTTTAGGGAGTGATCCATGTTTCCTTTTTAGTGGTTTTAGCTGATGTGTTTGTTGTAGGTGCTGTAATCTCAGTGATGTGGTAAGGCATGGACAGGCAGGAGAGGGACCCTGATCTGTCCTTGTGTTTCCCTCCAGCCATGACTTCATATCTGTGACAGTGTCTGTGCTCCCCACAGCCCTTGAGCAGCACAAGATTACTGGTATTCTGAAGCTATTTATTCTCTTTCCCTCAATCTGTTTCCTCTATCTTTCCCCATCCCATTCTAACTCTGTTGTTAGCTTGAGGTCTTTTCATCTTGACCCACAGACCTTTCAGCTGATCTTTCTGTCCACAACTTTTCTTATTTCTAGGGCAAACCAGCATTGCTATATCTTAGCCAGACTTTTATTTTGGCAGGATGTTGACTTAGGCTCGTCCTTTCTCCTGGATGGTAATGTCGATGCAAATAATCCATGGCCAATCTATAAATCAAAATTGGGGTGAGTTGATTATGAGCCAAATTTGAGGACCATATAGCCCAGGGCCTTCCTTCCCCAAGGAAGGAAGGGCACCAAAGATGTGGGGCGTACAGAGTGGTTATATATCGTCAAAGAGCATATATCACATATGAATGCAATGTCCTTTTTACAATAGTCACGAGATTGCCCTGTTGGCACAGCCTTTGATGGACACTGCAGGTAGCAGGTCTGTCGTCTTGAGTTGGGTGGTCACGGGATGAGCACAGCAATCAAATCCTAGCCTAGGGAGAAATGCTTATCCTCAAGGAAATGCCAATGTGGGGGAAATTGCATCCTTAAGGGCATTTGTTCTTATCTCTGGGACATGGTAAATGCTCAAAGCAGATATCCAATGCATGTTCAAAGGCCAGTCAGGCCCTTTTGGAAACACAAGTTCAGGCCGAATTAGTTTTACACCAAATGGCTTCCTCATGTTCTCCAATATATCCTGTTGCTTGCCATTTATTTATCAGTAACAGCTTTTCATTCTTTCATTTATTCAGTCATTCAATCATTTAATATACATTTCTGGAGCACCTATTAGGTGCCACACCCTCCGCCAGAGGCTGGGTATACAATAGACTATTGATTTAGCAGGGACATAGAGATGTGCAAATAAATGCCTAAACAGTGTAAACCCTGATAGAGTGGAGACCCAATATGTGCAGAACAGGGTGTCATGATAGGCAAGGGAGGGTCTGAGCTGCCTTCTCCATGGCTGAGTCTGAAAAGACTTCACAGAGGACTAACATCATTGAGTAGCAGTTTTCCGGGCAGAGGAAAGAGAATATGTGAAGACATAGAGGCGTGAGAAAACAAATTGTGTTTAAAGAATTCTAAATGGTTCAGTATTGTGGGCTCATATTTTCATGTAAGGCAGGGTGGCAATGAGGCATGACCACCCTACTGGCCAAAGCCTAATATAAATTGCAATACTTGGTCTTTTGTAGCCATCCCAATGGAAACTGCTTCGACAGGAACTCTTGAATTACCTAGACTACTTCCTGATTGCTGTCACTAACAGGTGTCAGATGTCTGCCCCACCCAACAGGACTGAAGTCATGTGGAAAGATTTTATAACCTGCTTAAAGGATCAAGATCTGATATCTTCTGCAGCGCTTGAGGCCCAGTCTTCCTACCTCTTAACGAAGACTGCTCTTTCTAGACCTTTGTTTTTGATTTTAGATGACAATTTTTATTATCAAAGTATGAGATATGAAGTCTACCAACTGGCTCGGAAATGTAAGTAAAACATTTTTTTCTTACAAACAGATTTATTCGCATATCAAACTCACTACTGTCTTTAGTGAGAATTTAATTGGATTTCGAGGTTTATATGGATTTACTTAATTTTCAAAGCTAGATTTCAGTGTTGTAAAGGGCTTTTCCTGCTGCAACTGGGATAATTTGTCTAATAGGTTTATTTCACATTTTGGAAAATTAGCACACCAGTAATTTTGTGGTTTCAAATTGCTTTCAGATTCATTAGGCTTTTGCCAGCTCTTTTTGGATTGTTCTCTCGAGACCTGTTTACAGAGGAATCGCCAGAGACCACGGGCACTGCCTGCTGAGACTATCCACCTGATGGGAAGAAAGATAGAAAAGCCCAACCCTGAGAAAAATGCTTGGGAACACAACAGCCTCACGATTCAGAGTCCAGCATGTTCTGAGGCCAGGTATCCTACTCAAAGCCATCCTTCAGTGGGTGCCTCCTGAGCTAGACACTGTGCTAAATGCCTTACTTGCATCCACATGGTTAGTCCTTACACAAACCTTAGAGAGATACTGTTATTTCCCCCTTTGTGTAGAAGAGGCACCTGAGTGAGAACATTTAGTTTGCCCAGAGTCACCGAGCTTGCGACAGCTGAGATGTGAACCCAGTTTGGTTTGCAAACATATACTCTTGTTAAGATTATACTCTCCCAGAGGTCAGAGCAGGGAACTGAGAGGAGGAGACGTTTTTAATACTCTTGCTTAAGTAACGTAGTCTAAATAGGTTGCCCAGGAATTTCCTTATAGAAAGAGAAAGAGTGCAACTGGTACTGCATCCTAATTTTGCCTTAAACCTTGCTACAGTTACAGTGCTGTATATATGTGAGGCTTGCAGACTGTGGCCCTAAGGCTTTCATTCATGATATATGTCTTGAGAGTTCTAGAGCAGCATTTCTAATAGAAAGTTCACTGATGGTGGAAATGTTCTGTATTTGCACTGTCCAGTATGGTAGCTGCTAGCCACATGCGACCATTGAGCACTTGAAATGTAGCCAGTGCCACTGACAACCTGAATTTAAAATTTTATTTTAGTTACTTTAACCTTAAGTAGCCTCATGTGGCTAGTGGCTATTGTATGAGACAGCGCGGTTCCCGAGATGTATTGCCCACATTACCTTAGCAGCTGCGTAACTGGTGTCCAGAGGGGATCAGCAGTTTTTAAAAGGCTAATTTTTTAAACTCATTCTGCAAAATGTTTAGTTCTTAGGATACAGTTTCCATGCATTTTATAATATGTACTTTAATATACCAAAAAAAGAAACAAAACCCAAAATTGGATTTATGTGACTATTGTTTATAGGGTTTATGAAACAAGTTCCTGCTGAGGTTTCTAATTTTAGCTTGTCATAATATCCTGAAACTTTGAGCAGGCACATAACCAATTGATTCCTACTTATTCTAGAATACTTAAAATTTTTTCCTTTGGAAGCGAGTGGCTGGTTGAGGCATTGAGATATCCCAGGAGAGTGGCATAAGGTTATTGTCAGTGCTTTGAGACCAGTGAGGGCCAGTTCTTGCTAGAAGCAAGGAGGAGGATGAGCTTCTCCAGTGCCAGTGCCAACCCTTAGCATAATCTCAGTTTTGCCTTGGGTCTTCAGAACCGGTCACCTGTTCTCACATATCCAAAATAGTCACAGAGTAACTGTGAAGGGGTTATTTGAAGTCTGGAGGCCCTGTGTTGGAAGTTGAAAGATGACCTGACAAATGTACCTTTCCCAGGCTGCTGTGAAATACTACTGCTAATAGCAGTAACAGTTATTGAGCAGATACTACATATTGGGCATGTTCTGAACACTTTATCTGTATAATCTCATTCAATCCTCACAACAACCCTTGAGGGTAAATATAATTATCCCCATTTTATAGATGGGATAACTGAGGCCCAAGTAAGTAAAGTCATACATCCAGGTAGTAAGTGGCAGAGCCAAGATTTGGACCCAGTGTGATCTCACTCATTCTAGAACCTGGGCTCTTTTCCGTGTGAGAAAGACCATCTTAAGGTTGAGAGGAACTCAGTGAGTTCACCAGCTTAAATTTTTTCAGTGCTACCCTCTGTACTCTGAGGAAAACTCAAACTCCTTACCATAATGTACATGTTCTGTCTGGCCACACACCCAGCTGAGTGAGGTGTGCGGGATAGGTTGTGGAGAAACAAAAGAAAAGACCCAGAGATGGCAAACGAGACATATAGGTTTATTGGGAGTTACTTACAGGGAGGTCCAGTGGCAGGCGGCTGGACAGCAATATGCACCAGCAACGGCGGGTGGGGAGGGGGTTTCTTATATAGGCAGGGGACACAAAGGCTATTTGCTTGCCAAGGGGCTGTCCCTAGTACAACCAGCATTCCCAGGAACAATAGCTCACATGGAGGGGCTCTGTGTCCTTTTAAGACGTGATTCTTTAAGTGAGATAAGGTAAGATCTGGGCTGACCAGGCCCTGGATTGTTAGAAATCCCAGCAGCTGGGCTTCCTGCCCAGAAGGGAGCCAGAAGGACACATATTGCAATGGGCTTGTGGGCTTTTGCTGAGCAAGCAAGGCCTAGGCCCTACATGTTCTAACCCTGATTAACTCCCCAACCTCGTGTCCTGCCACTTCCCCCCTTGCTGTTTTTCAGCCAAGCTGGCCTTCTCTGTCATGAACGCAAGAAGCCTGTTCTTGCCTCAGGGCCTTTGGACTTGTGTCCCCTCTACCCACCCCACGTGTTTATGCTTGGCTAGCTTCCCTGACCATCCTAACTAACGTGAAGAATGTTGGTTGGACTACCCCGTCACTCTCTTATCATTATCACTTTGTTTACCATCTTCACTCACTTATCCACTTGGCATTGTCTGAAATTATTATTTTCTGATTATTTAATTAATTTACTTTCTGTCTCTCTCCATTACATTATCAGGCTTAGAGAGGGTAGGGATGTTCCTATGCCCCCAGCTTAGCACGTCATTTCACATACATAGTCATACAATATTTTTCACATAAGAAGATGCTCAGGGGTCTGGCCTGGTGGCACAGTGGTTAAGTTCGCATGCCTCACTTCGGCGTCCTGGGGTTCGTGGGTTTGGATCCTGGGTGCGGACCTACACACCACTCATTAAGCCGTGCTGTGGCGGGGTCCCACATACAAAATAGAGGAAGATGGGCACAGATGTTAGCTCAGTGACAATCTTCCTCAGCAAAAAGAGGAGGATTGGCAGTGATGTTAGCTCAGGGCATCTTCCTCACACACACACACACAAAGAAGATGGTCAATAAATATCTGTTGAATGAGTGAATGAATTCCACCCTCCATGGCCCCTTGACCAGTGATGAAATTTGCTAATCCACGTCCAGTAAATAAGCAGAAGCCAGAAAGTACAGACTGAGCATCCTTCTTTAGGGAATAAAGTAGAGTTCTTATAGCCCGAAGTTCAGCACTTAATGAGGGAAAAGAGAGAATGTCTTTTCAAAGCTTATCAGTATGAGTCTTAGGAAATCAATATTTTTTAAATGAGGGGATTTTTTTGGCTTATAATTTGTTTTGAGCTTCCACATTTGGATTTTGCAAGTAGAAGGTAGGTTCCAAATCATTTTGTTTTCCCCCTTTTGTTTAGGATCTTGGACTATAGCACTTTTATTCCTCTAGAATTCAATTTAGCATTCATAAGCAGAAGATCTTTAAAAACAGATGTTTGATATAAGGATTTATTTCATCTCAACTTCTCTTATAGCCTGAAGTTGACTGATTTATTGCTTACTGCTTTGGAAAATCCAGTGAAATATGTTGAGGACAATGTGGAACAAAAGGTAAGTCTTCCAGTATAGCTTTAGTATAAATGAGAAGGAACAACTTTTTGTAGGAAGATCTTTTTGAGCTAAGTGTAAAATAAGAGTAAGATGTGAAAAATGCTTTGTCCCTGTCTTGGCATCTCAGCAACATTTGGCTTCTGACACCTGGATGCAGTGTGCACTGGTGGCAGCTTGCACCGGCTGGTCAAAGCCGATTGTTAAATTTTCAGAAATGTTGCAACCCGCTGACATTATGTTGGTAGCTTGAAATGGGCAAGGATGGGAATATTTACACCACAGAAACTGACAAACAGCAAAGATAAGGTTTTTTTTTTTCCTGGAGAGACTATCATTGGACATTTACCAGCACACCACTGCCTGGATGGAACCCAGTTTACAACTGGATGTATTTCATTTAGATGCTCTCCTAGGTAACAATAACTGAAAGAGAAAAGCCACTTTAACTTTTCTTTTAGTCTCTTCAAATATGCATCACCTACACTTTAGTCATTTCTTTTGTAAAACTGTGTAACTTCCAGTTACAATGTCTGTTACACAGGAAACAGACAGAATTATTTGTTCAACTAACACTCTCCATCAAGCTGATCAGACACTCCGAAGAATTGTCTCTCAGACGATGAAGGAAGCAAAAGGTATGTTGGATAGTTACATGCTGTGTAGTTGAATGGCTCTCTGCTGCTACTCCTGGTCCCTTGACACTTGGGTGATTTATTAGCTTTCAGTCAGAGTTTACATCATGTTTTCAGTTTAAATATGCAACTTGGTTATAGAAAACTAAAAATTCTACCCCTGGAACTGGGTATTCATCCATTCAATAACTTCTTATTGAGTGGCTACTCTGGACTAGGCCTTATTCTAGACACCGAGGAGTCAGAAGGGAGCAGAAAATGATATTGAGGGGACAGATGAAAACACAAATATATGCCTATCTGCCAGTGCTCTGAAGAAAAGTCAAGGAGGGTGAGGCAGTGGAGAGTGATGGGAGGACTTATTTTTAAAAGGGGAAGTCTTCTCAGAGGAGATGACATTTAAGCAGAGATGTGAATGAAAGGAAAGAGCAAGCCCTGCAGATATCTGAAGGAAGATCATTCCAGGTGGTGGACACATCAAGTGCAGAAGCCCAGGGGTAAAGTTATTTGGTATGTTCTAGAAGAGAAAAGAGGCCATTGAGTCTGGGGTGAAGTAAGGAACAGGGAGAGGTAGTCAGGGGCCAGATGTAAAATCAGCATGGAGTTTGAGCAAGCTCAGTGTATTGTCAGTCTGAACTTAGATGAAATATGTGGTAACTGTAGTTTTATAAAATAATTCCTTGGGGCCGGCCTGGTGGTATAGTGGTTAAGTTTGCACACTCCACTTCGGTGGCTTGGGGTTCGCAGGTTCAGATCCCGGGCGTGGACCTACACACTGCTCATCAAGCCATGCTGTGGAAGGCATCTCATGTATAAAGTAGAGGAAGATGGACACAGATGTTAGCCCAGGGCCAATCTTCCTCAGCAAAAATAGGAGGATTGGCAGCAGATGTTAGCACAGGGCTAGTCTTCCTCACCAAAAAAATAAAAATAAAAAATAAATTAAAAAAAATTCCTTTAGGTTTTAAATATTAAACTCTTTGCTATATTTAAAATTTGATTTAAAAAATAGCAGCAGCTTAACATTTCTTGAGCTTTTGTATGCTAAGTGCCTTATAAATATTGTTTCTAGTCTTCACAGTCTTTTCAGGTAAGATGTAATGTTACAAATGGGGAAATGGAGGTTCTGAGAGGATCAGGTGACTGGCCTAAGGCTGAACAGTACTAAGTACTTGGGCAACCTGGGGTCAGAGTCAAGTCTGATTCTGGTCTGTACTTTCTATTATGCTCCCCCACATCACCAACACTTAATACCTTTACAAAAGCTCAGGACATTGGAAAAAGAGACAATATACTAACCATATTGTGTTTTTCAAACTTTTTTTTACCATGATAAATAAGTAGGTTTTATATTGTAATCTAGTGTGTAGCCCGGTACACACACGCATGCATAGAAACAAGTGTCACAAAACCCTCACATGCTTAATGAACTCTACTATGTTCTATTTGATTCCATTTTAGAGGAACACTGGTTGCAACTCATTGATGGGTTATAATCCAAAATTTGAAAAACAGAGGACTAGAACAGAAATGGCAGCATAATTAGAATGAAAACAAAATAGTTGCAGGAGCTCTCTCCCTGCCCATTTGCCTTTCTTCTGTCTATAAAATGAAGGGAAGGGGGAATAGGGTTATGCCCAAATCACTCTTGACTCATTTCCCACCCATTAAAAAAATCAATTTTTTTGGTAAGGGAAGTGGTACTAGCTTCTAGATCTGTGCTTACATAAAATTAAAAGTTCAGTTCTGTTATCATCAAGAAAGTGAAAAGACAACACACAGAATGGGAGAAAATATTTGCAAATCATGTATCTCATAAGGGACTTGCATCCAAAATATATAAAGGACTCTTAACCACTCAATTTTAAAAATGGGGAAAGGATCTGAAGACATTTGTCCAAGGAAGATATAAAAATGGCCAATAACCACATGAAAACATGCTTGACATCATTAGTCATCAAGGAAATGCAAGCCAAAACTACAGTGAGATGCCACTACGCACCCACTAGGACAGCTAGAATCAAAAGTCCAGGTGTTGGTGAGGATGTGGAGAAATCAGAACCCTCATACGCTGCTGGTGGGAATGTAAAACGGTGCAGCTGCTTTGGAAAACAGCCTAGCAGTTCCTCAAATGATTAAATGTAGTTACTGTGGGACCCAGCAATTCCACTCCTAGGTTTATACTCAAGGGAAATGAAAACATATGTTCATATAAAAATTTGTGCACAAATGTTTATAGCAGCATTATTCATAATAGCCAAAAGGTGGAAGCAACCCAAATGTCCATCAGCTGACAAATGGATAAACAAAATATGGTATATCCAATGAATTATTCAGTCATAAAAAGGAACGAAGTACCAATACATGCTACAGCAAGGATGAACCTTGAAAATATTATGCAAAGTGAAAGAAGCCAGTCACAAAAGGCCACATCCTGTATGAGTCCAATAATGTGAAATGTCCAGAACAGGGAAATCTAGAGACACAAAGTAGATTAGTGGTTGCTTAGGGATTGGGGGTGGGGGTGGGGGCGGCGGATGGAGTAGGAGGGTGATAGCTAAAGGGTACAGGTTTTTGAGATTATGAAAATGTTCTAAAATAGACTGTGATGACAGTTGCACATATTCTGAGAATACACTAAAACCACTGAATTGTTGTTTAAATGGATAAATTGTATGCTATGTGAATTTTCTCTCAATAAAGCTGTTTTTGTTGTCAGTCCTGTTGAGTCGATTCCGACTCCTAACAACCCGGTGTACAGCAGAGCAGAACCCTGCCCGGTCTTTTTGCTTCATCCTCTCATCTTCCGGTGCTAGTCACAGGGTTTTCATGGCCAATTTTTTCTGAGGTGGATGGCCAGATCCTTCTTCCTAGTCTGAGTCGGGAGGCTCTGCTGAAACTTGTCCACCGTGGGTGACCCTGGTGATATTTGAAATACTGGTGGCATAGCTTTCAGCATCACGACATGCAGCTGCCATAGTATGACAAGTGACAGATGGGTGGTGTGGTTCTCTGACCAGGGAAATGAACCTGGGTGTGGTGGTGACAGCGCCGAATCTTAACCACTAGACCACCAGGGCTGGCTGACGACAAAGTTGTTCAACAAAAAAATTCAGTTCCTCGGTCACACTACCCACGTGGCTACTTGCCTGCTGCATTGAATAGAGCAGACATAGAACATTTCCGTCATTGTAGAAAGTTATATTAGACAACTGTTCTAGATATTATCAGTTTCAAACTCAAATTGTCATTTTTTTCTATTTCTGCTTTTTTGCCTTATTACCTGTTAGTTCAATAAGACTGTTAACTATCTTGTCAACAAAAAAAAAATCCCTTTCAGGCTTGTCTTTTCTGCTCACCCATCTCATAGCAAGTTATTTAAATGGTTTGCTTGTATAATTTGACTGTGATCATTTATACAAGAATCTGATTGGTTTGTCTAAAGTATTCAAATTAATTTCCTAATGTCATTAGACAGCTCAGCTTGATTGAATTTACACAAATAATTTGAGAATGTCGTTTTATTTTTAGATGAACAAGTGCTTCCTTACAACTTGAAGCTTCTAGCAGAAGAACTTAACAAGCTCAAAGCAGAGTTTTTGGAAGACCTAAGACAAGGAAACAAAAAATACCTGTGCTTTCAACAAACCATTGACATAGCAGATGTTATTTCTTTTTTTCATTATGAAAAAGATAACATTCTACAGAAATATTTCTCAAAGCAGCATTAAAACTTCTGAATTTCCAACTAAATGTCTGATTTTCATTAAGATTTTTACAAACTAAAACAACTGTGTATTACTGAATGTTTTCTAGGCCAATGATGTGACTTGCCAAACTTATTTTTTTAAAAATCAGTCCATTCTAAAAGATTTGTCATAACAAATTATTCTTCAGTCAGTCACTTGTCAGATATGACATGGATAATTAAGACTCAAAGGCAGCCTTCCTCATTTATGTGCCAGAACCCTTAGAGTGGGGCTAGCGGGGGCAGGAGTCACACTGAATGGATCTCAAAGCAAAGAAAGTGGGAAGGAGACAATGTTTGTATGTAGGTAAGACAATGCAAGGAGCAGATGTATGGAGCAGTTTTTGTTTTCAACTCATGTGACAGATCTTCTCCTGGGTAAGGCATTCTACAGCCAACACATCCATAAAACCTTTTTTTTAAAATTAACAATTGACGTACTGGAAACTTACTAAAAGATTAATTGGATCCTAGTTTTCAAAAAAAGAAAAATCAAGATCATTAGAAAGTGTTAGTTTTTATTCATATATTACAAAAGCAAAGCTTCATTCACAATATGAACTACATACTATAGTTATTTCAGTATTAAACTGCTTTCTGGAATCCCTAAACAATATAGTGTTTTGCAGCCATACTCGAGTTTTATGTTTTGCATACAAAATATGTTTTTTACATCAAAGTACACATTAACAAAAACAAGTTCTAGAAATCATATACCCTCTAAGACTATTTAATGAAAAAGTCCTTAGCAGGGAATTTTTTTTTAAATACATCCATTTGACAAATATTTTTGTAGAACTTAAAATGAGCTTTATCTCTGAACTTTTTTTTAGTAATATTCCCTTTGTCAAACAGTTGTGCAGATGAATGGCAAACACATTTCTAAAATGAAATAGCACTGGAAAATATCCAATGGAATTTTTTCAAAGTAAAAATCTAGCCTTTACTTGAATTTCAAGAAGTTACTATATTAGTAGAAATAAAATTATTCCCTGTTAATCTTTTCACAGTTTCTTAAAAAAATATTAGTGGAGATAAATTATCTACCAACTTTAAAAATCTAAACTTATGTTCACTGAACAAAAATATAGTTTCAGAACACTGCCAGTTAACAGCAAAGTACTATAAATAGTGCACGTTAGACTTTCCCCAACAACTCATTTCTATAAAATATTTGATTAAAAATAAAATGGGAGAAACATACTCAATACTTAATGGAAGATACTAACATCTTTCCAAATACAGAATTTAACACAGAAAATTTAAATAAAATCCTAAATCTTTTAAAAACTACAATACTAAAAAGTTTGTAAGGTAGATTTGCTTCAAAAACTTTAGTGCATTTAGAATTAATTGTAGCTTTCAAGCATCGACACCTTTGGAATACCAACTGTGCTCTTTAAGTCACAGGAAAATTAGAATTATACATTCTAGTTTGTAATTATGAAAAAAAAAATCTTTTCTATGTTTAAATTAAAATGCACCTTCAAGACACATCTATCTTTAGGTGTCAGAAAAAATGTATTCATCACTATTTGGCCCAGAATATAGAGTTAATAAACTGGTTTAACGAGAGTTCTTCCTCTTTGTTTAATGAAAACTTTCATTTTCTATTTTGGGGTATTGCTTTTATTTGAAGAATAAAATAGAAGTGAGAGGGAAGAAAATAATCACAAAAGCTTCCAAATGACAGCAACTTGTTTCCTTCTGGCAGTAAATAAATACTAGTGCCAAGTTATACATTTGAAAATGCCTGCATTAAAACTGATCTGAGCAGTGAGCAATTTAAGCAACAGAGGAACAGAACTGTAGAACTGTAGATTCACAAGCCTGGGATTTGACAAGGAAGAGAGTTATAGTTGTTTGGAGAAACTCCTTGATGCTGCTCTTTGAACAATGCTATTGAGATTAGTTTAGACTGGATATTAAATCATAGGAACTCATTTCAATGGCTTTCTAGCATTTGGAAGGGAGGGCAGAAGATCCATTAACTTGGCACTTGGGGGTTTTTGTGGACATATACCATCAATATTTCCCTTTTCTGCACTATAAGAGTAGAGGTCCTTTTTGGTTAATAAATGCTTAATAATTAGGAAAACTATTAATAGTTAAGATAACTTCTCCTTAAGAAGCCAATTAGTAATACTTTCAAGATTTGAACCAAATTAAAAATAAAATTTTTGCAAAGTACACAGAAACCAAGTTAGTAATATATTTTATTGTTTGACCAAGCTCTCTTCAGAATAAGCTAGTTATTACACAGTATAAAAACAATAGCCTCCTATTCAAAATTACTCTAGATTTATTCAGCAAGTCTTATTTTTGTAAACAAATTAAATACATTTAAATGCGTTTTATATCTATTTTCACACAGTTTTATCCTTTCCTACTAAGGCGACAAATTCAATCAGTTTCCATATAGTTTTGTCACTGTACATAAAAAAATTGGTAAGACTGCAAATAAGCATTACAACTTGAATTCACAGAAATATTTTAAATGGCCAATTCTGAAGAGGAGACCAGAATTCGTTCTGGACATATGTTCTCATTTTTGTAAATATCACTTCACCATCACATTTTTCATTTGTTTCTATACCCACCTTTTCTTGGAAATTATGGGCAACAAATGGATAGAAGACAGGAAAAGGAAACTTCAGAGATGTTTTCTGAAGGGTTGCATTTCCTAGGAATAAGATGGATGAATTCCAGTGTACCTCTTTGGTCATCAAAGGAATAGGAGGAATAACAGATTCTCAGTATAGTTATCAACCTCATCTGACACTAATAGCATCAGAATGAAGGATTTAAGTGAAAGGTTCAAATTAAAAGAAAGAAAGGCATCTTCATAGATACTCCTCTGATATATGTAGCGTTCTCATGTATTTACCTCTGGTTTTTACAATACACTAGAAGTATAATAAAAGGAGTCCAATGGGAAATTGCCATGTGTTTAAATTAGAAATTGAATAAACAGGTATTTTAATAAAATATTAAACCCCATGTTCAATTTAAAGTCATAAGTTTCATTTCTTTTCAGAACTTTTACCTCATATTTTTATAACTTTAATTTAAAAAGAATCAACTGTTTTACATTTCCCCTTATGAAAAAAATTTACAACGAAATAGCTTTACTATTATCAGTTGAAATGGAACTACTGATTCACCTTAAGCTATGTGAACTAAACAGTATTTCAATTAAGAGCAATTTTAAAGGCAATTCCTGTACTAAACATTGAAATAAGGTGTAACAGATTTTGTAAGAGAAAGTAATTTATTCTATCATTTTGATATATGGTAGAAATAACATCTAGCTGCAATGTATATATTGAAATATCAAGAGTATCGATAAGCCTTGAAGCTTTTATGGACCATAAGTGTGGGAAATTTAAATGAACCACTGTAAGATTATGATTGTACTCAAATTCTCAACTGTCTAAATGAAAGGGAAAAACAGACACCAATGTGTCTAACTGTTCTAATATATAAATGACCCTGCCAGATTTTTACAAAGAAAAGGAGAAAATTTTGTTTCCACTGTCAAATTTATATTCTATAAATATATTAAACTTTAAATTAGCAGACACCTTATCAGGGATGACCCCCCCCAGATGAAAAAAAACAATAAGCCAAACTATAAAATACAAAAAGGCAAAACCAAGTAAAGCATAACGTGATTGTTTTCAATCAGTGTTGGTTATGTTGCCCTCTTGCAAAATGACAGGCAAAATCATACTTGTTTTTGCATTTGCATCCACATATGTTACACTGAAAAGGATTTTCATACCCATGGCATCCCATATGAATAGTGTAAAGAATGTTGTCAGCAAAGTACATGTCACAGTGCTGGCAGTGATGCAGAAGCTGCGGGTCCTGGACAGGCAGGGTAGGAGCTGGAGTGCTTGGCTGACTGTTTCCTATGCTAGGAGTACTCGTGTGGGCACTTGGCTCACTGCTCGGACCTGCCACTGGACTATAGTTCCTCTGACTATGTGATGGCCGAGGTTCGGGGCTTGTAGGAGAGGAGCTCTGAGGAATACTTGCTGACACGGCAGAAACTACTGCTTGGGCAGAGGGCTGCTGCATCATGAAAGGCTTCTCATCAGGGCAGGGAACTACATCAGGGGATGCGGGGTTTTGGTTTTCGGGTGGCAAACTGGACAACTGTCCTGCGAGAGTTGAGAGCTGATTTAAAGGGTTGTCAACCATGAGTTCTTGGGGGTCCCTTGGCAGGCCACCAGTTGATGTGGTTTTTGCCATGCTTTCATAGGAGTCAGTCTGGATAGTTGGGATTTCATGGGAAAAATCATTAAGGTAGTCTGGCTTCTGAACCACCATGGAAGGTGGACTTAGGTTGATTAGTGCTCTTCTGCTATAGCCCAGATTGCTTGTTT
Source organism: Tapirus indicus (assembly GCA_031878705.1). Lineage (NCBI taxonomy): Eukaryota > Metazoa > Chordata > Mammalia > Perissodactyla > Tapiridae > Tapirus > Tapirus indicus. The sequence continues at coordinate 9,756,705 of CM062921.1, read as the reverse complement.
TCTTCTGTAAAACTCCCCACATTTTCTTGCTGCTTAAGGAAGACCTAGTACCTTTAATTGGTACCATTTTATGCTTGCGCCTTCGATGATGGGACAGGTTACTTCGATCACTGCAGCGGAAGGAACATAATTCACATTTGTATGGTTTTTCTCCTGTATGGGAACGCATATGGGCTTCCAGATGACGCTCATAAGCAGATGCAAATGGACATAAGTGACATCTATGAGGTTTCTCACCTATTTAAAAAGAAAAATGGGGAAAAAACTGCAAGAGTAGCTCATTTGTAAGTTTCATGTTTTATCCATTCATTAGATTTAGAAATTGATCAAAAATAAAAGGCTTTTCAGAAATTCACATTTGCACAAAAGATTAAAATTTGTAAAGAAATCTGCAAGCTTAAATAAAGCTTAAGAACTCATTAGCAACAATTTGAGACAAACAGATATAGTCTATTCATCAATATAGTGTAAAAATTGTTATGGCTTCCACTGGTGTTTGGGGAAAGAAGAAACAACACAACTGACAATATTTTCTACATTAATAATGATTTTATCAAAAATATGCCCTAGAGTTATATTTATATGTTCACGTACACATCTATACATGAACATTTATTCATATACACATACACACAAATACCCCTTCCTCAGGAAAACAAAATACAAAAAACCTTTTTAAAAACGTCCTTATATTAAATAAAAAGCTCAAAGCTCAAAATTAAAATGGGCTTCCTAAGTGCAAGTATGAGTTATGCAAAGTGTCCTTTCAAAATTGCCAGCACATCACCTCTACCTTCCTCCTCTCCTCTCCAGTTGCCAGAGGGACAATTTTAGTGCTGTTAGTTGAAGATGGCCCAAATATGTAAAATAAGTATTTGGAATATGAGACTTGGAGTCATTTATTTAACAAGTAAGTACTGTGTACCTGTGTCGGACGCTTTGTTAGGCTCTAAGGACACAAAGATGACCCTGACACAATCCCTGTCCTCACGAGGTTTTCAGGTCACCACAACTCAGCATGGGAAGCCACAGACCACACAGGAGGGACACCTGACCTGGTCTTGGGCCAGAGCAGGGTGTAGTTAGGCAACTACAGGTGTAGTTACCCTGTTCAAAGAAAAAGGGATGGCTAAGGTGAGACCTGAGGATTAGCAGTGTTGTCTGCAACTGTATAGAAACCTTTTCACCAGTCTGCAATTGAAATGTAATTAGTAAGGATAAAGAAAAAAACATTTTATCACTTCATACTGCCTTCAGCATTAACCTGCCCAGCCTGAGAAGCAGACAGATGTTGAGAGATTATCTGGATCAAGAAGAAAGATGGCTAAGGAAGGAGAAGCTCCACAAGGCTCGCTTCCTGTTTATATGTTGTTACACTATTGCATTGTAACACCGGAGTAACTTCTCCATTTATTCAAACCTGTGTCAACCCCCATTTTTAAACTCTCTAACTACTTATATGACAGATCAACCTGTGCTCCCTGGCCCCTCTCCTGTCCCCAGAGAAATGCCTTCTCCAGCCATTTCTCCATTACCTGTGTGGATTCTAATATGTTCGATAAGCCGGGCTGTTCCTTTGCTGGCATAGTTGCAGTACCGACACTTCAGCTTCCCATCAAAGGTCCTTTCAAACCCGTCTACTAACATTCCTGAGTTTTCATCCAGGGAAACTTCAACAGATGGGTGATCAAGTCCATTTTGATCACCATCTGTTCCAGCTATAAACAGAGTATAGCAGAAGAAATTAAGCATCTCAGATGCATGTAGCATTTTAGTCTTGAGTGGTAGAAAATCTTTCATAAATTGATAGTTTACTTAGCACAAAAGTTAAATGCATAAAATAATACAGACTTTGTAAACTGAGGTTGATTTTACACAAAAGCAGTATTATACTCTGTTTTTGAGAACCTTTTATAGGGAGATCTCAAGTTAGTTAGAAATAAATTTCATCAGTCCTCAACATGCTTTTGAAGAAGCGAACAGGGTATTATCCTCCTTTGACAGGTGACAGCATAATTACACACACGTGTTTAAGACTCTAGCCACTTCTACAAATATTATAGTTGGCAGTTACGATAATCTCCCAAAATCCTAACTCTATTTACTTTAGTCTAAAGCAACTAATGTTGAGTTCTGCACTGTTCCACTCAGTTTATACATATGTTCTAAATTCTGGGTTGCACTTAGGATCTTAAAATTCCCATTAAGCACGTAAAAGAAAATACTGTATCTGATACCTCTGAATGTTAGAACTAAGAATTTGAGAGCTAAAAGATGTTTGTTTGGCTCTTTGCTTTTAATCTAATCTGATGACTTCTTTGTATAGATAAAGAAACTGAAGGGGCAAGTGCTCATCATCAGGAAAACCAGCAAACAGGGGGGACTACAACCCTGGTCTCTTGAATCCCAGTCCAGGAATCTGTACACTAGAGTGTTAGGAGGGACATTTTCATCCCTACAGCTTCATGGGAAAAGCACATCTACTCCATCTCCAGGAGGCAGCAGTGCTGATGTGAAAAATTCAAGGCCTCTGCTCCACTGTTTCCTCCACTCCCCACCAGGAGACGAGAAATGACTTTGCTGGTTGGTGCAAGTCCAATATCCAAGAGTGCCATTGCACTGTAGGGACAACAAGGCTCAGTTGTCCCTCTCTCTCCCCTTGCTTTCCCAAGCCAGTGACTCTTGAAATTTAATATGTATATATTAATCATTTGGGGAGATTAAAATACAGATTCTGATTCAGTAGATCTGGGGTGCGGCCTGACATTTTGCACTTCTAACAAGCTGCCTAATGATGCCTGGTGCCTGGTCTCTGCTGCTGGTCCCGGGACTACAAGGCCATACAACATCTAGGTCAAAGGTCAACAAACTTTTCCTATAAGGGCCAGATAATAAATACTTTAGGCTTTGTGGGCTACATGGTCTCTATCACAACTACCAAACTCTGCTGTTGTAGCACAAAAATAGCTATAGAAAATATGAAAACAAGCAAGTTGTTTATAACTATGTTTCAATAAAATTATATGGATGCTGAAGTGTGCATTTCATATAATTTTCACATGTACCGGCATTATTCTTCTTTCAATTGTTTTTCAACCGTTTTTAAATGTAGAAACCACTCTTAGCTTGCAGTTAATACAAAAACTGTTAGCAGTCCAGATGGGGCCCACAGGGTGCTGTTTGCTGACCCATGAGCTAGGTTCAGGAACAGATTCCAGCCTGTGTGGTAAGCAAACTAGACAAAGTCTATCTGCAGCAGGCTCAAGTGGGTTGCTGCTTTCTCTATTCTAGTTTCTCTTCCTAGATGGGTAAAGATGGTCAACCCTTCCCTCATTTGAGAGAGAAGAAACAGAAACTCCTATTTTGCCTCAGGTCTAATCCAGATTTCCTAATGGCCGAATCCTTTGCGTAGTGAAGCTGACGCTTGGCTCCCTTTGGGCTCCTTGTGTCTACTGTTAGCTAACAGAACCTGGAGGAAGGGAAGGGTATTTACAATCCCTAACCTTCCAACAGGATCATAATGCGTCTCGAGACTATGTGAAGTCCTTGGGGAGCTTCACTCTCCCTCAGCGAAAATCTGACATGTTTAAAGAAAGAGAAAAAAAATTGCCCTATATCTTTCTAGGAAAAAAACGGAATGATTCACATTAGTGAATAGTGGACTCCATCATATGGATAACTATATCTAAACATTAATATATTTATAAAAAGTGAATTATTCAATAGTATTAAGATGAGCCTACCTCCCTGAAGAGCCTCTGCTTCTTTGTCCCCACTAACCGATCCAGAAATCATGTTGACATGATGGGTCTGCTGAGTCAGGTATTCCTGGAAATCCTTCACAAAGTCCAAAGGCTCTGGTTTCTTTTCACCCATCTCTGCTTTTTTTCTAAGTTTACAGTTTGTTATACCTAAGGGAAAAAAAACTGAAATAATTTCACACTATTTAGGGAGATCCAGTATGTATTAAAACAACAACAGTAACACAGACATTATGTGCAAGGAACTAAAAGCAACAGAGAACACAGTCCCTGCCTTTAAATACCTTATAATCTTCCTGGTGAACTAAATAGGACATACACAAAATGGTGAAACATTAATATATTTAATATTTAAATAAACTGGATTCAAACTTTGTCTTAGAGGATGGGAAGAAATTACAAAGACAAAAAAAAAAAAGAGAAAATAAGTCCAGATTAAAGAAATAGGCACATCAGCAGTGATTATCAATGAAGGAGACAGTAAAGAAACCAAGTGTCTTAATTAGGGCTGTCAGAGAGAATTTTCTGGATGATGGACATGTTGCACATCTGTGTTGTCCAACACAGTTGCTGCTAGCCACATGTAGCTACTGCGCACTTGAAATGTGGCTAATACAAATGACCTAAGTTTTAAATTTTTACTTATTAATTTAAATTGAAATAGCTACATATGGCTCGTGACTACCATATCGAACAGCAAAGGCTCTTAAGTCACAGGGTTCACATGAATGAAAAGCCTAGAGATAGGTGATCTAGAACATGGTGTGGTGAACCTTTTCTGTAAAAGGCCAGATAGTAAATATTTTAGGCCTTACAGATTATGCAGTCTCTGTCACAAATACTCAATTCTGTCATTGTAACTAAAAACAGCCACAGACAACATGTAAGCGAATAAGTATGGCTGTGTTCCAATACAGCAAAACAGTCATTGAGCTAGGTTTGGCCTACACGCTGTGGTTTACCGACCCCTGCCCTCAAAATCCAAATCACCACCTCCACCACCACCCGCCATCCTGCTCACTCTAAGAATTGGGGGAAAAAAATTAAGAAAGAAAAGAAAAAATCCCTGATGCTGATGTAGAGAGGGGAAGTTTCATGTGAGATTTTGTAATCACAAACTAAACTGGTCCTCATGTAGGTTTATGGCCCAACTTCACAAATCAAATAACCAAAAAGTTTTCTAGTAAGAACAAGATGAGGAAGTCTAACACCTAGGAGACAAAACATCTTTTCTTCCAGTAAAAATATTTTTATGCAAATGTATAGTCTTCTTAAATATGTCTTATACTAAAAATTTGCCTTCCTATCCTACATAATGAGTAATTTTCTATCTAAAAAAAGTTCTCATCTTTAATAGCCAGTAGCAGGCATCTAAAGCTAAAGATTAGTCACTTCTCAGCATGTACGCTTAACTTTTTCTCGAAGCATAGCATACACACAGGAAAGCACATAAATCCTAAGCGTAGAGCTCGATGAATTGTCACAAAGCGAACACACCCATGAAATCAGCACCAAGATCAAGAAACAGAAGGCTACCTGCATCCCAGGAGCCTCCCTTGTACACCTTCCAGTACTAGTCTGCCTGGGTCCTAAAAGGCTCTGAAATTGCTAGGTCATAGGTATGCATCTTCAACTGGAGATAATGCCAAATAGTTTTTCAAAGTGATTGTACCAGTTTACACTCCCACGAGCAGTGAACAAGAGTTCTGTTGCTCCACATCCTTGCCAACACTAGGGTATTTTTTGCCTTTTTCATTTTAGCCATTCTCGTGGGTGTACAGTGGTATTGCACTGGTTTTAATTGTTGTCCTTGGTAATTAATGACGTTGTGTGCTTTTTATGTTAATTAGCCACTTAGATACCCTCTATTTTATATCCACTGAAGTATCTGTTCAAGTCTTGGGCTCATTTTTCTATTAGGTTGTCTTTTCCTAATGAATCTGTAACAATACTTTATAATATTCTGGATATGAGTTCTTTACTAGATATGTGTGTTTTAAGTATCGTCTCCCACTCTGCGGTTGCCTTTTCACTTTCTTAATGGTAACTTTCAATGAACAGAAGTTCTTAATATAGTCCAATTTACCTATTTTTTTCCTTTACATTTAGGGTTTGTGTCCTTGCCAACATCTTACTTGAAGACGTTCTCCTGTATTTTCTTCTAAAAGCTTTATGATTGTCTTTACCTTTCATATTTTTATCTGGAATTGAGCTTTGTGTATGATGGGATGTAAGAATCAAAATATACTTTTTTCGGGGCCCACCCGGCGGCATAGTGGTTAAGTTTGCGCACCCTGCTTTGGTGGGTTCACAGGTTTGAATCCTGGGCATGGACCTACACACCGCTAGTCAAGTCATGCTGTGGCAGGCATCCCATATATAAAGTAGAGGAAGATGGGCACAGATTTTAGCCTAGGGCCAATCTTCCTCAGCAAAAAGAGGATTGGTAATGGATGTTAGCTCAGCACTAATCTTCCTCACCAAACAAGACAAAAAAAACTTTAAAAAAAGGGGCCAGCCCAGTGGTGTAGTGGTTAAGTTTGCACACTCTGCTTCAGCACCTGGGGTTCGCAGGTTTGGATCCTGGGCACGGACCTGCGCACTGCTCATTAAGCCATGCTGTGGTGGCGTCCCATATACTAAAAAATGGAGGATGGGCAGAGATGTTAGCTCAGGGCCAATCTTCCTCAGCAAAAAGAGGAAGATTGGCAATGGATGTTAGCTCATGTCCAATCTCCCTCACCATAAAATAAATAAATAAATATACATATATACACTTTTTTTCCAAGGAGCTATCCAATTGTTCTAGTAACATGAATTTAATAGACCAGCCTTTCTCCATTAGACTCTATTATCACCTTTCTAAATCAGGTGATTATATACATGTGATTCTATTTCTGGATTCTCTATTCTGTTCCACTGGTCTATTTTTGTCTACCCTCACATTAATACCACACAGTCTTAATAACAAAAATCTTAATATCTCAGTAATTTAAGTCTACCAGTTATATTTTTCTTCTTCAAGAATGTTTGGACTACTCTGGATCCTTCTGAGCCTAAGTTTTTCAATGACAGAACTGCAAGGTTGTGAAATAGAGGGTTCCATAAAAGCACACTTTCCAGTTAACAAAAGCTTGACCAATGTTTTAAGAACCAAAACTTCTATTTTAATTGACTTAACTGGAAACAGACTAACCCTTGACTATGTTACTATTACAGATTATTGTACTGTACAACAATGCAGTGATATCCTTAGGAACTAATGAAGAACAGAGGGCTGTTTTTGGTTTCCCCTGTTTACTGGTCCAGACTGATATATTTTTTTATTTCTTGTCTTCCTCTCTCCTTACATCTAATTTGTTCTTTAAGTTGAACACATTTAGCCAAATAAGGACGTGCAGGTGACCAAATTCTCACTTTTCTTATCGCATCATTTGTGAATAGTTCCTTTCCTCCCTTCTTAGAAGCTACCCAGAGGTTTTAAAAACGTATTATTTTTACTATCTTTTTTCACTGTTTTCTAGAAAGTTGTGGCTACTGAAAGTCTATCCTCTGGAATGAACAGAATATTATGGTATTAGGTCAAACTTACTAGCTTTAAGACTCTGAACAGCGACTTCTCTCAGCTTTAGTTTCTTATTTTGTAAAATGGGATAATAGTACCAACTTGCAGTGCTGTTTTAAGTTTTACAAGTATGTATGCATAAAGTATCTCAAAACATGTGTAGCCTACGGTATGTTCTCAGACAACAGTAGCTATTTTTACAGCAAAAAATGGTTATACCTTGGATTAAGAAATTTCTCACTGTCCCAGATTCAAAGTGTTTTCCCTTTTTCCATCAGCTCATCAACTGAGCATCTTATGTTGTCTTTTATACATCTGTTCCTTAGTTACAATGAAACGAACATGGTTCACCTTAGTCTCGTTAATTCATATATCCCATTTGCAATTTCCCAAATCAATTTGCAATTTCCCAAACTCATCTCTTCTTATTTTACTCTTTTAGGCCACCTCTTTAAATCACTTGCTTTAGTTTGGCTCAACGTTCTCAATCTTAAGGTTTATTGCTGGTTTCTGAACAAGTTTGTTTCAGTTGCTTTTTCCCATCTTACCATGTTTACTTTAACTGGTTCTCTATGTTTCCTAATTATTGCAGTACTATTTGTTTTGTGACTCGAGTTGATTCTGATTATTTGTCCTTTAAAATTAGCACTTTGGTTAGGGGAATAAGAAAGTGAGCCAGTCAGCTCCAATGAAAGATTATTAAGAATTTGATCAAGAATAATCTATAATAAGATTCTATCTCAATAAAGCTGAAAGAAAAAAGGATAATTCAAAACACACAGGATTAAGGAGCAATGTAAAAATATATGTAAAAAGGTAAGAAATATAGCAGAAAGAGGTGTAGAATGAGTTCCAGAAAGACAGAGAAAAATAAATGAAGAAATGTTTTTTTAGAAAATAATGATTGGGGCCGGCCAGGTGGCATAGTGGTTAAGTTAGTGCACTCTGCCTCTGCGGCCTGAGGTTCGAAGCTTCGGATCCAGGATGCGGACCTACACACCACTCATCCAGTCATGCTGTGGCGGTGTCCCACATACAAAATAGAGGAAGATGGGCACGGATGTTAGCTTGGGGGTAATCTTCCTCACCAAAAAAAAATTAATTAATAAAAAATAATGATCAAGAAATTTCCAGAATTAAAGATCCCTTTCAGATTGAAAGGAATCACAGAATGCAAAATAGAATACACAACAATAATAATTATTGTGAAATTTAAAAACCTCAAAGACAAAGAGAATATAAAACTTTCTGGAGAGAAAAGGCAGCCCACTCACAGAAGAAAACAATCAGATTGATATGGGAGGATCAACTGCAACATTAGGTGCAAGAGAACTACAGAGGAATTATTTAACTTCCTCAAGCTGATAAAGGATTTCTCCCAAAATCTACATCACAATTAATGGAGAAAATTTAGGCGCATTCCCTTTAGAACCAAGAACAAAACAAGAATGCTTGCTGTTACCACTGCTATTCAACATATGGCACTGGAGGTGTGGGCCCCCCTACAATGAAAAAAGAAAATAAAAGGTAAAAGGTAAGAGGATTGGGAATATAAGACCAAAAAAAAAAAAAAAAGAAAAAGATCTGGGAAAAGAGTGTCTTTTTTTAAATTTAACAGCTGTAAGGCCTTATAGATCATCTATGTTCTAATTATAAAAGTTATAATTAAGAAGAAAATCTGAGTATTTATACCGCAACCTAGCATCATTTCCTGCCAATCAGTTCATATGAAAATTGATACGTTTCCATTGGAAAATATCGGAATATATTTTAATAGGCTTCAACAAGCAAGATGAATCTTACCAAATCCTGATTAGAAAGCATAACACTGCTTCAGTTGGTGACAACGTAGAAAAAAATGCACAGGATTGCCAGTAAGCAGGCAGAAGGAAATGATATTTTTATACATGCATCTCAAGTTTTAAGAACACAAATGAGCCTAATTACAGAGGATGGCTGGCATATTTTGACAGTCTTGGCTATTATCACATTGTCACATTATAAATTTCACTGTGTTCCCTGCCATAAATTGTGTGCTTTTCAATCATAATGTATGATGGACTAAAGAAAAACAAAAACAAATTATGCCAATGCAAAAAAAGAAGATAACATTGTAAACATGAAAGAAAACTATTCTTAGAGTTTTAAATATATTGATGTGGTTTATAACCTCAGACATTCTGCAATGATTTAAAAATTAAGTGTCATTCCATCCTTAAGCATTCGTGCCCACTTGACCTACATCACATTCTCCCTCTCTCTTACTCTCTCTCTCTCTCTCACACACACACACACACACACACACAAACAGCCATGCACAGACAAGCCCTTGCAGAGGTCTAGTCTGTGGAACAGACAAGTATGAATGAAAGGTGCCCAAATCTGAACTGAGTCTTTGGTTCAAAACCCAGCTTTCTCCATCTCAAGTCAGTATTTCTAAGCACAATAAATAGAAAAAGAACAGTAATTCTGAAACTATAAAAGACTTCCTGATATTGAAAGAAATTAAGGTTTTATATCCAAACCTATCCTATCTTTAATAAAGTAATCAGTCTCAGGACTGAAAGTTTAATCTAAGAACTCCACAAATTAACCGCTATCTGGAGATGCCTATAAGACACTGATAAATTTAAAAACCTTTGCAAATGTAACATACAAATCTACCTTCAGAAATCAGCAAACTACGTTTTTATCAGAAATATCTTTCCTACTAGCCATGAATTCAACACCACAGAGCTTGTTAGCCAAAAAGTTACTTACACAAAATTTCAATGTGTAAAATCATGTCACTCAGAAAAAGAAACATATTTAATAGTTCTCTAATTCTGTTACAGATTTGGGTGGTGTATTCCAAGTCTGATCTACTCTTTCTGCTAACTGATATCTAATTATATCAACCAAAGAGAAGAGTTATTCCCATACTTTATGATTATCATTCCTCATGACACAGCAAAAATTCTAAGTCCTCCCTGTGATTACTCTGATTAAAACTAAGCTGGGTCTAGTACGGTATTCCATGCGGTGTAGGTACATGTCTATATAGAAACTGGCTAGAATGTACCTAAACTGTTTTTATGCCAATAGCTTCTCCCAAATTATCCATTCAAAGCTCAAAGATAAGGTTCTTACAAAACAACCAGAGGCTACCCATGCTAGTGAAGGAAAGAAGTATTTGAGAAATAAGCTTTGATATCCCAACAGAACATGAAAACCTCTTTACCTTTAAGCAGGTAACTGAAACTACTCTCTGATCTTCCTTGGTTTCTGATAAAGGATTTATTTGTATGACATCCTCTGATCTTCAGTCTCATATTATAAATGGGAAGTTGCTGATCAATACACACACACATGCACACAGACAATCTCTTAACCAGGAGTTAACAAAACAGAGGCATCATGATGTGAATTAGAAAACAACCACGACTATGAAATAGAGGTAATAAAAGAACCAGAATAGGCTCTTTTCCCTACCTTCCTCCCAAAGTCTATCTTTTTCATAAGCTATTGGGGAATTTTGAGAACAGCATGATTAGTGAATGGTAGGATCTATTTTATTTACCTACCATTTTTGAAAAGGGTTACTAACCATAAGGTAGAATACTTAGCAACTAATATATAATAACTTAATTTGGGAGTTAGGCAGGCTTCTACACATAAAGTGATTGCAGCTCAGTAGCTTACTTTGATAGCCTAATATTATGATCATTGAAAGATTTACTCTGTAGTAGAATACATATCAATGGAGAGGTCTGACAAATGAGGCTTGGTTTGTATAGAGAATAACATGGACCTTCAAAGAGAATTACAACACATTTCCTCTGATTACAGAACTGTCAAAAAACAAATTCTTTGAAGTCAAAATGGGACATTTTTGATACAAGTTAGAAGAAATCCAAAAGAAGAGTCACAATCTAACCTTTTCACCCCAAATCAGTTCCTCCTTTTTCTTGCCATTCCAACATTGATGAAATGTAGAGTAATAAAAATTTACTCTGGAGACACACCAAGGGACTCCAAAAGGCCATGGAGGGAATTTCAACTAAAATTGAAAAGCCATACAGAGGTCTGCAAAGAAAAGCACACCACAAATCAAAACCTTTATGACAAAAACTTAATTAGCATCTACAGGCTTAATAAACTAATAAAATAACTTGTGCCAATTTTACTATTACCAGAAAAGAAAATTAAGCTAACACATAAAGAAGAAAGCAACAGGTTCACTTTAAGAATCACCAAAGAATAACATGCACTGGTATGACTATTGGTTTTTTTCCAGGGGTGGATTCCTCAAGATTTCATTTTTGGCAAATTTTCAATGTCTTTCTAAATTCAAGTTAATTTCATTTGTTCTTAATATACTCCTAAAAGGGTCAGGCTTAATACTGCTGAACAGCTACAGTTGCATAAAAACAATGCACCACTGCTACAGGAAAACATTTGTGGGAAAGGGTTAAAAAAAAAAACCCACCACGCACACCCAATAAGAGCACATCTGACTCCCATCTTTATTATCCTCCCTAGGGCAATCCCAAACTCTTAGGGCTTTCTAGGAAATACTTTGGACCTCTAGGGGCAAAAAGCACCAAACATCTCAATTCACTGTAACAAATTCCCAAGAATAGACTAACCTGTAGCTGTGTTGAAGGCACGACAGAAATCAAAATTAGAATTCAAAAATGGTTAATTCAGAAGTTTAAAAAGTTGTTTTAAAGAAGTTTCGTTTCTTTTAAACTGAATTCTCTTAGATCTCACAATTTAAAACGCCTTTGTTTCTTCTCCCGCTTGTCACTCTTCATTCAGGTTCTGAACAGCACATTAAGGAGATACTAAATGGGCCACGTGCTGAGTGGTAGCTGGAACCAGTTTAACTTCAATTCGGAATCACAGTTACCGAGCACTTACTAGGTGCGTGGCTGGGCTACTCCCACTCCAGACAGTTTATTAAAAGACTTAAACGCCGCATGAACCTGAACAGTTCTTTGCTGCAAGGTCCTCCCCCAACCTCACATCTCCCCAAAATAGAGTGCACAAATGGATCCCTGCAGTATCATTAGATAAAAGACGGAGATTTTAGAAGTCCTTCTCCCAACGAGCAGTCGGGGACCGGCGTCCGGGCGGCATCCTCACCAGGATTCGGAACACCGAGGAGACCCGCGCCTCGGCTGACCCCCAGACCGTGGGACCCCGAGAAGAGCAACCCTCGGGGCGCCCCCCGGACGACCACCTGTCAGAGCGAGAGGCAGCTCCCTCCCCCGGAGCCTCCAAGCTCCTGCCAACGACGCAGCCACAGCATGCGCCGCTCCTTCGGGGCTCCCGGGACCACAGGCACCGCACCTCCGCACTCGAGCCAGGAATGTCCCGGGTCGTGACCCTGCCGGCCGACCGACCAACCGACCACGCCCGATCCTCCACTGGGGCTGAGTCCCGGGCAGGGTCAGCCGGCCCGCAGCGACAACCTCGCTCTCGCCTCCCGCTGCTCCTTCTTAACGGTCCTGCTCAGCCATGTCGCCGCCGTCTGAGCCAGCAGCCTGCTACTTACCACCTGACAACCGCACCGAGTAACCCCCACCGCCTTGTTCAACGCCGCTGCCGTCGCCGTCGCCGTCTTCGTCACCGTCGCAGCCGCCGCCGCCATGTTTGTTGTGTCTCCAATTTCCTTCCCGCCCCACTGCCTTGCCCAAGTCTCGCGTAGACTGTGTGTCTCTCTCGGGTTTCCGCAAGCGCGAGGGGGCGTGGTCAAGAAGGAAGGCGGGACGGAGTGGGCGGGGCCCTGGCTTTGCCCGCCCACAGGCCCTGGAGCGCGGAGCCCAGGGGAAGAGGAGCGATTCCGAGGGGTCCGCGACGCCAACCAGGCCTGCTGCAAGGATGGAGGCAGCGGCGGTTCGGGTGCTGCGCGGCAGCACGCTGGTGAGTGCAGTCGCGACGGCCGTCCTGGGGGTCCGGGATGACCTTGGCCCCGGCGATGGGGTCTTCTCCTAACGGGACCGGGACTTCCGCTCCACATCCTGGTCCCCCGCCTCCCTCCCTCCGCCTGGTCGGTCTCAGACCTTTCGCTGCGGGCCGACCACGGCCCCGACCTCCCGCCAGGCCTCCGCCAGAGCCGTCTCCGCTTCTGTAAGGAGAGCTGGATGTGGCAGCTGGTGAGGAGTTTGGGGTCTGGTCGAGAAGCTTCTTTGGCGGAACGAGCACCTAGTGTGGGGTCGCAGAGCCACGGTTGCAAGATCTCCGTTGGGCCCTGGGAGCCGCCGACTCTCGGGTCTTTGGAGGCATTTTGCAGAGATGTCACCTCTCCGATGCCGCCTTTCCCTAGCGATTACATTTCATCCCCTACCCCCGAAAAGATTGTCAAAATAAAGGCACAGTCTCATTCTGAGCAGAGTGTATCCGTGTCCTCCCTTCCGCGGACCTGCTCCATATTTGGGCAGGGACGTCGGACCTGGTTACCAGGAGAATCCCCTCTGCACCCTGTCTCGTGGCTGGGGCCCGAGCATCTTCCCTGGGTGAGCTCACCGCGGGGCGGTGGACCCATTCCCGTCCCACTTCCTCGAACTTGAGCTGAAACCGGGAATATCCACCCGTTGTACCTAACTCTGCTCTTTGGACCGACACAAACTGTTGATTCTTCTCTTGTGTCGGGGTTCTCGTCACATTAAATGTTCCTACTCTCTTCAACCCTTCGTCCTATGGCATGCTTCCAGAACCTTCGCACATTTCGATGCACTCTTGTTTGTGGGTACACTTGATTGGGAACTTTCCCGCTACTGGCTGTTTACTTTTTATATTTGTTTGCATTTGCTTTAATGAGTTAAAGGCTTTTCAACTGCTGGTTCAGTCTTATGACCCGAGGCAGGACTCTTTTTGTTTCATTAGAGATAATTAGTGTTGACTTTTATAGGCTTGGGATATTAAGAAAAGTGTTAAAGTCATGTTAGTATATTGTCCCAAAGAAAAACAAATTTATGGTTACTGTTTAAGATTGTTTTATAATTGTTTAATAGTTTAGTAAAGAAAATTCCCTGGGTTTTGCAATTCACAATTTGACTCTTGTTTTAGATCCAGCACTTAATTGCCCACATACTGTGTGGCAGTCATGTTCTTGGTGCTCTACCTGCATCATGTCATTCAATTCTCACAACCATCCTAAAAAGTAGTTTAATCGTTCAGCTGCAGAGGCTAACGCTGAAAAACATTAAGTGACAACGCAAAGTTACTCAGAAAATGATAGAGCTGGTTTGATTCTAATCTTGACCTTCATTCAGGACTGCCTCCCCTTCCTTAGAGATATCAGAGACCTATTTTGTTTGGATTTGTTGGTTTATTGTGGCTTATCCTCCCAATAGCTTTGGGAGGATAGGGTGGGGTGCCTTTGCCCTAGGCAAAGTACTCTGATCAGTCTTAGGGATCTTTTAAGTTTATGACCAGGTCCTTGACTTCAAGAAAATTACGTGGGTGTTTTTGAGGAAGGTTGGCCCTGAGCTAACATCTGTTGCCAATCTTTCTCTTTTTCTTTTTTCTCGTGGGTGTTTTTGAGGAAGGTTGGCCCTGAGCTAACATCTGTTGCCAATCTTTCTCTTTTTCTTTTTTCTCTCCAAAGCCCCATTACATAATTGTATATCCTAGTTGTAGGTCCTTCTAGTTCTTCTACGTGGGACGCCGCCTCAGCATGGCTTGATGAGCAGTGAGTAGGTCCCCACCCAGGATCCAAACTGGTGAACCCCAGGCTGCCGAATCGCAACGCGCGAACTTGACCACTAGGCCACCGGGCCGGCCCCAAGAAAATTATATTTTTAATTGGGGAGACAGGGTATATGTTTTAAGAAATGCATATTAGGACAGTAGAAAACAGCATACTGCCAATGCCAAATAAATAGCATGGAGAGGTGTGTTTATAGGAGATGGGACTTGAACTGAGGATCAAAAGAGGGGATGGCTTAGGTTTAGGTAAAGCAGCCAAGGGATGGAGTATTCCAGGCCAAGGAGCTGTGTAAGCAAATGTGCAGAGTTAGGAATATACTATGCTTCTTTAAGAAAGAATCATTCCAGGGTAGCTAATGTGGTAAGGTTGCAGATGGGTGAAATAGGTCAAATGCCAGGTCCTTATCTTATTAGAGATTCTTTCTGTTCCTGTTCCTGTAGCAGTGAGTGGTGTCTAAACAGCATTGCACTCACCTGGACACAAATGGCAGTGTTTCTTTGCACATGCAAATGTGTCTTTGTTTCCCACCGTTCTTTCTCTCTGGTGCCAGGAAGACTGAGTAACCATAAAGATCTCTGGCAGCCATAAGATTCTTTCTCTTTTCTCTCAGGATCCTTGCATACTAGCCCTCCTTTGGGCTTATATGTGTCTTGATTCCTTTTTTCATAAGTGCTAGACCAGGGTGTGTCAGTTTTTGCACTGCTGACATTTGAGGCCAGATAATTCTCTATTGTAGGAGGCTGTCCTGTGCATTGTAGGATGTTTAGCACCCCTGACCCCTGTGACAACCAAAAATGTGTCCAGACATTGCCAAATGTCCTCTAGGGGCAAAATCACACCCCCGGTTGAGAACCACTGGTATAGACCTGTGCTCCATGACAGTGGGAAAAGGTGGTCTTTCTCCTTATAACCTGGTAGAAAACACTTTCTCAATCTACTGTTTGCCACACCCAGTTTGTTGACTATAGAAATTGATCTTCAAGATACTAACAGGAGCCATTGAGATTCTGAGGTGCTGTTGGCCAAAGGGTTTTACAAGATACCACTTAGACCATTTCAAAAGTTCACCTGTGGTGTAACAAGGCCCTCAACTAGGTGATAGCACTGATAGTTGGAAAGCAAGACACATTAATATAGGAAGGCTTGAGAAGATTTGGTAATTATCTTGAAATGAAGGAATTAGGTGGACTCCACATTTTCTAAGTGGAGTGGTTTAGTGATGGACAAAGACTGGGACGTCTGGAGGAAAAGTAGTTTAGGGGGAACAGGAGGAAAATGATTTATTCTCTTTTAGACTTCAGACTTTAAAAAGTGTCAGTTCAACTTAGAACTGCAAGTGTTTTGGAAGCTGAGCAGGAGATGGATCTGGAAACAAGCAGAAAAATCAGAACTAGAGATACAGGTCTGAGCCTTTGGAGTACATTACAGACCATTTTGGGTGAATGTTGAAGACAGGCAAAGCGAAAGGAGAATTACTGTAGGGTGTCAGTTACAGGAGGCTTTGCGACAAATATGCTTTGTTCAGAATTGGAGCAAAAGAAGGAAAAGGATATTTAAGTCCAGTCTTAAGAGCAAAAGTACAAGCAGAATTTGGGCCATATAGAGTAAAGAAAACAACCCAGCAAAAGAGACGAATGTTTTGAGAAGTGCAAAACACAAAGTAACCCAGGGACAGTTTGCGGAAATGTTGGAATGCAAATTGAGGCAGGGTGTGAACTTGGTCCATTTAACAATGCAGAACAGCTCTGGGTTCACAGGCTCCCTTCATTCAATTTGGTATCCACCTGGCCCCTACTAGTATTTGTGCAACTCCTGGTCTGGAACTCAGGTCTCCTGACTTCTATTTTAACTGTAATTGTTCTTTCTGCTACTAACCTGGTTTCTCTGAAAAGGAGTATGGGTCAAAGAGATTCCCAGTACAGTCATGCGCCGCATAATGGCATTTCTTCTCAACAAGAGACCGCATATACAATGGTGGTCCCATAAGAATAGTACCACATAGCCTAGATGTACCATCTAGGTTTGTGTAAGTATACTCTATGACATTCGACAATGACGAAATTGCCTAATGACATGTTTTTTAGAACATATCCCTGTTGTTAAGTGACACACATGAGTATACCTGGCAAGGCATTGGACCCAAGTTAATTGACAACTGAAAAAAAATTTAAGTTCATTAATAATTCTATCTTTTAAGATTTCTTTGGAAACAGAGGGAAGTTAGTGTCTGGTTTTGTTTTTGTATACTGGTAGTTTGGGAAAGAGCACTTGTTGACTGGGTGAATGTCACACAGAAGGCAAACCGGTCCCCTTTATGCTGAGTCCCTGGCATTGTGCCCTGTCTTGGGTTATTTAGCCCTCTCCTGAGGCAGTCGCTCTTATTCTTCCGGAAGTTGGTGGCATTGTTAGGAACTACTAGATACTGGAAGGAAGAGCCCGAGACTAGTGGAAGGGAGAGGTTACATTTTTAGTAGTTTCAGAGAACACCTAGAACAGAAGCTACTGTTTATGAAGAAAGCAAGCAGAGGTTAGAGAGATTCTGGTGTAGAAGTCCTGACTTGGGGATGCGAAAGCAGAGAAAGGATCAACTTAAAACCTAAAATGAGATATGCAGTACTTAAATCTTAAAATAGATATCCTGGCTTAAGTCAGAATTCAGTAAAAGGTCTGTCTAGAAGAAGATTGGGAATCCTTGAATTATTAGGAAATAGAGAAATAAACCTTGCATTATTTACTGTACTAAAGAACATATAAACCCTGAAGGATAAAATGAGATTAATAAGCAAATTCTCATACCTCCTCCTCCTCTTCATGCTTTGCCCTAAGGGAAACTTGCTGCCTTGACAGGACTCGGCCTCTCCCCACCACAGAGCCTAAGGCGGTTGATAAAATGTGGCTGCTGTAGTTTCAACAACTGACTCATTACCTAATGGGGCCCTATCAGAGTCAGTTGCAAATTCTGTATTAAATATTGTCCCATAAACCTGCAGAACTATGTGTATACCATATTGATCCTTACATCCCAAGGAGCATAAAGACATCATGAAAATCACTTTTCTGATTTTGATTAGGTTAATTAACCTAAAGCAATAACAAGCAGTGAGCATAATTAAGCACATTGGCATTTAACCTTGTATTTATTACATAAAGACACAGCATGGTGGACCTTCCCCCCTCAACTACTACCTCCTGTTGGAATACCTCTTTAATTTACACATTTTAGACAACAGGTACAATTTGGCCTAGAGATACAATGTTTAAGTATTTATTCATTAAATTCTTCTAAATTGACTTAATTCTCTTAAACCATACCAATTCCTGTAATTTTAAAGTCATAACATTTGGTTTCTCTAGTTTTAAAGTATTTTTTTATTTACTTTTGGGGGGGGAATAATTGAATTTTTTTAAACTTTATTTTCAGTACATAATTGTAGATTCTCATGCAGTTGTAAGAAGTAATACAAAGAAATCCTGCATACTCTTTATCCAATTTGCCCCAATGCTAACATCTTACAAAACTATAGTACAATATCACAACCAAGATATTGACATTGATACAGTCCATCACACTTATTCAGATATCTCCAGTGTTATGTGTAAATTTATATATTTAGTTCTATGCAATTTTATCACACATATGTTTGTGCATCCACCACCACAGTAAAGCTACAGGACAGTTCCATTAGCACGAAGACCCCTTGTGTTACCCTGGTATAATCACATGACATCCCTAACCATCCCCCTCCACCCCACCTGTCCCTAACCCCTGATTTGTTCTCCATCTGTATATTTTTATCATTTCAAGAATGTTAGAAAAAATGAAATGATACGTTGTAACCTCCTGGGATTGGCTCTTTATACCCAGCATAATTCTCATGAGATTCAGACAAGTTGTTGCCCAAATCAATAGTTTGTTCCTTTTTGCTGATGAGTAGTATTCCATTGAAAAGGAGGAAAAAACTTTTCCTCTACTCTCTTGGGTTCAGTGGCTGGAGTCTGGGAATAAACTGACAAAAGACACTAACTGGAGGAAAAAGGTTTATTTCGTATGCATAGGGGAGCCAACAAAAAAAGGAGCTGGCTCTTGAAATGGTTCAAGTTAAAGGCTTACATAACTAACTGAGTAGGGGAAAGGGAGGGGGAGAAATTGAGTCTATGGGAAAAACAAATAGGGTTCTTTAGAAAAGACAAATGGTTTTTTAGGAGGTAAGAAAGTTGGTGATAATGTTTATCTATACAGGTATGACTGGTCTTTCCATAAAACTCCTCTGAGAGGGGATTTATGGTAGCCTCATTTCCCAAAAGTTGCTACTTTTAGTTAGATAAGGGAAGCTCCAAGAAGACTTTTTTCTGCATCTGTTGAATCTCAGATGTCTTCAGCTTAAAATAATCTTTATGCTAACTCTGGGGTTCCAAGTGAGTCCCTACACCATGAGGGATAGACCACAGGTGCTTAACCTTTCATACCTCCTGTTGACAGACATCTAGGTTGTTTCCAGTTTTTTTACTATTATGAATAAAGCTGCTATGATCATTTGTGTGCAAGTTTTTGTTTAAACTTAGTTTTCATTTCTCTAGGATATTGCTGGATCGTATGGTAACTGCATGTTTATGAGAAACTGCTAAACAGTTTTCCAGAGTGGCTGTACCATTTTACATTCCTACCAGCAGTGTGTGTGAGATCCAGTTTCTCCTCATCCTTGCCAGCAGTTGACTGTGTTAATTTACTTTTAAAATATCTTTTAGTTTCCAGCTAGATTGGAGAATGAGATATTCTGGTTAGTTGACAATTAAAAGATCCTTCTTTTAGGTATTATACACATTTAATTATATCATAAAATAATATTATATTACCTTTCCTTTATCCATAAAGTTGAACCAGTGCAAAAGGACATGAAAGATACCATCAAAATTTGTTTATCAAGAATGAGCACTCTGATGATCTAGCTCTAGAATCATTATATGATCTTTGTGGACTTATAAGTCAAAAAGGACTTAGAAAAAAATTAGATTTGTTCATGCATCTATTTTCTTTAGCCAGAATAAATATGCACATTAAATGTAAAAATTGAATACAAAGAATCCTAAAAATAATCATGGGCTAATCTCTTCATTATCTTAGAGTAAGGAAGGTCATTCTGATTAAAAGCCGGATACCACCACCCAAAGAAAGAATAATTTTGACAACATAAAAATCAAAAACTTCTGGGGGGCTGCCCGGTGGCGCAGCGGTTAAGTTCGCGCTTGGCAGACCAGGGTTCGCGGGTTCGGATCCCGGGCTCCTGCCGACACACTGCCTGTCAGCCACACCGTGGCGGTGTCCCATATAAAGTGGAAGAAGACGGGCACAGATGTTAGCCCAGGGCCAGTCTTCCTCAGCAAAAAGAGGAGCTTTGGCAGTGGATGTTAGCTCAGGGCTGGTCTTCCTCGCAAAAAAAAAAAAAAAAAATCAAAAACTTCTGCATGACAAAAACCAAACAAACAAAAAAACTGTAAGCAAGGTCAAAAGACAAGTAACAAACTAGTTTAAAAAATTCTCAACTCCTGTCACCAAAGAGCTATTTTCCTTAATTTACATAGTACTCCTGGAAATCAATAGGAAAGAAAAAAAGTAAAAGAAATTGAATGGGAAAATGGGCAAAGGACATGAATAAATGAACAGAAAAAGAAATATAAATGGTTCTTAAACATATGAAAAGGTGTTCAAACTTATAAGAGAAATACAAATATAAGAATGCTTTTTTAATTAAAATAAAATAATATTAAAAACAAGATGTAGTGTAGTCCAGGGCTTTGGTAGAGTGGTGTCTCCAAAGCAGTGTCTACTTTCCATTAGTCCTCATTACTGAAGTCAGTCCCAATACAATGCAGTTGGCTAAAGAACAAATCCCATTATCCTTCTGTCTTTAATAACAGAAGGCATTCTCTTCCATCAGTACCGTCAGTCTGGCCGCACACCTGGTTGTGCCGGCAGTGCAGGATAGGTTGCAGAGAGACTGAAGAAAAGACCTGGAGACAGCACACAAGACATAAGGTTTGTTGGGACTTAGAGGGAGTGTCCAGGGGCAGCCAGCTGGGCAGAGCTGTGCACTGCTACCACAGACAGGGAGGGGCTTGCTTATATAGGCTGGGAGCACAAAGGCTATGTGCTTGCCAAAGGGGGCTTCGCTTGGTATGGCCAGCGTTCCCAGAAACATGTGGAGCTCACGTGGAGGAGCTCTGTGTTCCTTCATGATGTTCTCTGAGATAAGTTAAGATCCAGGCTGGCCAGGCCCTGGATCATTACAAATCCCAGTAGCTGGGCGTCCTGCCCATACAGTTGGCATCCTGCCCAGAAAGGGGCCAGAAGGACAAATGGCTCTTACAGGGCTTGCAGTTTATTGCTGAGCATGTGAGACCCTACACAATCTAACCCATTCTTCACCCTGCCCCTTAGGTAGTGACTTGGGTTAGTCTTTTATGCTTCCTAAAGTGGGACCTGGTTTAAAAAAAACAAGCGTTCTTATACACAATGGACTATCTTGCAACTATAAAGAACAGAATGGAGGTACTCTCTAGGTACAAATGTGAAAACATCTTGATACCAGACCTCTTAATCTCAAGTTCATGTGCCTGATGCACAATAAGCCAATCACTGAGACACAGGTGCTTGGAGATGGAAGAAGGGTTTATTCGAATTGGCCAAAACGAGAAGGCAGGAGGATAGGTTCTCTCAAATCTGCCTTAACAAAAGAAGAAAGCAGGGGTCATATAGAGCTGAGGGGCTTGGGAGGAGGAGTTTTGGAGAAACACAGGGGAAATCCATGTTTCTTTCACTCCAGATAAGCCCTTGGGCACTCAGACTTCTGGGCATCAGTGGCAGCTGGGGGCTGGTTATCTGGTGATCATAACTTCCTTAAAAGGATTCTTTTTCTTCTGAAAAACAAGCTCATAAATCCTTGTGACCCTTGAGTCACCCTCAGGTTAAACAAGAAAACAGCAAATTAACAAGATAAACTTCTTTTCATCTGTGTCTGTGGTGGGAACAAGGTGGAAGGATAATCATGTTCTTGTTGAATATTTACAGGTACCTGGCTTCAATCTCCAGAATATATTGCTACATGAAAAAAAGGAAGGTATAGAATAGAGTACATAGTGTGCTACTTTTTAGAGAGGACAGGGAGGAAAATAAGAAAGTATATTTGCTTCTATTTGTGCGGCCAAGTGTTGCTTAATGACAGGGATATGTTCTGAGAAATGTGTTGTTAAGAAATTTGTCATTGTGCAAACATAATAGAGTGTGCTTACACCAGCCTAGATGGTAGAGCCTACTACCAACCTAGGCAATATAGTACTCATCTTATGAGACCACCATCATACATGTGGCCCGTCATTGACCAAAACAGTGTTATGTGGTGAATGACTATATAAAGAATACTACAAGGGTACATAAGCAGCTAATCAAAGTGGTTACCTATGGGCTGGTAACAGAGAAGTGGGCTGGGTGGGAATGGGGCAACAGCTTTTTTGAACCTTGTTACCTGTTCAAAACAAAAGAAAAATTTTAAAGCCAGACGTCTGGGACAGGGGGAGAGAGGGGGGTGGGAGCACATTCATGGATCATTATCTTGGACAAGTGAATGGTTTGGCTTTTGAAAGTTGTGTTAAAAAAAAAATTCAACTGAGTAAATTTTAAGATTCTATTGGCTTTGTTCAGTGATTCATGAATCAGGCAGCATCCCATCTAGCAGGTAGAAAGGAGCTCCAAGGAGCTGTACAAAATGAAAGACTTTTATAGGCAGAAGGGAGCAGGAACAAGGAGGTTATACTAGCAGAAGGGAGATTGGTTGTGGCAAGGTCACTCTCCTTTAGGGGGCAGCAGGAGTCTATCAGGCAGATTACCTCACGAGGTAATTCCAGATTGACTGGTTCCATCCCTGGAACTGAAACTGGAATTAAGTTAGGTATTAAGTCTCAATTTGGTGACGTGGCACTTAGCATAAGTGACTCCATTTTGGGCTTGTTGTCTCTTTTTTAACAATTCCCCCCTTTCGGTCAGACTCTCAGCCTGAGAGATGTGATCAAAATTTGAGGTTTTAGCACCACTCCCAGCTGCCGCTCCAAGGTTCTCGCCATTTAAAGATCCTCTGTGTGGTGTTCACAGGTCATGACAACCTTTTTGCTGAGTCTCTGTGATATTCACAGATCATGACTTCAGGTTCACGTTTTTTAGGTCAGTCATTCTCTTGGTTCCTTTTCTGATGTTCCGGTCTTAGGGAGATCATTTGCTTGGTGGTTACTGCCTGCAAATATGCATTTAAAGCTTTTGAGAGGACACAGTGCACCAAGGGGACTCCTATGATAATTTAGGCAGGATAATTCCCCATGTCTGGAGTGCACTTTGGAGCCAACGTCCTCAAGACCCAAACCAACCAAAGTCAAATAAGTCAAAGGAAGACCCTGTTGAAGGAGTCACTTTCTTAAGCCAAGTGGCTTGCTCAGTGATGTTATGTAATTGAGTTTCAATTTCTACAGAGGTGTTAACCCAGGTGCATCAAGTTGTGTTGACCATAGAACAAACGCCTCCTTGCTCAGCTAAAAGATAATCAAGGGCTATCCTATTATCAAGAAGAACTTTAGCCAGAGAGTTTAAGGATTTTGTTGGGCAGCTATTGATTTAGTAGTGGATTCTGCAATACCTTCAAGAGTTAAGAGAGTTTCCTGATCATAGCCTCATTCGCACCACTCCTAACCAGATACCTGCCAAGGGAAGCAAAAAAATCCTGAATCATGAATGCCTCCTGCTTGGTCCTTTTTAGCTCGACCATGTAAATTCAGGGGAGTTGACCAATGAGTTGTCTCATTTTGATTGTGGACAGTTAGGGGCGCTGTTAGATAACCTAAGAGGCATTGCCCGGTTATGCCTCACCATCTAGGCATTCATAGGCCCAAGGAGAATGATAACCACCACAGACAAAGATAAATCCTGTCAAGGCACAAGCCACTTCTACTAAGGCAGCACTGTTAATGCATTCACTCAGAGATTGTTGCATTTGCCCATTCAAGCCAGGGGTCAGTTTGGTTTTCAGCACATTTGGGAAGTAAATCTAGCCTGACATAAAAAGTTGTTCTAAATTCCTTGCAAAGATGAGTGCTGCTGGTGAGATCTTTTCATGATTGGGGGCTGATTTGATTAAGATAATCATAAGAACATGGAGGTGCAAATGTACTACAATTTGCATAGGTATTTTTGTCTAATTGGTCAAGTACGGTTATAATTGGAGAAAGGTAAAAACAAGGCACTGGATGTCCTGGCTGTAAAAGTCAGACTCTGTAAGTGACTTCTAAGGGGGGTCAATTGTAGTTTATGGTGACATTAGGAATAGAAGAAAAATTGGTCACAAGGAGGACCAGGAGGTATCATGGTATCATGGACAGATCAGAGTTTTTGATGACCAATCCAGCAGTCTGAAAGGTTACCCCACTTAACAATGGCCTGGGAGGTATGGATGATGGTATTCTTTCCAAGCCAATGCCAGAGCAAAGGATAGAAAGAGAAGAAAAAAGGGTTTCGTGTTACAGTATGAAGTCTTGATCCAGTGTCTTGGGTCTACCTTGATGTCAGCTACTTCTCTTCCTGGTCAGTTTGATTTTGGGGTCTCCAGTGGCTGCACAGGACTAGATGTCAGGTGGAGCCTTCTTTAGTTGTGAAATATGCACCTAATTTGCATATTTGCTGCCACCTTGTAATTTGGCAGCAGTATCAGAGTTTTTAGTAGGGTCTTTTCAATGAATCTCACTTTTGCAAAAGCATCTGAGTAAAACAGTAACTGTCTATAAATGACAGAAGACTCAAAAATGCACATGGTTAAAGGTCTGATGAGAGTTCAATATAAGGGAATTGACAGGGAAATTTGGTTATTTCTGTGACACACATTTTTAAGATAATAACTGGAATTATGACTAATAACATTATACCAGGACACATCATACTTTAGGAATTTTGTATAATTTCTGGAACATTTATAACATATACCTATACAAATACAACATAAAAAAGGCTTAGTATTACTTCTTATTTAACAATGCTTCCCATATAATTTAACGTATCAAATAAGACTAATTAGTTTGACATCGTTTTTTTAAGGAGAGAACATATCTTTTGAGATGTTCCAGGGGCCCTCTGGAAAATCCTAAGGTTAGTTCAAGATCAAAAAGACTTCATTTAGGAATTGATTTGGGGAAGTTGTAAAAACGTCAGAAGGTTTGAACATTTGACTAAATAGGATCACAGATCATTATGAAATAATACTCAATTGTCTATTAAACCAAAGTGGCAATAGAAGATGGTAAAGGCAACTACAGAAGGTTACATAGTTGTGAACAAAACTTAGCTCTTTTCCTATTGAGAAGATTGAGTTTTCTTATGTATTCGAAGACCTGATGAAGACAAGGTGAAGCACAATCAGTTATTCTGGTGTGACACAACCTTTGCTGTCCAGGCACATTACTTCAAAGGTAAAGAAACTTTCACAATCTGTTTTCAAAAGCTGACCCAAAGTCCAAGAAAACTTTTCCTTTTAACAGAGAAAATCTAACCCTGAGTCTGCACAAGTATATTTTTGATATAAAAACTCATCTTTTTAAGTCAAATAAATTCGTTTCAATCTTAGCCAGCTTGACCACACATAAAATTCCTTCCCCAAGATTTCCACAAACCTTCTACAATTTTGTCCTATGGTTTTGTCCCTCTTTCTCATTCTGGAACAATCAGTCATTCTACTTTCCTTACCTACTTTTCATACATAGTTGTTTCCTTTCACTTTTGTTATTTCTAAGTAGTTTTAATTACATATATTATTAGAATTCTTAACCTTTAGAATCCTTAATTCCTAGTGAAAACTAAGAAGTAAGCAATTGTGGACTGTCTCTTACACTAGCATTCTGTGGGTTGGCAGACTTATAAATACATTTCATAATTTCCTGAAGTATATTCTTACTCATAGTAAATTTTTCAATGTGGCACAAAACATGTTTACTAATAGACCCAAATATCTTAAGTTTATTGGTAACAAGAAGCCAAAAGTAGATACATGTATGTTCAGTAACTGCCTCATTATTTTATTTTATTTGGTAGTGTTCTAGACATTCATTGACTATCCAGCACTTAATTTAATTTAGAAAAACTCTAAGGTTTCAAGTTAGCAAAAAGATTTGGGGAAACAATTTAAGTAGACCTACTATAAAACAATTATTGCTGAAAAGTTCACCTGGAAACTTTTATCCCTCTTACATCTGTTTAATTTATTTGCTCCCAACAATTATGTTTAGTCTACCCACAAAAACTTTCTGAGACATTAGACAAAGTCAGCCATTATCCCAAGCAATTTTTCTTGCTAACATATTTTGTAACAGAGATAACATGAGCTTATTTTATTTACCAAAGATTATCTCCGATCACATGGACTTGAAAAACATTTGGATTAGTTTCTATATTTCTGAGACTTTTAGTAGTCTTTAGTTCATATAAGCACTTGTTTTTTAAGCCAATTAAATAGAACTCATTTACAAATTAATTTAGCAATACCATCTGAAGGTAGAAAAATATTGTACATTTACAATGTACGTATATAGATGCACATAAGCATACAGACAAGCACAAACAGAGACCTTATAACTTTGGTTCTAAAATTTTAGCCATGAGACAGGGATGATAATGCAAAACTCACTGGTTTGCAGAAGGACAGTTGAATCCAAATCGTGTTTCTGGCAGATGGAGTAAATTAGGGTCACCTGCTCAGATGGCTTTTTATTAATATTTATGGAGAAGACACTTAAGATTTCTCATTCACCTAAGTGCCAAATAGCCTTTCCTCCCCCTTTTTTTCTCCTTCTGATAAGAATTACCTCTCTGAAGTTTGCCTTTCAAAGAGATGGCCTAGATAAGAGTTCTTGGAGAAGACCAGGTGGGACATTTACATGTCAGAGGCACGGAGAAAGAGTGCAAGTTCCTCCAAGAAGGACTTGTGTTTCCTAAGGCTAGAATTGTTAACAATACTTATAAGCCTTTTGAGATGAATAGGGAAGGTTTGGGACTGGTGAAAAGGATAGGTAGGCTTTGAGTTGCTTCTAGAGCTGCATTTCTGTTCTTGTAAACTCAATTTATAGGACAAAGATAGTTGTTTTTAATTCCTCGAAGAATTGGTTTACAACCTGAACGCCTTCAAAGGGCTGATCCATCCATCCAACTGTATTACCTTCAATTTGCCTCTTTATATCAGGGAGAAGATCTTCTACTAAGATGGAAATTAAAAGATTTCTGTGTTTTAGATTTAGAAGTTTATCTTTGGCATGTTTTTTCCCCTCTAGGTGCATTTTGGCAAACTTCTGACCGTAGAGCTAAAAAAAATGTTTTCAAATATCTTGTCAGACTTCAGCCAGAACAAACAGTGAATATTCCTGGCGGTATTGGACGAGTCTATGACACATGAGGTGTTCCCAAAGAGGGTGCAAAAGATATTATCCTCCCAAGATCCAGAGCCACTCCCAAAGACAGCCAAAAGGTAGACTTAGACAAGTTATCTGAGGGCTGCCAATAGACCTCAGGCACAAAGTGAGTTTAACCCACATTTCTGTCCAGCCATATCCAGCCGCAAATGGAGTGCAACCCATATTTCTGTCCAGCTATATTTTGGGGCCCCAAACCTGACAGCTACCACGCCAAGTTCTCAGGACACAAAACAAGACAAACAAGAAGGTAACAGCTGTCCCTGGGAGAGAAAGGTTCAATACTCAGTGCATCTGGGTTTGGAAAGGAAGGGACAGCTTGAAATTTTATTTTCCTCTCTTAACCAGGCACTACAGACAGAGATTTGCAGGAGCTGGCTCTAGCAAGAATTCTCATCCTTTGCTAGCTTCTGCCAGTTTTCCCAGGATCCTATCTACAGACTCTGGTATCTACCAGAATTTGGCAAGGTTTTCCATTAATTTTAATTTTAGTTTCTCCTTGGCTGTTTAAGGGAATAACATAGCAGTTTACCAGAAAATCCCTCAGAGTCCCATCAGCCCTGGGAGGGGTCCACATGGGGGCCCTCCTTTGGGGATAGATATGGGGGCATTCAAATTGCTGTTGAAGGATTACCATAAAACTTTTGAGGACAATCTTTTTTCCAGTGTCCCAGTTGACACATTGATCCCTGGGCCAGAGTTTTGATGATGGACCCCTGGGATGGTGCAATGGGGGAGGCCCAGTGTTATTTTAGGTTTCTGGCCATGGAGCTGTTGCAACTGTAAGGCTAATAGCTAGGCGAACTTTTGTTTATGGTCTTGTTCCAAAGTCCTTGTTACCGCCCAAAAAGGGAGTTTGTCTGCCCACTGCAAGACTTGCCAGTAGTCAAGAGGTAAGGTGGTAGAAGAGAAAAGACTTTTTATTACAGCTTGCTAGCAAGAGAGAAGATGGCCAACTCATGTCCAAAAGAACTATCTTACAGAACAAAGACTATGGGCCAGTTATATAGGGGGCTGGTCTCTGGGTTGGGGAGACATCTGGTCTCTGGATGGGGGCATCCATCTGACCTCTGGGTGGAGGCAGACGTCTGGTCTTAGTTCCTGCTAGTCTTTTGTTTTACTGGATGTGCATCAGGGACTGGAGCAGTGCCCTACACCCTGATCTTTCGGTTGCCATTGATGATGGCTATCAGCATAGACTGCCCGGGGTCATCACATTCCTAAGGAACTCAAAAGAAAAAAGTTATCAATTTATAGCAGGTGGGAGGGGCCAAAAATCTACAGAGCATGTCTGGGCTAGTTAATCAGAAGTCATTCAAAGTTACAATAGGGTTTCTTTTCTACAGTATGCCTTCCTTTATGTCAACCTTGTCTTGAGCTGGTATCATCCTTACAAAGTACTTAGCTATGGTCACAAGTTTAGTCAGACCAGTGGCCTCCCATCCTGTTTTCTGCCTTTTTATCAATCCACTAATCTCAGGAGATAATCCATTTACAAATAGGGCAGCTAGAGCAGATTGGATAACATCATTTATTGTATGGAACCGAGAATGCCGTAGGAAGAGAGCTTCCAGATGGCCTTTCAAGTCTGCTACAGATTCATTTTTCTTTTGTTTGCGTGTTTGAATAAAAGACCAATCAGTGGGAGCAGGGAAGTCTGTAGCAATCGCTTTTAAAAGATTCGTTGCTATTTTGCAAGCTTTTCCAGGTCCATAAGCAGACCATGTTGAAGATCAAGGCTCTCAGATATCATCCTCAGGTTTATGCATTCTGCTTCCTGCATTCATTTTTGGCTTCACCAGGTCCCACCAGCATGTGCACAAGCTGATAAAGATCTGGCAGCTTGAGGTCACAGGCCCTGATAAGGAATCTAAGTTCTTCAGAAAACTTTTGGGGATCCTCCCTGGGTTTCGGAAATTCTTTAACTATAGCCTTTAGTTCAGTCTTTGACCAAGGAGTGCAAGATACCTGAAGAGGATTGCCTGCAGCCTTGGGTGGTCTTACTTTACAAGGTAACTGTTTAGAGGCCTGCCCAGTGGTGTAGTGGTTAAGTTCGTGCACTCCGCTTCTGGCGGCCTGGAGTTCACAGGTTTGGATCCTGGGCGTGGACAGATGCACCACTTGTCAAGCCATGCTGT
This sequence comes from Tapirus indicus, assembly GCA_031878705.1. Classification (NCBI taxonomy): domain Eukaryota; kingdom Metazoa; phylum Chordata; class Mammalia; order Perissodactyla; family Tapiridae; genus Tapirus; species Tapirus indicus. Next base: position 9,727,059 of record CM062921.1, on the reverse strand, counting down.
GGCGGCATCCCATATAAAGTAGAGGAAGATGGGCACGGATGTTAGCCCAGGGCCAGTCTTCTTCAGCAAAAAGAGGAGAATTAGCAATGGATGTTAGCTCAGGGCTGGTCTTCCTCACAAAAAAATAAAAAGTAACTGTTTAGTAGTCTCTTCAGAGTGGAAAGGCAGTTCAGATAGAGAATTAGTAGAACTTGAGTACTCAGGTAAAGGAGGATAGAGGAGAACAGTAGGAGTGATATCAGTCTTATTGTCTTTTTGTTTTAGGCACCTCTTGTGTCTTTAATTTTTCATTAGCCTTTTGCAATGGATATTTCAATGAAGCTATTTTGGAATCCTGAAGCCTTTTGGAAGCTTCTATATAGATATCCCATTCTGTTGTTTGATTTGGGGACCCTCACTTTCAAGTGCACTTCTTTATTTTTTATTATTTTATTGTTTATTGATGTCTTAATAGTTTATAACATTGTGGGGTTTTAGTTGTACATTATTATTTGTCCATCACCATGTGGATGCATCCCTTCACCCCTTGTGCCCACCCCCCACCCCCCTTCCCCTTGGTAACCACCAATCAGTTCTCTCTGTCCGTGTGTTCATTTATATTCCACATATGAGTGAATTCATGCAGTGTCTGTCCTTCTCTCTCTGGCTTATTTCACTTAACATAATATCCTCTAGGTCCATCCATGTTGTTGCAAATGGGACAATTCTGTCTTTTCTTATGGCTGACTAGTATTCCATTCCACATCTTCCTTAACCAATCATCAGTCAAGGGGCACTTGGGTTGCTTCCACTTCTTGGCTATAGTGAATAATGCTGCAGTGGACATAAGGGTGCATAAGCCTCTTGTGATGGTTGATGTCATGTCCATTGGGTAGATGCCCAAGAGTGGGATTGCTGGATCATAAGGTATTTCTATTTTTAATTTTTTGAGGACTCTCCATACTGTTTTCCATAGAGGCTGCACCAGTTTGCATTCCCACCAGCAGTAAATGAGGGTTCCCGTTTCTCCACAACCTCTCCAGCATTTGTTGTTTTTTGTCTTGGTGATTATAGCCATTCTAACGGGTGTCAGGTGATATCTTAGTGTAGTTTTGATTTGCATTTCCCTGATGATTAGTGATGTTGAACATCTTTTCATGTGTCTATTGGCCATCTGTATCTCTTCCTTGGAAAAATGTCTGTTCATATCCTCTGCCCATTTTTTGATCGGGTTGTTTGTTTTTTTGTTGCTCAGTTGTATGAGTTCTTTATATAGTACAGAGATTAATCCCTTGTCGAATAAACGATTTGCGAATATTTTCTCCCAGCTGGTGGATTGTCTATTCATTTTGATCCTGGTTTCATTTGCCTTATAGAAGCTCTGTAGTCTGATGAAGTCCCACTTGCTTATTTTTTCTTTTGTTTCCCTTGTCCGAGTAGACGTGGAATCTGAAAGGATCCCTTTATGCCCAATGTCAATTAGCGTACTGCCTATATTTTCTTCCAGTTTTATAGTTTCAGGTCTCACTTTCAGGTCCTTAATCCATTTTGAATTGATTTTTGTATATGGCAATAGGAGATGGTCTACTTTCATTCTTTTGCATGTTGCTGTCCAATTTTCCCAGCACCATTTATTGAAGAGACTTCCCTCTCTCCATTGTATGTTCTTTGCTCCTTTGTCAAAGATTAGCTGTCCATAGGTGTGTGGTTTTATTTCTGGGCTTTCAATTCTGTTCCATTGATCTGTGTGTCTATTTTTGTACCAGTACCATGCTGTTTTGATTACTATAGCTCTATAGTATATTTTGAAATCAGGGATCGTGATGCCTCCAGCTTTGTTCTTTTTTTTCAGAATTGCTTTAGCTATTTGGGGTCTTTTGTTGCCCCATACGAATTTCAGTATTTTTTCTTCTATTTCCTTGAAGAATGACATTGGGATTCTGATTGGGATTGCATTGAATCTGTAGATTGCTTTAGGTAGAATGGACATTTTTAACTATATTTATTCTTCCAATCCATGTGCATGGAATATTTTTCCATTTCTTTATGTCTTCCTCAATTTCTTTCAATAGTGTCTTATAGTTTTCATTGTATAGGTCTTTCACCTCCTTGGTTAAATTTACTCCCAGATATTTTATTCTTTTTGTTGCAATTGTAAATGGGACTGTCTTTTTGTGTTCTCTTTCTGTTAGTTCATCATTAGTATATAGAAATGCAACTGATTTTTGTAAGTTGATTTTATACCCTGCCACTTTACTGTAGTTGTTGATTATTTCTAGTAGTTTTCCAATGGAATTTTTTGGGTTTTCTATGTATAAGATCATGTCATCTGCAAATAGTGAGAGTCACTTCTTCATTGCCTATTTGGAGTCCTTTTATTTCTTTTTCTTGCCTAATTGCTCTGGCCAGAACTTCCAGTACTATGTTGAATAAGAGTGCTGAGAGTGGGCACCCTTGTCTTGTTCCTGTCCTCAAAGGAATGGCTTTCAGTTTTTCCCTGTTGTGTAGGATGTTAGCTGTAGGTTTGTCATATATGGCCCTTACTATGTTGAGGTACTTTCCTTCTATACCCATTTTGTTGAGAGTTTTTATTATAAATGGATGTTGGATCTTGTCGAATGCCTTCTCTGCATCGATTGAGATGATCATGTGGTTTTTATTCTTCATTTTGTTAATGTGGTGTATCACGTTGACTGATTTGTGGATATTGAACCATCCCTGTGTCCCTGGTATAAATCCCACTTGATCATGTTGTATGATCTTTTTGATGTATTGCTGTATTCAGTTTGCCAATATTTTGTTGAGGATTTTTGCGTCTATGTTCATCAGTGATATTGGCCTGTAGTTTTCCTTCTTTGTATTGTCCTTGTCTGGCTTTGGTATCAGGATGATGCTGGCCTCATAGAATGTGTTGGGAAGTATTCCATCTTCCTCTATTTTTTGGAATAGTTTGAGAAGGATACGTGCTAAATCTTCTTTGAATGTTTGGTAAAATTCTCCAGGGAAGCCATCTGGTCCTGGGCTTTTATTTTTTGGGAGGTTTTTGATTACTGTTTCAATCTCTTTACTTGTTAATTGGTCCATTCAGATTCTCTATTTCTTCTTGATTTCGTTTTGGGAGGTTGTACGCATCCAAGAATTTGTCCATTTCCTTTAGGTTGTCCAATTTGTTGGCGTAAAGTTTTTCATAGTATTCCCTAATAATCCCTTGTATTTCTGTGGTATCTGTTGTAATTTCTCCTCTTTCATTTCTAATTTTGTTTATTTGAGTCTTCTCCCTTTTTTTCTTATTGAGTCCAGCTAAGGGTTTGTCAATTTTATTTATCTTCCCAAAGAACCAGCTCTTTGTTTCATTGATCCTTTCTACTGTTTTTTTGGTTTCAATTTCATTTGTTTCTGCTCTGATTTTTATTATTTCCCTCCTTCTGCTGATTCAGGGCTTTGTCTGTTCTTCTTTTTCTAATTCTGTTGGGGCAGTTTAAGGTTATTTATTTGGGATTTTTCTTGTTTGTTAAGGTGGGCTTGTATTGCTATGAATTTCCCTCTCAGGACCACTTTTGCTGCATCCCATATGAGTTGGTATGGTGTATTTTCTTTTTCATTTGTCTCCATATAGCTTTTGATTTCTCCTGTAATTTCATCAATGACCCATTTGTTGTTCAGTAGCATGTTGTTTAGTCTCCACATCTTTGTCCCTTTCCTAGTTTTTCCTTGCAGTTGATTTCTAGTTTCACTGCATTATGATCAGAAAAGATGCTTGTGATGATTTCAATCTTCTTAAATTTATAGAGGTTTGCCTTGTTTTCTAATATATGGTCTATCCTTGAGAATGTTCCATGTGCACTTGAGAAGAATGTGTACTCTGCTTTTTTTGGGTGGAGTGCTCTGTATATATCTATTAAGTCCATCACGTCTAGTTTTTCATTCAAGTCCATTATTTCCTTATTGACTTTTTGTCTGGATGATCTATCCATTGATGTAAGGGGGGTGTAAAGATCCCCTTCTATTATTGTTATTGTTAATATCTCCTTTTAGGTTTTTTAGCAGTTGTTTTATGTACTTTGGTGCTCCTTTGTTGGGCGCATAGATATTTATAATTGTTATGTCTTCTTGGTGAAGTGTCCCTTTTATCATTATATATTGCCCTTCTTTGTCTCTCATTACCTTTTTTATCTTGAAGTCTACTTTGTCTGATGTAAGTATGGCAACTCCTACTTTCTTTTGTTTGCCATTAGCTTGGAGTATCGTTTTCCATCCTTTCATTTTGAGTCTGTGTTTGTCTTTAGAGCTGAGATGTGTTTCCTGGAGGCAGCAGATTGTTGGATCTTGGTTTTTAATCCATCCTGCCACTCTGTGTCTTTTGATTGGAGAATTCAATCCGTTTACATTTAGAGTGATTATTGATATATGAGGGTTTAATGTTGCTATTTTATTGTTCATTTTCTGGTTCTTTTGCATTTCCTTCGTTTGTTGTCGCATGTGTTTCGGACTGCAAATTCAGTTTGGTATTTCTGCACGCTGATTCTCTTAGTTTTCTCTTCTGGTTATTTGTTTAGTGGTTACCATGAAGTTTATATAAAAGATCTCCTGGATAAGGTAGTACATTTTCAGATGCCTCCTGTTTCCTTAGACTGAGTCAATTCAATCCCTTTCCTCTTCCCCTCCTTATTTGTTGTTGTCACTACTTATTCCATCTTGTGTCGTGAGTGTGTGTTTACAGTGATGAGCTTGAATTAATTTTTGATGTTATCCAACTGTAGTTTGTTCTGGTTTAGTCTCCTTGCTTTCCTCCTTGCTGAAATCTTTGTATCCCCTTTCTCTTTTGTCTTTTTTCAGGCCCAAGGGCCTTCTTGAGCGTTTCTTGTAGTGGGGGTCTTGTGGTGATGAACTCGTAGCTTTTGTTTATCAGGAAGAGTTATTATTTCTCCTTCATATTTGAAGGATATTTTTGCTGGATAAAGTATTCTTGGCTGAAGGTTTTTGTCTTTCATGATTTTGAATATATTATTCCAGTCTCTCCTAGCCTGTAGAGTTTCTGTCGAGAAATCAGCTGAGAGCCTGATGGGGTTTCCTTTGTATGTTATTTTGTTTTTTTGTTTAGCTGCCCTTAATATTGTTTCCTTGTCACTGAGTCTTGTCAACTTAGCTGTTATGTGGCATGACGATTGTTTATTCCTGTTTATTTATTTAGGTGATCTATTGATTTCATTCACTGTTATTTCCATCTCATTCCCTAGGTTTGGGAAGTTCTCAGCTATTATTTCTTTGAACAAACTCTCTGCTCCTTTCTCTCTTTCTTCTCCTTCTGGAATACCTATTATCCTTATGTTGCTTTTCCTCATTGAGTCTGATATTTCTCGAAGAATTTCTTCATTTCTTTTTAGTCTTAGCTCTCTCTCCTCCTCTATCTGGAGCGTTTCTGCATGGCTATCCTCGATAATGCTAATTATTTCCTCCATATTGTCAGTTCTGTTCTTTAAGGACTCCATTTTTTCCATTATCTCGTCCACTTTGTTTTTCATCTCCAATAATTCTGATTGGTTTTTCTTTATGGTTTCAATCTCTTTTGTGACGAAATCCCTGAATTCGTTAATTTGTTTCTGTGTGTTCTCTTGTATTTTGTTGAGTTTGTTTATGATAGCTATTTTGAATTCTCTGTCATTCAGGTTATAGATTTCTGTGCCTTCAGGCAACCCAGAGGGATTATGCTGAAGCGCAGGGCGTGTGGGAGGAGGGGGTTCTCTCTTTCTCCTGCTTGACCTGGGGGTTTCCTTTCTGGCTCTCTTGGGGCATTTGCCACACCCCTGAAACAGTCGGTCATCGCTTCCCGGTGGGGATCTCTCGACAGTCTGTGAGAGCACCTGGAGGGCAATAGTTTTCCCCGCAGAGGGCCGCCCCTCCCCTCTCTGTCTGCGAGCCGCACTGTCTGTCTTTGCCGATCAATTGGGGAGGGGGAGTAAAACTCCTTACCTCTCCTCCCATCCTTTGGGGCTTCCCGTGCCTCCACTGTCCGATGTATGGTAGCAGGGGTTTCTTAGGAGTCCTTTGTAGTGTTTGATTGACTTCTGTTGGTATGCGAATGATGTTTTCGTTGTGTCTTAGGGAGCAGAGATTCAAAGAGGGAATCTCACTCTGCCATGATGCTGACGTAACCCTCCTCAAGTGCACTTCTTAAATGAACAATCTTGTCTACTGTAACGTTCCCCATAATGGTCACTATAATTCTAGGTTGTCTTTAGTAAGATTTTGCCATTTTTTAGATGTCTACAGCTTCCAAGACTACAATTCTTAGACATAAAATAAGCAAGTGGGCCAGAAAGTGGTGCTCTCAACTCGTTGGAATTTAAGGGTCCCATTCCCTTAAGCCTTGGGTCTCTCAGAACCAAATTAACGCCCAAGAGAGCTCTGTCTCTGGGTTGGGGGTTGTGTGGTGTTTTACAGTGTACCTTGTTGCACAGAAATTTTCTTAAGGTTGATAGGTGATCTAGTGCCAATCTAACCCATTCCATGACCAACTTATCCTAACACCAGAGTCATAGAGTTAGGTGGCAAGTGCTTTAACAGCTTTTAAGTGCTTGTTCTGTGCCCACCAATTTTGTGACTTTTGGCTTTCGAGATTCTCATTAGCAATAGCCTTTACCTCACGTGCTCAGTAACACATTAGCCGTTAATGAGATATTACTGTGGACTGTCCAAGAGAAGGCCTTGTACGCACTGCCAGCAATTCCCATTGTGGAATGGGGGACTGGGGAAAGGACTGAATCAGCAGACCTCAACAAATAAGGACTGTAGACTGGGATTCCAATAAAATGGGGAACTGTGGACTGAACCTAGGGTTAGGGGCTTTCGTTCCAGGTGGAACTGTCTGCTAGCTCAAGGTGATCTGCCCTGGATTGGAAAGCCAATTAGATTGGGAGCTTGTCACAAAGAGAGTGGAGCTCAGAACTGAGAGGAACTTACCCACAGCCCTCAGAAACACTGAGGAAGAGAACTCAAAGGTTCGTGGGTACCAGCGCCTGTTTTCCTTGTTGTCCCTGAAGCTGTCAAAAGTTTTCTTCAGATCCCACCACTGCCACCAAATCCGTTAAAAAACAAAATTCAACTGAGTAAATTTTAAAGATCTTATTGGCTTTATTCAAGGATTCATGAGCCAGGAAGCATCCCGTCTAGCAGGCAGAATGAAGTTCTGAAGAGCTGTACAAAATGAAAGACTTCTAGTGGCAGAAAGGACCAAGACAAGGAAGTTGTACTAGCAAAAAGTGGATTGGTTGTGGCAAGATCACCTTTCTTTAAGGGATAGCAGGGGTTTATCAGGCAAATTACCTCACAAGTGCTGACCAGGTAATTCCAAATTGACTGGTGTAAGATTTAATTCCTGAGAGAGGCTGAAACTGTCTTTAGTTAGGTATTAAGTCTCAGTTTGGTGACATGGCACTTAGCATAAGTGACTCCATTTGGGGCCTGTTATCTCTTTTTTAACAGTTGTAAGAGGGGTGGGGTTTTTACTCTTCAAAGTCGTGCATGTAAACTACAGATTCCAGCCCAGGCTACACATTAGAATCATTTGCAGGAGTTTTTAGAAATACAGAAGCTCAGGCTTCATTCTGAGTCTTGGACCAGAGTCTTAATTGGTGGGGAAGGATCTCTCTCTTTTTTCCTATAAGCTCCCCAAGCAATCTGCATATGTAGCCAAGAGTGGTAACTCCTAGTTTAAATCTCAGGGGCACTTGTTTCAAAGACTCTAAGAGTCATTGGTAAATGTTCCCAGAATAAACCAGTTTCCTTAGTTTGATTCTGTGTAACTATATTTGGCAGTTAGATTTTTTTTTTTTTTTTTTTTTTGCTGAGGAAGATTCATCCTGAGCTAACATCTGTGCCAATCTTCCTCTATTTTGTGTGTGGGTCACTGCCACAGCATGGCTGCCGACGAGTGATGTAGCTCCACACCCAGGAACCAAACCCAGGCCGCCGAAACAGAGCACACTGAACTTAACTACTAGGCCACAGAGCCAGCCCCTGGCAGTTAGATTCTTAAGAAAACCAGAAAATTGTTCTGTAGTGTGATGCTGAGCGTGTTATCCAAAATCTACCTCTAACATTTTAAAGGGACGACTACTTTGAAAACCCAAATAATACGTGGTTTAGGCAATTATACCTACTTTTGAAAAGTCTTAACATTAAAATTCTTATTATTAAATATTTCTAATATATAGGAAAGTGCAGGAAATAATACAACTGGCACCCATAGGCACACAACCTACTTTTGCTACAGTTTTTTTTTTAAGAAATAAAGCAATTCTGACACAAACTCTGCACTTCCACCCTCTCCACAAAGATAACCACAATCCTGAAGCTGCTGTGTATGCTTCCCGTTCATGTTTTTGAACTTTTACTTCATCTGTTTGTATCCATAAGAATATATACTATCATTTTGGTGTATTTTTAAAGTGTAAATAAATGCTATCATCCTGAACAAATCCTTTTGCAAGTTGCTTTTTTTAACTCAATATTTTATTTTCAAACTTCCCCAACCCTTAAGGGTCAGGTGGGGAGCAGGGGAGAGAAGCTAGAGCAGGAGACTGAGAAAGATTGGGCAGGAAAGAATGGGAAGAAAGTGAGAGGAGAGCCAAGTGTCATGGGAATCTGAGATAAGAGCATTTGGAAGTAGGAGAGTGTGCTCAACTGAACCAAATCTGCTGAGGGTGAATAAGTTGAAGTCTGAAAAGCATGGAGATGCTTGGTGACCTTGTAGGGAGGAGATTCTGGTGATTGGGGGGGGGCAAAGCCATGTTGGGGTGAGTTGAGGACTGAATGGGGAGTGAGGAGGTAGAGGCAGCAAGTAAGGCAACTCTTTGGTGATGTTTGGCCATGTAGGGGAGGAGAGAGAATGGGTGGTAGCTGGAGGTAGATGCAGGGTTCAAGGATGGTTAACCTGGTAAGAATTAGAGCAGGGAGAAATGGGAAAAACATGAGAAGACAAAAGTGATGGCTAAGGATCCTGCAAAGGTAGGATGAATGGGATTCAGAGAAGAGGTGGAGGGACATCCACAGGGATGTAATGTACAGCATAGGGACTATAGTTAATAGTATTATAATAACTTTGGTGACAGATGGTAACTAGACATATTGTGATCATTTCATAATGTATAAATCCATTGAATCACTATGTTGTATACCTGAAACTAATATAATATTGTATGTCAATTATACTTCAATTAAAAAAAACTTAATTTTACATCACGAGCGGTTTCCCCTATCACACACAAAAAGGAGAGGTACATTTACATTGTAAGAGGAGGGAAGAAGGAAAAGATTGGTGCAGATGCAGGATGATGTATGGGTTTGGTGGCAAAAAGTTGAGGTAGTTCCCATTTGTTGGCATTTGTTTTCTCTAGTAGAAAGAAGTGGGGATCATAAGCTGGCAGTGAGGGCTGAAGCTTTGAGGAGACTATGGGGTTTGAGATACTCACTGTGGGAATGGGAAAGGGACTAAATTGAGGTTAGTGGCTATGAATTTACAGTTGAATGAGGCCACCTGTGTATGTGTGCTAGGCTCCTAGATGCAGGCACAGAAAAGGTAGATTGTAACAAGAGATTTTCACATATTGAAGTTTGTGGGGTAACTCTTCAGGTTCAAAACTGATTCGGCTTGAACTAAAGAAGACTGACTTATGGCCTGTCGAACATACATTGTACATCTACTTTAACCCTTAAAGTAAAGAATGCACTCTCTGAAGATAAGAATGCATACTTTCCCTCCTACGCCCTATTGGTAATGGCCCATGTTAGTCTCTTTCCTGACATCAGGGTCACGTTGACCTGCTAATTTGCAACTGAATACCTCTTTGAAAATTTGATGAAAATGTATCCTGGGTGTGTTTAATTTATGTTCTTTGTTCTAAAAAGATATAAGACTGTACTGAAAACCATGCTTCTCTGGAACCCTTTCTAAGGCCTTCCAGGGTTATCGTCACTCTCACTCAAGTAAAACTCACCTTATTTCTCTTATCTATAGAATGGTTATTGGTTATTTTGCGTCAACATTTCGATTCATTCATGGTTAGAGTTTTGATTGGGAAGTTCAGGGAAATAGGACTACAAAGAGGCAGCATGAGAGAATTTTGGAGATGATGAAACTGTTCTGTGAGGAACTGGTGGTGGATACATGAGTCTATGCATTTGTCAAAACCTATAAAACCATACACCACAATATGTAGAATATACATATATAAATTTAACCAGGACGTAGGGGGAAGATGGAATGCAAGCTGGGACAAATCTAACTCTATTACACATTACGATATTGTGATTTATAATAAATACATATTTTGGTCTTCCTCTAAGGTTCTTGGCTCATAGTTTTTAAAACTCCTGAAATTCCAGTAAGAGCAATGGAAGCATCTTTTATTGTATATTTGGTCTTTTGTCCTCAGTTCCTGAAATCCCTTCAGAACCATAAAGGTGCAATGGGTGTCTTGTTATTCATAACAAATCCCTTTCAACCACACTTAAGTTTACGTCAATGAGGTGACTTTTGGAAAGCACTTAAGAATGAGGGCTGGTTGCCAGGGGAACCAATCATGTCTTTAGAGGGTTGGAACTTTCAGTCCCATCCCCCAGCCTCCTGGAAGGGGTGAGGGGCTGAAGGTTGAATCAGTCATCAATGGCCAATGATTTAATCAATCATGGCTGTGTAATAAAACCTCCATAAAAACCCAAAAGGACAGGGTTTGGAGAGCTTCCGGGTTGGTGAGGACATGGAAATTCAGGGAGAGGGCGTGGAAGCTTCAAGCTCTTTCCCCATACCTTGTCCTTTGCATCTCTTCCATCTGGCTATTCCTGAGTTATATCCTTTTATAATAAACCAGTAATCCAGTAACTAAAATGTGCCTATGAGTCCTGTGAGCCACTCTAGCAAATTAAACTAATGCAAGGAGGGGGTGGTAGGAACCTCCAATCTATAGCCCTTAGGGTCAGAAGCACTGGTGATAACCCGGACTTGCAATTGGTGTCTGAAGGGGTGGGGGTGGAGCAGTCTTACAGAACTGAGCCTTTAACCTGTGGGATCTGATGCTATGATAATGTCAGAATTGAGCTGAATTGTAGGACACCCAGCCAATGTTGGAGAATTACTTGGTGTGGGGGAAACCCCCACACATTGGAATTGGTCCCGTCGATGCACATAATCCATAATCAGTCTATAAGTCAAAATTGGGTTGAGTTTATTATGAGCCAGATTTGAGGACTATAGCCTAGGGCCTTCCTCCCCAAGGAAGGAAGGGCACTAGAGAAGTAGGGTGTACAGAGTGGTTATATACCATCTTGGAACAAAGAGCATACATCACATCTGACAGGAATTTCTCTTTTACTACTGTCACGAGATGCTTAGCTGGCACAATAGGTCAGTGATCAGCAGGTCAGTGCTCATAGGTGAGCACAGCAGGTCGGTAATTAATCCTTAATTCCCAGGAAGAGATGCTTACCCATAAGGAAACACCAATATGGGGGGAAGCTACATCCTTATCTTTAACGGCATTGTTCTTGTCTTTGGGACATAGTAAATGTTTAATGCAGATGTATGATGCCTGCTGAACAGGCCATGTCAGGCCCTTTTGGAAAAACAGGGTCAGGCTGAATTAGTTTTAAACCAAATGGCTTCCTCATATATTCCAATATATCCTACTGCTTTTCATTTATTTATCCCAGAATCATTACAACTGAATCATATAACCATGCTGAAGGAGATGGGGAAGAAAGAAGTTTCAGAAACAGTTTTTTGACTGGGTACTACTTGTAAGGCTAAAGTCAGAGAAGTGTACACAAGCACTGTACTCAGGTGAATTTGTTTCTCATAGGGCTATGAGTGAGCAATTCTGAAACTACGTTATATGTGTACTAGGTTTGAATAAGTAAATTCATCCTCGATCATGAGAGCCAGGTTCTCACCATCGGAAGTTACCAATAAGAAAAGGAGAAGGCTAACTTGAACCCTGTGAGCTCTGTGGTGCTGGAATGGAATCAAAATATGAAAAATACACACACACACTCATACTCAGGCACACCTGTAGGAAAGAGAGCCAGGAGGGCACATTTGGTGGGAACCATGAATATAAGGATTTAACGTGAAGCACTCTTGTGTTACATCAGAACATTTCCTTTGGAAAAGTCTAAATGGGTCTTTAAAGGTTAGCACAACTTCTCCCACATATCTTCCTTTGCCTTTCATACATTGTAAAAGCTTCTAGATTTGAGACACTTGAAGAGTGTTTGGAATAATACTTCATTATGCTGGAGCATATCAGAGAGGAGTTATGACTAACATAATGGCTAAACTTAATGTGGTTAGCAAAAGCTTGACCAGAATATTCAGCAGTTAGGGGTTCTTAACCATTCTTGTGCCATGGGTGTACAGCAATGTAGTCAAGTTTATAGACCTTTTCTCAAAATGTTTCAAAATGCATAAAATAAAATATATAGGATTTACAGAAGTAAATTATAATAAAAATATTCTTAATCGTGATATAGTAATATGTGATTCTTAAGATCTGGCAGCGTTTCGAATAACTACTGTAATTTTGAAGTAGTGATGAGCACCAACAATATTTCAAGATATTTGCACCAACTGTTATGTGATATAAAATATCTGTGGTTTCTTTTGGTGATAGAGTCACAGATAACTCCTAATATTACTGTAATTTGTTGCCTACATTCATAATTGAAGAATTTAGAAGTTACAGGTTAGTAAAATAAAGATATAATTTTCCCCTATCCAAGTTCATAGACTTCATTGTTCTGTCCACAGGAATCTAACACCCCAGGTTTGATCATCGGTCCTTCTAAGTGCAACAAAACTCTGGTCAGTTGAGTAGAAAAAGATCAGACTCAAGCTCTGAAAAGTATTTGGCAAGGCATAAATAACATTATTCCATTCAAGTAGCAACTGCTGCTCTATACAAAAAATGTGATGATGTGGTGCAATGGGTTATAACTGTGGAAAATCATTTTGATGGAGTGGACACCAAAGCTGCAGAGGCTGAGGTCAACACTGAAGGGCAGGGGACAGTCGAAAATCATCATCAAAATCTTGGGCTGTGCGGTTAAAGGCAAGGAAAGGAAATGTTTCCTTTATTAAAGACTGTCGTATTAAAGGGAAATTTTTTTTCAGCCAAAAAGGATAGGTAATATTTCAGTGCTTTGGTTAAAAATGGATTCCATTCACTTAGCATGTAGCCACATATTTTATGATGAGCATCTTCAGTAATCTGACCCTACATTTGTAGACCACTTTGTTGGAGTGGGGGAAAATCCCCTTTCTTCCCTTCTTGTGTTCTTGTGACTGGACTAAAATAAAATTAACACAAGACTGGATTAACCAGAGAAAAACCCAGTTTAATACATATGTATTGGAAATCAGAAAGAAATGATGCTCGGAGAGTGAACAAAGCAGGCAGTATATGTAACATTACACAAAGAAACAGTAAATTTGTGAAAAGTTGACAGGACAAAGAAACTTAGATTTGGGGTGTGTAATTAATGAGGAATTTAAGCAGAGTTTAGGCTTGAGGAAGTAAATTGGCATGGTTTGTTTATGCGGGCTTCTTGGCCCTGAATTCCCTAGCTCTGGTGATAAGGATGCAGGGAGAGCACCTTTCACATGGGAGATTTACTTCCTACTTTCATGGGGAACAGAGACAGGAGGGTCAGAATGCCCTTTTTGCTTCTCAAGTAACTTTAATTCAAAATAATCTGTATGCTATTGTGGGATATTTTGGGGTGGCCTGCCCTAGGCCCCAACAACTTCATACTCTTTAAAGTGCATTTGCCTCTGTTATCTCATCTTGTGAATCTAAAAGAATTGCTATGTGTTGAACAGTCGTATACTTTGTCAGTAGCAATATGAGACTAAGGGTTGGTGGGGAAAAAATGCGTATTATCATCAGACCCACCGGGTTCTTAAGTTTCTCAGTGATGGGCTTTCTGTTAAAGATAAACTTAGGTAGAAAGGTAACATTGATATGTCAAAGAATTCTGTAGTGGATTTAGTGAAGTAAATAATCTCTCCTAGAAATAAGAAATGTGGGCAATGTATTACAGTTTTTGAAATATAATAGGCAAGTTTCAAGATCATTTTGTGGAGAAGACTAGTTGGCTCATTCTTTCATTCATTTAAATATATTTTGAGGGTCCCATCCATGACTTCATCACCAGCCATTGAGCAAAATTGCACCTACACTTACCTCTCCTCCTTCTTCCCAGTTCTTCTTTCTTTCTTTGTGCCTGCTGCTGCTCAGCAATGCTCCTCCCCTTCCTGAGCCCCCTGTACTTCCATTTCTTACCTCGCTTCTCCTTGCCCTTCTTTTTAATTCTTCCCATCTGTTTCATCAGGAAGAAGACAATACTTCATGTATCCCCCTTCATGCTTTCTAGTCCAAAGTTTTCCTGTCCCAACTCTTGTCTTTTAAGAGAAAAAATATTCCATGCAACTTTGCCCTAAATTTGTTACGGCACAAAATTGGGGTTCTCTTGCCTGGTGCTCATGAATAAGCCAATTAATTATGGCATCAGCCTTTGGGAAAGAAATCAGCTTTATTCTGCAAGATTGATCTGCAGGAAGACAGGGGATGTGTGCCCTCAGATCTGTCTCCCTAAATCAGGATTTGGGGCGAAATTTAAGAGGTTAGGGAGAACAAGCTGGCAATGGAAACGCTGGCAGGAGAGGTTTTGATTGGTGGGCTTCAATCATTTATGGTAAGATTCTAAACATTTATGATAGGGTTCTAAACACTTATGATGAGGTTCTAAACTTTTGTGGTAAGGTTTTAAACATTTATGGTAAGGTGGGGAGGTGGGGAAGGAATTGTAACACCGGTTCTTCCGGAATGACAGACCCCTTGCTTCTGATAAGAGTCCAACTTTTAAGTTCTGGTCGTGTCCCAGTCCTTTGGTTCTGTGGGGAGGAAAATCTTTGGTTCTGTGGTCATTTCAGATCAAGATTTCTTCTTCTGTGCATGCTCTGGCTACATGACTTTGCAAATTTTCTGAAAGACAATTCTTAATTGCTCTTCTGATAAGATGGTGTCCGTTGAACTGCCCCTGGAGGGCCCTCGGTTACAAATTCTCTGTCTCCTAAGTCTGAAAACAAAACAAAACAAAATTAACCGGAGAAGTTGAGACATATACATTTTTCTTCTGTCTGGCCAATGTTTCTTTTTCCCAAGTGAATCCAGAGCAGAAGACATGTACTCCTAGGCACATAACCGCAAAAATTGACCGATATATAGGAAAGATTAACGATTTCAAACATGGTGACTCTTGTTTCTTTTTTCTCTTTTTATCGATAAGCTATTCAGTGTACCATCAAAAGTATTGAGAAAATATATTGCAGTGTGTTACTACATTTGCTTTTTTTTTTTTTTTTTTGTGGGGAAGACCAGCCCTGAGCTAACATCCGTCGCCAATCCTCCCCTTTTTGCTGAGGAAGACTGGCCCTGGGCTAACATCCGTGCCCATCTTCCTCCACTTTATATGGGACGCCGCCACGGCATGGCTGACAGGCAGTGCGTCGGCGGGCGCCCGGGATCCGAGCTCGCGAACCCCGGGCTGCCAAGCGCGGACTAAACCGCTGCGCCACCGGGCGGCCCCCTACATTTGCTTTTTAATCCTGCAAAACTTGGCTTTGTTTCTTGCCTGTTCCATGAACTGTGTCCTATTGCCCTAGGCACCATAGGCTTCTCGGAAGCTGGTAAACTTTCTGTTTCCCCTTGAACCTACCACGTGTTCTCAGGCATTTGGCAGATGCTGAGTACAGTCTCTTTTAATTTTTGTTGAATAAAAGGAAGACACTAATTCTTTTTTTAACAGCTTTATCGAGGTATAATTTACATACCATAAAACTCACTCTTTCTAAGTGTATAAAGCAGTGATTTTTCATGAGTTTACAGAATTGTGCAACCATCACCACAATCCAATTCTGGAACATTTCCATCACCCCAAAAAGATGATTGTGTACATTTGTAATCACTCCTTGTTCTCACCCTCAGGGCCAGCTGCAAGCCATCACTACTCTATCTTCTGTCTCTATGGATTTGCCTATTCTGGAAATTTCATATAAATAGAATCATACAATATGTGATCTTGGGGCTGGCCTCTTAGCATGTTTTTAGGTTCGGGAAAAGACTAATTCCTTATTTGTTTCCCCTGTACTAAAATTCGATAGAATAAATTGGAAAGGTATAACAAGCATTTAAAATTGGATAGTCTCTTTTTTTCAACAAAATTGTAGCAAATCCAGTGCTGAGTAGAATCAGCAAGTTGAAGGGTTTGGGACACTGCAATGGGGAGACACACTAATGGAAGAAAAGCAAGGCTGCAGTTTGACTATGTTTCTACGACTTGTGACCCCCACTGCTGTGTTCTTAGGAGTCGGAGTAGAAATAGTTCCCTTCATTGATCTCTTACTGTATGATAGATAATAGGTAAGCCCTCATGTAGATTGTCTCATTAATCCTCACAAAACTCCAAGAGATTGTTATCCACTTTTTACAGGGAAGGAGACTAAGACTGGTTTTAACCCCGAGGTTAAAAATCACTTGCCCGAGGGGCCGCCCGGTGGCGCAGCGGTTTCGTCCGCGCTTGGCAGCCCGGGGTTCGCGGGTTCGGATCCCGGGCGCCCGCCAACCCACTGCTTGTCAGCCATGCCGTGGAGACGGCATCCCATATAAAGTAGAGGAAGATGAGCACGGATGTTAGCCCAGGGCCAGTCTTCCTCAGCAAAAAGGGGAGGATTGGCGACGGATGTTAGCTCAGGGCTGGTCTTCCTCACAAAAAAAAAAAAAAAAATCACTTGGCGGAGATCACGAAGTTAGTCAATATCAAATGCTAGAGTTTGAGACTTGTTCTTTCAGACTCCAGAGACTGCTGTCTTAACCTTTATGCCGCACTGTCTCTTACTGATGCAAAACTGAAAAAATAAAACTAGCCTCGGAAACGAGAAAGGCACAGCGGTTTGCAGCCCCGTGGGGCGGGGCAGGTAGCTCTGCCCCCTCAGTTGTCCCTGTGCCCTCATGTATTCCTGCCCCAGGAGAGAATGCACTTTACAGTGGTCTGTCATAGTGCTGTATTCAGGTTTCGCTACCCGAGAAGTCAGTGAAATGCGACGTTTTAAGAATGAGTTCCATCTAGAAAGTTCTGTTTCCTTGAAGGTAGAAGTTAATTATGTGAAAAATTTATTTAGAACAGCTCATTGCCGGATAAACGAGATATATGTTAACAAACCAATTTGTGTTTTTGTTCACAAGACGATGAATTTTAAAATGTGCCAGGTTAAGCTCCCTTATTTTGGTGATAAAAGATGCAAGAATGGGTTTTAAAGTTATGCCCAAAGAAACTGATGTTCAAATACTTTCGTGTGTGTGTTCTCTGTTCAATGGGGACTGTTCCTATAGCTAAGAAGAAACTTCCTGACTTGCCTGTCTTCTTGGAAAACTCCTCCTTGCTTCTCAAAATCTTCCCAGTCAGAAGCTCTACGCGATCTAACAAATAGTGGACTCCCTTCCGCCCCCCTGCAAACACTCACAGATCAGGAGATGATGATAAAGAGCACAGGTGAGCAAACTTCTCAATTTCACCTCATTATTCCTCTGGTCACGAGTTGGGTCTATAATATGAAATTATGTGACATATGACATGATTGGGGGATATGTTCATATAAGTTTGTGAATGGGATTTTTTTACATTAATTAAAAATTTTTTTTGAAAATAAAGACTTATCAGTATTTTTTTTTCACTACAGTTAAAAAATTTGCCCAGGAACAAATTGCTCCTTTGGTTTCAACAATGGATGAAAATGCAAAAATGGAAAAATCAGTAATACAAGGATTATTTCAACAAGGGGTATATAATTCATAATTCTTCCAATTTCAAATTTTTATAAATACCTTCCAGTGTTAAAATGTATGCTTATTTTTAAATTTAAGAACTGTAATGATAGCATAATGAACTCTTCACTTCCTAGTCAAAATTATCTGTGTTCCCTTTTACATTGAGATCCTAGTTAAAGATTTTTTAAATTAAATTAATATTTTAAATTAGAAATACTGTGCTTTTTAAGTAAAAGGTTAGAAACGAGAGAGTAATTTCTTTAGACCGGTGCTGCTCAACCAGGGGCTGTTTTGTCCCCCAGGAGACATTTGGCAGTGTCTGGAGACATTTTTGGTTGTCACAACTTGGAGGTGCTGCTGGCACCTAGTGGGATAGGGGCCACCAATGCTGCTAAACATCCTTCAATGCACAGGACAGCCTGCCACGACACAGAATTATCCAGCTCAATAATGCCAAGGTTAAGAAACCCTACCTCAGTTAGTAAAACTTCATAGTAGAGCATGTATTCCTCCTGAATCCCTGTGGATGTGGTAAACTTAGAAGCAGAGGCGATACCTGAATTCCACATTAACCAGGGCAGCTGATTTCCAAATTTTTAAGTCACACAATCCTTTAATGGAAGCATAATATGTAAAACAGATAAGAGTAGAACTGTTCTGGCTGTGGGTAGAGGGAGAGGTTATCAGCATGGGGGCTCCAAGGAGAACCTTTTCAAAGTCACTGCGCTTACTCTTCATCTCTCCCTTCTCCATAGATGTGAAGTGATACTTATGTTTTATTTTGAATACTGAAGATATCCCAGAACTAACAGCTCCTATTCAGAGCCACTGGCTTAAATTTTAACTGTTACCCTTTTTGAAAACTAGCTTTTTCCACCTAACTAGTTTTATTTCTACCCATTTTAAGGAGACCAGCTTTCTTATACCATATATAGTAGTGACTTTTCCAACTTTCTCTTAGCACTGAAACTCTTGGGAAAATGGAATCTTATGTGGAGTCACAGTGGGTCAAACTGCATCTCTGAGTCCATTTCTCAGCCGGGTTTCATCCTCATTGTTTGCAGAACCTCTAGGCTTCTCTGAGAAGTCTTAGGGTACCACAGTTTGGGCATCACTCTCCTGAGGGGGTAGTTCTTACAGACAGGGTCGTCACAGCAACCAGTTGTCTGCTGCCTCCCCACCACCTGCTCTTGCTTAGATGTAGCGTCCCCTGGAGGGTCTGCTTGGTTGCACATCCTGCACCAGCTATTTTCAGCCTCACCGGACTCCAGGCTCCTGCTGTCTCGGTTCTGTGGTCACCTGCCATAACAGTTGACATAAAAGCTGACAAAAAAACATTTCCAGTGTAGGAGGAATTGGTGATTTTTTTAGAGATGCAATGTCTCTGACAGCTGTTCAGGACACCATCAGACAGTGATCGTGCCCTCCTCCGTCTTCAGGCACAGCTGAGCCCTTCAGTTCTCCCTCACAGAACATCATTGCTGGTTCTCGCGCCATTTCAATCCTGCACCTTTGCAATTCTGCCTTCATAGCAGCAAAGTTTCCTATCATCTTAAAACATAACAGCTGCACCCAGACTACAGCATGGTGTGATTCCAGAAGTATCTGGAGAGAATAAAAAGAAACGTTATCCTTTTATCTGTTGACAGCTTTGGGTCTTGAAGCACATGTACACACATTCTCTTTCTGAAACGAGGACACCTGAAAATGGAGGACTGGGGCTGGCCCAGTGGCGTAGTGGTTAAGTTTGCATGCTCTGCTCCAGCAGCCCAGGGTTCACAGGTTTGGATCCCAGGCACAGACCTACACACCATTTATCAAGCCATGCTGTGGCAGGCCTCCCACATATAAAGTAGAGGAAGATGGGTATGGATGTTAGCCCAGGACCAATCTTCCTCAGCAAAAAGAGGAGGATTGGCAACAGATGTTAGCTCAGGGCTAATCTTCCTCACAAAAAAAACAGTGGAGGACTGCGGGGGCAGGCTCAGTGGCGTAATGGTTAAGTTCAGCACGCTCCACTTTGGCGGCCCGGGTTCATGGGCCCAGATCCTGGGCACGGACCTACACCACTCATCAAGCCATGCTGTGGCAGTGTCCCATATACAATATGGAGGAACATTGGCATGATTGTTAGCTCGGGAACAATCTTCCTCACCGAAAAAAAAAAAGGAGGACTGTGGAAGTTTCCTGTTCCAGACTTAGGCATAGTTACTGAATGGTCAGACAGTTACTGAACAGCCTTGGCCAGCATTTGGTCATATTTACCAAGCATCTGGGCCTTGTCTAGTGTGGTTCTAGGAAACACTACCAAATGTTGTCTGCTGATCATCTGGATTTGCTAAAATAGCCCAAGAGGAATGGTCGTTTAATTGATATCTGGGCTGTAAAAGTCAAGGTAGAGAAGCCTCGCTAGAAGAGATTATGCCAAATGAAACCGTAGGTCCTCCCACTGAAGAGTAGGTTACTTTCTTCAGTTTCCTTATTACACTGAAATCAGTATTAAAGTGGGCTATGTTGAGAAACCAAACCAAAACACCACCTACAGTTTTTAAGCAGGCAACAACAGTTCTTAGCAATAACGGTCATCAGAAATATATTTATAAGATATTTTCTCCTTATTCCATTCTGTTACCCTTCAAAGCATTTTACCTCTCTTATTTTTGTTTTTTAGGTCTCAAACAGAAAAGAATGATAGTTCTAGCATGTCATTTCATCCTTTTCAAATATATGTAGTTTGTTACAGATTTTTTTTTGTTACTTATAACAGTGAATTAGCCATACCAAATTAAAATATACATACACAATTTTAAAATTAAGAACTTATATGGTTACAATTTATTTTTGAACTTGTTCTTGTGAGAAATTTTCCCATATAAAAATCGCTTTCCTAATCTGTTTCCCTGTTGTTCTTTTAGTTGATGGGTATTGAAATTGACACAAACTACGGAGGAACGGGAGCTTCATTTTTTTCCTCTGTCCTAGTGATAGAGGAATTAGCCAAAGTTGATGCATCTGTGGCTTTGTTATGTGACCTCCAAAACACTGTAGTTAACCCGCTGATCATGAAACATGGAACAGAAGAACAGAAGGCTACCTATTTGACCAAGCTAGCTACAGAAAAAGTGAGTTGAGTTGTTGAAATGGATCTGATCTTTTCTAAAGTTAGGATATTTTCAGGAGAAAAGTAGCTGCAGTGTTGACTTTTCTATCCAAGACCACAATGCAGCACCATTAATTAATCAAGCATTGCTCAGTAAATTAATGCTATTAGAAAAATACACTCTGCCTCTCATTTGCCACTTGGAAATTTAGAGAATAATCATCAGACAATAAAATCTTTTTTTTGTCCCAATTATATTTTCTAATACCCTTGTTGGTGATTTCATTTACATTGAGATGTCTTTCTACTACAATCATTGAAACCAGTTTAATTAAACTTAACATCGAATGTGTGTGCTTAAGTCTTTAAATCTTAGACAAATAACAAGAGTATATATTGGAAAGTAATACTGTCAGAATACCATTACTATTCTGGGAAGTACAGTCTTTTAAAAGTAGCTGAACATTTGATTTACAAATGTTTATTTTGCCATAAGTGAGTATTTGTTATGCAGAGTATAAATACAGTTATTAATTTGGAATTATTTTCCTTCCATGTGTAGATAGGAAGTTTCTGCCTTTCAGAGGCTGAAGCAGGTAGTGATTCATTTAGTTTAAAGACCAGGGCTGATAAAAAGGGAGATTATTATGTCATCAACGGGTCAAAGATGTGGATTACCAGTGCCGAGTACGCAGGACTCTTCCTGGTGATGGCAAATGTCGACTCTACCATGGTAAGTTTGAAAACAAAATCCTTCCCTTTTCTTCCCTCATCTTTTTTCATTAAATCTTTTCCTATTTCCATTTACTTTTTAGGACTTAAGTCTTAAATTCTTCATTCTCGTCAGTACTGAAAATGTTATACAGCTTACATCTTTTCATCCTCTTATTTACTAATCTTCTAAAATAAATATTGTTGATGTAATCATTAATTACATGGAGGACCCATTATTAATTATCTCCTAATATGTTATATAGGAAGATAATATTTAACTTTTTAGAATTTTAAATTTTCTTTTTAATAATGAATAAGTATCTATTTAGTACAGTTTATTTTTAAGAATATTTTGGTCAGTTGGAAGATAGACATACAGCAAAATAAATACATTTTATCTTTTGTCTTTCCTCTAATGTAATATTTAATTGAATTAAAATGTAAAACTTTAAAGTATTTAATAAATTTAAATTTAAAACGTTCTCATGATCATACAATACTTTAGTGTAACTTAATAATTTTAATAATCATAATGGTTTCTGAGAAAGCAAAAGAAATGGTAAAGTTCTTGATTTTCAGTCTGATGCCCTTCAATCATTCTTGTTTCATAATGCCCATGTTCCAATTCTGAGACCTTTCATATTTATTGCTAAAGTCCTTTTTTAGTTTTCTGTTGACTTTGAACTCTTTGGAAACAGAAGATCTTATCAATCCAAGTGGTAATAGCATTTTAAATCTTCTTTTTAGGGGTATAAAGGAATTACCTGCTTCTTAGTAGATCGTGATACCGAAGGCCTTCATATAGGGAAAGCAGAAAACAAATTAGGAATCAGAGCTTCTTCCACCTGTCCATTAACATTTGGAAATGTCAAGGTGGGTATCTTAGAATTTCCAGTAAAAGACTGATGTGAAATAAGCTTTGCATGGAACTATAGATGTGTGGAAAAGGTGTCAAAATATTAGGCATGCATAGGAGAGTATTTTGTAAGACTCTTTAACAATGTTCTTAGGTTAGATAATAACTGAATGTACTTTTCACAAGAGTTTAGGCCCAGAGTGGAAACCTTTCTGCCCAGCAGCTGGTCTTGAGAGCCAATGCCGAGAATTAATCCCATTTATACTTAATAAACTTGACACTTGTGAACCAAACATGGTTCAGAAAAGGAAGTATGGTGTCTGTACACCAAGGACCACAAGATGGGGATATTGCTCACTGAGAGTGGAAAACAGCCAGACAGTGTCCCACAGATTAGCGTTGTGTCTGTTAAAAATTAGAAAGAGAAGATTGTCAAAATACTTATGCTTTAGAAGTTTACAGAGATAGAACAGGATATGATGGGCTTTCTACCTCTCGTGGTAGAACTTGATGTTTTTACTCATGAAGGGTCTTCATAGATTCATTTGAGCCTCATCCTTCATCCCAGCTGTCTTCCTTCTTCTACTTTCCCTTTTCTTTCTCCCTTCTGCCTGCTCTCTCTCCTAACTGCTCATATTATAGAGCTAAGTGTATTTTTTTATTGTTCCTAGTCTAGATTTTTTCAATTGTGAATAAACATTTTAATCTGTTTCTTCTCTCCTTTCTCCTCCTCGCTCTTGTGCACACATGCATGTGTACACACACACACGTACACACACACACCCCTCAGTTGATTTTATGGGGATAATTGTCTCAACAGAAGAAAGGTTTACTACCCTTACTTTATAGCAAGTACTTACATATTTTCTGTCAGTCCTAATATGTTATCTCATACTATAGCACACAGATAAAAATTAGGAAAAAATTGTTATTCATTTATGTTATTGAGGAAATGTATGAGATTCCCTTTTTCTAGATTCATTCCTTCATTCAACACACATCTGTGCTAGGCTCTGGAGAATGCAATAGTGAACAGCATGGACTTGAGTCCTATCTCTGAGAGTTGTGTGGGAAACAGTTTAGAGGGAGATAGAGATGTAGCCGATAATCTCCTTGGAGTTTAATAAATACTGTGCTACAGTAATATCACACAAATTGGGAGTATATGTGCATTTAAAAATATATTATCAGAATGAATTATGTCAAATTAAATTGAGAAATAATGGCACACTTTTCTTTTCAGGTTCCAGAAGCCAATATCCTGGGACAAATTGGACATGGCTATAAGTATGCCATAGGAGTCCTTAATAAAGGTAGAATAGGAATTGCTGCACAGGTTAGTCAAATTTGAGCAGTTTAACTTGACTCTTCCACAGTGTGGGTCAATTGAAATGTGGAAAAAAAAAATGCTCTAAAACCAGTGAGTATTTGAAAGCCTGTGACCACAAGATGGCTCCCTTCCCTTCCATGAGGTGAAAGAATGGCTTCTGAACTATAATTTCCTTAAACTTCCACTTTGGTCAATTTCGTAATGTCCTGAGACCCAATCAATGGTTTAGTGGTAACAGTTTTTCTCCTTTGAGAACATTCAAGTATTATCCAGTACGTGAATCAATAACTTCTAAAATATGGCATTTTTTAAAAAACCAACCTTTCAAAGCATGAAATTCACTCTGGAAGAAATTTTTTAAATTAAGAATAAATAATATTCTACTGTGTAATAAAAGTCTCTAACCTATAGGTAATGAAAGATTTATTGCTTAGTGTTTTGCATATGAAAATCAGTCAATTTTGTGTGTGCGTGGCACTTGAAATAAAATAGCCACAACTAAATAGACATATAAGATGAGAACTATTCAATTTTTTACCAAATTTTCCCTTTATGATGCATATTACATTTTTCTATTAAGTGATAATTAGTTATTTTCTAGATTAACAAAATGAATAAAGTCTTTAGTTTTATTATAAATTACATCATTTTTATAGAATATGTTTGTTTATTTTTTAGTCAGTATTCAAAAACTTACAGCTTATAGATTTTGAAGAGGTTACATATATATTAGCTATTGGAATACTTAAATGTTGTAGTATTCCTCTAGTTTTTTTACACTGCTGTTAATTTGCTAACAAAATATTCTTAGATAAAAACTTAACCCATGTTTCCCACAAAGCTAGATAATGTTATTAAAGAGAATTGGCTTATCTGTTCTTTTTTAAGTTTTTCTCTGATGCAAGTTCATCAGAAAGGGCATTAAAAACTACAGTACTGGATCTCCTTGTTCCCAGACATATAAATAATATAGATGTTCTGGCAGTAAAATACACAGCCTGGGCTTTAGTCTAATTGCTCCAAGTTATCTTATAACCTAATTAAAAGTTAAGGTCAGGTAGTTATTATTTCTTGGTTAATACTATGGATGCCTTTTAGAGAAAGAGGCACATATAACAGTGAAGACATCCATCCTCAAAACTCTGCAGTTGAAGAGAATTTAGTTCTCTAGTATTTATAGTGAAAACATTTTATAGAGATGGAAAGGCCTATTTTGATTGACAACTGATCATTTCAATTTTCATGTCAATATAGGCTAGTATCAACATACTATAACTTTATAGTATAACTTTAGTTATAAGGGTATAATAACAGCATCTTATCTTATAGCCAAAAGTGCAGTGAGTTGCTGCCTCACTTTAATTTGTTTTTGTTTTTTGCCTTTTAATTTTTAGCATAATATTCTATTCTTCAGAAAGTTCAAAATAAAAGGCTAAAGGAAAATGCGGATGAACACTAATGAAATATTGATAAGTTTGTGGACATTTCTCCCCAGAGCTTTAACTATTGATTTTTTTTTTCCTTTTTCTAAAACCTACATAGTTTGGCATAATTAGATAGTGATTTAATGGCTGCCTAATGTCAAAATTCAGAAACCATTTTTAAGCTTGAATCATTCAATAGCTATGGAGATTGGTTAGCAAGCAATGAGACAGTTCAGCTAAAATTGTCGCCATGTCCTGATTTGTTCTTCAAGTGTGTAAATTAATGGTTTTACCAGATTCCCTCTTTCAGTTGTTCTCAACTCTAGCTCTGCATTAAATCTTCTAAGGAATTTTTAAAATGCTGGTGTTCAGGCCACACTTACCCCTCCACTCACAAGTTTTGTGGTAGACCCCACGTCGGTATTTTTTTTATCAGGTCCGTCAAGTGGTTCTAATGTGCAGCCAGGGTTGAAAAACACCGCTCTTTTATGTTCTGATGCCCTTTCCACTAAAGCTCTTATTAATCCTGATCATATATAAAATGGACAGGAAGACAGAAGGTTAAGAAGTGACCTTGTGCATTTGACTTCTAGGACTAGAAGGAGCTACTTTACAGTCTTTGAGGCCAATTTTGAGCAAAATTTCTGCGGTTCACTTTATGCCTGGAGAATCAGAGCTTAAGGGAGAAGTTTCCTGAAAAGTAACCTGCTTATGTGGGCACAGCTGTGCCGGGAAATTTACCTCTGTGCTGGAATTAACTGTACTCATATTCATATGAAATCACTCAGATTTTCTCCCAATTACTGAGAGTTATGTTCTAGAAATGCAGTGGGTGAAGGTTGTTAACATACACCTCACCACCTCAGTCTCTCTAGTTCTTCCCCTTACCCCAAATATTCAGTCGGCCTGTAAAAGGAATTTATAACTTAAATGATTAAAAGGATAAATTTATAACAAAATAAGATATTCTGATCTTTCTTTTTTTTAACAGATGGTGGGACTGGCTCAAGGATGTTTTGACTTCACTGTTCCATATATTAAAGAAAGGGTACAATTTGGCAAAAGAATATTTGATTTTCAGGTATAGAATTATTAGCATGTTTCTACTGTACTGGACTCTCCCATCTTCCTGTGAATGAAGAGCTGTGTGATAAATCCCTCGGGGGATTTCAATAGGAGAGCTGTAGGGGAGGCAGGGTGTGTACTTGTGAATGCCTGGGCCTTCTCCAAGGGCACAACAGTAGTCCTGGAGCCCCGGCTATGGCATGACTGGGGATATCGTGGTGAGCACTTCCGAGCTGTCTCCTCACCGCTTCGTAAGTTCCAGGGCGTGGGGTCTGCAGTCACACTTCCTGGGTTCAAATCCTGGTTCTTGTCTCACTAGCTTTAGGCCTTGGACAAGTTACCTTCCCTCTCTAAGCCCCGAGTACCTTCGTCTGTAAAATGAAGATAATACTGACCTCCCCTCTAGGGTGATTTTGAATCAGGTGAACGTGTAGAGTGCTTAACACATTGCCCGAGTCTAACAGGTGCTCAGGAAATGTAACACTTGCTCAGAATCAGGCCAGAGCCCTGTGGTACTCCTCAGAAACCGCACTTTGACACGTCCATCTTAGACAGGGCACAGCTTGCTGCAGTAAGTGCGAATGAGATGCTCTCAGTCAAGCATATTGGGAAATACTGGCCTGGTCCAATGACGTGGTTCTCAGGGCTCCCCAGGCAATCAGTGGATTTGTTGGTGGCAATATGCATTCTTCCTGTCCACTCTGAGGTCTTGCCAGGTTGGGGGAAGCCTGGAGTGGCAGCTTACCAAGCTTACTTGACCACATTCCCTAAAAATCCAGAAGAATTACTTTACATGTTTGCGAAACCTTCCTTTAAGCAGCTCTAGGCTCCAAGTACAATTTCTTGTGACATTACCAGCTCTGTCGTGCTGCATTGTCTTCCGGTTCTGTGGTAATGTCTAGGCATCACACAAGCACACACTGGTTGCATGTATGTAGAGATTCTAGGCTGTGGGTGTGCACAGTCAGTTCAAGGCCTAGAAAGACTGAGCATGGCAGGCCTGGCCGGGCCCACCACAGCCCCTACCATCATTGCCATCATGTACGTGGAAAACTGCGGCACGTGGAAAGTGAGTTCCCGAGGTCATAGAGCTAAAGCTGGTAAGGTGTCAAAATGACAGTTCTCTTGTCTTGGCTTCTGATCTAATTTTCACATCATACTAGAGTACTTTCTCAGAGCCAGCCACCACATAAATTGCGAGGAAGGGGACAGAATGTGAAGACAGTTTTGAGGGGGGCTTTTGATCTTTGTACACAGGAAACAGTGTTTCCGTGTATGTGGGGTTGGAGAGGGAGGGAGACAGGGTCAGTTGTACTAATAGGTATAATCATGATATATTTCTAATGATGCCTAGTAAGGGCAATTAAAACTTTTAAAAATTTTATCTTAAACAATATTATTAATTTTATATATCTCTGTGAAGTTTTGATTAAAGTTGGTAAAGTTTTTTTCTAACTGCTTTAATCTCATTAGAGTGATTTGTTTTTTGCTTTGCCTGCCATCGTTTGTATCTTTCTCTCCTCTAGACTATAAGCTCCTTGAGGGTAGGGACCAGGCCTCTTCATCCTTTTTTTTTTTTTGGTTGTTTATTCAGCGCCAATTTATTGAGCATGTTCTCCCTGTCAGGCCCTGTGTTCACAACGTAGTTAAGGAACCAGTATTCGTGATGGTGGGTTCTTGTAGGGCAGGAGATGTGCCGAAGTCGCTTTCCTGCCTCTCATGGTGCCTAATATGGTCATTAGAGTAGACAGCATTGATGGCGACCATCAGTTTAATTGAACGAATGTA
This sequence comes from Tapirus indicus, assembly GCA_031878705.1. Lineage (NCBI taxonomy): Eukaryota > Metazoa > Chordata > Mammalia > Perissodactyla > Tapiridae > Tapirus > Tapirus indicus. The sequence continues at coordinate 9,698,924 of CM062921.1, read as the reverse complement.
CTTTTCAAAAATAATTAGAATCTCTGCATTCCACCTAACAAGCCATAAACAATTTCTAGAATAGTAATATTGGTATATTAAGAGACAAATTGACTAATGGCACAAAACAGAAAGGTCAGAAATAGACCCCTGCATGTATGGAAACTTTATATGGTGGAGATGGCATTGCAGATCACTGAGTGGGAATATTCTTTCCTGCGGAAAAAAATGAAGCTGGATCCTTACATCACACCACACACAGAAAACAGATTTCAGATGTATTAAAGATGTAACATAAAAAGCAAAATTTTAAGTTTTAGAAGAATATCTTTATGATCTCACGGTAGGAAAATGTTTTGTAAGCAAGACACAAGAAGGACTAATTATAAAAGATAAGAATGGTGAATTTGGCTACCAAATTTCTTTTCCTCAAAAGATGCCATAAAGTAAAAAGACAAATCATAAGGAAGAAGATATTTTGCTCTACACAGAGGTTAGTGGGTTTTTCATTATTTTTTATTATGCTGCATAACCTACATACATGTAACATAGTCTTTTTTGTGCATATTAAATGTTATAGAAGGAGGAGGAGAATCTGCCGGGTATTTGTGAGCAGTATTGTGTTTCTCCAGTTTATCCCTCTTTTTTGTTTCGGAAAGGCCATCCCTGGGGTTATTGAATAATTGCCTTGAGGTTCCCTGACTTAGGAATCATCACACAATGTCATCATTATTTAACCCTCTGTTCTCCCTGCTGGGCTATATATAAGTCGTAAGCACAAGGAACTCTGACTGTGACGTTTAGTGTCATGTCTCCGTTGCTCAGCACACTGGCTGGTGCACAGTAGGTGCTCAGTAAATATCTGGGCAGGTGGGTATGTGAGGCATGAGAAACATTTCAGTTTGTAATAAACATCTATGCCCATATTTCCAGGAAATTGTTTATAACTGTAAACTATTAATATTCATATTCTCACTCATTAATGTAATCATTTCTTTTTTTGACTAACATTCACTGTATGCCTAATCACCCTCTAAAATTTCAGAGTGGTAGTGATTTCTTTAGGGTGTTTTCTTTTTTAAGTTATTCTTCTATTTTCTATAGCCCTAAAGAAACTGGTACCTGTTCATGAATACTGCAGTGCAGTTACTTCAGTTAAGTTACTTAGAGAAAATTGGAGCCTCAAATATTCTTTCATTATTTTGCAGCTAACATCTCTTAATGCCTTGAGAATATATGCAGAATCAAAATTTTGTTACTTCAAGCAAATAAAAAATACGTTTAAATTTTTGCTTTGCTGGGATTTAGTTTAAGCTGAATTTTGGTCATAAAAAATGTTGAAAATAATTATTAAATTTAACAGTCAAATTTTTAAACCTAATTTTGTGACAATTTATTTTTTAAATCTTGACAATTATAAAGAATTACATGAACTCCAAAATTTTTCTAAGAAACAATACATGTAGTGTCATATTTCATTTTAGATTGCAGATTTTAAAGTATTTTTGCAAGATGAATGTGAATTTCCTTTGGGGTATACTTTTGTGTGTGTGTGTGAGGAAGATTAGCTCTGAACTAACATCCATTGCCAATCCTCCTCTTTTTACTGAGGAAGATTGGCCCTCGGCCAACATCCGTGCCCATCTTCCTCTACTTTATATATGGGATGCCTGCCACAGCATGGCTTAGATGAATGGTGCATAGGTCCACGCCTGGGATCCAAACCTGTGAACCCTGGGCTGCTGGAGTAGAGCGCTTGAACTTAACCACTACGCCACTGGTATGGCCCATTTGGGGTATATTTTGAGTCAGTTAGTGTTCCATATCCAGAACTTTGAGGAAAATCTGTGTTTTTAGAGATCATTATTGTCTAACTTGGAACTGAATGTTACAGGGGCTCCAACACCAAGTGGCTCAAGTGGCCACCCAGCTGGAAACTGCGAGATTACTAACATACAACACTGCCAGGCTTGTCGAAGCTGGAAGGCCATTCATAAAAGAAGCATCTATGGCCAAATACTATACATCAGAGGTAAAAAAAAAAAAGAAAGTAATTCAACCTTCTTTTTTTTTTTCAGATATGTGTTTATTAACCTTTGCACTTAGGAATGTTGGTTGAGCATTTGTTTGTTTTTCAAGTAAAATAACATGGACTTTCCAGTTCCTCCAACAGAAAAGCAAAAATGTAAAGCTTCCATAGGAAAGTGCTTTAATTCTGTGAGGTCTCGATATTTTCACAGGATCTTAACTGGAGACCAAGGCACCCAGTTCAGGCAGAACACCCATCATAAATCATAATATATCACAAATAAATAAGTGGATGAGCCTCATCTGAATGATGGCATCACACCCGTGCTTTCAGGTTGGGGCAAAGAGAAGACCATTGGAGATGACGTGAAAAAAAAACACCAAGAAGAGGGGCTGCCCGGTGGCGCAGCGGTTTAGTCCGCGCTTGGCAGCCCCGGGTTCGCGGGTTCGGGTCCCGGGCGCCCGCCGACGCACTGCCTGTCAGCCATGCCGTGGCGGCGTCCCATATAACGTAGAGGAAGATGGGCACGATGTTTAGCCCAGGGCCGGTCTTCCTCAGCAGAAAGAGGAGGATTGGACAGATGCTAGCTCAGGGCTGGTCTTCCTCACAAAAAAAAAAAAAAACACCAAGAAGAGATTGTCCATGTTTTTAATGCTTTCTTCATCCATATGCATTCTGTAGTTAACACATTAGCCTTTGGCTGGAGAACTTAGCCAAATCACTGGGCTGCTACTTCCCAGCCTCGGCAGTATGTCTCATTCATTCCATGCTTTAAATACTCATTTAACCTCTTCAGCCCCAAAATTTAACCTCCTAACTCAACCTCCCTTCTGAGTTCCAGGCTATTAGATCCAATTTTCACTTCACCTGCCCACCTCTTTGCACCAGTCAGGAACCTGCAAATCATCCTGACATCCTCCTTTCCCTCATCCCCCACATTGAATCCATCATCAGTTCCTGAGGATTCTACTCCCTAAGTATTTCTTGAGTTTATGTATTTCTCTCCCTTTCCACTGCCACTCTCTAGACCAAGCTGTATCATTTCTTGACCAAACTACTGCAGTCACCTGACCTCGCGAGAGGTCCCTATTGTTTCCTCCAATCCAGTGTCCTTTTTCCAAATACTCATGAGGCCGTGTCACTCTCCAGCTTTAAACCCTTCAGTGGCTCCTCAAAACAAGTGGGACAATATTTCTATTCATTTCCTATTGCTGCTTTTAACAAATTACCAAAAATTTAGTGGCCTAAAAATATAATTTTATTATCTCACAGTTCCGGAGGTCAGCGGTTTGAAATGAGTATACTGGGATAAAATCAAGATGTCAGCAGAGCTGCCTTCCTGGAGGCTCTGGAGGAGAATCCATTTCCTTGCTGTTTCCAGCTTTTAGAGGCTACTTGCATTCCCTGACTTGTAGCCCCCTCCTCTGTCTTCAGACCCAACAGTGTAGCATGTCCAAATCTCTGACTCTCCCCCTCTTACCTCCCTCTTTCTCTTGTAAGGATCCTTGTGATTACATTGGGCCTGCCCAGAGAACCCAGGATAAGCCCCCATCTCGAGTCCTTAACTTAATCACACCTGCAAGTTCCTATTGCCATGTAGGGTAACAAGCATAGTTACAGTTTCTGGGGATTAGCATGTGGACATCTTTGAGGGGCCAGTACAATATTCAAATTCTCCCCATCGTATGAGGCCCACCTCCCTCTCCTCTTCACAGCTCGCCCTGACCCCAGCCCATTGGCCGTCTCCCAGGTGCTTGAGGCTGATAAACCCCTTTTCCCTGGAGTCTTTCCATGTGTTCCTCAACTTGAAATGTCCCCTAACTTGTCCTTTAGGTCTCAGCTAAGCTGTAATTTCCTCACATACTCCCCTATCTAAATCATGTTAGCTTTCTTAGCAAGTCTTCTTTTGCCCCATACAGTTTATCAGTTTCTGTAATTGTTGCTTTAATGTGTATCTCTCCAAATGACCACCAGGACCAAAACGGCAGTCACTGACCACCCCCCCACCATTGTATACCCAGTGGCTGGCAGAGTGTGCAACATGAAGACCCTTGATAAATATTTGCTGAATAAATGATACCTGTCAGCAAGTGTATGTGTCTGAACAATACTGTAATTTTCTTAAGAAAATAGGAATTTTAGGTGTGTTACATAAACGGTATAGAGAATGGGACCAAAGAGGCAATACTAGTTTATGAAATAACTTTAATCCTTCCACGCGCCAACAGCAGTGAATCCAGTGTTACTAAAAATATTCCACAGGAGTGTTCATTATAATGCGTAAGTTACATGGTTTCAGCGTGTGATTTGCTGCTTGTTTTTGGTAGATTGCAGGACTAACAACTAGTAAATGCATCGATTGGATGGGAGGAGTAGGCTACACCAAAGATTACCCTGTGGAAAAGTACTTCCGAGATGCAAAGATTGGTAAATAGGTTTTTTACATTTTATTTTGTTTTCTTGTATTCACCTCTGTACGTGTGTGGGCTGTTTGTTTGATTTTGCATTACTGGTACCTCGGCAAAAGCAATTTTATTATATGTATCGGCTCTCTTCTTTACTGTGGCTGGGTTTGTTTCCCCACCTCTTTCTTCAAAAAAATGGATTTATATTTTTAAAAACATTAAATTGCCTTTTTAAATGCCTCAACAGGCCTTTTAGTAATACTGCAACAAAATCTACTGTCTTCATTTTTCTTTTACTAAAAATGTTAATATTTTGATTAGTTTAATGCCGTCTTTGAAGCTTAAGTTCTAATTTCAGAAGCTAAGTGCCTAATGAAGTCTGAGCATTCTGACGCTCCACTACAGACAGGAAGATAGAAACATAGCATTATTGAAAGTTACCTGTTCCTGAATAACAATCCAGGCTTTTGCGTTAATAGTTTAGGAACGAAAAACTTCAACTGTTTAATACTGATTCTGGAATCAGAATCCAGTTTCCAAATGGAAAATGATCATCGGTGAGGCGCAATCACTTTGTCAAATAGGACCATATTCAGGGGACATTGAATGATGTCACTAGGACCAGTCTTGTAGCAAATGCAGAGGTAACATTTGTAGAGCTGTTTCTTGTACAGACACGTAACTGTGGGTCCACGCCTTACTGTTTCTTTTGCTCCCTTTTTTTTAAGGTGCAATATATGAAGGAGCTTCAAATATTCAGCTGAACACCATCGCAAAGTGCATCGATGCGGAATACTGACGTCCACAGGGACAGACCCTCCCTGATGTCGCTGGTGTAAAACCTTAAACTATTGTGCCTTTCGGGGATCCAAGCCCTAAGTCACGGATCTTGGGGTAGACATTTCTGTTTCACTTTCTAGGCTGCTTAACTTAGGCACAGGAAATCATTTTTAAAATTTGGGAAGAAATGCATCCATATTTTCTACAAAACTGGTTTTAAAATTCTGTAAGTATTATCATTTAAGTTGCTAAACTAGGTAGAAACTGATCATTTATTTAGAAAAATCTTAAAATTCTGGTTCTAAATACCTAAGAATGGGTGAAAATATGGTCTAAGGCTGTAAGTCAAATAATTAAAGAAAACACTATTTTAGCAAAGTAAAGCAATATAATTTGCTACTATAATTGGCATGTTTAAAAGATGCATTTCATGATGGTTTTAGCAGATCATTTTAAAAACAATCTCTGCATTAGTTTTCAAGTGTAAAGTTTAAATAATTTGGTTTAATAATCAGAATGTATTCAATATTGTAATATTCATCCTATCATGCACTGTTTTTCAACAATACAATTTCTTTCTGTATTTAAATTGAATACTGTTTCCTCAAACTTAGTTATTGGTCTTTATCATGAATAGTAATTCAGAAATTATGTTTTGGTTCAGTGATTCTCAGAGAGACATGTCTTTCCCCAATAAAGAAGTATATCAAAATCTTGTAAGGAATGAGGGCTAGAAGGGGGCTATAGAGTTTGAAAAAACCTATTCAGTAATACAAAAAATAATTTTATATCTCCGAAGGCAAAAGTAAATATATTGTTTCACAATACAAATTATAGTAAGGCAAAGCTCGACAAAACATATAGCTGGTGAGGCCATTTCTTCAGAATCGGGGATTCTCAGGCAGGAGAGGAGACCCCTCTAAGGTACATATCCTGAGTCCCCTCAGGTGGCATGGGTTAGAAATGTTGAAAAATGTTTCAAGGCTCATAGAGTTGCTTAAAATAATCACTACTGTTGAATGGGAACCACTTTAATACTTAAAGGATAATGTTTATTAAGAAAACTTGACAGGGGCTGCCCGGTGGCGCAGCGGTTTAGTTCGCGTTTGGCAGCCCGGGGTTCGCGAGTTCGGATCCCCGGCGCCCGCCGACGCACTGCCTGTCAGCCACGCTGTGGTGGCGTCCCATATAAAGTGGGGGAAGATGGGCACGGATGTTAGCCCAGGGCCAGTCTTCCTCAGCAAAAAGGGGAGGATTGGCAATGGATGTTAGCTCAGGGCTGGTCTTCCCCACAAAAAAAAAAAAAAAAAAAGAAAACGACATTTTCAAAGTAACTTTGCACATTCATGTTTATTGAATTGGATTAATTTCTTTAGTGCAAATCCCAGTTAAATATTCTGAATTGTGTAAATACAATTGAGATCGGAATTACATTAAAATATTAGGAAGAAATAAGGACAAATTTAGACCCTGGATCAAGAGAGAAAATCTACCTGACTTTCACATAGGGAGATACTGGAAACCCCCTCGTGTAGTCTTTCAGAGCAGAAAGATAGTAATCTGATAAGGAAAGTAGAAGATGGATGAAATGCCCTAAAAGAGGGCTTGGACATTTTTAATTTCTGTGATTCTGTGAAAGAGGTAGGCTTTATAGGTAATGGAGCAGAAGCCAACATTTGTAAAAAGAATTTCAGCTTCCTCCTGTAGAATTATAAACACATGAAACTACAATAAACCTCGGGTTCAGATTAGCATTAGAGAGGCTCCCGTGTACGTCCGGGTCTTGAATTTATATTTGGTCTTGATACAGTTCTAATTGTGTGTATGTTTTTTGTGCATGTTCACAAAGAACAGTTCAAAATTATGTGTTATAGTTAATATATCTACCTACCTTCTTCTATTGGTGAATCATTGTGTTATTTTACCATTTACCAAAGAGAATATTGTGGCTTTTCCCTGTAGTTCTTCCATTATAGCTTTTCTTGAGAACCATGACTTTGGAGTCTTTAAAACTGTCTTGAGTTTGTGTCTAGTGGAGGATGATCTTGTTCACCTCCTAAAGACTGTCATTATTGTTTGTTAATTTGGGGCTTGGGCTGTCATGGAGCTCAGAAGGTAAGACTTGAACACAAGCACCAAGGAACCGCTCGACTGTATTTGGTGGGCAGAGCTGGACTCAACCCAACTGCCTAGTTAGTATTGTTAGAGATTTCATTTTACAACACGAAAATGAATCAGTGTCAAAGATTTTAGAATTATGGAAAGTTAAACCTAGAAAGACGTTAGAGAACCATCCAGCTAACTCTCTCTTTAAAAGTGAAGGAAGGATTCATAGCTCAGAATACTTGCCCAAGGTCATCCCTCCGGGGACAGACAAGACAAGGATCCAAATGTAGTTGCTTCCGATTCAGGGCTCTTCCTGCTATTGAACCTTGTCTCTGTTCAACAAATTTTGGATTTTATCCTTGATATGTTTTAGTACTCTTATTGATTTATTTTAGGTTTAATTGATAAAGAATTAATATTTCAGAAATGTTAAGATTGATCAGTGTCATTGTTTACACATATTAATCACCTGCCAAAGGCACTAGGTCTCCCGGGTGTAGCCGGTGTGTCAAATGTGAAAGTTACTACTTGTGATCATTTGGTTTTGTGATTATGATGTGTTGTAGTCAATGCACTAGTTATGTCCTTGCTGATATTTTTCACTGATCTTTCATAAAGTGCAAGTTTTGTTGTAATGGTACCTATTAGACTGTATTCAGCGTTATAAAATCAGTATTCTGTGGAGAATGAAAAAATAAAGGACAAACTTAACTGGAGACTTCTGCTCCTCTGATCAAGCAGAATTGTTTGTTATATATACAGATGAAGCAAGAAAATAATGTAAGCTTCCTGCAAGATAAATATAACACTTGTTTATCGGGCTGATAGTTTGTCTCTTGTGTAAGCCAGTTTTGTTTGTTTTAAGAGGTCTTACAATGTAGACCAAGTTTAAATTCTTGATGCTAAAGAAAATTTTAGCAGAGGACCCTTTTTTTTTTAAAGCAAAGTAAGCAGCTCCTCGGTAGAGAAGTCAGCTCTTCTGAGCACATCTTCACAGTGCAGGTCTCACCTGGTGACATGATGCCTGTGCTTTATAATATTACCTCTGGAAATCTTGTATCGTTGTACCTTTTACTCAGTGATACGCTGTAGTCTAACGTCATAGGAGATTTCAGCCTATCTGCTCCCTGTTATCTCCTACATTGTTTTAGAGATCGAGATATCAGTCTTTCTTCTTTTGTCATTCAGTGACCTGTGCTGAGCAGTCACTGTGTCCGAGAGTCCAAGGTGCTATGGGCTCCAAGCTGCCCTGCAAAGAAGAGGAAGACCAGATTCTTACTGAAATGTGTGTGTACCTCAGATGTCTTTCTTCTATTCTCGTTAGTGCATCCTCACACAAAGATTGAGTGAAAAACTACCAAGGCCGACCCTATGCAAAAGTGTTTCTTTAGATCCGTTAGAATGATAACATAAGCACTAACATCTCTCGAGCTCTTATCATGTGCCAGCCATTATTCTATACTCTTTTTTTTTTTGTGAGGAAGACCAGCCCTGAGCTAACATCCGTTGCTAATCCTGCTCTTTTTGCTGAGGAAGACTGGCCCTAGGCTAACATCCGTGCCCATCTTCCTCTACTTTATATGGGACGCCACCACTGCATGGCTAACAAGCAGTGCGTCCGTGGGCGCCCGGGATCCGAACTCACGAGCCCTGGGCTGCCAAGCGCGAACTAAACTGCTGCGCCACTGGGCCGGCCCCCATTATGCTATACTCTTGACACACAAAAACTCACAACAACCCCATGCAGTAGGTGCTCTTGTCAGCCCATTTTACAGGCAAGGAGACTGAGGCATGGAGAGATTAAATGAGATGTTTAATTGATACATGACAAAAATGATTCAAACTGGCCTTCCCAGATTCATTCCTTTGGGTCTTTAAGGGTTTGTTAATCTTCAGAAGCCTTCCAGTAAAATACCACTACCAACTACCGCTTAATAGCTAACAATTCTTCAGGATGTGTTTCAGATCTTTTCAAGCAGAGAGGCTAACTGAAAACATGGCCTGCAAGCAAACCCATAGGTGTGGTGGAAGCATCTGTGTTTTGGGAGAAAGAAGTGGGAGTAAGGCATAGGGCTATAGAAAGATGCAGTTAGAGGGATGAGAAAACGACTGAAAAGGGAACTAAGGAACCACAAAAAAAAAATGTCACGTCCTTCAGAGTTAACAAAAAGCTACTCTGAGGGAGGAAGAATGACAAAGTGTGATAAAAATCTGAGCTGGTGGCTACAGGTGTTTGATTTGCAATTATTTGTATGGATAGCTCACAATATAAAGGAGAAAACCTAACTTTACGAAAGTTTTTTTAAAGAAATTATGGTAAATAGAAAGCAAAATAAGGAATATAGCCAAACATAGTAGTACTTATAGGTATAAATGGGTTAAACTCAACTATTACAAATAAAAGATGTTAAGATGGAACAAAAGGAAAATTTAAATCCCAGCTACATAACGTTAGAAACACCTGAAAAAACAGCTCAGGAAAGTTGAAATAAAGAGATGGGAGAAGCTCGTACAAATGCTACAGAAAGGAAAGCAGGAATAGCAATGTTAATATCAAAACTGAATTAAAGGCAAAAATGATTTTAAAGGATAAAAATGTAAGTCTCATAGTAAAACAGGAAGAGTCCACCAAGAAGGTCCAATCGTCGTGAACCTTATGCCCCAACAACACAACTGGGAACTGTACAGAGCAAAACAAATAGAAACCCCGTGGAAACACTGGCAAAGCCATAATCATAGGCGCTGACTTAGAAATCAGCAGGGCGAGTAGCAAAAGGTAAGGACAGATAGAATTTGCATAGCATAATTAACAAGTTTGATATAGGAAGAACTTTTTGTGTCTTTTCAAATGCAAATGAATGGTCATTAGAATTTTGCCACAAAAGAAATATTCACAAATTCCAAAAGATAAAGTTTTACAGGCAACATTCACTATACACAATGGTAAGTAAATAAACAACAAAAAGATAGGATATAAGAAAGCTAGCCATAACTTTGAACAACTTTGATTAATTAGAAAATAAAAATAAAAATTACAGGGGGCCGCCCGGTGGCGCAGCAGTTTAGTCCGCGCTTGGCAGCCCGGGGTTCGCGAGTTCGGATCCCGGGCGCCTGCCGACGCACTGCCTGTCAGCCATGCCGTGGCGGCGTCCCATATAAAGTGGAGGAAGATGGGCACGATGTTAGCCCAGGGCCAGTCTTCCTCAGCAAAAAGGGGAGGGTTGGCGACGGATGTTAGCTCAGGGCTGGTCTTCCCCACAAAAAAATAAATAAATAAATAAATAAAAATAAAATAAAAATTACAAGTTGTCGACAAGGGTATGGGAAGACGGGCTGTGTGGGTCTGTGCTCCTGGGAGGATGGACAAGAAGGCCTGGCCGAGACTTCAAGGGCACATGGTTTGTAGCATGAAAATTAGAAATGGCTAAGTAGGAGAATCGATAAAACATGGAAACACACACTATACAATCCTATGCAGCAATTTAAAGAATAAGGTAGATCCATGTACTGAGATTGTCATCACCAAGTTGTATTGTTTCAAAAAAATACAAATTGCATAATATTAAGGCAGAACAGAGCAAACCTACGTATTTCCGTACATACAAGCATGTATATAAATTCTTAGACACAACTCAGAAAGTGTAGTCTCCACACCAATAACTGTATTAGGGGCCTACACTGGGACTGGGGGTCAAGAAGAAGGCCATGGGGGTCATTGGCATCGTCTATACTGTTAGAATTTTTATCATGGGATATAATAGTACTTGTGTAACTGTAATTAAATATTACTTGTGTGATTGAAACTAAGTAAAATTAAAGCTACCTATAGGGTCACTGAAATTTTTCACTTTATTTTCCCTTTAACTTATTTTTCTGCTTTTCTCAAAAAGCCCCAGCCAAGTAGGCAGCTCCATTCAGCCACACAGGAGACTAGACTGACACAGAGAGGCCCGAAAGGGAGCTGAAACCTAATCCCTTGATGGTTTGACCTCCGTGGGTGGATAGCGCTGACCGAGTTTCACTCCCGTCCTCCACAAGGCAGTGTGTGTCTGGCCTTGCCAAGCAGGGGCTTCCCTGGGAGGGCTTCCTGCATTAGAGTAGAAGAGGCCGTCTGCACGGCCTTGGGATTAGCATCTTGTCTTTAGTTGTCGTTTGATGTTATGTGATTTGACCGGAGGTATTCAAACATAATTCTTCCTTGAACATGAAACATTTGTTTCAAGGAAAAAAGAAAATTCAAAACTTCTCAGGTCGAAGGACCCGGGTCCATAGTTGAAATTGGGTGGGCAAACCATGGGCTGTGGGCCAGATGCAACCCACTGCCTGTTTTTGTTGGGACCTGCAAACTAAATTCTTTCTTTTACATTTCAAATGGTATATTAATATGTACATAACATCCTCAATTTTGCCTCTTGCCCACAAAGCCTAAAATATTTACTATCTGGCCCTTTAGGAAAAAGTTTGCCAACCCCTCGTTAAATTATTGCCTCACATCAGATTTTGCAGAGAAGATCGGTTGGTGAGTCTGGGTGTCACATCAGAAAAGAAAAGGCGGAGAGAGAAGACCTCCCCTAAGACCTTGGTCATTATTCTCTCTGAATTTCATTTGTAGCCTAGGTAGCCCGATTGGCTCCCTCCTTCAATCTGCGTCTCCCAATCCCTAATAAATAAACTTCCCGTGAGCCACTGAAAGGATGCACAGTGGTCACTGTCTCTGCAGCACCCCAGCACCCCCTCGTCCTCATAGCCTGCTTCCGTAATCTCTTTACCTGGCTTTCACCTTTGTGAAAAAGACCGTTCACTCTTTGTCAGTGGATTTAAACACTGTTCTCAAAAGTTGTCTTTTTATCCTTAATTGGTGGCCTATTGTGTCTACTCCAAACTATAGTTTTGGACACTCTTGTTCCTAAGGCTCTGTGCTTCCTTTGCTTTTTGACAAAACACCTCCTACTTTTGGCTGACTCTTCTGGTTTCTTTTCTCTTAAACAGAAATTCTACCATTTATCAAAATTGTACCTTTGTACCTCTTCTATTCTCTATATAAATGTCTTCACTGCTTTAGAATAACTTCAAGAGTCTTAAAAGTGCAGGCTGAAATACCATTCACAGAATTTCCTAGTCATGGGGTATGATGTTTATTTTCAGGTCTGCCCCTGCAGGATGTCCTGCAGCCTCTTGGAAATTTACATCTGAAAAGTGCAGGAGAAGGACTGGGGTGGGAGATAAGAGATCTGGGCGACTTACATACTTACTAATGGCGTGAAGACATGAAATCCTCAGGAAGAGTGGAACAGCCGTCTTCTGGGTTTTCTGCCCCCAAATCACCTGAGGTCCTTGTTAAAAGGCAGATTTCCTGATCCAGGCAGATCACTGGACCTGGGGCCTGGAATCTGCCTGTTTCAGATTCCCCCGGGGAATTTTCATCTCAGACTAAAACTTCAGTGTTCAAATGATTCCAGCCCCAAAGTACATGTTCCTCTTCAACTTCCCCAGCACCCCAATATAGCAGGACCAACCAAGTAAACCCCAGAATTCCCTAAACACCCACCTGCCTAGAGGGGCAGAGAAGCAGAAGGTGGAGTGGGCAAGGCCCCTTCCCCTTCATCCTACTAAGTTGGAGGTGGTGAGCTCATTACAGATGGCCATTCACTCTCCTAATGTGCTACTGAGAATCTGTGTGCCAGCTGTTTTCCTAGTTCTGTGGAACCAAAAGCAATTTAGGGCAATGTGTTCATTGCAATTCTCCCACCCCCAAAATAAAGCAAGATGGGGCTTGCTTTAATGAAATTTTGCCTTTGTTAGCAAGAGTTAATGAAGAAACTGCTGATACGATAAATCACCTTAGATTCAGTATTTTAAAATCTAGTAATTTCTAACAATTAATCAATGAAGAGAAATAATGCATATCAAAAAAAAAGGGGAAAAATGATCTAAAAAAAAATCTAGTAATTTCTCTTAGAGAGAAATGGATTTTTTTTCCTCTCAGAGATGTAAACTAGCAACAAAGTAATTGACCAGAGTTGTAAGGTTCTGCACCTTTGGCAGGTTGGGGAGTCTGAGGGAGTTCATCTGGTTGAGTGGGTAGTCCCTTTGAATCTTGCTTTATTTTGCACTGGGTCGTATAACAGAAACCTATCACTGTGTAATGTATGTAAGTTCCTTTGCACATTAATACCCCGTCTTTTCAACCCAATTGATTTTTCCAAGTAGACAAAGGCTAAGAATATGCTTATTGACCGCTGCTAAGCTCATTTTAAGTGTATTTTGTAATAAAGGGCATTTTGAGAGTGAAACAATCATGCACTTGTCCAGTGGGCACAAAGACTTGGGGATCACTCAGAGTGAAAGGTACCAGTGAAAACATTTGCCAGATAGAGAAAGGGTGAGTGGTTTTTTTTTTTCTTAATTATGTAAGAAATAGAGGCTCTGTTCATCTACTGTCATGTTCTCATAAGACAGGTCATCATTTGGCGTGGGCATTCATGCTGTCTTTGAGTTAGCACACTTCTCACCTCATTGACCCTAAGTTTATACAAATACTTGCCTCATTCCAGCTGAGTTTTTGGTCTGAAATTTCTACTGGGCATCAGTAATCCAGGGCAATCTCCAGAAGAATAAAAAGTTTGAAGACAAGTTTACTTCATCGTCTCTGACTAATAATATAGATGGTGAAGAACGTGAATCCAAACCAGACACGGCAGCGTTCACCAAGGCCCCTTAGAGGAAAGAACTGCACGTATCATGCAAGAGCCGGAATATTCCACAGGCATCTAAACGGAAAATCTCTAGAAGGAAAATCCGCATACTTCCTTGTTAATATCCCGCAGAAGAAAGTGCTCTGGGGCTTGGTTGGTTGGCTGGTTGGCTGATTGGCTGGTTGGTTTTGAGGCTTTTATATTCTTTCTCTCCAGACTCGTTCCTCTTGTATTCTTCTGAAATTGTCCTATGCCTTTACCTTCTAACATTTTTTGGTGTCTAGTTCCTCTACCATTTTTATGACCTCAGTTTTTGGGTTTCTTCTTTAAGACCCTCTGGTAAGTTCAGCATGCCCCATGTAAGGGAGAACACCAGACCTTCCAGCACCTCCACGCATGTCCTCTGAAGGTTGAGCAGGCCGGCCCGGATGTTCCTGGGCCTGGGGCTAGCCACAGCTGGAGGCCCAGCTATGGTCTTATTGTTTTGACCAGTAATTACATTTTTAATTAATAAAGAGGGTGAAATTAGGGGGTTTCAACCTTCTCGTGTTGTGGATTTGATGAGAATGGATTTCATATACGTTTCCATTGTTCTGGTCGGCAACTAAATCTTCATTAAATAAAGAATGTGTAATGTCCTGTTTGTGCTCACTTGATTATTATGGAGTTTTAAGAATTTAAGCGGACCACTTCTCTAAAGATTTTCTAGTTCTTGTTTCTGTCTAGCTTTCTTGTTTTCTAACCTCTACTTTTATATTTTCTATTTCTATTATGAGCTTATATGCATTCATGATGATCCACGGGATTTTTAAAATAATTTTATTCAAAGCATACAAAAGTAGAATGTACTTTCATAAAAAATGCAAATTAAAGTTAATGCAAAATTTAAAAATTAAATTATTTTTCATCTGTTTTTAAAAGTTATTTTTCTTTTAAAGAGTTCAAAATTATTAATGTTAAAAAGCGAAATAAAATTCTAACTATAAATTTTTTTAAGTTATTTAAATAAAACAATTTTTAATTTTAATTTTTGAAATTTTAATTGTTAAATACTTTTTATAAAAAAGATCATTCACAATTCTAGCATTCAGTGTCGATCAGCTAATGTAATGAACTGGTATCACGTGCCATGCATGTACATCTAGACTTTCATAGATAATCAAAGTTAAAAGACATGTGAATTATTAATATTGCAAAATGTTGTCAGCCACCATGTTCAGCCATTGGAAAACCATGCCAATTCATAGGAACTTCTGGAACTGCCCATTGGAATGCAAAGAGGAGCCAGAAAAGGGAAGCTCAGTGCTTTGGAAGTGATCACTGGTTATGCAAGAATCTCTTGCACTCTTGTTATCTGAGAGGAAGGATTTGACAAGTTAGTGAATTTTTCTTTTCCCTAAGCAAATCCTCCTCACCTCCAAAGCAGTATCTTTCTCTGATATTGCCCGCATTTGGATGCAGGCTCCTTTGGTTTCAGCCACTTAGGGTGGAGGAGATGGAGCTGTCTCCCGGCTTGAAAGGTGTTGGTCATGAGAGCAGATGCTGAGGGCTCAGGTCACACTGTGCCAGCACTGAGTGCCAAGTCCCAGTGAATACAGGTATCGTTGTGTATTCATGAAATGCAGGCCCCGGGGCGGCAGCCCCTCTGCCCGGATAGATCTATTGCAGCGCTAACTTTGAGAATAGCCGTACAACATTTGCAGAATACGTTATTCTGCAATGATCCGAGACACCTTGCCAAATTCTTGGAACTGTGATGAAATAAGTTAAATTCTTGTCTTTTATCCAGTTTTAAAAGTGCTTCTGTTGCCACGACTTCATATAGGTTGTTAGTTCTGACCTAAGATGTGATTCCTGACACAAGAAGGCAGAGCTGGATACCACCATGGCCATTCCCGACCTATGAACTAGGCACGTGGTGTCTCCAGCAGAGAGGCATGCTCCTGCTTCTCGGCCTGGCTTGGGTGCTCAGAGGCAAGGTTGGAGAGGAGGTGGAGGCTCTGTCCGCTTTTCCCATCCAGCTTTACCCTAAAAGCAGCTGATATCCTGTTGGTAGGGGTGAAAGTAAGCCTAGGAAAGGAGTCCAACATTTTTATTCTTGACAAGGGAAGGACGAGATGAGGCCTGGACCCAAGGATTGTCAGCTACTGGCTTCCAGGTGTGGGGTAAAAGGGAACCAAAATCTTAAGAACAAGCAAGGAGGGGGCCAGCCTGGTGGCGCAGTGGTTTAGTTCGCGCTTTGGCAGCCCGGGGTTTGCAGGTTCCGATCCCAGGCGCGGGCCGATGCACTGCTTGTCAGCCATGCTGTCGCAGCATCTCTCATAAAATAGAGGAAGATGGGCACGGATGTTAGCCCAGGGCCAGTCTTCCTCAGCAAAAAGAGGAGGATTGGCAATGGATGTTAACTCAGGGCTGGTCTTCCTCACAAAAAAATAAATAAAAAAAGAACAAGCAAGGAGACAACCTCAGGAAGCGAGCTAGAGTCTGGAAATGCCCAGTGATGCCATTGGTGGGGTGGGAGGGAAGCAAGAAGAACATTCAAAGGGAAGGCCTCCAGCAGTGCTGGCCCTGGAGAAGCAAAATGGACCCAGGAGCAGGGTCTGCAGGAGACCCCAGGCAACGATCTGAAAGTTTGCCTGCAGCTGAGCCTGAGTTCGTAAGGGTGCTGAGTGCATTTAGGCCGAAGGAGAACTGAGTTATTCTTCTTAGGGAAAAAAGGAGGAGAAATATATCAAAATGAGTTCAGGGAATTAAAAGGTGGGTTGTGAGGACTTCTGAAATTAGGAGATGTGTTTTTTTTCTGGATGAGAAAAATGTTTGAGATAGCCAGAAATAAACATTCGTTGTTTTTTTAAAAGCCACCTAGTTCAGCCTGAACAGACTAAGACAGCATTGCTGCCCCAGCGTCTAAAAAAGCTGAGAACAGATGCTGAGAAAATGTATCTGTAGGATGGATGGCCAGAGAGGAAGCACTGTTTGATTAGCGCTTTTTCTTAAAAGAGTAGCAGCTTAGTAAATCTTTCTCCTTTCTTTTACTCATTGTCTTCATTCAAGTGGGGGCCAGCTGGGAGTTGTTCAGGGGCACTAAAACACCATTTGGAAAATCAACCAGATGGGGACAATGATATCTGCCAACACTCCTCTCAGTGGATTCATAGTTTGATAAATCATTTGGATGGAGGAGGTACAATCCTTGTCTCAGTTACTTCACATAGCTTGAAATCCCAGTCCTGGGGTCTCAGGGCTGGTAGATTCAGCAGCTCAACAAGGTCATCAGGCCCAGGTTCTTTCCATCTCTGTGCTCTGCCATCTTTCCATGGACATCATCTTCTGGCTGGTCCCCAAGTAGCTGTAGCAGCTGCAGGTGTTACCCATAGACACAACAATGTCCAATGGAAGAAGATCTTCTTAAGAGTGGTGGAACCTTTCCCAGATGTCCTCCACAGACTTCAGGTCTTCCTGGCCAGTTCTGGGTTATATATCCATTCCAAAATCATCCCTGGCAAGAGGGTAGGAATACCTTTAGATCAACCATACCCACCCAGGAAAAGGTCAGCTTCCTTAGAACATGACCCCTAGAGGAGGGGTGGTTACCAGAACAAAATCTAGGTCTGCTAGGAAGGAAACAGGGAGTGGATGCTGGCTTGGTGTGTTCATTTCCAAGGGCTGCTGTAACAAAATACCGTACCGTCAGGGTGTCACAGGTACATACTCTCTCCAAAGGCTCTAGGGAAGAATCCTTCCTTGCCTCTTCTAGCTTCTGGTGGTTGCCAACAATCCTTGGCCTGTGGCAGCACAACTCCAATCTCTGCCTCCATCCTCACATGGGCTCCTTCTCTCTGCGTATGTGTCTCTGTATCCAAATTTCCCTCTTCTTATAAGGACACCAGTCATGTTGGGTTTAGGGCCCACCCTACTCCAGAATGACCTCATCTTAACTTGATTACGTCTGCAAAGATCTTATTTCTAAGTAAGGTCACATTCACAGGTTCCAGGTGGACATGAATTTTGGAGGACACTATTCAACTCAGTCCACATGGTAACCAACTGTGTCCACCACTGAAAGAAGACATGTCCTCTGTCAAGGGGCTCTGTGATGACTAATGAGTGGTTCAAAAAGACCCACTAAAGAGAGTGGGTCTCTTTAACTGTAAATGTGGTTTTCAGAGTGGCATGTGGAAGCCCAGTCACCAGTGGGCCTCCTTCACCAGTTCTACCTCCAAAGTGATTCTTAATGTATATGTGTCTGTGTCTGTGTCTCTGCTGGAACCTTAGTTTGATGTAAGGCGTGATCTCTCTCTGGAAACAGTACAATCACCTCCTAATTGGCTTCCAGCTTCCACTCTTCCTGCTGTTCAATCCATTTTCCATCTAGCAACCTGAGATGTTCTTTTAAATGTAAGCTGGATTCTATCACTCCTCTTCAAAGATTTTCTAGAACTGTGCTGTCAAATACAATAGCCACGTGTCGCTATTTAAATTTTAATTAATTAAAATTAGATAAAAATTTAATTCCTCAGTTGCCCTAGCCGTGTTTCAAGTGCTCATTAGCCATGTTTGGCTAGTGGCTACCATATTGGGCAGCGCAGATACAGAGCATTTCCGTTATTGCAGGAAGTTCTTTAAGTCTGTGCTGCTCTAGAAGATGCAGCAGCTTCTCCGTCAAGAGAACAAGTGGTGTTCACAGCACTTGACCAAGCAAGTGACCAAGAACATTTGGCTTTGAAGCAGTATGGCAAGATTAATTTTCGGAGCTATTACTTTGTTTTTTTTCCTCCTTTCTCTTCTCCCCATTCAAGCAGGCTCTATGCTTCTTGCCTCCCACAAGGCTGGTGGCAGCACTACCTGACTATTGTCCCTGTTTTCAATGGAAAAGAAGGTTTGAAGGAAAGGGGAAATCTAATTCCAATGTGGAGAATAAGGCTTGAAGGGAAGTGAATTTGCCCCATATTAAAGAGGGATTTCTCCAGTTTGGGAGAAGAGAGAGAGGGCTTCATGTCCCACATGTAGCCTAGACTAGAACTCTGGGAATGTGTGCCAGAGGAAAAGGCAGATGGGAGAACAGGAGGCTGGATCCTGGGCTGAGCCCTCTGGCCTTGCAAAAGATGCTGACCCTCAAGCATGTCCCAGACGAAGCAGAGAAGCCAACCTGAAGGAAGTGCCTGGGGCCATGAGAACAGACCTCTCTCTTGTGGAGGCAGGCAGTGCGGTAGGGGACCGAGGCACTCTGGCACTGCGTAAGACCCCAGAACCCAGACAGAACTCCTGGGAAAAGGAGCCCTGAACAAAGTTGGATGCCCCATCAAATTGTGGGATGAGGCTTGGAGTTGACATCGCACCGTCTGATGGTATAGAGGGAGTAGGATATGACTTTTCCCTTTTGCAGGACTGGAGCTAGAGTCCAGAGGTGCTCAAGGATCAGGGGACCGTACCTCTCAGTTTCCCTGGACAGTCCCAGTTTATGCCTGTTGTCTCAGAATGATTATTAAAAATGCCATCTTTCACTTTCAAAAGTGCCTTCCAATTTGAGCAATAAATTATAAGGTCACCATACCTAAGTATCTCATATTCTAAGTTCAGAAAACTACCAGGAGTAGGACCAGCTACCTCCCCACAGGCCTCAGAGAGGCACCATTTAGGTAAACCATCTTCAACGTGGGGAAGGACAGGCTGAGAGGGGAGTTCACCACCACCCACCAGACTGGAGGAGGGGGTGCTTTACCTCCCGAAGCCAAGATTGAGAATCCTACGAGGACAGCTGCCTGGCATTTTGGTTCCCGTTGAACACCTTAGTTAGCCAGTGGATGGTTGATTTTTCCCATAATAGCAGGAGAAAAGAGACTCAGGAAAAAATTATGTGGGAACCAGGACCATCCCATCTCGAGTCTCTTGTTCCAAAAATTAAGGAAGATGGATCCTGCATGCACCCACAGGCCTGAGAGTTGGCATGGGAGGTAGATGAGGTTGTGTTACATGATCTTCCTGGAATCTTTTATCTGGACAAAGAGGTATGCACCGAAGAGGAATGCAAAGAGCCAGCAGTAAAACGTAGCCACTCTGGCAAGAGACCCCCAAGGCCCAGGAAGCAAGTCCCCTTGATAGTGGGACTTACTGTAGCCAACCCTCATTCATAATGTGCAGATAGGGAAGGAGCTAGAACAACAAAGGCAAGGAGGGGACAGCGCCTGGCCGAGCCATTTAAGGAGGCAGAAGTCTCTTTGCTCTCCCCCCTCCTTCTCTGACCCCATAACCAGCCCCAACACCAGAGGTAGAAAGGAAAAAGTCAACAGAGACCCTGCACTCTCCCCCCTCCACCACACACATACTCACGCACGCACACACACACACACCCTGCAAGGTGCACAGAGATAGGCAGGGCCAGTGCTGGGGTTCGGGGCAGAAGAGCTTCAGAATGGACATGAGACTGCAGTTTTTAAACAAATGGGACTAAGTCTTAAGAACTGAACTGAGGTTGTTTGGTGAACCAAGGGTGACTAAGAAGCTATCATGTTGAGCTGAGATCGATTATTGCCACAGGAGCCACTGCCTAGCAGGAGAGAGGACTTGAGTAGAGGCTAATTGGGAATGATTATTAGAAAACATCCCGAAACATTGAGATTCAATAAGCTTGTTGCAATCAAAACTAATGAAATGCACTATTTCCTTCTTTTTGTGTGTGTGTGAGGAAAACTAGCCCTGAGATAACATCTCTTGCCAATCCTCCTCTTTTTGCTGAGGAAGACTGGCCCTGGGCTAACATCCGTGCCCATCTTCCTCCACTTTATATGGTACGCCGCCACAGCATGGCTTGACAAGAGGTACATCTGTCCGCGCCCGGGATCTGAACCTGCAAACCCCAGGCCGCCAAAGCGGAGCGCATGAACTTATCCACTAGGCCACTGGGCGGGCCCCCACTATTTCCTTCTTGCTCACCTGTGTTGGCAGACTGAGATCCATACCTGCCACCCTGTCATTGGGCCACCTCCTGGGATTTCCAGCTGCCTGTGATCCTTGGATACCTGGCTCTCTCTGTTCTGGGGGCTACAGATAGCTCTTCAAAGGAGGCCCCCAAAGCTAACTAGCTGCTTCGACAAGACAACTTGAAAGGTCTTCTGAAAAATCTTGTGGTCAGAAACATCAAGCTGCTTGGGACACTAAGGGCTTGTCAGCTACTCTCTTGTTTACGCTGTGGGAGTCTGAGCTGTAGGGCCTGGGCCTTGCTTGCTCAGCAAGAACCCACAAGCCCATTGCAACCATGTGTCCTTCTGGTTCCCTTCTGGGCAGGACACCCAGCTTCTGGGATTTGTAATGATCCAGGGCCTGGCCAGCCCAGATCTTACCTTATCTCACTCAAAGAACATCACATCTTGAAGGACCACAGAGCCCTTCCACTTGAGCTACTGTCCCTGGGAACGCTGGTTGTACCAGGGACAGCCCCTCTTGGCAAGCAGATAGCCTTTGTGTCCCCTGCCCTTACAACCCCCTCCCCACCTGCAGTTGCGGGGTCACATTTCTGTCCAGCCAGCCGCCACTGGACAGTCCCTGAAAGTAACTCCCTATAAACCTTTATGTCTCGTTCGCTGTCTCTGGGTCTTTTCTTTCGTCTCTCCGCAACCTATCCTGCACTGTTTGCACAACTGGGCGTGCAGCCAGACACGAGCCCAGAGAGGCAAAGGCCCTTGCTCCCACGGTCACGCAGCAGATGACCAAGAGCTTGGGCTTTGACATCAAACTGCCAGAGTATGGATGTCCACTCTCCCCCTTCTTAATTGTAAACGTGGGGTGGCTTACGTGACCTATCTAAGGTTCTATTTTCTTAACTGTAAAATGGAAATGATGATAACACTAACACCCACCTTGAAGGCTGTTGTAAAAAATAAACTACACAATGCGTGTAGACCCCCAGCCAAGTACCAGGCCTATATAGTAAGCCATTCGATAAATGTTAGCTCTTGTTACCAGCTGGGACCACAGTGTGGGTCTCCCGGCTCCTCATTCAACGTTCTTGTCTCATAAAGTCAAACCAACTGCTAACAAGCAGGTCAGAAAGTAAAGTTGAAAAACTTCTGAAGTCCCACTTTCTCTCAAATTACAGCAACTCCCTCGGCCAAGGGTAAAATACCCTGACCTGCTTGGTTAGAGGTTGCCCATCAAGGCCACTGCCGCATCTGGCTGTGCAGCCAGCAGAAAATGTGGAGTCTGTTCAGGCACTTTGGCTTCGCGCTCCAAGATGATCTGCATGACATTTGGGTCAATCAATTTAGAGATAATGATTCTTGCCGCAGAGCTGTGCATGTCCAATCACAAGAAATAGGGGTCCCCAATTGATTTTTGTGGACTGGTTTCATTTTCTCAGAAAGCTTTTCAGGTCAAACGTTGGCCGGAGCTGGGGTGCTGATCGGAGCTGGCTTATTTCCATCTACGTTTGCACAGAAATGTCTGGCTATCATTGTGCTCTGTTGAATAAAATTGAAATCATCAAGCCCTTTGAGGCATTGCAAGGACATTTTTCAAGCAGGACTTTTAATCCGGGGGGTGGAGGAGGACAACGGAGCATCTGCCTGGAGGAGATGCACACATACACACACACACACACGTACACATAAATATATATATACACACATACATATTTGTGTGCGTGTGTGTTTTCCAGAATAAATTTCTCACAGCAACACGGTGAGATTCAAGAACCTGGGGGCTCTTTTCCTGCGCTAGGTTTCTACCTCCGTGGGTGGACTTCATTTACAGCATCCTCAAAATTAAAGTATAAGGAAGACTGAATGAATAGTTAAAGGGGTAATTAAAAATCAGCAAATGGCCTTATTTCTCTTCTAAACTGGTTGATTTATGCCTTGTTGCGGGTTTTTTTAGAACACAAAACTATTAATTTATGTGTGCAAAGAACAGTGAATTAATCCTAAGAGCCTTGCAGCTTTTAAAGACCTGAATCATATGTTGAGCTCGTTTAAAACTTGCATAGGAAATTAAGGGAGAATAAAGCCCTTTAATTTGAAAAGTGCATCTATAGTTGCGTCCCTAGGATATCTGCAGGGTCATTATTCAGAAAGGTTAAGGAGGACTTTATTTTTTCATATTCACTATGTATTTCCCAGTCCCAGCTCACCATGGTGCATTTCAACTTATAAAGAGAAAGCGATAACAAAGCGGGGAGGGGAGCTTTTTATTCACTTTCCACTTAATTTCCTTGCCGACACGCCAGTCCCAGCTTAATGAATGTAATTGCTACCTTTGATGAAAATACTATTATCAAGATCACACATTACACTGGAAAACAGTTTTTCTTTAAACACAACGACTGCAGTCTCTAATTATGCATGTAACAAGTGTCTCTCGAACAAAAGAGCATGTTGTGTACAATTGCTAGGAATTGGAGCAAGGCAAATTCAAACAAAGGACAGATTAGATTTGCTCCCTGCTCCACAAAGCCCATCCCTCTGATTAATTTCCTGCAAAAAGTAAAACAATTCTCTTAAAAGGCGCTCACCCCCTTCTCCAGAATGATCCATATGCCATTTGGGTCTTTCTATAGGGTGATAATGGCCCCTGATTTGAACTCGTGTTCGAAAATAAGAAAGAGCTTTTATGAACTTCCTCTTTCATATGCAAATGAGCGGCACAAGATCTTGAGGGATAATGAGCCCCAAAAAGTGACTTTTCAGTGGCTATAAAAGAGCTCACTGGTAGGGGAAAGTCTGCATTGAGCATGTTCGACCCAATTATTTTATTAGTTTCAAGAAATGAGGCATCTTTGAGAAAATACTTCCCGCGCCTGTTGAGACTGAGTGACAACAGCTTTTCTGGGGTCGCTTTTCCTAAAAGACAGACAGTTTCTTGACTTATGCATGATTCAAAGTGAATTCATGATTAAACATAAAGTACCTCATTAGTTTAGGAGACCCTGGATTTTTGTTGCACTTTGTTGTTGATTTTGGAAGCTGCATTTGGCAAGTTATTTCTTCACTTATCAAATGTGAGCGAGGGGCTAGACGACCCTATAACACCTCAATCCTGCCCCCCCCCACGTTATTCAAACCCTGAAGAAAAAAGTGAAGTTGGTTTCTAATGCGATATTAGTTATGAGTATGCAGCCTAGAGTCACACTGCCTGGGTTCAAATCTCAACCTGCAATTTGCCACTTGTGTGACCTGGAAAAAAATCATCTTTCTATGTCTTCATGTCCTCAGCTGTAAAATGGGGGCAACACTAAAAGGGTAGTGAGACGTAAATAAGATAATACTTGTGGAAAGCTTATAATAATACCTGGCACATAGTAAGCACTCAATAAATTTTACCTAGTACTGTTATTATTTAAGGCCTGGGAGATCACAGGTGTTTAATGAAATGGGTTTCCCAAAGTACTGCTCGCCAGCTCCTGAGTCCTGCAGCCTGTTGCCCCCTGGAAAATGGGACGGGAAGTATCATCTCAGATTGACTCCCCTCCAGGGAAGAGAAGGCTGCCAGAACCTGATTTTAGGAGGTCACAGTTAGATCTCGAGCTCTTTTTGATAGAGCTCTGCTGTGTCAGACTCGGCCTGGTCCTTTTCAGAGGCTCACGGCCCCTATCAGTCTCAGATATGATCCAGAAAGAACCAGAAGAGACAACACAGGATGGAGCATGTTGCCACCACTGCTCCTTGTCAGGAGAGGATCTGGATACAAAAAAGGAGAAGCACCACACGTGGGTCCTCATTATCCTAGGATTCAGTACTTGAGTCCCCCAGTCACGTAGCTTCCTTAGGGCAGCGAAAGTCATCGTAACACTCTGTTCACTAGAAAACTGACCGTCTAGAAAAGTAGTGTCCACCGAAACGTTCCCTTCTGCTAAACTCTAGTGCCCATCTTGGCTCACCCATGCAAAACCCATATAAATCAATTGCAAAGTATAAATTGATTGCAAAGTGAAATTGCAAATTGTGCCAAAGTTGCAGGATTTCACGGAGTCATGAAAATGATGCTGGAGAAGCATTCGAATTCTATGCAAAGCCATGGACAAATGAGGGTCTGGGCATTCTTGATTTGAAGAAAAAAGTGGGCAAAGGTGATCACACAGCAGACACTCAAAAGAGGACGATTTGGGTGCCATAGATTAAGATATGTCCCTGTGAAAAATGCACGAAGACTTCGGATAATTTTGCAAAAATGACACTTTGTAAGACCATGCTGTGAAAATCGACCACAAAGAATGGCCTACAGAGTGAGCCATCATACAATTTTGTGCTGAAAAACTTGTGCCCCCAAATCAACATTTGATTCATTCTTTGCTCAGTCTAAGATTATCGATGCAACTATAGCCTAACTTGAAAAACAAGATCAATTTATTTTAGTAATTTATAATAACAAATTTCAAGTTTTAAGACAAATTAAAGTTTTAAGACAAATTTCACATCAAACTTCTTTTATTTTCATCATTTACTAGGAAAGAGGTCTCTGTCAAACAGATCCGTTTAAAGTGGGCTTTTTCCAGCAGCAATTTTCCTAGGATGACATGGACCTTGTGTACCCCAGGTAGTATCTGGAAATTCTCCGGATGAAAGGCATGCGTTCTTACATTAGGGGCTCCGAGCAGCAGAGCTCCATCACTCACATACCTTTTCCCATGATGAGTGGGGGAAACACACTCACACACACACACAAACACACACACACGCAGGAATCAGTTCTCCTGAACTTTCACCTCCAGCTTCCAGGTGGGGCCAGGCTCTCCAGGTCTGTGTTATCCTGTAGGGAAAGCTTTCCCAGTTTGGGTGGGCTTCCACAGCTAAGCAGGGTGTAAATCTCTATGGCTGGTGGTCAGAAGGAAAGGGGCCCGGGAGGATTGGACTTGAGTCCAAAGTCCTGGGGCTGCAAAGCTTCGACATGAGGGATTGAATGACAGCCAGGAGGCAGCGCCAGGTTTGGCCCCGGGCACGTCACAAAATCTGAAAACCCAGCTCTGCAAATACTGGACAGCCATCTTGCCCCGCCCTCACCCACCACCCCTGAGCAGTGGAGAGTCAGCAGAGAGTCCAGAAATGCCTGTTAGCCACACAGCAATTCTGTTCTGTTCTGGGAGCCTTATGGCCCTCCCGCAGCCCCCCTGCCTCTTGGTTTTGGCCACAGCCCTAAGAGGGAGGCCCAGTGAGCACATAAGCAGAGGTGGAGGTGCTGGACTGCCCCAAGGGCATCCAGTCGGTGCTGGGACCCAGGGCAGTCCGAGTGCAGATGGAGGGCTCCCTCAAAGGGCCGCACATCCATCATTTGTCCCATTCCTCCTGCTGCCTGCAACTCTGGAAATTGGCTGGAGCGATTACTCTGAGGAGCCTCAACAGGGGGACAGCATTAAAGAGAAGTGAGCTTTAAGCAGCATCTCTGAGTCTTGATGGCGGCACAAATGACCGGCCATTTCCTGGTCCACTGGTTAACGGAATTAGCATACTGTGAGTGGGAGCAGGCTCCATCTGTCTTCTGTATTCTTCATTACCAACGGCAAGGTGGAATCGGCACCTAACCTTTGAGTCCATGAAGGGTAATGCCCCACACTCCTGAGAAGACACGCTCACCTAGGACGGCCACATCATGAGACCCTGGAACATCCTCATTGGGCCATCCAGGCCACAGCCACATCTGGGGGAGCTGGAGCTTACTGAGGGCTCGGGGCAAAGGTGGACCCCAAGAGGAGAAAGGGGTGAGGAGGGAGCTCTGGCTTTGGAGTTGGGAGGCCTGGCCTCTCGCTGGCTCTGTGCGCTGTCTGTGGGTCTCTTGTCCTCTTTGGACTCATCAGTAAATCAGGGGTCATCCCGGCAGGTCTTAGAGGTCCTCTAAGCCCTGGGTCCAGGGCTGCCCTCCCAGGAAGCCTTTCGCAACCCTAGCCCCACCTTTCCCCACAGACTGGGAGAACCAGCCACAAAACCACCCCCAGGCTCCTACAGGCTCCCAGGCCACGTAATTGAAAACTCTCACCCTAGGAGCCTACCATCCTGAATCTGTTCAGTCTCGGCAGCCTCCCCCCTTTGCAGGAGCAATTGGCCTTGGCTTCCTCCCCCTGTGGGCAGAGTCCCCAGGGAAAGGAAGGGAGAGGAGGCTGGAGAGGGATCCTCCCGGTGCCCTTGTAACAGGGTCCCCAGGATGTCCTGGCTGCCTGCCAGGGAGCTCCTTCTGAGGTCAGCCAGCTCCTGGAGCCGCGGCTCATATCCTACAAGGTGGCTGGTGCTTATGGGCGGCCGCCAAGCCGAGTTGCCTGGGAGGGCTGGGGTCTGCATGTAGAGGGATTGGACTAGGGCTGGGGTGCCCCAAACAATCAGTTGCAATGTGTTATAACTCTCCCGGGGTATAATTTCCCTCGTCAATTGCACATGCAGGCCTCATCGTGGGCCAGGAAGGCCAGAGGGTTGGGCTCCCTCAGAGCTGGACTGGACCAGGCTGTGGGATGTGACCTTGGCCAAGTTCTTTCCTCTTTTGGGGCTCAGTTTACTAATCAGTTAAATGGGTGGTTGAACCAGATCATGGCTAAGAAACCTTCCAGCCTTGACCTGGACGACTCCAAGCATGCCAGAGGGGACTGGGGAATGTGCCAACTCAGGGGCCTTCCAGCCTCCTTTTGCAGAGCCATTATAGGCTGAGGAAGCTGGACTATGTGACTCAAATGCCCAGATTTGGGCTCCTCCTGCCGGAAGAGGCTCAGGGCATGACCACAGTATAACCAGAGGTAGGGAAATGACATCCAGCTCCCAGGCAGTGCTCTGTCTACCCTGTGGGGATCCCGAAGCCTCCCTAGATCTGGCCTGCTCCCCATGAAGAGGAGAGGAGAGGAGGGGCTGTGGCTGGGACCAGTCACAGAGTGGGGCAGCCTTATCTGCTTGGTCAGTTTCATCCACTCTTCCATTCATTCATCACTGCATTCACACCTCACATTCTTAGTGAGCTCCTATTTATCCCTCAAGACTCTGCTCTGTGGTTGGCCTGCCCTTACTGCCCCACCCCCACTCCCCCAGAGAATAAAGCCCCTCTCTTCCTGTGCCTGCACCACCATCATCTCACAGTCCATACCTCTATGCCTGCATGTGGAAGACTTCCTCAATGGGCAGCGAGTCAGTAAGCCCCGAGGGTGGGGCCCTCTATTTCCCAGTACACGATACAGCAGGTTCTTAACCAAAGTTTGCTGAATGAATAAATGGAAGAAGTGAAGTGAGCAGTTGTGTGGGAAGAGGACATTCCAGGATGAGAGACAGTGTGGGCAAGTGCCAGAGGTGGGAAACAGCCCAGGCTTCAGGGACCTGGGGTAATCAGTATGGACAAGTGTTGGGGCAGGGAGAGCCCCATACCAGCTTTTTTTTTTTTTTTTTTTTTAATTTATTTATTTATTTTGTGGGGAAGACCGGCCCTGAGCTAACATCTGTTGCCAATCCTCCCCTTTTTGCTGAGGAAGACTGGCCCTGGGCTAACATCCGTGCCCATCTTCCTCTACGTTATATGGGACGCCGCCACGGCGTGGCTGACGAGCAGTGCATCGGCGGGCACCTGGGATCCGAACTCGCGAACCCCGGGCTGCCAAGCGCGAACTAAACCGCTGCGCCACTGGGCGGCCCCAACCCCCATACCAGCTTTTTATTGCTCATCTCACTGGTACTTGAGTATTTGCCTTAATATCTGTATTATGAATTAGAGTGTGAGTCCCATGTGCCCATCTGACTGTGTCCACAGGACTTCGCCCAAGACCGGGCGCATGGTAGGTGCTTAAACAGATGCTCATGTGGGGCATCAGAATTGGCCACCCCAAAATGTGTCTCTTTGGCTTGATTATTTTTAGGGACAAAAGACTCAGAAAGAAGCTTTGACCTTCCCCCAACTGCCTGAAAGAATTTAAAATAGAAGGGACTGTTCCAGAAAGGAGCTAATATCATGTGATAACTGTAGTGTAATGTAAAATGTATCTCTCAGGTCACATTGTCTGTAGGTGGCCCATTTGCTCTTCCATCTCCGTGTAAATTGCCTTCCTCCCCCCTTGAAGTCCCACCACTGCCCCCAACATCCTCCTTTGTCTTTAGCTGAAGATGGTACTTAAGGCGGCAGCTTTGGCCATTCTGGAGAGTTACTCAGTTTTCCTGGGCTTCTTCCACGTCTACATGTTCTAAATCTTTGTTTGATTTTCTCCTCTTATTCTGTCTCAAGTTGATTTAATTCTTAGACCGGCCAGAAGGAACTAGAGGGTAGAGGAATTGTCTTCCTCCCCTACACTCATTAAGTTAATTTGATATGGTGGGAGGGTGAGAAGTAGACAGTCCGATGCTCGTATGGCAGCTCCACAGGCACCAGAGAGCCAGGCCCATTACAGGGTTGCCACACAAAATGCAGGATGCCCAGTTAAATCTGAATGTCAGATAAATGACGAACAATTTTTAAATATAAGTACGTCCCAAATATTGCATGAGACACACTTACCCTAAACCTGTTACTTGTTGTTTGTTTGAATTCAAATTAAATTGGTGTTTTGGGGTTTTTGTTCATTTATACGCGTGTTTCTTTGGTTTTGTTTTTTGTATCTTATTTTGTTAGGTTTTTTTGTTTGTTTTTTGCTAATCTGGCAACCTACCTTTCCCTCTTCCGTTCTGCCCTACTTATGCCTGGCTTCGGTCCTTAGGATGACTTCAGAATCATGAGGTGGTTGCTGGAGCTCCGGCTTTCGTGTTTGTGATTTAGGAAAGCAGAAAGATAAAGGGAAGAGGATCAAAAAGACACCTGTCTCCCAGAGGAGTCAGCCTCTTTTAAAGATATTTCCTAGCTTAAATATGGGCTGGTTCTTTGATAATAACAAGGAATCATTGTTTATTTGGTTAGAGGTGATAGGTATTGTGGATAAATAAGAAAATGTCCTTTTTTGGAGATGCATCCTAAAAGATTTAGACATAAAATGTCATCATGTCTATAATTATTTTTAATTATTCTGGGACAAAAAGAAGCAAATATGGCAAAATGTTAACAACTATTAAATCTAGGTGATGGGTATATATAGGTGTTCATTACCCCAGTGGCTCTACCTGTCTTGATGCTTGAAAATTTTCTTAATAAAAAATTTGGCAGGGGCCGGCCCTGTGGCGCAGCGGTTTAGTCCGCGCTTGGCAGCCCGAGGTTCGCCGGTTCGGATCCCAAGCGCCCACCGACGCACCGCTTGTCAGCCACGCCGTGGCGGTGTCCCATATAAAGTGGAGGAAGATGGGCACGGATGTTAGCCCAGGACCGGTCTTACTCAGCAAAAGGAGGAGGATTGGCTACGGACGTTAGCTCAGGGCTGGTCTTCCTCACAAAAAAAAAAAAACATTGGCTTTTTCCAAGGAGAGATTTCCCATCATCCTTGCCCCACAACTTTGGCTTTCTTCTCACTGGCCAACCCTTGCAGAAGAGGAGGCTGGAAAATGTAGTCTTCAAGCTGGGCATACCGATACCTGGATATAATCAGGGTTCTGTCAATGAGGAAGAAGAGAAGAAGGGATGCCAGGCAGGAACTCACAGCCGCTTCCCAGGGCACAATTTCTCAGCTCCCTCTGCACAGCACAGAGAGGCAGGGGCTGCAGTGCCCGAAGCTCTGCTTTGGCTTCCTTTGCAACCAGCCCCTCCTGGTCTCACTCATTCTCCTGACGGGATTTCTACCCTTAGGCTGGTGGCTAAGCCACAGTCAAGCCCTCACCCAAGGGTGGGTATTGAGAGGACCCCTGCCGAGCTCCAAATCTGCGCATTCTGCAGCTTGTTCACCCTGCATCATCTTTGCTCGGGTGCTTCACGCCCTGTCCTCCTGAGGCCACCTCCCTAAAGAACACATAGCCCAGCTCCTTCCCTCCCTCACGGAGAGGGGCTTACATCTCCCAGGTCACTGGGCTGGCACCCCCAGGGTGTATCAACCCACGTGTAAGAAAGATCCTTGAACACATTCTGAGCTGTTGTCCCAGGTAAGACAACTGGGCAGCTTACTTGGCTTTCTGCCTCAGTGTCCCCAGTTGTCAACTAACCAGGAGCTAACAGTACCTGGTGTAGTGCTCGGTGTATGTCCCAAGACTCCGAAGCCGTGGGTAAGTACATGCTTTGCTGCATCTGCATACTTGGCACATAGTAGGCTTGCTATGAAGACTTGGGGGATGCTTGGGAGGCACTTTGGTCCATCAACTAACGAATGGATAAATAAAATGTGGTATAGGGCCAGCCCCAGTGGTTAAGTTTGGCATGCTCTGCTTCAGCGGCCCAGGTTCGGTTCCCGGGCACAGACCTATACCACTTGTCTGTCAGTGCATGCTGTGGTGGCTGTTCACATACAAAAAGAGAAAGACTGGCAGTGGATATTAGCTCAGGGTGA
This sequence comes from Tapirus indicus, assembly GCA_031878705.1. Classification (NCBI taxonomy): domain Eukaryota; kingdom Metazoa; phylum Chordata; class Mammalia; order Perissodactyla; family Tapiridae; genus Tapirus; species Tapirus indicus. The sequence goes on along the minus strand of CM062921.1, from coordinate 9,667,589 downwards.
ATCTTCCTCAGCAAAAAAAATTAAAAATAAAATAAAATGTGATATAGCCATGCTATGGAATATTATTCAGCCATAAAGAGGAATAAAGTACTGACACATGGTAAACATGAGTGAAAGAGGCCAGTCCCAAAGGACCATATATTGTTTGATTCCATTTACATGAAATATCCAGAATGGGCAAATCTATAGAGATAAAAAGTAGATAAGTGTTTGCTTAGGGCTGGGGGGTTGAGGGCAAATGGAGAGTGACAGCAAATAGATGTGGGGTTTCTTTTTGGGGTGATAAACTTTTAAAATTGACTCTGGTGAAGGTTGCACGTATCTGCAGATACATTAAAACCCATTGAATTGTATACTTTAAATGAGTGAATTGTATGATACAGTGAATTATATCTCAGTAACATGAGTTAATGAGTGAATTATATCTCAATAACACTATTTTTTAAAGTTTTAAAAAATGGCCCTCTGAAAACAGGAGCTATTTTTATCAATGGCAACAATATCAACAACATGTTAATGATAGCTGGGATCCAGTGCATTGTGGATGCCCAGGAAGCCCTCAGCTTCTACCAACGTGGAAAATTCCCAGCATCAACTGGAATTCCAGAAGCCGAGTCCAGCTGGAACACGGTGGGAAGAGTCCTGCCTGGCTCCCGCCGAGCAGTGAATGGCTCGAGTTAATGCGCCTCCACTTACATATATTGATCGTTTACCTCCCTCTGTTTCCAGCGCCAGATCTATGAGCAAGAAGAAAGGAAAAAGGAGTTCAGGTTTAAACTCTTATCACTAAAGTGAGTCTCCCTCTACGTTAAAAAACTATCCAGACCCTGTGGCAGGAATGGGCTCTGTTCTTGGGGCATAAATTTGTGTGTGTGGAAAAAAGACTTATTGGCGAATTTAGCAGTATTTTTCGTTGAACTGGCAGTTGCTAACCATTACACCAGTATTTATTTGATTCTTAAAGAGTACAAAACCATGGACCACAAATAAAGAAGATGGAGTAATAGTTTGTGGCTGGGCCACTAGCTTTAAACTTGAAATGAAGTGTCCAGTTTTGAGTTACTGTGTCCAACCACCATTTGTACAGTTTGAAAAGTGGGGGCATTTTTCCAGGCTGTCAGTGAGACTGTAGTTCATTCCCATGAATGATATCGCTGAAGGAGCAGTTGTTCTGCTCTGAGCACTTTACTCATGACCAGAATATATTAAATGTATTAATCTGGGCCTCGCGGTGTAATTTAGGAAGGTCCTCTATTTGACACATTCCTGTACATCCTTGTTTTATTGCTTGCTCCCGCAGGTAACAATGTCTCAAAAGTCTCGCTCCTGAATGAAGTTAAAATTACATGTCACCCAATAGCATATGCAGTTTTGTGGCTTATTTTGCTGTCAAAATTACCACCCTGCAACAACATGAGACGTTAATGGGGACGTGTTGTGATTTACCTCACCGGCTCTGGGACCGGTGGCCAGGGAGGACTCCCCACGTCCAAGTGGCCACGTGCCTTGGGAAGCCGTGGCCGCCTCGGCCCTTCAGCTCTGCCTATAACACCCAAACCGTGTCATCGAATGTGGCAGGCCTCTCCTGAGGTGAAAATAAATATTTGAGGTGAAAATATTTGAGATACTCTGCCAAATAATTGTTAAGCTTGTTTTAAGTCATCAGGAAAAAAATGTATATTTCAGGTAGGTTAGTCCTCCACCGACAGAGAGGACTCAGCCCGTTTCCTGGTCAGGCTGGTGACTACAGTCTGTTAAGAACGGGACCAAGACTTCCCGTAGAAATGTCTAATTTTAAGGCTAATGGGAGCAGACTTGGTTCACAATTTGACATAATATTTTTCTACCCTGTAAAGTCAGCATCTATGGAATGTTTGCTATCTCAGATAACAGAAAAAAGGCCACAAAGCTTGGGTGTGCCTTTCAATGAAATTACTGATTGTCCCTATGGGAAGAGTATCCAATGTAGTTTAGAACCACGTAGGAGGCTGGACTAGTGGCTGCATTCGGGCTTTCATGGGCCCTGGGTGCTTAGCCTTTCTGGGCCCCTTCCTCCATAAAAAATAATATATATATAAAAATTTAAATATATATGTTACATATTTCTTAAATTATATTTTATGAGGCACTGATATCAAGACAAATGAGATGTAGGCTGGATTCATTATTAGTCTTTACTGTTATATTAATTTTTTTGCTTCTGACTTTAAATGAAATGAAAATTAAAATGATTCTCTGTGCCCCATGTGCTATACCTGATGGGTATGACTGCCCTGACTTGGGCTGCAGGATCCAAGCTTCAAATCTTTCTCCAGGAGTTTCTTTTTTTTGCTGAAGAAGATTTTCCCTGAGCTAACATCTGTACCAATCTTCCTCTGTTTTGTATGTGGGTTGCTGCCACAACATGTCTGCCGACAAGTTGTGTAGGTCCACACCTGGGATCCAAACCCAGGGCTGCCAAAGTAGAGCACATTGAACTTAACCACTAGGCCACAGGGCCGGCCTCTGGTAGTTTCTTTCTTTTAAGGCAGGTCAGCCCGGCAGTGGCAGCTCATTGGAGGGGCTTGGGTGATGGGCATCTCACTTCCCCCAGCCTGGCCCAGATTGGTCCCCGTGTCTCCTCCTACGCTTCCCACCCCTGGGTGACATCAGACACATTCTCCTTCACTGGCTGGCTCCCCGTGCCATTTACTTGTCTTTATTTTAAACAAATAGGCCAGGGCCACTGCTGTGGATTTCCGGCGCATTTGAGAGCTGGGGACAGTTCACGAGTGCCGGAGCAGAACGCTCTGCCTGCAGGCGTGGTTGGCTGTGATGATGGGAAAGGGCGTTAATGATGGGCCACGCAGCTGACCCCTGACCTCATCGACCAGGGCCCCAGCCCAGTTTCTGCAGTCCTGTCAGCTGCAAGGAGTTTAAAGGGCGGCTGTTGTCCCTGGTCAACCAGCCTGCCATTAATAATGTTTTCATCCGTGACAGTGACAAACCCGAGGTACTTGAAGAGAGTTTATTAAGGTCAGTCTATAAATAAGAATTAAAATTTTTAAAAAATGGGCTGACAGAGACAAACAGATGGATGAATAAAGTGATGTGTGAAACAATAAATGTAAGAGTGGACAAGGGGCTTTGAAGGCCCGTTCTGCTCTCTCTGGCCTCTCCCCAGGTTTAGATTCATGAAGCCACTTCAGAACTTGCAGGTTTTGTGAATCTAGGCCCTGGCTAATATTTTGCTGTTTAATGCCTGTTCTCTCAGCTGATAAAAAGAATTGCAGCCATTTCTCTATGTCAAGCCCATAACTGAGAACTGGTAAAATTTAAATGTCTCATCTGTCCTCAGGCTTGCATGCAGATGGTCTTGCCCGAGAGCTTGGCTCCAGGCCTGCGGGCAAGTGACAGTTGGTTCCAGCTTGCCTGGCCCGGCCCTTGTCTCGGGATGGACTGTGCAAAGTGGCCAGGGAGGCCGCGAGCCAGAAGTGCATCTTCCTGCAGCCTGGTCCAGGGCGTGGATGGCAGGGTTCTCTTCTGCAGCCTGTGCGTCTACAGGGTGTGACACAGACCGTCCCTTCCATTTCTCAACCATGTAGCTCAGCCTAAATGGGGCTTTTTAATAATCATGATGCCTTTTAATCATATAGTTAACTATTTTCAAAGCTCTTCTGTATGTGTTAGCCATTGGGCCCTCACAAGAACCCAAGAGAGACTCAAGGCAGGTGTGATGACCTCCATTTGGAAGATGTTCCAGGCATAGAGGGGTTTGACTGGCCTCGAGTCACTTAAGACGTAGGAGCAGAGCCAGGTCGCTGTCCACTAACTGCGAGGAGAAGAAATGGAAGAATGCAGTGGGTAGGAAGTCCAGGAACTGCAGGGAACTGGGACTTAGCTGGCATTCTACCTGCCAGGCAGGCCCGTTAGCACAAAAGTCGACTCATCTTGGCTTTGGCGATAACGAGAGAGCACCATGGTGTCCCTGCAGAGCGGTCAGGCCCTAAAGAACCTTCTGAATCATCACATTATTAGGATTTGGGTCTGGTTGGTGCTTTATTCCACATAAGGGAATGTCGCTGTGTCCCCTCTTCCAGAACAGACAATTAGACTAAAGCACCCATGGTAATTAATTCTCAGTTAAGTAGGATCTTCAATAAAGCAGAATGCCCCCATGAGGAAGCAGGTGCTGGACAAGATGGTGAGTTCCGCTAAATGTTCTACCCCCTGTTATCGCTCAGATCCCCCACAACCCAAGGTCAAGCTAGAGGGTCTCAGGGGTACACCAGAGACTGGAAGCTGTAAGAACCCCCACCCGGAACCACCAGTGAGAAGGAAAAAGGTCTCAGAGCCTGGAGTCTAGAGGAGGGGACTCCGCCATTTAATTCTGTTTGGCAAATGTCTCCTGAGCGTGTCTTCCAGGCCAGACCAGAGCCAGGAGCACTGAGAGGATGCCAAGGTGAAGTGGCCCAGAGCCTGAGCTTTAGGGGGAGAACAGGCAGGTATGTGACCAGTTGTGAGATGCTCTGTGAGATGCTCTGTGAGAACTGTGTCAGCAGTGTGGACACCATTCCACCATGAAGACCTCTACTGGAGGGAAAGGAATTCTAGGAAGGCTTCACAGAGGATGTGCCCCAGTGAACTGAGCCTTGAAGGAAAAGTGGGAAAATGCCACACAAGAAAGGGAAGGGCATACTATGGACATGTTATGGGCTGAATTGTGTCCCCTCAAATTCATGTGTTGGAGTCCTAACCTCAGTACCTCAGAATGTGACTGTACTTGGATAGAAGGTCTTTAGAGAGGTAATTAACTTTAAGTGAGGTCATTGGGGTGGGCCCTAATCTGGATGACTGGATGACTGCTGGAGAAAAAAGCTCAAAGCCAAGGTCAAGATGAAAGAGGTCTTGGAAGCTCCTAGCTAACACTGCAGCCCCCATGGTATGGGACAGTGTGCTGGGCTGAGTAATAGCCCCAAAGATATCTGGTCCTAATCCCTGGAACCTCTAAAATGTCCTTATAAGGAAAAAGGGTCTTTGCAGATGTGATCTTGAGATGGGGAGATCATTCTGGATTATCCCAGTGGGCCTTACATGCAATTACATGTATCCTTATAAGAGGCAGGCTGAGGGAGATTTTATACCCACAGAGGAGAAGGCAATGTGAAGACAGGGCAGAGAAAGATTTGAAGATGCTAGCCTTGAAGATGGGAGTGATGTGGCCACAAGCCAAGGAATGGTGGCAGCCACCTAAAGCCAGACAAGGCAAGGAAGAGATTCTCAGGCCTTCCCATTTGTTTCACCCAACTCAATAATAAACATGGAGGCCCCAGGAACACCAGCCTGAAAGGGCCCCAACAATCAGATGTTGCTGAGGCAGGAGGAAAGAGAGAAAATGGCACTTCCCCTCCAAAAGGCTGTGGGCCTCCTTGAATGATCTGTCCCCCAAGGACTCTCCCCTCGTCTCACCCTGGGGTGATGAGCAGCTCTGATGTACCCCACCCCCTCTCCCAGAGAGCTCCCTTCAGGGGAGGAATTGCTCTCTCCAGCCCAAGGCCCCCACGTGTGAGGGACTGAAGCTCTGGAAGAAAAGGGAAAGTGGGAGAGTGAGGGGTGTGTGCACCTGGGTGGGCTTGCCAGGAGGTGGGGAGGCCCCATCATTGAGAGGGTCCTCCAGGAAGCCCCCACTGGAGTAGCCCCCAGACACTGCTCACCTCCAGCCCTGTGAGCAATTCCGGCCAGGAAACAGACAGGTTTCCAAACCTGGTGAAGGAGACTCTAACTGCAGGCACCTGTACTCCCGGACAGTGAGCCCTCCTGGGGTGCCCTCCTGGTTCCCGTCACCCCCCTCTCCCAGGGCCTCTCCAGCCTGGATCCCACCCTCACCCACATCATCCTCGCTCACTTTCTTCATGGCATTTATCATGGCCTGAAATTACGTATTTTTTCCTGGTTTGTTGCCTGCCTCTGCCCATAAGAATGTTAATGCAAGGAGGACGCAAGGCTGTGCCCACAGTGTTTAGTCTCTGTCACAGAGAAGCCACTCAACAAAGGCTGAATGGAGCGAGTGGATGAGTAAATGAATGAGAGGGGCACTCAAGACGCAGAACAATCTTCCACAGATGGCAAGGAGGGGACCTCCAAATCAGGATGAAACCTTAGCCGGAAAGTGAAGCCCCTGCCTGAGCTAGCAGACATGCCCCCCCAACACCATTCTTTCTGATTCAGCATTCATTGGACTGGTTTCTGGGACTCTCTAGAGAGCTTTCCAGAAGTTTCTGGAATAGAGGAGTGAGGAAGGTTCTATCTCTCTGATCCCGGGCTTGAAGTCCACAGGCTGAGAGACCATCCAGATGCCACTGTAATGCAAAGCAAGTTCTGATGATGGCTGTGCCTGGGGGTCAGACAGGGCCACGGAGGATGGTGGCTGGAGAGACGGATCCAGACAGAGCATCTTGAGCGTACGTCATTGGTTTTTTCCAGTGTTTAAGTCAAAGCCTAAAAAGGCATGTAGTTGGGCTTCTTTCAAAAAATGGCAGCCATATTTCAATCTATAATCCCACCATAACCGGTGATGCCCAGAAGCCTCTAAACTTGAGACTCCATCCACATTACTCACCATGGCCACCCTCTCTTGAAGCTGGAACTCACCAGTCTCACCCACGTCATAGGGATGAAGGTGCCCCTTTCATTTCTTCCCAGCTTCTGCTTCCCTGGGTGACGTTTTAATCAGTTCAAACTGGAAGGAAATCTTCCCTTAATCACCCTCTGAAAATCTTTAATTGTTAAACTTCTTTTTTTGCTGCTTAAAGTTTCCTTATTTTTAAACAATCCAATTTTACGGGCATTGCATCCTTAATGTGACCTAATTATGGGGGATGTTTTGGTAAAGAACAGTGGGCTGCTTCAGTCAGGAGGTTTTGCCTTCCCATGGAAGGGGCTACTGTGAGGATTTTCAGGGATTCTTACATCATTACACTCTGTAATTACTTGCATTTTTACTAGGGGCTGTGAAAATGCTTCATTACAAATAATTAAATTAAGCACAACCAGAACTGCACTGAGAAGATACAATCCCTACCTACAGCAACAAGATAGGCATCTCCCAGAGTGTATCTCCAGAGGCCCCATCAATCCCCTCTCTCTCCTATCGCTCAAGAATCAACAGGGAAATTCACCTGCTTGACTCTACAGGGGTGGGCTGGGGTCAAGAAACCTATATCTGAGTCCTAGCTCTGCTTCTTATCTGGAAGTGTGGCTTTGAGTGAGTCATTTTTCTCGTGAGCTTTGTTTTCTTTCTCTGTAAAGTGGGGATAATAACAGTACAAGCCTCCCAGCACAGCTGTGAGCATCAAATGAGATGATGGAAGGAAACCTCCTTTACAAACCAGAAGGGCTGGATACACTGCTCAGAGAGCCAACCTCTCTGGAGGCTGGAGAACTGGAGGATGTAAAGTCTGGTTGCCCAAGACCGCTGCCCACCGGCCAAGCCAGAATACTCCACAGCAGGCTTCCGTCCTGCCCTCTGCCCGAACACCCTAACACTCCCCCCCCCGCCAAGTCAGGAGCCCCACTGCCTCCTGGGGCCCCCAGGTCAAACATCCTGACATCTCTATTTTCATGCCCTGTTTTCATTGTCCTTGCAAGTGACTGCAGACCTATGACACGCATATTTCAGAAAGCCCATTGCAGGGAGCCACCTGCACAATCTAGTCTCTTTGTTTTCATTTAAAGGCAAAATTGGGTCACATGGTAGGTGATTCATAGAAATCAACCATGAAGGTTTTTGGTGAAACTTTTTATACAGTGATCACATAATAAGCCTTTGATGCACATTTCTTGAATGAACTGATTGACCCAGAGCCATTTTAAAAGACAGTTTAGGAGTTAGAGATTTGCTGTAAATAGAGATCTTAAACTGCTAATTCCATGGATGTCTCCCCCTTCTTTAAATCTGAGCCTGGTCTCTGTTCGAGCAAGAAGGCAGGATCTCAGGTTCCACACTGCAAGCAGTCACGACACCCACGGGGACTCCGGTCGGGAGCCTTGTTCTCAACGTGCAGTGGAGTCCATGAGGATTTATCAGCGGCCTGGGACATCACAGACTCATTTCGGGTTTAAATATACATATGCATATTGACAGAGCCATTGTCCTTAAAGAAAGGGGGCACTGCAGACAGGCCATGGCCCTGTTTGCTGTCAGCACGTGCCCACCTGCCTGCCACCTGGAGTTGCTCTGGAGCTGTGGTCACCTAGCCATCATTTGCAGATTCTACATACGTTCCCTCACCTTCCCCTGCTGTGCATGCAGCTTGTTTTTTCTTTGGTGTGAATAACGATCACTCTTGTTTGGGGAATGACACAACTTACAAGAGACTCCTTCAGATGCCACTCAGTGGGACCGGGTGCCACTAGACACATGAGGGAACACAGACCATAGTCCTATTGGACACTCTGGGGAGCCAGCCAGTTTACAGAAATGCTATTTTCGAAATATGACCGTAGCCCATTGAAAGAAACCTGGGAGCTGAAAGCAGGGAATTCCTTTTCCCAGCAGAAGGGGAGATGGAACAGAAGGAAGGACTCTGGGGCGGGGGGGGTCTGCTGAGGGGCTTTACTGCCCTGGTGCCTCATTTGGCCGGAGGGTGCCTTCGTCAGCCCTCTTGGCTCCAGGAGCTGCAGCGTTCCCCAGTGGTGGATGTGGTTCCCGTCTCCCTCAAGACAAAAGGCACTATGGCAACTGGAAATGATTGTTGCGATTAATCATTCCTGACAACTACAGGGTTTGCTGCTGAGGTCATTCGGCACAGTGGCAAAGCCCACCGGCCCAAGGGACGCCACCGTCCTAGCTGGGGGACACTGGGAACGTCACTGGTCTCTTAGAGCTCAGTGTCCTTATCTCTAAATTGGGACCAGTGATAATGATAATTACAGGCGTAATTTTGTCATAGGGTTATCATAAAAATTAAATGGTATCATCCACATACATTACCCAGCAAATATTAAGTGTTCAATATATTTTGTTATTTCTGTTCTGAAGAACTTTCTTTTGGGTTCATCACATTTGATCCTCATGGTAACTTTATGAGTTTGCAATTATTATGACTATTTTACTGATGAGGAAATTGGGGCTCCAAGAGGCTCTGACTTACTTGTGGTCACTGAGACAGCAGGGGCTGGAGCTGGCGATGACCCCAGTGCCCCTTGCATTAGCAGAGCCACCTCAGATCTTCAGTGTGCATCAGAAGTTCATTTTCCTCACCAAACCACTCCCAGAACTTAATAAACCAATCGGCAGGACCATCTAGACCAGTATTGTCAATATTGCAGACACTGGTCACATGTGGCCACGTGTAATTAAAATTAAATCAAATTAAAAATTCAGTTCCTCAGTTGCACCAACTACTTGTGGCTGGTGGCTACTGTATTGGATAACACAGCATTTCCATTGCCTCTGAAAGTTCCGTTGGACAATTCTGAGCCCTTTTCTCAGCTCTACCTTTTTCTGCATGTGCAGAGATTTTCTTTGGGTCAAAAACAGAGCTTGTTTCATTAGCAGCAGCCAGCTGGGAGATGGGAAGGTTTCTCAATCTGTAGCCAATCTGACAGCAAAGACAGAGATGTTACGATTTTGACCAGAAGGAACAGAATCCGACCAGGGCAAAAGGGAAAATTCACTCATCAAGTATTGTTTAAATTATTTGAAAATATACTGCATCTGTTTAATGTTTAAAGCAAAAGAAAGTGGCAAAGTAACCGAGCATGAGATAGCTTTCAATAAATAATCGTGGAATAAATAGGAATATTCGCATGGGAGCCCTGGAAATGCACGAGTAGTTTGATACCAATAAAATGCAAAGGATAAAAATAAAATACAATACAGCGGCAAAAGTATTTATATAAATCATGAAAATGTAAGGAAAGAAAAAGAGCCAGCTGCCCCAGCTCACGTTTGGAACAAGGTAATATGAGAAATATAAGTCTGCCACCAAAGACTGTATTAGAGGCTGGGAAATAACGAA